>JAPTHN010000013.1:19882881-21231631 GCA_026936325.1 Platynereis dumerilii
ATCGTCAGAATGTCTCAAGTTCATACAAAACAAGATATAGGTCTACAGGGACCATAGTGATAATACAATTATGTGGTAAATTAGTTCTGGTCTCTCTTGAATAAATCACGAGTTGCATTGTACCATAAAGAAGTTACTGCTTAAGAGATTCTTAGTTATTTGTTCTGAATACATGAGTATGTTGATTCACGCACAAATTACATTGATTCAGAAGCAAACCAAAAAGGAGAATTTTATTGATTTACAGTAGCTGTATAATTTCCCCAAGACTATTGATTCTTCTGTTTGCTTTAGTTCAGTTTTTTGGAGAAAACGACGGGTACTGCCTAATCTATTCTGAGCCAAGCCAGTAGATTTGGCCGAATCAGACTCTGAACCAAGAATATGTTCAGCAGTGTACCTCTCAATTCAAGAGTATTCAAAACTCTGTCAAATTGATATTTTCAATAAAAGCTAATTTTCTTTAACAATATTTAAAGTGCCACTTTTATTTTCCAAGTTATATCTTCATTCATTAAACAAACCAATCAAAAATAGTAATGATTATTGTTAACAGTATATTACAGACCTGTAGCTGAAGACAAATTGTAGCCTAAGCCTAGCCATTGCAGAAAGACAGGAAGTAAAGCCCAAGCATCAATCCATACAGCTGGGAATTGAAATAACCTAAACCTTTTAGACATGTAAATACAACTGCAATTCGCAAATTAAACTCTTTGAGTATATACATAAGACAGATTGTTAAAATAATCATTATATATGTGGTGTATGTACAGTGATGGTTGATAATATGTCTACGTCTATGTCTCTGTCAGTAATGTACATAAAAAAATTTTACCATACAAAAATTCTACATTTTTCCCAAAACTTGGATATAATAAATCATAATAAATCATATTAAATTGTTTCATTATTATGAGAAAAAAGACAAATTGGTTAAACATTAAGAAATAAAATATGCATGTCATTGCATGATTTACTTTAATGTAGCAAAAATTTGCTGCAGCCACACTTTTTTTTTTCAACAAGACGTGTGTTTACCCAGCAAACACTACTATTATAAAACATTGCATCAATGTTATGAAAACGTTTAGAAACAAAAACAAGGCTATCGAATTCTTTTTTTTTTTGTTAAATTGCCTGCAGGGTAATTTCAACTGTGTGGACACATCAATTATATGAAAACTGATTCTATCTTTAGTCCCACTGTGGTAGTTATTGTCCGTCTACTTATTTTTAAGTCACTAAACTACAGAAACAAGTCATTTCAGATAAAATCTAGGTGATTTTGCCATTTAAATTATCATTATACATCTATCAAAATTTAATTTTGGTATTACGGAATTCTATACAGTATGCGGTATGAGCCACCGAATGTTTGAGTTTTAGCTCCATTTGGACAATGCTTGGTATTGCAGTAGGTTCCATCAGCATTCGCCGCATCGTAGCTTCCATCACAAATCTTCTGTTTACAGAAATCGACACCTCCATGCAACGTAGCTGAAAGTGAGAGTTCTCTTTCAATTATTGCAGAATTAAAATTGAATGTTAAAAAACACTGATTAACATAAATTTGCTGATCAATTCTAAATCATGATATTAATTTATAATATATTGTACTTGATTTTAAAGAAGCAGGTCGTCGATGATGTCTTTGGTTATGCACATGAGAAATGTTGACCCCTGTTTCAAAGTCATTTCCATGTTTTGTAAAAACTTTTTGCTAGTTAATACGCCTATATATCTTTACATTTATTGTATAAAAATTCTATGATGCAGTGAATCAGGTTATATAATATAATTGATGTGTTGTCAGTGAGAGTATACTTATTTCCTTTGCAATATCATGGAAACTACGGATCGGGTTAAAAATATAAGATATATATATACCATGCTCACATTTATTAAGGGAGCAAGGGATTTTTTCATTGTTGTAACTGGTTATGGTTGTTTCTTGGATAAAATTAACATTTGAGGAGATTGGTTGCAGAACTGTTTGACCAGACACAAGGTCCACCTGAATTCATACGATATCCATAAACCTAGCCCAAATTGCAATCCTTTATTTCAATCTAACTCTTGGTCTGTTTTTACATCATGCGTTAACCATGTGTTTTCTCATTAAATTTCTGTTACAGACATCCTTACATGTACACTCATGCTTTATTGGAACAACCATTACTAGAATTGACTATGATTGCCATTTTGCTTGCTTAAATAATGTGAGCAGCGTATTATTTTGACTAAGAGTGCCAACACTCACGTCCAGAAGGACAAGCAACAATGTCTCCTGAGAAGCCTGATATTAGTAATCTTCCAGGGCAAGCTGAAATGAAAAACAAGATGTAAAAAATAGGCATAGATTTCAAATCCAACAGCTGTTTGTCTAATAAGGCCAGGCATAATTAATGGCATAATAGATTTTTTGCTTCTTGAGTCTTCTTGAAATACTTTTACTATAGTCGGGGGGCCAAAAATGAAATAGAAATTTTTTATAATTCAATAGAAATTGTGGGTATAAGGTAAAGTCATTTTTATCATAGTCGGAAAATCTGCCAATTCTGCCAATCCAAGAAGAGTAATAGTAAAAAAGTCTGGCTTTATGGTCCAGGTCTATTCAGGTAAATGTATGATGAAGCAAAAAACTGCAAAAACAGAAGTACGCTGCCAAAGATCTCATGGTTAAATCAGGTTTTGTGGAATTCTCAAGAATCGGGAATTACGAATTAAATTTTCCTAGTAAGGTGTTCTGACTTAAAAACAATAATAATTTTATGCAAGATAGGTCTTAATCATGACTTTTTAACTTTGAGATAATAAAATTAGCCTTTTCACTCTCCTACAAACACAAAACAGATGATTTTTTGAGGTAAGCAGTAATTATATTGCACCCTATTTTTTTAGTAAAGTAATTTTATCAGCCTTATATAATATTATATATTTACAAACTTACTTGTCGGGTAGAAAGCAGACTCAAACATGATAGAGATGTTGGCAGATGGCACTCCGATGACAGGAATGTTGACATTTTGTGGGCACTGTTGGATGCTGCACACTTCTTTGGTTCCGTCAAAAGATACTGCATTTGCACTTTTGTCTAGTTTTGCGAGGTCTGCACACACAGTGTGGTTTCGAATATTGGAGATCTTTCGCAGCTCGTTGCAGTTCAACTGCAGTCCCACCATTGGTTGTGTGGCCACTTTGAAGGTCTTATACCCTATACAACAGATTGAAATTACAATTGTTGTATCATGTGCATGTCTTATTAGTAGGTGAAGAGATGATAATAATGAAAAACTGATGACACGTTTTGTGGTATAGCATGCATGGACAATTACCGGGGGAGCTGATTCTTTCATCATATTGAAAATTTCTATGTCAAAAGAGATCTTGTGTCCTGAAAAGCTTGAAATTGAATTGCAACCCTATCAGCGTGCCTCGGCGGTCCAACGTCGGCCCGAAGCTGGTCCGATGCTACCGACATCGAACTGATGCTGGGCCGACGTTGGACCGCCGAGGCACACTGACAGGGAATTGATCAATTCTTCACTTGCTGTTTCAGCCACTTGACAAATAATACTTGTCTTGTTTGTTACATCATATGTCACCCCCATGACACAATATCCTAGCATAGCCAACCAGATAAAGGGGCAGGGAATTAGGGGAAGTGATCTACAAACTTTGGCAAAGATGCTGAATAGATGATGAAAAAAACATTAAATTGAAAAGTGATGGTTTGAAAGCCAGGGCTTTTGAGTCGGTACACTACGACTTCCGACTTATTTGGCTTCCTAAAAAAAACTTAAACTCCAACTTTGACTCCTCAGGTCTCCTGAATTCCCACACAAATACTATATGATTAATATAAAGAAAATTTTAATTCCAGATCTTTTCCATGGGATTTTGTGCATTGATACTTGTTTGGGAAGGTCTACTTAAAATTTTGAATCTAGTGAGTCATAATTATCAGTTTCATTTTCGACATCGATGTCCTTCTCATTCTGAAAACTGAACTTCAACTCCGACTCCACTAAAGAACCTCCGACTGCATGACTACGTCTCCTGACTGCAACTCCCAAGCCCTCGTTAAAGAAATTCTTTTGTATTATAAAACTAGATTATGAAAAAAATGTGACAATCAATTGAAAATTGACTTCTATACCAATGTGTGCCTAGTCTCTGGTATTTGAACCTATATACGCTATAGTGAGTAAACGAATGCCATTTTGAATTTTGAAAGGCCATACTCATATTTTTCATAAGACATCAACTTTCAAGTAGCCCTACAGTATTGAAGTCGGCGGCGTGGGGTCACTCTTCATTTTTTAGGGAAAATTTCTTACTCCCTGAATAAATTTTAAAAAGTCATGGTTCATATGAACCACCCTATGTTCTGAAAAGGACGGACGAGCATAACAGAAGAAGAAGAACTTATTGAGATATATCGGACTTGAGCTGCAGGTGCAAATTGTTTTTATATTATAGTAATAGTAGTGATGGTTTGGAAAATGATATACTCTAAATAATATTATAGGAACAAAATATTACATTTTTCTTCTTTGAACAAAGCAGAAAAAATATCAAATATATATATACACTGCGTTTCCAATTATTATGCAGCTATGCTTTTTTGCACTATCTCAAAAGGAAATTAATACTATTTGAAAATCTTTTTCAGATAATGATAAGTGTACCATTGAGCTAATATCCTGCCAATTTTGTCCAATTCCATTGACTCAGTTGGGAGTTATGCCATGTAATGATGTTTTGAGGTGTTCCCAATTATTATGCAAATCCTTGAAAAAGCATCCATGGCCACTCAAAATGACCCAAACTAATCTAAAGATGCCACCAACATATAACCCTTAACACAATAGAAAAAGTATAACCATCATTTCAAACATAGAAGCATTCATAGCCAAGAAATTCATGTTTTTCTCCTGCATTGAAATAGCATTGAAATTACGGTTTTATTGCAATAAAAAGCCTCTGTTTGCCAGACAAAATGAAAAATCATTACCAAAGTCATTTTCCACTTTCCTTAGGTTTAGAACTCTCCTGTAAACCAATGGCAATTAAGTTGCACCACTGTATTTGACAAATATCTTGAAATGAATTGAACGCATCGAATTGCCAATGCTATTCCAATGGGAAACAGAAGTGTGAGTTTTTGATCTGGTGTCATATTTTGTAGAGATACCGGATTTGGTGTTTCATCACACAGTATGACCGTGGTGTGCTATAGATATATTCTAAGCTGGAATTTAATTGATATTAATTTTTTTAAGAGCATGGGAGGCTTCTTTATTGAGAAAAAAGCCAATTTCAATGGTTTTTCAATGCAGTTGTATTATATTGATTTCTTGGTCATGGAGGCATCCACATTTGAAATGATGGTTCTATTTTTTATTTAGCGTTATGAGGTATATTCTAATGTCAATTCATAATCAACTTTGTTGATTTTGGGTGGCAATGGAAGCTTTTCAAGAATTGCATAATAACTGGGAACACCCCAAAAACCTGATTATATAGCATAACTCCTCACTGAAAAAACAGAATTGGACAAAAGTCACAGAATATTTGCTTTATGGTGCACATGCCATTATGTGTAAAGGATATCCCAATAGTGTTATTTCTTTTTGAGATATTGCAAAAAAACATAGCTGCATAATAATTGGGAATGCAGTGTATATGCACACGAAAGTTTTCCCCCATGTTTAATGCAGATATTTTCATTGTGTGATAAAAAAAAACTGTAAGCAGGTTTACAATATTTACACTGTACTAACAAGTGGTTGATAATGACAGTGAAATTTTTTTGATCAATATTGTTTTCTTGTTAACTGTCAAAGCTAATTGGTTTTGTAAAACATTTTAATATTTTTTATAGAAAATGTATAGACTAAAATGGCAAGTATTTATGTACTTGTTATGATGTTAAATTAATAACGTAATTTATAAGGTGTTCGATGCTCTGCGAGTGCTTGTTAGTGCAACCACAGGCAACCACTGGCTCTGAGGGCATGGGTTCGAATCCCGCGTATTAGATGGATGAACTTTTTCGACGTTACCGTCTACGGAAAATCACCATTTTCCGGATTAGACTTATGAGGTAATTTTTGACAAGAAATCATTAAACAACAAGAATTTTAAATGACCCAACGTCTTGTCTATGTTTAACAGTGCCGCCTGTAAGTAAGTGAAACACATGATTTTGTGCCTTTTCATCAATGCTAAACATCCTCAGCAAAACTGCTTGTTGTAGCATGAATTCTCATCCAAACAGAGGAAAACATATTGGGTCATAAAGGCTGATATGTGAGGAAAGTGGGATAACAATGGCTGCCAAGTTTCTCTGCTGTAGTTAGAGTTAGGTATGGGTCAAAGTCTTTGATAAGTAAGTGAAACACAGGCCCAATGTTATTTCATAGCGAAGGGTGGTTCACTTACTTAGAATGTGACCCATACCTAACTCTGACTACAGCAGAGAAAATTGGCTGCCACAGTTATCCCACATGCCTCACATATCGGCGTTTATGACCTAATATGTTTTCCTCTCATCGTCTGAGAATTCAAGTCTCCACAAGCAGTCTGGTTAAGTATGTTTGGCATTGATGCAATGGCACAAAATCATGCGTTTCACTTACTCACAGACGGCACTGTAAGTTGCCATACAACATGGATCCTCAATCACAGATCAAAAATAGGAAAAAATATTTTGAGGTCATTTGTGGCAGGAGACGGTAATATACGTTACTGTACTCAGTGACTGTGGTTTAGCAGTGTAAATCTTTTAAGTCTTTTTTTTTACCTTTCACTCTGAAGAACATAGTTTTTCCTGAGTCAGTTGTTCCTTCGATGATTTGTGTCATGACGCTGCACTTTGATGATGCCTGGTCAAAGTCATGAGCGACACAGGTTGAGTAATCAGCACATTTTAAAGCACAAGCCAGTTCTTTGCTGGGAATCTCAGAACTCAATTGAAATGTTTCGCTTTGAAATGATACAGACATTGACATCTTCCTGAATTCGTAGTCTTCCACTGCAACTGCAACTGAAATAAAAGGTTAGATTCAAGGAGATACGACACTACAGGGCGATCATTTACATTCTAATATTTGGGTTTGTGACGTCCCCAAATATTCCTTTCTTAATCAAGCAACTCATTATTTTTTGCAAAGAATTCTTTATTTCACCAAAACTGAGCAAGAAATTACTTATCTCAAAGAAGCTCCCTGTTGAGAGTAATTGGTGGCCTCCTTATACTGGCACAGCAAAATTTTCATGTCATAATTATACATTTTTATATACATTTCCTCTCTGCTAAATGAAGTTTTTCCAACCTAGTTAAGTCAACCAAAGTTTGTCTTTCGCTCGGTATACTTTGACGGTTTTCTGATAACCATTGTTTACAAGATCCCTAGAAATCTGTCTCGGAACAACGGTTCACAAGACAACGCGCAGACATCTTCTGCGCATCCCACAACAAGAAATAATCCACTCATCTTCATTATTTAAATTTGGTGAGTATTTTTCAAATTTCCTCAAGATTAAAAAGACTTTCTTACATTTCCATTCAGATAAAAAGTGTGAACTGTTGTTTTGTTTGAAGAAATAACTTACTTGTTGTATCATCTTTTATACCTAAATTTCTATCATCTTATCTATGCTGTTAAGTTTTACATTACTGAGATTATATTTTGCAAACCAAAAAAATTGTCATTTTTTCCCTTTCTGTAGGTCTTTTTAAACGAAATGAGAAAATAAATCAAGTGAAAAAAAAAAACGCATTGAAACTTTAACTCCACCTCAATATCCCGGTAATTTCTTTTGTATATTTTACTTATTTTACTTACCAGAGAACGTGAATAGAAGGTTGGCAATGAAGATAGCTGCATCACTCATTTTTGAGAGATGTTTATCAGTGCAGACAGTGCTGATCATCTTCTGAACAGTAAGTTCACACCGAATAGCATTAAAATCTGTGAGAATGTGATTGACGACAACAGCAATTTCTGTCAATAATTTGTCATTGATAATTTAAAATAACTGACAATATTCACTTTCAGGTAATTAGTTTAAGTGGTATTTTAGCCAAATGTCAAAATTGCAGTCCCGCTCAAAATCAATTTTGTTCGCTCTGTTGGTGAGAATCATAAACAAGTCACCCACATAAATGCCATTTATCTAAAATGAATTTTTTGTATGTGAGATATTTCAAACCTAAGTGTACTTCAGCCATGGTGCACAGGATTTTAGCAAAATGTCAAAATTGCAGTCTCATGCAAATCAATTTTGTTCGCTCTGTTGGTGAGAATCATAAACAAGTCATCCATGTGAATGCCATTTATCTTAAATGAATTTTTTGTATGTGAGATATTTCAAACCTAAGTGCACTTCAGCCATAGTGCACAGTATTTTAGCCAAATGTCAAAATTGCAGTCTCTCGCAAATCAATTTTGTTCGCTCTGTTGGTTAGAATCATCAACAAGTCTTCCACATACATGCCATTTATCTTAAATGAATTTTTTGTATGTGAGATATTTCAAACCTAAGTGTACTTCAGCCATGGTGCACAGTATTTTAGCCATATGTCAAAATTGTAGCCTCACGAAAATCAATTTTGTTCGCTCTGTTGGTTAGAATCATCAACAAGTCTTCAACATACATGCCATTTATCTTAAATGAATTTTTTGCATGTGAGATATTTTCAACCTAAGTGTTTGCCTTCTTCCGAGCAGGAACAGAAAGTTCGACTGACTGCAAACTGTGGTTTCAATTTTTGATGCACAAGTAATATATTGTTAATTTGATCAGTTGTAGTACACATCAAGTGCAGTTGATGTCGGAAAAAGGACATATCAAAACAGCCATTGGTACCAAAAACAGCCAGTGATGCCAAAAGCAACCAGTTCTTATATATGATTAATACTCGCATGTACTTCAAAATTGTTAGTTCTCGTTTCCCCTTGACATAACGTCAGGTGAATTAATCTTTTCGCCATTGGCATTTTGTTTTGCATCTCCTCAGTTGTTTTGGAGCTATCTAAGGTTGTGGAAAGTGTTATCTGGCTCTTGTAAATATTCCAATGAAGAGAAGGCAAGGTGGATCTGTCATAAGTGTAATGCCAAGAATAGTTTCAAGTCACAGGGCAGTAAAGCTTCTGTTCTTAACCTTAATAGGCTTGGAATATAGTAAAATCTGTAAATTTTTCTGTCGTATTTCGATAGGTTGTTCACCACAGGAGAGGGACTGTGTGATTTATCACCCGAGGGCTTTAACCCGAGGTGCGATAAACACATATTCCTGATCCCATAGTGAATAACTGACTTATACCATTAGACAAACACTCAAACAGTCAAACACAAGAGGATAACTGGACAGCAAAGACTATGGGAATTATTTCACTGAAATACCAGCATGTGGCTGGCTGACAGAGGTGTCGAATGGTACAAGAATGAAAACCGCTCTGAAGACTTCACAATATGTTTCCTTTGTAATCAGATAAAGAAATCCAAATGCCTGTGATATTGATATGATAAATTCAATTTTCTCTTACGTTTTATCATTTAACCTAGATAACTTGTAGTCATAGAAATTTTTTGCAGTATCCAGCTGTCATCATTTATTTCCCCTTGTCACAGCACAATAATAAATATAATTTCTGGAGCTTAGATATGTCCTTAACAATATTTTGTTTTCAATTGATAAAATTAGAAATACATTCCAGCAATTAGGCCTTATGACAGGATACACCCCGCACCCTATGGGGTAACACCAACATAAGAAAATGTTATTTGGGGTAGTGAGGAGGAAAGGCAGGGAAATTGGGGGAAAGACGAGGTTATGTGGGGGGAAATGGGAGCAAGTGGAGTTAGTGGGGGGGGGGGGGGCAATTTGGGGTAAGTTGGGGACAAGGGAGATGGTAGTGGAAAATAGGTGGCAAAATGGGCAACTGATATTGCAGGAATAAGAAAAGGGAGCGGGGGTGTATCCTGTAATGAGGCCTAACAATTGATTGCCATGTCACACTGTTTCCTTCTATTATTTAGGGATTCCGGAAATAAGTCATGAGGGTTTCGCATTCTTCTTCTCAAAACAAAGAGACAATCAAAGATCTGTGTATCCAATATTTTTATTAAAAGAGACAGATAGAAAGAATTGTAGTCAAAACACAACATGACACTACATCAATGTAAAACAACTAAACAAAATACTAAGTCTGTATTAAAAGCCAAAGTTACATTCACAACAAGGAAAGTTGCATTTATATTTACAGAACAAAGCTTTGTATGTACACGTATTTACAAATTGGTTAATACTAGCTGCTCAATTTTTGGTTACCGTTATAGGTTAAGAAAATAATGGACTCAAATGCACTCATATAAATCAAAATCACCTGTAAGTCTACCTATCTTGAAATGCGATATCGCTTCCAGATTATTTTCCTAATTTCACAGTATTGAGACCACTCAGATTAAATCTCTTTAATTCTGAACATTTTCCCACGAAATAATACAACAACAGCATGATGTAATGAAGGATGATGGAGTGGCATAGAAACTCAATAGGAGTTGCCCAACAAGTTTTAGACTACATACAACCTTTTTCGCATTCCGAGTCAAAATCATTCCTGATTCATTCTGACCAGTGGTCGAAATAGCCCATGACTGTTATTTGGGGGGGGGTCTCTCAAGTTCCAAGGCCGAAGAGTTGAAGCTCTTTTAGCCGGAATTCTGCGAAATGCCAAAAGCGCTTTAAAGCCGGAGTGTTTCAGATGCTCTAAAAATGAATTCTGAGCACTTCATAGGCATGATTTATCTCAGAAAATTAGTTTTGAAAACCCTATTGGTGATGTATATAAATCACAAGAGGTTGTAGTATGCTCATTAATCTTTACCTGCTGGTTAATGTTATGCCTCCTAACAAATTCACTATTTGGATGGGCTTTTTCAGGACCCCCTCTGGATCCTTCTAAAAAATGCATTTGAGGGGGTCCCAAGAGCATTTGGCGGGGTCAAAACCCCCTTGACCCCCCCCCTTATTTCGACCACTGATTCTGACTACAAGACATTTTTACTCAGAATTGCCCATGGAATATCAGTTAGGCCTGTTCTCAGCATAAAAGAATCAAGGTGGCCCTTTAGAATAAGAATGTATCTTAACCATGAACCTGATAATAAATCAAATACAATATTGCAATAAGGTATCATCTGTCTACAATATAGTCTCCAATAAACACGCCATAAAAATTCTTAAGATGCAATTCAACCCTTAAGGATAAATAAAGCATTACTAATATCACAATCCATTGAAACAAAAAGTCATATTTCATGAAATTATATTTCATTCAAATCTTTGTAAGAGATATCACAGCAGGGATAGAATTATGACACAACCTCTCGAACAAGTTAATTTTATGTACACTTCTTATTTACATTAGCTAAATGTTTAAAGCCTCCAAAAAGCCTCATAATATGTTATTTTTTATCAATCAGAAATTATCTATCTTCAATTGAAAATATTCAATTAATCTTTCAATTTGTATGCCAAACAGTACACCTTTGCTTTTCCTAGGATTTTATTTGAAACATGAAATATTGTAATGAAATGTGTGTTCATAGCTATAGCTATATTGACCAATAGAGAGATAATAGACAGATAGATAGATAGATAGATAGATAGATAGATAGGCGTACACTAAAAACATGTTTTGTGTGAAACAGACAAAATGAATGTTAGCTGGTGTCCGTCCAAAATTTTGTGTAAATTCAGACAAAATGTATGCATATTTTTGACATTTCATTGATCAAAGAACACAAAAAAAGATCATGATTGACAATTTCCTTGTCTTTTTCACACACTAGTCTTGTCTGATTTACACAAAATGTTAGACAGACCCCAGCTAACTCTCCCTTTGTCTGTTTCACACAAACCGTTTTTTTAGTGTAGATAAGCTGTGAAGGTAGGTAGATAGATAAGTATATAGATAGGAAGTTTTATACAGATAGTTATGATCTCAGGAGGGTTTATTGATTACATATTGATTTTTTATTCATTTGTGAACAAAATTAAGATTTGGGTACAGCTAAATTTGTATATGTACCAATTGCTTTTTTGCAAAATATTAACCGGGGAGGGGGGATTGGAGTTTTCCTCTGGAAAACAATCGCATATGTATACATTTTCTGAAAAACTGAACACTCACAAGCATGCATTTTACAAAAGAATTCTTTGTACAGATATAAATTCAAAATGACAGGAGAAGAGTTAGATGGTAAGATATCCTGCTATATCTACAACTCTTATCAAACTGTGGCACACTGTCTGTTCTTTATAAAAAATATAAATGGCTATTTTTTAAGAGCAAGTTTACCAATTTTAAATGAATAGATTGCAAATTATTAACATTGACATTTCAGCTTTTAACTATCATCTTTGAAGTTACCATTGATGTGCATTGCTTGTGGTATACCCTCTATGTATAATCTTATTGATAATACAAAACATAGTAAGACTCAAAATCATACTTAATTGATTGATGATACTCTACTTTTTCAAACCATGAATTAAGACCAGGCCTATAACAAATATATGCTATTTTTATCATTGAGATAGTCAATCACTACGACCTCTCAATTTTTTTTAAGTTGATTCATCTTGTGTTATGTCAACTATAAAGTTGAATATGGAAATTAATTTTTTTTCTCAACATCAAATTTGTTCATCTTCTTATTTTTTTCAAAGTTGCACCAGAACAACGGACTGCGCACTGGCATCCATCATTCTAGAATTCTGAATCAATCCGATAAAAGATCAGCCAAATCCTGCAAGGTAACTACAAAATTATATCTTATTGCATTTCAGCAGCATGAGTTCCTCTCCTTCTTCATGAATTCTTCATCTTCTTCCTCTTCTTCTTCTTCCTCTCCCGTCCCCATTGATTGTCACATGGGCGGTTTGTCGTAAAGTGAAACAAATCTCACCGTCGATTCACTGATGTCGTTTGGACCGAGACGATTCCGGCAACGTCTGCAAAAAAAGTGAAATCAAGATTCTTTTACTCTTAATGCAAAAGGTTCTTGAAGGTATAAATAAAGAACCCACTGTCTAAAGAGGTTCTACAATTTTTTGAAAGTGCAACTGAATTTGAAAGGCTCAGTACTTGGGTGGAAGGCCCTATGATAGGACCCTATCCTCCAGAATTGAGAGAAAATGGTACAGTGTGGCTAGATTATCTAAATGTTGTTTTTGTTTACTGTTGGAACTTTTCTAAAAGTTGAATATTGATGCTTCAGGGTTCCTTATATCCTTATGTGTACCAGCTTATAGAACCTTTAAAGGTTCCATAAAAAGCATTTTTTTTAGAGTGTTCAGAATACATTTTTGGATTAGAATAATTGAAAATCATGAATGTGGATGTCACAAAGATAATTAATTTTTATCTTCTTGGGTTTGTATAGAAAATTTTTCTAGGGTCAGATGAAAAGAGGCAAACAAAAGCTGAAGTCTCATTTGTTTATAATGTCAATTCAAAATAAAAATTATGGGTAAGTTAATTTTTTTGCAGAAAGGAAGTTCTGTATGGGTCCGTTGATTCAAGAAGCTAAGAATCAATTATGTCAGGCCTTGTGTACACTGTCTTACACAGAATTATTTCCAGGGGTGCCGGAAGGAATCGCGGGCGGCAGGGGCGGTCTGATAAAAAAGGGAAAATCATATTTGCGCCAATTTCGCGTGACAAAATTTAAATAGAGAGGCACTTATAATTTTGAAAATATACTTACTAACTTGTGCCTAAACTAGTAAAATAGGGCCTTATAATGTTTTTTTATTAAAGATCTAAAGGGCATCCTTGCCCCCCTGCCCCCCCTGGACAAGGGCAGGAGGGGCAATTGCCCCCCCTGCCCCCCCTGTTCCGGCACCCCTGATTATTTCCATATATATATATGCCAAATGTATACATTTGAAGTGTACACACCATTGGATTCAATCATTATTAGAGCTTCTTGAGAATTATATTCATATATGTGCCAAATTTGGACATTTTGATAATATAAGGTCCTACATACAAATTAAGTATGTACACCATTGAATGCAAACTTTATTAGAGTCTCTTCATGTTATATGCACATTCAAATTTTCAGGCTTAGTATGTCATTAGGACCAGACAACAGTAAATTAATAGGCCTACTATTGTGAAATTTATGTTACCTGTATGAAATGACAGCAGTTAGTGATATGGCGATAATGATAGCCATTGCCAAAGCAATGACTCCAATTAAAACTCCAGTTGATGGAACTGAAATGAAAAATGAAAAAAATACAATTATTGACATTGTAATATTACATTATTTTCACCTCATCATTATGTCATATCTGGCCCTGCACAATCATTATTTTGATTCTTAGCCATCATGTTCATCCTTCATCTTGTATAACATCCTCATGTTTATATGGCGTGTAAACTACTACTATGGTAGTAAATAGGTCAACCATCATCATGAAAAATAATTGCTTTTTGAATATTTCAGATACAAGAAAAATACATCAATATATAGAAAAGTCTTTAAATTTTTGTTTAATCTGCTGACATAAGAGCTTTGAAAACATTAAACCTTACCTCCATCTATTATGAGACTCTGAGAACTCTTCTCAGTTAAAGATTTATTAGTGAAGTTCTTCTTCCCATAATTTGGCGTGGGAATGTGGAGAACATCTGGACTGGATGGAAAAGTTGGTCTCTCTGGTGGGGGAGACAAAGTTGGAGGACCTGAAAGAAATAAAATATGTTATAATATATTCGATTATATTATATTATGTTATAAGCACTTATGGCTGTAGATGAATGAAACAGCAGTACCATATATACTCATGTATAAAACGTACTTTTGATATCCACAATTTTTACCTATAGAATGGATGTATCTTATACCTAGGATATACTAAAATATCAAAGTTTTTTCATTAAAATCCACAAAATTCTTTATTTTCTTCACTCTTGTTCGCCATTTTGAAACATGTGCCGTCAACATCGTTAATTTCTCGCTTTCGCACGATCTCGAGCGAGAGATGATGGGATGAAGTGGGCCAACATGGCGTAGCGCGAACCTAAACAATGCTGATTAGATTTTAGGTAATATAGGTAAATTATAGAACGTGATTTTACCCAAATAGGCATCATATTTCTCGGAATTAAGCATTCATTCGTCCACCATGTAGTGCTTTGGTGCCTGTTACTTCTAATGCGACTTTAACAAGTGTTTCACTGGGAGGGAGGTTTTTTGGGTCTCAAGAAGGGATGCGTCTTATATGTAGGGGCGATTTATATGCGAGTACGGTACATTGTATTAAGAATTCGATTGTCAGAGAAAAAATTACAATTTAACTTCAATTCTCATTGAAAGCATGGGTTTCGTCAGATTTTCTCCAAATTACCTTTAAATAATACAACATTATTTTGATTTTCAAATTATTTAATCCTTTGTCTTTTTAAAGGTCTGTGTAATGAAGTCACTTAGACTCACTTTAGTTATAAGTAAATTTTCTGTGAGAGGAGATGCCGTCGAAAATTCTGGCTAGAAATCATTGCATCGCCTGATGGCTAAATTCATCAAATGAGAATCTTGGCAACCGTAATCATTTGAAAACTCGCTTGGTTATTTGATAGCTGACGACCATTTCTCTATAACAATTGCCACACAATCAAGCGGACACAGTGTACAATGTACATGTACCAACATAGAATCTATATGTCGAAAGTTGTTGCTTGTTCTACAGGCAAGAAATGAAGTCTAGTTGTTACATGAAATTGAAACTGACAATAGAAATTTGGGCATGAAATAAAATAATCAATAAATGAAACAAAATCTATCCATTCTGTTATAAATGCTATACAAAAACCTTCACATTCCTTTTACTTTCATATTAAAGTATAATTAATATTTCTTGATCATAGAATCTACGTATAATATGCAGAAAGTTTTTGCTTGAATTCTTACGTTCTACTGGCAAGAAATGATGTCTACTTTATAAGTGAAATCGAAACTGACAACAGAAATTGGGGAACGAAATGAAATAATCAATAAATGAAACAAAAATCTGTTCATCAAATTATAATCATATGAAGTACCTGGTTTTTCAAGCTCGCATATGAACTTGAATGACTCGTAGCATTTCTTGGAATACATTTTAAACGACGTATCTTCCATCGTCGTGATGTCCAGATCAAATTCACCCAGGACAACACACTCTCTGCCTTTGGCTGCAATAAGCAGAAAAAAAGGGAATATGATACACTTTCTATTGGAGTGCATATGTGCATAACATTTCATAGAAAGATGCAGTTATTTATTCTGAATTGTTCCTTATATATGACATATAGGCCTATCAATATTCATTGTTCAGAATGATACACTATAGCATTTTAAGGTAAAATGAGCTTCACAGTTTGTCAAAACATATATAAAAGTAAATTAGATCTTCTATTCCAGCATCAACATGTCATTCTGAATATGGTAAATGGAGTTTTAGAGAAATATTGTTGTTAGTTCAACTGTCAAGGTAATTTCACTGTTGAAATATGGTAGAATCTCCTCAATAAATACATTACAGGTCTGTCCTTCTGAATTAAGATATGAAATTACTAGGAAATTTTTAAAAAAACATACCAGGCTCACAGTGTCCCCACTTCCTGTACCCTGGATGAGGGTCGTTAACAAACCCTCCGATCCAAAATATATTCGACCCTTCGATATCCATAGCTTTGAGGGCTCTATTGATGACAAAGAATTCCTCTTCATAAGATATGTTTAATAACTTGGCATTTTTGCCCATGGCCTTTTGACACGACCTTGAGGCATCTTCTAAGGTTGCGGAGAGGTCAGCGACAACTGTGTATGAACTACGACCAAATGCAAACTGGTAATTGGCATTGCGACCTGAAAAGTAAAAAAAAAAAACACATTGAGAGTTATATATTTCATAATCCGTTATTTTCTTAATTTGACCTACGGTATCAGAATTCCTTTACTCCTTTGAAGTTACACTGAATGCACAGGATTGTGTTTTCACTAATAAGCCAATGTTTGCTGTTTCTTCAATTGGATAGGTCTTTCTCCTATATATATGTAACAGTAAGTTCACATCAGGCGCAATTAACTACTCACTGATTGGCTGGAATGTCGCATAGAGGGAATGTTGGCGGCATGGCTTGAAGAAAGTTGGCTTGATGTGGAAATTAAAACTTCTGCCTGGCAAAACTTCTCGCGAAGTAGCGTCCGTGTATAATATACCCTGATCATGTTGGCAGTCTGTTTGACTGACGTCATACGGTATGGGATTAAAGTGTTCAAACATGATTCCCAGGACATCCCCAGCCTCAAACTGGAATCGGTCTTCGGAGGGAATTATGAAGTCATGCGGACCCGATTCCAAGTTACGGTATACAGTCTGCCCAACCAGTATATATTCCCTGATTCCCTGCTTCCTCCATATCTGGAAAAAAATCACACCAACCATAATCAAAATTGTATCAGAATTATTTATTTTCAAATACAGTGGAGCCTCCCAATTAAAACCACCCATGGGACCAGTCAAAATGGTCTTAATATCGAGGTGGACTTAATACTGAGTCATCAATGTCTCAAGACTGAAATTTTCTTTGGGAGAAAGTGTGAATTTAGAAAAAAAAAAGAGTTCTTGTCTGATTTTTGACGATGGAAGTTCATTCCAGAAGTGAGACAGACTGTAGTAATACTGAAGAGACCAGAAGCGGAGCAGCATGAGATATGATAGGGGCTCCTTTGTTATCAGATTATCTTTCTCTCACTGATTACATAACATCTTGAAGGAGTACACAGACAGGTACCACCCCAATGGGTTCAACTTTTGGGGTGTTTGGCCCATCAGCTGATCTTAATTCTGAGGTTATGTGGTCATTTGGGACCAAATTAGTTGGTCTTAATTCTGAAAATAGAGTGGACTTAATTCTGAATCAAATTACCATTACAAAATAAAGTGGTCTTGATATTGAGGTGGTCTTAATATCAAGGTGGTCTTTAAGTGAGGTTCCACTGTATAAGTCTTTTCATTGCCAGACAGTTAACGAAAGTGTTAACACCATTTGGGACGCAACTGAATATATGGAAAAAGAAAATCACGTTGTGGTAGTGATGATTCTCTGAAATAAAGTATTGAATAGTATAGAAAAATAGAGAGGGTCCCACTGAAGTCATAACGGCCAAGTCCTCTTCATGGGCCAGTTCTCCCATCTGTTTCCCATATTGGAAAGGAATTCAGATTTGAAAGATGATTCAGATTGTAAATTTCAAAGTGGAGTTGTAAAATAACTTAATCAGAAGGGTTGTTCAAAAATAACATCAATGAAGCTGTAGACTAGGGGAGAGCGGGGCACAGTGAGACGGCAGGCACAGTGAGACAAAGCCCGTAGCATCCACCTGGTACTGTTTACAGAGGAACCCTCTTTTGTATAGTACAAAAAGTACGTAAACGAGAGACTGTCCTATATCCTGAATGCCTACACAGCATCTCGAGAGTGGAATTTCAATATTTTTGTTTTTAGCCAGTAAAAGTAAATAATTTTGCTGAACGACTTTTTGTTATAATTCCCAAGAAAAAGTTTATAATGCAAATAAATTGCCAGGGATTCAAACCTTGATTATTTGTCTTAGTTTAGCAAGATGATGAACCACAATACAGGCATCCGGTCCGCAGGATTCAAAGATTTTATAAAGAGAGCTGTGTGGGGCACAGTGAGACTGTTTCAGGTGGGGCACAGTGAGACATCACAAAATATACTCGAAACGACCTGAATGTAACGCATAGCTCACAATTCACTATTAAAAACAAAATGCCTGCTATAAACTACTGATTTTAGTGAGTAAATATCCAAAGGGAAGCATCAGAAAGAATTTTGATTAGTATGTAACAGGTGCGGCAAGTTAAATAAGTCGTGCATGTGTCCTGTGCGATAAAGTTTCGAAACATGCTCAAAAAAGGACCTAAAAAATCACCTAGTCAGCCACTTTTATAAGAGTACAGTAGCTTCTGTAGCAACAATTGATAGAACGATTCCACAGGTCCTGAGGATTGGCGGTTATGGCAGCAGATGCCCTGTCTCACTGTGCCCCGCCTGCTGTCTCACTGTGCCCCGTCCACGGGGCATAGTGAGACACTTAACGAGCATGGATGTAACTCAAAATTTCTCCAAACCTGTAAAAGGTAGGAACCTGAAACTACTGGACAATATACCCAACGTCATTATCTATAATGTGGACCTGATCTCATTTAACTCGTTACTGCCAACATTTTGCAACACTTGGAAATAAAAAAAAGTGTCTCACTGTGCCCCGCTCTCCCCTACATTGTTTACACATTTATAGCAAGAGGGCACACTACTGCCGCAACAAGATTATTCTCTCCCTCTCAAAGTTCAATAATCAGACAGGAGTCTCATGAGCTAACAAAATCAATAAAGGAAGCCATATACATGCTACAACAAGTTTCACTTTGTGACTAAATAAAGTACTTCTTATCTTATCTTATCTAATCTTATCTTATATTACCCTCAAATAGATGTTATTTCTCTTTCATTAGCCGCCTAATCAAGTCAGGTGTGTGTGCAATTGTTGATATCCAGTATTTCCGTTTATAAATCAACAGCTGAAGAAAATTAAGTTATACCAAGGGTATAGGTGGTATTGCACATCCCCGGAGTATACTCCCCTAGACCCCACTATATTCCCAAGACCCTTCGGGGAGTATACAGGATGTATGTACCAGTGCAATTGCCCATAGTATAAGCCTTTACTACTTCAGATGTCAATCTGACACATTTTATGTAAGATTGTATTATCCTCGTGTTAAATGACAAACACATTATGATTATGGCATGATATGATTGCAATATGTATTGAACGTCGAATGGGTTCCTGACACAGTGACTTAGCATTGTGCGCGCTAGGAATTGAGCAGATCCTCCATAACTCTTTGCTTCACTTCACCCAGGTGTAAATGGGTACTTGGCTATAGGCAGTGATGGCGATTTTAGAGTGACTTAGCATTGTGTGCGCTAGAATCGGCTGCCTGGCTGTATACTCCCCGGGGAGTTGAGAAAGGCTCATGCTTGAACAGGCCTGCCAAGGGTGTAATTGTAAAATTTGTTGAGACTGACTTTGTCAGTGTAATGGACTATAAAAAAAGTCTACAATTACAACAAACAAAACTGTATTTTCCCAATAGCAGAATTTAAGCCGTGCCATAGGGAAACGTTCACAACTCAATAAACTCATGTAATAGATATATTCAGTTGTGGCAGTGGCGGATCCAGGGGGGGCCTAGGTGGCCCGGGCCCGGGGCTGCCCTAGACTACTGAGATGGAAATAACATTTTAAATTAAATATGGGACAACACAGGATTGCCAAGCGCCAAAATTACGCCTATACAGGCCCGCCATTTCTGAAATGACCTCCGGACCCCCTGTAGACTTCCCTGTCTGGATCTGCCACTGAGTGGTCAGTAAAATTGAATTGGATTGAATAAATTGATAATTATTTGGTAATGGCACATACGCTTATGACATCAGCCAACAATAATTTCATATATGTAATCAACCGTTTATTTTCTCCCAATTTTGTATGCCAGTCTTTTTCTTTAAATGGTCAATCAATCAATCAATCAAACACAAACTCACCTGAAGGGCAAGATCAACAGGAGAAGTGGCCTGGACATAGAAGTGCCAGCTGACAACCAACCCCCTGCTCCAAGGCAGTCTCTCATAAGGGTTGGGGATAACCACCCCTTTGTCATACAGGTCCTTCTGGGTTCTAGGGACCGCAGGGAAGCCAAAGATATGCTTGTGGTCTATGGTATCTGTCAATAAGATAAGATAAGATATTACTTCATTATACCATTCGACACCTCTGTCAGCCAATCACTTTCAGGGAAATAATTCCCATATTCTTTGTTGTCCAGTTATCCTCTCAACACAGTGGCTTCGCTTTTGACCATTTGGCAAACCAGTCAAATGCCCCATGTTTTTCAGTCTTCTTATTCTTCTTCATTATTCTAAGTTTATTTACAATTTTACAAGTAATGCAACTGTATGGTAAGGGAATCTGGCTGATCAGACGTCACCTATTTTGCATTGCTACTGGATATGCCATTGTCTCATGTTACTTGGTTACTTTGATTTATTTAAATCACTCCTTCTCACACAAAATTCACAATAAACTCTCTCTCAAAACACTGGATTTGAAGTTTAAAGATTGGAAAACTGACCATGTGTCATAAGACTAAGGCATTTAAACAAATAACTCTTCGACAGGAAACATTACACGCTATTAAGAATTTAGTAAAAAATTACCTGGGAGTATAAGTCTACGTATATTAAAATACACAGGGAACATCATTCTCAAAATCATCTCAAGGTACATCGTAAATCACAATTAGAGTTATGAATAATTTATCTAAGCTACAATCACTTCCAGCTTCCCTGTATCATTTGGAATTATACTTGGGTGACTTGGTCAATTTGATTGAAATAAATCACTGTCCAACTGATTGGGTTTCAACAATGGCAGGAATTGTTTTGGTTATTATTCATTCTCTACCAGCACTAAACTAAACTTTGGAAAACTGAACTAGCAAACTGTGATTTAAATAAATCACTCCAAAGAAATTCAATAGAGTATACCAGGATTCAAGAACTATGACATTAGTCACAATCAAATATTATTCAGGGCAATACTAAGAAATTGCCTTGGAAGATGGCCAACCTCAGGCGTGGGTACAACATGTAGCAGAGTGGCCTATGATTATTGAATTTAAGGAAATCACCTGGTTAGAGGGCAGAAATTTCACTGTCTGATTGAAAACATTGAATATGGTACTAATCCAAGAATGATTTCTTTGTACACAGAGGAAAGCAAATAAAACTTCACCACAACTGCAACAGTTGAATGTTCCACTGCAGAACACAATTTGGAAATTTATGTTTAATATATTTGTTTAACTGTCCGGTACCTTTATCAGACCTGGCAATTGAGAACTCACAGCAGTGATTCAAATAAATTACTTCAAAGAGAATTAATTAAATTTCTGTGGTTCTAACAGACAAAAGGTTTGTTTACGAATAAGTTACAGACTGACAGACAGTTATCACAAATCACCTGCTTTCAAGTCTCATATTTGTTCAACACAGACTGTGAAATAATAATTTCAAGGTCCAATAATCTAAAACTTGCTTTTGAAGTTTTCCATTAAATTCAATGCATAGAAGAAGAATGGAGTAGAAGGAAAAACAATATATATGCATTTGACCATTTTTCGTTTTGGTCAATGCGAATACACTGTTTTACATGCAAAATTTAGTACCTGTCATGCAATGCTACGATCACATGCACAGTCACAAACTTTGTACAGTCTGTTATTCAAGGTTTAATTACACAACAAAAAATTAACACCATAAAACATTACAGTAGACAAATCTCAAGTGCTTACAAGAAAAGCTCTTGCAGGCTGTCAGTGATGTCAGTCCCATTACTTGGAATGTTAAATGCCAATGCTTTGTATTACCCATAAAGGTGTGACTGACTCATAGCCCATACATACCATGTAATTACCAATGACCTCACAGGGATCTCTATGAGTAATAAGCCTGTAAGTGCTTGGTGGCCAACCCAGTCCCAAACATTTCACAGTTTTAAAAAACTGTAATAATCAGTAGAACCTGTCTAATTCGAATTATTGTTTCTGATTTGAAACAAAAGAAACACCTGCACAATGAAGTGGACTGTTACAAAACTGATAAAATTAAACAAATCATTTGATGAAGTGTTGAGATATTTTGTAACAAAAAAGCTTGTCCACAAGAATTCTGGGATGAGTACAGATCTTGCAGCAAACAATAGATGTTGGGAATTTATAATTTATTTTGTGCATGGGTGTGGTGGGGGGGGGGGGGGCGCGAGGTTGACTTTTGATTTTGGAAGACTGGAGGGAGATTTCTTTCAGGGAGGAGGGATGAAAGTGTGTACATGTGTTTTTTTTAGGGGGGGGTGTGTGGGCTTGAAGGTTCGTGTTTTTTAATTCAGGGATGGGGGAGTTTCAATTAAAATTTGTGTATTTTTTTTTGCCAGGAGGGGTATGAAAGTTATTATTAAGGGGGTGCCATTTTACTTCTTATGTGTACGCGGGTTGAAACTGTCTTTTGGAGGAGGGGCTCGCAAACTTTTTTTTACAGAGAAGGCTTGGGGTTGAAGATGCATGTGTTTTTTTGTTGTTTTTTTTGGGTGCTTGAAACTGAAAAATAGCAATGTAGTTGGACACATTGTAAATAAATGAGGCATTCTTGTTGAAGATCGCAATATGTCAATTGTCAGAGCATTGAGTTAGAATTGTGACTCGTTCTGTGCACTGCTGCTGACTCACAAGCTACCTCTTCAAATTTTTATCATAGCAGTGATACACATCACAAGGTTTATATACACCTCATTGGGTCACCTATGAGTCAGTGAAAATACAGCCGTTTTCAATGCTGGAGATAGCAACAACTCCTCCAATGACATCATTGACACTCTGAAAACAGCTGAATGTAAGGCATTTGTAAGCACTTGAGATTCATCTACTGTACCAAGAATCCGCAGATTCAATGCCTGACAAAGCGGAAGACTGGCCAGTTAGGTGTGTCCACAAGCTATAACTAGCAAAAAAATTATTTTCATGAATACGGCCTTGAGGTGACCTCTTAATAGCAATTTAAAAAGTTCACAATGACACCCTGACCTGATCTTGTAGGTGACCCCTAGCCTAGTTATATAACTAGCAAAAAACCATAATAGCAGCCATAATCTCTCTTTTTAATGTATGATGAAGAACTAAAAAATTATTTTGTCCAGTGAAAGTGGAATATTGAGTTGTGCAACTTTTCTCCTGGTAGAAGAGGTAAATAATGCTAAATATGCACCAACAGATGAAATTTACAATTTGAGCACCACCAGCCATTTGAGATGGGGCACCTTGAGCCAGTTTCAATGAAGGTTTAACGCGTCACAAAGATTTTAGCAGCTAATAAGGACACATTTGTACTATTTTCATTGATTAATAATCATATACAACATC
This sequence comes from Platynereis dumerilii, assembly GCA_026936325.1. Classification (NCBI taxonomy): domain Eukaryota; kingdom Metazoa; phylum Annelida; class Polychaeta; order Phyllodocida; family Nereididae; genus Platynereis; species Platynereis dumerilii. Next base: position 19,907,024 of record JAPTHN010000013.1, read on the forward strand.
CGTCTGAACCATGAGGTGGCATGTGCCAAGGGGAAATCTCCAGTAAATTATTGGGTTGAAAAGCTCTCTAAACAGTTGAATGAGAGGGATAATATGTACACCGCCAAGATGGTGGTGTGTGTATTTAACTTATAATTTTGAGTCGATAAGCTTTGTCAAATTTATTTTCCTTTAATTTTCTGGCACAATGAGCAGCTTGCATATTTTTAAGGACAAAATTTGGCTATTTAAAAAATCAAGAATATAATGTAACAACACCGAATATTGTAGCCAAAGGTCTTACTATGTTTACATCAAGTACCCAGCTTTTCACCGTCGATACTTTAGGCTCACCAGTGAAAATGTCGAAATTGGCTCATGGTGCACCACTCCCCCCACCCCAAGGTGATCCCCAGGTTAGGGTGCATCGTCTGCTCCCTATATTATCATATCTTCAAAACAACATGCACTTCTGCAGTACGTGATTTCTGGATTGCACAGTTATATTCCTTATTAGAAAAAGAGCTTTAATTTGAAGTCAGAATCAATGGTTTCCATTGAGGAGTAGTTGCAATTGTGTGTATATTTTTTTTACAGGGAAATATTACCAAGAGAATCTGCTGAAGTGGGAAATATGTGATAATTTTTTTTTTTTTTCCAGGCTAACAAGCCCCTCGGGGTTTTACGCCTGCATGTGATTGGAACCGCAAATGTTGTAATTTTTATGGTGAAATAAAAAAAATAAATAAAAAATAAAAAAAAACAGGGTGTTAATTCGACTTTTTGAAACTCAGAGAAGACCACATAGTGAGGAAGTTGCCTGTTACATCATCTGATAAAACCTTGATTTAATTATGATGTAGTCAGAAAAAAGACATGGCAGAACAGCTTCTCAATGAACTGCTGTAGTTATTTAAATGTAATTGATGGACATATGAAAACTTATATTTTATTGAATAACTATCTAGAAAACATATTGAATGTCCTACTTTCTTTAGCAATGTGATCCTAAGTTCCTTATGTTTTACTCTAATTGTGTGAAAGTTAGGCAGAAGTTGACCTTTTAAGTTGATTATTCCAAACATTTGTCCCACTTTCCTCAATAAGCTAGATATTTTTTATCACAACTTTTCAAAGCATAATTTTTGTCAATTTTAGACTCAACATTAAAAACAAAAGTACCATCCTAGGGCCACAGCCGGTCTTAATGAAATTTTGCAGAATGTGTTTCTACTGGAAAGGGACAATATGGGCAAAGTGCAGAAAGAGTATGACAAATTTGTCATTTTTAGGGGGCAGGTGATGCACGCTACCCCAAGTGACCCCTACAGCTGGCAATATGACCAAAAGAAAAACAATTTCACGAGTACAAACCGAGGTGACCTCAACCCTTGCTTGTCATTAAACTGGCAAAATCAATGTTTTTAATGAGGACCCCGACATGACCCCCCCCCATCCTGGCAAAAAAATGTGCGAGTACCCTGAAGGTGACCCAAATCCTATTGATATATATAACTAGCAAAATAACATTTTAAACAAGGTTACCCTAGACCCCTCCCCTGGTGACTCCCAAAGCCTAGTTTAATTCATAATTTCAGGAGTACCATTAGAAGTGACCCCCCAGCCTAGTCATATAATTTGCAAAAAATAAAAAATGTTCACAAGTACCGCATGGTGACCCCTGGGACAGCTAGCACTGTGGCTTCCCAAAAAAAAAATCACCAGTACCCTCAAGGTGACCCGGGTGACTCCTCAAGCCAAGTAAAGAGAAAAATATTTCAAGGGCATCCCCCATCCGAGATGACCCTCAACTTGGTGATACTAGTAGCAAAAAGTAAAATGTTTGCAGGTATCCCCCCAGATGACCCCCCTCCCAGGAAATCAGCCAACCTGAATTGCTTTGTACTATCAATTCTCCACACTCTTATTCACCACACTACACACAAAACTGTGTTGATGACATCATGGGACGATGCCTCCAAAAATCAACAATACCCCGAACCCACTTATAGTAAAGCCTGCTTCTCAGGCAAAAATGAATGATGACTTGAGGTCTTACAAAATGAAGAAAAAATTGCTGACCTGACCTATCACTAGTAGTAGTTTAGCAAACACACTTTTCATTTGATGCTACCTATTACTTCAAGAATTAGTAATCATTATTGTTGATTGGCCACTGCCATGGAAATAAGAGTAATACACGGTTTTCCTTGATTATTTACTGGATTATTATAGCTGGCGTTTTTTCACATGGTTTAGAATGAATCAGATATTCTTACCTGACATTTTTCTGTTGTAAATATAGTTCTACAGCTGGGTAAGTTCCATCATGATTATTTTTGACCATTAACTAAAGATGTAATAATGATGATTTTACTTTTCATTGTTGGTTCAAATAATATCATACTGGATTAAATTATGTTATCTCAGTTTTCTTTGGTTGTTGGTCACAAGCATGATGACATTAATTGTACTGTCCTCATATCTGTGACAAGCAATTTATTGAAAACTGCCAATATAAAGGATTAGACTGCATATTGTCAAAAACAAAGGTATTGTATAACTTAGACTCATATTAATTGTTTGTTGCTGACTTTTTTGCCTGCAAAATGAGCACACATGATTTTTCAACACAGTAATATTACCAAGGGCTGTCTCAGTGGAAATATTCATTGATTTAAGGTAAGAATCAAATTTATCAAACACTTTCAGCATTGGCACAGGCAAATTCAAATCAATTTGGTAATTCATATGATACAACAATTGTTAGAATAAAAAACTAGTAAAACCAGATACTGATTAACCTGCAATATGAGCTTGAGTCTGTTATATATTTAATTCATAATGTCCTTTTTCAGTTCAACCATGTTACAAATAAAGGAAGCATTTTGCAATAGTTTGAGGGATGCTATATGTTTTTCGTCCTGTATTGTTTGTTTTCACTCTGTAGACAAACAGGACAGGATGATAGGATTTCATGTACATGTACATACAATTTAAATAGATATTTTATATAGGTAGGTTCCATATTCGTCATGGGGGAGGGTTGGTCTAGTGGTAGCATTCTGGGCTGCCAATAGCTGGGTCCAGGGTTCGAATCCAGCTCTTGCCGGTTCGACCACCTGGGCCTATGTTGGACAGCTGTTTCAATCATCCTTCACCTCATTGCCGTGACATCTTCCTGTCCTAATAAGCCTACCAACCACAAAAATACAGGACATAAAACCTCAATCAATCTATATTTTTCATGCAGTGTATACCCATTTTCAAATTGTCTCCTTGGCCTAAAATTGGACAGTACCTTATTTGAGAGATGGTTTTGCCAAACAATTAAGAGACCAATGTACAATTATCCAATTTGCACCAACAAAAAACTTATCCAGGCAGAAGATCTCCTTGCAGCAATAAATATTTGTGATTTTTTGACACAATTAATTTTTTTGGTGATGTTTGATTAAAAATGGTTTTGATGAATTTGCAAAAAAGGTTGAATTTCAACGTTGCCGTATAAGCTATGGTTCTTCCTAAAAATGGGAAAAATATTTAAATTGACAAAATTTAGCAAAACTATGAAAAATTTTTTTTAAACGTTTTCAGACTTATCTATTTGAGACTTTGGCAAGTCAAGTGTTTCATTGGCATTTCAAGCTATTTCTGAAACAAATTATTAGATAAGTCCCGATTTCCTTATGATTCGACTGCTCAATAGCTGTTGTTTGGCATTCTTATCGAACCAATGAGAATGTTTGTTAATCCCACACCTTTGATTCTTCTTAATTTCAAAAGAACTAAGTCAAAGTTTGTTTAATCTGTGTTCTAAACAGTTTAAATAACAAAGCCCAATAAGATGCCTGCTGCAGCATGTAATGCATGGATGGATATTTGGGGCGTTCCATCCTTGGTCATGTAGTGGTTAAGGTTGTCGCCTGCTCCACTGAAGGTGTTTGCCTGCATGGTTTCGAACCCCGGGTGGAGAACCCAAAATTTTCACCTTCATGAGCAAAATCTCAGCTGGATTCTGTTCGGATGAGAAGTTAAATTGGTGGCCCCTTGTATCAGTGTCTGTGCTGGGCTAGTAAAAGATCCCTCACATGGGGTAAATGTGTAACATGCTGAGGACTCCTGCTCTCTCTTTCATCTCATCAATCAATCCTCGTGAGTGCCCATAACTGGGCTAAGAGGGCTGCACTTTCCATATCTATCTATCTATCTATCTATCTATCTATCTAATATAGGCCCAGGTCACCTGTCACCTGACCAACCCTCCCATCCGACATCTGCAGAGCAAGTCTCAATTTTGCCTAGTTTGGGCCATCCTCCCATTGCAGGGCTCATTTTCATTACCCTGACAACAAGTACTATAAAATTCTGAAGTTTTCAAATCCTTTAACAGCTTTTTTCCGACGTTATTTCAATGATTGTTTATGGTTTTCTACAAAGAAAGTAGTTGAAACAACTAGCAGGCAACAATTACACACTCAACCATCCATTAACTGCATTGAGAAATCTCAAACTGTTAATTATGTCTGTCACACCAGTGTTACAACTTCACAAAAAATTATATGTTCTGGTAAGGGTAAGCTGCACAAGCTTACACAGAGAAGTGAGGATGGTTTGGGCTGTGACTTTTTAAGTTGAGGGTGAACTCAACACTTGACATTACTCTCAACTCTCAAATTTCTCACTGCTAGTAGAATTGGGCCTGTAAGACTGTGAAATACAAACAAGCATGGCTGATAAGATGACTGGCAATTAATCACCTGTGCAGTGCACAATTGTAATTACATGTGTTTACTGGATATGGTATGGTTGGATAACTGGAAATGTCATTGAATGTTTCCTTGCCTTGTAAGGGAACATGCTGCAAGATAGGGCAGTGATGGAAAACTTTGTTCTTTTCTCAGACGGTAATCGTTCACTTCCACCAACAATTTTTGTCTTTTGTAAATGAAAATAATTCTAACTTGCATAATATAATTATCAGCTTTAAACCCGAGGTATCGTCATATGTTAGGTCGGTACATGTCACATGTAGCAGTTCATATTTCAATTTTTAGCCTGATTTAACCAAATAGATTACGACATTATCAGAAATACTCTTGTGCCTCAAAACACTCAAACAGTTAAATGATCAGTAAAAATTTTTCACATAATTATATCATGCTAGTATGTTAACGAAGAGTATCTTATGCAGTGCTAGGTCAAGGTAAATGTTGTTTCCATAGGATTTTGTACATGAATACTTCTGTGGGATGTCCTGTGTAAGATTTGGGATACTTTTCACATTGTGGTAAGTGTGATTCTGTAAAGTCTGTTAATTATTTTTTATGAGGCAGGAGTCACCAAACGAATTTTTGACTCCCAACTATACCTTAAAATTAAAGTTTGACTCCACCCAAAACCTCCGACCTCAGACTCCGGAATTAAATCCACTGTACTACATGTTCTACCCATGTCTGACGTTGGCCATATTCCAAGGCAACTTCTAGGTGTGCCCCTCTTACATTTCTTTTGAGTGATTTATTTAAATCACATTTAGCCAGTTCAGTTTCCCAAAAGTGTCATTCTGTGCTGTAAGAGCATGTAAAACAATGAATACAATTTCTACCATTGTTGAAAGCCTATAAGTTGGACAGTGATTTATTTAAAATAATTGATCAAGTCATCTAAACATTATGTTGATTTTTATTCATGATGTACCTTGAGATGATGTTAAGAATCATATTTTTTAAATATTTTAATATAGGTAGTCTCATATTGCCAAACTTATACTTTTCTAAATTCTTAATAGCACGTATAATGCCTCATGCCCGTGAGTTGTGTCTTTCTTGAATTCTGGTAAACTTTCTTTAATTTCTTTGGATTGATTTATCTAAATCGAAGCTTGCCAGTTCAGTTTCCCAAAATTATCGTATGGTGCTGGTAGAGAATGTATAATAACAAATACAATTTCCGCCAATGTTGAAACCCAATCAGTTGGTGATTTATTTCAATCAAAGTGACTTAGTCACCCAAGTATAATTAAAAATGATACAGGGAACTTGGAAGTGACTGTAGTTCTGATAAATTATTGATAATGCTAATTTCGTTTTGCGATGTATCTTGAGATGATTTTAAGACTCCCGTTCCCCTTTATATTTTAACATAGGTAGATTCATACTGTAAAATTGTAAATAAACTTAAGACAAATGAAAAAAAAAGAAGAAGACTGAAAAACATGGCGCAACTGACCTTTTGCCGTTATGGTCAAATGCGATGCCACTGTGTTTCTCATATTTGACTGTTTGAGTGTTTGTCTCATGGTATAAGCCAGTTATTCACCATGGGATCAGGAAAATGTGTTTATCACACCTTGTGCTAAAGCCCTCGGGTGATAAATCACATATTCCCTCTCCTGTGGTGAATAACCTATACTTGTGTTATCAATATACATACAGTGTGACCAGACTTATTATGCACCTATGTTTTTTCATCATATCTCCAAAATAAATAACACCATTTGGATATCCTTTACACATAGTCATATTTGTGCCATGGAACCAAAAGCTGTCAATTTTGTCAAAATATATCAGTTCAATGAGGCTTTGTGACCGTCAGTCAAGTTTTTGAGTGTTTACACTTATTACACACTTTCTTAAAATTCCATCAAAAGCACCAAAATTCTATCAAACTGAATCTCCTTACAACTACCTTTCACTCCTCACCACTACTTTATACCATTAAAAAAACTGTATAATAACAGTTGGAAATTTAATTGCAACTAGCAAGGAGCACGACATTAAAAAGATACCAAACACAATGGGGGTGATTAAGTTTAAATTAGTGTTGGTTTAATTTAAATTTAATGTAATTTTAAAGGTAGTTGTAGTAAGTAAAGGTAAGAAGTTATTTGGGGTAACCCAAAGGTGTGAAAGGGTAGCGTAGTAGCTGATTCTTCCTTCCCCCTTGGGTAATCATACTTTACTTTGGGTTGTAAAATAATGTTAATGATTTAATCAGTGGATAATTCTTACCATTGGATGAATGGAAACACTCAACCCCAGCATCTTCCCTGTGGTAACAATTATGCTGCTTCCACCTTCCAACTCGGTCACACTCAAACAGCGAAGATTCTGTTCCATTACATCGCATATCATCCAAATATATTTCACCGGTGCCTTGACCAAAAAAAGGCGGATAGCGGGCTCTCCCTCCTGAAATAATCAATATAATTATAAGAACTAACTTCACTCTCTGCAATCGTATCAATTTTTGAAGGACGTTTTTAAACTGTTACTCAAGTAATAATGCATTTTTAAACGAGATATTCATTCATTATTACACAGGCCTGATATAAATCTGTCTTCTTCATTGAATTCATTCTGAATTCTAATTTTAACCTGAGGTTGTGTATTGGTATTGTTTTAAATTGCTTGGCTATAACAATGATATTTGGAGGGGTCTGTCCTCCGTAATTACAAGTTTAAGGCTTAAAATTGTCTTACAGTCCTTGTCATACTTACGTGGAATCTCGAGTTTTTTTTCTGTGCTGTTGAACTGTGATGTCAGAGATGACTCTATTCTAGCATTGTAAATTAACTACAAGCTGTGATGTCATTTCAAACTGGGTCAGATTTCCCAGCTTCTAGCCAATGCTGATCCTCCTGAACTGAGTGTCACAGTTTCAACACAGTGTCAGAGTAAGAGTTTTATCTGGGATAGCCCCTACAACTATGTCATCACAGCTTGATAGCCAATGGGCTAACAGTAAACTACGCATCACAGTTTAAACATTGATATATTGAAGGAAGCATTAAATTTGTGATCCCAATGATTTATCACAGCAATCACCAGTCTGATCCTACCAAAGGGCAGCTTTGTGAGCATTCACAGTAGACAACTGTTATAATCCCCACAGAGTTGTTTGATTAATCTACAAACTTGCTAACTTACAACTTTAAACTTTGATGGAAGTTGGTATAAACAGAAGGCTTTGACAATTAGTTTGTAAACACATGGCTTATGTTATGTATATTTGTTCTGGCAGCCCGCTGTCTGAGAGGCTGTGATGTCAAACTTGCATGGGTTTTCCCAGACCCAGATAAAACTCTGACACTGAGTTGAAACTGTGATGCTCAGTTTGGTGGATTCACATTGGTTAGATGCTAGGGAATCTGACCCAGTTTAAAATGACATCACAGCTTGTATTTAATTTACATATATTGCAATGCTAGAATAGAGTCATCTCTGACATCACAGTTCAACAGCATAGAAAAGAACTTGTGATTCCACGTAAATATGACAAGGACTATAATGAAATGTATTAGGTATCTTATTACGTATTATTACTTGTTTTATAAGACAATTGTTGTGGAGAAATGTTCAACCCTGCATGTCTGTAAAGATGAAAAGGCTTTCATTGATAACAATGATATGCTTTTCGCCAACAACAAAATGCACGTTCTGTAGACCATGCACCTCCATTGCAATTAATTGAGAGGTTGAAGGGGCATTTTTTGCAGGAGTATGTGCAATTGTAGAACATGACGTTATTCAGAACATTCAAGGAATAAGTCATATGCAATTGCTTTAAATCAAATGAAAACGATGCAATTTGTAAGATGCAACAAAACTGCGAAAGAACTAAATTTACATAGTACATAAATGTGATGTCAGACAACCAGTGAGCCAAGAATTAATACATGTGCAAACCATTTGCTGGCTTTTACATTCTGTTTGATTGGGATGCTTTAGTTCAGATTTCAGCTTGTAATTTCATCTGCGGCGGATTGTCCAAAGAAATCTTCATCCGTATTTGATGACAAAGCCATAAAGATTACAAATGGAATTCATTTGGAGATTTTCATTTCAAAAGTGATTTTTAAATTAAATTTCAGCAGTGTTGAAGCCAGCTTAAATAAACATGGCTTGTGTCATCAAAAATGAAAGCCTAGCCACAACAAAAGAATACCATTCTGTTGTTGGGACAGGAGACAGATATGAGAAAAATGTGAAAGCTCAGAGCAGGTAGGTGGCAGAATGGTTAAAAGATGTCCGCCTGCTCAGCTGAAGGTCTTTGCCTGCGTGGGTTTGACTCCCGGTTCGGGAACCTGAAATTTTCAGTGGACCTTCATGAGCAAAATACCAGCTGGATGTCGTTCAGATGAGACATTAAATTGGTGGCCCCTTGTATCAGTGTCTGTGCTGGGCAAGTAAAACATCCCTCACATGGAGTAAATGCATAACATGCATTTATAACATGTTGCTAATTATTCACCTCTTATTCTTTATATAGATAGATAGATATAGATAGATAGGGCAGAGATGGTGCAAAGACATTGATGAAGCCGGCAGAGTGGTTTTGTGCTAATTATTGACCTCTTATTCTTTTATGTAGATAGACTAGCAGAGTACCCGTCTAAAGACGGGTATAAGTGCATTGATATTGTATTGTTTATACATTTACCCAATCAGGGGTTGTGTGAATATGTCAACTTGATCTTTGTCATACTTGTTTATGGTGAATGTAAACAAAATTGCTATTTCTGAACCCCCCCCCCCCCCGTCCCGTTTATGTAGATGTGGGTGTATGTTGACAGCATTTTCATTGTGCTTTAGTCCTTGTGTCCCGATTAACCTATGACATTGTAGTGTGATAAATGTTCGATGCGAAGGCCCAATGATCCATCCATCTGCTTGTCGTCCCTTAGTATTCTTTTTGTGTCACTTCGTAACCATGTTTTCCTTGGTGATCTTCAAAGTAATTTTTCATAGTTGTCCCTTTGGACCTATCCTGCAATTGCTGTTGTAAAGCCTTCCTCACGTTCACCACTTCTTCCCTATTCTTAGACAATCTGCATATCTATGTAAGTATGTATGTACAATAAAATGTATCTATTTATCTATGTGTATGTATGTATATGTATGCATATGTATGTATCTATGTATGTGTTCATCTCTCTGTGTCTCTATCTGTATAGATCTATCTTCCTTCGTTCCATGCTTCCACCTTCCTTTCTACCTTCCTGTCCCCTTCTTTCATCCCTTGCTTCCTTTTTGTCATTCCTCCGTGCCTTCGTTCCAGCATTCATTCCTTCCTTTCTTAATTCCTTCATTCCTTCCTGCGTAATTCATTCCTTAATGCCTACCCTAGTTCCTTAATTCCTCCATGAATACCTTCCTTCTTTCCACAGTTTTTTATGCTTAAATAAATGTGAAAAATCTCTCCATCTCTCTGTCTTTCCGTCTATCTCTGTACATGTATCTGTAACTATCTTCGTTCTTTCTGTCATTCCTCCTTCCTTTCTACCTTCCTTCCTTCTTCTCTCATCCCTTCCTTCCTTCAAGCGTTCATTCCTTTCTTTCTTAATTCCCTCATTCCTTCCTTTGTGCATTCCTTAATAGCTTCCTTATTTCCTTTTGTAATTCTTTCCTTAATTCCTACCCTAGTTCCTTCATTCCTTCATTCATTCCTTCATTCGTTTCTTCATTCATTCCTGCATTAATTCCTTCCTTCTTCCAGTAGTGTTTTAAGGCTTTATTAGATGTAAACACTTGCTTTAACTGGCTGCTGCTGATATGCAGCAGGACGTTCCTTCCTTCAAACATTCATTCCTGCCTTTTTTCATTCCTTCATTCCCTTTCTTAGTCCCTTCCTTGATGGCTATCCTAATTCGTTCTTGCATTCATCCTGTGTAAACACTGGAGGTGTGACCGCACTCACTACAGCTGTTGCTGCTGGATCTGATGCTGCTGGAAACATTGCAGCAGGATATTTGAAATTTGCGGGAACCATAATATCTTTAATTACCTCTATATAATTGAATCCACGGAAGTTATTGTTGATTTGATGCATGCAGAAGACAGTATGGACACAACAGGATAGAGTGGCAAAATATTATGACTGTAAGTTGAGCCACTACAGACAAGACCCGTTACAAAGGAATTATGGAGAGGTGAATTTTATATATGTATATAGATATTCAGCAAATTAGTAGGAATTTTTTAAATGGTAACCGGGCTGTAAGAACAATTAACAAACCTTATTGAACCAAAGTTGTGTTTAGTGCTGTCATATTCCGTTTTATTGGGGACATATTGGTTAAATTGCAGATTGTAATTTCATCAGCGAAACATTATTCAACAATCTTTTAAGCTTATTTAATGACAAAGCATCAGATGAAAGTGATTCAAATTTGATTTTGATTTAAACTCAATTTGATGCCATTATGGCCATTTTAAGCAAACTGCTATGTGCCTTTTCATCTGATAAGTTGGCAACATTACTTTGATTACAGATAAATGTCATATAATTACAACACTTCACATTTGGCACCAGCTAAATCATAGTTAAACATATTTCCATGATAATGTGATTTTCAATTAAATGAAAGTTTTGGTCTTCAGGAAAAATAACCATAGAATAAATCAAATCAAGGCTAATTTCTTTATCTGAGACAGAATTTTCATGAGCTATAATTATAAGGATGTCAAGCTATTATATTTGGCTGTTTTGGCACCAATGATGTTACTACAGTTGGGCTGATCTAATAATTATCATTTAAATGAGTAGTCAGTTGGTCTTGACTGGATACATGACCGTATTGGTGATAGCATGAATCAGCCACTGACTTGGGTTGATAACTCCTCAATTACAGGATATGACCGCACCTACTAGACAATCATACATTATCATGAAAAACATGGTAAGTATAGGGATATGACCTCACAAGGAGCATATTGGTGCATTTGGCCAGGGACGGACGCAGGGGGGGGGATGGGGGATGCATCCCCCCCACCAGACCAAAATTTATATATTTTTACATGTTAATTCTGTCCGCGCGAAGTCCCCTATGTCGTGAATTTTGCATTCTGCGACGTGATAGCCCGATAGACCCCCCCATGGGAATTTTCTGGATCCTCCCCTGCATTTGGCAATCAGTGACACTTCCACTGCTGTAAGGAAATTATAAAGAAACGTGCCTGAAATCATTCCATATCCCTCTACTTTCACTGTTATCTCACTTGTTGTGCCTGATCACACATTATTATTGGCTGTACTTACCGGTGTATCCCAGCTGCACGCAGACCACATGGGCGTCGTTGTCATCCCAGTCATCATCACAAACACTTCCCCAACGGCCACCAGGGGCTCGAACATAGACCAACCCTTCATGCGACGTCCGACCTTGGCCTAGTTTCACTTCTGCAAGGTCAAATAAAAGGTCAAGTAAAAGGTCAAATAATTTCTTTTACCTTAAAAAAATGATGTTATTTAACTTGTACAATCACTATTGTGTAAATTATCTGAATCTATAGCCTCATTTTTGAAAATATTTTGATAAGGTACTGTGGCACGCATAGATAAAATAAAATTCAAAGTGCTCAACCACATACTGAAATGTGCACCTAAGATGTTATATAGGATTCCACCACCATAAATAGTCACAAATATAATCAATGTGATTATCAAAATGTTGTCATTTTTCCTTACCTATAAATGTTGGTTCAGTTGCACTATACTCTAACGTGGTGACTTCAGGCAACGTTTGTACTGAAGTTGTTCTGGCATCCACATTAGCTGTGAAAATATATAAAGTAGTGCTATTTAGTCTCACATCTGTTAACAATAAGTTAAGCTTCATTATAAACTGTAAATATGAGTGAAAACATCTAATAATTAATAAGAAATTAAGCCTTATAACAAACATCAAAATATTACCATTAACCTCCTAATAGTTGTTGTATTTACAACAATTCATGCCTTATTAGGAACTAATTTGATGCACTTATCACTAAGCTCACATTCTATTTACAAACAATATCTAATCAATCCTACTACAGAAGGGAAGATCCTGAATATGAAATTCAATATAATATTTTTGAAGTAATTGATATATCAAACTCATAAACTAACAATTGTCAATAATTGTGTTCCTTATTCAAGAGCTCAGTAAAATTTGAAATTCTGAGTCAGCTCAAATTATTGAGTGAGATGGTTGCACAAATTGTCTCAGGTGACATAGCTTGCACTTGCAGTCTTGAGTAATGATAAGCTTTCTGTTTTTATAAATTAAAACAACAAGCTATGTCAGCTCAAAGGAATTGTGCAACCATCTCACTAAACCATTTAAACAAACTCAAAATTCAAATGTTACAGTGAGCAAGAGCTTAGTTCATAAACAAGACTTACTTGTATTAACAATCTCAGCGTACAGGGAATATACTCTACAGGGATTCCACCCTGATTCTTTACTTCTGAATGCATATATCTTTCCGATGTTTAAAGTTTTTATATTGTGAGCGTAAAGAGTTGGATGGGAGCAGTTTGTTTGTCCTTTTGTGAACGGTATAGGATTTTGGCTCGGGAAGTAAACTCCAATCAGGTCGCCTTGTTTGAACTTCACTCTTCTGTGGGGTTCTACGACAAAGTTATGCTGACCGAGTTCTGTCACGATAAAACTGTTTTGCCCAATAAGGCGGAACTCGTGGCCATACTTGTACCGAGGCAGTGGACGCCATATTTGGAATGTGATGTTTGTAGTAAAGTTGGCATAAACATGCCATGAGAATATGTATCCGCCATGTTGGAATTTTTGGTCCGGATGCAAGATATAAATAGTATTGTTCCAGTGGTCATTGTGCGCCCTGGGCACAATATCATATCCGAATACTGATCGCGCTGAAACAAAAAAAAGACATGCAAAAATTCTTATTGTTTCACAAGAGACTTAAATTTATAAACAATCACATTACATTGATCTATAGGCCTCACAACAGGATACAACCCCAGCTCCCTTTTCTTATTTTTGCAATATCAGTTATCCCCCATTTGCCCCTGCTTCATCCCACTTGCCTCCCGCTTAACCCCACATGCAGGGGCGGATCCAGAAAATGTCGGACAGGGGGGTGGTTTAAAAATGAAAATGTACTAAAAATATAAAATATCTTCTTTTTTTTACATTAAAATGTAGAGGCCAAAGGGGGGGTTTTAACCCTCTAAACCTGCTGTACCTGGATCCGCTACTGACTTGCCAACTGCTTCCCCCCCACTTGCTCTCATTTCCCCCACATTACCTACTCCCTTCCCTCAATTTTCTTGCCTTTCCAAATCACTACCCCTAATAACATTTCCTTGTAGCCTATTGGTGTCACCACATAGAGTGGGGGGTGTATCCTGTCATGAAGCCTATCTATAAACCTAAGGGCACACAGCATAAGCACAACATTGCCAGGTGGTGAAGAGCTCATCAGATTCTGTAGGTCATATAGAAATGTATGATAGAAATTACATTGCCACAAAGTGAACACAATGTTGAGGTATTTTCATAACATTGTGAAACGTTGCAACAACATCGCCTGCTAAGGGACCGTTCAGAATTTATGACGTGGGGGGGGGAGGGGGTGGGAGTTTTGCCAGAGCGGATACTAACTTTTCACACATGTTTCAAGGGGGGGCATTAATTTTTGACAACACCTTCAAGGGGGGTAAGAAATATTTGCAAGGAAGAAAGGTTATAAAATATGCATAAACTCACTTTATCCACACTTTTTTATGCACAAAAGTCAGCGAAATGGCGCAAATCTGTATGAGTGACCATGTATCAGGGGCGGACTGGCCTATGTGGCAAAGTGGCAACTGCCACGGGCCCATCCACTCAGGGGGCCCACAAGATATCAAAAAATAAAAATTTTAAGAAAAGAGCAACATTTTTCTGTCAAGTTCATGATTATGTGTCGAAAATGCACAAACTGAAAAGCACAACCTCCTCTTATATGGAGGCCCCCAACCAAATATTAACAATTTGCCAAATTAGACCTGTAGAATTTTTCTTTTTTAATTGGAAATATCGTCGACGGTACAGACGTAGGGGCCCGTTGACTTATTTTGCCACGGGCCCGAAATATTGCCAGTCTGCCCCTGCCATGTATAACAGTATATATGTGTGCATTGTATGTCGAGAGGGGGGGGGTACTAAAAACACACATGAACGTTAAGGGTGGGTTTCTAAAAATCTGCATGAAACTTAAGGGGTTATCAATTTTTTACGGGAAGTTCCAGCAAAACTTCCACCTGCCCAGTCATAAATTCTGAACGGTCCCTAACGTCATATCTATGGACTTTGCTTCAACGTGGACAACGTCAATTCTGCCATTCAATTTTATGTAATTTTCATCAATTTTGCTGCATTCACACAACATTGATGTGCTCACAGGGGAGGTTGCAAAAACACCAAACACCGACAGAAAGAGACTTAACCGAGCATTTAAACAATAAAGATATAGCCTTATAGAATACAAGATAATATAGATTGTGCAGAAATCTGAATCAAAACAGTTTGTTTAATTAGCCATTTGCTAAATACAAAAGTGCTTTTTAGCCCACACACTCATATCAAAAGTCAAATTGTCTATGCAATGATATGATGATGAGCAGTTTACTGAAATGAGCGCTTTATAAATACATATTATTTATTATTATTCTATGATAATGGTTTGTGATAAAAATGTTGCATTAAAATGTTGTCTCTGGAATTGGACTACTTTGTTTCCTTCTTGGAAATAGGGATGGTCTTGTAATGCCAGAACTACCGCATCTATAAGCATTTTTAGATCTCAAGCATATTGTTGTTAAAGGCATCCAATATGTCATAATTCATGTAGTTGAAAAGCCCTTTAATATCATGACATGAGATTTCTGACTAAAATATTATATTAATGCAGCCAATAGATCATATTCATTGTTGTTAAAAAGCACAAGCTCTTTAATCATGACATGATATGACTGATTAAATTCACTGAAATATTATGTCAATGCACATTGCTTGAGAATCTGCACAACGAAGAACATTAATGGAAAATCATGTTAAGAAAGAGAGAAGGAATAAGAGATGCATACCTGGTAATGGACTTGGGAAATTGCTTTCTTCTTTCAAATTTGCTTCTGCTAATGTAGTAGCTGAAAGAAAAGAAAAGGGAAACATTTAAAAGACGTAAAAATATTACATGTAACATCTAAATTAACCAAGTATGATGAAATGTCAATAGGCCAGTCAATGTGTGTGATGGCCTCTAAAAGTTTGAATGGCTACACCAGAAAATATAAGGTTTCGAATTCAGACCAATGACTTGTGATCTATTCAAAATGATTTTCAGATGATTGCAATAATATTTTTTTGTTAATAGGCTTTTTTCCCTTAAAGCAAAAACCTTAGTGTGTTTAAAGTCCTGTGTTCTTGTAAGCGAGTCTCTAACAATCCATACAAGGCACCGACGGTCTGAATGCATAGACGGCTAGAAAAAACCCCACAAAGTATGTACCAGTCTGTGCCTTAAGCCGTTCAATCACAACTGACCATTGGCCTGCGAGACTCAAAAGATTCCAGATTTGGTCGAGCAGTCTAACGGATTCTGCAGACCTAGCAGTTGAGCTAACAGGATTACCATTTAGATAGGACAGAACTGAAACCAGAAAGTTGCAAGAGCTATTTTCCTATCAGTTGTTTTTTGATGGGGCCACTCATTGAACTAAACTGCAGAAATCCCATAGGAGCCTCTTATCAGAACAATCAGAAGTCCCATCAGACCCTCAACCAGCCTCTTCTGAAGTTGGGCTTGTGTCTGAAGGTTAAAGAGATGAAACGAACACTATCATGTGAGGCAAATATGAAGATATTGAATATGATATTAAATATAATATTGAATATGATACTGAATATGATATTGAGTATGAAGAAAAAATCAAGCAGTGACAAAGCTATATAGTAATTCCCAACCCTAGCACAGCCATCCGGATCACATCATATAATATAAGTGCTGGATGAGTGGATGATCGGGGCTTTTCAGCAGCACAGCTGCTCTTACCCCAAGAATTTTATGCAAATCTTGTCAACACTCTGATGGTCACTCTCTTTCACAAATTTACTATACATTTTCAGTAGGTCTTTAACTTTCGACCAGTCAGTTTTAGTGTCATTCTGTGATTGGAAAATTAATAAAGAAAGTAAATGGATTGGTTTCCACAGGGAAAAGGTCAAACATGCATGCCTACTTCTCCTTTGTAGCCTATATCAAACATTATCTGTGACCGGCGTGCCTGGGTCTATTGCTTGCACATTACGTTTAGTCCTGTATTTATGCAATTGTGTCATTCTAATTATGACAAGAGGAAGACACGCAATGGCGCAGAGGATGACAGAAATTTCATCTGACATTAAAGCAGATAACCTGGCAAGAACTGCATTGAACCTAGGATCCAGCAATATGCTCACTCCTTAATAGACGTGTAAAAATCACCAACGGACAGACAAATGCAGTAATTGGGGTGTGCACAGATAGTCTAATATTCGCATGAGGAACATGTTTAAGGGATGTAGGACTACGTCTATACATGTATTTTTAAAACACTATCCTGTTGTCATATATAGACATTTCCATGCCGGAAATCTGCAAATGGACAAGGTAAAAGCTATATCTGCCTAAATCAACAACAGCGGTCAGAAGCAAACAAATAGCAGTTTGCACAAGTTAGTATAGCAAAACTATACTCTCTCCCTTGGTATACATATGCCATCAAGATGTCTCCTACATTTAGACAAGTTGAAAACATTTTGTCTGTGAATATTGTGTTTGCCTCACATAACATCCAAAGCAATCATATCCTCACAAGTAAATAAACCGTTGTTTGTTAACACAGTGCCCCTGAGCAATCTTTAAGATTAAAAAAAAAAAAGCGAGAAGACGAATAGCACGCAGCCGTAGAGCAAGGTCAGCAGAACATTTTAAGACAAAAACGAAAAAATTCTGTTGGGAAAATTTTGAGTTATACCAATTTAAAGATTTTTGTTTATCACACCCACATTTTCGGCCTAAAAGTGGGTCATAAAAGTGGATATAAGTTATAAAGTCATTTACAGATACATTTTTTGAAGGAAAGACAGTAATCTTTAATCATTGTGACTATGATATGTGTGTGAAACATGTTATATCAAAAAATAGTGTGCAGAGTGTGATAAACTCACTTGACTGTATGTCTGTCAAAAATACTATCGTTTTAGCCCTGCTAAATTGACTCTATTGTTTCTTTTGAGTGTCTAACTGCTTCTGGGTGTGTTTGAACTTAGCTAAGCCTTTCTTTGGAGTCTTTTGCTGCATGTTCATGACAAAATGTGGTCTCAGATGTAGCTTTTAGGATATTTTATATCATTGATATTTATGAATAATCAATACAGGCACAGGGCATGACTAGTTCAATTGTCTTTAAAAATCATGTTAACAATGCATATTTTTTTTACAAATAACCCAAAGTCATGGCTTGTTTTGTTCTTAGAAGTGCATGTATGACATTGTATGTATTAATGTTGACTGCATGATTGTATTGATTTTAGGACAAAAAAATGATATTAAAAAGACTTCCAGAGATTCTAGAACAACATATTTTGCAGGCGAGAACCTAATTAGCTTCATATTTCTACCAAACTGAGACTTGGCATTGAAAAATTTTTGAATTGCCATGATGAGTGTGCACACAATGGTGTATGTTGATCATTGAGCAATGGTGGGACAAATAAAAAAAAATTATTATCTAATAAAAAATTTTTGGGAAAGGGAAAGCGGAAAGGTAATTTCTGCACCTGAAGACCATTGAGGATGCTGATCAATGAAACTTCACAGATATGACTTACAACGACACAGTAAACAACATTCTGTGGCATGTTTGACATAAAGGATTCTCAATACAGGTCTAATATAACTTAAATCCAGCCTATATACAATTAACCACGCAGAAACAATACTACTGATTTAGTCTGATTATTGGGGACAATGTTGGAAGGCTACGAACTTGCTCATCACTGTACTATTGGTCTGGAGCAAACAGTCACATGTGTTTGTCACACTCTGCACACTATATTTAGGCAAAACATGTTTTACACAAGTGCAATGGTTACAGAAATTAATGGTATTGTCTCTCCATCAACAATTGTCCCTGCAAATGATCTAAAACATTTCCTTCAATGCCTATGCCCCCCGTTTCAGCATTGAAATATGAGTGTGATAAACCAAAAAACTTAAAATTGATATAACTCAAACTTTTCCCAACAGAATTTTTTCGTTTTTGTCTTGAAATGTTCTCCTGACCTTGCTCTACAACCTCTTGCTATTCGTCTTCTCGCTTTTTTTTTTAAATCTTAAAGTTTGCTCAGGGGCACTGTGTTAATCGTTCTTTTGACATTGTGTAATTCTCTGCTTTCCTAATGGACATCTTCTCATAACAGTTATGTGGTCAGAGACTCTTTCACTCTCTCACTGGAAATGTTATGCAAAAACATGTTTGTATAATGTCCAATTGATGAAATTATTATTTTATCAACGGTCCAGTCCTGAGCAAAAGACCCGATGTTTAATGGAGGTTGGTGCCAGTCCACTTCTTCCTTCAAAACATTTCCTATAAACTTTTAGCCTCAAAGTGGGACACAATAATCATTAGGGTGCATTTGCTTTCTGCAGGAATATTGAAGGGTCAAAAACCAACTTTGCCTGAAAATGGCCATATCACTATCAGGCTACTAGGTGTCATAAAACAAATTAGCAGGAATTTGCAGACCTAGGAGTGTAAGTTGATGAATTTGTTTATATTTTATCTCAATTATCTTTCCTCACATGAATAAATGAATATTCTGCCCAATGACCACACACATCAGTTATTCTGGGCTGCTTTATTCTTAGCTATTTTCGTATTCCTGTCAAGTGGTTTAGAAACCCCAGACAGTCCAGACCCCACATATTGTTGGTTGCATGTGCCACAGCAACACAAATCTGCCAATGACAATCCAAACGATAAAATGTCACACGGGGATTCCCCTAATAGGAGCGAATTGTTGCTCCTGGCAACCTCCATTACCAAATGCTCCAGAGAAATGAGAGGCAAAACCTGAACAATAGGGGGAGCCAGATGTTTCTGCAAGGACATATTTCTTCATTTGGCAGAGAAATTCATGTGATGAGCAATTCCCATTTTGTGGACTATAGAAACGTTTTCTTGTGGGACTACGAGTGTGGGTGTCTGCAGATGTCATAACAATCTACCTATATTTTGATATGAAGCTATCTATCTGTTAATATATATATGTATGTGTCTATTTCTATGTCTAGCATGTGTATCAATCTACCTATTTTTCTGTCCATTCCGTCTCTACAGGGTGGTAAAAAAAAAACTTTACACTTATGAATAATTTTTTGGATGACGCTCATTATAACAATTGCTTATTTTTCAATGCAAAAACAACTTGTGTAGCAAAGTATAACTCTTCTAGAGATAATTAATTCAGTCGGAGGTCCTTTTGGACTGATGACTTTCTGCAGTGGACCTAACTGATGCAGAGGTGTCAAAAATGTAACTTTGTGTCCGTTTTTCCCATACAGACGTAATGGATGCCTTTATTGGGCGACTAAAGTCTGTGGTGTCTTGCAGGGATCTGCTTCTAAGTTTGCCCGGCCAGAATAATCACATTGATTGAGATCTTGTGATAACAGAGGCCATATTGTCCCGCTGAGAAACTTGACAGAGCGAACCTTGATCCAGTTCTGGGCTTTCCAAGGGAGTGTGGCTGATGCCCCGTCTTGTTTGAAGATCAAATTTATCTGTAGCAGTGTATGTCTTATCTATCCAGGGCTTCAGACGCTCTTTCAAGATGTTAGTATGTACTTTTCATGTGATTTCAATACCCTGATCATCCACCTTCAGAGGGCTTTGTTTTAAAATCTTATAATGGCCATAGTGAAGTCTGAATTTGCTCTAGCACCTTCTGGTCTGAGCTGAATTGTCCCTCTGTCTTCTCAATTTCATTTTATGTTGTATTTATTTTGTCCTGTGAAGCTCAGTAGCTTCAAAATTGCTGATGGGCCATGAACAACTCAGAGTAGTAAAAACGCAGGAGCACTCCCAGCTTCCATTTTGTCTGCTATCAAAAAAGTAATTAACCGTTTTAATTATTAACCAATTTTCCAAAGATCTAGCATACTTGGCTTGTATACACAGTAAGTACCCAGGCACTGACTGAATCATGGCAGCCTGGAAAATGAAATATCAACCGTAGAGTTTTTTTGTGACCACCCTGTATCAGTCTATCGATCTGTCTATCTATCTATCTGTCTATCTATCTTGTCATCCACACAGATAAGAATAAATACTCCATATACAAAATTCTGGCTTCATGTGGGTCATGCAACCATATCAACAACTATCTATCTATTTATCTATGTACAGCTCTATCTATCTATTTATCTATCTGTCTATCTGTTGTAGCTTCTATTGTTGTATAAATTCTTATTTGCATGCTTCTATATTATTTCATTAATTTACACTGTATTTGTATAGCAGGGATGGTCAGCACTCATGAGTTGGCTTTACTAACCATGTTGATGAAATTTGATGCATCATCCGCCGGTGCTCTAATGGTGAGCACCAGGAGCAGATGTTCACTTGTATGGGTAGGGGAGACCGGGGCTGGTTGTCACAGGGGCAGGTTGTCACAGTGTGTAAAACTTAAACATGCTACTATTTCTATTTAAAGCATGCAGGAGCACTGCCATTCTATATGAATGGCAAAAGGGGAGTGACTTAAACCTATCTGGTGAATATATACCTATATCATTCGAAATCTTGATGTCCTATTGGACATTTTTTAAAATTCAGAATTCGGGGCAGGTTGTCACATTTTCGGGGCAGGTTGTCACACTCTTGGGGCAGGTTGTCACACTTTTGGTTAAAAGCTCGGATGCAGGAAGTGAAACTCTGTATGGCAGATCTTAACCAAGAAAAGTTATTTTGGACATATTAAGAATCCTTTACTTGCCCAGTGAAGACCTTAACAAACACACTACTGTGTACAAGGGTGCTACAAATGTAGGCTTACCATTCAGCAGGGAAGCATTCTGATATGGAGGAGGATTTTTACGATTTTTTTTGCAAATTTTGCATATAAATTTGAAATCGATTTATTTAAACACAGCTCAATATCTGCATATATCTTCAGTCATCAATAGCATGTATAAAGCACAAATTTATATTTGTATTAGTTTTTTGGTTTTTAAAGCCTGGTCCTGATAGGTAACAGCCAGCTCCAAAAAGTGTGACAACCTGCCCCGCCTTTTTGTGACAACCTGACCCGATTGATGAAAATTCCAAAAACGGGTGACCAAGGCCGTTGTTATCAAAATTTTCACTATTTGTTGTTATCATGATTTAAAGAAATGTTTTCATGGTAAGTTTATTAGTGTACCTTTTTCAACAACCATTTGTTAAAGAGTAGGATAAAATGCAAGTTGAAGGTAAAAATTTACTTATTGTGACCGGAAATTTTTAATAGACCGTGTGCCTACCAAACTCTCTTCCAGGGGTCAAGATTTTTCAAAAAGACTGCAGTGGGTTATAAAAGCAATAAACAATGATTGGTTGAGTTGTGTAACTCTCTAGTTCAGTGCAATAAAAAGTGTGACAACCTGCCCCTGTGACAACCAGCCCCGGTCTCCCCTACTATATGGAATCATGCCCTATTTTTGGTGGGGCTGCAGCCCCACCTTTTTGTTTCACCAAACTCAAGAGATTTTGCCATAAGACAAGCTTGCTGATTGGTCCACGAAGATTGCCGACGTAATTCGTGCATTTCCGTGAATTTGGTATGAGAGGACGTTGCTGATTGGTTGGTAGGCCTAGTAAATTTATTAAAAATTAACTTGCATTTAAAATTACAAATTTGATAAAATAAGATGCCTTTGATAGCGGTTTAGAGGTGTACAAAATATTATTTCTGTATCTTTAAAATTGAAGGCAGGAGAAGCATTTTTGTGATTTCAGTTTTGCTTGCTATGGCGGAAATGTGACGCTCCTCCATTCGCAGTTTCAGACATTAATTTAACTTATTTAGCATTAAAATTGAGTAAATCTATTTATTACAAACGATAATTTATCAAGTATAGAACGTTTGGGTGAAGTATGATGTTTGTACATTGCGTATTTGTCATTTTATTCGCGATTTCAGATTTTGACAGATTGTAGAGTCAGGGATGGCAAATCCGTCCAGGAGGGTAATTCCGTCCACCCCTAATACAGGCATAAAATTTAATTTGTTACAGTTGTGTGAGTCTTAAATACTAGATAAACTCGTTTTTCAACTAATTCACCTGAAATATGGACTGGGATTTTATATTCCTAACCCTGTGATTCTCATCAAATTTGACTTTTTGGTTTTTTGAGTTTTTGACTATCATTTGGAAAAGAAAGGCGGTGTGGGATTCATATTCCAGTACCCTGTGATTTTCATCAAACCTGTTTCCTAAAGTACATCTCTTCTTTTTATTATGTCTATATGTCTGGTGATGTGACAACGGAGAGCTTGTTTTCATTTTAAATGTTCCTTTTTTTTTCATTTTCATCCCACTCCATTTTGGTGAGTCTTCAAATAAAAAAAAAGTGTGATCTATCTTAGAATTAAATATTTAAAATAAATTCATTTTGATGAAATATAATATTTCTCTTTAATTAGGAAATTTGCACTTTTTTTTTTGCTCAAAATTTATTTAGTAAGTGCCACTTTGTGAAAGTATAATTAGTGCATTTGATGTATAAACATAGCTTGTGTATTGATTACAATTAAGAGTAGTCTTGCCTATACGTATATTTAACCTACTCTGTCACTGCTTCATATCAGCATTTTACATAAATATATATCAAGTGTTTCTTCAACATACATAAGTTTCTGCTTGTTCCCTTGACATTGCTCTACATTTCCTTAGCTACCCCTTGCATCACTTTCACAGAAATGCAAGTATCTTTACTAGATATTAATCATATCATATTATATATACCTGTTCATGTTCTCAATGTCTCATTCATCTCTACATGTTCCAACCCCTTGCCTGTCCCTACCGGACCACCCTTCTCCTTTAGGTGAAGTACTTGTTTTGTATATTTTTTAGACCAGACCAGGTGGGCCAGCAAATTCTTGATTCCGTTATGTAAGGGCAAAACTGAGATTATCTATAGAGGAGTTGAATTCATGACTGTGTGTAAAGCCACATAATTTCCAAATAAAGCGATTCCACACAGACACTTTTCTTAGAATTAGATTTCTGTTAACTAGGATGATATCATCATAACAGGAGTGCATTCCATTTAAAGCTTTTGTTTTTTAGATGTGAACAACATGATATATATTCCATTTCAATCCGAACAAAAAAAATTCAATTGATTTTTCTCTTCGACAAGTACTGGAGATTCCAGGGATAAATTATACATTTCGGCCGCTGAGCGCAAAAAGGGGATGTTGCAGTTCAAAGTTCAGGATGACACTATATGGGGAAAAATTTGAATTTTTCATGTTTTTATAGTACTTTTTTTGTCTCAATGCAATAAAGGACTTAGTTCGGCTAAGCATCTTTTTACGCAATGCAAGAAGGTGCATAGTGCACTATGCTCTTTCTGCACTGAAATTTACTTTTAATGATAGTTAAAATACTAGCTCTAAGCTCCTTTTTGCTCCGAATTTCTTCAGAACCGAGCGGTCGATTTGTGCCTTTTGCAGCCTCTGATATATTCTCCTCAACAAGTACTGGTTCTCCCCAACAAGTATCGGTGATGCCAGGGATAAATTATGCATTTGTGCCTTTCGCAACCTCTGATATAAATTCCGAGGGATCGCTGACAACAATTTGGAGAATAAATCTCCACTTTGATGGTACGGCTGGGCACTAGACCCAATTAACCTCTGGATCGACACCACTTTGTGCGTTGCCCCATGGAGCAAGGTTAATCCACCCAGCATCAGAGTGAATCCGTGAATATATGAGATTTTGTCTTTCATCCTTCACAACCAAAATGCCACTGTGGTAAGAATCAAAATAATATGCTTTTTGTCTCATTGTCACAGAGAAGCCCCTGGGACCAGCTATAACCTTTCCTGCAGACTTAGCTCATGAGTGGGGTGCTGGGTAGTCACAAGCATGTTTTGTGAGATATAATTTACTTGTGTGAAAGAAAATGGTTCGTAATTATCTAAAATGGATCTCATTTCCAGACAAGTAGAAGAACACAATAATGAAATAAACAGAAGCCAATGTAATTGCATTGAATAAATCCAATCTCACTCCAGTGACAGAATCCAAACATCCTGCAACTTAAACACAACAGCTAAAATTGTGAACAAGAAGGTTTCTGACTTTCATGATAATAGGCAATTTGGATAGCATTAACCTAGAAGAGATTCTCGCCAGTTTTATTATGAAGATACAAAAGATTATCAAAATAGATAATCAAATTGCAGGCCCTGGCATAGGTAGTGCAACCCTCAAAGTCAAGTTATTGGTACTAACTAGGTTTGATCGTGAGATCAGGGGTGATTGAAATCATACCTGGAAACTGATGGCATAACTTACACAAATACAGTCTTTAAAGCATCATCTGCACAATTTTTTTTTGGTGGGATGCGCCCCACGCTTATAAACCCAATTAATTCATATTTAACCCCGCTGCAGCTCTACCTGAAGTTACTACAGAAGTTATATTCGCGCAGCGAAACGGCCGAAGGCCGTTGAGCGAAGCGAATTGAGTGCAAGAGAAGACTCAAAAATCTGTGGAGTGATGGTCTCAACATCAACAGTCCACAGTTTGGAATTAGGTCAAGTGGGTCCAGCTTCTTATCAATGATTTAGTTTCGTATTTAACAAAACATAACATATTCATCTTCAAAAGTGTCTTAAAATTCAATTTTCTCTAGTAATATATCCTGTACCAATAAATTTTATGAAATAGTTAATTATTAGCATCAATTTGACAAGCTACATCAAATTATTAACAAGTAATTCATTTAATTTCAATCAGACAACAAGAAAACATAACAGAATTAAAGTTACATAATCTTATAAACTGATGATTATGTAACAGTGAATAGACAATCTACATGCAATGTTATTGTTTTTGTATTATTATATATTTATACTATTATGTAATATCAACAATCTAACATAGACTTGACTTTGGCAGTTTTCAGTGCTGTCTGCCTTTTTACCATTTATTTAATATAGGCCTATATATCTATCTATCAATTTATCTATCTATCTGTCAGTCATTATATCTATCTGTCTATCTGTCTATCTATTTATCTCTCTATTTATCGGTATATTTATCTATTTAAATTTTTTGTCTAGTTTATCTCGCTATTCTACATTTTTCTCTGTGTTACATATCTCCTTTCATACATTGAATATGAAAAGAACATGAAAGTTATGGTAAAACTATAAGTCCTACAAAAACTTTTTAAAGTGCTGCGCGAATTTCATGGCAGTGCCATTTACATATTATTATATCTGCTTCTTATAAATGATATCACTATAACTCTTCTTTGTTCTTTCTCTTAGCAGCAATCCCCATGTGACATGTTATCATTTGGATTGTCATTGGCCAACTCCTAATGCATGGGGTCATGCGGATACTATTTGTGGTCACTGATCAATCGCAAAGGAATAATCCAGCATTCTCAAAGGCAAACGTCAGTGGAAAAGAAATACCAAAAATGCTCTGGACCATTTTGTCCAGAGAGCCAAACAACAACTGAACATGGTAATAGTGATTTCTTAGTGGAACCTCTGATTCAATCTGTCCATTATGATATAATACACTGTACTTGTTTTCTGCTCTACTACAGTCCAGCCTCTCTGTATCTCCGATTCCCAAATGGTTTTTTATTGCAGAACTATGAGATAGCATCTTGGGGTAACCCACTTTATAGCCTGGGGAATCCAAATTGCTCAATTTCTCCATGAGTATGAGACATGATCTCAGGCATCCCGTTCAATATCTTCATATTTTGTCTCCCTTGATGTTTTTTCTCTCTCTTTAACCTTAGAGACCAGTCTTACCCCAGATCGAGGCAGATAGAGGGTCTGGTGGGATTTCTGATTCTTCTGATAAGAGGTCCCTATGGGAGTTCAAGCAGTTGAGTTCAATGAGTGGCTCCATCAAAAAACAACTGATAGTAAAACAGCTCACATAACTTTCCTCGGTGTGGCGCTGTCCTATCTAAATGGTAATTCTGATAGCTAGAGTGCTATTTCTTTTGGACCTTCTTTTTGACTATTCAAGCCCAACCAGGCCTGGTCCAGTCTGGTGGTGTAGTTTTCAGTTTGAAGATACAGGCCCGTTTTCACCAACATGGTATTAAGAGTTATGCCAGGTCTTAGCTAAGACCTGGTCTGGCTAAGCCAATCACTCAAGCGGAGCAGGATCAAGGAACATTTACTGAGTGAAAGTCTGCATATAGTATTTAAACAACTCAACTGCTACAAACACAATTAATCTCTGAAGTTCCCAAACAAGGCCACATGACAAGGTAAGAGAAAAAGAGGGGTGGGCTTGGACATTTATAAAAAAGAAAATTAATTAGTTGTTTGTCCTGTGTTGGTGACAGAAATGCATTTTTCTTTAGCCCCCTCCCCTCAAACAATAAAGTAATACAAATCAGCTGGTCATGCATTTTTGCACAATGAAACTACAATAATGGTTGAATCCCTTTGAATATCGTCCGAATTTCCTGCTCTTCGAAAGTACCCCTGTGCTAAGACAAGTGCAGAGGTTTTGTACAACTCAGCACAGAAGAATTGCCTCTATTTGGTGTCATGACTATCATAGGCAAAAGCTATAAAAACATAGTTTCATACATGAAATACTTTTAAATTGTGTGCTTAATGCTGTATGGCTAGTATATTTGCAACAGCTATTTCAACAAATATATTTTCTAGGTAAGTGTGTGTTCTTAGTTTGCAAACTTTATATCTCATGATGTGACATATCTTTCTTGAAAAAATCTTTGGTGACTGTTAAATTAGAGAAACATGCAAATATAATAGACAAAGGCCTATAATACTGATTTGTCATGCCATCTCATAAGAAACATATGTTCTGTTTTCATTGGCCTAATCACTTTTTGACACCAAATCAGTTTGAGATGGCTGATCTTTGAGTTTGGTGACAATGTGTATGATTCACTGAACCTTGACAGGTTTACATGCTTAGCACGCTCTTGGTGAAATGGACTTTGTTATACCAGGTTTAAAGGAGTTAACACCAGGCTTAACTCTTAATACCATGTTGGTGAAAACGGGCCTATATGTTCGGTTTCAGGCCTTTAGGCAAGTGAAATAAAGTTTACTTTTTTATGTAGAATAGGATCCAAAATAGAGCAGGTCAACACTGGTTCTAATAGCCCTTAATGATGGCGTTCAAATGGCTCAGCGCAGCCTGTTCGATAAGAACAATATTCCCATGAGTAACTTGGGGGCATTATTAGAGTCCCAGATATCTAGACCTCACAGAGCGAAGTCAATCCGCCCTGTCAAGTTTCACAGCAAATCCATAACAAATAACTTATTCGTAACGCTACAATATACTTTAAATTGGGCAGATAGCATCTTTAAATGGTATTGTCTAGCATGCAGTCATTGTTGACCGAAAAAAGGCAAATTGAGAGACCAAAGAGATAAAGAAAATGTCACTCCAAAGATGAGATTGTGCTAAAACTGCATTCCTACTCCATTTCAATATCAAGCTCAATTTGGTTTGTTATTCCATGCAACAAAATATTTAACTTTTTTGTAATGTCATACCACTGCATGAGTCAAGCTAAGATGGATACAAAGCCTTTAATATCATTAGCTGAAAAACACCAAATATAAGAGTGCAATCATTATCAAATTTACTCTTATGTGTTGTCTCCTGAAAAACATAATGTTGGCCTATAATCATTATAATTATACTAGCTGTTCACCCGTTAGGGTTTCTTACTTTTCAAAAATGCACCGAGTTCCAGGTTCTGCCCAGGTTAGAGTAATGTGAAGGCAGGTCCTATTTGCAGGTTCCAGTCAATTTTCAGTTAGATGAAGTAAGGTGGATTGTTTGGAAGTACTACAGCGTGGTGTACATCACTACAAACACTGAGAGACTGGAGTTGTTGGAAAATATGATTTTCTAAATGCATGACGCAATTTAATTTCTGGGAGCTGGGAAGTTATATTGGACATAGAAGTTCAATCAGTGTGGAAAAAGATGCGGAATTTAGTGGCCTGCAATATAATATGCATTACTGGTCTTGATGTGGCAGAGAAATATATAGCTTCCAGATTTGTATGTTTTAAAAATATGTTTTTTGTCAAACTCCCAACAGGAATATCTGGCAACTGGGTATAGATATATTGGCCATAGAAGGTCAGTCTGCATATAAAAAGATGCGGAATTTAATGGTCTTTAATATTAAATGCTTTACAGTCCTTGTTGTGGCAGTTAAATGTACAGGTGGGATGTATTTAAGTGAAAAAACGTGTTTTTTGTAGCAAATTCCAAAGATATATTTGTGTAACTATGGAAATAATGAATGTTGAAAGGTAAAATTTGCCCTATCGGGAACTTCAGATGAATTGACAGGCTCAGGAGTGTAATTTAAGATGTTATGGATTGAGAGAAAAAAGCCTTATGAGTGAGATGAGATTCCTGCTATGACTATTATTATGATTACATTGTGATATAATCATTCATTATCATTTGCTGAAAGACATCAGGTATAGGCCTATAATCATTATTGACAGGCAAAAAGCAAACACTAGGGGCCAATTTCACCAACAGAGTTAAGCCAGGTCTAAGTCTTAGACCTGGACTAAATTAGTTCCAAATTAAACTATAGGATCAATTTCAGTAATAAATTGGCAGCACCTCCTTGTAAGCAAATGACCCAAGACCAGTTTTAACCTTAAGCCTGGTCTTAGAGCCCAAAGTGATCACAAAAAGCTTGAAGAAAAATCTCCACCAAGAAGAGACTCAACACGAATATGCTGCAACTCCATAAAGAATGCTGTGGCATCTGAAGGATGTCTTTTGTATCCCTGGATCAAGTCTGGCATATGAGATTCTTTTTCATCCTTTTCTTCTGCAAAATAGATCTCTCATCTATACACAGTCTGGTGTGGGATGCTAACAGCAGCAGCTACGGGATCATCCCATGATGAAGTATTGCGTTCTGGACTAATGCTTGACTTTCTCAGTGTGAGGGGAGGGTTTGCCTAGTGGTAGCGAGCTGGGTTACCAATTGCTGGGTCCAGGGTTCGAATCCAGCTCTTGCTGGGTCAACTGGGCCTATGTTGGATGGTTGTTTCAATGATCATCTTTCGCCTCATTGCCATGTCCTCCTCCTGTCCTAATTAGCCAACCAAGTGCATAAATACAAGACGTAAAGCACCAATAATCCATCCCTCTCATTGTGAGGTAAGTTAAATGAGCACATTGTTCATTTATGTTTTGCGTAAAAGCGACATTCATAAATAATTGCATTTAAAGTTCCGCTGAGCATTTAAAATTTGTCTGAATCCGTAATTTGAATGTTAGCAGATTATAAAAATGGCAAAAGTAGAGCAAAGCTTCCAATTTTACTTGTTCTGTTAATGCATCAATTTAAATGGCTAAGGACAGCTTGATAGATGGGAGCAAAATTCCCATGAGGTACTTGGTGGCATTATCAGCATCCCAGATATCTAGACCTCACAGAGCAAATGGAATCTGGTCTGCTGAGTTCCATGAGTTATGCACTTTAACAGGATTCAGAATTGAGAAGGTTGTTCTACACATACATAATCACCCGACATTGAAGATATGCCATAAGGATGATCTAACAATAATAGATTACAATGACAAAATCAATTGACACATAATGGGCGACAGCTTATAAATGTACAGAAGGAGTTTCAAATTAAGATTCTCAAAGGGTGTGGTTGGGTTAAACAACATAAAGAAATATGGCACAAATAGTTCAAAATCAGACCATTAGTAATTTTTAGCTGCCCTTATATAACTATTAACAACTACTAGGTATCAACAATATGACAATGTTTACATTACTGTTGCATTGCTAATTGTTAAATCTCATATTATCCTCTCTGGTTCATTGAATTTTCCATATTGCCCTATAAGTGTCTGTGACAATTTCTTGTGCCAAAAACAAAAAAACTGATTCATGTTAATAGAATTATCTAATTATACAATACCCAGAAGCTTAGCTCAATTAAGAGGTAATTGATGAAGATAGCAAAAGGCATATTCATCAGTTCACAATTTTACATGTATGCATTGTTTGGGTTTGAAATGAATTCAAACATGGCTTTGTAAAGAGCATATTGGCATTTTATAGGATAAAAATCTGTCATCAAAGCTTTTATCTTAAGCCTTGAAGAACAGAGGGTATCTTGTTCCTTCAAAAATCAATTGTCTCTCATTTGATAAGTTCAGATTCTTGCTTTGATGTTTATGCTCCAGAATCATAAGAGAAGAACTGGATGTACCACATACACTGCTTGAGGGCATTGAATGAGTTCTAGCTCTGCCTTGAATTGGTTTCTTTCTGGTGAATGAAGACGAGCAAATGTTTGACATTCAAATTTTACATTAATCGTTTGGATTACTACAACTGCTCCAGAATTGCTGAAGATCAATTTATTGCATTTGGGATATAACTGGTATTCTAGACATTTTACTTAATTAAAGTCAAAATGAATAATTTTGAGAAACGGTTCATAATCAAGATATGTAACTGCTTTTTATTAATAAAAGCTTGTTGTGCAATCTAGCTCAGATTAAAAACTTTTAAATCCTTAAAAAAAGGATTATGCTACTAGGAATGGTACACAGAAGCAGCTTTAACTGAATTATAAAGAATCTGGACATTGCTCTTCAAGACTGGGAGATCTTGGCAGTCTGAGACAAAAAGCACTTTAGTTCGTAGAATTACCATTTAGATAGAACAGAACACTGCCAAGCCAGGTTGCTGAAGCCATTTTCTAACAGTGTTTTTAGATAGAACCACTCATCGAACTGAACTGCTGGAAATTCCTAAGCTTATCAGGGGAATCAGAAATCCCATCAGATTTCCCATCAGCCTCTAACTGGAGTAGGATACTTGAGGTAGGTCTATAAGGTTAAGGAGAGAGAAAAAACACATAATGGAACATGAGATCTAGGAAGATATTGAATGTGATGCTTCATATTCAACAAAGAAATTGAGCAATTTGGATTCCCCAGGCATGCAGTGGGATATACTAAGATGCTATCTCATCGTTCTGCGATAAACAAACCATGTGGGAGTCAGTATACGGAAAGGGCTGGACCAGCAAGGTCAAAACACCAGTACACCACATACAAATACATTAATGTGGAACTTTATGCGCTTAGCATGCATGACTGGGTTTGCTAGTATACTTTGATTCAACAGCACCTCTCTCTTATCCTTTACGGCAGCGATCAGGTTCCTGCAGCTGAAGCTAACCAGAATGTTTTGTTCTCTACCATTATGCTTTCCCTTCCGAGTGTATGATGCTTCCTTTGCAATTGGTCAGTGACTGCACAGAGCATCTGCTTGACCTGAGGTTTCAGAAAATGACCGTTGAAAATCCAAATGATTACATGTCACATGGGGATTCCACTAATAAGAAGGAATTGTTGCTCCTGGCAATACATATACAAATGCATCATTGAACCCTTACCTAATGACTGAAAGCCAATAAATGCAAACATA
Organism: Platynereis dumerilii; assembly: GCA_026936325.1. Classification (NCBI taxonomy): domain Eukaryota; kingdom Metazoa; phylum Annelida; class Polychaeta; order Phyllodocida; family Nereididae; genus Platynereis; species Platynereis dumerilii. The sequence goes on from JAPTHN010000013.1 coordinate 19,939,585, forward strand.
GTACTATTATAATGTTATAACTGATGGTTAAGCCTCTGCTTTTGATAGCACAGCTGGAGACTAGTCCCAATTATCCTCTGCATTGACACTGATTTGTGCATATCCATACTCCAAGATAATTTGCACACTACATACAGTGCTGGAGGCATATCGTATGCATGAGGTGATACTTGGTCATTTTGCTTATGTGATAAATATCATTCATAAATCATATTCATTGTAGAGGCAGCGATGTTAACGAGCCTGCGTTGCGCCTTTTGCAGTGCAAACAGTGAGTACCGGAGCAATTTTGTAACAAACAATTGATTTAAATACTTTCCAAATTCCTTTTCCCAATGTCAGCAGATCAGAATAAGAGTTAAAACAGAACAGCTCAATCTGTTCCTCTTGCCTCTCGCACAGGATTTTGAATGGCTCAGCACAACCTTATGAAGGAGAACCAGACAGAGTGGACAGAATTGCATTATCACAACTGATCCATTTCAACAAAAGATGTAAAAAAAAGTAGTCTTCAAATACCATGATTCATACACCTCACTCAGATTGAGTTTATATGATTATAATTCATCATTAACGCTATATTTTTACGCTGTTTTATGTTATAATATTCTTGTATCACAATCAGAATCACAACGCTATTATATCAAAATAAAAAACTTTTGATTTGTGATGAAGGAATTGTCTACCAAAGAAAGTCATTCATTTACGGGTTAATTTGGAAGATAATTATTGTTGTTCATTCATTAGGAATCAGTTATAGACTATCATCTGTTTGTCTTATATTTTGAACGTAAAATTGACCAATTATTAATTGTTGAGTCATAACGTAAGACTTATTATTGCTTGCGTACGCATGCTTTTATGGTGTTTCACACACTCTGATTTGTAATAGCAAGAATACTACAACAAATGTTTAGCTGTTCAGCTACTGAACGCTCCAAAAATCCATGCATCTGAGGCGCTGTCTACATTCTGACAGTATTTGATCAAAGTGTTATTTTGGAGCCTACACATATGCTATGGCACTGTGCAGCAAAGAACGAGGTGACAGGAGACAAGCAGTGGATGCAGTCCAGACACTTTCCCCGATCCCAGCAGTTTAAATGGCTCAGCGCAACTTGACAGACAGAAGCAGAATACCCAGGAGGCACTGGGTGGCAGACTTTTCTCTTAGACCAAACTTCGTGCAAGAATATTATGTATACGTGTACATGTATATTCTAGTGGAACTTTTCAAAAGGATTTAATTATTCTCTGTTGTCTCAGGTATGATGTAAAGAGTTCACACAGTTACACCTATTTAAATTTGTATTGAGAATGCCTAGTTCCTTTGTAGAACACTGGAATAAATATTTGGCAATTAAACTGTCCAAGCTTCTTCTATTTTTCGGCACTCTTTTTGTGACTAGTAGGCCTAATCCACACAAACTCCATGGTTTCGCAATTTTGTGAGACTGCAGCTCATAATGACAAGTACAACCCAAAATAAAGTATGACTACCCCAGCAGGAAGGAAGAATCAGCCACTAATTTAACTTTCATACCTTTTGACTACCCCTGAATCACTTCCTACCTTTACCAACTTTAAACTGCCTTTTAAAATTTCATTTAAACAGCACCAATTTAAACTCCGTCACCCCACTGTTTTGGATCTATTTGATATTGTGTCCCTTTGCTAACTGCAATTACATTAGCAGTTCTTAAATGGGCTAAGGTTTTCGTGAGGAGTCAAAGGTGGTTGCAAGGAGATTTGGGTAGGAGAGGAGAAAGGAGGGCAAAACAGGTAAAAGGTAAACAGCTAGAGGACTTCTGACAGAAACTTTTCTTACTTTATGTTGGATTGTACTGTAAGAAGGCTCGAATGGTGCAACAACTACTTTCTTCAGAATTTAGTAGGAAATGTATTTATGGCTAAGCAACCTATTTGTTTTATCAGAATCATTCTGATACCAAGTTCTGGCTTTAGTCATAAAAAGGATTGCATCATTGGAAGCCAGACACACAGGAAGCATAAATCTGGCCTTTTTCACTTCTGCCCTCTTGTGTCAGTTGGCTCCAAGATATATCACTCATCTGTGAGGCTCTGGACTCTGGAGGCACAGGCATCAATACCCATTATTGCCCACCAGAGGGAGCCACCCAGACTGACAGACATCCTGAATTTGGCAAGAAGGTTAAGTCTCATCAAATTATAAAGAATGAAAGCCTCTCAATGAACGATCAACCAAACTTCAATCCGATATTACTACTGTACCAGAATTCTCAGGTATATGTCTTTCTATCTACACTAGAATTCCAGCCAAACTGATACAGAACCATGGAATTTTGACTTTGAATCGCTTACAGCTCTATAGTCTCACTGTCATGCATCTAAGCGAGCCAGCATAAGAGTGAATATAAAAACATTTCTGTGCTGAGCTAATCCAATTCTATCTAAATTCTGCCTAAATTCCTGATGTGAAATGAGAGCCAAAGTAGAGCAGCTAGCCAAGTTCCTTTAGCCTTTAACACAGGAATTTAAATGGCTCAGCGCAGCTTGATGGATGAGAACACAGCTCCCACAAGGCACTTGGTGGCATTATCAGCTCCCGGAGATCCCGACCTCACAGAGCGAACCAAATCGGTCCTGCTGAGTTTCATGACTTATCCATTTCAAACAAGGGCTCTGATTTTGTCAATCTAAAATAACATCTATCATTATATATCTGTTTGGCTCATTTTCAAACTCATATAGATAGATAGATGGATAGATAGAAAGATAGACCGATAGATAGATAGATAGATAGATAGATAGACATATAGATAGATAGATAGATAGACAGACAGATAGACAGACAGATAGATAGATAGATCAATAGATAGATCAATAGATAGATAGATAGACAGATAGATAGATAGATAGACAGACAGACAGACAGATAGATAGATAGATAGATAGATAGATAGATAAATAGATAAATAGATAGATAGATAGATAGATAGATAGATAGATAGATAGATAGATAGATCTTGGAAGCTGCAAGAATTCCACCTGGCTGTTTGTAGAGAGTCATCTTCTACTGACAAAACAATATTGTAATTTGCTTTCATTTATTTCTTTTTTCTTTTTCTGTATTTCAGTGTTGTAACTTTTGACAAATCTATTACTTAGCTCTGAAGCCGATTAGATTTTTCACGGCAAAACAAATACATCTGATCCATATCTAATTCATTATATGTCACAAATAGGAAAGGAATTAGCAAACAATCCCATCATAAAGATATGTTTTTGTCTTTTTGTTACACAATGTATACAATATACCGATATATCAATTCGCAACTCACAAGGTATGTACTAATTACATTTTAAATGAATGAAGTGAAACATGATTTTGTAGAGAACACAACAGAATTTCTGTGGGAGGAAAATCTACCATCAAAGCATTACACTTAGAAGAACAAAGGGCATCATATTTCTTTCAATTTCAAACATGTCCCTTAAATTTGAGAAATATAAAATCTTGCATGCTTTAAAGTATAGTATTTCAGAAGCATAAGGGAATGACAAATCATATTACACAATGGAGGTTACCTGAGAATAATTGAAGATACCTAAAAAAAATAAAAATAAAACTTTGCCCCTCTGAACTAAAAAATAAAGCTCTGGAAAAAAGCCAAAGAGTTCAAGGCCAAATTTGATGCAATAAAAATTTTATATTAAGGCAATAAACTTTTATGTTAAGGCCTCAACCTGAGAGGGCCCTGTATAGGAAAGGCCCTCCCACATTAGCATAAATGGAAAAATGCAAAAAAGAGGGATATGGGGGCCCTTCAACTATTTCAACTAACTGTATATATATACTGGGGCATCAATGCGGAATTCACTCCCTCACAATATCCAAGATCTTAGTTGCATAGATACCTTTAAGAGTCACGTTCGGAAATATGTTATGGTGCTATGATTTATATGTTTAGTATATTTTTAGTCTTGTAATAATTTGTATATATATATATATGTATTATATTTTTAGTTATGTAATGACTAGTCATTTTGTATAATTTTATATAATTCTAGATGTATTTTATACTTTACACTTAATTTAATCAAATTTAAACTGTTATGTTTTTAAACAATTTGTAATTACATTTTTTATGCATTGTAATGGGCCACTTTGAAAAACAGTTGTACTGAATAGTGCCACCCATTGTAAATATATTTGATAAATAAATAAATAAATAAATAAATAACTTAGTTAGAAGAAAGTAGAAACACCATTTATAAAGGATAGAACGCTGCCAAGCCAGGTTGCTGAAGCCATTTTATAATAGTGTTTTTAGATAGAACCACTCATCGAACTAAAGTGCTGAAAAATTCCTCAGCTTATCAGGGGAATCAGAAATCCCATCAGATACTCTATCAGGTTTAGTTTGGAGAAGGATGCTTAGGGTGGGTCTATAAGGTTAAAGAGAGAGAAAAAACACAAAATGGGAGATGATATAAGAAGATATTGAATGTGATTTCAAGAAATAAATTGAACAATTTGGATTCCCCGGGCAGCAGAGTAGGATATACTATGAGGTTATACCATGGGTAGGTGCAGTACATCCCCGGTATACTCTCCGAGACTCCAGTATATTCCCGAGACCCGAAGGGTCGAGGGAATATACTGGGGTCGACGCTATACCATATATGTGGGGGTGTGTCTGAATACTGCTCTCTGATTGGTTGTTTTCAGTATATTCCCTGTAATTCCAGGGAAAAACGTTGTGTACAGGTCAGGTGACCATATACTGCTTTTTCTCCCCTATAATGATTTTTTCCCTGCTGTATTGCCCAGGGAAAAACACAGTATCGGGGAGAAAATGTGCCTAGACATGGGATAATAAGATGCTATCTCATTGTTCTGTGATAAACAAACCTTTTGGGTGTCAGTGTACAGAAAGGGCTGGACCAGCAAGGTCAGGACACTATAGTACGCCATTGACTGAGTTTGCAAGGATACTTTGATTCAACTGACTTAATATTACAACAGAGCCTCTCAGCGATCCTTTACAATAGCAATCAGGTTCCTGCAGCAGCAGCTAACCAGAATGTTCTGTTCTTTACCATAATGCACTCTCTTCTGAGCGCATGATTCTTCTTTTGCAATTGGTCAGCTACTGCGCAGAGCATCTGCTTGACCCGATTCAGAAATTGGCAAAGGAAAGTCCTAACGAAAAAATTTCGCATGGGGATTTCCCTAATAAGAAAGGATTGTTGCTCCTGGCAACCTCCATTACCAAATGCTCAAGAGGGGTGAGAAATAAAGGCAGAGCATCAGATTCTGCGGTGTCAGCATTGTCAGAATTGTCATGAAAATGCGTTTTTTCCAAATCAAAATACTACATGTATACATTTTGAGCAAAATCAATCACAAGGTGGATATGCCTTAGTTCCTGCCAAGCTACTGATACTAATTATAGTAATACTACATTGGCATCAGCCTCGTGTTATCAGGAACTTATTTAATTGAAAACTATCATCTCAATACATGTTCTTCGTGGATATTGAATTTGAAATCGACCTATAATTATTTTTTGAACCATAACTTCAGATTTATTATTGATTTTCTACACATTTTCTACACCATTTTTTTTTTATGGTGTTTCAAACACTCTGACTGGTATTAGCGAGAACACTTATCATACACATGTACACTTTGTACATGTAACATTCACACCAAAATTCATTTTTTGTAACCAGTATCCCATACTTCAACGACAACATAAGCAGTACATTTACTTAACTCTCCAAAATTCCATGCATCTGAGGCGCTGTCTACATTCTGACAAGTATCCGAGGCGCTGTCTACATTCTGACAAGTACTAGATCAAAAATGTTATTTCGCTGCCTGCACATATGCCTTGGCACTGTGTAACAAAGAACGAAGTGACAAGAACAAGCAGTGGATGCAGTCCAGACTCTTTTTCCAATCCCAGCAGTTTAAATAGCTCAGCACAACTTGACAGACGAGAGCAGAACTCCCAGGAGGCACTTGGTGGCCGACTTTTCTCTTAGACCAAACTTCGTGCAAGAGTATTATGTATACATGTACATGTATATTCTAGTGGAACTTTTCAAAAGGATTTAATTGTTCTCTGTTGTCTCAGATATGATGTAAAGAGTTTCACACAGTTACACCTATATAAATTTGTATTGAGAATACCTAGTTCCTTTGTAGAACACTGGAATAAATATTTTGCAATTAAACTGTCCAAGCTTCTTCTTTTTTTCGGCACTCTTTTTGTTACTAGTAGGCCTAATCCCCAGAAACTCCATGGTTTCGCAATTTTGTGAGACTGCAGCTCATAATTATAATTTGACAAGGACAACACAAAATAAAGTATGACTGCCCCAGCAGGAAGGAAGAATCAGCCACTAATTTAACTTTCATACCTTTTGACTACCCCTGAATCACTGCCTACCTTTACCAATTTTAAACTGCCTTTTAAAATTACATTTGAACGGCACCAATTTAAACTCCATCACCCCCACTGTTTTGGATTTATTTGATATTGTGTCCCTTTGCTAACTGCAATAACATTAGCAGTTCTTAAATGGGCTAAGGTTGTCGTGAGGAGTCAAAGGTGGTTGCAAGGAGATATGGGTTGAAGAGGAGAAAGGAGGGCAAAACAGGTAAAAGGTAAACAGCTAGAGGACTTCTGACAGAAACTTTTCTTACTTTATTTTGGATTGTACTGTGAGAAGGCTCGAATGGTGCAACAACTACTTTTTCCAAATTTAGTAGTAGGCCTAAATGTATTTATGGCTATGCAACCAGTCCGTTTAATCAGAAACATTCTGATACCAAGTTCTGGCTTTAGTCATAAAAAGGATTGCATCATTGGAAGCCAGACACACAGGAAGCATAAATCTAACTCTCTTGTGTGTCAGTTGGTCCTAAGATACATCACACATCTGTGAGCCTCTAGACTGGGGAGGTAAAGGCATCAATACCCATTATTACCCACCAGAGAGCCACCCAGACTGACAGACATCCCAAACTTGGCAATCTGACAAGAAACCCCCCCCCCCCCCCCAAACTGATATAATGTATAATCTTATTTTACAAAGCAATATTTTTATACACAAACGACTAGCGTGGGAAGTTTCGCTAATAACAGTTCTGTAGTCGCACTGTCATGCATCTACGCAAGCCAGCATAAGAGTTAATATAAAAAATAAAATCATTTCTGTGCTAAGCTAATCCAATTCTATCTAAATTCTGTCTAAATTCCTGATGCGAAATGAGAGCTGAAGTAGAGCAGCTTACCAAGTTCCTTTAGCCTTTAACACAGGAATTTAAATGGCTCAGCGCAGCTTGATGGATGAGAATACAATTCCCATGAGGCACTTGGTGGCATTATCAGCTCCCTGGAGATCTCGACCTCACAGAGCGAACCAAATCGGTCTTGCTGAGTTTAATGACTAATCCATTTCAAATGAGGGCTCTGATTTTGTCTATCTAGAATAACATCTAACTTATTTGTTTGGCATATTTTTCAAAGATAGATAGATAGATAGATAGATAGATAGATGGATAGATGGATAGATGGATAGATGGATAGATGGATAGATAGATAAAAGAAGCTGCCAGAATTCCACAAGCACTTGAGGGATGTCTTTTTTATCTCTGGTTCAAGTCTGGCATACAGTGTGTGAGAATTGTTTCCTTTTTTTGTTATGAAGTATCAATTCATATCTATACAGCATCTGGAATGGACAGTCTGTCCACAACAACAAGATCACTCCAGCACTAGGTTATGTAACTAGCTATAAAAGCATCCCAGTCGGAAGCCAGACACACAGGAAGCATAAATCTGGCCTTAGTAACTTTTGCCCTCTTGTGTCAGTTGGTTTCAAGATATATCACACATCCGTGAGGCTCTGGACTCTGGAGGCAAAGGCATCAATACCCATTATTGCCCACCAGAGGGAGCCACCCAGACTGACAGACATCCTAAATTTGTCAAGAAGGTTAAGTCTCATCAAATTATAAAGAATGAAAGCCTCTCAGTGAACAATCAACTGAACTTCAGTCTGATTACAAACGTATCAGAATTCTCAGATACTTGTCTTTCTATCTGCACAAGAAACCCCCCCCCCAAACTGATATAATATCTAATCTTATTTTACAAAAAAAAAATATTTTTATACAGCTTCATACTAGTCGCACTGTCATGCATCTGAGTGAGCCAGCACAAGAGTAAATATAAAAATAGATCTGTGCTAAGCTTTTCTAATTCTGTCTAAATTCCTGATGCGAAATGAGAGCCGAAGTAGAGCAGCTTGCCAAGTTCCTTTAGCCTTTAACACAGGAATTTAAATGGCTCAGCGCAGCTTGATGGATCGGAACACAATTCCCATGAGGCATTTGGTGGCATTATCAGCTCCACGGAGATCCCGACCTCACAGAGCGAACCAAATCGGTCCTGCTGATTTTCACAACTAATCCATTTCAAACGAGGGCTCTGATTTTGTCAATCTAAAATGACGTCTGACTGATTCTGTTGGCCATATTTTTTAAAGACATAGAGATATATATGGATCCAAAGATAGCAAAGGAATCAAAGATAGATAAATAGAAGGTCGCTAATACAGGGCCACTTTGTACTCACAAAACAATCTTGAAATTTACTTTCATTGATTTCTTTTTTTCTGTATCTCAGTGTTGTAAATTTGACATATCTATTACTCAGCTCTGCAGCGGATTATATTCCTGTTGTAATTTTAACGGCAAAACAAACACATCTGATCCATACCTAAATCATTATACATAATTACATTATATTTTACGAGTTGACAAATAATTAGGAAAAATTCCCACTATGAAGATATTTTGAGGTTTTTTTTATCAAAAGGGATATCAATTGGCAATTCTGAGTCTCTGAAGGAAGGTATGCACTGATTGCATTTGAAATTAATAAAACATGATATTTTTTAGAGAACACAACAGCATTTCTGTGGGAGGAAAATCTACCATCAAAGCATTACACAAAAGAACAAAGAGCACCATGTTTCTTTCGTTTTCAAACATGTCCCTTAAATTTGAGAAATATAAAATCCTGCATGCTTTAAAGTATAATATGTCAGAAGTATAAGGGGTGATTGATCATATTGCATAATGGAGCTTATATTTAAAAAATTAATCGAGGAAAATGAAAATATTACAAATTCAACAAAAATTAGAAAATTTGAACTTGGCTTTTCTGCACTCAAGCAACAGTGTACTGTGAATCGACTTATTAGGAGGGAAAATGATATATTCTCGAATTTCATGATCCGTCTTTTATACCATTTTAAATAGAATGCCACATGAAATTGTGGTTTTAAAAATAATTTATAGTTGATCATCAGTCCAAAATTTTGCCGTATTCGTCCGAAGTTGTTCTTCTTCATTTACGGGGCCACCATTTAATCTCATGGGGAGGGGCTTTGGAGCTTTTTTAATGAATAATTTCTTTCTCAGTTTTGGTGAAATAAATAAATACTTTGTGGGCAGTCTTGAAATAAAAAATTTATGATTGGAGTATTCCTAACAAGGTGTTGCTTGATTTAGGTATGAATATTCGCAGACTTTGTTGAAGTAAATAATTACTGCTTTGTCACTGTGAAATAAATAATTTCCCTCTGAAGAAAACTCCTCTGGAAAAAAAGTGGTCATCCCCTAAGACAAGATTGAACACAAGCAAGCCTAGTTGAAGGATCCACTTTACTATCTGCTGTTTTCCATGGTGCCACTTATTGAACTGAGTAGCTTGAATTTCCTCAGCTTATCAGGGGAATCAGAAAATCCATCAGAGCCTCTATCAGCCTCTATCTGGAGAAGGGTAGGTATATAAGGTTAAAGAGAGAGGATAAACACATAATGGGAGATGATATATAAGAAGATATTGAATGTCAGACTCAGACTCAGACTCAGATTAATTTTATTTTCCCAAAAAAAAACAGTTATAGTAAATATATTTAACAGTACAGTTTTAGAAGTTGGGGCAGGGGAGACCTCTCAAAGATAGGTATCGCTGCAGAGAGGCCACCCAGTATATTGAAATACAAAAGTTATTTGTTAATCTACATAGAATAAAAAAGGAAAGTTAAACCATTGAAATTATTAAAGAAAGAATCGAAATCGACTAATCACAAGAAATACAAGCACATGTTCGAGAATTTATGCCATTGCAAACTGCAGGAATGAAGCGTCTGGAGGCAGTGAAGACACTAATGACCACAAATATAGCAATTTTGAATTCTACACTCTACTTGATACGAATTAATAAAATCATTCTTCACATACAATTTGAAGCCATCTAGGCTATGAGTATAAATTTTACTTTTGAAATTACATTTCATACTATTAAAGCAAGCTGGAAACCTGTACCTGATAGAATACCTTGCGAAGTCATGTCTCACAGCAGGCAAGCGAAAGTCTGTATGTTGTCTTGTCCGATGATGATGGAATTCTTCGTTTTTTTCAAAGATAGTGCTAAAGTAATTTGGAAGCAAGTTGTTCTCATATTTAAAACAAAACTTTAAGTCGTGTACCACAAGTATATCACTTACTTTTAATAATTTCAGCCGCTTAAATAGTGGTTCTGTGTGAGCTGTATAGCAACTATTTGTAATTAAACGGACTGCCCTTTTTTGTAATTTATAGATTCTGCTTAGCTGCCCACCCCATATAAGTATCCCATAGTTTATATGTGAGAGAATGAGTGCATTATAGATATTCAATAAAATTTCTGTTGGAAGAAAACGTTTCAGTCTGTTTAGAATTCCAAGTGTCTTTGATACCTTCTTTGAGAGAATTTCACCATGCACTTTCCATTTGATATTTTCATCGATTCTTATGCCTAGATAATTGAAATCTCTAACAAATTCTATTTCATGGTTATCTATTACCAGATTTGGATAGGACACTCTTTTCTGAGGCATGTGGAAAAGTATTGCTTTAGTTTTGGAGACGTTAAGTGATAGTTTGTTTAATTTTAGCCATACACTAACTAAACTAAGTTCTCTATTAAGTTCAGTCTCAAAGTTATAATTAGTTGTATTTAGAGTAGTCGACAGGGCAGTATCATCAGCATAGATAATGGCATCAAATAGATTAGTGGCTCTGTTTATATCATTAATGTATATTATGAATAGAAGGGGCCCAAGAATGGAACCTTGGGGAACCCCACATTTAATTTTTCCTAAATCAGAGTTAGTACCATCAAAGACTACATATTGCATTCTATTTGATAAATAGCTTTTAATAAGCTGAAGTGCTTTCCCATGAAAGCCATAATACTTCAATTTATAAAGAAGTATATCATGATCCTGTGTATCGAAGGCCTTCGAGAGATCTAAATAGATATTAATTGGAAGTTTGTTGTTATCCAAATCTTGAGTAATTCTATCAACAAGTTCAAGAGCTGCCAATTCTGTTGAATGATTTTTACGAAAGCCATATTGGCTATTGAAAAGTAAATTTTGCTCAGTGAAGTATTTGTACATTTGGTTATGCATGATTCTCTCAAAGACCTTCGATACACTTGGTAAAACCGACACAGGTCTGTAGTTACTGAACTCATCTACAGGACCCTATTTATAAATAGGAGTTACCTTCGCTATTTTTAATAGGTCTGGAAAGATCCCTGAATCTATACTTTGATTTATTATCTTAGTAAGTGGAACACAAAGTTCATCTTTTATGTGTTTTAATAATTTGTTTGAAAGTCTATCACATGCCGTACTGACTTTGGGTTTTAGTGAATCAATTACTTTTAGAACTGCTGTTTTTCAACCTCATCAAATTTAAAACTACATTGATATTCTGAGTCTAAATAGTCTTTAAAAGTCTTATGTGTACTTATGTTTATCTTTTCTGCTAAGTCTGGACCAATATTAATAAAGTATTTATTGAATTCATTCGCAATTTCTAAGTTACCAGTAATATTGATTCCATCTACTGAGAATACTTTTGGTAAGTCTTGCTTTTTGTTTGTTTTATTTATAATCTGGTTAATGAGTTGCCAGGTTTTTTTTATGTCACTTTTGAAATTCCTAAAACACTTCTGGTAGAAATCTATCTTGGCTTGCCGAATGCATTTCTTTAAAATAGTATTGTAAGTTTTTAAGTTACACTTCTTCATATAATATGAAGGATCATCAACTGATGTCAGTTTTAATTTCTTATACAACTTGTCACAGTAGGAGATAGATTTCATTATACCATGTGTTATCCATTTACATTTTTTATGTTTGTATTTTTGGAATCTGACATATTTAATTGGGAAATGCTTATTTGTAAGTTTCTCAATAATTTTGCTGAATTTATTATAGCTGTCATTTGTATTATCACATATTATTCCATTTAGTTCATCCTTAACTTCTTGACTTTGCAAATCTAATTTAAAATTTGAATATGAATTTCGCTCAGAATTTATTACCTTCACAAATTTGGTTTTTGGTCTTACATATGTGAGGTAATCAAGTACAATAAAACATGGCAGATGATCAGATATCTGAGATAGGGCGGTGTGCAAAAAGGAGGGAACACAAACTCTTAGGGAGCTCCTGAAAAAAACTTATTCCTGCTTGGATATATTAATCAAATTTGCCTGTCCTTTGGAATAACTTTACAATAGCCCTTACGGGTTCCACTGATGGACTTTTTGAAGTGTTATTGGCAAACAACTTGCCAATTTTACAATCGTTTTTTTGGACTGTGACATGCAAGCATGAATATGAAGAACATGGCTGCCATGTCAGCCTACATGTAGCATGAATCAGCATGGAAACGAAGGGGATTTACACTGTAATTAATCTACTCAACATCAACTGAACAGCCAGCTCCCAAAATGCTAAGTATAATTTGCTGAACATTTTTTCCTTTCATACTAACTTTGAGACCTGTGTCTTGGCTCAATGGCATTGATATTAATATTATTATGTGTTGAAATGCCAGTGGATTGGAACCCGATGGAATAAATTGAAAATATTCCAAGGATTATTTGTAAATAATTCTGTGATGCCCACACGTACTCGAAATAAGTCATACAGAAGTAGAAGTGTCTCAAATTCACGCTCAGAACCCCCTAAAACTACTGAACCTTCTTGTGACAAAAAAATGGAGAAATCTATTACAGAGTTATTTGATCTTGTGAACTCAATGAAGGAAGACCTGAAAGACATTAAAAGTAACAGTGTGACCAAAACAGATCTGAAAGACATTAATGAAAAGATTGGTGCTATAGATAACAAGATAGAAGATGCCATCTCCAATGCATCCCAGGCCGTTCAAGTAGCTGAAGATGCCAAAAAATGTGTTGAAAAATCTGAGTTGGATGTACAAAAATTACAAAATGAACTTGCTCAGGTGACATGTGACAGAGATGAGGCCCAAAAGAAGATGTCCCAAGTAAATAAAAGAATGAATAAACTTGAGAGCTACATGAGAAGAGAAAACCTATTATTTGAGGGAATTGAGGAAACAAAAAATGAGAATTGCAAAGACGTTCTTATCAAAATATTCCGTGATAAACTGAATATTGAAAATGCTGAAAAGATGCAGATACATCGTTCACATAGATTGGAATTCAACAAAAAGGTGAATCCAATATTCTGTCGTTTTGCCTCATTCGATGACAGGCAAGCTGTTTGGAAAGCAAGACGCAATTTGAAGGGCTCCGGCATCTTCATAAATGAGGATTTTCCTGCGGAGTATGTTCAGAGAAGGCGATCGCTGTACCCAATAATGAAAGCGGCCCGAGATTCAAAGAAATTGGCATACTTCAAAGAAGACGTACTGTGGATTGATAAGAAAGCATACACGGTAGATAGTGTTGATAACCTACCAAATGAGCTTCACCCGTCTACATTATCAACAAAGTCCTCAGATGAAATTATCGCTTTCTTCACTGCGGCATGCCCTCTATCCAACTTCTATCGCACTGATTTACTGATAGATGGTAAATCATTTTCATCTACGGAACAATACCTACAGTGGCATAAAGCATATGTTGCAAAGAAGCCGGACATCATGGAAGAGATCATGAAAACTGTCACCCCATTGCAAGCAAAATCACTCGGTGATAAAATAACACTTTCGAATGACATTTGGCTCCCAGAAGCAAAAAGTGCTCTCCTGCATGCATGCAAGGTCAAATTTACGAGTAATCAGGTTGCCAGAGACTTTCTACTGGGCACAAATAATAAGCTAATCATAGAGGCAAGTAAGAACAAAGTATGGGGTGTAGGCAAAACCCTCAGTGACAAGACTATCCTGGAAAAAGACTGGGAAGGTGAAAATTTGTGTGGTAAAATTTTGATGCAAGTGAGAGACAGCCTGATTAATGAATGATCTGTAAATATAAATTGCATGTCGCAAGATGTGTAATATATGTAAACTGCTGTTAAATTGTGAGTGAATTTATTACGATCCAATTGGTTTCAATTCACTGTGTGTACACATAGCATATATACTACTAGGAGTTTAATTTTTTTTTTATATAAATGTGGTCTTTGTATTCTATGCATATGTGCAGCAACTAACTTGTAATTCTTTGTAAGAACAATGTCTATATTTATATTATATTATGTAGAAACATATATTTAAGTGTATTGTCGATCATACAATTCAGGTATATGGCTTTGATATACATAATTGTTATTTATGACGGCGTATAGGGGACATCGTATTTCTGAATTGTTGGTTCGCACTGTTGAATTCTATGTTCGCGTTGTTGAAGTAATGTTTGCGTTGTTGAAGTCATGTTCGCGTTGTTGAAGTTGATGTTCGCATTGTTGAAGTTAATGTTCGCTTCTTTGAAGTTTCGTTCGCGTTACTGAAGTTTACGTTTGCATTGTTGAATCGAATGTGCGTGTTATTGAATTTTGTGTTGGAGGAATTAATTAATAAATTTGCTTTTTCAGAAATGTTTATATTTAGTTAATATCTTGTTTGGATAACAAGAATATTGTTATTGTCATGACAGACAATACACGTCGCCAAAGCGGCCAGACGTCTGAGTCTTATTGTTGCTCTATGATTATCTATGGCTATTTTGCCATGAAATTTTAACATGGTGTGAGTGTGACCAGGGCAATGATCATAGCTATGATTTGTGATATTCATGTACCAGCTTTGCATTGTGAGACAGTGCACTGTCTTAGATAGTCCTGTAATACGAAATAATAATTATTAAATTTATAAAAATTCCTAATAATATTATGAAATAATTTAGTTTGATACGTGTGAATGAAGGGGGGGGGGTTAGCTCAGTGGTGGTGTGCTGGGCTGCCAATCAGGTCCAGGGTTCGAATTCAGCTCTTGCTAAGCCACCTGGGCCTATGTTGGATTGCAGTTTCATTCATCCTTCCCCTCACTGCTGTGTCCTCCTCCTGTCCTTATTAGTATACCAAGTAAATAAATACAGGAAGTAAAGCCCCATTCATCCATCCATTCATCTTTCTCCATCTGTCTAGATATCTATCGATTAATCTATCTATCTCTGTATCTCTCTCTATATCTCTTCATCTCTCTGTATCCATCGACTCTATCTGTAATTAATCTCTCGATATCTGTCTCTCTATCTACCACTGTATCTCTCTTTATCTATCCACCCACCTATATATATAGATACGTCAAGCTTTCTATCTCCCCCTCTCCCTATCTTTCAACAGTTGCCCTTTTCAATGTTTTGGAGTTTTGTTGAGTGAATTTGTATCTCCTGATAGTGAGATTTCATTTGATATGCTGAAGCTCGGATTCCATGCACTTTTTACAGTGCAATGTCAGGTATCATGATAATTCAGGGTGTTGTTTCAAATAATGAAAATGATCAGGTGTGATACACTGTCTGTGCTCAGAGAAGCATGAAAATTTGTGACGTGGCAGAGGTACTTGAGCACCAAACACATTGTCATTTCGTTGTACTTCTTACTGAAAGACCAAAGGGTAAAGATTAACATAAATTAAAAATAACGTGCAAGCACTTTAAGTGTGCTTACAAGTGCGATTTCTCACCGATGGAGTGCGAATGTCAAGATATCTATAGGCATAACAACTGAGCAAGCACGGGGCTGCTGCCCCCTTAAAATATAGCAGTACATATGGTAAATTAGCAATACATTTTATCAGGGCGAAGGGGCTGAAAAAATGTTGGGTATAGGAGCCCCATTGGCCCAACAATGCATACCCAGGTTGTTGAATTTAAATTAAATATGTGTATCTATTTTCTTCTATAGATCTATCTATCTATTTATCTTTCTATCTCAGAATACTATCTGTCAAAGTTGTAGGTTCAGTAAAACTTTGATTTTCTAAAAATGTATCGGCTGTTTTCTTTCCCTTCACAAAAATACTAACTATGGGCCTAGATGATTTTACAATGATCTTTTATTTTTTCAGGCACTTTAATACCCTTTGTGAGCAAATGTTGCATTATTGTAACTTGTATGTAATGGGCTATTTTATTTAACCTTCATTTCAAAATTTAATTTTTCGGTACAGTATTTTGCAATGATCCATCAATATTCTCAGTCAAATAGGCCACATTTAGAGGAGAATTGTTTGGTTAGAAGAAAACATCAGCCTTCTATGACGAACACAGCCATAGATGTTATAATTCCTCATTTTCTAATGACACAGGTAAATCTTAATTAAGAGGTCACTGAGTTTAAGAAAGTTTTAAGAAAATCAGGTAAGAGACAAGGGGGGCCAGTCAAAAGGACCATCAACAACAAGCTATCTCTGACTTTTGAGCAAACAAAAGTCAACTCAGACATGTCTAAATGGTCATTGCATAACAGCAGACAGACTGGCGTCATACCATATTTGCTTGATTAAATTGAGTTGAGGCCAAAAGCAAAAGAAATGTGTGCTGCATTTCTCCTCTGAAAACATCTATCCTTCCTAATTTGTTTCTTTTGTAAATGCATCGGCATTGAGATATTTATATAGATAGATAGATAGAAATACGGGTAAATTTCTTCCTTTTTTTTTTGGAAAACTTTTCTTATCTTACATCAATTAACCAGCAATATTTCAGGAGGCGCGTTGCATAATAACTTACGGTAATGTGTTATTAATGATGTAACAAAATGTAACAATTTATTCTATATGAAAGTCAACATAACAAAACTACTAACCTCATGACATTAATGATATCATGATAGGCCTACTATAATAGGCCTACTATAAAGGCCATTAAATTAAAAAACAAGAATTGAACAATAAGATCGTCAATCAATTTACGCGAACAGAAGTTCAATAGGGCGAACCAAACTTCAAAAGGGCGAACCAAACTTTCAGAAGGGCGAACCAGACTTCAAAAGGGCGAACCTGGCATTGGGAAGGGCGAACCTGGTATTGGGAAGGGCGAACTTGCATTGGGAAAGGCAAACCTGGAATTCAGAAGTGCGAACTTAATTGGACAATGCGAACCTACTTTTCAGAACTACGATGTCCCCTATACGCCGTCATAGTTATTTCATAATTGTTTCATAATTGTTAAAAGGGTATCTGATATTTTTAATTAGATTTAACTGTCATTATTCTTGAAGTAACAGGCTTTAATTTAGCAGTATTGTCTTTTGTGATCAGCTGGTCTCAGCAACATGACCTAATGACACATTGATAACTAATCCCCATGTTTGCTTGTATTTTGTTTTGACCAGTTACTCATGCTTTTAAACAAAGAGATTGTTACTTAATTTAAATATATTTGACAAGTTGCTTATTAAATCTTATTGCTTTATATTTCGATATATTACTTGCAAAATAGGTCACTATAGCTTCTTAATTATTTTCTCCACTTTGGTAGAGAAAATTTCCATAAAATTACTGATAATACACACAAATGACAAGAGTGGAGAAATATCGGCATTTTGATGCTATCTATGTTACTTTGCTTGAGCTTTTTGACTGCACTGATACATAATATCAATTGCAGCTTTGTTATGCTAGTTTTGCTGCATAGTTGTGCTATTTTCACAATGTTTTAACTTGTCAAACTGTTTTAATCCTGTTTGATATACAAATTGAGTCAGCTGTGTCTGAGTATTTGCAATGGAATCACGATACAGAAAGGATAAGATAGCTGAAGTTATTGCTACTGTTTCTAATGTAAGTCTTAGAAGTTTTCTTACTTGATAAAGGTATTCTGTAATTTGTTCTATTTATAATATAATTATACTGTTCGGCCATTACAAGTATTATCTTATATTTGTTAAATCTCTGAAGTTTCCACTCTGACAACTTGCAAATGTTTTATTATTTGATAACTTTATTTACTATCCATGAATATTTGCATATACAGACTCCCTTGATATATTATAAGTATTTACTATTTTTGAATTTATGTTTTCTATTGACTATCACTACAAGACAGATGCTTGCACATGAACAAGAATTGCATTATACAGACATGAGAAGTAAAAAATTCTACCATTTCAATGATTGACGAATTGACTGCAAATAACAATTCTTTTATTGATTTATTAGAAGGTGGTGGACTGGACTGCAGTGAGAACACTAATGACCCATCAATTTTCCAGCACTCTCCCTACTTTGATGAATCAGGATTTAAGGAAATTCTAAAATTAAGTGGTAACTCCTTCAAAGTCTTAAGCTTGAATATTCAATCTCTAAATGCTAAATTGGAACAACTTAAATTATACATTGACAATTACAGTAATGAATCCTGTATTGATATTGTATGTTTGCAGGAGACTTGGCTCACAGCAGGAAGCGATCTGTCTCAACTACAAATATCTGGATATAACCTTATTACCTCAAGTAAGTTGTGTACCACTCATGCAGGAGTTGCTATTTATTTACATGAGAAATATAAATATAAAATTTTACCTATAAATGCTACTGATTTGTGGGACGGACAATTCATAGAGGTGATGGTGGAAAATGACTTAAATGAAAATAAATCACTAATTATTGGAAACATTTATCGCCCTCCCAGGCAAACAGTCGAAAATTTAATCAGTTTTACTGATGAAATTGATAATTTACTTGATGGATTTAGTAATTATAAACATGTCGTCCTCACAGGGGATTTTAATATTGACTTGTTGAAGTTTAGAGAAAATAATCATGTGAATAATTTTTTGGAAACTTTAATTTCTAATGGTTATATTCCAAAAATTACAATTCCAACAAGACTAAGTGAACTTAGTGCGACATTAATTGACAATGTTTTTGTTAAATTGTCTGAAAATTTTTCGACCACAACTGCATGTGTGAATGTGATGCTTCATATTCAAGAAATTGATCAATTTGGATTCCCCAAGGCAAACAGTAAATATCGCAAGATGCTATCTCATGGTTCTGCGATAAAAAACCATTTGGGAGTCAGTATACACAAAGGGCTGGACCAGCAAGATCAGCACACTAGCATGCTATTGACATGACATGGTTTGCTAAATAGATTGGCTGAGCAATAATATTTTGATTCAACTCACATTACTGTAGCAGCCATAAGTACAGTCAGACAAGGTTAAAGACATCAACCATCTGTACACAGTGTGATATCAGGTAAAGCATGCATGATGTGTTCAGCAGGGGTGCGGGAAGGAAACGAGGGCGGCAGGGGCGGTCGGTCAAGAGAGGGCAAATCTAATTATCGCAACAAAGATTTAATGTAGCAGCAATGATAATATTGAATATATATATAGGTTTTTAGCCAAAATTCACTGTAAATTAAGGCTAATAATGTTTATTCTTTGAGATCAAAAGGGCAACCTTGCCCCCCCCCTGCCCCTCCTGGCCAAGGGCAGCAGGGGCAATTGCCAGCCCTGTTCCGGCATCCTTGGGGTTCAGTTATTTTTGAATCAATGCTTATTACTTCTACAGGAATACAACAACAGGACCTCTCTGTGATCCTTGAAGTGTTAATCTGGTTCCTGGATAAATAAACCAGAATTTCCTGTTTCTTCAAAACTGTGCTTTCTCATCGAAGTACATGTTATTCCTTTGCAAATGGTCAGCGACCACACAGAGCATCTGCCTGACCCAAGGCTGCAGAAATTGACCAATGAAAATCCAAATGATTATATGTCACATGGGGATTCCCCTAATAGGAAAGAATTGTTGCTCCTGGCAACCTCCATTACCAATGTTCTGGAGATATGAGGAATAAAAGCAGTGTATAAGTAGTGTATGGCGTTCAAACTTGTATTATTCAGCACAATTTATCAATTTCAACAGCTGAAAATGTTCAATACTGTCTATCACACTATACTATTACATTTTGGAAAATTTAGTGAAACACAAAGTGAATTTCCCAGCAGCTGTGGATAACTTCCACATATTAATATATATTATGTACCAGAAAATAAGAATAAGAACCAAGGTAAAGGTGACAACTCAATGATGTTCTTTTGTGTTGCTCTGCTTTGTAAGTGAACCAGAACAAGTATGAGAAATATAGCTCTTCAAACTCAGAGACAGCTTTAACTACTATCCTTACTCTAGAAACATTGCTCACAGCTGACACTCACTTGGTCAGAAGTGTTATATTGGCACCAGAATATATTCACTGACATAGAAAAAACTGACAAGACACAAGCAGTGGATGCATTCCAGACACCTCTCTCAATCCCAACAGTTTAAATGGCTCAGCGCAACTTGACAGATGAGGAGGCAATCCCCAGGAGGCTCTTGGTTGCAAATCTGCTACTTCTTGCTATGTTTTGAAAGACCCAGTTCAACAGAAATTGTCTTTTTGTTTGTTTTTTTGTGTTGTTATGTTGGTATATGGGTGGCCAAGTAGTTTTAAAAGGTTCGAGCCTGCTTCACTGATCAGGAGATCTTTGCCTGCATGCATGGGTTCAAACCCCGATCGGGGAACCTAAAATTATTATCAGTAGACCTTCATGACCAAAATCCCAGCTGGATGTAGTTTGGATTCGACGTTAATTTGGTAGCCACTTGTATATCTGTGTCTGTGATGGGCAAGTAAAAGATCCATCACATAAGGTAAATGTGTAACATGTTGAGGACTCCTGCTCTCTCTCCAATCTCATCAATCAACCTTCATGAGTGCCCGGAACTTGGCCTAGAGGGCTGCATTACCATATCTGTCTATCTATCTATCTATCTATCTATCTATCTATCTATCTATCTATCTATCTATCTATCTATCTATCTATCTATCTAACTATTCTTATATTCAAGCAAATATATCAAACAAACTAGGCACAAATATTTTAATTTGATAATCTACCAGAAAACAAACAGTATTCAAACCTTTACATTTTAAGGCCAACAGATATGCCGTCTGATTTGACACATCACCAACCCAGTCCCAATTGGAAGCCAGACACAGAAGGATCCTTGAGCCGACCCTTTTCACTTTTGCCCTCTTCTGTCAGCTGGCCCAGGATATATCACACTTTTGTGAGGCTCTGGAGGCAAAGGCATCAATACCCTATTATCACTCACCAGAACGAGCCATCCGCACTGACAAATAAACCTAAATTTGGTGAAACGGGATGAAATGGATTTTTTTATAAAGTTGAACGAAAGTCTGAGAGAAGGATAAACTAATCTGAAATCTAATGGCAACAGTACTACCATACAGACCTCAAAGATATATGGCTGTTAGTTATATATTGTGTAATAAACCATTGCATCAACTCCTCATAATGTAGCTACAGCATGTATAATATATTATGGAGAATACATGTATAGCTAAGATGGTTTTTGCTATAAGATGGTTTTTGTTCAAACAAAAGAATTATACAGCCGTTAGGGTGGTCCAGAAACACTTTCTTCCAAATTTCCCTGATTTGAATCTTGCATTGTGATCTTATATCGATAGAAGGTATTGAGTAAAAATTTCAGCAAAATCAATTAATATTTAGAGGTGGCACAAAGCCGTTGAAGTTTAACATGTGATTGCCCAGCAGCAGACCTCAAAATTATCGGTATTTGCAAATCTTGCAATAATGGCCAATTATTTTGATCAAAAAAACTGTTTTCTAGTATGTCAAGGATGCCCAATCTAGTCCTGATATTCTTTCTGACTTAAAAAGTTTTAGGGAAGGTCAGCATAGATATTATATAGGTCAATTTTTAAGCATTTTTTCATAAAAACAGGCAAATATTTCACTTATTATGAATAATAAATCCAAAATAACCCCCAGATATTACTTTGCCATGCCAACTTTATCATATACTAAAAAACCGCAAAAAAATATTTACTTCGGAGAGAGATCTGGGAAATTGACAATTTTTTCAGTTCTGCGAATTGGGAATTACATGATAAACTTCAGGGGCTTTGTGCCACCTCTAAATATTAACCGATTTGGCTGAAATTTTGCATGTGTTTGTTTTACTTATGTGGTCATCAATTTCTACTTTCAAATTGGGGGTTTTTGGAGATTTGATTTTTCCCATAGGAATGTGGACCACCCTAACAGCCGTGCTTCTTCAGATGAGAGAAAACTGATGGCCATTTACGACAACTGGAACAACACAAGATGTTCACAATATAGCAAACAATATAATGGCCATGTTACAAATATGTATACAACAGCCTGCATGATTAAATCCAGTGAATATAAAGAAAAGGCTGTGCTAAGCTATGATAATTTTGTCTAAATTCTTGTTGAACTTATGTTATGAGAGCCCTAGAGGTAGAGCAGCGCACCAGGTTCATATTCAAAGCTTTGTCAAAAGAACTAAATTTATAGACGTATAAGCTTTAAATAGAGAGTGCCTTCAGCTTTGACATAGCACCAGGACAGCTGTTATAGAATGCCAGACATGGAGGAAGCTAAATCTGGCCCTTTTTGTCTTCTTAATTGTGTCAGTTATATCCAAGATAGTGAAGATATGCAACAGATCTGCGAGGCTTCAGGGCTGCCAAACCACTCTGGTCATGCCAGCCCGTAGCATATGTAAACAGCTCAGTGCCAACCTTATTTCATTTTGTCTAAATCTCAGATGTAAAATAAGAGTCAAAACAGAACAGCTCATATCATATTTTTTGTAGCCTTTAACAGAAGAATTTTAAAATGGCTCAGCGCAGCTTGATGGATGAGAATGCAACTCCCAAGAGGCACTTGGTGGCATTATCAGCGTCCCAGAGATCCAGACCTCACAGAGCGAACAGAATCTGGTCTGCTGAGTTTCGCAACTAATCCATTTCAAGGTGGGAGATTTAAAAAGCATTCATTGGATGTAAATCACATACTGTGCATGAAGGCTGCATTCATTATTACAAAATCAGAATCTTTTTTTTTTTCATTAATCGTACAGCAGATATGATGTTACTGCAATGCTTCTGCTGTGTAAAATGGTGAATAGACCATTGCCCAAATTGGTCTGATGGGGATTTTATAACAAAAAGATCTACCAAAACTTCATACGGCAGTGGCAGCACACTGTAAATTTTGAAAACTGTGTTGATGCAATAATTTGAGCTGTCTGAGAATGTTAATAATTTTCAAGCTATGATAGCTCAATCCTATAAGTTGTCAAGGTATGATAGCTCAATGATGTAAGTTCAGTTGTTGCAGATAGCTTGACATCTCAGTCATGCCACATATAGCCCCATCTATAACAAGCACTTCTCATAACACTGCATTTAGTTTTAAATAATTATTTACTTACAAGAAAAAAGAACATTTATATTACACTATCCCAGAGAAAAAATGAGTTGCAAACCACTTTAGCTGGTCAATTTTTTTTTTTTATCACTCTTAAATTAATTTGTGGGAGTAATTAGATGCATGCTTTCACACGTCAACCAACATTTCCAAGTCAGAGTGTGTTAAAATATAGGCTTCTAGCACTGTATACCAACTCAGATGAGCCACAGGCCATTGGGATTTATTCACAAGAAATTAATTTTTTAATCTCCTTGTGATGCAATGGTCTGTGTTGAATGCATCTTGGGCCTGTCCATGGTGTGCTAAAATGAAGCATACTGTATCAGGTGGATCCCCTTGAGCGATCAAACAATATTTTGGGATTACAGCCCATATTCATAAGTAACT
The DNA here is from genome assembly GCA_026936325.1 of Platynereis dumerilii. Taxonomy (NCBI): domain Eukaryota; kingdom Metazoa; phylum Annelida; class Polychaeta; order Phyllodocida; family Nereididae; genus Platynereis; species Platynereis dumerilii. Next base: position 19,963,603 of record JAPTHN010000013.1, read on the forward strand.
TTATAAGACAGGTCACACAAATATAAATAAAAAACAACACAAATATAAATAAAAAACAACTAAAAATAAGTCAAAACAGCTCAAAATTTTGAGTTGTGTCAGCTTGGATCAATAAGTCAACAAAACTCAATATTTTGAGCTGTAAGTCAACACAGCTCATTGTTTTGAGTTTTCTCAGCTTAAATACCTTAGTCAACATACAGTCAGCACAGAAATTATTTGCACGCTTTGATTTTTCATCATATTTCACAGAAAAATGGCAGTATGATAAAAACAATTGCCCTATGTTTTAGAGTAGTGTTAGTAGGTTAGGTTCCCATACATTTCATTTTTTACCAAAATTCATTTTCTTGGAAAATGTGAAAAAACTGAATTCTGAAAACAAAGAAATATTTGCACACTTCAGCCAAAAGCCAGAAACTGAATTTTTAATGATGATACTCAATTTTTTCTTTGGAACTACTGTTGTTTATGGTATCTTTAGCTCATTTACATCAATCAGACATTATTTGGGGTTCACAGGTGGGATTGCAGGTGTTACCAAGGGAAAGCACTCAATCCCATGTTGTTTTATTATGTATGGCTACAGAAATTTGACTAGAAACAAGCAACTCACATGAGACTGATTAGTAAACTCCGTAATTGTGTCTATTTGTCTAAAAAAGTAATTTGGCAGGTATTGGTAGGTAATTGTGTTCCACATGCAACCACAAAATGCCGGAAAACAGTAGTACAAGTAGAATCAAACTGAAAAAATCTTAATTACAGGACTCAATTTTGCCCCTGGGGACTAATTTGACTGTCAGCTGTGAACAATAGGTTGTAATAATCTTGGAGAAAGTCAGCTGAGATAATAAAGACAAGTCGTTTTTGAATTTTGCACTATATCATTACCATTATGCAGCCTACAACAAGTGTTGCTTCATAGGGTACCCCCATGGAGGACCTCAATGAGTGAAAATTTCACAATAATGGGTTTCCTTTGTAAAAATAAGCTTTGAACAATGAAAACTATTCACTGTCATAATAATTTAGGCCACAATTATCATATTGACAAGCTTGAGTGGATCTTTACAATCGATGCATGACATTGCATTCAATATGCTACACTTACATATATGCTAAAATCTAATAATAACCTAATTTGTGAGCAAATGTAAATAAAAACAACTCTAAATATTCTTTCTTAATAACTATTGATAAGCCCGTGGTTGAATAACTCATCAGAGGCAAATCATCAGTTGCATCTCAGCACAAAATCACCAAGAGCCTTTTTTTTGGACATTTCCCGATGAGATATTGAACAAAGTTCTTCACAAAAACCTGCATAGTTTATCTTTTTCTCACAATTTGACTATTTTATAGGACTTCATAGGCCATTTCCATGCCAATAGATATTTTCTAAGTAATTTTTATACCTAAATGTAGGAGAATAACATGGGAATGGGTGTACTCCTTGAGTAACACCTGTAATCCCACCTGTGAACCCCAAATAATGTCTGATTGATGTAAATGAGCTAAAGATACCATAAACAACAGTAGTTCCAAAGAAAAAAATGAGTATCATCATTAAAAATTCAGTTTCTGGCAGTTGGCTGAAGTGTGCAAATATTTTTTTGTTTTCAAAATTCAGTTTTTTCACATTTTCCAAGAAAATTAATTTTGGTAAAAAATGAAATGCATGGGATCCTAACCTACTAACACTACTCTAAAACATAGGGCAATTGTTTTTATCATACTGCCTTTTTTCGGTGAAATATTATGAAAAATCAAAGTGTGCAAATAATTTCTGTGCTGACTGTAGCTTAGTATTTTGAGCTATCTCAGCTCAGTATTTTGAGTTATCTCAGCTTAAAACATTAATCTATGTTAGCTCAATGAACTTGTGCAACCATCTCACTCAATCAATTGAGCTGAATCAGTGCCTCCAATTTTACAGTGCAGAATAATATATCTTCATAGGAGGTACTTTATGCAATTGATAGAAAGGAGCAGGCACAGCCGGAATTTTAATTGTGCAAAAATTGTTTGCAATATACGAGTAATTCCCTATGAGATGGTGAAAAAACCACCTGTTTCAATGGTGAAGATTGGGGCAACACCTTCAATGACATTGTTGACACTCTGAAAACAGCTAGATGTAAGCACTTGAAGTTCGTCTACCGTAAATGTACACGATATGCAATGAAAACAGAATTAAGAGAAGCATAACAATCAGAACCAAATATCAGATTTCCGCTTATTACTTGGGCATTCCAGCGAGTAGAACCAGGGTTATAAATTTATATTATTGGTGAGCTGTTATTAAGAAAATAATGTTGTAGTAGAGTAGTTTACAGAGGCCTTTCAGAACAAAACCGAAAATTTACAGACAACATTAACTCCAAAAACCCAGGCTGTTTCATCTGAAGCGCCGTCCCCATTCTGAAGAGTACTCGATCAAAAGTGTAATGTTCATGTCTAAGCATTGTGCAACACAGAACAAACTGACAAGAGACAAGCAGTGGATGTACAGCCACTTCTCTTAATCCCAGCATTTTAAATGGCTCGGCCCAACTTGACAGATGAGAGCAACGATTCCCTTGACCACTTGGTGGAAATATCTTCACCCCTGGGACTAGAATTGCCATTGCAAACATCATTTGCTGCTCCACCAAAAGTAGTGCAAAGGTATCATCCTATCATATTTAGTTGTGAATATGACTGCAAATGTGACTTTAATCTGCTGGAATAAGGATTTAAAAAGATGCCTCATATGTTGAGATCAATCTTATCCAAAGATATAGCACACCTAAGCTCCTGTTTGAGACATTGGAAAAGCAATATGTATGGTGATACTGATTCAAATTCGCTTCATAATGGTATTTTTGTCGACAGTATATTTACATACAAATTATATAGACGACCAGCTGAAATACAGCACTAGTTATTATAGTATTATATGCCAAAGAGAGAAAAATATCTTTACTTTTCGTCCTATTGATACATATCACACCATTCATGATATTGTACACAAGAGATGGATCTGTATGGTCGGCTTTGTCCTCTACCAACAAAAGGGAGAATCTATTCTATTTCCCAGGCTTGCAAACTGACAATAGGTCTCACTAAACACTGACAGCTCAGAAAAGCTTCTGCACTCCTGCATCACCTTGCATTGTAGTTCTATTTATCTGCGTCAGGAGATTATTGAGTATTCTTTTTTTGGGAATATGCTGTGCTGTTTTTTTATATGTGTCATTTATTTTTGCTTGGAAATATACCATAGAACAAGATTAAGTTGGCACAGGAGGAGAAAGTGGCCACCAAATTTACCCCACTAAAGGTGTCTGTCAGAAAGTTGCCTTTTCTGCCATTTAGTGGGGTAAATTAAGTGCATGGCCAACTTTACCTGGACAAGCCAAAGTACCTTGTTCTATGCCATTGTACTTACTTGCATCTGAAAGATGTAGGAAAATTTCAGTTCAAAGATAATGCTAAGTAAATAATACTGTAACATGAAGCATAGAAATGCTCTCATCAAGTTCATCATTCAAAACGTTCTCAGCACGTTTAGACCTGGATTACGAAAATATTATGAAGATCTCTGCCAAGCAGAAATTGCTTCTTGTTTGCTTGAAATATTTTTTATTTCACATGATGCAAAGAGACATGAATGCAAGGGTTGATTGGCATGTCCAAGTCTGAGGAGGTTTCTGATCTAATAAAAACATTGCATGAAAGATATAATCAAATCTGCTAATTCCAGGCATGTCTGGCTAAAACATGCAATCTGAATTTTCTCCAGTTATCTTCACTTTGCCAATGTGGCATGTGCACGTTTTACCGTAGTTCAGTTAAAGTTAGATTCGAAGTTTGAGGTTCGTTTCATTTCTCACTTGATATCCATCCATACACATGTATAAGGCCCTGTTAACATTTATTCACAATAACAGGACATTTTTCTTGAGAAACGCATTTGATAATAATCCTATGCTTTTGCGCTTATAGATATAACCCATCTGTGGCATTTTATGCAACAGACAGAGGAGCGTAATGCAGTTTGGCACTCCCAACACAAGGTGGAAATCAATTCTATTTCCCAGGCATTCAAACTGACAACTGACAATAGATCTTCCAAAACACTTGGCAGCTCAGGTACAGGGTGAAATGGTTTCAGACTTCTGCGCCACCTTGCATGGTAGTCCTATTTATCCCTGTCTGGAGATTATTGAGTACTCATGGGGAGTTTCATTTGGTTCTTTTGTTAGATTTTTGCTGAGTATAAAACCACAATTTACTTGTGTCTACTAGGCAGTAAGTGGCATGGCTATTTCACTTCAATGTGCAGCCTAGCTGATGCTCAAGTTATTATATCAGAGGATGGACCACATGTGCATGCTATATGATTTTTTAGTTCAAATAATGTATTAAGAAATATAAAAAACATATATCCTAACCACTTTAAGCCTCATCAAAATGTCACTCTATCTGCAATAGCAGCAGTTAAGTCATACTTTTTATTTCTCTCCTCTAGTGTCAGTCGATTCAAAGCTATTAGATAAGTAGAACTCAAGACACCAAGTCATTTCTGCTAAAGAATAAAATATGTTTACTTTTCGTCCTATTGATACATATCACACCACTGTTGATTTTGTACACCAGAGATGGAGCTGTATAGTAGGCGCTGTCATCTACCAACAAAAGGGAAAATCTATTCCATTTCCCAGGCTTGCCAACTGACAATAGGTCTCACTAAACACTGACAGCTCAGATTCAGGGTGAAAAGGCTTCGCACTCCTGCGCCACCTTGCATTGTAGTCCTATTTGTCTGTGTCAGGAGATAATTGAGTATTCTGGTGTTGGGAGTATGCTGTGCTGTTTTTTTTAGATGTATACGTTATTTTTCTGGAAAACATACCATAGAGCAGGTTTAAAGTTACCTTGAATGATAGGTCAGTTTAAAAAAAAAAAAAGTCCAATTTTTACACTATCTTGTGTATCATGGTCACAGCACATAGTGTGTAAATTTTCTTGGCTGTGGGACTTTTTTTTCTTGTTGCAATGATGCCCTAAAGGCACCAAATGACCCCTAGATTTGTGGTACTCAAGACACCTAGTCATCAATACTCCATCTACGTGAACTGACTAAAATCCAAAGTTCTGCCAAATTTAGTACGTTGCAAAAAAAAATCCTAGAAAAAAGCATGTTTACTTTTCTTCCGACTGATACAAATCACACCTTTGTTGATGTATTGAACACAAGAGATGGAGCTGTACAGTGGGCTTTGTCCTCTTCCAACAAAAGGGAAAATCTATTCTATTTCCCAGGCTTGCAAACCGACAATAGGTCTCACTAAACACTGACAGCTCAGATTCAGGGTGAAAAGGTTTCGCACTCCTGCCTCACCTTGCATTGTAGTCCCATTCATCTGTGTCAGGAGATTATTGAGTATCCTGGCGTGGGGAATATGCTGTGCTGTTCTTTTTAGATGCATACGTTATTTTTGCAGGGAAAAATATGTATACTCTAGGCACGCCAGTGGAAAGTTGACCACACAATTTACCCCAGTAAATGACAGAAATGCCAAACTTCCTTACTGACACAGGTGACTAAATTCTAAAAGAACCTGTGTCAATAGGGAAAGTTGGCTTTTCTGCCATTTAGTAGGGTAAATTAGGTGACCAACTTGCCCTCGACAAGCCGAAATAACCTCCTTCTATTTACTTGCATCTAAAAGATGTAGGAAAATTTCAGTTCAAATATAACGCTAAGTAACTAATACTGTAACATGCAGCATAGAAATGCTCTCATCAAGTTCATCATTCAAAATGTTTACACCTGGATCGCGAAAATATTATGCAGATCTCTGCTCAGCAGAAATTGCTTCTTGTTTGCCTGACTTATTTTTTACCTCACATGATGCCAAGAGACATGAATGCAAGGGTTGATTGGCATGTCCATGTCTGAAGAGGTTTCTGATCTAATAAAAACATTGCATGAAAGACATAATCAAATCTGATAATTCCAGGCATGTCTGGCTAAAACATGCAATCTGAATTTTCTGCCGTTATCTTCAGCTTGCCCATGTGGTTCAACAATGCACACGTTTTACCATAGTTGAGCTGAAGTAGATTCGAAGTTTTAGTTTTGATTTCATTTCTCAATCACTTGATATCTACGCACAAGGCCCTGTCATCCACTGACACTTATTCACAATAACTGGCAATTTTTCTTGAGAAACACTCGTTGATAATAAACCTATGCTTTTGTGCTTATAGATATTATCCATCTGTTGCATTTATGCAACAGACAGAGAAGCGTTATGCAGCTTGGCACTCCCAACACAAGGTGGAAAAAAATTCTTTTCCCAGGCATGCAAACTGACAACTGACAATAGAAATTCCAAAACACTTGACAACTCAGATCCAGGGTGAAAAGGTTTTGCACTTCTACACCTAACATTGTAGTCCTATTTATCCTTGTCAGGAGATTATTGAGTACTCATGGGGAGTTTCATTTGGTTATTTTGTCAGATTTTTGCTGAGTATGAAATCACAATTTAGGTCTACAAGGCAGCAAGTGGCATTGCTATTTCACTTCAATATGTAGCCTAGCTGATGCTCAAGCTGTTATATCAGACGATGGACGACATGTGCAATTCATTGTGAATGCTCTTTTTATTTTTTAGTTCAAATAATGTATTTAAAAAATTTAAAACATATATCCCATACCACTTTTAGCCTCATCAAAATGTAACTCTAACCTGCTGATTAAGTCACACTTGCAAGCCACACTTAGAGGAAACCTAATGTGACACTTTTCACTTCCGTCCTCTAGCGTCAGTTGGTTCTGTGAGCTATTAGATCTGTGGAACTCAAGATGCCAAGTCATCAATATCCCTTTATCACTCACAAGAGATAGTCCAAGATATTACCTTTGTGAACTCACAACAAATCTGAAGTTCTGCAAAATTTAATGTGTTGCAAAAAAAAATCTGAGAGAAAAGTATGCTTACTTTTCTTCCTATTGATACATATCACACCTTTGTTGAAATTGTACACTAGAGATGGAGCTGTATAGTAGGCTTTGTCCTCTACCAACAAAAGGGAAAATCTATTCTATTCCCAGGCATACAAACTGACAATAGGTCTCACTAAACCATGACTGCTCAGATTCAGGGTGAGAAGGTTTCGCACTCATGCGTCACCTTGCATTGTAGTCCTATTTATCTGTGTCAGGAGATTGTTGAGTATGCTTGTGTGGGGAATACAATGTATGCTGTGCTCTGTTTTAGATGTATACGTTATTTTTGCTTGGAAAAATATGTATACTCTAGGCATGCCAGTGGATAGTTGGCCACCAAATTTACCCCACTAAATGATGTCCAGAAAAGCCAACTTTCCTCTCTGACACAGATGGCTAAATTCCCAAAGAAACCTCTGTCAGTGAGGAAAGTTGGCTTTTCTGTCATTTCATGGGGTAAATTAGGTGGCAAAATTTCCGCTGGCTAGCCAACTTAACATTGTTCTATACTACTGTATTTACTTGTATGAAAGATGTATTAACATTTTAGTTCAAATATAACACAAAGTAACTAATACTGCAACATGCATAGAAATGCTCTCATAAAGTTCATAATTCAAAATGTGACCTGCTCCACCAAAATGAGTTCTAAGTAGGCAATTTATACTTCCCAGAAATGAGTAAAATGTGTCAAAAGGTCAGATTTCAAGGTTTTTTAGCTGTTGGTACTACGTTTTAGAAAAATGAATTTCCTTTGAATAATTAAGTCCATTTTACAAGAAATTGATTTTAAATTATCTAAATTGGGTGTTCGTCTTGATATTTTTAGTTCTTTCATTGCAATGGCGGGAAATTCAAATGCCATTTTCTCAAAGTTTGATGTTTCGCATCTTCAGTGTTTGAGGTGCCATATCTTTGGATTGAACAAAGAGATATCAAAACATATGAACCATCATTTTAAAGCTCATTTCCAGTAGAATAAAGTCATTTTCACAACTAAATATGACAAGGGGCCGACTTTGAACCCATTTTGGTGGAGCAGGTCACAAATGTTCTCAGCACGTTCAGACCTGGATCACGAAAATATTATGAAGATCTCTGCCAAGCAGAAATTGGTTCTTGTTTGCCTGACTTATTTTTTACTTCACATGATGCCAAGAGACATGAATGCAAGGGTTGATTGGCATGTCCAAGTCTGAGGAGGTTTCTGATGCAATAAAAATATTGCATGAAACACATAATCAAATCCAAGAATTCCAGGCATGTCTGGCTAAAACACGCAATTCCAATTTTCTGCAGTTATCTTCAGTTTGCAAATGTGGCTCAACAATGCATACGTTTTACCATAGTTCAGCTAAAGTTAGATTCAAAGTTTGAGTTGATTTCATTTCTCACTTGATATCTACGCACAAGGCCTTGTCATCCACTGACACTTATTCACAATAACTGGCAATTTTTCTTGAGAAACCCTTTTTGGTAATAAACCTATGCTTTTGCGCTTTTGGATATAACTCATCTGTGGCATTTTATGCAACAGACAGAGGGGCGTAATGTAGTTTGGCACTCCCAAAACAAGGTGGAAATCAATTGTATTTGCCTGTCATACAAACTGACAACAAGTCTTCCAAAACAATTGGCAGTTCAGATTTAGAGTGAAAAGGTTTTAGACTTCTGCGCCACCTTGCATGGTAGTCCTATTTATCCCTGTCCGGAGATTATTGAGTACTCATAGGGAGTTTCATTTGGTTCTTTTGTTAGATTTTTGCTGAGTATGAAACCACAATTTACTTGCTTTTACAAGGCAGCAAGTGGTATGGCTATTTCACTTCAATATGTAGCCTAGCTGATGCTTAAGCTATTGTATCAGAGGGTGGACCACATGTGTAATTGTGTATGCCCTTTTGATGTTATAGTTCAAAAAATGTATTTAAAAAATTAAAAACATAATCCCAAATCACTTTTAGCCTCATCAAAATGTCACTCTATCTGCAATAGCAGCAGTTAAGTCACACTTGAAGCAAGACATAGAGGAAACCTAATCTGACACTAAGTCTTATCACTTCCGTCCTCTAGTGTCAGTTGGTACAGTGAGCTATTAGATTTGTGGAACTCAAGACGCAAAGCCATCAATACCCCATTATCACTCACAAGAGATAGTTCGAGATACGATCTATGAGACCTGACAACAATCCAAAGTTCTGCCAAATTTAGCGTGTTGGAAAAAACATCAGGGAGAAAAATATGTTTATTTTTCATCCTATTGATACATATCACACCTTTGATGAAATTGTACACTAGAGATAGAGCTGTATAGTAGGCTTTGTCCTCTACCAACAAAAGGGAAAATCTATTCTATTTTCAGGCATACAAACGGAAAATAGGTCTCACTAAACACTGACAGCTCAGATTCAGGGTGGAAAGGTTTCGCACTCATGCCTCACCTTGCATTGTAGTCCTATTTATCTGTGTCAGGAGATTATTGAGTATCCTGGCGTGGGGAATATGCTGTGCTGCTTTTTTATACGTTGTTTTTGCAGGGAAATGTGTATACTCTAGGCACGCCAGTGGAAAGTTGACCACACAATTTACCCCAATAAATGACGGAAATGCCAATCTTCCTTACTGACACAGGTGACTAAATTCTAAAAGAAACCTGTGTCAATAGGGAAAGTTGGCTTTTCTGCCATTTAGTAGGGTAAATTAGGTGACCAACTTGCCCTCGACAAGCCTAAATAACCTCCTTCTATCTTAAAGTATTTAAGTATTAAATTTCAGTTCAAATATAATGCTTAGTAACTAATACTGTAACATGCAGCATGAAAACGCTCTCATCAAGTTAATCATTCAAAATGCTCCATGCAGGTTTAGACCCAGATATAAAAAAGATTATGAATATTTCTGCTCAGCAGAAATTGGTTATTGTTTGCCTGACTTATTTTTTACTTCACAAGAAGCAAAGAGAAACACAAATGCAAGGGTTGATTTGCATGTCCAAGTCTGAGGAGGTTTCTGATCTAATAAAAACATTGCATGAAACATATAATCAAATCTTATAATTCCAGACATGTCTGGCTAAAACATGCAATCAGCATTTTCTCCAGTTATCTTCAGTTTGCGCGTGTGGTTCAACAATGCACACATTTTACCATAGTTGAGCTAAAGTTAGATTCGAAGTTTGAGTTTTGATTTCATTTCTCACTTGATATCTACACACAAGGCCCTGTCATCCACTGACACTTATTCACAATATATATATAACTGGCAATTTTTCTTGAGAAACACTTTTAAATAATAAACCTATGTTCTTGCACTTATAGATATAACCCATCTGTGGCATTTTATGCAACAGATAGAGAAGCGTAATGTAGCTTGGCACTTCCAACACAAGTCGGAAATCAATTCTGTATCCCAGGCATTCAAACTGGCAACTGACAATAGGTCTTCCAAAACACTTGACTGCTCAGATTCAGGGTGAAAAGGTTTCAGACTTGTGCGCCACCTGGCAGTGTAGTCCTATTTATCCTTGTCAGGAGATTACTGAGTACTCATGAGGGGTTTCATTTGGTTCTTTTGTTAGATTTTTGCTGGGTATGAAACCATAATTCACTTGCGTCTACAAGGAAGCAAGCGGCATGGATATTTCACTTCAATATGTTTCCTGACATTTGAGTGATATAGTGCGGAAGTGATTTGGGGGGAGCCAAAAGGTGTGCAAGAGTAAAATGGCTTATTCTTCCTTCAACTGGGGTAGTCATACTTTATTTCGGACTGTACTGTATATAAGAGGGTAGAAACATCCTCTCCCAATTTTTAGCTCAAATGATGTATTGATATGTAATCTGCCATGTCATAACAATTGCTCTCGCTTACCTATGCTTCCAAAATATAACCTATAAGGATAGGTAAGCAAGAACAATTTGCCACCGTAGGCTCTAAAAGAAGATGAAGACGCATATATATCCTAACCTGTTTAGCCTCAACAAACTGCCACTCTATCTGCAATGGCATCAGCTAATTCACACTTGGAAGCCAGACACAGAGGAAACCCAATCGGACACTTTTCACTTCTGTCCTCCTCTGTCGGTTGGTTCTGAGAGCTATTACATTTGTGGAACTCAAGGGGCAAAGGCATCAATACCCTATTATCACTTACTGGAGACACCATCTCGCTGAACTGACAATAATTCAAAGTTCAGCCAAATTTGTTGTGTTGCAAAGAATACCTCTTGAAGAAAGAATGCTAAACTTAGATAAATTTATAAATCAGAAGGCCAATTTTGGAATATGCGTTTTGAACAGTGAAAATATTTTTGGAAAAAAAAACATAAATTAACCCAACTAAGGAACACAGCACCATATTTAAAAAAAGCACAAGAGCGAGAAAAGATAAACTGACAAACCTCAGACCGCATGTCATGTATTGCAAGATGTAACCAGTACCTTGATGGCTGGATGGATGATTAAGGCTTTACGTCCTGTATTTATGCACTTGGTAGGCTAATTAGGAAATGGAGAGGACACTGCAATGAGGCGAAGGATGATTGAAACAGCCATCCAACATAGGCCCAGGTGACCTGGAAAGAGCTGGATTCGAACCAGGACCCAGCGATTGGCAGCCCAGCATGCTACTACTAGACCAGCCCTCCCCCTCTCCCACACAGTACTTTGACTATTGAAATTAATTATCACGAGTTTCATTGAAAAAAATTCAAAAACTCAATGATGCACAAGGAAAAGATATACCAAGGTTCTTTATAGAATAGAGGCAAGATTTCTGGGTTAGTCACATAGAAATACATAGAAGGGACATGAGGCTCTGGCAGATGAAGCAACCAAATCCACCATCTTGGAACTGCCCTTAATACTGGCACAATGGACCGTGATGTCACCAATAACTGTGATGTCACTTATAGCAATGGCATGACGTCACATCATAATTAGTCTATGGTGACGTCATGTCTCAGGGCAGCTCCAATATGGCGGATTTGGTGACCTCATCTTGAGGTGGCATCATACAGCCTCATGTCCGTTCTATGTATTTCTATGGTTAGTCACCAAAATTGCAGTGAGTATTTATGCGAGACTGCAGCTGCAACAGAATCTACTTTTGAACAAATGTCAGAATAATTTATTCTTCATTAAAGAATAAATTATAAGCAGCGCCAAAAATATTATTTATCTTCCCAAAATATATTTTCCTTTCCTTTTCTTTTAAATTAGTCCTTTGTGTGCTGATTCCTGTTCAGGGAAGCAGTAATGGAATCCACTAAATCTAATTTGCCTGCTTTCTTTTTCCCTTTTGAACTAAGAAGATAGTGTTGGCAGTAAGACAAAGAAATACTTAATCACATCATTGAGAGAATACGGCAGAATTTGATGTCCTTTGAGGAAGTAAGATTATTTGCTGTTACCGATTGGAGACATTTGATAGATAATTGGCTCAAGACATCTGTCTATTCACTTCTCTTTCTTCTCCTTTGCACATAATGTTCTTTCCTTTCACCTTATCCCTTTTTTTTTTGTTCCAGCAAAATTATTGATTATTTGTTTACAAAATATATAATTCATTGACGTAGTGGACCAATATACAGTGCACACATTTCATAGGAAATTGATACACTGACCAGTCAGATACACCAAAACTCAAAACTAAAGTTCCTTGAATCTTAGCAGATGTTCTCCAGTTGAAAGACAGCCAGCTGAAGTAAATTAGATTAGTTAATTGAATCTTGAGTCTCTCTAGACTCAAGAAGGCAGGGGACTATTTCACCCTGTGGGAAATTTGTGTGAGACAAAAGAAAATGGAAAAAATGAGATTTTCAGTGCACCTTCATGGGCAAAATCCCAGCTGGATGTCGTTCGGATGAGAAGCTAAATAAGTGGCCCTTTGTATCAGTCCCTATGCTGGGCAAGTAAAAGATCTCTCACATGGGGAAAATGTGTGACATGTTGAGAACTCCCACTCTCTCTCATCAAGCAACCTTCATGAGCGCCCAGATCTGGGCTTAGAGGGCTGCACTTACCATATCTATCTATCTATCTTACTATATATGGCTTTTTTTTTCTGCCAAGACATGTGCCTCAGAATGACGTTTCATATGACAGGTGGATCAACATCTGTCATGAGTTGTCAAAGACCAGATTCCTCCTTCAAGTTGGCACATTGGCAATCTCATCCATTTCTCTGTGACACCATCAGAAATCCAGTCTCCTTTTTGATGCTCTGCATTCACCATACACTAAAACTTCTCCATTCTATCTCCTTTCCTCTTGGCAAACAATAGGTCTTTGGAGAAAGTGACATCTCAGGGCAAGGTGAGAGGTCCCGGCCAACAAGGCAACTTCTAGTCTCCCCCTGTTTATCAGTACCTCGGTACCTCAGAAGAGCATTTTAATATTGAGTGTTGCCAGTGCAAGGAGATATTTATAGCAGAACATTCGTTTGGCTTGGTGTCTTCAAAGAGGACATTCAAAATTTCAAGCATTGGTGATCCTTGTAGGTTATTGCATGGTCAAGAGCTGTATCTCCCTGGTATTGTCACCAAAGAGCCTGTATCATCCCGAGACCCGAACGACCCTGTTCTGGCTGCTTCTTGTGCATATGTCATTTCCATATGAGTGTGTCGCCGAGTACTTCATTATTGTCAGCAAAAATGGCATGCCTTTTTTATTGACAAAGGAGAAGTTTCTATGTTTGTTTAATTAAAGACAAACAACCATAAATCAGGATGAGTGTGAGGGACTTTTATGCAGTGATAAAATTTCAGTTATAAAAAACAGACATTTCACCCTCCAAATTCAAATTGTCTTAGTCTTAGCTACCTATCAGCAGCTGTCAGGTCCCTTCTGGACTACATTGGCAAATCCTAGAAGTGGTTTCACAAAGTGATAGATCTCAACTAAAGGCTCTTTTCAACCCACAATGGGCAGTTCTTGTGCATGTTACAGGAAGCCCACCCTTAATGTGTTTTGTGACCCCATATATCCCACTGTAAGTGCTTTCTGCCCAGTTGCATCTCCAAGGTATGCCGCTCAACCTTGAAAAGGCATTGACCATACAATCCAAGTAGTATGGCTATGGTGCAGCTATGCACAAGAGAAGTGCTTGCCAAATAAATATCATAGCAACGGATGAAATTAATTTGTAGTAAAAATAATTTCAAGAAAATTATGAGTGTGCGCAAAAGAATGTAACAGACATTCATGCAACCTTCTTGTGAAACTGGAGAATGCTTGCACTCTAGAAAAGTGATTGTTCCATTCCAGACAATGACTAGAAATTATTTCAGTATTCCTGATAGTGAGTAAAAATGCATACAATACATTGTATGTTTCATTCACAATTGGAATCAAATGCATTTACTAAAAATGCGAAGAAAATCTAATGAACCAGACAATTCAATGTCAAGCGACATTTTTAAAAAGCATTTTAAGTCACTGTTGGGAGAGCGACACACATGCTTGCTTAGCAACAACATGAACCACACAATAGTAGACAACATAATTATCATAAACAAAACCCTTTCCAGGCTTCACTTCAGCTCAATAAAAAAGCACACCTTATTTTAGAAAAATACCTTACTTCAGAAAAAAAAATATTTTGAACATTTATGCAGTTGGTTGATGGTCAATCACAAGACAAAATTTTATAGTACTTCAATGAGCCAGTAATCATCAGATATTGCCAAAACTCTTTGTAGGTTTTATGTTGAGATCGACTTCAAGAAGCTCATCTTGTAAGCCTGGTATATAGAAGCTGTTTCTCAAATTTCCCCTGAAGACTTGGGAACTATGCACAGCATCTTGATTAGACTAGCATCTAATACATACCAGACTGCCTTCCTGAGATGGAACTTATAATCTGTGTCCAGGGTGGGAGACAGGAATCATTTATGTGCACAGTCACTATCCTCAAATATACAATGTATGCAATGCATAAAAGTACAAGAATCGTGCTTGTGTAGACTGCAGAGCCACCACTACCAAAATGTTTGCAATAAAGACAAAATATGTTGGCCTATGCACATATCTTTAGAAGATGTACAATTGGTAGAGCCTATGCACCATAGTCATAGAGGTCATGCGCCTCCATGTATATCTACAAAATTTCGGTGCTGTCTTATTGCAGAGTTATTGTAAAGATAAATGCTGCAGTTGAGAAAAGCAATGTCACATATTATGTCTACATGAAAAGACTAGTTCTCTGGAGAGGCAGATACTGCCATAAAGAGTCTCTTGGGGAATTAGGTCTCATCTATCAGCATTTGCCATGAGCTTCAAACTGTTAGTAGAATTCGGCACTACTTAAATCATGCTGTTCCAGGACCTTAAGCTTGTGGTGGTGAAGTATTGTAACAAGAAAGGTCTCAGAAAGGTTATGACTGCATTTAATATCTTATAAGATCCTGTCTAAATAGTAACATTTTTAAACTAAATATGGATTATCAATAAAAACCGAACTGTTTTACTGATCAGCTTAACACTGTTGACTGGAATTATTTTAAGAGTTTATTTTTGTATTACATTATAGTTTTACAGTTACTGTAAGTATTATACCCCTTTAAATTATTATTTGAAAAATGGATAAATTCATTAACATCAACTTCACCACTGTCCATCTGATGTTCCGGCTGGCACCAACAACTATTAATATTATTCTATTCTCTTATCAACAGGGTGGCCACTAGACAGCGATGCCTTGGCATCATAGAGTGGTCACCCTGCTCAATTTAGTAAAATAATCTCTTTTGTATGAATTGTAATACTCGCAGATGTAAAGAGCAAATAAATGATTTAAATTGAATTGAATTGAATTGACTGTTGCAGTCATCTGAGAAAAGTAATAAGATCTTGACTGAATATTCTTTTTTAACTAAAATGACTCAAAATATGCTAGTGCTGAATACATGATATGTATCTACCTTCTTTCATTTATTGCCATCAATTTTCTTGTGCGTATCTCAGCATGACATGATTTTAGCTGTAATTGTAGCAGCAAATGTGGACAAACTGTTTCATTTTGCAATATAATTAATCCCTGCAATAAAGCATTTTTCATTGTTTGGAAACAGAGCCCAAGGAAATGCTGGCTTTTTGCAAAGCTGTCTTTCATAATGTCTTTGGGCTTTCAGGCATCTGTGATTGGTTGATTTCATTGCTTCTTTGCTGGGAACAATTGTCAGAACGACATGTGATCAATTCAGAACTCGTTCTGGGGATGGGCTGCATCTTGGGCACACATCACCAAAAAGGAGTGGTGTTTGTTACATGTAATGACGGGTTTTGTCACATTCGCCAAAAGGAATAATGTCCTTTGTCACATGTCTCAAGTTTCTAGTGTTTCTTACTCATTACTGAGATGGCTCTCAAGAAGTTCTTGCTTCGTCAGTCATGCGTCTCTTGCCTTGTTCTTGTCAAGAACTTACAAAATCAAGAAGTTATGCCTGTTATTGCTTCACTATATTGTATCAAAAAATTATGTTATGCTAAAACATTTGGGAACACCCAAAACCTGATTATGGTATATTATCACCTGGTAGGCTGTGAATATCACTTTTTACAGTCAAAATATCAAGGTCTATGATATTGCAAAAAATACCACCCTTCAAGGGCGATATTTTTTAACAATGGTTATGACATCACCAGCATTTCTGCTGTCTGATGACGTCACAAACCAAACAAAGGCCAAAACAATTGGATTGTGACGTCATATCCATTGTTGCTCGATGGTGACATCACATTTTTGTAATGGCAGAAAATAGTCCCTCTTTATAACTGAGAATTTGGGAAAAAACCAGGTGATAAAAACAAAACAACCACACGTCAGGGCACTTTGTACAATATCACTCGCTGTTGTGTGACTTAATATCACTCTTGCCCTGCGGGCTTGAGTGATATTAGTTCACACAACAGCTCTCGATATTGTTACTCAGTGACCCTGACTTGGGTTGTTTTGTTATAGCATTTTGGAAATATTGTGGAAACACATAGTTACATAATAATTTGGAATGCAGTGTGTTTGATAAATTACTTTGAAATGGTAATGATACAAAAAACCAGTCAAACCAGTATTGATAGAGCCAGAAATAAAAACGATTGTTCAAAAGAGAAAGGCTTATTCCTCAGAAATCAGAATCATATTGTTTCACAAAGCTCCTTTTTGTGCCTAGCTGTCGAAATGCCTACGAGCTTTCGAGATTTGCAGCTGTATGTTTATGAAATCATATATTCAATCTGACATTTACCATGTTTTCAACAACAAATCTGATACTTCATATCATTAGACCTGCAAATTCTGCAATAATCCTAAATTGCCTTTCAAGGTATACAGCTAAATGTCATTGTTCTTATAAAGGTCAGATTTCATCTACTGAGTGAGGCGGAAGAGATCCTTGGAGAAAAATGTCATCAAGACATGGAGCATGAGCTATATATAGAATCTACGGACATGGAGAGATATCAGTTGAAATCAGGATAGAAGTGTCTTGCCATCATACCATACTAAGGCAAATACGTCAGTATTAGCGTCAGCCTACCATGATTAATGCTGACAATTTTTGTATGTCGATGTAAATATTATTTTATAATGGTCAATAAACTATTCTATATTTATTCACAAGGACATAATATTATTATTGCCTTAATTCCTCATCGCTTTTATGGCGGAATCCACTTCAAGATGCTCTTCTTAAGCCTGGTATTTAGAAGCTATTTCTCAAATTTTCTGGGAAGACTTGGAGACAGTATGCAGCATTTTGCTCAGACTAGCGTCTAAGACATACCAGGCTGCCTTCCTGAGACGAAGCTTATATCTTAAGTCCTTGGTGGGAGACAAGAATCATTTTTGTACTGAGTAATTTCCCTCAAATATACACTGTATGTGATGCATAAAAGCACAAGAATTACGTTTGTGCAGACTGCAGAGTCATCGCTATCAAAATGCAAGTCAGAAAAATAATATGTATGCACAGTTCTTTCAAAACTCACAATTACTAGAAGGCCTTCTATCTCTCTACCAAACTGCCCAATCCATATTTCTCCATTTTAAATCCAACTACAACTACAGTACAACTCAAACTAAAGAAAGAAAATTTCCTATCAGAAGTCCTCTGTATACATATTTTACCTTCCTTTCTCCTCTCCACCCCAAATTGCCCCAGAGCCACCTTTAACTCCCCACTACAACCTTATCAAATATTAACAACTATATTAAAACAGCTGACGGTGGAATTGCAATTAGCAAAGGGACACAATATCAGAGAAGTAAAACATAATGGGAGTGAATGAGCTTCAATTGCTGTCGCTGAATTTGAATTAAATGTAATTTTAAAAGGTAGTTTAGCGTAGGAAAATGTAGGAAGGTATTTCGAGGGAGCCAGAAGGTGTGAAAGGGCAAAGTAGCGGCTAATTCTTACTCCCTGCTGAGTTAGTCATATTATTTTGGGTTGTATTGTCACTCAAACAGCCAACTCTGCTCACAAACTTACCCTTAAGTTATTACTTGAATCTGACCAAATCCCAAAATTGTGTATGAGTTGAGCATTCTATCTCCAAAGGTCTAAAGAGTTTTTAGTGTATAGTAGCTCAGTCAGAATGTGCTCAGCGTTGACCAATCTAAAGTGACATTGAAGTTTGATTGAACCATACAAAAACTGATATCAAGGATGCACATTCTGTGAAAGATTTCTTGCATGGAAGAAAGAGAAATGTAAAAGAAAGGGAAGAGAAAGAACAAGAATATCTGAACAATCACACCAGAAAAAAACCTTTAAGTCTATCTTGTTCTAATAATGAGGAACCACTGAGAACTGATTTAGAGATGAATCAACAATTACCGACAATTTTTTAATCAGGTATCAGATACTGTATAGGATTTTTACCTGCCAAGCAAGGACATTGATACAGGGGACCAACAACTTAAAGTCGCATTAAATCTCAGCTTAAAAAAATATTGCCAGGCTGATAATGAAAATCAGATGCACATAAAATTCATATTTTCATAGAATGATTTTCCTTTTCTTCCTTATATATTTTGTCTTTTGTTTCCTGATTCCCCTCTAATGAAACAGCTCTTGCATTACTGCAGTAGGAAGTCTGGTAATTGAATCAACTAATCTAATTTGTCTGTGTTCTTTTTCCTTTTAAACTGAGAAGACACTGTTGGCTGTCAGACAAAAGAAGAGTTATTCATGTCTCTTAGAAGATAAGATATTCTCTTACACCTTTGAGAAGAAAAGATATAAATTTACTGTTATCCAATGGGTCCTGAGAAAATGTGAAGCCAATTTGTGTTTTTAGTTCTCTTTCTACATATAAAGACGTACGATTACATACACATCAAGTGAGAAAACAGACATTTGAAGATGATAATGTAGAACAGCAACCACAAAATTACAAATGTTGTCTACCAGATTTCAAGATATGCAATTGTATGATTATGAAATCATATATTCAATCTGACATTTAACTTGCTTTCATCAACAAATCTGATACTTAATGTCATCAGACCTGCAAATTCTGCAATATTCCTAAATTTTGGACTATAGACAGCATCTTGCTTAGACTAGCGTCTAGTACATACCAGACTGCCTTCCTGATATGGAGCTTATTTTCTGTTTTGGATGGAAGAAGTTCTGGCTACAGTCATACATCTCTAGTCTTGTTCTTGTGAAATACACACGCAATCAAGAAGTCATGCCTGTTATTCCTTTATTTTACTGTGTCACATTATTATGTTATGCTAAAACATGGGGGGAACACCCAAATACCTGGTATGTATATGTACATAGCATAGCTGTTCACAGAACCAACAGAATTGACAATAGTAACAAGATATTTGCTTTATGGCAGACATATCAATGTGTGTAAAGGATATTCCAATAGTGTTATTTCTTTCGAAGATATTGGCAAAACACATAGTTGCATAATTGTTGGGAACGCAGTGTTTATGATAAATTACTTTTAATATTATGGTAATGATACCGAAAAATCTGTCAAACCAGATCAGTATTGATCGAGCCAGAAATGAAAACAACTGCTCAAAAGAGCAAGGCTTATTTCTCAAAATTATATTTTTCCACTAAGCTCCTTTTTCGTGCATATTTGTTGAAATGTCTACCAGCATTCAAGATGTGCAGCCGTATGTTATGAAATCGTATATCTAATCTGACATTTGCCATGCGTTCAACAACAAATCTGATACTTAATATCATTAGACCTGCAAATTCTGCAATATTCCTAAATTGCCTTTCAAGGTAAACAGCTAAATGTCATTGTTCTTAAAATGTCAGATTCCATAGGGTGAGGCGGAAGAGATCCTTGGAGAACAATGTCATCACGATATGAAGCATACATGTGCTATATATAGATTCTACGGACGTGGGAAGATACCAGTTGAAATCAGAATAGAAGTGTCCCACTATCATACATATTCACCAAGACATGATATTATTGCCAAAATTCCTCATCCTTTTATGGCGGAATCCACTTCAAGATGCTCTTCTTAAGCCTCGTATTTAGAAGCTATTTCTCAAATTTTCTGAGAAGGCATGGAGACAGTATGCAGCATCTTGCTCAGACTAGCGTCTAAGACATACCGGACTGCCTTCCTGAGATGAAGCTTATATCTTAAGTCCTTGGTGGGAGACAAGGATCATTTTTTTGTACTGAGAAATTGTCATAAAAAATGCACAATATGCTATGCCCAAAAGCACAAGAATTATGTTTGTGCAGACTGCAGAGTCATTGCTATCAAAATGATTGGCATGTACAAGTCAGAAAAATAATATGTATGAACTGATTCTTTCGAAGATTCACAATCACTCAAAGGCCTCCTAACTCACTGCCAAACAGCAGCCCAGTCCATGTTTCTCTATTTTAAAAATCCTACATCTAACTCAATCAGCTTCTTCTGCTCAGAAGTCATACTAACGTTATTACCACATATCTCCACCTGTATCCTACCGAATCTTAAAATTGTGTACGAGATGAGCCTTCTATCTCCAAAGCTCAGAAGAGCCTGAAGTGTATAGTAGCCTTCCAGAATGTGCTCAGCGTTGATCAATCAAAAGTGACATTGAAGTTTGATTGAACTGACGAAAACCTGATATACAGGATGCACATTTTATAAAAAAAATACAAATACAGAAATACTACAAATCACTTCCGTCCTTCACCTACTTGAAACTACCTTTTAAAATTGCATTTAATTTACATTTAGCCAATACCAATTAAAACTCCACCACACCCATTGTGTGTGACTTCTTTGATTTTGTGCCCCTTGTTAATAGCAGGTACTTTACCAGCTTTCTTAATAGAATTCTTAATATGGGATAAAAGTAATGGCGAGGATTCAAAGGTTATTGTAAGAAAATTGGGGCATAGGGAATGGAGGGCAAAATAGGTAAACAGAGAGCTTCTCATAGAAAATGTTCTTACTTTATTTTGGGTTGTACTCTATAAATGTGAGCTGCAGGTCTATAAAACAATATATTTTGGTGAGACATTGCTCTCTTGGAGTGGATTATTGTGGAGATTCCAATGGTAAATTATGAATGGATAGAATCAGACAAGAGACATACACTGTTCACAAAATATATTATGATCTTGAATCACAAATGTCCCTCGACTTCTAGCAGATGTACCCCCAGTTGAAAGACAGTCAGCCCCAGTAAATTAGATTTGTTAATTCAATTTTGTGACTCTCTACTCTATGGCATTAACAAGACATCGGAATGTGTCACTCAACAAGAAATTGATGAATTCAAAGGCAGAAGAAAAAGGCAAACATGAGTTAAGGAATTGTTTGTGAAGAAAATGTATTCCTAAACCTTAGGCAAAGATAATTTTTTCAATTGTTGTTTGAAAATTAATTTTCTTGGTCGGTCTTGATTTATGTTTTTAATTTGCATGTCAATCATTTTGCCAGAACTCCTTTACACCATACAAAAAGCAAATCAACAAAAAATAAAATGATACATTAAATATCGATCCTAGACAGTTTGTTGAAAATTTCTGTTTTTGCTATATTTTCTTTTATATGAAGACATGTAGCAGTTGGATCAACATCTGTCACGAGTTGTCAAAGACCAGATTCCACCTTGACAAAATTGGCAATCTCATCCATTTCTCTGTGACACCATCAGTAATCCAGTCTTCGTTAGTGATGATACTAGACGAAGGCACTGTTACAAGTATGTTCTTTTGGTTTCCAAATCAATATAGTATATTTTACCAGATAAGTGAAAATTGGTCATCAATCGGTACTCATTATTTCAGTGCCACTATTCTTACCTACGAATACAAAGGTTTTCTTCAAGAGGTGGGATGTAACAGTGGCATATTATTATAATAGAATACCACCCACGGAACCCAATGGTACCAATGTTGTGATTGAAGAATGTCATCGTTCTTTACTAGAAATTGCAAATCGCTAACATGTCAGTAGTAATTCTATAAAACTTTAAATTCCAATATTTTGAATATTCTGCTACACTTGGATTATTATTATTCCAAAACACATAATTAATAATATATAATGTACGGTTAAAATGGGGAATCTCTAATAATGTAGAAAGTAATTTCATCATTGCACAAATGTATAAAACCCAATGTCTCCAGGTAAACCCATGAATGAGGGGTGCGAGGTACCCAAGTACTGTATGCTGCATAACAAACCATCTATGTCGGCGGCGCCTCTGCATTCACAGCACACTATAACTCCTCCATTCTACCTTCTTTTGTCTATGCCAGTAATAGGTCTTTGGAGAAAGTGACAGCTCAGGGCAAGGGTGAAAAGGTCCTGGCCACCTAGGCAACTATTCTGCCTCTTTTTATCAGTACCTCGAGACCTCAGAAGAGTATTTTAGGATTATTCGATTAGCATCACACTCTGCATTTTCGTTGGGCTTATATCTTGATTTCAGGGCTATTCAATTTTTGTTTGTACCACACTGCATTTTCAGTGGTTATATATTATATTGTATCAAAAGGCAGTAAACGTCAATTGTGGTTGGCTTAGATTTAAGAGAAGATTTGTAATTCCAAGCATTCATGATACTGTAATGTAAACCACAAAGCTTTAGATTCAATATGACATTTACCATGCAACCATGTATTAATTCTTGATATATCATTGGAACAACATTTCAACAATATTCCTAAATTTCCTTTAAAGGTAAATTGTTAAATGTCATTTATGTAAAGGTCATACTACATTTGTTGATAGAAAAGATCCTTAGAGAAAAAAATGTAATCAAAATGTCAAACATAAGCTACAGGTTCTTCCATGATCGGGAGATATCAAGAGAAATCAGAAACAGCTATACTTGAAGCTTGTTGAGCATTACTGATTTAAATCAACATGATTTTTTCAGTGTGGTATTCCAATGCATATTGTTAAATCGCTTTGGCAACATTTGTAGTGTAGAGAGAGAAGTAGCATTATTTAGAGGAAAGTATATTGCATAACACATTATGATAGCCCGGAAGCTGTCAAGTAGTTTACAATAATTAAGCACCAGTACATAGTGATTTCTCTTCACAACTGATAGCTTGAGACAACTGATACATTTCATCTTCTTTGCGAAAGAGGGTCAACTGAAGTAAAAACAAATGCGCATCAATCTCAGTCTCCTCAATGTTTATGCCTTACCCAACCAGCTACAACTGCTCACAAAGTTGTTTTTATTTATTCTCAAACTCTGAAGCTTCAGATCAAATCCCAAGGCTGCCATTTTGGATTTTCTGCTTCCTTGACTTGCTGATTTAATGTGTAAATCCTCAGGTTTACAAGCTTATATACCCAAACAATATTAATTTTTAGTCAGTTTGGTTTCGCTGAGGCACAGATTGCATATAAATGTTAATTAATGCAAAATTTTACGAAGGCGCCAATGTTTCGAATCTGTGTGTTTTGCTATATATCTGTCAAACATCATCTCTCTCTCTGAAATGTTCCCAGTAACATGCAAAGTCACAGGAAACTTTGGTACTACACTTTTTATGTGTCGGAGCTTGACACTAGAATTACAGTAAAGACAAACGCTGAAGCTGGGAAAATCAATGCCACAGATTATGTCTACATGAAAAGACTAGTTCGCTGGAGAGGCAGATACTGTCATAAAGAGTCCCTTGGGGATTGAAGTCTCATCTATCAGCATTTGCCATGAGCTTTAAACTGTTTGAAGAATTTTTCGCTGTTAAAATCATGTTGTTTTTGAAGTCTCAAGATGCTCAAGTACAACAATAATAATGTTAGGAGAAAAGCTATGTAATCACATTAGATTTAATTGAGACAAAATTTTGGAATTTGCCCGGAATTTTGCAATCCCGGAAGATCGACCGTGTTTGTCATTCATGAGTGATACATTGGTAAGTATTTTTGATGTTAATGTCTCTGACAGAGTAGCCAATTTATTTGCTATATCTAAATAATTGAATATGTGCTAGGGATCTGCTTAAGACTTCTTATTTTATGATAATATCAGCTGTAATTGCTGCTAAGGATTAACTGGTTTTTTTTCAATGTAATTAATAGCGGCAATAAAGCATTTTTCATTGTTTGGAAACAGAGCCCAAGGAAATGCCTACTTTTTGCAAAGCTGTCTTTCATAATGTCTATTGGCTTTCAGACATCTGTGATTGGTTGATTTCATTGCTTCTTGCCTGGAATCAATTGTCAGAATGACATGTGATCAATTCAGAATTCCTTGTGAGGGTGGGCTGCATCTTGGGCACACATCACCCAAAATGGAGTGGTGTTTGACACATGTAACGAGGGGTTTTGTCACATTTGCCAAAAGGAATAATGTCCTTTGTCACATATCTGAGGCAAAAGACAAGTTCTGTCACTTCCTGTGTTTCTGGTTCATTACTAGGAAGGGCAGTTCTAGTGACATCAGTTATGCCTCTCTTGCTTTGTCCTTGCCAAGAACTTACAAAATCAGGAAGTTATGCCTGTTATCACTCAACTTTACTGTATCAAATAGCTGTGTTGAGCTAAAACAATGGGGAACGCCCCAGAACCTGATTATATAGTATAGCATAGATCTTCACTGAACCAACAGAACTGGACAAAAGTGACAAGATATTTGCTTCATGGCACAAATGCCAATGTGTGTAAAAATATCCGAATAGTGTTATTTCTTTAGAAGATATATTGAAACGCATAGTTGCATAAAATTGGGAATGCATTAATTGTGTATACGATAAATTACTTTGATATGATAATAGTACAAAAAATCTTTCAAACTGGACCAGTATCGATAGAGTCAGAGATGAAAACAACTTTTCAAAGGAGAAAGGCCTATTTCTCAAAATCCCATTTTTTCGCTCAGCTCCTTTTTGTGCTTAGAATTTGTAATTTCTACGAGCTTTCAAGAAGTGAAATTGTATGATTATGAAATCATATATTCAATCTGGCATTCACCATTCCTTCAACAACAAATCTGATACTTAATATCATCAGACCTGCAAATTCTGCAATATTCCTAAATTGCTTTTCAAGGTAAAAAACTAAATGTCATTGTTCTTAAAAGGTCAGATTCCATCACGATATGAAGCATGAGCTATATATAGATTCTACTAACATGGGAAGATATTAGTTGAAATGAGATTAGAAGTGCCCTACCATCATACCATATTCTCAAGGGATATAATATTACTGCCGAAATTCCTCTTCACTTTTATGGCCGAATACACTTCAAGATGCTCTTTTTAAGCCTGGTATTTAGAAGCTATTTCTCAAATTTTCTAAGAAGACTTGGAGACTGTATGCAGCATCTTGCTCAGACTAGCGTCTAAGACATACCAGACTGCCTTTATGAGACCAAGCTTATATCTTTCTCCTCAAGCTATAGGTTCTTTGATCATCGGGATATATCACTAGAAATCAGAAAGAGGTATACTTGAATATTTCTGAAGATAATTAAAAAAATTATATGATTTCTTTATTGTGGTATGCCAATTCAAATTGCTAAATTGATTTGTCAACTTATGCAGATTAACAGGAGAGAAAAGCAGCATTGTATATATGAAAGTACATAGCATAAATCATTTTGACAGAACCAAAGCTGTCAAGTAGTAAGCACAAGTACATTGTGATTTGTCTTCACAATTGATAGCATTAGACAATTCAGACATTTATCTTCATTGCAAAAGAAAGTCAACCGAAGTACAAATAGATACGCATCAATTACAAGTCTCCTCAACTTTTGCGCCTTACCCAACCAGCTACACAAAGTTGTCTTTAAGTTATTCCCAATCTCTGAAGCTTCAGACCAAATCCCAAGGCTGATTTCTGGGACTTTCTGCTTCCTTAACTTGCTGAATTAATGTGTAAATCCTGAGGTTTACAAGCTTATATATATCATAACTCTATTTACTCTTAATCAGTTTGGTTTCATCCAGACACAGAGACACGGACTCCACATATATGTTAATTAATGCAAAATTCTATGAAGGCACCAATGTTTTGGATCTGTGTGTTTTGAGAAATGTTACCAGTAACATGCAAAGTCATAGGAGACTTTGGTACTACACTTATTATGTGCCGGAGTTTGACCCTAGAATTACAGTAAAGATAAACGCAGTAGCTGAGAAAATCAATGTCACAGATTATGTCTACATGAAAAGACTAGTTCTCTGGAGAGGCAGATACAGTCATAAGAAGTCTCTGGGGGATTTAAGTCTCATCTATCAGCATTTGCCATGAGTTTTAGACTGTTTGAAGAATTTCTCGCCGTAGAAATCATTTTGTTCTTGAAGCCTCAGATGCTCAAGTATAGCAATAATAGGTGTTAGGAGAAAAGCTATGTAATCACATCAAATTGGATTAAACACAAAATTTTGGAATTTGCTTAAACGGTGTTAATCGAAACAAATCCTGGAAGACAAGCCATGTTTGTCATTCGTGAGTGATACTTCAGTTAGTATATATTGATATTAATGTCTCTGCCTGACTACGCAATTTATTTGCTACATCTGAATAATTAATTGTGCGCCAAACAGCTTAATTTATGACAATATCGGCTGTAATTGCAGCTGAGGACAAACTGTTTCATTTTGCAATGTAATTAATCCCAGCAATAAAACATTTTTCATTGTTTGGAAACAGAGCCCAAGGAAATGCTGGCTTTTTGCGAAGCTGTCCGTCATAACATCTTTTGGCTTTCAGGCTTCTTTGATTGGTTGATTTCATTGCTTCTTTGCTGGGATCAATTGTCAGAACGACATGTGATCAATTCGGAACTCTTTCTAAGGGTGGGCTGCATCTTGGGCACACATCACTAAAATGGAGTGTCGTGTGTCACATGTAACGAGGGGTTTTGTCATGTTCGCCAAAAGGAATTACGTCCTTTGTCACACGTCTCAGGAGAAAGACAACTTCTGTCACTTCTAGTGTTTCTGACTCATTACTCAGATGTCTCTCCAGAAGTTCTTGCTTCATCAGTCGTGCGTCTCTTGCCTTGTTCTTGCCAAATACTTTACAGAATCAAGAAGTTATGCCTCTTATTACTTAACTATACTGTATTACATAATTATGTTGCGCCAAAATGTTGGGGGAACACCTCAAAACCTGATTATCAGATTAGATTGCATAGCTTAACTCTTCACTGAACCAACAGAATTGGACAAAAGTGATGTGAGAGTTGCTTCATGGTACACAATCATGTCAATGTGTGAAAAGGACATCCAAGTAGTGTTATTTCTTCTGGAGATATCGTGAACATAATAGTTGGGAATGCAGTCATTAGTCAAATTGGACCAGTATCGATTCAGCCAGAAATGAAAACAATTGTTCAAAAGAGGCTTGTTTCTGAAAATCATATTTTTCCTCTAAACTCCTTTTCATGCTTAGCAATCGGCATGTCTAACAGCTTTCAAGATATGCAGCTGCATGTTTATGAAATCATATATTCAAATCTACCAGATTTCAAGATATGCAATTGTATGATTATGAAATCATATATTCAATCTGACATTTAACTTGCTTTCATCAACAAATCTGATACTTAATATCATCAGACCTGCAAATTCTGCAATTTTCCTAAATTGCCTTTCAAGGTAAACAGCTAAATGTCATTGTTCTTCAGAGACCAGATGCCACAGAGTGAGGCGGAAGAGATACTTGGAGAAAAATACATCAAGATATGAAGCATGAGCTATATATATATTCTACTGACATTGAAAGATATCTGTTGAAATCAAAATAGAAGTGCCTTACCATCATACCATATTCTCGAGGATATATGATATTATTGCCGAAATTACACTTCAAGATGCCCTTCTTAAGCCTGGTGTTTAGAAGCTATTTCTCAAATTATCTCTGAAAATTTTGGAATATAGACAGCACCTTGCTTAGACTAGCGTCTAGTACATACCAGACTGCCTTCCTGAGATGGAGCTTATATTCTGTTTTGGATGGAAGAAGTTCTGGCTGCAGTCATACATATCTAGTCTTGTTCTTGTGAAATACACATGCAATCAAGAAGTCATGCCTGTTATTCCTTTACTTTACTGTGTCACATTATTATGTTATGCTAAAACATGGGGGAACACCCCAATACCTGATATGTATATGTACATAGCATAGCTGTTCAAAGAACCAGCAGAATTGACAATAGTTACAAGATATTTGCTTTATGGTAGACATGTCAATGTGTGTAAAGGATATTCGAATAGTGTTATTTCTTTCGAAGATATTGGCAAAACACAAAGTTGCATAATTGCTGGGAACGCAGTGTTTATGATAAATTACTTTAATATGGTAATGATACCGAAAAATCTGTCAAACCAGATCAGTATTGATCGAGCCAGAAATGAAAACAACTGCTCAAAAGAGTAAGGCTTATTTCTCAAAATCATATTTTTCCACTAAGCTCCTTTTCGTGCATATTTGTTGAAATGTCTACCAGCATTCAAGATGTGCAGCCGTATGTTTATGAAATCGTATATCTAATCTGACATTTGCCATGCTTTCAACAACAAATCTGATACTTAATATCATTAGACCTGCAAATTCTGCAATATTCCTAAATTGCCTTTCAAGGTAAACAGCTAAATGTCATTGTTCTTAAAAGGTCAGATTCCATAGGGTAGGGCGGAAGAGATCCTTGGAGAACAATGTCATCACGATATGAAGCATACATGTGCTATATATAGATTCTTAGGACATGGGAAGATACCAGTTGAAATCAGAATAGAAGTGTCTCACTATCATACATATTCACCAAGACATGATATTATTGCCAAAATTCCTCATCCTTTTATGCAAAATCCACTTCAAGATGCTCTTCTTAAGCCTGGTATTTAGAAGCTATTTCTCAAATTTTCTGAGAAGACTTGGAGACAGTATGCAGCATCTTGCTCAGACTAGCGTCTAAGACATACCAGACTGCCTTCCTGAGATGAAGGTTATATCTTAAGTCCTTGGTGGGAGACAAGGATCATTTTTTTGTACTGAGAAATTGTCATAAAAAATGCACTATATGCTATGCCCCAAAGCACAAGTTATGTTTGTGCAGATTGCAGAGTCATTGCTATCAAAATGATTGGCATATACAAGTCAGAAAAATAATATGTATGAACTGATTCTTTCGAAGATTCACAATCACTCAAAGGCCTCCTAACTCACTACCAAACAGCAGCCCAGTCAATGTTTCTCCATTTTAAAAATCCTACATCTAACTCAATCAGCTACTTCTGCTCAGAAGTCATACTAAAGTTATTACCACGTATCTCCACCTGTATCCTACCGAATCCAAAAATTGTGTACGAGTTGAGCCTTCTATCTCCAAAGCTCAGAAGAGCCTGAAGTGTATAGTAGCCTGCCAGAATGTGCTCAGCGTTGATCAATCAAAAGTGACATTGAAGTTTGATTGAACTGACTAAAAACTGAACTGAACTGACTAAAAACTGATATACAGGTAGGGGTGTCACGAAATTTCGATACATCGATATATCGCGATATTTGGCTTTAAGATACACATATCATATCGCGGGCATGGTATCTCGATACTCACTTTATTGAAAAACACCTGAAAAACACCTAAAAAATACAAATACAGAAATACTACAAATCACTTCCTTTTTTCACCTACTTGAAACTACCTTTTGAAATTGCATTTAATTTACATTTAGCCAATACCAATTAAAACTCCACCACACCCATTGTGTGTGACTTCTTTGATTTTGTGCCCCTTGTTAATAGCAGGTACTTTACCAGCTTTCTTAATAGAATTCTTAATATGGGATAAAAGTATTGGCGAGGAATCAAAGGTTATTGTAAGAAAATTGGGGCATAGGGAATGGTGAGCAAAATAGGTAAACAGAGAGCTTCTCATAGAAAATGTTCTTACTTTATTTTGGGTTGTACTCTATAAATGTGAGCTGCAGGTCTATAAAACAATATATTTTGTTGAGACATTGCTCTCTTGGAGTGGATTATTGTGGAGATTCCAATGGTAAATTATGAATGGATAGAATCAGACAAGAGACATACACTGTTCACAAAATATATTATGATCTTGAATCACAGATGTCCCTCGACTTCTAGCAGATGTTTCCCAGTTGAAAGACAGTCAGCCCCAGTAAATTAGATTTGTTAATTCAATTTTGTGACTCTCTACTTTATGGCATTAACAAGACTTCGGAATGTGTCACTCAACAAGAAATTGATGAAAATTCAAAGGCAGAAGAAAAAGGCAAACATGATTTAAGGAATTGTTTGTGAAGAAAATGTATTCCTAAACCTTAGGCAAAGATAATTTTTTTAATTGTTGTTTGAAAATTAATTTTCTTGGTCGGTCTTGATTTATGTTTTTAATTTGCATGTCAATCATTTTGCCAGAATTCCTTTACACCATACAAAAAGCAAATCAACAAAAATAAAATGATACATTAAATATCGATCCTAGACACTTTGTTGAAAATTTCTGTTTTTACTACATTTTCTTTTATATGAAGACATGTAGCAGTTGGATCAACATTTGTCACGAGTTGTCAAAGACCAGATTCCACCTTGACAAAATTGGCAATCTCATCCATTTCTCTGTGACACCATCAGTAATCCCGTCTTCGTTAGTGATGATACTAGAAGACGGCACTGTTATGTTCTTTTGGTTTCCAAATCAATGTAGTATATTTTACCAGATAATTGAAAATTGGTCATCAATCGATACTCAGTATTTCAGTGCCACTATTCTTACCTACGAACACAAAGGTTTTCTTCAAGAGGTGGGATGTAACAGTGGCATATTATTATAATAGAATACCACTCACGGAACCAAATGGTACCAATGTAACAGTTGTGATTGAAGAATGTCATCGTTATTTACTAGAAATTGTAAATCGCTAATATATCAGTAGTAATTCTATAAAACTTTAAATTCAAATATTTTGAATATTCTGCTACACTTGGATTATTATTATTCCAAAACACATAATTAATAATATATAATGTACGGTTAAAATGGGAAATCTCTAATAATGTAGAAAGTAATTTCATCATTGCACAAATGTATAAAACCCAATGTCTCCAGGTAAACCCATGAATGAGGGGTGCGAAGTACCTAAGTACTGTATGCTGCATAACGAACCATCTATGTCGGCGGCGCCTCTGCATTCACTGCACACTATAACTCCTCCATTCTACCTTCTGTTGTCTATGCCAGTAATAGGTCTTTGGAGAAAGTGACAGCTCAGGGCAAGGGTGAAAAGGTCCTGGCCACCTAGGCAACTATTCTGCCTCTTTTTATCGGTACCTCGAGACCTCAGAAGAGTATTTTAGGATTATTTGATTAGCATCACACTCTGCATTTTCGTTGGGCTTATATCTAGATTTCAGGGCTATTCAATTTTTGTTTGTACCACACTGCATTTTCAGTGGTTATATATTATATTGTATCAAAAGGCAGTAAACGTCAATTGTGGTTGGCTTAGATTTAAGAGAAGATTTGTAATTCCAAGCACTCATGTTACTGTAATGTAAACCACAAAGCTTTAGATTCAATATGACATTTACCATGCAACCATGTATTAATTCTTGATATATCATTGGAACAACATTTCAACAATATTCCTAAATTTCCTTTGAAGGTAAATTGTTAAATGTCATTTATGTAAAGGTCATACTACATTTGTTGATAGAAAAGATCCTTAGAGAAAAAAATGTAATCAAAATGTCAAACATAAGCTACAGGTTCTTCCATGATCGGGAGATATCAAGAGAAATCAGAAACAGCTATACTCGAAGCTTTTTGAGCATTACTGATTTAAATCAACATGATTTTTTCAGTGTGGTATTCCAATGCATATTGTTAAATTGTTTTGTCAACATTTGTAGTATAGAGAGAGAAGCAGCATTATTTAGAGGAAAGTATATTGCATAACACATTATGATAGCCCGGAAGCTGTCAAGTAGTTTACAATAATTAAGCACCGGTACATTGTGATTTCTCTTCACAACTGATAGCTTGAGACAACTGATACATTTCATCTTCTTTGCGAAAGAGGGTCAACTGAAGTAAAAACAGATGCGCATCAATCTCAGTCTCCTCAATGTTTATGCCTTACCCAACCAGCTACAACTGCTCACAAAGTTGTTTTTATTTATTCTCAAACTCTGAAGCTTCAGATCAAATCCCAAGGCTGCCCTTTTGGATTTTCTGCTTCCTTAACTTGCTGATTTAATATGTAAATCCTCAGGTTTACAAGCTTATATACCCAAACTCTATTAATTTTTAGTCAGTTTGGTTTCGCTGAGACACAGATTGCATATAAATGTTAATAAATGCAAAATTTTACGAAGGCGCCAATGTTTCGAATCTGTGTGTTTTGCGATATATCTGTCAAACATCATCTCTCTCTCTGAAATGTTCCCAGTAACATGCAAAGTCACAGGAAACTTTGGTACTACACTTTTTATGTGTCGGAGCTTGACTCTAGAATTACAGTAAAGACAAACGCTGAAGCTGGGAAAATCAATGCCACAGATTATGTCTACATGAAAAGACTAGTTCGCTGGAGAGGCAGATACTGTCATAAAGAGTCCCTTGGGGATTGAAGTCTCATCTATCAGCATTTGCCATGAGCTTTAAACTGTTTGAAGAATTTTTCGCCGTTAAAATCATGTTGTTTTTGAAGTCTCAAGATGCTCAAGTACAGCAATAATAATATTAGGAGAAAAGCTATGTAATCACATTAGATTTAATTGAGACAAAATTTTGGAATTTGCCCGGAATTTTGGAATCCCGGAAGATCAACCGTGTTTGTCATTCATTGGTAAGTATTTTTTATGTTAATGTCTCTGTCAGAGTAGCCAATTTATTTGCTATATCTAAATAATTGAAAATGTGCTAGGGATCTGCTTAAGACTTCTTATTTTATGATAATATCAACTGTAATTGCTGCTAAGGATTAACTGGGGTTTTTTTTTCAATGTAATTGATAGCGGCAATAAAGCATTTTTCATTGTTTGGAAACAGAGCCCAAGGAAATGCCTACTTTTTGCAAAGCTGTCTTTCATAATGTCTATTGGCTTTCAGACATCTGTGATTGGTTGATTTCATTGCTTCTTGCCTGGAATCAATTGTCAGAATGACATGTGATCAATTCAGAACTCTTTCTGAGGGTGGGCTGCATCTTGGGCACACATCACCAAAATGGAGTGGTGTTTGTCACATGTAACGAGGGGTTTTGTCACATTTGCCAAAAGGAATAATGTCCTTTGTCACATATCTGAGGCAAAAGACAAGTTCTGTCACTTCCAGTGTTTCTGGTTCATTACACGGAAGGGCAGCTCTAGTGACATCAGTTATGTCTCTCTTGCTTTGTTCTTGCCAAGAACTTACAGAATCAGGAAGTTATGCCTGTTATTACTCAACTTTACTGTATCAAATAACTATGTTGAGCTAAAACATTGGGGAACACCCAAGAACCTGATTATATAGTATAGCATAGCTCTTCACTGAACCAACAGAACTGGACAAAAGTGACAAGATACTTGCTTCATGGCACAAATGTCAATGTGTGTAAAGATATCCGAATAGTGTTATTTCTTTAGAAGATATATCGAAAATGCATAGTTGCATAAAATTGGGAATGCATTAATTGTGTATACGATAAATTACTTTGATATGATAATAGTACAAAAAATCTTTCAAACTGGACCAGTATCGATAGAGTCAGAGATGAAAACAACTTTTCGAAGGAGAAAGGCCTATTTCTCAAAATCCCATTTTTTCGTTCAGCTCCTTTTTGTGCTTAGAATTTGTAATGTCTACGAGCTTTCAAGAAGTGAAATTGTATGATTATGAAATCATATATTCAATCTGGCATTCACCATTCCTTCAACAACAAATCTGATACTTAATATCATCAGACCTGCAAATTCTGCAATATTCCTAAATTGCTTTTCAAGTTAAAAATCTAAATGTCATTGTTCTTAAAAGGTCAGATTCCATCACGATATGAAGCATGAGCTATATATAGATTCTACGAACATGGGAAGATATTAGTTGAAATGAGATTAAAAGTGCCCTACCATCATACCATATTCTCAAGGGATATAATATTACTGCCGAAATTCCTCTTCACTTTTATGGCCGAATACACTTCAAGATGCTCTTTTTAAGCCTGGTATTTAGAAGCTATTTCTCAAATTTTCTAAGAAGACTTGGAGACTGTATGCAGCATCTTGCTCAGACTAGCGTCTAAGACATACCAGACTGCCTTTATGAGACGAAGCTTATATCTTTCTCCTCAAGCTATAGGTTCTTTGATCATCGGGATATATCACTAGAAATCAGAAAGAGGTATACTTGAATATTTCTGAAGATAATTAAAAAAATTATATGATTTCTTTATTGTGGTATGCCAATTCAAATTGCTAAATTGATTTGTCAACTTATGCAGATTAACAGGAGAGAAAAGCAGCATTGTATATATGAAAGTACATAGCATAAATCATTTTGACAGAACCAAAGCTGTCAAGTAGCAAGCACAAGTACATTGTCATTTGTCTTCACAATTGATAGCATTAGACAATTCAGACATCTATCTTCATTGCAAAAGAAAGTCAGCCGAAGTACAAATAGATACACATCAATTATAAGTCTCCTCAACTTTTGTGCCTTACCCAACCAGCTACACAAGGTTGTCTTTAAGTTATTCCCAATCTCTGAAGCTTCAGACCAAATCCCAAGGCTGATTTCTGGGATTTTCTGCTTCCTTAACTTGCTGAATTTATGTGTAAATCCTGAGGTTTACAAGCTTATATATCCTAACTCTATTTACTCTTAATCAGTTTGGTTTCATCCAGACACAGAGACACAGACTCCACATATATGTTAATTAATGCAAAATTCTATGAAGGCTCCAATGTTTTAGATCTGTGTGTTTTGAGAAACGTTCCCAGTAACATGCGAAGTCACAGGAGACTTTGGTACTAAATGTAAATGTAAATGTAAATGTAGACTTTTTTAGAGTCCATTACACCGACGAAGTCAGTCTCAACAGACCCTACAATTACACCCTTGGCAGGCCTGTTCAAGCATGAGCCTTTCTCAACTCCCCGGGGAGTATACAGCCAGGCAGCCGTTTCCAGCGCACACAATGCTAAGTCACTCTACAATCGCCATCACTGCCTATAGCCAAGTACCCATTTACACCTGGGTGAAGTGAAGCAAAGAGTTATGGAGGATCTGCTCAGTTCCTCCGTGACATGGGTGGGAGTCGAACCTGCAACGTCTCAGTTACCAGGCGAACACGTTATGCACTAGGCCACGACAACACTTATTATGTGCCGGAGTTTGACCCTAGAATTACAGTAAAGATAAATGCTGAAGCTGAGAAAATCAATGTCACAGATTATGTCTACATGAAAAGACCAGTTCTCTGGAGAGGCAGATACTGTCATAAAGAGTCTCGAGGGGATTTAAGTCTCACCTATCAGCATTTGCCATGAGCTTTAAACTGTTTGAAGAATTCTTCGCCGTAGAAATCATGTTGTTCTTGAAGCCTCAAAGTACAGCAATAATAATGTTAGGAGAAAAGCTATGTAATCACATCAAATTGGACAAACACACAATTTTGGAATTTGCTTAAACAGGGTTAATTGAAACAAATCCCAGAAGATCAGCCACGTTTGTCATTCATATGAGTGATACTTTTGTCAGTATTATCAATATTAATGTCTCTGTCTGATTTGTCAATTTATTTGCTACATCTGAATAATCGAATGTATGTAGGGATCTGCTTAAGACTGCTTGATTTATGAAAATATCAGCTGTAATTGCTGCTGAGGATAAACTGTTTTATTTTGCAATGCAATTAATACTGGCAATAAAGCATTATTCATTGTTTGGAAACAGAGCCCAAAGAAATGCTGGTTTTTTACGAAGCTGTCTTTCATAATGTCTTTGGGCTTTCAGGCTTCTTTGATTGGTTGATTTCATTTCTTCTTTGCTGGAATCAATTGTCAGAACGACATGTGATCCATTCAGAACTCTTTCGAAGGGTGGGCTGCATCTTGGGCACACATCACCAAAATGGAGTGGTGTTTGTCACATGTAACGAGGGGTTTTGTCACATTCGCCAAAAGTAATTACGTCCTTTGTCACACGTCTCAGGAGAAAGACAACTTCTGTCACTTCTAGTGTTTCTGACTCATTACTGTGATGTCTCTTCAGAAGTTCTTGCTTCATCAGTCATGCGTCTCCTATCTTGCTCTCGCCCATAGAAATACATAGAACGGACATGAGGCTGTATGATGCCACCTCAAGATGAGGTCACCAAATCCGCCATATTGGAACTGCCCTGAGACATGACGTCACAATAGACTAATTATGATATGACGTCATGCCATTGTTATTAGTGACATCACAGTTATTGGTGACGTCACATTTACATTGTGCCAGGATTCAGGGCAGTTCCAAGATGGTGGATTTGGTTGCTTCATCTGCCAGAGCCTCATGTCCGTTCTATGTATTTCTATGCTCTCGCCAAGTACATACCGAAGAAAGAAACTGTATATCTGTTCCTTCTCAATGTACTGTATGTTTATAATTTCTAATTGTAAAAACATTTTGTCGTCAAGAGCTACTTTTCATGAATATCATAGGCAAATTGTGCGTAGTGAATTAAGCAACAATCCAATGTTTTCCAATTTAAGCTTTCTTCAAATACTAGCAAATAATTAAGAAATACCGCACTTACTAATTTCAAAAACTCAATAATCTGGTGGATATACAGCTGTTCCAGTAAACAGAAGTGAACAATTATCAAAAATTAAGTGAGTGTCACAGATTTTATTATTTCAGGGAAGTCCTGCAGTGCTTGTTTTGTAAACAAACCAAGAGTATTTGAAAGCCTGAAAAAAAATTTGCTTACATTTTAAAGGGATTCATTATCATCGATTTCACATACAGCATGGAAATAGCACATTTTGTCAATTAGAGTATGTTAAAAATTACTGAAATCTATCTATGAAGCACATGTTAAATCTGTGGACATTATAGCTTTAAAGAAAGAGGATGTTTTTACTGTTTATATTTCAGGGAGATATTGTTATGAGTTTTAGCGTTCTCCCTGTAAATACCATAAGTGGAGAAGCTGCCAGAACAAGCTCAGCATTCATCAATCAAATGAGACACTGAACCGTTTTAAAGTGATATACAGGATGAACAATCTGTGAAAGGCTTCTAGCATCGGGAAGAACGCAAAATCACAGCAAGCATGTTACAGTCGAAGATAGACGGGTACTTATATTCAGCCGTTTGTAGCCATCAACGACCTCACAACGCACCCTATTCATTGCATTGAATAGAAATGTAAACTTGTCATTGAGCAACTTGTGACCTCATTGATACTCAGTTCGTCACTCGTTTTGATAGCATAAAAAGTACAGGATATGACCTCACAAATTGCTTATGAGTCATAGAGAATAACATGGCATGGAGAGGGATATGACCTCAAAAAATGTAGTTGCTAACAAGATCATCCCTCACACAACTGTTATAAATTCCTACCATCTGCTTAGCTTAGCCAGTGAGGCCTACATCTCGATTCAAGAACACATTTGCACCTTAAAGTATCAAACTTTATAATCATGAGTCATCTAAGTCAAAATAATCCTGTGTTTTCTACTATTTATTGTTGCTTTGCATGCATAAACTTATTGCCCACTGTGATTGTATGAATGTGTGCGTCAATGTGCTCAAGTAAGCAGAAAGAAAGTTTCTGTTAATGTTATTATGAATGGACTATAAAAGTTAACTCTACTTCTATTCTATTCTAAAAGGAACATGTAAGCCCTTGTCATTTTTTTGACTGTAATAACATGGCTATTGCAACCGCTAATAAGAGAAGCTATATCCCGCTAAATACATGTAAGTAAGCTATAACCATTGAGGGTCGATTGATGGGATGAGACCACAACCACTGACATATTTCACCCCAAGTGCAAAGCTTCGGGATTTTACCTACCAGACATTGATGCTGAATGACTGATGCCAGGGGTCACTAACTGAATAACTGAAGGTTCCATCAAAACAAAACCTGAAAACTACTTTTTCAGGGGGGGGGGGCGATATTTGCCCGAATTTCAACATCCCGCTTTAATACATTTCAAATAAAATCACTTGGACACCATTTATTATGAATAATGTAATGTTTAATTAATCATCTGCATTCTTTTAGCCTTTTTGTCCGAATATGCGCCATCCCCCGTCCCCCTCTCCTGTAGGCCTATGTTTCCACATGAAAGTACCAAAAAATATAGTTGAAAAGGAATGCCTTTCTGATTCTTGGATCAGAATCGATCAGCTTATTTCTTAAAGGATTATTGAATGCATGATGCTGTTGCACCATTTGTCGTCAAAGCTTTCAGGCATTTCACACTGAAAGCAGATGAAATTGTGGAATTGGATTCAGCAAAATTATCCTTTCTTGAATGGTGTTGCATTTCAATCAGGAATGCAGTGGAAAGCAGGACTTTGAATTGTTATATTAAAATTATGTTGTTGTTTTGTGGTTTCTAGCCTTATTCACGGATACATTTTTAAAGGAAAATGATAAATTAAATTTTTCAGCAATGTAAAATTGAAAATCTGTATCATAGTCAGTGGGCCACAACTCCATACTAGCCCTGGACCTGGGCTACTCCATACAGCATTAGTCATAGTGTCACTGACATCTGAGCATTGCTGGAGATATCAGAGCGAATAAATTCTGCACTATCTTTACTGACACTGAGCTTGACTCTCTCCCAGTTACAATCAAATCTTTGCCAGATAGCTCCACTCAAGATCATTTTGAGTCATAAATGCCAATGTCTTCCAATTTCATTGTCTACTTGTATGAACAAACCAGGAGAAAAAGTACATAGTAGCTTAAATTGGAAACCTCGCAGAAGTCTAACTGATGTTGCCTGGCAACCACCAAGTGTCATCATGTGACACAATGCATTCCAATCTCTTGGAGTGGAGAGTTCCAGAAGAGCTCTCTGGACAAGGAGGCAGTGAAATTAGTAAAATAGGATTTCCAAGGAGCATTCCAAGTTGAGAAGACGTTTTAAAGCTATTTCCTCGCTTAGTATTATATGTAGGCCTATGTATCATGTGAAAAGCAACATTTGGCATCACATTTTGGAAGGCCTAAAACTAGAATCCTGTTTGTAGGGGAGACCGGGGCTGGTTGTCACAGGGGCAGGTTGGAGCACTGCCATTCTGTATGAGTGGCAAAAGGGGAGTGACTTAAACCTATCTGGTGAATATATACCTATATCAATCGAAATCTTGATGTGATATTGGACATTTTTTAAAATTCAGAATTCGGGGCAGGTTGTCACACTTTCGGGGCAGGTTGTCACACTCTCGGGGCAGGTTGTCACACTTTTGGTTATGAGCTTGAATGCAGGAAGTGGAACTCTGTAGGGCAAATCTTGACCAAGAAAAGTTATTTTGGACATATGAGGAATCCTTTACTTGCCAAGTGAAGACCTTAACAAACATGCTACTGTGTACAAGAGTGCTGCAAATGAAGGCTTACCAATCAGTAGGAAAGCATTCTGATACGGAGAAGGATTTTTACGATTTTTTTGGAAAATTTTACATATAAATTTGAAATCGATTTATTTAAACACAATGCAATATCTGCATACATCTTCAGTCATCAATAGCATGTATAAAGCACAAATTTATATTTGTGTTAGTTTTTTTGGTTTAAAAGCCTGGTCCTAATAGGTAACAACCAGCTCCAAAAAGTGTGACAACCTGCCCCGCCTTTTTGTGACAACCTGCCCCGAGTGATGAAAATTCCAAAAACGGGTGACCAAGGCTGTTGTTATCAAAATTTTCACTATTTGTTCTAATGATGATTTAAAGAAATGTTAATATGGTAAGTGTATTAACTGTATCTTTTTCAACAACTATTTGATAAAGACTAGCATTGCATGCAAGTTAAAGGTAAAAAATTACTTTTTGTGACAAGAAATTTTTAACAGTCCTTGTGCCTACCAGACTCCCTTCCAGGGGTCAAGATTTTTCAAAAGGACTCAGTGGATTATAAAAGCAAAAAACAATGATTGGTTGAGCTGTGTGACTCCATAGTTTAGTGCAATAAAAAGTGTGACAACCTGCCCCTGTGACAACCAGCCCCGGTCTCCCCTAAAACATCCTATCACTTGCTTAAAGCAATCTTCAAAAAAAATAGCATATTTATTTGTAATTCCATTCATGTAGTGGTGTGATGATGCAAACAAAAAAAATGTATGATTGAAATTTTTTTGCCTTGAAATATAAATTTAAAAAAGGCCTTTATACCCTTCCCAATATGTGAGCTCCATATCCTGGTCAGTAAAAAGTTAGACCCTTGTGCCATGATTTTCAACATAATAAGTCATATGCCTTGTTATAGTAGTCCAATATGGCAGCAGATTACTAGTTCAGGGATTTTAGTTTTGCGCGATAACGACAATAGATATAAATTACGAATATCAAATGACACTGAACACAATCACAGCCAAACGTAAATGCAGGGAAATACCCAACAAAATTTAAACCAAGGCAACTGCAGAAATCTTCAGACACAGGGATTTCATGTCATCCGAAATGTCTTTTGAATTTTGAAAATTAATAATGCGTTCCATGACAACATTTTTTGCAAGGAGCTGCTGAAAACCTGGATATGCAAATCAAAGCCCTTGCCCTCATTCTTTGGGATTATTTCTGCCAAAATAATATGATTAGGAAACACGCTCAGTAAGCTTGTTTCCAGAAAACTCATAAGAGCTGATCAAAAAGACAAAACGAACTGCGCTGCTGCTCAACAAACCGATTGTACCAAATTTGTGTTAAAGCTGATTTCCAGAAAAATCACCGGGACTAACAAAAATAAAAACCATGCTTCTCTGCAACAAACCGATAGTACCAAATTTGACTCCAAGTATCACCATGTAGGTCCAAGTCCAGGCCATTTTATGCAGACAAAAATGCATTAAATTTCAGTTTAAGTTTGCAACCTACATACATATCTACATTTTGAAAGGCCAATAAGCAACATAAATTATAGGGCACCAAGAAAATGATACCAGCAGAAACATAGGACATTGATACAAGCAGAAACATAAGACATTGATACACTAAACAGACAGAATCTTGACTGCAGCCATTGAAACAACTGTGGTTATAACATTTATAGTGTTGATAAGCGTATAGGCATACTGCCAGTGGTTTTTGTAAAATCATCGAGAAAAGAATAACATGTGATTTCATGCAAATGTATCATCATTTTCGCAAGCTGCTTTATTTTCCAACAGCTTTCTTTTGTCTTGGATATCAAAGAAAGACAAAATATGCGTTTCCCTTCATAAACACATGTCCCTTGACTGTTAGTGGATCTTTTCAAGTTGAAAGGCAGCAAGCAAAAGTAAATTAGATTAGTTAATTCAATTCCGTGACTCTCTAGACTCTCGAACACAGAATTCTTTTCGCTTCAAAGAAAGAATAATGGCAAGAGGGAAGTGACAAAATACGGACAAAATATATATATGTGACCTGCTCCACCAAAATGGGTTCAAAGTCGGCCTCCTATCATATTAATTTATGAAAATGACTTTCTACTGGAATTGAGCTTTAAAATGATGTTTAGTATGCTTTGATATCTC
Organism: Platynereis dumerilii; assembly: GCA_026936325.1. Taxonomy (NCBI): domain Eukaryota; kingdom Metazoa; phylum Annelida; class Polychaeta; order Phyllodocida; family Nereididae; genus Platynereis; species Platynereis dumerilii. The sequence continues at coordinate 20,005,770 of JAPTHN010000013.1, forward strand.
CGTCCAATCCAAAGATATGGCACCTCAAACATTGATGATGCGAAACATCAAACTTTGAGAAATTGGCATTTGAATTTCCCACCATTCCAATGAAAGAACTAAAAATATCAAGAAGGATGCCCTATTTAGATCATTTAAAATCAGTTTTTGGTTAAGATGGTCTTAAATAATCAAAGCAAATTACTTTTGTTAAAACATGGTACCCAACAGCTAAAAATCGGCAAAATGTGACCTTTTGACACATTTTGCTCGTTTCAGAGAAATTTAGAATGCCTACTTAGAACTCATTTTGGTGGAGCAGGTCACAATTATATATATATATATTCTTCGCAAAAGAAAGGTATATTGACTGAAAGACTCATTTGAATAGTTCTTTCTGAAGATTTTTTTTTCTTAGATTTTTTTTATGTTTAAATCAAACTCAAAGCTGCAAGTCAAAAGAAAGTATTGCTCTATTTGATTTTTATCACAACTCTTCAATAAATAACTGAGAGGAAAGCAGTTATTTTATGTATCATCTACAAATTAAAATTTGTTCTATTTCAGTGTTAAACATCAAAATGTGAGGGGGAGGGTTGGTCTAGTGGTAGCATGCTGGACTGCCAATCGCTGGGACCAGGGTTTGAATCCAGCTCTTTCCGGGTCACTTGGGCCTATGTTGGATGGCTGTTTCAATCCATCTTTGCCTCATTGCCATGTCCTAATTAGCCTACCAAGTGCATAAATACAGGACGTGAAGCACCAAACATCCATCCATCCATCCATCAAAATGTGAGAAAATTAAATATAGACTGTTAAAGATGAAATACCCTAGCAGAGCGTTGTTCCTTCTTGGTTTGACTCTGCAGTCTGCATTCACCACACACTAAAATGCCTATATTCTATTTTCTTTTCTTCCAACAAACAATAGGTCTTTGGAGAAAGTGACAGCTCAGGGCAAGGGTGAAAAGGTCCCGGCCACCAAGGCAACTTCTAGTCTCCCCGTGTTTATCAGTACCTTGGGACCTCAGAAGAGCATTTTAGGGTTATTCAATTTGCAGCACACTCTGCATTTTCTTTGGTGTATATTTTCTTGTGTGGCAAATCCTGTCCAATTTAATACTTCACAATTTGTTTGGCCCAAAGAATGACAAAATACAGACAGAATATTCTTCGCAAAATAAAATTAATGTACATTGGCAGAAAGACCCATGTGAAAGTTCTGTCTGAAGACATGCTTTGTTTAAATTAAACTCAAAACTGCATGTCAAAAGAAAGTGTTGCTCTAATTGATTTTGCCTTAACTTTTCGATAAATAATCGAAAGAAAAGCATCTTCTACAAATTAATCAATACCAAGAAGAATTTGTTCTTTTTTACCATCAACGTCATGTGTGCTTGAGAGGAAGTTAGATATAGACTGTATAGTCTTAGGGAATAAACTACAACCCAAAATAAAGTATGAAAACCCCAGCAGGAAGGAAAAATCAGCTACTACTTTACCCTTTCACCACTTTCGGCTCCCCCCAAATCACTTCCTACCTTTACCTGCATTTTAGGATTATTCAATCTGCAACTCACTCTGAATTTTCTTTGGTGTATTTTCTTGTGTTGCAAATCCTGCCCAACACAATTACTTCAACATTTGTTTGGCCTGGTTTATTGCGGACAGACTTCCACGATGTGAACTGAATCCTTCATGGCATTCAACATGACATTTACCACGGCTCCAATATCGCACTCAACACGGTACTTTGAATAACTAGACTCCTGTTTGTATTAACTGATGGTTTAAATGTATACCAGATCAATCAGAGGAACAGTCATTGTAATGTCAATCGTTATGAGGTGACCAATAAAACTCCATATTCTTATTCGTATTCTTAACAGACAAACACCCTCTTGTAAACTCTAAAGTCCCCTGATGGAAGAGATAAGACAAAGCAAGCTTCATACTATAATACTGAGGTCTTAAACATAACTTCCCACTTCCAATCAGCAGCTGCCATTGCTACGTCTCTACTTGACATCATTGGCGATTCCTGCAGTAGTTCCAGCAAGCAATGTATCTCAACTAAAGATGGTCTTCTGTCCACAACAGGCAGATCTTGTGCTTGTTACAGGAGACCTTCCCTTAATGCGTTGTGTGACCCCATATATCCCACTCTAAGTGCTATCTGCCCGATTGCATCTCCAAGGTGAGCTGACTCAGCCTTGAAAGGGCATTGCCCATGAGAGTTATGGCTATGGTAGGTAATTTTAACAGATCTTATACATATACTGTACATGTATAAGAAAAGTGCAGCCTGGTAAGCAATGAGAAAATGATAAATACAGTTCAAATCACTGAAGGAAAGTGAAAAGAAATGAACAGGCCTAAGAGCAGTCCTAAACTTCAATAAAGCATATGCAGAGTACTTTCTTAGGATGTTGAAGACCATAAGCTACAAGCATGGATAAGTCAGAAGAAGATAGTATTAAGATCTATTAAAATAAGGATGGAGAAGAATTGAAGTTCAAATGACATTATCGGTCATTTTACTGAAATAGGTTGATTCAGCATTTAAAGTATGTGCATTCATTCATGAGAAGTTCTCATATAAAACAAGTGTCCTACATGTTTGGTTTTCACAATAATTTAGTGTCTTATATAAATCTAGTTTTTTTATACGAGGAAAACACATTTTAAATCCACCAACCTTTGGACAAAATATGTGCAACATATAGCTGTATTAGTTCAGTAAAGCTTCGTATTTGCCTCGGTGCCACTGCTTCAGCAAGCCAGGTTAAGTTATTCCCAGTCCCATGGAGCAGCAGACCAAATCCCAAGGCTGACTTGTTGCATTTTCTGCTTCCATGATTGTCTAAATTTCTCGTATAAAGCTTTGGATTAAGAAGGCAAAAACTTGCCTATATCATAACTTAGTTAGAAAGCTGCTGTGAAACATATTTGCAGCTCAAAATATTTTGCAAACATCTAAAATATCTGCAAATTATATATGAATGTTACCCAATTTTATGGTGTGAAACCTGAGACAACTGTCATCTGGGTGATTTATGACATCTGACAAAATGTTAAAATTTTACGAGATTCTTCTCCTTCTTCGTTATTTCATATTCCGTTCTCTATTTCATGATCCCTAATCTTGTTCCAATCTGAGAAAGGATGAAAACCTTCACCAAAGAAAACAAGCATCTGTACAAACAGCTTTCACCACTATTCCAGTTCTTCATTTCATTTTTACTCATGCATCTTTGAAAAAATGTTTAAAGAAAATTTGATATCTCAATTTGATTGGCCTACACTCTTAGTGATATATACTATATGGTATATATAAGGAACCCACAGCTTTAAAAGAAAGGTTCTACATTTTTTAGGGTTCAATTGAATTGAAAAGCTTCAATAATTGGTGGGAAGGCCCTATAATAGAACCCTATGCTCCTAACTTGAGAGAAAGGGGTCCCAATGTGGGAGTTCAGTGCAACTGGATTATCTAAAATGTTGTTTTTTGCTTGCTGTTTGAACCTTTTTAAAGTTGAGTAATGAACCTTTTGGGGTTCCTTATTTATACTATACCAGCTTATAGAACCCTAAAAATATTCCATATTTAAAACCTTTTTGTTAGGAGTGTACAAGTTGTGTAGCATGATATATCGCAATTTTCTTGATCACTGTCTAGTGTAGTGTCTATCTCTGCAATGTACAGTACAACCAAAATAAAGTATGATTACCCCAGCAGGAAGGAAGAATCAGCCACTACTTTACCCTTTCACACCTTTTGACTACCCCTGAATCACTTCCTACTTTTACCTACTTGAAACAACCTTTTAAAATTACATTAAAATCACATTTAAATATCACCAATTTAAACTCAATCATCCCCATTGTGTTTGACTTACTTGATGTTTTGCACCTCTTTTAATTGCAGTTACATTGGTAGCTGTCTAAATAGAGTTCTTAATGTGGGCTAAGGTTGTTGTAAGGAGTCAAAGGGAGCTGTAAGGAGATTTGGGGTGGAGAGGAGAAAAGAGGGCAAAATTGGGCAAACAGAGGACTTCTGACAGAAAATTTTCTTACTTTATTTTGGGTTGTACTGTACCGAGATATAGTCCAGACAGACATTTATACCGCAATTTCTAGCTGGCAGAACTTCATTGCAGAATTATTGTTAAGATATATTATACAAATGAGAAGATCAATGACACTTTATATGTCTACATGAAAAGACTAGTTCTCTGGAGAGGCAGATACTGTCATAAAGAGTCTCTTGGGGATTTATGTCTCATCTATCAGCAATTGCCATGAGCTTAATAGAATTTGCTTATGACATATTGCTCTGTTGTGGCCCGAAATTTCAAAGCAAATTCATCATTGCAAAAAACCGAAGTCAGAGTTGATATTTGTAACTATCTTTCATGCATTTTTCCCTGAGTTAAAAGAACACCCCTTCTGTTGTCATGAAGCAGTCTATCATGGAGGTGCGGTCTTCTGTCTAAGTGCAAAATAACTTGATACTCTGATAAAAAGGATTGTCTGATATCAGACAATCAATGTCTAATATGTGTCCGATCAAGCGATTGTCTAATCCAGATAATCGAATTGTTCAAAATGTCAATGAACTTGTCTGTTTCACGCAATTGATTGTTTAAACCAGACAATCAATTGAATGAAACAAACAAGTTCTTTGACATTTTGAACAATTCAATTGTCAATCACTTAATCGGACACATATTAGACATTGATTGTCTGTTATCAGACAATCCTTTTTTTTCAGTGTACCTAGTAGAGGAAGAAGGCAAGTGCATATGACAAGTCAGTTTTATTACAAAGTGTGTCACAACTCAGAGACCTCTACATCTACTTTATAATAATAACATCACCAAATTGAATTTGTGTTTACTCTAAATGAATGATCAATCCATTATAACATTGACAATAAGGCTGTTATCATTTGCATCGTGTAATTAATACCAGCCCTGAAAGGCTTTTCTCATTTTTCATTGTTCGGAAACACAGCCCCGAGGAACTGCCAGCTTTATTGAAGCCTCTTTAATAATGTCTTTGGGCTTTCAAGCTGCTTTGATTGGCTGATATTAATTGAGTCTGTGATGTAATCAATACTAATCATCATCAAAATGACATGTGATCAATTAAAATCTATATCTCTCTGAAGTGGGAAACAGGTTGTGGACTTTTCAGAGAGTTGAGCATTTTACCTAAAAATCCCCAAAGTGCTGAAGCTGCCAGAATGAGCTCAACGTTCATCGATCAAAAGTGACACTGAACCGTTTAAAAGTGATATACAGTATAAGCGGTCTATGATGGATCTTGTACAGAACAGACCCGACTTGTGGAAGATGGAGAGGAGAAAATAGCAAAATCTGGGAAGGCAGGTTGGCAAATAAACAGGAGGAGTTCCCCTAAAAGACAAGTGCACGCTGCGAATGAGTTTTCATTTGTAGCATGTGAGAAAGGAGTTCACAACTGCTCACACATCATACCAGTTGCCATAACTGAAGGATAACAGATCTATATTATCACTGTTGAAATATTATACTTGTAACATGTTAAAGAACAATCAGTAAAAAGTTAGACCCTTGTGCCATGATTTTCAACATAATAAGGCCTATGCCTTGTTATAGTAGTCCAAAATGGAAGCAGATTACTAGGTCAAGAATTTTAGTTTTGCGCGATAACGACAATAGCTATTACGAATATCAAATGACACTGAACACAATCTCAGCCAAACAGAAATGCAGGGAAATACCCAACAAAATTTAAACCAAGGCAACTGCAGAAATCTTCAGACACAGGGATTGCATGTCATCCGAAATGTCTTTTGAATTTTGAAAATTAATAATGCGTTCCATGACAACATTTTTTTGCAAGGAGCTGCTGAAAACCTGGATATGCCAATCAAAGCCCTTGCCCTCATTGTATGAGATTATTTCTGCCAAAATAATATGATTAGGAAACACGCTCAGTAAGCTGGTTTCCAGAAAACTCATAAGAGCTGATCAAAAAGACAAAACGAACTGTGCTGCTGCTTGACAAACCGATTGTACCAGATTTGTGTTAAAGCTGATTTCCAGAAAAATCACCTGGGATTAACAAAAATAAAAGCCACGCATCTGTGCAACAAACCGATAGTACCAAATTTGAGCCTAAGCATCACCATGTAGGTCCAAGTCCAGGCCATTTTTATGCACACAAAAATGCATTAAATTTCAGTTTAAATTTGCAACCTACATACATATCTACATTTTGAAAGGCAAATAAGCAACATAAATTATAGGGCGCCAAGAAAATCATACCTGCAGAAACATAGGACATTGTTACAAGCAGAAACATAGGACATTGAAACACTAATATATAAACCGACAGAATCTTGACTTTGTTTGTTTCTTTGTGTTTTACGCCTCTGCAGCACCTTAGTTGGCTATATCGAGGCAGGCGATCCCCGTATGATGATGAGATGAGAAGACTGTGAGTCTGGCACATACCCTATTAATTCAGGGATGCCCAGGGTCTTTCAGTTGCCCCAGCATAGAACACTGGATACAACCCGCCTCCATTTAATGTCCCATAGGCTCAGACTAAAGTGAGTTCACGGGGTGAGATTTGAACCCAAGCCCTGCAGAATCTTGACTGCAGCCATTACAATCACTGTGGTTATAACTTTTACAGTGTTCTGCCAGTCACTGTGGTTTTGTGAAAACCATTGAAAAAGAATAATGTATGTTAATTTATCCAAATATAATCATCATTTTTGCAAGGTGCTGTATTTTTCAATAGCTTTCTTTTGTCTTGGATATCAAAGAAAGACAAAATGTGTATTTCCCTTCATGAACACAAGTCCCTCGACTGTTAACGGACCTTCTCCAGTTGAAAGGCAGCGAGCAAAAGTAAATTAGATTAGTTAATTCAATTTTGTGACTATCTAAACTCTGGAATACAGAATATCCTTGCGCTTTAAAGAAAGAATATGGCAAGAAGGAAAAGACAAAATACAGACAAAATGTCCTTTGGGAAAGAAATGTACATTGGCAGAAAGACTCATATATGGAAGTCCTGTCTGACGATATGATTGATGTTAAAATGAAACTGAAAACTGCATGTCAAAGGAAAGTATATATTGCTCTAGTTGATTTTAACCTAAACTATTCAATAAATAACCGAAGGAAAAGCAGTGATTTCATGCATCGTCTAAAAATTAATCCATACCAGGAAGAATTTGTTCTTTTTTACCATCAACGTCATGTGTACCTCTGAGGAAATTAGATATAGAGTGTATAGGTCTTTGGGAATACATGTAACCTGTTAAAGACGAAATACCGTGGCAGAGTTTGGTTCCTTCTTGGTCTGCCTCTGCATTCACTGCACACTAAAGTGCCTGTGTTCTATTTTCTTTTCTCCCGGCAAACAATAGGTCTTTGGAGAAAGTGACAGCTCAGGGCAAGGGTGAAAAGGTCCCGGCCAGCAAGGCAACTTCTAGTCCCCCCCTGTTTATCAGTACCCTGGGACCTCAAAAGAGCATTTTAGGGTTATTCAATTTGTAGCACATTCTGCATTGTCTTTGGTATATTTTCTTGTGTGGCAAATCCTGTCCAATACAATACTTCAAAATTGTTTGACCTTGTTTATTGTGGACAGACATCCATGATGTGAAACATTGAATGCCATGCAGAATTCAGTTTCACATCATGGATGTCTGTCCGCATTAAATTTTATAAGTATCCATACAGAATGTCAATTTTCCTGTTTTCACCACACAAAATTCTACAAAATTTGATTCATCTTTTAATGATCACAAACAGAAATCAGGCAACTTCAATAACAAATTTCCTTACAGGCATTGTGGCTAAACTTACAAACATCCTCTTGTGAGATCTAAAGTTCCCCAGAAAGGAACAGAGGAGACAAAGGAAGCCTCATACTATAATACTGCACTCTTAACAAAATGGTTTTATATGAAACCTTTAAGGGTTCTATAAGCTGGTAAAGATAAGGAACCCTAAAAGGTTCACTACATGTACTAGGCTTTAAAAAGGTTCCAACATTAGTTAATCCAGCTGCACTGAACTAGCACAATGGAACCGCTTTCTCTCAAGTTAGGAGCATAGGATCCTTTCATAGGGCTTTCCCACCAAGTATTGAACCTTTTCAATTTAATTTAGGGACCGTTCAGAATTTAAGACTGGGGGGGGTGGGAGTTTTGCTGGAACTTCCCGTCAATAATTGATACCCCCCCCCTTGAGTTTAATGCCGATTTTTAGTACCCCACCCTTAGGTTTCATGTTTATTTTTAATACCCGCCCATCGACATACAAAGCAATACACATATATATACTGTTATACACAGCCAGGCGTACAGATTCGCATCATTTGGCGGACTCTTCTTCCTTGTTAAAACTTCGTACCCCCCTTGGAAGTGTTGTAAAAAATTAATACCCCCCTCTTGAAACATGTGTGAAAAGTTAGTACCCCCACAACCAAAACTCCCTGCCCCCCCCAGTCAGAAATTCTGAACGGTCCCTTAACCCTATAGAAATTTAGAACCTTTTTTCAGGTGTGGGTTCTTTATAAATACCATGAAGAACCTTTTGTGTTAAAAGTGTGAGGTCTTACACATAACTTCCCAGGTCCCATCAACAGTCTCTACTTAACATCATTGGCGATTCCAGCAGTAGTTCCAGCAAGCAATGTATCTTAACTAAAGATGGTCTTCTGTCCACAATGGGCATTTCTTGTGCTTGTTACAAGAAACCTTCCCTTAATGTGTTGCGTGACCCCTTATATCCAACTCTAAGTGCTATTTGCCCGATTGCATCTCCAAGGTAAGCTGACTCGGCCTTGAAAGGGCATTGACCATGAGAGTTATGGCTGTGGTAAGGCAATTTTAACATATCTTATGCATATACTGTACACATTATATATAGGGAAAGTACAGCCTGACAAGCAATGTCAAAATGATAAATACAGTTCAAATCACTGAAGGAAAGTGAAAAGAAATGAACAGGCACCAAGAGCAGTCCTAAATTACAATACTGTATGGCACATATACAGTGCTGCCGGTAATTAAGTGAAACTGATGATGTTCTGCCATTGGCTAAAATCCTCCAATCCTCAAACAAACAGCTAGTGGAAGCTTGAATTCTCATCCAATGAGACAAATACATACTGGGCCAGAAATTATACTATTTAAGATAACATACGTCAATTTGCTTCGCTGTACTCGGAGTCAGGAATCTCTGATGAGTAAGTGAAACACACTGCAAATGTTATTTCACTTCTTGCCAAGGATTTTGACCCTTAGGCAACAGTTTGTAGAGCAGATGAAACGTCCTCCTTTCCTATCGCAAATGCCTCAAATATTGTCCTTTATGACACCACCAAAACAGGAGGAGTTCCCTAAAAAGACAAGTGTACGCTGCAAGTGAGTTTTCATTTGTAGCATGTGAGAAAGGAGTTCACAACTGCTCACACATCATACCCGTAGCCATGCATGGCACTAAAGGACAACAGATACTCTAGCTGTTGAAATATCATACAATATTTTAAGGAGCAATCAGTTTAAGAGGGTAGTAAAGAGTTCTTGTACATGAAAAAAACAACCAAGAAAATGCAGATCTCTTGAGAAAGGTACTTGACTGACACAGCAGAGAAACTTCTAAGCTATGAAAGTTGTTATAAGCCTTACATAAGAATCTACATAGAAAGTTAAACTGTCTATGAGAAGTCATAACTAACTGACGGACAAATGGCCACACTGACGTATTTTGGGGCGGGGGTACCAAGATATTTTGCCAAGATATTGTAGCAAGATATTGTGCCGAGATATTGTACCAAGAAATTGTACCAAGATATTTTGCCAAGATATTTTACCAAGATACTGCACCAAGATGTTGTGCCAAAATATTGTACAAAGATATCGTAGCAAAGATATTGTGCAAAGATATTGTATTCAAATATTGTACCAAGATATTGTACCAAGATATAGTTTCAAGATGTTGTGCCAAGATGATGTTGTCCAGGGAAACTGAGATACCCAGATGTTCAAAATACCGGAGCTTCATGGCAGAGTTATTGTAAAGATAAACGCTGCAGCTGAGAAAATCAATGTTACAAATTATGCCTACATGAAAAGACTAGTTCTCTTGAGAGGCAGATGCTGTCATAAAGAGTCTCTTGAGGATCTAAGTCTCATATATCAGCATTTACCATGAGCTTTAAACTGTTCAGAGAATTTGCTTCTACTAAATTCAGAGTTAATAGAAAATCTTTCAGGCATTGGACCCTGAGTTTAAAGGACACACCTTCTGCTGTCATGAAGCAGTCTATCATGGAGGTCCGGTCTTCATTCTAGGTGCAAAATGAATAGCTACCTAGCACAAGAAGAAGGCAATTATATAAGACAAGTCAGTTTTATTACTCAGAGACCTCTACATCTAATTTATAATAACATCAACAAATTGAATTTGTGTTTACGATAAATGAGTGCTCAATCCATTATAACATTGACAATAAGGCAGTTATCATTTGCATCATGTAATTAATACCAGCCCTGAAAGGTTTTTCACATTTTTCATTGTTTCGAAACAGAGCGCCAAGCAACTGCCAGCTTTATTGAAGCCTCTTTAATAATGTCTTTGGGCTTTCAAGCTGCTTTAATTGGTTGATATTAATTGAGTCTGTGATGTAATCAATACTAATCATCATCAAAATGACATGTGATCAATTAAAATCTATACCTCTCTGAAGTTGGAAACAGGTTGTTGACTTTTCAGAGAGTTGAGCATTTTACCCAAGCATCCCTGAAGTGCAGAAGCTGCCTGAATGAGCTCAACATTCATCCATCAGAAGTGACACTGAACCGTTTAAAAGTGATATACAGTTTTAGTGGTCTATGAAGGATCTTGTACAGAACAGACCCACTTGTGGAAGATGGATAGGAGGAAACAGAAAAATTTGCTCTCGAGTCTTCATTTGTAGCATGAGAGGGAGGAGTTCACAACTGCTCACAACATCGTACCAGATGCCATGCATGGCACTAAAGTACAATTAACTCTTACTATCGCTGTTGAAATACATCATACACTATGTTAAGCAGCAAGAAGATTAAGGAGGTAGGAGTTCTCGTAAATGAAAAAAAAAGAAGAAAAAAAACAAGAAAATCAGATCTCTTAGAAGAAAGGTTGACACAGATGGTCACACTGGTGTATTTTTGGGTTGGGAAGGAGATTTCTTTTTTTTAAATTAAACTATTGTACCAATATATTGTACCAAGATGATATTTTCCAGGGAGAGTGAGATACACAGAGGTTCAACATGCTGACGCTTCATGCCAGAGTTATTGTAAAGATAAATGCTGCAGTTGAGAAAATAAATGTCACAGATTATGCCTACATGAAAAGACTAGTTCTCTGGAGAGGCAGATACTGTCATAAGGAGTCTCTTGGGGAATTAGGTCTCATCTATCAGCATTTGCCATGAGCTTTAAACCGTTTGTAGCATTTGCCTCAATTTTAATCATACAGCTGTAGTGCAGTTTCAAATACCTTCCCTGTGAAAATAATAATCATAGCACAAACTGAAGACTGATTTAAGGGAGATTTGTATAATTATTGGTGTAGTGGTCCTCACATTATAAAACAACCATTTATAAAGTGGTCTGTCATAGGGGTATGGGCTCCTCACAGAAAGCATAATAAAGTTATACATACGTAGAAGGAAGGACCAGTGTATCTACCCTAGTATGACCAGAGAACAATTTACATTTTTGTGTTGCATCACCAAATTGAATTTGTGTTTATTGTAACTGTATGATCAATCCATCATAAAATTGAGAATAAAGTAGTTATCATTTTCCTCTTGTTATTAATAATAGCCATGAAAAGCATTTTAAATTTTCATTGTTAGGAAACACAACCGCGAGGAACTGCCAGCTTTGTTGAAGCCTCTTTAATAATGTCTTTGGGCTTTCAGGCTTTGATTGGTTGATATTAGTTGAGTCGTGGCTGCAATGAATTGTCAAAATGACATGTGACCAATTGAAATCTATCACAGAGGTGGGTTGCATCTTGGGCACACACCAGAAAAATGGAGTGCTGCTTGCCACTTTTCCCAATACATTTTGTCTCATTTGCCAGAAGGAATGATGTCCTTTGTCACATATCACAGGAGAAAGACAACTTCTGTCACTTCCAGTGTTTCTGTCTCATTAGTCATGCATCTCTTTGGAGCCTTCAGTGCCCTTACTTCATCAGTCATGCGTTTCTTGCTGTGTTCTTGTCGACTTCAAATCTTACCAATATTCTGTGTCTGGTGTTTTTTTACTACACGGTATGGATGGATGGAAGGATGGATGGATGATTGGTGCCTTACGTCCTGTATTTAAGCACTTGGTAGGCAATTAGGACAGGAAGAGGACACGCCAATGAGACGAAGGATGATTGAAACAGCAGTCCAACATAGGCCTAGGTGACCCAGCAATTGGCAGTCCAGCATGCTACCACTAGACCAACCCTCCCCCTTTACTAGACCAACCCTCCCCCTTTACTATACGGTATAAAAACAAATATAAGCAGTTCAATCATTTATGTAGAAGTATTTCGCTGTACATTGTACAGACAACAATGTTTGAAAATCTTCTGTTGCATAGCTTTAAAACAATAACATGAAGCTTCAGATAACAAATATATTATGCATAAGTTCAAGTGTCCCTCGATGGTTGATTTTAATTGGTGGATGAGTTTTGAATATTTGAGTGTATAGTTCAGAGCATTACTGACCAATGAATATTATAGGTGAGTGTGTTTGTGTTTTACACCTCTGCAGCACCAGTCCTTAAAATGGGCTATATCGAGAATATTGTAGGTGAATACATTTGTTCAACTAAAGTGTTTGGTAAAGCAATGGCTTTCCTACCTTAAGGAAAACAGGTTGTTAACATTTCAGAGAGTTGAGCATTTTACCTGAAAAATCCCTGAAGTGACGATGCTGCCAGAATGAGCTCAACGTTCATCAATCAAAAGTGACACTGAGCCGTTTAAAAGTGAGGAACTAGATTAGCGGTCTATGAAAAATCAGGAACAGGCAGTATTCTGGGAGATGGTTAGAAGAAAATGGCTGAATCTGAGCAAGTGGGTTGGTAAATAGATAAAGTACAGATACCCTCAAAGACAAGGTTTGTAAAGGTTATAATGCGATTTGATTCATAGCATGAGAAAGGAGTTAAGATATTACAAACAGTCGAACATACCACATGTTTACTAATTGCTGTTGAAATACGTCTTTATTATCTAAAATGAAAAGATTGAAAATGTGAGACAATAAGATATTGTAGGAGCAAGCAAAGTCCAATCCTTGAATGCACCTGTTGATGTTTCTTTATTCATACATTGAATATCGTCATTGGAATGGTATCCAACATTTGAGGCACATCAAATGGAGTCATGTTTTCTCCAGTATTCTATGCCGGGTAACTGAAAGACCCTGGGCATCCCTGAATTGATAAGACATGCACCAGACACCCAGTCTTCTCACCTCATCATCATATGTCAGCCACAAAAAATGAAAGTGCAGTTTCCTCCACAAAGATGTAGGTTGAGCTGCCCTGCTTTCTGGGGTATACCAGCAAAACAAAAGCAAACAAGCCTTATTTGGAAGTATTCAGTACATAAATGGCAAAATATACCATTATAGTGCTTCAAGTATTAAGTTGCTATTTTTAGGGGGTTTGATACACATATCATAATATTATGCACCAGATGCTCTGTTTTTCAGACAAAAAAGAAAAACAACTTAAAACATAACTTTCATGGTATTCACAAAGGGCCTCACACAGGGTGCTTTTCTCTGATGTATGATTACTCCTTAATATGATGTTTTAAGCCCAAAATTATCGGGGAAAATGTAAGGCAGACAGCCTGTAGCTCAAACAGTTCCTAACAAGCATATTGCTGTGAAGTCAGTTTGCTCCCTCAAAGCATCGATAACAGCCAATGTGACCGTACATTCTGCTGCAGCACCAAATGCGTACTAAGTGTACGATTTACAATATGTACATACTGAGCTCAGGTTAATTTTTGATTGAAAGTACACTCTTAGCAAAATGGTTTTATTGTGGAACCTATAAGCGTTCTTTAAGCTGGTATAGATAAGGAACCCTAAAAGGTTCATTATTCATCTTTTAAGAAGGTTCCATCAGCAAACAAAAACAAAACTTGGATAATCCAGCTGCACTGAACTCCCTAAATGGAACCCCTGTCTCTCAAGTTGGGAGCACAATATGGCATGACTCATTGATGATAATAATATGTAAATAATACATCTTAAGTCAACAGAAATTACTTCAGTGAAACCACACAGACAACTAACCGGCCTGATCAGTGTGATCACAGATCACAGTTGGGCGTATCAATCAGACCAAAACATAGAACTCCCAGGTTCAGAACCTTTTTCGCAACTCGCCAGCCTTTCACTGTTTTCTATGGGTGTTATCTTTCCACTTCAGAACACATCACTTAGAAGATTGAGATTTGAGTTGAGATAAGCTAAAAGGATTTGTCTAAAAGTAGCAATATTCATCAGAATAACGTAACTAGTTGTTATTTTCACGAATTGAAGCTCCCTGAAATTTCTCACTACAATTCTAATGTTGACATTTAGGATGCAGAAAAATGTAATGCCAACTTCTAATTCAGCATCTGATTGTGAATTAAAAGTTGCTATCTCTCAGCTCCAGCTTTAATTATTTATTAATTACTTGTTTTTTTGTTCATAATGATATTCATTATTGTAACTTTCAAATAATTGAACAAATTAAACACTTTCAATCGTTCAATCAAATAAGTTGGTTTTAACACACAGATAACATATTCAAAGGAAATTTTGGCAATATTGTTCACTGCAGCTGGGTTCCAACAAAGATAATGTCCCGTTCTTTTAATATTAAAATCAGTTCTTTGCCAAATAGTTCATCCCAAGAAAATTCAAGCAATGCATGCTTAAGTCTTCTTTTTTCATTGTCTACTTCTGCAAGAAATTCCAATTGTAGCTTAATATGGAAACTCTGCAGATGTCTAAGCAGTGTTGCCTGGCAACCATCAAGTGTCATCATGTGACACAATGTGTTCCAATCTCTTGCAGTGGAGAGTTCTATCGTGAGAGCTCTCTGGACAAGGAGAAAGTAAACTGAGTTAAATGTAGCAAAATAGAAGAACAGTAGATGCTCCTCAGTCGACAAGATGTAGTTTTCATAAAATATGGAAGTAATTAAGCTAATCTCCTATCTGATAATTATGCATTTTAGATTATTTTTTAACACCTTATTGAAATTGTATCATTGCAATAACAGTGGATGCATCAGAGGATGCAGTTTAAATATGTAAACTGTTGAGCACCTATAATAGGCTATAATGTGGTTGCAAATGTCTTTGAATATCCATCTATCTATCTATCTATCTATCTATCTATCTATCTATCTATCTATCTATCTATCTATCTATCTATCTATCTATCTATCTATCTATCTATCTTTCTATCTATTTATCTATGTATCTGTCTATATATATATCTATCTATCTATTTATCTGATTTTTCTTTCATTTAAAATATCTCCCATGGCAGTTGTGCTATATCTATCTATCTGACTATCAGATTCTTCTTATGATATCTTAATCAATCTAAATAATTCTATCCTTCTATACCTATAATAATGTCAACCTATATATCAGTAGATTATTCCATGTATTGATCAATGTATAAATATGTGTATTTATCTATATGTCTGTCTATCTACCTTTTCAGCTTGCAGCCTTACCATTCCTCAATGACAAAGCATTCTCTCCTAACAGTAACAATGATTCATAGAATTTGAGGTCAGCTTTGTTAGCAAGAGCTCACTGATCCAATAACCTGATTGCTTATTATTATCTTTTAGTTCCTACAAAGAAAGAATTTTGTGATTAACTGCTCCATTTTTGGAACCTGACCCTCATCGCAACCAGGTCAGTGACCATATTTTGTAACAAGAGTTGTTACCATGGCAACTCATCCTCTTTATCCTGTTGGCTTATTCCCAGCTGTGTCCGTTTGTCTCATGCCGCATTGGTCTGTTTACCAAAAGCATTTAATGCAACATTCAGGTGGGGGAAAACTTCATAGCCTCAACGTAGCT
The DNA here is from genome assembly GCA_026936325.1 of Platynereis dumerilii. Taxonomy (NCBI): domain Eukaryota; kingdom Metazoa; phylum Annelida; class Polychaeta; order Phyllodocida; family Nereididae; genus Platynereis; species Platynereis dumerilii. The sequence continues at coordinate 20,021,929 of JAPTHN010000013.1, forward strand.
TTAAAGTTTAAAAAAATCGGGTTGCCAGATTCAAACCAGGAAAAAAGGTTTCAAGTCAAGAATGCATCCGCTTTTCATATGCGTAATACAGTGTAGGCTCTCAATTTCGGCGCCTACAATTTTTCCAGATTTACAATGAAAGTGATGTACTAAAATTACTTTGAGTCCTGATCTAGTAAAACAGAGATATTTTTACCTTAAGGAAGCAAATGTTACCAATAAAAGAGTCTCTAGGATAATACAGGAGTTTATACATTACACATAACATTATTATTATTCTATGATTTGAAATCTGCTATTTCATAAGCATCATTTAGTTTACCTTTTTTGTCATCACAACCAGATTTCTCTCCCTCTCACAAAACATAGCCATCTCACAGTTTGAAGAAGACTGCTTTACGAGGCATTTTAGTGTGTGCTACTATGTACAATCTCATTCCTTACAATACAGTGTCTTTATATCCCGGAGCACGGATTCTCTTTCATGCCAGGACCAGACAGATGCCATCTTGTATTTTGCTCACGGCACTAATCCACTCTCCGGTCGAATATCAGACCTCAGCATTCGCAGCCTGCTTCCTGTTTCCCCTCCTGCCCAGGAGAGTTTCCGGAAGTTGGCTTGCTGAGCTATTTTCTTAATCTTGTTATTCTCTGCCAGGAATGACCAAGCACATTTGCAGCAGCTGTAATTAGCATTTACTGAGGCTGGGTGTGCTCTAGTGTAATGAAAATAGCCAACGGAAAGAATAATCAAGACGCCAAATTCAGAGCATGCTCCAGAACAGTTGGCAATCTGAGTTTGGTGTTTTGAGGAGACTTTTGGTGTGACATTTCCTTTCACTCAATAGCAAAGTCAAATGAAGTTTGAATTGAATTTTTGTATGATGTAATTTGGATGGGGACCCCCTGGGTTGGGCTATAGCACAAATAATATTTCTGTTGATTTTTTTGTAAAACATTTTTGAGGGTGATTTTCCTGAGAATATATACATCATTGTGAGCCGGTGCAGTTTAACAATCAATTCTAAGTATGCAAAAAGTAGATTGGCGTAAATGAGGGCATTGAGCTGCAGGCTTTGCACATCATTTGACAGAATAGAATTAATTGTCGGTTGCAATACCTTCAAACAGCGCAGGATTGTTTGCTGATGTGTTGGTGCGTTCCTTTGCCCTAATGCTCATGAATTACCTTGAGCAGACAGCCTGTTGCTCAAACAGTTACAAGTAAACAAATTGCCTTTGAAGTGAGTCCACAGCCAAACCCTCTCAACAGCAGCCAAATGAAGCAATTTTGTATTTAGAGCTACATTTACACCTAAATTTGCAACTATGTTCATACTCAACATGTACCGAAGACACAACAGTGAACTACTACAGGCAGTGAACTGCCAGAATTCCTGTACAGCATACAGCAACTGCCAGGCCACTGATTATTACTGCCTCTGTATACGAACAATTAACTACCCTAAAAGTTGAAACCGATGAAGCCTCTGCCGTCATTCTACATACTACATTTCAGAATAATATACATGTTATGCCAGAAACACAGGACCAAAGTTTGGAAGTGCAAACAATAGTGAACTCAATTTATTGTTCAGCAAAGGCGGTAGTCATATTTACATCTGTTTACTGTAATCACTAATCACATTAGGCATTGACCACTTTTATATTGTCTCAGTACTATTTTTATGCCATCATAGGAGTAATCTCTATTCTGTATTTTCACCTGTCGTACACTCCTGATGACATTTGTTGTGTTTTATCTTCACCTCATTTAACACCAGAGCTTCCCTTTTACCAGACACACAGACAGAAAATTTTCTTCGATGCAAGAGTAGATAATTAGAGGCAGGCATAGCTAAGCTTTCCAATTTTGTGTTCTTCGGCGGAAAATACCCAATTGAAGAAATGTCCCAGGATCCTAAGCAGAGTTGCTTGGCAACCATCAGCTGTCAGCATGTGACAGTTTGTGACACAATGTGTTCCAATCACTTGCGCTGAAGACTTCTACAAAAGCTCTCCAGTCAAGGAGATAGTAAATTCACTTCGTCCAAGAGAGTGTAAATTCAGTAAGCCAAAATACCGATATAAAAATTAAGCTCTGACAAATGTTGTCGCCTGCATGCATCTATTATTACTTTTATCTTTGACTATACATTACATGTCTACTTAATTTTAGTTTAAAAGATATCAATTAACTTTTAATAGTCAATGATTATTTTTAAAAATGAGTAAGCAGATTTTGATTTGATTTAATCTATACATTGTAGAAACACAATATGATTTACAACAGGAACCAAGTGGTGTGGTCATCCAACTTGAGTTGTATCATGTGACTTTCAAACCTTACCTACTTCACATGATTAAATTCATGCCTGCATCTTGTTTTATTTAGAAAATACATTTGAAATCCCTAAGGCAGAATTCTAGGATTTCAATTAAATATTATGCCCAAAAAAATGTTATTTAGGGAAGACTTAGAAGAAAGGACAAAAATGAAATTGCATTCAATGTCTTTCCTATAATAGGATGATGTGTTCACAGTAAGAACCAAAACCTGTTGAAAGAATCCTTTAAAATGCATATTCCATGTTAGTTGTGAATGTGTGGCGGCCCTTTACCATGTTTACAATTATCAATATTTATTAAAATATATATAAACGACAGTATCTCTCATGTAATTCAGAGACAGGGTGTGTATGGTTATAAGATGATTATATGACACACTTAAGAAGTAGGGCAATTAAACAATGGAGCCAAACAGGCTGGATCAACAGCATGGCAGAAAAAGGCGCAGCTGGGAATAAGCTAACAGGATGAAGAGGATGAGTTGCCATGGTACCAACTCTGGTTGCAAAATATGGTCACTGACCTAGTTGCATAGTGGGGTCAGGTTCCAAATAAGAGGGAATTAATCATAGAATCCCAGCAGTGGAAACTGTGAGGCCAGAAACCACATGGGAATTGGATGAGATATGACTTAATACGTATACAAAACCTCTCTAAAGTCAACTGCGTTGATAAAGTCCAATGATCTATCTAAAGAATTAATATAATGGTAATATCTACAACTGTGTGCTTGGAAAAAATTTGAGGAGTATCATACTATTATCAGTGTCACTGGCAAGTTAGTGGTATCGATAAATTCACCATAACCAATATCTCTGCAAACCTGGGTCTCCATATGTGTACATAAGTCATGGGCCAACCAAAATAACTTCAATATGCAGACATATTTGTAAGGATTTTTAGTTTCTTGTCTCCTCCCATGGACCCTGTAATAATCCTTGTATTTTGCATAGAAATCGTAACTCCAGTCCATGCCTGAAGCACAAAATTAACAATAGAAATACTTGTTGTAAGTATTTGAAGGCCAAACAGAAATAATGGAATTGCTATATTCCATTTGTGATTTCTAACAATGCTGTTGAAAATTCATAATGTAAAAGACAAGAACAGAATGCCTCCAGGCAAACACAACCTTTATCTCAAAATATTCAAACCAGAGTAAACAAACAGGGAACATTGCAGAATAAGAAATCCATGCTTTAATTCGTGTAAGATTTCGGTAGAACATCATAAATTACTTCACTTTTTCCACCTGGTTGATGACACACACCGGTGGAACAACAAATAGTGTAGCAATATTTTTTTTAGTAGTTTTTAGAAATTAGTGTGTTATTCCATGTTCTCCTATCCAACTTATTACATAGCATTATTGCCTAATCTGATAGGTTCAGGACAACAAAGTGATGCACAGCTGCTGATAGATTGCACATCTATTGCATTGTATCCTCATTTTCAACTGAAAAAGGACCAGAATCGTTTTGTTAATTTACTCTCCTTGTATATTGCATTGTTTCCGGCCTGAGCCAAACAGATGCCATCGGCATTTTCCTCACGACACTAATCCACTCTCTGGTCGAATATCAGACCTCAGCATTCGCAGCCTGCTTCCTGTTTCACCTCCTGCCCAGGAGAGTTTCCAGAAGTTGGCTTGCTGAGCTATTTTCTTAATCTTGTTATTCTCTGCTAGGAATGACCAAGCACATTTGCAGCAGCTGTAATTAGCATTTACTGAGGCTGGGTGTGCTCTAGCATAATGTACATGGCCAACAGAAAGAATAATCAAGGCTCCAAATTCAGAGCATGCTCCAGTAAAGTTGGCAATCTGAGTTAGGCTGTTTTGAGGGGACTTCTGGTGTGACATTTCCTTTCACTCAATAGCAAAGAATAATAAGTTAGAGTTGAATTTTGTTATGACAAATTTTTTATTGGGACCCCCCTGGTTGAGCTATAACAGAAATAATATTACTGTTGATTTCTTTTGTAATTAATTGTTGAGCGTGATTTTCTAGAGAATACATATATCATTGTGAGTAGTTGCTACTACCATTGCTTTTTGACAATCAATTCTAAGTATACAAATGGTAATTGATTGGTACAAATAAGGGCAATGAGCTGCTGGCTTTGCACATTATTTGAAAGATTAGAATTAATTGTCAGTTGCAATACCTTCAAACAGAGCAGGATTGTTTGCTGATGTGTTGGTGCGTTCCTTTGCCCTAATGCTCATGAATTACCTTGAGCAGACAGCCTGCGGCTCAAACAGTTACAATTAAACAAATTGCCTTTGAAGTGAGTCCACAGCCAAACCCTCTCAACAGCAGCCAAATGAAGCAATTTTGTATTTAGAGCTACATTTACACCTACTCTGCACATGGATTTCATACTCTACATGCACCAGAGACACAGCAATTTAACCCTAGAGCTTAACTTTTACCAGGGTTGCAAGATATATATGCAGTGCGAACACAGACACACCGACAGAAAATTTTCTTCGATGCAAGAGTAGATAATTAGAGCCAGGTATTGCAAAGCTTTCCAATTTTGTGTTCTTCAGCAGAACATAGCCATCTCACAGTTTGAAGAAGACTGCTTTACGAGGCATTTTAGTGTGTGCTACTATGTACAATCTCATTCCTTACAATACAGTGTCTTTATATCCCGGAGCATGGATTCTCTTTCATGCCAGGACCAGACAGATGCCATCTTGTATTTTGCTCACGGCACTAATCCACTCTCTGGTCGAATATCAGACCTCAGCATTCGCAGCCTGCTTCCTGTTTCACCTCCTGCCCAGGAGAGTTTCCGGAAGTTGGCTCACTGAGCCATTTTCTTAATCTTGTTATTCTCTGCCAGGAATGACCAAGCACATTTGCAGCAGCTGTAATTAGCATTTACTGAGGCTGGGTGTTCTCTGGCGTAATGAAAATAGCCAACAGAAAGAATAATCAAGTCTTCAAATTCAGAGCATGCTCCAGTAAAGTTGGCAATCTGTGTTTGGCTGTTTTGAGGAGACTTCTGGTGTGACATTTCCTTTCACTCAATAGCAAAGATAAATGAAGTTTGAGTTGAATTTTGTTATGATGACATTTCAATGAAGACCTCTTTATTTGGACTATAGCCCAAATAACATTACTATTGTAGTTTTTGTAAAACACTTTTGAGGGTGATTTTCCTGAGAATATATACACCATTGTGAACAGTTGCAGTTTAACAATCAATTCTAAGTATGGAGATACTAATGGATTGGTACAAATAAGGGCATTGAGCTGCTGACTTTGCACATCACTTGACAGAATATAATTAATTGTAGGTTGCAATACCTTCAAACAGCGCAGGATTGTTTGCTGATGTGTTGATGCGTTCCTTTGCCCTAATGCTCATGAATTACCTTGAGCAGACAGCCTGTGGCTCAAACAGTTACAGTTAAACAAATTGCTTTTGAAGTGAGTCCTCAGCCAGACACTCTCAACAGCAGCCAAATGAAGCAATTTTGTATTTAGAGCTACATTTACACCTAATATGTCATACTCAACATGTACCGAAGACACAACAGTGAACTACTACAGGCAGTGAACTGCCAGAATTCCTATACAGCATACAGCAACTGCCAGGCCACTGATTATTACTGCCCCTGTTTACGAACAACTACCCTAAAAGTTGAAAATGATGAAGCCTCTGCCGTCATTCTACATACTACATTTCAGAATAATATACATGTTATGCCAGAAACACAGGACCAAAGTTTGGAAGTGCAAACAATAGTGAACTCAATTTATTGTTCAGCAAAGGCGGTAGTCATATTTACATCTGTTTACTGTAATCACTAATCACATTAGGCATTGACCACTTTTATATTGTCTCAGTACTATTTTTATGCTATCATAGGAGTAATCTCTATTCTGTATTTTCACCTGTCGTACACTCCTGATGACATTTGTTGTGTTTTATCTTCACCTCATTTAACACCAGAGCTTCCCTTTTACCAGAAACACAGACAGAAAATTTTCTTCGATGTTAGAGTAGATAATTAGAGACAGGCATAGCTAAGCTTTCCAATTTTGTGTTCTTCGGCGGAAAATACCCAATTGTAGAAATGTCCCAGGATCCGAAGCAGAGTTGCTTGGCAACCATCAGCTGTCAGCATGTGACACAATGTGTTCCAATCACTTGCGCTGAAGACTTCTACAAAAGCTCTCCAGTCAAGGAGATAGTAAATTCACTTCGTCCAAGAGAGTGTAAACTCAGTAAGCCAAAATACCGATATAAAAATTAAGCTCTGACAAATGTTGTCGCCTGCATGCATCTATTGTTACTTTTATCTTTGACTATACATTAAACGCCTACTTAATTTTAGTTCAAACGATATCAATAAACTTTTAATAGTCAATGATTATTTTTTAAAATGAGTAAGCAGATTTTGATTTTATTTTATCTACACATTGTAGAAACACAATATGATTTACAACAGGAACCAAGTGGTGTGGTCATCCAACTTGAGTTGTATCATGTGTCTTTCAAACCTTACCTACTTCACATGATTAAATTCATGCCTGCATCTTGTTTTATTTAGAAAATACATTTGAAATCCCTAAGGCAGAATTCTAGGATTTCAATTAAATATTATGCCAAAAAAAATCTTATTTAGGGAAGACTTAGAAGAAAGGACAAAAATGAAATTGCATTCAATGTCTTTCCTATAATAGGATGATGTGTTCACAGTAAGAACCAAAACCTGTTGAAAGAATCCTTTAAAATGCATATTCCATGTTAGTTGTGAATGTGTGGTGGCCCTTTACCATGTTTACAATTATAAATATTTATCAAAATATATATAAACAACAGTATCTCTCATGTAATTCAGAGACAGGGTGTGTATGGTTATAAGATGATTATATGACACACTTAAGAAGTAGGGCAATTAAGAAATGGAGCAAAAGAGGCTGGATCAACAGCATGGCAGAAAAAGGCGCAGCTGGGAATAAGCTAACAGGATGAAGAGGATGAGTTGCCATGGTAACAACTCTTGTTGCAAAATATGGTCACTGACCTAGTTGCATAGTGGGGTCAGGTTCCAAATAAGAGGGAATTAATCATAGAATCCCAGCAGTGGAAACTGTGAGGCCAGAAACCACATGGGAATTGGATGAGATATGACTTAATACGTATACAAAACCTCTCTAAAGTCAACTGCGTTGATAAAGTCCAATGATCTATCTAAAGAATTAATGTAATGGTAATATCTACAACTGTGTGCTTGGAAAAAATTTGTGGAGTATCATAATTATTATCAGTGTCAATGGCCAGTTAGTGGTATCGATAATTTCACCATAACCAATATCTCTGCAAACCTGGGTACCAGCAGTAATGCCTGCAACCTGGGTCTCTACATGTGTACATAAGTCATGGGCCAACCAAAATAATACTTCAACATGCAGACATATTTGTTAGGATTTTTAGTTTCTTTTCTCCCCCCCTGGACCCTGTAATAATCCTTGTATTTGGCATAGCAATCGTAACTTCAGTCCATGCCTGAAGCACAAAATTAACAATAGAAATACTTGTTATAAGTATTTGAAGGCCAAACAGAATTAATGGAATTTCTATATTCCATTTGTGATTTCTAACAACGCTGTTGAAAATTCATAATGTAAAAGACAAGAACAGAATGCCTCCAGGCAAACACAACCTTAATTTCATAATATTCAAAGCAGAGTAAACAAATAGGGAACATTACAGAATAAGAAATCCATGCTTTAATTCATGTAAGATTTCGGTAGAACATCATAAATTACTTCACTTTTTCCCCCTGGGTGATGACACACACTGGTGGAACAACAAATAGTGTAGGAATATTTTTTTTAGTAGTTTTTTAAATAAGTGTGTTATTCCATGTTCTCCTATCCAACTTATTACATAGCATTATTGCCTAATCTGATAGGTTCAGGACAACAAAGTGGATCACAACTGCTGATAAATTGCACATCTATTGCATTGTATCCTCATTTTCAACTGAGAAAGACCAGAATCGTTTTGTTAATTTGCTCTCCTTGTATATTGCATTGTTTCCGGCCTGAGCCAGACAGGTGCCATCGGCATTTTCCTCACGGCACTAATCCACTCTCCGGTCGAATATCAGACCTCAGCATTCGCAGCCTGCTTCCTGTTTCCCCTCCTGCCCAGGAGAGTTTCCGGAAGTTGGCTCCCTGAGCTATTTTCTTAATCTTGTTATTCTCTGCCAGGAATGACCAAGCACATTTGCAGCAGCTGTAATTAGCATTTACTGAGGCTGGGTGTGCTCTAGCGTAATGTAAATGGCCAACAGAAAGAATAATCAAGGCTCCAAATTCAGAGCATGCTCCAGTAAAGTTGGCATTCTGAGTTTGGTTGTTTTGAGGAGACTTCTGGTGTGACATTTCCTTTCACTCAATAGCAAAGACTAATGAAGCTAGAGTTGAATCTTGTTATGATAAAATTTCAATGAGGACCCCTTTATTTTGGCTGTAGCACAAATAATATTACTTGATTGTTTTTTGTAAAACATTTTTTAGGGTGATTTTCCTGAGAATACATATATCATTGTGAGTAGTTGCTATTTCTCAACCATTGCTTTTTGACAATCAATTCAAAGTATACAAATGGTAATTGATTGGTACGAATAAGGGCAATGAGCTGCTGGTTTTGCACATTCTTTCAAAGATTAGAATCAATTGTCAGTTGAAATACCTCCAAACAGAGCAGGATTGTTTGCTGATGTGTTGGTGCATTCCTCTGCCCTAATGCTCATGAATTACCTTGAGCAGACAGCCTGTGGCTCAAACAGTTACAATTAAACAAATTGCCTTTGAAGTGAGTCCACAGCCAAACCCTCTCAACAGCAGCCAAATGAAGCAAATTTGTAATTAGAGCTACATTTACACCTACTCTGCACATGGATTTCATTCTCTACATGCACCTGAGACACAGCAGTAAACTGCCACAGGCAGTGAAATGTCAGAATTCCCATACAGCAACAGCCACTGATGATGACTGCCCCTGTTTTGGAACAATTGCCCTAACGGTAGAAACTGACGAAGCCTCTGCTGTCACTCTACACACTACATGTCAGAATATAAGGGGTAATATAATGCCAGAATGACAGGTCTGAATTTGGAAGTGCAAACAATAGTGACCAATTAATTGTTCAGCATAAAAGGTAGTCACATTTACACCTGTATACTGTAATCACATTAAGGCATTGACCACTTTTATATTGTCTTAGTATGTTTTTATTAAAAACAATCTCATATGAGTAATGTCTATTTTATATTTTAATGTTTCTTACACTATTGATGACATTGCTTATGTTTTATCTTCACCTCAATAAGGTCATTAATTTAACTCTAGAGCTTAACTTTTAGCAGGCCTCCAAGATATATATGTAGTGCGAACACAGACACACTGACAGAAAATTTTCTTCGATGCAAGAGTAGATAATTAGAGGCAGGTATTGCAAAGCTTTCCAATTTCGTGTTCTTCAGCAGAAAATTGGCAAATGTAAAAATGTCCTGGGAGGATCCTGAGCAATGTTGCTTGGCAACCATTAGCTATCAGCATGTGACACAATGTGTTCCAATCACTCAAGCTGAAGACTTCTACGACAGCTCTCTAGTCAAGGAGAGAGTAACTTCAGTTAGTCCAAGAGGGTGTAAATTCAGTAAGCCAAAATACCAATTTAAAAATTCAGCTCCGACAAACATTGTCACCTGCAAGTAACTTTTTTGTTCTTTGACTAAACATTAAACTTACTTATTGTTTAAAAGATATCAATGTATTTTAATAGTTAATGATCTTTCTTTTTTTAAATGAATAAGCGGAGTTTCATTAAATTCAGTAATTCGATGATCTTCAGGACCTCAACTTATTTTATTTGACATGTACATTTGCCATCCTTGAGGCTGAATTCTATGATTTCAACTAAACTTAAGTGAAAAAAAATCATATTTAGAGAAGTCTTAGAAGCGAAAAGACAAAAACTAAATCGCATTTACTGCCTTTCTCGTAATAGGATGATGTGTTCACAGACAGAACCAAAAACCTGTTTAAAGAATCCTATAAAATGCATATTGTCATGTTAGTTGTGTGGCAGCCCTTTCCAAGTATCAATATTTATCGAAGTATTATGTAAATAACAGTATCTCTCTTGTAATTCAGAGACAGGGTGTATGGTTATAAGATGATCATATGACACACTTAAGAATTAGTGCATTTAAAAGATGAATCAAAACAGGCTCTATTAACAGCATGATAGAAAAAGGCGCAGCTGGGAATAAGCTAACAGGATAACAAGGATTAGTTGCCATAGTGACAACTCTTGTTGCAAAATATGGTCACTGACCTAGTTGCATAATGGTGTCAGGATCCAAATAAGTGAAAATTAATCATAGAATCATTGCCTTGGAAACTGAGAGACAAGAAACCACAGTAGTATGGGATAAGTTTGAGCTTAATGTATATGAAAGACTAATGGAAAAAAAATTAAGTTAAGACCTATGCAGAATCAAATCAATGTCATCTTGGCTCACTAAGTCCAAAAAACCTTTGGTTAAGATTATACACAACCGCTCTACACAGAAAAATAGGCTGAAGAAAAAATGTAAAGAGTAACATAATATTATTATCATAATCGACTGGCTGTGTTATTCATAGATATCCTATAACCCTTGTCGCTATAAGATCAATTAACAGCAGCAATAGGCAGCATCAGCGGTCTCCATGAACTGGGTGATTTCATCAGCCACAAGCCACACTGACCGTGGCTGAGAGTGAACAGTGGCCCATTTGTTCACCTTGTTGGGCCAACACACTTTTCAAAATTCAATTTTGAACTTATTTCTCAATCAAATTCAAGCAATATTCAAGTAAATCTTGAAATATGCCAATGCTATCACTAATAAAACAGAGGACTAACATAATCTGCTATAACAACCGACAATGCGAAAGTATCTCTCTTGTCGAATTTGATAATTCATGGGCCAGCCAAAATAATGTCTAAGACATCAATATGCAGACATGTCTGTAAGGGTCTTAGTTTCTTTTCACTACTGCTGTAAAAGCCCAGCATTAGGCAAAGCAACAGTAACTTCAGCCCATGCCCGAAGCACAAAATTAACAACAGAAAAACTTGTTGTAAGTATTTGAAAGGCAAACAGATATAATGGAATTTCTACATTCAATTCATGACTTCCAAGAATGCTGTTGAAAATTCACCATGTGAAAAACAAGAACAGAATGCCCCAAGAAAACACAAGAGTAAACAAAAAGAGGACATTGCAGAATTAGAAATCCACTCTTTAATAGAAAATGATTGAGGTAAAATACGATATATTCCTACACATTTTTTCCCCTAGGTAATAACACAAGTTAGTACAAATAGTCTAACAACAGTTTTTACAGAAGTTTTTTAAAAATTAGCATGTAATTCTGGTTTCTCCGAACTAACTACATATCATTTTGCCTAATCTGACAGGTTCAGGAACAGCAAAATGATACACAGCTGCTGAAAGATCGCACATGTATTGCAGTGTATCCTCATTTTCAACTGAAAAAACCTGAATCGTGTTGTTAAGTCGCTTTCTTAGTGTATTGCATTGTTTCCTGCCTGAGCCAGACTGATGCCATCGGCATTTTCCTCACGGTACTAATCCACTCTCCGGTCGAATATCAGACCTCAGCATTCGCAGCCTGCTTCCTGTTTCACCTCCTGCCCAGGAGAGTTTCCGGAAGTTGGCTCACTGAGCCATTTTCTTAATCTTGTTATTCTCTGCCAGGAATGACCAAGCACATTTGCAGCAGCTGTAATTAGCATTTACTGAGGCTGGGTGTGCTCTAGCGTAATGGAAATAGCCAACAGAAAGAATAAGCAAGCCTTCAAATTCAGGGCATGTTCGAGTAAAGCTGGCAATCTAAGTTGCGGCAGTTGGCTGGGGACGGGGACTTCTGGCGTGGTATAACCTTCTACTTATTAGTATGGGAGGCCTTGTTAAGGATCAATTGCTTTTTGTCTGACTTCAGTAACTCTGTTTTGGACTAGATGTTCAGAGCAGAATTTCTCAGATAACTTGAAATGACATAATGTAGCAACCTATTATATTTGGGTTTCTGAGTAAACATAGACTATTTTTACATTGAAATAAATCCAGTGTAAACCAATGCATTTCCCCCAGCAGGTGCTCACACTTCCATGTAATTCCATGACTTGGCATTCCCCAGATCTCTATTTGACTCACTTGTGACCAAAATTGATAGCAATTCATTCTATTTGTCAATGTTCATTAAAATATTTCATTCAAAACTGCTTTTAACATGAACATAGCAATGACCTTTTATCATTAATAAGCTTGATTTTAGATTAATTTTCCACATTTTAGCTTATTTAAATGGATTTACTTCCTGAGTGAGGTGGAAGGTGAGGACATGCAAGGCTGAGGATGTGATTTCAATGCAAAAAACCAACATGGAATTTTTTTAAAAATCCATGTTGGTTTTGCATTGAAATTTGGTTTTTCAAAAAATCATTTTGAATCTAAAAAACCAATTTTGTCCCAACATTTTTTAGAGTGTAGGGCAAGCATCTTGATGAGGAAGCAGGATTCAGGGAAATATTTAGGGTTGTACCTCTGTCATCATTCACTTTCTATCCATATTTAGGAACAGAAACAGATCTCTTCATCAAGCTATCCCTACACGTGTCCCTACAATATTTCTATCTGCAATGTGCTTACTAGAACAGAAATATGCAGCATGTCAAGTCAGATCGGTGAACTTGAACTCCCAGACTGAATGAAAGTACACGTAAGTCTTGTAGGTGTTACTTCATAAAAACTGAGAGTGTGAAAAAAAACAAAAGAAAACAACTATAAGTATAACATATCACAGATTATTTCATAATTGTAGACACTGAGGATGAATTCCACCTTTTTTTCTGTGTAAAGTGATGTTGTAAGTTCTACGATGTCACTTTTCCCTATAGATAAAAGTCGAAGAAAAGATTATACATTCGATCTAAGTGTCATGTGAAAATTTAATCCACTGTTTCACAGATGCTTTGCATCATTGATGCAGAGATATTGTATTGACACCAGATAAGGTTCATTTGGCTATTTCGTGCAAACTTTATAGTGTATATTTCCATTCTATATTGTTAACTCTGCCTACCAGAAACTCCTCTCTATCTATCTGCCAGTGTGAAGCAGCCGTCCAGAATTGATAGAAGCCAGACTAGATCCAATTATGTAACGGGATCCAGTTTGTGTACACATGAATTCTTTATGGCATTACTTTCGCAGGGCAGCGTTGACTATTCTGTTGAAGATGCTTTTAAGGACATTCGCTGTAGATAGGAGCGAGTGCAGTGGTAAGAAATATATCTCAACCGTATTTCTTCCATGAAAGTAAGAATGTTACAGTAATCTTTGTCATATGATGCAGGAGAAAATGTAGACTAATACAGTAAAAAGTAAAATGCATTTTATATTCGTAAAAAGGATCAAATATACAATATGCATCAGATTCTGTTCTTTTTACAAATACGTGCATCTTTACTCGGAGGAAAACAGAATTACTTCACTTGGCAGATCTTAAAGTTATTAGATCACCCAATTCAATTTAAAATTCAACTTGCAGTTAAAGATTATAATTCAGAGATGTTGAGTATAGCAGCCTGTATTTCAAAGTTCACCTGCATTATGTCAACCAATCAGAGCACAGCTTTCTATTTTCTCCCAGCCTTAATCTTACAAAACCACTGTCGTCTGCTAGATATGTGCTTTCCGCATGCAGTTCAGCTTGCAGGATACTAGTGTATCATAGCAATGGCTAGAATTAGGAATACTTTGGCTTGTTGTAGCACCTAGACTACTGCATATCAGTTAAATGTCTGTCCTTGCACTTTTGCCACTGTTTATTAGAGTAAAAGTGAAGCAAACATACACAAAAAGGTTGCTTTAAGGCTTTTTCCTGTGTTGCGGATCCATCAAAGAGCTTCAGAAGGCTTTGATTAGGTGACTAAAAAAAGTTAGATTTGAAAAGGTTTTGAACCCAGGAGTCCAGGATGTCTAAGTTTCTGGCCCAACACCATAACCACTACAACACAGAGGATTGATGCAGACATGTCGCTCGGAGCCTTGGATTCCACATAATTTCATTTCAGACTTTGCTGGAATAAATGTCAACCATTTTTCGTACTGTGGTGGCTAAGCAGGGGGGGGGATAGCGCAATGTGTAGGCCTACACTTCAAATCAACAGAGGTGCGTGTTTTCCATTATTAAGTGAGTTTAACAGATTGCAAAGACTTAAATTACTTGAGGAGAACTCTGTATTGCTTAATTTTCATTATTTTGACAGTTCATTCTATGACTGCTACCTTGCTCCCTCAAATTATGTGAGCAGTGCAGATGCATACCATACTGATGATGATTGCATGTATAGTATGGTCTTTGTTGTATTGGTGTAACACAAAGATGACATTTCCATGCAGGAAATTCGGAGCGAAAGAAAAGAAAAAGGAGATCTCCCGGTGTCAAAGAGGCATTTTTGTTTTGACAACTCGTGACAGATGTTGATCCACCTGTTATGTGACACATCGCCATGGCGACACGTGCCTTTACACAAGAAAAGGTTGCCATGGTAACATCTGAGAAATGTCTCTTTGATGCTGAGCTCATGAAAGGATGAAATCGTAAGGTTTGCCCTTACAGTGGGACTTCTTTGAGTTGAAGTAATTGTGTGATATAATATAACGGGGATGTTGACAGAAATGGGCGAGTAATCTTCTTATTGGCATGTTTGAAAACAGGTCTTTGTTACAGGTGATTTCATTACCATGCGATTCTGGTCATTCACAGTTGCCTGTGAGGGATCAATGCAATGTATATTCTAGCTACGTTTGATATATTAGCTGTGTGACGTTCTGTTGTTTCTAAACCAATCAGATGAAGCAAAAATGCTATGTATTTAGTGTGTAAAGAGTCTAAGAATCGCGTACTAATGAAATTGCCTGTAAGGAAATCTATTTCTCTGCAACTATTCTACTCTTTCTTCTTTGGTAAAGATGAATTCTAGAACATATATCATAGCAGGCATTACATGCATCCATTTATCCGGCATAATTATCGATTAAAGAGACCTCTTATGCATAATTGCTGAAATATTATGCAAAATTACTGGTTTTCTAACCATTCTGCATTTGATAACATGTACGATGTGTTAACAAATTGTTGAATGAAGGTCCTCCTGTCCTATTTAGCTCTATATGCATACATATAGGACGTAAAGCTCCAACATTATTGTGGGCATCCACGTGAAACAGGACCCACAACATGTAACAAATGACATGGCTGTGAAGTTCCATTACACTGCTGAGCACCATGCATCTGACGTTGTTATTTGTAAGTTTAATGCAGCACTCACTGGCAACAATCGAATATAGATCACCGAACTCAATCAAACATTATAATGTAGAGTGTAATTCAGGGTACAAATTGTGATAAATGAATTGTGACAAAATTGTGACAAAATTACTCTTATGTGATTGATGTAATTACCCCATCAAATCATAAAGCCAGCATTAATCAAGGCATTTAGGGGCAAATGAGGTTATAAAGTGAAGCATGATTACCTCGTAATAGAGGCTTCAATGGAGATTTACGAATAACACTGCTTTTCAGAGTAGCACGTATAACAGTTAGAACTCATGTTTAACTGTTGCATCAGCGTCAGTGCTTGGCAAGAACCCTCACATGGGGTAAATGTGTAACATGTTGAGGACTCCTGCTCTCTCTGCCATCTCATCAATCAACCCTCGCGAGTGCCCAGACCTGGGCTTAACGGGGCTGGACTTACATAATCTATCTACCTAGCTATCTATGTCACTGTTAGTACACAAATATACGTAATGACAGCGGGAGTTTCGCAGTGGTTAAGACACTCACTGCATCAAACGTCCTGTACAAACAGACAGACTAAACGGCAGTTATCAGGCAAATATGGCAGAGAACATAACTGCGATAAATGAAAAAATATAACAATTTCCATAAAATGGCAATGATATTGAACTAGAATCTACCAAAAACTTTAACATGACCTTTATCAGCAGTGGCGTATTTAGGCCCCTACCGGCCAGAAATTGACATGGGAGAGATAGGAAAAGCTGAGAGGTGCCCTGTATTAACCCCATGTAGTGCCCTCCCCCTCAGGCCATTTCTAGATGCGCCCCTGTTCATTAGCAAATTCTTTACAGTTCTTCAATCATGTATGGCATAAAGCTGTAGGAATGTGCTTTGTCTCAATGTTCAATGGAAGATCCCACAAATGGGAGTATAAGTATGAACAGGGAATACCAACATCAAAGTCTTTTTATCTCACGTGAAACATTGCCATTGAGACGTGGAAGCACTGACTGTAAGGCAAAGATATATTTACTGTTCTCATGTGTTACAGCCGACGAACTACGAGTACTTACATTTGGCTGTTGACACCAATGACTTCACAACAGGCCCTATCCACAGCATTGAAATAAGCTGTTAACTTGTCATTGAGTAACTTGTGACCTCATTGACACTTAGTTGGTCGCTAGTTTTCTAGCATTGCAGGTATAGGCTATGACTTCATAAATTCTTATGACTCATAAGAATAACATGGCATGGATAGGGCTCTGACCTCACAGGGAACATTTCAGTCCAAATCTGTAAGCACTTGATGTTCGTCTACTGCAAGTGAGGCTTACAGTCTGTAAATTTGTTATGCACACAGTGTGGACTGTTGCACTGTGAAAATGGAAAAAGTGTGTCGTTATACTGATGATTTGTCATGATCATGTCAATACATATTGTGCTTTCAATGTTCATCTGATTTAAGGAGGTTAATACTGCTTGTTGGTGACAGCCAAACGAAAGGATTATGCATTCGATTTTTATTCTAAAATCAGTTCTGACAAATCGAATGTGCTTAAATGGATGATTATGACGCATCACAGGCAGTCGTGAGTCACAAAAGGCGTTTTTCACTGTGAAATGGTGCCCTGTAATAATATACGTAGATGTTGTAATCCCTCAGCTTACATCAAAGCAATAAACCTGCTTCCTTAATTCCCCTCTGGCTTTTCAGCACACCAAAATAGATACATTTTTATTCGAACAAAGAACACATACAAATACAATAAATATTTCAACCTGATGATAAATGATGTCAGATAACATTCTACCAATGAATGAGATTGAAACTTACCTTCATTTGGTAAAACAGGAACTGATGTCATGAGCAGACAGCCAATCACAGTAAAGTACTCCATATTTGGTTTTATTTCACAAGTCAGGACGAAACGGCACACAACTTTGTTAATCCTTCGCGCTAGCACTTTTCTCAACCAGTACGATCAATCCACTTTAGACTAATTACATAACATAATAGCATCCAGGATTTTGCGCATACATATATATTCCCTATTTCTGCAACTAAAAGACGACAAAGTGCTTCTCATAAATCCATTCAAAAGTATGAAGAACTTCTAAATGCCCAATCCACTTAATATTCCTCTTTTTCTTCCAGAGGTCTCTTTTTCTGTCGCAGAATAAATCGGGGCAATTTCTTTCACCAAGGGGTTCCCTATATTCTGCACATCTTGCTAATATCCATAATTTCCAATTCAATGTGGTCTTGCGAATGGTGGGTGGGTTTCTGCAGGCATAATCAATAGCGCTGACTAAAACCAGAGCCTAATCTTTTCGCCGATAGAATTTTGTCAAAAAATCCGTCCGGTCTCTGCTCTCGCATGAATTTTGGCAGCAGCTGCAGAAAGGAAGCCTTTTTACGATGAAACTCTAAGCTTGAAATTCCAATATTGAAATTCCTCGACCATAAAATTGAGTGATTTAATTAGTTCTAATTCACAAGCTTAACTGGGATCGTTCCCAAAAGCCAAAAAGTTGTCCGCCGAAATTAATTTGAGCGGCCAAAAATCAATGGATTAAAGTTGGCTCAAAACTTTTACTAAACTAAAAACTGATAAATTGGGGTAAATTTGTGGGCTTAGGAAAATAATTATCGACTGCTGGCAAGAAGTATCAATCCAAAAGCAAAGATGGCTTTCTACTGAATAATTGTTGAATCATTTGCATCACTAAATTTCACATAATAATTATTCTTTTTAATGAACTTTTTAAATTAAAGAAGATGTAACTTTAAATCATTTATGTATTCCTAAGATGCTGATTCACTGCTAAGCAAATTGCATTTAATGTGAATATATATGGATGAGCGGCCGGTTAGCCGGCATGGTCATTTTCTGTCGGTAACGTGAATATCCGCTTTGCAGGTGTTTTTAAAATAATATAGCTCTCTGATGAGTAGTGCAATTAGCAAAGAGCTCTGATGAATGCTACTGAAATCGCACATTTGGTAAAATAGCAGCGGATAAATCCAAAAATGAAAACTGTAGCTTTAAACCATTTATATATTCCTAAGGTGCTGATTTACTGCTAAGCAAATTGTATTTAATGTGAATATATATTGATGAGTGGCCGGTTAGCCGGCATGGTCATTTTCTGTCGGTAATGTGAATATCCGCTTTGCAGGTGTTTTTAAAATAATATTGCTCTCTGATGAGCAGGGCAATTAGCAGAGAGCTCCGATGAATGCTACTGCATCTCACAGTTGGTAAAATAGCATCGGAGTAATCCAAAAATGATGCTGTCTAGCTCAGCTCTAAATCCGGGGTGATGCTTCCTGGGGTGGAAAGATAAGACCAATAGAAAGCAGTGAAAAGGCCGGGGAGCTGTAAAGCTCTTTTATTCCTGGGAGTTCTACTTTGTGGCCCGGTGAATACGCCCAGCTGTGGGCTGTGATCAGGGCCAGTAGCCAATAAAAGGGGTAGCGGCGAGGTAATTTCGAGTGGAAATCGTCCACTAGCAGCCACCGAAGAGGTTCAGCATCCGGTCATCCTCACATATAAATCAAGCAGATGTTCCTGTTTCCCAAGGTAGTGTCACAACTACCAAATCTGAAAAGATAATCATTTATAGTTAGAACCAAATCTGCCATTAGCTTGACGGTAACAAAGAATTGTCAAATGTTTGCCAAATACACCATGAATAGGTGGATGGTTGGGCCATTATGTCCTTTATTTAGGCCTATATGATATAGATATACTGTTTATGTACTTTGTTATAATACCGTTTATGCACTTTGTAATTAGATCTGTTATAGTACTCGAGGCAAATGATCATGAGAACTGTTGCCATATACAAGATTGCTTTTGGCAGTGGTTTAAAAAAAAAAGTCAGGCCAGACATAATTGACCTTTAGCTTCTCGGATACTCTCCAAAGCTAGTGTCGGTCAGTAGGCCCATCGTTAGGATGAGAAAGAAAGTTATCAATATTTGTAACGTCTATCAATACAAATTATGGATAAGCTCCTTTTTTCTGCCGACATAAAATCTATTGGGTCATTTGATACAAGAAGCTAAAAATTGAATTTGTCAGGCCTAATAGTTTTCTTGCATGCAACACAAAAATTTCAAAGCACCACAAGTGTAATTTTAAAAGGAAACCTCTTTTGATACATGAGTCAGAAATGCTGATGTGTTCTTTATCTCAGTTAAAACCTATAAGTAACACAATCTTGTCAAAGAATTTGGTTTGAGTAAGTCTGTGTTGAATTCATGAAGCTTTGTGGTACAATAGTTCTGTCTCCAAATTGGGATTACGACAGGTATTATGGGTACTACAATAAGAGGGTAGAGCTATTTTTGTCTTTGGGGAAGCCCATCAATGATGTATTATCTGGTCAGCTAATTAAATGAAAATCCAGTGACCTACTATTGAATACAATCTAGTTGTTAACATGTTATAATCCCCAAATCTGTATGATTCTAACTAACAACACACTTTTCTGTTCAACTGCTGTTTTGAGAATAATCAATAGCTGACCCAAACAATCAGAATTCAACAAACACACTCATTAAGTCAACTCCTTGGCTTGGTCAACATCACCAACCGCCTTGTGGAAAGGCAGAGGGGATTCCAACAGAGCTACCATTGCTTGGAGATGCCACCTATACATCAATTCAGAACTACAAATGGAGACAGACCTATCATCGTTAACATTGCAAATTGTGAAGCGGTCGGAGAACAAACATTGTCAAAAATAATAATCTGGCTGAAATGATTCCAAGCGCTCTATTATACCACACAAATATACATGGGATAGGCTCATCTGAAGAATAAATATCAAGAAACAAAAAAGATACAACTACAATATGTAAACTTAATGTCAAAAGACAAAAACAGAGTTGAATCACAAAATCTAAATTTGGCCAGAACTATTTTCATAAACAGTGATCTGGATGCATCCTGCATGTGAGGAATTTTCTAAGGCACCGTTCAGAATTTATGACTGGAGTGGGAGATATTATATTTTGTAATGCTGTACAACAGTTTTATCTTTGGGCATGTAATTGATTTTATACATGCACTTGCAGACTCTTGGATCTTTTCAATAAATATGTATCGTGGCCCACAATACGATACATGTATCTAAATGCAAAATATTGCGACATATCTATGTAGCGACATTTTGTGACACCCCTCCATGGTCGTTCTCAAAAACCATTTTTTTTATTTCAAAATCAAATTTTTCCCCCGTCTTCTTCAGAGTGTCCTCCAAAATACCACATTGTTGACGTCAGTTTAGCAGACCAAATTAAAGTTAACATTTTGTGGCCCAGACCAAAGCGAATCCCAAATCTTGGCAACAGCATAGACATGCAAGCTTAGGCATTTTAGTCCTGCTAATAGTACTTCAATCACACTGAAACAGCATGCTATTTAAGTCACGCACTTCAGTCATCCCAGTGCTGCTGTTGCTTAATTGCGTTGCGTTTTCTTTTCGGGGAATTCGGTTTTATTAAGAGCTTTTTTGAATAGTGTAGAGTAGTTTACGAATGAAAATCGGATTGGAAAGTAATCGGATTAGAAAGTAATCAAATAGAAAGTAATCACTTAGAAAGTAATCAGTTAGGAAATAATCAATTAGGAAATAATCAATAAGAAAGTGATCAGATTAGAAAGTAATCAGATTTGAAGGTAATCAGTTAGAAAGTAATCAATCAGAAGTAATCAAGTAAAAAATAATAAGTTATAAAGCAATCAGATTAGAAAGTAACCAGATTAGAAAGTAATCATTTAGAAAGTCATCAGATTAAAAGATAATCAGTTAGAATCAGATTTGAAAGTGATCAGATTAGAAAGTAATCCAATTAGAAAGTAATCAGTTAGAAAGTAATCAGATTAGAAGTAATCAATAAGAAAGTAATCAGACTAGAAAGTAATCTGATTAGAAAGTAATAAGTTAGAAAGTAATCAATTAGAAAGTAATCTGATTAGAAAGTAATTTTAATAGAAAGTTATCAGATTACTCAATGGGGTAACTAAGCAACCTATCAAGACTACCTGGAAAAATTGCCATACCCAGTTTACAGTGCCTTTTCCTTTTAGTTTCCTTTTTTCGTAAGTTACTTTAGAATGTAATTTGCTTCTCATGGTCTTTCATGCTCCGAGCAGGGTCACATGCTTTTTGAGAATACATCACTAGTGGCTTTACAGTTAGGTGTCATTAGCTATGATTATTATGTCATAATTTCGTGGCCAGCAGGAGATATCTGACCATAAATATGGGTTCTGTAATTTGCAATCCCCTGTGGAGATATTTATCGTAACTCAAAGTGATCTTAAAATAATAATCTAACCAGCTACTCAACTCTAAGGCAGCCGCTTTTAAAGTAACAATACAGTTGTCCCTGTTTTACAAGACTGCCCCTTCTGTGGTAATGAAGCGGCCTCTTGTGGGGGTGCGGTCTCTCGTCGGGGTGCGAAATGCACTAAAAATACTACTTAGTGCAGGAGGAAGGCTGTCACATAAGGCAAGGCGGTCTTACAACAGGGGTCTTACAACACTGGGACCACTGTTTTACTTTTTTAATATAATCAGTAATCAGTGCCAAAGTTCTCAGCCTGAGTAACTTAACAATACAGTAAATCAGTACAGAGTAAACAGTATTGACTTTAAAAGCGCCTTTCCCTTTCCAAACCCTTTCAAAAATACTTTTCCAGCGGGCAAAAAATGCTTGAAAACTGGAGGAGGCTTTTCTGTGAAATGTAATTGTTTTCTTGCATGTTACATGAAATCTGCTACTTCATCTTCTAGGACTAATTAGGACTGCTTTCCAGTCTCCTGAGCTCAAGTTTTAAAGGAAAACTCCCTTGGAAATAGCAGTCACTAATGTTATTTAAAGTGGTTATTTTTTAGTTACCTTTAAGTAAATCCATCATGGGAATAATAATCAAGTTTGTATAATGTATTATGATTATTTACAAAGGAAACTGTTTGTAATGAAGTTTAGGCAAAAATTTGGTCAACAGTATGTGGATAGAACATCACAAACATGTCAGCTTGGTAACTTTAGAATTACACTTTGACATATGTTGACACTTTACTCATTGCATAAGCTAAAAAATACCCATCAATAAACGTACATGTAAGCGGATGAAAGCACATCCATAAGTCCAATTGGTAAATTAATTTTCTTTGTTCTTTTGTTGGAGACTATACTGAAGGAAGAATACCATATCGGAGCATACCTAGCAATCACTCTAATTAAAAAAAAACATTTAAAGTGTTACTTTGGTTTTTATTTTAGACGCTTTTACAACATTGATTCGACGTCTTATAAGTGGTAGTATTGCCAGGTATGTAAAGCAGTCCAGGAGATTGGTAAAAACTTGTATGTATAGCAAAACGGATATAGTCCAGTATGCTTTATTTATTCTTATTAGAGAAATGCTCTCAGTGACTCCCAGCAGATAATTTTCTTTTCTCAAATGTAAAAAATGAACAATCTTTCTTACTTCCATCTTAAGTATTTTTTTCCGGATATTTCGTAATATGTTTGGCATTAGAAGAGGCTCTATTTTCAATACTGTAATACATAGAATAATCCTCCTCTCCTGCACGTTTAATGAAAAATACTATGAAATGAGAGTTTTTGAGGACTTACATTTCAGAGGCTCAGAGCTCGGTTTGTACTGCAATGTCTGACAGTATCACCCAGAAGTGGACAGTATTCGCAAGTGCAAAAAGTGAATTTTGTTTTTGTCTCAATCTTTATTTTGCAAGTTTTCTTGAACATATCTTGACATTAAGTCTGGCATAATTATAGATGAAAGAGGCTCCATTTTCAAGATGGAAGAATTGTCTCGTGATTATTTTGAATGTCGAATAATTTGAAAATTTCTTTCCTACTTGGAATAATATTATATATGCATGATATTTTTTCTGTTTTAATATTTCTCTATATATGACTGAACATTGTCATTGAAACTTTTCTATTACCCTTTTTATGGTACATTTTGTATGCGGAAATCTTTATATATAAGAGAAATAAGCTAGACATCAAGGCCAAACTATACAATTCTTGAATTAAAGGAGAATTACTAATGAATGAATACACACCACTGGTATGAGGATGGAACTGCCGATGTGTCCTATTTTGTATGTTTTCTATCTAATTAAATTAAGTCTCTGGAATATTTGTTAATTTGAAAAAGTAACCGAAAAAAAACAGAAAAATTAACTAATGCCAAAATAAAAGTAATTTTAATCCGAGTATGACAGTTTTTGCAAGTTATCAAATAGATTGCTTATATTTAATTACCCAAACAAGTAATCCGAATACATTATCCAATTACTTTATTTTAGGATTACTGACAACACTGATTATT
Organism: Platynereis dumerilii; assembly: GCA_026936325.1. Taxonomy (NCBI): domain Eukaryota; kingdom Metazoa; phylum Annelida; class Polychaeta; order Phyllodocida; family Nereididae; genus Platynereis; species Platynereis dumerilii. Next base: position 20,046,089 of record JAPTHN010000013.1, read on the forward strand.
CCTAATGAAATGCCAGTAAGTGAAGGATTCTAAATTACTTTGTAGAAGCTTAGCAGCTTGCATCAGTATGAAGAGAAACAATTGGGAGCAATTAGCAATGAATTAACGATGAACTTATTGAAATTTCTATTTCTAAGCTGACAATCCATTTGCCAAAATTGTTTCCGCCTCATGAATTTGACAATGCTGCGCAGGGTTAGGGGTGCCCGTTAGATAATCGGTCGGGGGGGGGGGGATTGGACTTTTTTCAAAATAAATAATTTCTTGCCCAGTTTTGTGAAATAAACAAATTCTTTTTGGGCAGTTTTGAAATAAATAAATCCTGGTTGGATATTTATTAATATGGTGCACAGGTGCAACTTGTTTTACAAAAGGAGTATTTGAGGATGGCATGCACACTTAAAAAAAGGTTTCATATGGAACCTTTAAGGGTTCTATAAGTGGTTATAGATAAGGAACCCAGAGGTTCATTACTCAGCTTTAAACAGGTTCCAACAAAAAACAACATTTAGATAATCCAGCTGCACTGAACTCCCACAATGGAACCCCTCTCAAGTTGGGAGCATAGGGTCCTATCATAGGGCCTCCCACCAAGTAATATTTTGAACCTTTTCATTTCAATTGAACCCTACAAAATGTATAACCTTTTTTCGGTCGTGGGTTCTTTAATCTTTATATTTACCATGAAGAACCTTTAGGCCACACATAATTGATTCTTAGCTTCGCGGACCCGACGACACAATAGCATTGCTGCCGATGGAAAAAAAAAATAGAAAAAAAAAAATAAATAAATAAATTTTTTTTTACCTTTTTTTTTTGTCCTACCGACCGACCCTAGAAAAAGTGCCTTGAGAGGATCCGAGAAGCTAAAGATCAATTATGTGTGGCCTTAGCGTTAAGAGTGTGTGCTAAGAATAGGTGTCACCATTATCATGAAATCAACAATTTCCCCAAAATTGTACTGCATTCTATTTGATATTCTCAGCAACACATGTGTGCACGGACATACAGTACAACTCAAAATAAAGTATGAAATTTTTCAGGCAGAAGCCCTCTGTTTACCTTTTTTGCCCTCTTTTCTTCTCTCCACCTCCAAATCTCCTTACAAATCTCTTTGACTCCTTACAACAACCCTAGCCCACAAAAAGAACTCTATTTAGACAGCCACCAATGAAACTGCAATTAACAGAGGTGCAAAATATCAAGTAAATCAAACAAAATGGGGGTGATTGAGTTCAAATTGTTGTTGTTTAAATGTGATTTTAATGTAATTCTAAAAGGTAGTTTCAAGTAGGTAAATGTAGGCTGATTCTTCCTTCCTCCTAGGGCACTCGTACTTTATTTTGGGTTGTACTGTAAAATAAAGCACCGCCGTTGAATTCTTGTGGCCTGCGCCATCACAGTGGCAACCAGAGCAGGCTGCTGTAGCCCGAGATGATACTACTAAAGGTCCGGCTTGTAATGGCTTCAATTCTAAATCATACCTGTTAGTAACATGACAGTTTATTTAAAAATTCAGCTACCTGTATATTCGTGACAATAGCTTATTTGCAGAGTGATATCTGCCAAATACATCTGGCTACATATATGCAATGCCTGTAGAAGGAAGCAAATTAATTAGTTTGTCACTGCTCCATGGTAAATGTAACTATTATGCTATAGATTTATGAATTTATCTCTTTTTTATATTTTACATTATTAAGGTTTTAATAAATGAATATTCAATTCAATTCAATTCAATATGACACATCTAATATCAGACCATTTTTCAACTGCAGCAAGGTGGCCAGCCATTTCACCTGATGTCTAAACAGAAATTGAAAATTTTTATGTATCTCAGATATGTGACAAACATGTACGTTTTAAATTTCCATTTAATACAAAGGGGACGACCATCAGATTTTCTGGGGGAAGGGGCTTGGAGTTTTCCTGATTGGGAAATTATTTATTTCACGGTAATGACAGTAATTGTTTATCTCGGGTGCCTAACGTAAATGAATGTTCCTTTCTAAATCAAGCAACACCCTCTTGAGAAATATCCCCACCAGAAGTTACTTATTTCATGACTGTCCAAAAAAAATTTATTTATTTCACTATTAATGAGCAAGACATCTTTTATTTTTTAAAAAGGCAAAGATTTAATTTATGTGTTGCGTACCATGTTTCCAAATAAAAAAAACATAATTTTCATCTTTTTTTACATCACTTACACAGCCATATTCACTGGAATAATATATTTTACATCCATTACAATATGTCAAGTTTGTTGCATGAACAGTCTGTCACTTCAGGCCATTTTTTAAGTATAAAAGTGGTGGGGATTTGGCCCACCAGCCCCTGCAAAATCCCCACCAGAGACAGAGAGTTGCCCCACCAGTAATTGCCCTCTTGATTCGAAATTTCACATAAAATTGCTAAAATGTAGCAGTTTGCACTACAACCAGATGTAAATCCATGGAATTTAAATCGAAACTCAGTTTTTAATATTTGATCGTGAGAATAGTTCAATGAAATATTTTCAGCCATGCACATCCCAGTTTGTGACGCGATAATGAAATGCCCTCTTCAGGTAAAATCCCCACCGCTGAATTTTGCTTAAAAAATGCCCTGTGTCACTTTGATATAGATAAAGATTGGACTGTTACGCTGTGAAAATGGCACTTTGTGTGTCATCATGCTGATGATTTGTCATGATCATATCCAATACTTTCAATGTTAATTAGATTTAAGGAGACTTATCCCTCTTTGATTTATGCATCTGATTTTCACTCTAAAATCAGTTATGACAAGTCAAATGGCTTTCTCTTGATCATGACTAATCAAACAGCCTTTATGTTTCCCAAGTTGAAAGCAGCGAAGATGACACTTCATTGGCCATCATGAGTCACAAAGTGCATTTTTCACAGCGAACTGGTCCTGATTTTTTCTAAATCAAATTGACAAACTGTAAATGAACTATCTCAAAATGGAAATATGTGTTCCCTTTACAGGGCGTCTTTCTTTTGGTGTTGCATCTCAGAACTGCAGTGAGCTTATGGTGTTCATCTAAATAATGCATATTCAAAGAAACACAAAACACAGATTCCAAAGACATGAGGGAATAGAAAGGGAAGAGAAAGGGAGAAGAAAGGAAAGGTAAAATTCAAGGAAAAACAGAAGAAAATAGAATCAGAGAAAGAAATATGAAATGATCAGAGAGAAAATTAGATTCTGATTGCTCAAGGTTGGCTGATCAAGCGCAAGACTCAATTACAGAGACACGACAAATTTGCAAAACATGAATTCAAATTTGGAAATTTGATTTGCATACCGTGTCATGATTCCAAGGAAACACAGAAGATTGAATTAAAGCAAGATTTGGATAAAACTTGAAACAGCAGATTGTCCTGAAAAAACTTAAGGCTCAGGAACCAATGATTTCATACATATTATAAGTATCATTTTTTGTTCAGCATCATGTTTGGAATTATTTTTTTCTATTAGATTTTCAGATTCAATTTGAGATTCAGGTTGCATTTTATGGTTACAAAAGTTCATAATACAAAAAAGGAAACTAACTGTTCGAGACCCGAAGGCATAATTGCCACTAATGGGAATCAAAAGAATAATTTATATAAATTGTTTGATGATAATGATATTAATTCAAGAGAGTGATAAGAAATGAAGATTTAAGAAAAGACAGCAAGGAAAAAGAAAAGAGAAGTAGAAGAGTGATCAACCAACATAGCACTTTCCTTCAATTCTCTCTGTCTTACAACCTTCTTGTAGTGCCATACTTTATATCTGTATTTTTTCAGCTACTGTTCTCACAGACAAATTCTAATCAAACTCATTCTGTCACACTTGCTACTTCACCCACAAGTTGTACCAGTACAGTAGTAGTATCATTTTCCCTGGGGTCCGGAGAAGCAGGGTTGCTCCACCGTCAAGGACTGGCCCATGATCCATGGATGTACATGATTTGCTTATATACCATTTCAATACAATCTGTAAATTGCAGGTCAGTTTATCGGGCCCTCTAGTATGACATGATTGTTTTGCTGTTGCATATCAGATCTTCAGGGAGCGTATTGTGTTCATCTAAATAATGCATATTCAAAGAAACACAAAACACAGATTCCAAAGACATGAGGGAATAGAAAGGGAAGAGAAAGGGAGAAGAAAGGAAAGATAAAATTCAAGGAAAAACAGAAGAAAATAGAATCAGCCAAAGAAATATGAAATGATCAGAGAGGAAAATTAGATTCTGATTGCTCAAGGTTGGCTGATCAAGCGCAAGACTCAATTACAAAGACACGACAAATTTGCAAAACATGAATTCAAATTTGGAAATTTGATTTGCATACCGTGTCATGATTCCAAGGAAACACAGAAGATTGAATTAAAGCTAGATTTGGATAAAACTTGAAACAGAAGATTGTCTTAAAAAACTTGTGGTTTAGGGACCAAGGTTTTCTTCATATTATAAGTATTATATTTTGTTCAGCATAATGTTTGGAAATATTTTTCTATCAGATCTTCAGATTCTATTTCAGATTCAGGTTTGCATTTTCTGTCACAAAAGTTTGTAATTGTAAACTAACCATCCGAGACTTGAAGGCAGAATTGCTCACGTAAATCAAAAGAATAAATATGAAGTTTTTGATAATAATAAAGAGAGAGACAAGGATAACATATTTAAAAAGACAGAAAGTAAAAAGAAACGCAGAAGAGTGCTCAACCAACATAAGGGGGAAACCATTTTATCTTACCGGAGGCTTGGATTTTATTTTTAATAGATAATTTCTTGCTCAGTTTTGGTGAAATAAATTCCTTTTGGGCATTCTTGAAATGAATAATTTCTGGTTGGGGTTTTTCTTAACAAGGTGATGCCTGATTTAGGAATGAATATTTGGGGACTTTGCATGCTTGAAATAAATAATTACTGCCACTTTTACTATGAAATAAATGATTTCCCGCCAAGAAAACTCCAATATATATACAAAGAACCCGCTAGCTGAAAAATGGTTCTAAATTTGTTAGGGTTCAATTGAATTGAAGTGGTTCCATACTTGGTGGGAAGGCCCTGTGATAGGACCCTTTGCTCCCTTTACCAGCTTATAGAACTTTAAAGAGATCCATGTAAAATCTTTTTGTTGAGAGTGTATAAAAGCAAATGTCTGCTTTTGTCCAGAGATAACAGCTCCGACTGGAACTTCTCAAAAGTGACTGATAACTGGTCATCCACACCCAGATAATCTACCCTAGACGAATCTCTCTGAAAGTCAATATTTCCATAAATTTACGTCACGAGCGTCATATCCAATCATATGTCTAAGGCTTCGGGAAGTATCTAAATCAGCGAAATCGGCCTCATTTGCATAACTTGTGTGAAAGCCTGTTCATTGGCCAGCTTTGTGGGCGTGTCTGCTTTATTCACTGAAGGCTTTGCTGAAGTGGTCATCCAATGAAAGTTGATTGATTCTAAATTTTCCAGTGGATAATGATTATATGTTATTCTTTACATTTCTGCCTTCAGGGGTCTGTTTCCCTGAATGACAGTGGCCAGCATGCCCTTTAAAAGAACATGTTCAAAACACTCAGATCCATCTTTGGGACCCCTTAATCTGGGCCACTTTGCAATCTCTTCTGCAGCCCATCAATCACCAGGTCCGTTAGGATCTGTCTTCAACCATGCATCCATCCCCTCTTCCCCTCAAAAGCAATCACAACAACTAACCTCACTGGTTACCTTCTGAGAGGCCAAGAAAACCCATTCCCCCTCACCTTAATCAGGACGAGTGATATATCATACACTCTTAATGCAAAAGGTTCTTTATGGTATATATGCCTATATAAAGAACTCACGGTCAAAAAAAGGTTCTAATTTTTTAGGGTTCAATTGCATTGCACTTCAGCAAAGCCTTCAGTGAATAGATCAGACACGCCCACAATGATGGCCAATGAACAGGCCTTCACACATGTTATGCAAATGAGGGCGATACGCCGTTTCGCTCAATTCCGTAAGGGTTACATGTGTAATTCTTACATGGGCAGATAGATCTCTCTGAGACCTTTAAAATGATAGGTCGTACGTCTCTGAGGAGTTAATAGTTGCTTCGCAAATTGCCGGTAAAGTTTTGAAGTGGAAGGGAATCCTGGGCGCTGATTGGCTTTGACGCTCGTGACGTAAATGAATGATAATATGCGGCGATGGAAGGATTCGTCTAGGGTAGATTCTCTGGGTGTTGCATTGAAAAGGTTCAATACTTGGTCGAAAGACCATATGATAGGACCCCATGCACCCAACTTGAGAGAATTAAAGGTGTCCCATCGTGCGAGTTCAGTGCAGCTGGATTATCTAGATGTTGTTTTTGTTTGCTGGTGGGACCTTTAGGGTTAATTATCTATACCAGCTTATTCAACCCTTAAAGGTTCCATATAGAACCTGTTTGTTAAGAGGGCAGAAATACCCCCCCCCCCTCCCCTAATAAAGGTGCTAGTGATGTCATAAGGTCTACCACCTAGATATAAGTATAACAAGACAGGTTTTACTGTTGCGAAATCACAAGTATACAGTACACATTACTGTTTGTTGACATCAATGACATCACAATTGGCCCTATCCAACACATTGAAATGAACTGTCAATTTGTCATAGGGTAATGTTGTTAAAATCACTGTGATAGATGGTGTGACCTACTCAGTCACTTGTCCTGACAGCATTGCAAGTGAAGGGTATGACCTTACTAACTATTTGTTAGTCAAACAATATAACATAGCAAGAATAGGGGCACGACCTCACAAAGAATATGCCAGAGCATTTCTCTAAGCACTTGTAACTCATCAACTGTGGTTTTGGTAAATGGTTCTATGATAAAACTTAATGGGAGTGTGGTTCACAGCAATGAACCTCATGAATGTCAGGTCGCGTAAGAATACAACACGAGTCCGAAGGACGAGTGTTTATTCTGCAGCAGACCTGACATGAGTGAGGTTCATTGCTGTGAACCACACTCCCATTAAGTTTTATTTATATCCCACAATAAAAATAAACCTCCAGTAAAAAAATAGAGTGATTTCATGTGGCACTATTTTGTTTGAGTGGTGCCAAAAATATCCCTAGCAACCACACAGACCAATCAGAGCCTTAATAAAACATTGTGACGTCATCACTTCACTGTCCATTGTTTACATAGCAACGTCAGGACTTCTTTCATGTGGTTCACAACGATGAACCACATGGTTTGAATCACATGGTTTTTTGCCAGAACTACACTGCTTATTGTGGGATATAAACAAGATCTTTAATCATCTTTAGTTGTTAAACTTACTTAATTTTGAAGTTCCAGAATTCGACCAGGTTGCCCTACGACATAGTATTCCATAGTGTTCCGAGTGTGCTTAGGTACGAATTAATCCATTTTGCATCTTGTCAGAGAATATCGACCTTGAGAATATCGAGAATACGCAAGGTTAATTTGAGAATTGTACGTAATGTGATGCTATATATTTGAGACAGATCTTAGCCAAACATCTGCAGCAAGTGATGTCGACATGTGAGTTTCTGCTGCAATTCAGCTCAATTCAGACTGTCTGCAAACACCTACGTTAGATGAAATCAATGCAATTTGGTGAACACTGCTGGAAAACTGATGTATTAAATTTTGCACTGTTAATACAATTCCACTTTGGTTGTTGTGATTGATAGGGATGCCTTATCCGTTGACATGTCTGTCAGAAAAACACTGTGAGAAGTAGGCTAATCCACTAATTTTGTCAAATTAAAAGCATGACTTAAAATGTTTGAAAATGTCACTGTTTAGCCATGTCAGCACCTAAAATAGCCTTGTTTCTCTGTGACCGGATGAGGGTGATTTGCACTGTTTGCAGCTTGTTGTCAGTTGAAACACTTACGAATAGATTGCACATTCGTCCAAAAATTGTGCAAATCATGCAAAAATATCACCGTTTAGCACATTTGCATAAAATCCGTTGTTGAAGGAAGATGCCCGTGGTCACAGAGGGCCTCGTACAGTCTTTTGTAATCCGATGACACTTGTTTGCACGGCTGTCAGTGTAAATATCCACCACTACCATTCATCCCAGTGTGATTTTTAAACCACTGTCTGCAGGGCCCACGTGCTCAACGCAGTGCTTGCATGGAACTGCAACGTGTGGCAGAAGCCTCCCTCTTTCTACTGCAGCAACCACTGCAGCTGCTGCTGTTCTGAAGCAATGGTTGTGTAGTACATGGAACCAACACCAGGGCACCTGCAAAATGATCAATATATCTTTTATCACACTCCCCTAGAGCCCAAAAAATGGCCAATTTATTGTATATGTACACTGTACAGCACCATGTTGCATTTAAGAGGAAAAGTGTAGGGAGGTCAATTTATAACCCCAAAAAAGTCACATATGTATATTATTAAAATGCCTATAGATTACATAATATGAAGATGAAACTGATGGAAATGAAAACAGTACCCAGCAGACACCTCACTGTACCTTTTAAGCAACCTTTTAATAACATGTCTGTAATTCACGTATTTCAATATAGAAATGACATTTTTACTGCACTCGCGAATGGTATAAAAATATAGCCCCAAAATAGAAGTGGGTGGGGGGAGAAGGTCTAAACATCAATGGATTTGGCTGAATTTGGGCTGTGTCACTTGTAAACCACACAGGCTGTGTGGTTTACAAAGGAGATCAACTGGTCTAAAAACTAGCATGATCCAGAAAAAATTTCGATAAATGAAACATCCTAATGTAGGCTATTTATATATTACATACAAACTTATATGGTGTCCTTGCATAACAAAACTCACAAAACTGACTTGCCTCAAAAGTCAAAAAGTAGAAATACACATACCCGATGGTAGATCAGCCGTTTTGCAATGTGAATATCACGTTTTTGCGATCTTCTTGCGTCTTTTATTTTTTTGCCGATCTTTTGTCAATTTCAACTGGGGCAGTCCATTTACACTTGTTTGCATTCGTGACGCAACTAAATTGACAGCCACAATCGATGTGACGTCACAACAAGGCACTGCAGCGCCACTGGCAACTTATCTATTCTCTAGCATTTGTTTTCTACGAGCAATAGGTCTGTCTCCATATGGGGATTATGACAGGTATTATCAGTAGGTGGTGCAACCATAAGGTAGGAGTGCTATTTTTGTCTCGGGGAAGCCCACCTGATGACATATTATCTGGTTTGTTTGCAAAGTAAGTGAAATCCTTTGACCAACAGTTAATAATAATCTGGTTGTTTTAAAACATGTTATAATCCCCAAATCTGTATGATAACAACACTCTTTTTTGTTGAACTGCTGTTTTGAGAGCATAATCAATACAGTGTAGCTGACCCAAACAATCAAACATTCAACAAACACACTCATTACGTCAGAATCCTTGGCTTGGTCAACAACACCAATCACCTAGCTGAAACGCAAAGGGGATTCCATCAGAGCTCCTATTGCTTGGAGACACCACCTGTACATAAATTCGGAACTACAAATTGGAGACAGACCTATTGAAATAGTGCCAAATTCCAGTTCGCATCCATCATGAGACACACTGTACGTAGATCCCTTCCATCTGTAGTATCTTGTATTTTAGTGCATGTCACAACCAAACGAGTATTAAAAATTGTTGACATTTAGGGAATAAATCAAATGTGGATCAATTGTGATTACATGTATCACAATCTTACACACTATGAAAACTGTCCTTATCATTCATGGTAAAATTTGATCCATTATCACCCAAAAGTGAGCTACATAATGTTCACTGATCAGACTCAGACCAAAAAATTCCTTACAAAATTTAGATTAATATGAGCCTTGTCTGATGAGTGAACCCCATGTAGCTTGTAGTGAAAACTGGCCTTAAAAGTTTGAATCAGGGAAATTTCAAAATGGCCACCATTTGTTATTGCTCTCTGCACATGCTCAATAGGTCTGATATATATATATGCTCAGTGGAATCAGGTCACTCCCGGGCATGCTCAGTCCCAAATTAGGTCAGAGCAAATTTTCTATTACATTTCTATAGTGTTACTTTGGGTGGCCAATTTTCTTCCTTCCGCTGCAATCATTTTGCATAACTTCATGGTATGACATAGACATGAATCTTTGTCTTTCTAGATGTCACGGAAAATATCGCAAGATGAGAGACCATGTTGACAACGAAAGACCGCTCTTTGACTATACAATGGTCCCTGTGTTATAAGACCACCCCTTCTGCGGTCATGAAGCAGTCTCTCATGTGGGTGTGGTCTCTCGTGGGGGTGCAAAATGAACTAATAATACTGCTTAGTGTGGGAGGAAGGTGGTCACATAAGGCAAGTCAGTCTTACAACAGGGGGTCTTATAACGCATGTTCCACTGTACTCGTGAATTATGACACAGGGACAACCATTGTTGATTTAAGCAATGCTCCATGAAAATGATGCAGTTCTATTGCATTTCACAATCATCTTATTCAGGGGACGTTTGATATGGTGGCCCTCACGTTTTCAATAAGCCGCATAAATGGGATGGTATATTGTCCTGCATGATCTGTAAATGACCTGACACTATCTATAACACACACTGACACTCACAGCACTATGTCTGAGAGTCATACACATTGTAGATATACAGATATCGCTTTCAGTAATTGCGATGAGCTTCTATATAAAGAGTCAATTTGGTTATGAGCTTTTGGTACGAAAGCAAAATAAAACACAATGTATATGATTTGAAATATGTTTTCCCTGGATATCTTTAAACATGTTGAAAATAACAAAGATCGAAAAGAGACGAAATTTCACAAAAAACATGTCACTTTCCTGTCATCCAAAAGTGCCAGTAGCAGCTACTCCGGAATCATGGTGTTCTTTTAATGGTTATGTAGTGGAGAGTCCTGACAAAAATTACAGAGAAAGCTCCATGCGAAGTCAGGCAGTGATAACAGCAACAAGTATCTTTAAATTGTCTATCAAAGATGATGCTGAGCACTGAAGGTGACCTGGTCAGACTGGGACCCTTAATAAGGTAACGGCATAGTTAGGACAATGTTAGGGTGAAAGTCCTCTGTGGCTGAGCACGTCAGAGTCCTCGGGCCATGGTAATTTCCCAGACTGTGGGGTGTCCGCAAGTATACTGGTCTTTTTAAAGTTTTGAGAAAACTCTGCAAGAGTGAAAGAAGTAGGAATTCTGTGATCGCAAAGAGGAACAGCAAGATTATAGGAACATCGTAAACTACACAGGCGACAAAGAAGTTGTTGCATCTTTATAGTTCCTCGGGCAGATCGATCCATCCTAATTGTGAGCTCCAGGAGTCTACTGGTTGACAGAGACAATCATAGACTACTAGTCACACTTACAGACTAAATAGTCAGTCCTCAATTAAACAGCTTCCCAAATATATTCTTATCACTGCAGTTGAGGGAGCTCAGCTAGCCAAGGATATGGCTATCACAATTCCAACAATTCAATGACCAGTTATACTGGGATTTCAAGATGCTAGTTTGTGTATGTTAAGAATGACAAACAATATAGTTACGGTTCACAGATAGACTAAAAGGTTAGAATGATTTATTGAAGATGACAGTGGGTTATATAGTGAAATGTACAAACAGGTAATTGGTGGATGGCAATCAGCCAATCAGAGAACAGTATTAATAAAATGGGACAGTGCCCTTATGCATTGTATACACAGTATGTGGGTTCAGTGATTCTGGACTCCAGGTTTCATAACCAGAAAGGTGCTAATTGGTAAAGTGCAATTAACTTCCCTTAGATAATTGTTACTAGCTTTTATCCCCCCAATTCATCTTAATTCCCAATAGACAGAATGCTGGATCACAGAGAATTGTCAGATGCCTTGGTTTGGCAAGGCCTTTGTGTTGGGGCTTATAGATAGGCCCAGCATGATAAATGGTACAACAATACAGAGGATTAAAATTAGGGCCCTTTGTGTAACTTGGTGTCACAAAGGGCAAGCCATATGTGAATGGACTTTAATTATATGGTATCTTAAATGTGGACAATTCTCTGGACTGGCAAACTTGTATTATGCATTAAATGCATTGAATTTACTCTTGGCCAAAATGTACCAACTTAAATGCAGAAAAGATATATTACCCAACTTTTGGATCCAAGCCTCACTGATGAAGGTAAATACATAGAAGCTCTAGGAAGTAGATCTAAGGAATATATATAAAATGGTATTCATAATTGCATGTATGCTTTTACATTGGTTATACCCTGCCCCAGCTGTGTGATACTTGTTAGCACAAAGCTTTGGGTTCTACCAGAATTTATCAAAATTAAGTAAAAGATGCAATTAAGTAACTAAACAATTAAGTAATTAAACAATGCTTGCTCTCCCAAGGATTAAAGGCCGGTGTGTTACAAAAGACTCACACCAAACATACCAAGTATACGACATTGGCCTTTAACCAGCAAAATTTAAATACAGTGATTAAATGACAATTGTGTAACTGATCAAATGTGGTGGCCGACAATAGGCTTAATTAAAAGGCTTATCCTGTAGTTACACAATGATAGGGCTTCAAAAAGCCATTATCAGTAATTCCCATTGACACCCTAGTTGGTGGACAATGGACAGTAATCCTCAGTAATCTAGAGTAAGATAATTTCTATACATCAATGGCATGACAATCTGTCATGGTACACAAAAGATGATGCACAATTGCCCCATGGCTAATTCAATACAATGTAATCTAATTTGTTATACAATATAATACAAGTAATTCTACACACATATTTGAGCTTCCCTTAGACAGCGTGAACCATAATAAAAAAAAATTTTGATGTTTTATGCACACACATGGACATGACATAACATAAACGTAAATGACAAACAAAATGACAGATAACACGCACTGGTACATCGACTTACAGATAACATATAAACATCAAACATATAGACACAGAAAATGACACATATTAACACATGATGGCGTTGCTAGTTTGGTTTTTTTTTTTGATACCAGACCGCCATCCTACCAATTAAAGGAAATATGATGACTATAACGTAGGATTAAGGTGACTAAGCTTAGGACGTCTACGTTAATCTATTTCCTAAAATTGTGGTGATAACTAGTTATTGTGTGTAGCGCCGGGGACTAAATTGAGGATGAAGTTTCTCAGCCTACAACTTCGGACTTCCCAATTAACCTGGCGCTCACAAATGAAAATTTCTAATTATCTAAGTTACTTAGTGTGGTGACTAAACTTGGGCTTGAAGCGCCGACCCAGCTGGATGGCTCCAAGTTGACCTTCCTAAGGTTTACTAAAATACAGTAAAATGATAGAAAAATGTTGTGATTAATGGGTGCCCTCGACCTGGCAAAGCCCCTTATAGTGGATGTGTCATTTAATGGTAAATGAGAAAAATAAATAAAACTCATAAATTTTGGAGAAAATTCTAAAAACTCCTAGAATCTCATGCGCAAGTTACTCAATAACTGCTTGAGCATGTGAAATTATAATTAGTGATCTCAGTCTATACAAAAAACCTTGTTGTAGGAAAAATGTAATTGTTGAAAAACCTACGAGGAAAAATTAGACTGGTGACTGTTTTGACATGACATAAGTGGTAAAATGAACAATTGACATTATAAGTAAAATGGTGATATTATACAATGTGATTATTGCTTTGTTGTCATTTTAAACTACGTCCCCTCATCGTGGTTCCCTGTGTTTCCAGGTACGTCCACGTGGAGGTTCGCTTAAAATGACCTAGTTAAATTGAACAACGTTTGGTAATGTTACAAAATGTTGACATTAATACAATGTGACCCAAAAAGAAAGTAAATAAAAAAAATAAAGAAATGGTTGATAAATGTATTGCAATACAATTTTGACCACCGTAGATATACCTTGTTGTGCCATTTTGTTTATAATGATAATCTTCAATGGTTTGAAGAAAACAATAAAATTGGTACAAATGGCATCCTGTTATACTTATATATTAATTCGGGCAATATGGAGTAAACTTCCTTAAACGAAACGCGCGGCGAAAAGGTGGAAGTAAGCTCCTTTACCCTAGTTTGTTGTGTTAATTACATTAGTGGAAAATATTTGTTCTATTAAAGTTTACACAATAATAAGCTTCTGGTATTTATTGATACAGTAATAAGTGGATGTAATCGATAATTGATGTTGTTGGTAAGTTTTGTATGGTATGCTGCTGTAAAGTGCAGACTTGATTGGAATTGTCACCTTCTTAAACTAAAAAAAACCTTGTTTATAAGGAAAAAATGGAATTTTGAGGTGATATGATGTCGTGTTTAAGAGCTGAAAAACCTCTTCGAGGAAAAGAGCTCACAACTGTTAAAATACTTGTTGCGGAAGCAAGAAAATTATACTGATAGATAGCTGAGAATGTATACTATTGAGGTAAATTAGTTGTAAACCTTCGCTAATGATTTTAGATGAGATATAAGAATTATTGTTTTGGGTCTTAAAATTTGCGACTAATGTTTACCTTTGACCATTTGTCAAAAAAAAAAAATGCTGCGTCATTGTGCTGGTCACGTTTCAGCGGTGACATCCAAGGACTGTGGCACGTGGGTGGGCCTGGTTGTTACATAATCTTACTTAATAGGCAATCAAGCCCAGAGAGGTCACTGGGGCATTTTGAGTGCAAAAGATCCAATGTATTAGAAGACATAGAATAAATTTGCTATAAGAGTCGCACAGTATCGTCTTGAAAACTGGCTTGTCGACTGTAATTTGTGGGGTAAAATCTGGTTTTACGTCCCTAATTTATGCTCTGGGTGCTAGACAATAATTACTGCGCGCGGCTTATGTTTGCAGGAATTTATAGTGCAGTAAATGACTATTCTAAAGTAAGTTCTTGGGAGTCACCAGGACTACATGACTCTTAAAAGAAAAATTTGTGCATGCAGGGATGCTTACGTAGATCTCAGCTGCTCTATTAGGGAGCACCTAAACTGAGTCTTGGTGCATAAAATAATAATACAATAAAAAAAAAAATGAATGACACGCTGAATGACATAAGTGAGACGCATTTAGATACCCTTGCCCTTGAAATACTCGAAGCTAGAAAACATATATTATGAATGATTGAATCTGCAGAATGATAATTATTTTCAATGAGATGACAATCTCCTAGCAGCAAAATGTTTGTCACAGCCAGGTTTGGTTGGGACATCCAATGGTCGTTAAAATTGGCTGATCTGGTACCGTGATCAGACCTAGGGTTATCGTTCTCAGGATGTTAACCTTTACATCACAAGTGTTAACTTAAAATTGGCTAACTTCAGCGACTTTGTTGACAGTCGATGTGCTCCATGGTGGTCCTGCAATCAGTGGGTAGGGGGATAGATGGATATAAGTTATTTTGGGGTCGCCTGATGGGTTGGTGGTTGGTTGGTTCTACTTGCTGAGCACCACTTGGTTGATGGTTGTCTGTGAGAGCTAGGTTCTCAGAGAGAGGATGGTTCTCGGGTGCTTGTTGTGCCATTGCCCTTTTATATTTTGATGTTAACCTTGCCACCAGGTGGCGTCCTTTTAATGCAACAACAGCCAAGAAGAACCACAGGCATACAATTAAACTAACATTTATGAAGGATAAATGATTGTTAATGTGGCCAATGTGAGATGTTTGCTTGACCACGTGGGCAGAATTTAAATGTGATAATTCGGTGAAGATGGGTCCTGAAGCTGTGTCAGGGACTATTTGGGGAAGGGCTAATTCCACGGTCTTGTCAGTGTATCTATATTTAAAGTTAAAATGGGATGTTACATTGACCGTGGGCATGATATAACGTCTCTTCATATATAGATGACCAATACAGGCCACTGTCCATCCATCTAATAGCTTGGGTCTCAAGATCTATCGAAAGACCTTTCTTCTCGAGAGACTTGATGGAGTCCATCGTGTTTGATAATGTGGTGACTTGTTGGGCGAGGTGTCGAGGGTAGGTCGGGGGGTCGAGGGTCACGAAGACATCCCAGGTTGCTATAATTTGCCTAAGTTCTTCCCCTCCTGTAATGCTTATGCCATCGGGCAGGAGCGTCACCTCGGCTGCATCTGTTGAGAGCGAAGAAGCATTTATCCAATCGATAACAAAGGCAAATAACAGCAGTACATACCTGGGTGTCATGGTTATTGAGTCGATGATGATTTGATGAAGGCCTTCAGGCTAGCGATGGCTTCGAGGCGAGCACGCTTCTGCTCTGAAGGTGATGGTCCACGGACTTCCGGCTGTTCCCTCTTTGACGACCGAGTGAAGTAGGGGCGAGCACGTTTGATGTCCGGGGGATGATAAGGCTGTGGATTCACAGGAGGCTGAGCGGGGGCCAAGCTGCGTCGGGGAGGCTGCCGATGCAGTCGTTTGGCCGATGGAGGCTTTGGCGGAGGAGGCCCGGGGTTCTTCCGAGGGGGGCGAGGTGGCTCGGGGGCAGGAGGTTGCAGCTGTTGGGGCTGGTGCTCTCTCTTCTGCTGTTGAAGTCGCCGGTGTCTGTCTGCCAGTAAGTGCCTTGGTGTAGGTGCTGTTGTAGTCCGGGTCGAGTTGGGAGTAATCGCAGGTGTAGTCCGAGCAGGCTGGTGGTCAGCTGCTAAGTGACCATCTAGAGGCATGTGGTCACTTTTGTTGCCCGGGGGGGAAGCTGGACGCTTGATTGCGTGGCGCCGACCGATGGGGGGTGGCTTGTGCACGTGAGCGTGGCTTCGATCCCTGCGATCCTCGTGATTTGGCGTGGCAGGCGTGATTTGCTGGTTGGAGGGACCCGGCTGTTGTGGGTCTGGAACCACGTGGAGACCGATGGTCTTGGTTGATTTGTGAGGATTCCTGATGGGTCTTGGGTTGTGCTCGTCCCAGCAGATGTTGGGGTCAACCAATTTGACCTTGTTCCTGTTGAGTGTTCTCTGCTTTCCGGACTGTTGATGCACAACCCAAATGACCTTCCCTCTGACCTTGGTTACAGTCCAGTGTGGGTCCCACCTGGATGTCAGGCTGAGTGGCTCGGTGGCTAGGACGACACAAGAATCACCTGGCTTGATGACCCCTGTATTCGCTTGTTGATCCAGTCGCCGCCGATTCCACTGCCTGGCGTCCTTCGTCAGTCCTGCTGCCGTCCTGAGGGCGTCCGACAAGTGCTGGAGGCGTTGATCCAATGGCTGCTCAGCTGGCAATAAACGACTGAGGGGCAGTCTGGCTCTTCTGCCAAAATGTAGGAAATATGGCGTATGGCCTGTGACATCACTAACTGAATTGTTGTAAGCTAGTAAAGCCATACCCAAATATTGCTGCCAGTCTCCTCTGCTGTTGTTGATGAGGGCCGTGATGATGCGTTTGAGCGTACCATTGAATCTCTCGCACTTGCCATTCGCCTGCGGATTGTAGGGTGTAGTTCTTCGGTGTTCGATTCCCACGTCAGCCAGATATTCGGTCAAGGCCCTCGCATTGAACTCCAGTCCTCGATCTGTGAGGATGACGTCACAGAAGCCATGTCTGCTGAAGTAGTGATGGCTTAGGGCTTCCCAAACAGCTTGGCTTGACTTCGAGGCGAGGGGAAAGGCTTCGGCCCAGCCGGTGCAGTGGTCTATGATGGTCAAGATATAGGTATTGCCAGCAGGAGTTTCCACGAGGGGGCCAATCAAATCTGCAGCCAAAAATTGCATTGGGGCCTTCGGGAGAGGCATTTGGCCATATGGAGCTTTGACTGGCTGTCTGTTGTGGACTATGCAATGAGGGCATTGCTTGATGAACTCCGATACCTGACGCTTCATGCCTGACCATACGAATGCTTCTTTGATCCTCAGCATTGTCTTGCGCACCGACATGTGACCGACTTCCTGGTGAGCCTTGGTAATGACTTCCATCTGGTGACGTGGTGGTAAGACGAGCCTGGGATGTTCAGGGGCGTATCTGTAGGGAGGTGTGGTGGAGTAGAGGAGACCATTGATGATTTCGTAGTTATCGTCGTCATCGTCCTCCTCTTTGTCCTTCCATTCAGGCAGGGCCCTTTGATCCGCGGCTAGTTGTCGTAGATCGAGGCCATAGGACTGTGCTTCGGCATGAAGCTCGTTGTCAATGGGGGGAATTTTGTCGCCGAGTTGCCAAAATCCGACGTCGAAGGTGGCCACAGTGTCATGTTGTCTGATTCTCGAGAGCATATCAGCTCGGACGTTGAGTTTGCCCTTGTGGTATTCCACTTTACAACCATATTCCGACAAGAGTACAGCCCATCTCTGTATCTTGGTATTGTTGAGGTCTTTTGTAAAGAGGCTCGTAAGGGGCTTATGGTCGACGAACGTCCTGTATGAGCTGCCGATGAGATATACTCTGAGTTGCTTGAGACAATAGACCAAACCATAAGCTTCTTTCTCGATCGTTGCCCATCGACGCTGAGTGGCAGTCAGTTGCTTCGACAAATAGACGATAGGTCTTTCCACCCCATTATCGTCCACCTGGCAAAGTACGCCCCCCACAGCGTAGTCGCAGGCGTCGCAATAAAGTAAATAGGGCTTGTCGGGTTGTGGATGAGCCATTATTCGTTCACTGCAAAGTTCAGCCTTGAGAGTGTCGAACGCCACTTGTTGGTCGTCTGACCAGATGAACTTGACATTTTTTCTGGTCAGGAGGGTGAGTGGTTCTGCTATTTTGGCATAGTCGACGATGCAGGAACGATAATATGAACACATACCCAGGAAGGTCCTTGTCTCGGATAAATTTGTGGGCGCTTTCATGTTGTTGATGGCCTCGGTCTTCTGTGGGTCCGCCGCGAGGCCCTGGGCGCTCACAATATATCCAAGCAGCTTGACTTGCTTCATGCCGAAGACGCATTTCTTGGGATTGAGTCTCAAGTTGTACGATCGGATGCGGTCAAAGATGATCTCTAGATGTTTGAGATGTTCTTCTTCGTTTGAGCTAAAGATGACCAAGTCGTCAATGTAGATCAAAGCGATTTTGCCGATCAAGCCCTTCAGAATGACCTCCATGGCCCTTTGGAATTTCTGAGTGGCACAGTTCAGGCCCATCGGTAGCCTGGTCCAATGAAAGAGCCCGCGATGGCACACAAATGCGGTCTTCTCTTGGTCATCAGGATGAAGTGGTAACTGATGGTATCCAGATTTAAGATCAATGGTGGAAAATACGGTCGCACCTTGTAATTGATCGAAGATGTCCCTGATCAATGGAATAGGGTAGGCATCATTCTTGGTGATCTTGTTGACGGCCGTATAGTCCACCGTGAATCTTGGTTCGTTGCTGTCTTTCTTTTCGACGAGGACGACTGGGGAAGACCAAGGAGACGACGAGGGCACAATGACGCCCTGCTCGAGTAACTCGTCCAGCTTCGCATCGAGCGCCTGACGTTTGCTGAAGGGTAGACGATATGGTCTTCTCTTGACTGGTCCCCCAGTCGTTTCGATCCTTACTTCGATCTCAGGATGACATCCGAGGTCCTCGCCCTTGGCTGCAAAAAGGTCGTCGTTTTTGCGAACCAAGGCCTCGATGTAAGAGTCTGAAATGAGGGGGGGTCGGTCCCCAAGCGAGCCTATTATCTGCCTCCTGGGTAATAGCTCGAATGCATGCCCTTTCCACGAAAGCATGCCTTGTCCATAGTCAATCAGAGCACCATCTCGCCTCAGTACGTCTCGCCCCAAGATCATACCGTGGCCGATGCCTTCCACAACAGTCACATTGAATGCCCCCACACGTAATTCAGTTAATTCAACTACACCGACAGTCTTGATTTCACCCCCAGTGACATTACATAGTTGCATGGTCGGTGGATTAATTTTGGGGATGAAACCAGCCAATTCACAAAAATTGTCAAATTCTTGGCGCCTTAGAACGCTCCTTGTTGCTCCGGTATCTAGAAGCGCTGTACAATTGCAATGTTCAAATTCCAGCTCGACATAGACTAAGGAGTCGACGTCTAAGGCGCTTATTGGCCCCCCTGGTAGCGAGGTCCTCGGTAACTGCGCCCTTGGTTCTGGTTTCTATTCTGTCTGGCTCTGTCAGACAGGCGTTTCCTGCAATCTGGGGCCATGTGACCAATTTTACGGCAATAGTTACATACCGGATAGCCATCGTCTGTGAATTGGTTCTCGGCAGGTCCCTGGGCACGTTGATTGCCCTGCTGTTGGTTATACTGGGCCACCGGAGCCCTGCGTGTAACGTACGCATTCGGTGTGGGATGGTAGTATCCCTGGGGCTGCTGTGGCTGTTGTCGATGCGACTGGTGTGGCTGGCTGTCGTGGTGTCGGCCGCTGTTTTGTCGTGGCTGTTGTGGAGCCCGATCTTTCTTAAGATCATCTCTGAGCCCTTGCAGGAGTGCAGTCATCTTAGTGAACTGGTGTGTCAAGCCAGTAATTTGACGCTTGCTATCCTGGTCCTGCAAGTCTTGGGGGGGCGGCTGGCGATCTCGGGGGGGTTGTTGTCCCCCAACGGCTCCAACTTCCATGGGTTCTTCAAATCTTTGGGGCTCTTTGTGGCCAGAAATGAGGCCTTTTTCTCGGGCCATTGTCACTCGATTCTGGTTCGACTGAAGTTGGCAGACTTTGTGGATTGCCAGCTCGAAGGTCTGTGGATAGCCCTTCTCAATGAGCTTGATGGCTAACTTATCGTCCGAAAGGCCTTTTATGTAGTACTCGATGAGGAGTCGTCTCTCGGCATCTTCTCTCTCCTCATCCCGAGCCAGTGGATATGCAAGTTCAACGGCCTTCCTGTAACGCCTGCCGTAGGCTGCCGTCGTTTCATATGAGGCCTGTTTAATGTGCTGAACTTCGTGTTTCAGCTTTTCATCTTCCTGTGATGAAAGGAATTGGGTTTGCACATGAAGTTTAACCTCCTCCCATGTGGCGTACAAGCGTCGGTCGTGAGCCCTGAGAAATCTCTCGATTTCTTCTCTTAAGTCCGCCGTGGCTGACGTCGTGGCCACCAAAATTGTTTGCTGGGTGTAGGGCAGGGTGAGTTCTACTTCCCTGATCCAGTTTCTCACTGATTGTGATGTGCTGCCGTCACAGGATGGAACTCGTTTGGCACAATCCAGGGCCTGTTGTCTGTCCTCGGCCAAAAGTTGTTGTTGCAGGGCCCTGTACTGTAAATCTAATACCTCTTGATGCTCCTTTTTGGATTGATGCATAAAATGGTCTCTAAGGACTCGTTCTTGCCTGAGATATTCTACGAATGTGATCTCCGGTAGTGCGTGTTGGGCCTGCTCATTGTCCTCGACGGGTTCTGGGTCCTCTCCTTGGGCCACTCGGGCTGCCGCTTCTTCTTCGTTGGCCCTTCGTTGGGCTTCGACGTGGGCCCTTTGTTGGGCTGCCATCTCTTGCTCGCGTCGTTGGAGCTCGAGGAGATGGGGGTTGTTGGGGTTGAAGGGCGGGTATGGCATCTCGATTGCCTTGTAGAAATAATCCTGATATGTGAAAGGTAAAAGTAATCAGGGGACCTAACTTTGAGCTAAGGGGTTAGTTGAAGAATCTCGAAGCCCATGTGTTTTGGTAAAATATGTCTTCGCGCCTAAAACTTTCAACTAATTGCTGATCTTGTCGTACATCCAGTAATGTGTTTTGGTAAAAGTTGCGGTTTTCAAAATATCCAGAGAAAAAAAAAATTTTGGCTTGTAATATCCACTATGTACTCACTGTACTGCTCCAATATGTTCACAAAAAGTTGACTCTGTTCAATTCACTCAGGGTACACCATTGTGAACTCCACTAGTAGTAAAAAAAAAAAATTTTGAGCTTGTGCTTAATTCAGTCTTTGTTCACTTCACTCCAATGATTCAGAAAAGTTGACTCTGTTCAATCATGTCAGGGTACACCATTGTGAGCTCCAGGAGTCCACTGGTTGACAGAGACAATCATAGACTACTAGTCACACTTACAGACTAAATAGTCAGTCCTCAATTAAACAGCTTCCCAAATATATTCTTATCACTGCAGTTGAGGGAGCTCAGCTAGCCAAGGATATGGCTATCACAATTCCAACAATTCAATGACCAGTTATACTGGGATTTCAAGATGCTAGTTTGTGTATGTTAAGAATGACAAACAATATAGTTACGGTTCACAGATAGACTAAAAGGTTAGAATGATTTATTGAAGATGACAGTGGGTTATATAGTGAAATGTACAAACAGGTAATTGGTGGATGGCAATCAGCCAATCAGAGAACAGTATTAATAAAATGGGACAGTGCCCTTATGCATTGTATACACAGTATGTGGGTTCAGTGATTCTGGACTCCAGGTTTCATAACCAGAAAGGTGCTAATTGGTAAAGTGCAATTAACTTCCCTTAGATAATTGTTACTAGCTTTTATCCCCCCAATTCATCTTAATTCCCAATAGACAGAATGCTGGATCACAGAGAATTGTCAGATGCCTTGGTTTGGCAAGGCCTTTGTGTTGGGGCTTATAGATAGGCCCAGCATGATAAATGGTACAACAATACAGAGGATTAAAATTAGGGCCCTTTGTGTAACTTGGTGTCACAAAGGGCAAGCCATATGTGAATGGACTTTAATTATATGGTATCTTAAATGTGGACAATTCTCTGGACTGGCAAACTTGTATTATGCATTAAATGCATTGAATTTACTCTTGGCCAAAATGTACCAACTTAAATGCAGAAAAGATATATTACCCAACTTTTGGATCCAAGCCTCACTGATGAAGGTAAATACATAGAAGCTCTAGGAAGTAGATCTAAGGAATATATATAAAATGGTATTCATAATTGCATGTATGCTTTTACATAATGATACCAAGAAACAGAGAGGAAGCTCATGAAGCCTGTGATGGACTCTTCTTGTTCCAATCAATGTCTAGCGATCCTTTAGTTACTTGGCCAAAGTAACTGATTACCTTACAAATTACTTGTGCTAGCAATACTTGAATATGCACTCTTAACAAAAAGGCTCCAAATAGAACCTTTAAAGGTTCTATGAGCTGGTATAGATAAGTAACCTTGCCTAAAAGTAACCCTAAAAAGGTGATAACCTTACAAATTACTTGTGAGAGCAATACTTGAATATATACACTCTTGTCAAAAAGGTTCCAAATAGAACCTTTAAAGGTTCTATGAGCTGGTATAGATAAGTAACCTTGCCTGAAAGTAACCCTAAAAAGGTGATAACCTTACAAATTACTTGTGAGAGCAATACTTGAATATACTCTCTTAACGAAAAGGTTCCAAATAGAACCTTTAAGGGTTCTAAAAGCTGGTATAGAGAAGGAAACCTAAAAAGGTTCATTATTGATCTTTTAAAAAGATTCCGACAGCAAATCAGAACAACACTTGTATATGGAAGCCCTTTCTCTCAAGTTGGGAGCATGGGCTTCCATCATAGGGCCTTCCCACCAGTATTGAACCTGTGCAATTCAGTTGAACCTTTTTCAGCTGTGGGTTCGTCATATATACCATCAAGAACCTTTTGTGTTAAAACTATTTAGATTTCTTTTATGTACTTTTAGTTTCTGGAAAAAAACTTTAGTGAATTTAAACCTATTAAAACAATGAGGGTACTGCTGTTTCCCAAATTCGTCAATTATTAAATTAAGTAGGCCCTGAATACCTGCATTATAAGACCCCCTGTTGTAAGACCAACCTGCCTTGAAATTAGAATGAAATGGAATGTACCATATAAAATGAACCACTTGTATATGAAGTTCCAGAAAGCAAAATGATACTATTTCTGTCGTATATGCTACACGTATATCTGCTATATTGAATGAGTATATCAATATTCACAATGTGTGTGATCTCACAACTGAGGCACAGGGAGTGTCATTGTGTGTTATAGATAGTGTCAGGTCATCTGCAGATCATGCAGGACAATATACCATCCCATTTATGCGGCTTATTGAAAACGTGAGGGCTACCAATATAATACCGTTCTCTGCATATATATGAACGAAGAAATGGTGTAGCAATATATATTATTTCTTTATTACAAAAACATGTTTGGTACCAGCTCAGTCGTTAGTGCAATGGATGGTATTTTCTTAGTCTAAAGTCCGATTCCCAATCTGGTGGGTACCTGCATAGAGCCTCAGACATACATTGAACAGCAGAGAAAGATATCAATGACGAACCAAAAGAATTAACAGAAGGACACTTGCTTCTTAAACTTATTGACAGAAATGATGCCCACGAACATCCAAACCAAAGCTAAAGGTGAAGTTACTCAAGTAAAAATGCAAAAACACAGATGAACCAAGAAATACATATTAGGCTTGTAGCACAGTATTGTGTACACATTTTGGCCACCGATGATGAAAAATGAAAGTTGTAGCACAATTAACTACTTCTTATATTTTGATAGCTAATATAGAAGGATTGAGCTTAACGAGCTTTCGTTGTTCCATAATATGGGGTGAATCGGTACACTGGGGTGAATCGTGACAGAACTGGAATATGGTTTATTTCTTTCAAAAAAATAACTACTTCCACTTAATCCAGGAAGTTAATTATTGAAACACTTATAACACACATACTGGAGTACATTTTACTGGGGTTTTACATTTCTAACTGCAGACAATGAGGAGCTGCGCCTTAAGCTCCGCCCTGCAAAAATTGAATTCTACACAGTTGGTCAAAACGCTTGTGCCACAAAAAGTATAAGTGTTAAAGCCACCAAACCACCAGGAAACGTTCATGATATAGTGTTGAACAACTCTGGAAAAAATTGTAGCCATAGCTATAACAGCATTGACTATGCTCAACAAAACCAAGCCAAAGTCAATTTTAGTGTTATTTTTGGATGAAAGTAAATGATTGGTAAATGCACAAAAAGCGAAATTGGGGGTCAAGTTATATGAAATGAATAATTCACATGGTTAAAACATAGTGGAAAATCAATTTAACCTTTTAAAATTGGTAAATGATGACTTAAACACTATATATTGTGATAACGATAAATTCCCTGAAATTAACAAGAAATCATGTGATATAATATAGAGATGAAGGTATCAAAATAAGGAAATTTGGTTCCAAATCAGTTAGAAATAGTTCTAGGGAACCAGATTATTAGACATAGTATTTGATTTTTGGATGTTGGATCTTGGATTCTGTTCTAAGTTAATAGCAGATTTTTGACTCACCCCAAATTATCCCAAGTAATTTTCATTTGAATATAAATGCATGGTCCATTGTAGAAAATAATTCAAATTGGCATTATTGATATTGGATTTAATCCAGAAGTACCTGTCTATTGCATAATTAGCAAAAAAATACGGTTTTTGACAATTTTCTCTCATTTATCATATTTTTAAAAATATGCTAATTTTGCGCATAATTGAGTTCAGATTGCTCTCTAAAATTTTTTTTGGCTTCTTAAATATATTTGATAATGATTATTCACAAGTATCCATGCAATTGGCATGACCATGGTGACGTAGCACCAGGAAATGTCGGTTTCATAAAACGCGACGTACTTGTGAACGCACTAAGATCAACTCTAACAAGTTCAATATGATGGTTGGAGACTTAATAGTTTGTCCAGTATTGCAGTTTGATGCATAAATATCTGTAAAAAAATGTCAACCTTACCTCTAAAAGTTTGACACCTAAACCTACGAATTTGTAAAACGCGACGTACTTGTGAACATTTGCATAAGCAATGCGAAAGTATCCTAAAGGTGCCCTTATAACGGTCTCAGGAACTGAAGAAGTGTTGGTCTAGAAGAGCGATACTATGGGGCTTTCACGCAGCCATTAGCAATGTTTCACAAATAAAGCATATGTATTCCAGGAGGGGTCAAAAGTGCATGTAAGAAAATTAATTGTTTTCAAACTATGTGACATCTTCATGTAAAAAATTCTCTTGGCTAACGCTAACACTGTAAAACCATAATTTTTTTAACTAAATACGTTCTTTGTGTTTCAGTCTATGATACTGAACCGATTATTTCATCTTGAAAAGTGTTAAAATATCAAAAGCATCACTGTTTATAAGCAATACTATTTGTGAATGAGCTATAAACAAGGCAAAAAATGCGTTTTTTGAGCAGAATTTTGATTTATGGTGATAGGCGAATCAACCAACACATAGCAAACCATATATTTCTGAAAACTACACATTCTCCTCCAGAAAATCAGATACATGCCAAGTCCCAATGACATATCATGTCGAAATTACAAGCTTTCCCGTCTGAAAAAAGCCACTGTACACAATACCATGCTACAAGCCATTATGGAAGACAATGACATTGGAGAAGATACTTTGAAGACAGTACCTACAAGAAATAATAGAAAAATCAAGCAATCAAAATTACCCCAAACATCGCCTTAACATCGTTTGGAATCAATATTAAAACTCTCTCATCTGAAAATTTTATGATTATTCATACATTTTTCTGTATACTATTTATTTATATTTTTGTTTTTGATACATTTTCAAATTTGTAAAATTGGATCATTTTCCCATCATGCATCAGCGGCAAACATATTGCCTTTGGGAAAATTACCAATAAATCAAATCAAAAATCAAAATCATCCATCAACACATTGCACAGTCCTTGTTAGGCTACCAAGTGCATAAATACAGGATGTAATGGTCCAATCATTCATCCATCTGCCCATCCCAGTTCAAAGCTGCCAGTTGGCACAGTGGTTAAGGTTTCCTTGTGCTCTACTGAACGTCTTTGCCTGCATGGGTTCGAACACTGGGTGTGCAACCAGAAATTTTCAGTTGACATTCATGAGCATATTTCAAGGACCCAATCTCTCTCCTACCTCATCAATCATAAATAGGGGAGTAATATTTCATTTATACATAGAAGCAGGAAACTTGGCACATTGTTTAAAAACATCTTAAAGAATAAATTTTGATAGGGAGCCACTTCAGATTTGACCTGGTTGAGCCATGGCAGCCATTTTCCAAAATGGCCGCTAATTCTCTCATTATCCTGCTTTCTGTGAAGTGCCTACAGTTTGACCATATGAAAACAGTGGTCATTATTTTTTCTAAAGATTAAAAAAACACTATCATTTGATTCCTGGGTTGAACTAAGGAAATTTAGGGTAGTCAGGGTCCATTTTGTTATAACTATTGCAGAAAATTCAGCATTTTCGCGGTTTTCCATTATTGTATGGAATCTCAATAAATATTTAAATTTACCACATATTTGAATTCCTTGTAAGAACAGCTTTCAAATGAATGGTAGCACCACTAGTTTCCGTGAATTCTTTGTCAAAATGAACCTCAGAACCGAAATCTTCAAAAAACTTAAAATTTTCATTTTTTCCATTTCCACTCCAAATTTACGAAACCCATAATGCGGGTACTCATTTGAAAGCTCTTATTGTAAGGAATTCAAATATCATTGAAATATGCAACTTATTTTTATATTCATTCAGAATTGGCGAAACCACGTAAAATCGCGAAAATACAGTATTTGAGTTGATAATTCTACCAAAATGGATTCTAGAAAGCCTGAAAATAGTTGAGGCTACTAAAAATGTTATAGTAATGTTCTGAATACCTAGAGAAGGAATAACAAACAATATTTGCATGCATTTTATTCATAGGAAC
Organism: Platynereis dumerilii; assembly: GCA_026936325.1. Taxonomy (NCBI): domain Eukaryota; kingdom Metazoa; phylum Annelida; class Polychaeta; order Phyllodocida; family Nereididae; genus Platynereis; species Platynereis dumerilii. Next base: position 20,073,609 of record JAPTHN010000013.1, read on the forward strand.
TACACAGAAAGCAGCAAAATGGAAGAATTGGCAGCCATTTTGGAAAATGGCTGCCAGTAGCCATCTATGCTAAATCTGAGGTGGCTCCCTATCCAATTATATTTGTAAAGATGTTTTTTAAGTGTGCGCCAAGTTTCATGCTTCTATGTATAAATGCACTTTTTTTTTTACATACGTGCCTCGCTATCAGCCTTCTTGAGCATTAAGAACTTGGCTAAGAGGACTGCACTTACCATATCTACATCTATCAAATTTAATTCTTTATAGACTTCATGAAGGTTGCAAACAGCTTTGCTGCATCACAGGAACCTCATAAACCTCAGTGTCGATACTAAAGACATTACAACTTTTTATCACTTGCGGATAATGATTTTAGGGTCATTGCACTGGACCTGGGAAAGTCATAAAGAACTTCACAAGTTAAGTTCAAAGACAACAACTTCTGAACAAACTTGAAACGTCCCGTTAAGTATTCTAAGAATACTCAATTTTCCATGAAGCAGGAAATTACAACATATACTAAGTGGAGCACCATTTAATCTTAAGGGGGCATGGAGTTTTTTTTATTAAAGAAATAATTTCTTGCTCAGTTTTGGTGAATCATCATCATCATCATCATCATCATCATCATCATCATCATCATACTATTAATTCATGGATGCTTTACTCTACTCCACCCAAACTACTGATTGCCCAAAACTAAAAATTTGCAAGCAACATTATTTCAAGTCTTACAACAACCATAAGTGGGTGTGCTTTCTCAAACTGTTCATATTATACCAGTGCACTTATTAGTCTTTCTGCATGACTATCAACATTCAATGTTTCCTATTCCATCACTGTTTTATCTCAAGGTGTCGCTCCTGCATGCTGTGTTTCCCAGTTAATCACAAAATGTATCTTTTCTTCAATCACAATTTATCTGTCATCCTTTTCTTATTCCCCTTTCACGGGTACAATGCTTAAATAATTAAATACAATCTTTTGGGGCAGTCTTGAAATAAATAATTTCTGGAGGGAGTAAATTCAATAAGGCGTTGCTTGCTTTGAGAATAAATGTTTAGGGGCTTTACACGCTTGAAATAAATAAAAATGGCTGTCGTTAGCATGAAATAAATAATTTCCCGCCTAGGAAACTCCAAGCCCCCCCCCTCTTGATTTTTAAATGGCCGGCCACTTTAATTCCTAGTAATGTGTCTATCGTTTGAGGCACTGCATTGGAAAATCATCTTGTCAGTGTGAGATGCATCACAATTCACCAAACAGCCCCAAATTGACACTTTTTCAGGCTGCAGCAAAACATTTATGGAAATGAATGCCATTGCCATCAAGTTCTGGTTGTTCTGATGTCAATTGATGCTGAGTGGCACATACATGTTGTATCAGATCACAAACGAAATTTTGTTTTCCTTTGAGAGGTAATATAACACACTTTCCACCATGATGCTGATCAGATCATCACATTTACTTTTTGAATATCCTTAATGGAAATTTTATGGCCAGTACACTGCTCCAGGGAATTCAGAAATCTGGCAGAATTGCATTGCAATGTAGAAACTACATTGCGTTCAAATCATATTTCAGCGCATTATGCAATCAAAAGTATCAGAATTTCTTTCTATATCTGGATCAAAACCATTTCCTCACAATTGTATGGCTTTTTTTAAGGTCTAGTGCAGTGACCCTAAAATCATTATCCACAAGTCTGTAAAACCATTCAGTTGTTGTTCCATTATAACTAAGTCAATAGGCTTGTGAAGTTGTGATCGACAGATCAATCTAAAAGGTTTATTTTGTCAACATATGTTTTAAGAAGAAAGCTCTACTGTTGTCAGAGCGGTATTTCGCTGTGCTGTGGCCTTTCTTCGACATCGAGAAAAACAACCCCGAGTTTCCAAGCTCCAAATTGACATGTCCCCGGGCTGCAGCTACACATTAATGGAAATGAATGTCACTTGCAACTTGTTCTTATTGTTCTCATGAATGTAAAATGATGCCACTTCCTGCAAAGCATGTTGCACAGCTTCCAAACTTCCCAATGGCATGGTTCACAGCTGCAGCTTCCAAACTTCCCAATTTGTATAACTCAAGAAAGAACTACACTCAGCAGGACTTTTTGGCTTTTTTTCAGTCATTTTTATAATTTATGAATTTATTGTTTGCAGCTGGTTGGCCAAGTGGCTTTTGAAGGTGCATGCCTGCTCTGCTGAAGAATCCAAAATTTTCAGTGGACCTTGAGGTTCATGAGCAAAATCCCCGCTTGATCATTCGGATCATCAGATGAGACGTTAAATTGTGAAGGCATTAATTAAGGATGACGTTGATGGGAAAGGGTTGCAACAAAATATTCATGCATTGAATGAGATAGGAGTTGAAATCCGTTTATCAAAATATCATATCCATATCATATGATAACTGCAAAAGTGAGACCAGGTAAGCTTTGCCTTTTCAAGGTCAGACAAAAAAATTGCATGATGGTGCTGTGGTTATTATCGTTTTCATAGATGTGTGTTTTTCCAGTTTGCACTTCACTTTTTCTTAAAACTGTGACGTCACAGATTTAGTTTCATAACTTTGTATATTACAAGCAAATATTTCAAGAAACTGACGAAATGCATTCACACATGGATTATGTATGTTTAGCTTGTTTGGCTTTAATACCTGCACTGGTTGCTGGATGCTTCAATGAAAGGAGAGTTACACTGCTGTCCAAAATTTTGTGTTGTACAAAATGGTATCAGGTTCTTCAGAATCTTACTTGATCAAATAGAAAGATTTGGACCTAAATAAATTTGAAACGGACCATTAAAGGCAAATCTATGAAAATAGCATTCAATTTCAAAGGTTGCTGTCAAAAATAGGAATGTGTCAAAGTGAGTAAGAATTGGCCTTCGCCATTTCATTGATATGCCTTGCCACTTGTTTGGGGCTATCAATATTTTTGAAAGCAACAAAGGAAGCTGAATGCCTCTCATATACACTTTGGAAACTACCCATACAACCCCTCTTCTGACTAAGACTCTCTTTCTGATCATATATAAGAATCTATGCACCCATAAGCAAATTTCTGTTACACTGGTCAGATGGCAAGCAAAATTCTGTTTTGAAAAGTTTTGCCTGCAGTGTACAATTACTAACAATCAATGTTACAAAGTGATTTGTACTTGTGAAGACGAGTGTCTTGTGCAAAACAATAAAACAGCGTTTGTTTGGAAAACATTGAAACAGAGACTCTTCTGGCAAGGTGTAATAAACGGCTTAGACAGAAGTTGTTTGTTGTGGTTCTACACAAAAAATAATAGTGCTTGGCGGTTTTAATTTCCTTTGTCATAAACCGTGATGTCAAACTCTGAACTGATATGTCACAGATTGAAGACTAGACAAATCACATTCACAGATACCCTGATGATGTCACGGTTTAACTGTCGAACGAAGTTTTCAAAAAACCTATAGCTACGAAAACGATAATAAATGATTGTATAGATATAACCGTCATGGTTTTCGTGAAAACCTGATCGTATCAAATTTTTTTTGCTGCAACAATTTCTTTAAATTAGGAATATTAGTGATATACAGTGGTACCTGCATTGTGAGACCCACTGTTGTAAAACTGAGTTGCCTTATGTGACCGCCTTCTTACCCCACTTTAGAAATAGTATATTCAGAGCATTTTGCATCACAAGGATGGATAGATAGATAGATAGATATGGTAAGTGCAGCCCTCTAAGCACCCCCATGAGAGACCGCTCCATGATCACAGAAGGGGGCACTCTTATAACGCAGGGACTACTGTGCATATATTCTTTCAGATTACCAAGAGGAACATCCTGCTTTCTATATCTTTCTCGGCTCTTTTTACATTCTGTTCTTTAATGCAACAAAAGGAGGCAACTCCTAAGAGAAAAATCGAAAAAGAAAAGCTAAATTCCATACTGTTCACATGCTAGGTCTGCCTTCGCCTCATTGCTTGCAAATGCTGTGCAATAAATATTGTATTTCCCAAATCTTGCATTTCTTAAATCTTGTCTTTCAAAATTCGTATCTTTCCCAAATCTCGTGCTTGGCCGTCACATCCTGTGGATACGATTAGAATTGTGAGATATATGGCTATACGCTCTTAGCGCAATTTTAAGGTTCTTGATGGTATATATGAAGAACCCAGAGCCGAAGAAATTTGTTAAGGGTTCAACTGAATTGAAAAGGTTCAATACTGGAAAGGCCCATGACAGAGCCTGCTGCATCCAACTTGGGAGAAAATTAAGGGTGCCATTGTGGGAGTTCAGCCATCAGGATTATCTAAGTGTTGATCTTGTTTGTTGTTGGATCCTTTTCAAAAGCTTAACGATGAACCTTTTGGGGTTCCTTATCTATACCAGTTTACAGAACCCTAAAAGGTTTCATAATTATAGAATCTTTTTGTTAAGAGTGTAGCAATGATAATAGTGTGTCCTGTCTGTCATCCCAGCTGGAACCTAGCAGTTAATTCTATTATCTGTTTCAACCTGATGCAGAAAACTGGAGGAGTGCACATTTTTAATTTAATTTGAATTTATCTTAAACATTTTGCACATGTTGAAGTCATGACACATTTCAGTGAAGATTCATTTTGTATGAACATCAATGCATGGCCATACGAACTATTCCTGTGGTAATTTATTGGATTTCACATTTAAATTGCTTTTGAGTGTGGACTTCATTGACCTAAAACATGAGACAGATGATTGTAGCAAGCAGTCAATGCCAAACAATGCTAATCAAGATAATCCAACCTGCTATTTAGTATAACAGGGCCCTTAAAACACTGTCAGAAAGTAAGAATATGTGACACAGCCAGGGACAAAATTGTTTCCAAACATTCATGGAAATTGTGGAGGCAGTTAATTAGGTAACAAAGATGTTTCAATTCAAATGGCATGGTCCACCGTGACAGCATACACAGTTCTTAGTGGTTTTCTGTAGCTGATTGAAATTTGATTTTTATTAAATGCCCACATGCAACAACGAAGGGCACCCATGATCATTGGACGGTCTTTTTGCATAAATTCCATTTTACATAATTATACAGTGTAATCAGCAGCCCTATTACCTTTAACTACTGGACCAACCTACTCCTTTAGGTGAAGAACTTGTTTGGAATCACTTCACTTTGAAATTGGATAAACTGAGGGAGATGGTTGAACAATTTGTTTGTGCTAACATTGCTTGTTGATAGTCTGTCTTTTTCTCTGGCTGTAAATGTTGTTTTTTTTCAATACTATTTCTGACACAGGACCTAACTCCTTGGCATGACAAAACAACAAATTATTGCAGACTCTTGTTTTGGTTACCATGGCAACCAATCATGCTAGAAAAATGAGTTATATGACCACTAACAGATCAATTGTTTGCCAAACCATTTGCGTACAATTTAAAAAATTGAACACAATGTTTGCCTTGTGAGTCAGAATATTGGTATGCGTATTTTTAGATGCAACACACAAAAATATTTTGCTGCCTGAATTTTTGAAGCATTTTGTGCCATTAATATTATTTGTGTTAAGTGCATAATCCTCTTTATTGTTTCAGCATTCTTATCAGGTTTCTGTAATCCTGATTTATCTTGTAGGGAATTAATAAAAGTTTCAGCTCCTTTCCAGGGGATTGAATGGGATGAGCCACAGGTCCATGTGCAGCAACTTAAATTGCCTAAGAATAATTTCCAAGTATTATGATGCTGAAAAATCTGGTACAGTGCACGACTTGCTGCAGACATTTCAGAAGCATTGTGAGCCCTTCATACCACATTTTGTATTACAATCATGATCCTCTTTGTTTCAGTATTTTACTCATGTGTAATTTATACGGCAGGAATAAGCATTAGCTCCTTTTCAGGGTAACTCATAGGATTAGCCACAGCCTCTAGTGTAGCAACACGAGCTGTCTGACTCTAATTTCCTATTCTCAATTTTTCAATGAAGTGAGAAAGAAATTTAAATCATTAGGAAAATATAATTACATATTTCCAAATATTTTATGTTTAAAGCTGGCAAAGAGAAAATTACAATACATGGAAACTATTCTGACATTTCCAGTTAATAATTTGCAAGTCAAAGCTTTGTACAGATTGCTACATTTTTATGTGCTTTTCACACTGCTGAGTTGGTATTTCAAGCACAGCGTAAACATTTATGGGAACTATTTTTGTCTAAATCTCCATATTAACAATAATTCACTCATTGAAATTACTTCCAAATATGTTTTTCTTCACGTACAACAGACATGACTGGTCCAGTGTCACAACTGATTGATGAGCATCAATCTTGTTTTGGCAGCCCCTGCTTCAGTTGGTGTTATTGGGGATGCGTGGAAACAAAGGCAAGTGTGCAGCACAATTTCAACAACCACCAACAGGCAATATATAGACATGACATCATATTTTTTAAAAACCGAAATACCAAAGCCATAGTTTCAAATTAATTAAGTTTTAACTCTATGCAGACAATGCAATCCTTTTTATGAGGAATTTAATGCACTCATGTTGCTGAAATTTATTCTTCAATTTCCCGATCACAAATCATCAAAAATTATGTGATATTCAAAAAATTGCATAAACCCTCATTCACACCTCGACTACGGTGATGTTGGCAGATCTGACACAAATGATTGGCTGCTGAAACTTCACAAGCATTATGAGCCGTTCATATTGTTTGTTTTAAGTGCATAATCCTCTTTATTGTTTCAACATTCTTGTCAGGTTTCTGTGATCCTGATTTATTGTGCTGGGAATTAATGAAAGTTTCAGCTCCTTTTCAGGGGATTGAATGGGATGAGCCACAAGCTAAAGTGCATCAAAGTGAACAGCCTAAAATTAATTTTCCACTCTCCGGTTTCCAATGAAATGAGAAATTTTAAACAGATAATCAACAGAAAAATATAATATGTATATACAATATCAAATATATTTGGTGCTCAAAGCTGTTATATAGAAACCTAAAACATTGTTATAACTTAGGAATTTTCTGTTAATCACAAATAAAAACATTTTATACATTGGTATGTTTTTGCACGCTGCTGAATTCATATTTCAAGAAGCTAATTTCAGAAACAATGATTCTCTAAATCTCCATCTTTATAATAATTTTCTTAATGAAATTAGTTTCAAAGATGCTGTTCATTATGAACAACAGAATTAACTGATCGAGTGTCCCATTTGATTGGTGAGCATCAAGCTTGTTTTGACAGCCTTTGCATCACTGGGTGTCGTTAGGGATTTATCGAAACAAAGCCATATGTTCAACACACCGTCACAATATTCACTTAAGGTGGCTCGCTACTCACGAAATTACGTCACCTGCACATATTTCCGCGCAGCCAGGCAGGCCCTATCTATGGTAACGTCACCATTTCTGCTGTCACTGCTGTATCATCTTTTTTTAATTCTGAGAAATTCATGTGTCGGCCGCTTCGTTCGCAATTTGCGCCACTTCTATTAGGGTTAGAGACTTCTGGTTTATAGCACTAGATGCGCTTTGAAGAGGACTACATACAGCCGGAGATTCAGCTTGATACTTAGAATAGAAAATTTTTAAAGGCGATTTTCGGCAAGCAGGTCTAATTTCTCAAAAATGACTTGGTAATAAAAAAAAAATTGTATATCAATTTCAAGTGTGATGGGAAGGGTTGTCTGTATTATCATATTGTTCCCAACTATTTTTGGAAGTAAATGACAAAGAATTAAAAAATCCTATCTAGTCAATTTTTTTTAGCACTATGGTTTATAAAAAAAGTGAAAATTGTCAAAATCAAAACTTTTATTCCGAGACCCTTGGAAAGTCCTTTAAACTAAATATATATATCTTTTTGAAATTGCAATCAGCTTTTCCCTTCAAGTGTCTCCTTTAATTTCATGCTTCATTGCATAGGGTAAAAGTGGGTAATATCACGCAGGTGGGTATTATCACGCACCTAACTTAACAGCTATTTAAATCATCAGCTTTGTAAGTGATCTGCCATGTAAGGGATGAAAAACGTGCATGTGATAATATTGATCCTATCTGATAGTATTTTTTGCTTGGAATTGGAACTGACAAGTTTGCAAGATCCTTTTAGGCAATTTGTGCATTTTTTTCTGAATTTTAATGCCTTTTATTATAAAATTCTCAATGTTTACGATAGTAAATTGCGGCCAAGGTTTTTAAGATACATTGAGTGGACAAACATGATGTGATAAAGACATAAGACGGGATTTCAAAAGTCTAATTAACAGAATGATGGGCTTGAATAAATCAGTGGTATAGATGTACATAAAATTAGTATACATCAGGGGTAATATCACTCATGATCTGGGGGTTGTATGACGCATATTTTAGGGGTAATATCACGCAAATTTGGGTATTATCACGCACCCATTAGTACCAAATAAAAGTTTCAGCTCCTTTTCAGGAGGTTGAATGGGATAAGCCACAAGCTAAAGTACAGCAAAGTCAACAGCCTGACATTAATTTTCCAACCTCCTGTTTTCAATGAAATGAGAAATTTTTAATAGATAATCGACAGAAAAACTAAGTTACACCTGGGATATATATGTATGATATCTATAATGTCTGGTGAGTAAATAAAGTTATAGAATATATGAAAATATTGTGAATAACTATGCATTTTCTGCTAAAAGCTTTGTAGAGACAGTCCGATAGAAATGCCTTTTGTACAGTGCTGAATTCAAATTTCAGGCAGCCAATTTCATAAACCATGATACTCTAAATCTCCATCTTAATAATAATTTCCCTCCTGAAATTAGTTTCAAAAATACTGTTCATAAATGCACAACAGACTCAACTGGTCGAGTTCCCATTTGATTGGTGAGCATCAAGCTTGCTTTTGCGGCATCTGCATCACTGGGTGTCAATTGGGATTTAAGGAAACAAAGCCAAATTTTCGACACACTTTCACCACACACATCGAAGTATTGTTACATGAGCTCCATCTAAGCTCGTTGCCACAAGTTGATATTTATTATTAATAATTTTTAACTAAATGAACCCTGTTCAATCTCCTGACGTGATAAATCTTCTTTTTTTTATGCTTCACAATAACATTATTGTATGGATAATAATACATAAAGCAATGTCTTCTGGGCAATTCTATCCGATTTATATATTAGACACATTAGCAGCATGTGTAGCCCTACCATAACACCTCAGCTATTTCATTGTTACACTGGGATGAGGCCAGGTAATAGGAGTATGAGACAAGCCATTGACCAAAGCTTCTTGTGCAACAACAAATATATCATAAGCATCCAAATTATGTTGAAAATTGTTTCAAAGATGCTGTTCATCATGTACATATAGAACAGACAAAATTGCTAAGTGTCCAATTTGGTTAATGAGCATCAAGCTTGCTTTGACAGCCTTTGCATCACTGGATGTCATTGGGAAATCATGGAAACAAAGCCAAATTTGGGGCACACTTGCAGCACCTACAAAGAAATTATATTACACGATCTCCAATTAAGGACCTTCCAGGCAAAGAAAGGGAATGATGAAGCCAATGGTTCAAATTAATTTAAATGACTTGGCCCTATTCAATCTTTTGTATCCTGTAATACCCTGTGAAATGGTTAATTGATAGTTTTGCCTATTTTGACGTACTTTCTTAATCATGGGTCATAAAACAGCAGGTCAATGTTCTGTTTTCAGGCATACAAACTGTGAACCTCATACGAGTTCTTGTGTTTTATGGATCTTTCAACCTAAACTGGAGGCCACTTGTATTGGCAGACAGCTTCGAAAACTTGAATTGCCAGCTTTATCGGGGCATGCTCTGAATTTGTGTTTGCCTTGGGGCATTCTGTTCTTGCTTTTTCATTATTAATTTTCAACAGCATTCTGAGGAGTCATGGATGGAACATAGAAATTTCTTCTTTTTACTGTTTGCCTTTCAAATACTTACATTAAGTATTTCTGTTGTTGATTTTGTGCTTCAGACATGGGTTGAAATAACTGTTGCTGTGCCAAATGCAAGGATTATTATGTACAGGGTCCAAGGATGCTGAAAAGAAGGTAAAAACCCTGACAAAATTAATATGTCTGCATGTTAATGTCTTGCAATTATTTTTTCTGTTAGCCTATCAAGGTGAGTTTTAATTTGCTAAACCTTCTTTAAGCTGCTGCAAATGTGCATGGTCATTCCTAGCTCAGAATAACCAGATTAAGAAAATATCTCAGCTACCAACTTCCGGAAACTCTCCTGGGCAGGAGGGGAAACAGGAAGCAGGCTGCGAATGATGAGGTATGATATTCGACCAAAGTGTGCATTAGTGCCGTGAGCAAACTACAAGATAACTGATTGGTTTATAATGCAGACCGCCAGGTCTCTGCGCGAAGCGCAGAGACCAGAGGTCTTCAAATGGTAGGAGACAGAGCTACCCACACAGGGATATACTACGAAACTTTTTTGCATGTGCCAAACTAAAAAAAGTGTCTGCGTTTGTGTGACGTCATTATTATTGAGACACAATCATGATGACGTCATAGGAGAACTTGCCGGATGACGTCACTATTTGGCGAGCTATAAATAAATCAAAGTGCTTCATAAGGTCACAACACCATGTAGCTGCCTGTGCTGCAGGGTGCATACATGTGTACAGTGGCAAGTTAACAAGAAATGCTAATCAGTCATCGAAACTATAGCTAGATCTAATCATCTATCCGTCAATCTATATCTAACTGTCTCTGTTGGCAAAAGAAAGATAATAGGCCTATCTGATCCCGCAAAGTGACTTACTTCTCAGTAGGGCAACCATTTAAGGGGCTGACCAGATGATCTTTGGCGGGGGGGGGCCTGTGGATATTTGGTGTAAAAAAGGTTTTCCCACTTGACACTGAAAAAAAAAGTTTGTTCAGCACATGGAAATTAAAAAAAAGTTTGTTTCCACCTGTAGCTGGGGTGTCGTAAGGTTAAAATTCCGATAAAAAAGTTTGTTGCGAGTGCGCATGCGAAAAAATTGCTCGTCGGCGCACCACGAATGAAAAAAGTTTGTCGCGGGGGTAAAGTCCATAGCACCCCCCAACTATCGTCTGGTCGGCCCCTAATGATAAGGGGGAGCCGCAGCGTTTTTCTCGGCAGGAAATTATTTCGCAGTGACAGTAGTCCTGAGTAATAAATGATTGTTTATTAGGGTGCACGAAAAAAAGTGAAAGTCTGAAATTCATTGGGGCTAATGTCTAAATGTGTTCTATAGCCCCTCTCTGACTCCCATGTAAAATTTCAGCTCATTTGAAGGTGTTTTAGATGTTGCTCAAGAGCCCCGAAGATAGATAGGGCTTTAACATTGAATTTTCATGCAAAAATGGCTATTTTAGCCAATAGTTCACAAATCATCGGTTTCAGTCCATGCACCCAAACACATGGATAGTTGATACAGCCCCCATATGAACTTTCTACTTCTGGCTGAAATATGTAATTAGTATTAGTGGGTGCCCCCCCCCCCCCCGAGAATCACATGCCTCCCCAGGTGCCTCGCCAACTCAAGACCGACCAGTTACGCCACTGCCCTCAATCTGTTTCTGAGTCTAGTCCATCTAATTCCTTGGTGTCAGCAAATCCAAGTGAATGGAGCAGTATGGGTCAAAGATAATATACATATGTGGTATAGGTTATTACCGTCATGTGAGGACTAAATCATTGTTTCTGAAATTGGCTGCTTGAAATATGAATTCAGCAGTATGCAAACGGCAAACCTATCTCTACCTAACTTTTACTTCTAAATTATTAGCAGAAAATTCCTAGTTATTCACAATGTTTTCAGATTTTCTATAACAGCTTTAATCATCAAATATTTTCTACAAATATTATATATATCACAGGTGTAATATCTATTTTTCTGTCTACTATCTGTTTAAAATTTCTTATTTAATTGAAAACTATAGGTTGGAAAATTACTGTCAGGCTGTTCACTTTGCTGTACTTGGGCTTGTGGCTCATCCCATCCAATCCCCTGAAAAGGAGCTGAAACTTTTATTAATTCCCAGCAAATAAATCAGGATCACAGAAACCTGACAAGAATGCTGAAACAATAAAGAGGATTATGCATTTAACACAAACAATATTAATGGCCAATGATGCTTGTGAAATATGTGAGGTAAATATTTGTGTCACATTTGTTAATTTTGTGATAAATACTAGTAAGAGAGGTGGAGGTCGGGAGGGTGTAAGTAAAATGATTGCTATGAGAGACACTCTGTGTTTCATGCATCGATATAACATACACATGATTTATAATGAAAGTCACAACAATACTGTTCCTGAGCATTTTCTCCTTAATAACATTGAACATTCATATTTTTGGGAACTAGACATTATTTTGTGATTTCCACTCATGCATATTGAACATTGCAACGACTTATATCAAATGAAGTCAATCCTATAATGCTGTCTTACAGCATATTCATACAATGCATTCGGTTGTTGTGAAACACTAAATACATTTACAGGGAAATTGTAATATTATACACGAATCAGTTATTCCAGAATTCTTCTGAAAAAGCTTCAATAGGATATGACACACAAGCTGTGATGCCTTGAGGTCTACATGAGTCATCAAAAAAAATGTGCAAACAAAAAAAGGAAGCCGAAGAACAAGCATAATAGCTTCAAAAACAGAACAAAGCGTAGAATGTTTCCTTCAGATTTTATCGCATCTAACTGCTTTGTAAGATTGATTAAAAAAATATCTGGTTTTCTGAAGCATCTCAGAAAAATTATATTTTTTGTCAATTTTATTTTACACCAGGAATAGACAGAGCTGACGCGATCAATTTCGTCTCTGAACTCATTCAGCCTCTGCAATATTTTTTTGATATTGGAAAATGTATTTCTACTTCTAGATAAATTAATGTATCATGCTTATCTTCATGTTCTTAGTGTGACTGTCACTTAATGTACAGTAAAATTTTGGAGTGACGTTAAATTGATCTAATAATTCTGCTATATGTACTGGCTGTGTCTTTTTCCTAAAGTACGAGTAATAGTGTCTCTTTATCCTGAATCATTGATTCCTCAATGCCCGGCCCAGACAAATGCCATCCTGTAGTTTGATCATGGCACTAATCCACTCTCCGGTCGAATATCAGACCTCAGCATTTGCAGCCAGCTTCCTGTTTCCCCTCCTGACCAGGAGAGTTTCCGGAAGTTGGCTCGCTGAGCTATTTTCTTAATCTTGTCATTCTCTGCCAGGAATGACCAAGCACATTTGCAGCAGCTGTAATTAGCATTAACTGAGGCTGGGTGTGCTCTGGCGTAATGGAAATAGCCAACAGAAAGAATAATCAAGACTCCAAATTCAGGGCAGGTCCCAGTAAACCTGGCAATTTAAGTTTTCGAAGCTGTCTGCCAATACAAGTGGCGTCCAGTTTAGGTTGAAAGATCCATAAAACACAAGAACTCGTATGAGGTTCACAGGTTGCATATATGATAACCAAACGTTAACCTGCCGTTTTATGACTCATGATGAAAATATTTCAAAATTTGCAAAACTATTAATTAACCATTTCACAGGATATTATTGGTTACAAAAGATCGAATAGTGCCAAGTCCTTTAAAATTAATTTGAACCATTGGCTTCATCATTCCCTTTCTTTGCCTGGAAGGTCCTTAATTGGAGATCGTGTAATATAATTTCTTTGTAGGTGCTGCAAGTGTGCCCCAAATTTGGCTTTGTTTCCATGATTTCCCAATGACACCCAGTGATGCAAAGGCTGTCAAAGCAAGCTTGATGCTCATTAATCAAATGGGACACTCAGCAGTTATGTCTTTTCTATATGTGCATGATGAACAGCATCTTTGGCACAATTTTCAACATGTATTATTGGATGTTTATGGTGTGTTTGTTGTTGCACAAGAAGCTTTGGTCAATGGCTTGTCTGATACTCCTATTACCTGGCCTCATCCCAGTGTAACAATGAAATAGCTGAGGTGTTATGGTAGGGCTACACATGCTGCTAATGTGTCTAATATATAAATCTTATAGAATTGCCCAGAAGACATTGCTTTATGTATTATTATCAATACAATAATGTTATTGTGAAGCATTAAAAAAAAAAGAATTATCATGTCAGGAGATTGAACAGGGTTCATTTAGTAAAATATTATTAATATTAAATGTCAACTTGTGGCAACAAGCTTAGATGGAGCTCATGTAACAATGCTTCGATGTGTGTGGTGAAAGTGTGTCGAAAATTTGGCTTTGTTTCCTTAAATCCCAATTGACACCCAGTGATGCAGATACCGCAAAAGCAAGCTTGATGCTCACCAATCAAATGGGAACTCGACCAGTTAAGTCTGTTGTGCATTTATGAACAGTATGTTTGAAACTAATTTCAAGAGGGAAATTATTATTAAGATGGAGATTTAGAGTATCATGGTTTATGAAATTGGCTGCCTGAAATTTGAATTCAGCACTGTACAAAAGGCATTTATATCTGACTGTCTCTACAAAGCTTTTAGCAGAAAATGCATAGTTATTCACAATATTTTCAATTATTCTATAACTTTTATTTACTCACCAGACATTGTAGATATCATACATATATATCCCAGGTGTAACTTAGTTTTTCTGTCGATTATCTGTTAAAAATTTCTCATTTCATTGAAAACAGGAGGTTGGAAAATTAATGTTAGGCTGTTCACTTTGATGTAGGCCTATATTGAACATTGCATCTATTTATTTATCAAATGATGTTAATCCTAAAATGCTGCATTTTTGCATAGTATACAATGCATTTGGTTGTTTTGAAACATTTAATGTATTTTCAGAGAAATCACAATATTATACACCAATCAGTTATTCCAGAATTCTTCAGAAAAAGCTTCAATTATGATATGACAGACCAGCTGAGATGCCTTGAGGCGTACATGCGTCATATTAAAAAAGCATGTGCAAACAAAAAGGAAGCTGCAGAACAAGTATAATAGCTTAAAAAACAGAGCAATGCGCAGAATGTTTCCTTAAGTCAGATTTTATAGCGTATCTAATTGCTTTGCAACATTGATTTTAAAAATATCTGATATTCGGCAGCATCTCAGAAAAGCATATTTCTCAACTTACTTTCACACCAAAAATAGACAGCCCTGATGCGAACAATTTCGTCTCTGCCCAGATCCAGCCTCTGCAATTTTTTTCTAATATTTAGTATTGTAAAAGGTATTTTTAATTCTTGAAAAATTAAAGTATCATGCTCATCTTTATGTTCTTAGAGCGACTGTCACTTTATCTATAGTACACTTTCAGGCT
This sequence comes from Platynereis dumerilii, assembly GCA_026936325.1. Taxonomy (NCBI): domain Eukaryota; kingdom Metazoa; phylum Annelida; class Polychaeta; order Phyllodocida; family Nereididae; genus Platynereis; species Platynereis dumerilii. The sequence continues at coordinate 20,088,880 of JAPTHN010000013.1, forward strand.
GAGGTTAAATGGATCTAATAATTCAGCTCTATGTACTACTGGCTGTGTCCCTTTCCTAAAGCTCCTTTCCCACTGGACACGTTGGCCTGCATTTGCTGAGGCAGCCACCAAACGCACTGGATCCGCAATGGCTCATGCAGTGACAGGCAGTGATTTGCAAGGGTATGCAGGAACAAAGGTATTCAAACGCACATAACCACGCAGTGAAGGCCAAAAAATTATACATGCTTAATTTCAACGCAACAGGACTGCGTTTTGTTCCTGTATGCAAAGCTATGCATACCAATTTGCAGGCCTATGTCAACAAACGTAGCTGTATTGCAGCATTATGTCATTATATGGCATGCCTATGCATCCCATATTATGCAATGAAGCATGAAATTAAAGAAGACACTTGAAGGGAAAAGCTGATTGCAATTTCAAAAAGATATATATTTAGTTTAAAGGACTTTCCAAGGGTCTCGGAATAAAAGTTTTGATTTTGACAATTTTCACTTTTTTTATAAACCATAGTGCTAAAAAAATTGACTAGATAGGATTTTTTAATTCTTGTCATTTACTTCCAAAAATAGTTGGGAACAATATGATAATACAGACAACCCTTCCCATCACACTTGAAATTGATATATAATTTCAGAAATTAGGCCTGCTTGCCGAAATCGCCTTTAAAAATTTTCGATTCTAAGTATCAAGCTGAATCACCGGCTGTATGTAGTCCTCTTCAAAGCACATCTAGTGCTATTAACCAGAAGTCTATAACCCTAATAGAAGTGGCGCCAATTGCGAACGAAGCGGCCGACACATGAATTTCTAAGAATTAAAAAAGATGATACAGCAGTGACAGCAGAAATGGTGACGTTACCATAGATAGGGCCTGCCTGGCTGCGCGGAAATATGTGCAGGTGACGTAATTTCGTGAGTAGCGAGCCACCTTAAGTGAATATTGTGACGGCGTGTTGAACATACACTGTATGGCTTTGTTTCGATAAATCCCTAACGACACCCAGTGATGCAAAGGCTGTCAAAACAAGCTTGATGCTCACCAATCAAATGGGACACTCGATCAGTTAATTCTGTTGTTCATAATGAACAGCATCTTTGAAACTAATTTCATTAAGAAAATTATTATTAAGATGGAGATGAATCATTGTTTCTGAAATTAGCTTCTTGAAATATGAATTCAGCAGCTTGCAAAAACATACCTATGTATAAAATGTTTTTATTTGTGATTAACAGAAAATTCCTAAGTTATAACAATGTTTTAGGTTTCTATATAACAGCTTTGAGCACCAAATATATTTTATATTGTATATACATATTATATTTTTCTGTTGATTATCTGTTTAAAATTTCTCATTTCATTGGAAACTGGAGAGTGGAAAATTGATGTCAGGTTCACTTTGCTGCACTTTAGCTTGTGGCTCATCCCATTCAATCCCCTGAAAAGGAGCTGAAACTTTCATTAATTCCCAGCACAATAAATCACGATCACAGAAACCTGACAAGAATGTTGAAACAATAAAGAGGATTATGCACTTAAAACAAACAATATGAACGGCTCATAATGCTTGTGAAGTTTCAGCAGCTAATCATTAGTGTCAGATCTGCCAACATCACCTTAGTCGAGGTGTGAATGAGGGTTTATGCAATTTTTTGGATATCATTTTTGATGATTTGTGATCAGGAAAAATTGAAGAATAAATTTCAGCAACATGAGTGTATTAAATTCCTCATAAAAAGGATTGCATTGTCTGCATAGAGTTAAACTTAATTAATTTGAAACTATGGCTTTGGTATTTCGGTTTTATAAAAATATGATGTCATCTCATATATTGCCTGTTGATGGTTGTTGAAATTGTGCTGCACACTTGCCTTTGTTTCCACGCATCCCCAATAACACCAACAGAAGCAGGGGCTGCCAAAACAAGATTGATGCTCATCAATCAATTGTGACACTGGACCAGTTAAGTCTGTTGTACGTGAAGAAAAACATATTTGGAAGTAATTGCAATGAGAGAATTATTGTTAATATGGAGATTTAGACCAAAATAGTTCCCATAAATGTTTACGCTGTACTTGAAATACCAACTCAGCAGTGTGAAAAGCACATAAAAGTGTAGCAATCTGTACAAAGCTTTGACTTGCAAATTATTAACTGAAAATGTCAGAATAGTTTCAATGTATTGTAATTTTCTCTGTGCCAGCTTTAAACATAAAATATGTGTAAATATGTAATTATATTTTCCTAATGATTTAAATTTCTTTCTCACTTCATTGAAAAATTGAGAATAGGAAATTAGAGTCAGACAGCTCGTGTTGCTACACTAGAGGCTGTGGCTAATCCTATTAGTTACCCTGAAAAGGAGCTAATGCTTGATTTCTGCCATATAAATGACACATGAGTAAAATACTGAAACAAAGAGGATCATGATTGTAACACAAAATGTGGTATGAAGGGCTCACAATGCTTCTGAAATGTCTGCAGCAAGTCATGCACTGTATGTACCCAATTTTTCAGCATCATTAATCTTAGGTTGCTCAAGTTGCTGCACATGGACATGTGGCTCATCCCATTCAATCCCTAAGGAGCTGAAACTTTTATTAATTCCCAGCAAAATAAATCAGGATCACAGAAACCTGGCAAGAATGCTGAAACAATAAAGAGGATTATGCACTTAACACAAACAATATTAATGGCCCAAAATGCTTCAGAAATTCAGGCAGAAAAATATTTGTGCCTGTGGCATCTAAAAATGTTCATACCAATATTCTGACTCACAAGGCTAAAAGATGTATACTAATACAGTGGTTGACACTACCATTGTGTTCTATTTTTTGGATTGCGTGCAAATGGTTAAGCAAACAAAGCTGTTAGAGGTCATAATAACTCAATTTGTGTGAATAATTGGTTTCCATGGTTACCAAAACAAGAGTCTGCAATAATTTGTTTTGTCAGTCAAGGAGTTAGATCCTGTGTTAGAAATAGTATTGGAAAAAGCATTTACAACCAGAGAAAAAGACAGATTATGTTCGTAGAAAACAATAAGCTATGTTAGCTCAAACAATCTGTGCAACCATCTTGCTCAATAATTTTCTAAGCTGACTCAGTTTATCCAATTTTAAAGAGAAGATATTACTAATAAGTTCTTCACCTGAAGGAAAGAGTGGTCCAGTAGCTAAAGGTAATAGGGCCACTGAATATTATATATGTAAAAATGCAATGAATGCAAAAAAAAGGATCATGGGTGCCCATGGTACAACCACCTGGGCATTTCTGAGTTATATGTAAATTGGGAAGTTTGGAAGCTGCAGCTGTGAACCATGCTTTTGGGAAGTTTGGAAGCTGTGCAACATGCTTTACAGGAAGTGGCATCATTTTACATTCATGAAGACAATAAGAACAAGTTGCAAGTGACATTCATTTCCATTAATGTGTCGTTGCAGCCCCCGGACATGTCAATTTGGAGCTTGGGAACTCAGGGTTGTTTTTCTCGATGTCGAAGAAAGGCCACAGCACAGCAAGATCTCACTCTTGACTACAGTAGAGCTTTCTTCTTAAAAACTATGTTGACAAAATAGGTCTTTCAGATTGATCTGTCAATGACAAGCCTATTGATTTAGTTATATGGGAACATAAACTGAATAGGTTTGCAGACATATGGCCTGGCACCTAACTTGCCATGATTGGTAAAATGGTAAACAAAAAAAAATTGTCAGAAAATGGTTTTGATCCAGATACTCTTTATAATAAATATTATTCTAAAGTATTATTTGATTGCAACATACTTTCTACTTTGTAATGTTATTCTGCTACATTTCAGAATTCCTTGGAGTTATGTATACTGGCCCTAAAATTTCCGTTAAGGATATTCAAAAAATAAATGTGATAATCTGACCAGCTTCATGATGGCAAGTGTGTTATGCCTTTCAAAGGAAAACAAAATTTCATTTGTGAACTGAAACATCATTTCTGCGCCACTCTGCATCAGTTGACATCAGGACAACCAAAACTTGTTGTCAATGGCATTCATTTCCATAAATGTGTTGCTGCAGCACGAGAAAGTGTCAATTTGGGGCTGTTGGGTGAATTGTGATGCATCTCACACTGGCAGAATGCAGTGCCTTAAACGATAGACACATTACCAAGAATTTAAGGGGGCGGGAAATTATTTATTTCACATTAACGACCAGTGGCGTATCCATATGTTAGCCAGAGTTGGAAAGTTCATATGGGGGGCACCCCGGGGTTACAGGTCCAATATGGCCGGGGGTGGGCGTGCCCCCCATAGGGACGCTACTGGCAACAACAGCCATAAGTATTTATTTCAAGTAAGCGAAGTCCGTAAACATTCATTCCAAAATCAAGCAACGCCTTGATATTAAGAAATACCTCCTCCAGAAATTATTTATTTCAAAACTGCCCGAAAGAATTTATTTATTTAACCAAAACTGAGCAAGAAATTATCTGTTTAAAAAAACTCCAAGCCTCATCCCTTAAGATTTTAAAAATGGTGGCCAAGTATTAGTTGTAGTTTCCTACTTTACTGAAAATTGAGAGTATTCTTAGAATACTTAACGGGGTGTTTTAAGTTTGTCCGGAAGTTGTTGTCTTTGAAGTTAACTCGTGAAGTTCTTTATGACTTTCCCAGGTCCAGTGCAGTGACCCTAAAATCATTATCCGCAAGTGATAAAAAGTTGTAATGTCTCCTTTGTCACCTGTGTAGTTTACGAGGTTCCTATAATCTTACAGTTCCTCTTCGCCATCACAGAATTCCAACTTCTTTCACCGTTGCAGAGTTCCCTCCAAAACTTTAAATAGACCAATAAACATGCAGTCACCCCACAGTCTGGGAAATTATCAAGTTCTGAGGACTCTGATGTCCTCAGCCCCAGAGGACTTTCACCCCGACATACATGTAGTCCTCACTATGTCAATACTCTGTTTTAAAGGGTCCTAGCCCGACCAGGACCCTTTCAGCACTCAGCATGCGTCGTCTTTGATAGAAAATTTAAAGATTACTGTTGCTATCATCACTGCATAACTTGGCATGGAGCTTTCTCTGTAAGTTTTGTCAGGCCTCTCCATTACATAACTATTAAAAGAACACCATGATTCCAGAGTAGACATTGGAACTGTCACGAGGGGATAGGATATAGTCAGTCCTGCTGTTGACATGCTGGGGTCAGGTGTAGATGGCAGCACAGTGGTCAGGCCTTTTCCTGACATCAAGCTGTCCATGCAACCTCACAATGTCATACTCAATGATCCTGTCAGGGTCAGGACCTGCCAGGAATTGCAATACTCCAAATCTCCATCTTAATAATAATTTTCTCAATGAAATTAGTTTCAATGATGCTGTTCATTATGTACAACAGACTCAACTTATCCAGTATTCCGTTTGATTGATGAGCATCAAGCTCGTTTTGGCAGCCTCTGCATCACCGGGTGTCATTGGAGATTTAAGGAAACAAAGCCAAATTTTCAACACACTTTCACAATACTCGCTTGAAGCATTGTTGTACAAGCTCCGTCTGAGCTTTTCTTTGAAACTACAACAACGGGAGATAAAGAAGCTATCCTTTGAAATCAATTCAGTTATATAATGGTTTGTAGCCTGGTCAATCCTGTAATAAGACAAATACTTATCTTTTGTGTGTATTTTGTATTCTAGTTTCAAATTTATAAGTCATTTTACAATCTGTGCATCTCACCATCTTTGGCAACTTTAAAAGACATTTTGACCATTATTAATTGGATCTGTTCATAATTTATAATAATCAGTTTACTTTCCCATTCTATATGTAGCAAAATAAAATCTCAGAATGCTGAACTGCATAAGAACACTAATGAATAATTTAAATAATCAATAGTCAGTGTTGCAAAGTTCAAAATTTGAATATCATATTGGTTGTTCTATTGCAGGGTTCTTCCTACCAAAAGGAAAAGTCCACTTGTATTGGCAAACAGCATCTGAAACTTAAATGGCCAGCTTTACTGGAGCATGCTCTGAATTTGGAGTCTTGATTATTCTTTCTGTTGGCTATTTTCATTACACTAGAGCACACCCAGCCTCAGTAAATGTTAATTACAGCTGCTGGAAATGTGCTTGGTCATTCCTGGCAGAAGTAACAAGATTAAGAAAATATCTCAGCAAGCCAACTACCGGAAACTCTCCTGGGCAGGAGGTGAAACAGGAAGCTGGCTGCGAATGCTGAGGTCTGATATTTGACCGGGGAGTGGATTAGTGCCGTGACGAAAATGCCGATGGCATCTGTCTGGGCCTGGCATTGAAGAATTATATTTCAGGATAAAGAGACACTATTGCTTAGGAAAAAGACACAGCCGGTACATAGAGCAGAATTATTAAATCAACTTAACCTCACCCCGAAAGTGTACTATAGATTAAGTGACAGTTACACTAAGAATATGAAGATAAACATGATACATTAATTTTTCACTAAGTAAAAATCCATTTTCAATTATCAAATATAAGCAAAAAATATTGCCGAGGTTGGATCAGCGCAGAGACGAAACTGATCGCATCAGGTCTTTCTATTCTTGACCAGTGTGATAGAAAATTGACCAAAAAAAATGCTCTTTCTGAGATGCGACAGAATATCATATATATTGTTCTGCGGGTTCCTTTTATCGTTTGCACATGCTCTTTAATGACTCAGTAACGCCCTAAGGTATCTCAGTTTGTCTGTCATATCCTAATGAAACTTTTTCTGAAGAATTCGGGAATGACTGATTGGTGTATAATATTGTGATTTCTCTGTAAATGTATTTAATGTTTCACAAAAACCAAATGCATTGTATGAATATGCTGTAAGGCAGCATTATAGGATTAACTTCATTTGATATAAATAAATCGATGCAATGTTCAATATGCATGAGTGGAAATCATAATATGATGCCTATCCCTGTCAGCATGCCTCGGCGGTCCAACGTTGGCCCAGCGTCAGTCCGATGTCAGTAGCATCGGACCAGCTTCTGGCCGACGTTGGACCGCCAAGGCACGCTGATAGGGATATAGTCCCCAAAAAGGTTAACAATGTTATTCAGGAGAAAATGTTTAGGAACACTATGATTTTAACCTTCATTGTCTATAATTTGTGCATTATATCAATTCGTAAAGTTCAGAGTGTCTTTCATAGCATAAATTTTACTTACACCCTCCAGGCCTTCACCTCTGTAACTAGTATGTATCACGACATTGTACAAATGTGACACCAATTATTTACCTCACATATTTCACTAGCATTATGGGCCATTCATATTGTTTGTGTTAAGTGCATAATCCTCTTTATTGTTTCAGCATTCTTGTCAGGTTTCCTTGATCCTGATTTATTTTTCTGGGAATTAATAAAAGTTCCAGCTCCTTTTCAGGGGATTGAATGGGATGAGCCACAAGCTAAAGTGCAGCAAAGTGAACAGCCTGACAGAAATTTCCAACCTCCTGTTTTAAATGAAATAAGACATTTTTAACAAATAATCAACAGAAAAACTAAATTACACCTGCGACATATATAATATTTATTGAAAATATTTGGTGGTTAAAGCTGTTATAGAAAATCTGAAAACATTGTGAATAACTGGGAGTCTTCTGCTAATAATTTAGATGTAAAAGCTTTTTAGAGACATCAGATAGATATGCCTTTTATACATCGCTCAATTAATATTTCAAGCAGCCAATTTCCGAAACAATGATTCTCTAAATCTCCATCTTAATAATAATTTTCTCAATGAAATTAGTTTCAATGATGCTGTTTATTGTGTAATGTGTACGACAGAATTAACTTTTCCGGTGTCCCATTTGATAGATGAGCATCAAGCTTGTTTTGACAGCCTCTGCATCACTGGGTGTCATTGGGGATTTAAGGAAACAAAGCCAATTTTCAACACACTTTCACCACACACACTCGAAGCATTGTTATATGAGCTCTATCTCAGCTCGTTGTCAGAAAATGAAAAGAGGTACAACGAAGCCACAAGTTAACATTTATCATTAATAATTATTTATTAAGTGAACCCTGTTCAATCTCCTAATGTGTTAGATCATCTTTTTTGTTATATGTTTCATAATGAGATATTTGTATGGACAATATGATAGCATATAAAACAATGTCTTCTGAGCATTTCCGCAAAAGTACGATTTACAGATTTGACAATTTAGCAGCTTGTGTAGCCCTGCCATTACACCTCAGCTATTTCATTTTTACACAGAGATGAGGCCAGGTAACAGGGGTACCAGACAAGCCATTGACCAAAGCTTCTTGTGCAACAACAAACATATCATAAGCATCCAAATTATGTTGAAAATTGTTTCAAAGATGCTGTTCATCATGTACAATATATGATATTTGTAAATATGTAAATATTGAAAATTAACATTTAAGAGTTTGAATTATATATCTAATAGTATAACTTGAACAAAGCTTATATTTTTTGGGTTTGCTATTACATATTGGACTAATGTATATATCTATATCAACAAATCATTTCAAATTTAATTCAAATTTGTATTATTCAACGAAAGTTCTTTTTTGATGTACTATTGTTTTGAAGTGAATTGTAAGCCCAAGAGGGCTGGGGGCTAGAATGTGAGCCCATTTCACGATAATAAAGAATTTCTCTCTCTCTCTCTCTCTCTCTCTCTCTCTCTGTACAAATAGAACACTCATAACTGCTGAGTGTCTTATTTGATTGATGAGCATCAAGTGTGCTTTCGCAGCATTTGTATCACTGGGTGTCGTAGGGGATTTATCGAAACAAAGCCAAATTTGGGGCACACTTTAGCACTCACAAAGAGATGATATTACATGATCTCCAATTCAGGACCGTACTAGCAAAGAAAGGGAATGAAGAAGTCAATGGTTCAAAGTAATTTAAAGGACTAGGCGCTATTCGGCTTTTGCAACGTGTAATATCCAAGAACAGTTAATTAATAGTTTTGCATATTTTGCAGTATTTTCTTGATCATGAGTTAAAATGACAGGTCAATGTTCTGGAGTCATGCATGTAAACTGTGAACCTCATACCATTTTGTGTGTTATATGGATCGTTCAACCTAAACTGGAGGCCTCTTGTATTGGCAGACAGCTTCGAAAACTTAAATTGCCTGCTTTACTGGGGCATGCTCTGAATTTGGAGTCTTGATTATTCTTTCTGTTGGCTATTTTCATTACGCTAGAGCACACCCAGCCCCAGTAAATGCTAATTACAGCTTCTGCAAATGTGCTTGGTCATTCCTGGCAGAGAATAACAAGATTAAGAAAATAGCTCAGCGAGCCAACTTCTGGAAACTCTCCTGGGCAGAATGCTGAGGTCTGATGTTTGACCAGAGAGTGGATTAGTGCCGTCACGAAAATGCCGATGGGATCATCAGGGTCAGACAGGAAACAGTGCAATACGCATTGAAAAGCAAATTACTTGGTATATAAAAAATGACATTATGGCAATTTTAATAGGAACACAATTCCAGACATTCTCAGTTGAAAATGTGGATAAAATGCAATACATATGTGTCATTTTGTTGTTCCTGAACCAATCAGATTGGGCAGAAATGCGATGTACAAAGATAGAAAGGAGAGCCCAGAACTGCATGCTAATTAACACTGCTGCAATAAATATTTCAAGACTATTTGCTGTTCTACCAATGTGTGTAATCACCCAGGGGGAAAAATGTGACACAATTTATCGTGTTTTACCTCAATCTTATTGGAATTACAGAATGGATTTCTTTCTCCGAAATGTTTTTCTTTGTTTAATCTGGTTTGAATATTTTGAGATTACGGTTGTGTTTGCCTAGGAGCATTTTTTCCTTTCTTTTTCATTATTAATTTTCAACAGCATTCTGCGGAGTCATGGATGGAATATAGAAATTCCATTTTTTTCTGTTTGCCTTTCAAATTGAAATACTTACATCAAGTATTTCTGTTGTTGATTTTGTGCTTCAGGCATGGGCTGTAGTTACTGTTGCTATGCTAAAAACCCTGCCAACACGTATTACAGATAGCACAGCAACCCTTATAGATCACATAATAGTCCGAACAACAATAAATACCCTGAATGACAAAAAATGCTGTGGCAATATTTACTCTGACATATCGGACCACTTACCAAATTTTTTGCTATTAAGTTACGGACAAGGTACAATCAAAACATCCAAAGATAGACCATATATAAGAATATTTGGGGACAAAAACTGCAAGAAATTCCAAATGGGAATTGCCAAAGAGAACTGGCAAGACCTATACAATGCCAGCAGTCCTACGCATGCCCTAGATGTACTAATAGAAAAATACAAAAAACATTTCGAAGACTGTTTTCTGTTAAAAAGACTATCCAGAAAAAGATCAAAAGATAAGAAATGGATGACAAGCTGCCTAAGAAAAAGCATATCAGTGAAAAATGCACTATATAAGAATTACTTACGCACACCAAACGAAAATAATAAACTTAAGTACAAAAAGTACAAAAATATGCTTACAAAATGTCTAAGACAGGCAGAATCTATGTTTTATAACAACTTAATCAGCGAAAACAAGAAAAATCTTCACGCATTTTGGAAAATATTTGGCCCGATAGTCGATCCAAGTAAAAGTCGTAAGTCCACTAAAATCCAATCACTGGAGTTTGAAGGTAACAAACTGCAAACAGAAGACGACATAGCCAATGCCTTCAATGTCCACTTTACAACAATAGCAGCTAAGCTTGCTGGTGACGTACCGGATTCAACTGAATACAGAAAATATCTTGGAGACAGAATCTTAAGTAGTATATTCCTGAGTCCAGTTAGCATCGAGGAAGTAAAAAAAAATATTAGCAAACTCAGTGGCAATAAGGCAATGGGACCGGATAACATCCACCCTAAAAATATTAAAGCTCTCAACGACATACTGTCACCTCTCTTGTGCCATATAATGAATTTATCATTTAGCAAAGGCGAATATCCACATCAACTAAAAAGGGCTAAAGTTATCCCACTGTTTAAAAAAAATGACCCTAAAGATGCTAATAACTACAGACCAATAAGCCTGCTCTCCAGCATAAATAAAGTATTTGAAAAGACAGTGCATACCAGACTCGTCAATTTCCTTAACAAACAAAATTTCTTTTATCCACACCAATATGGCTTTCGAGAGAATTATTCCACAGAACTAGCATTAATAGAAATCATTGATAAAATTAGGCAAAACATAGACGACAATCTTTATACACTTGGCTTGTACATAGATCTATCCAAGGCGTTTGACTTGGTAAACCATGATATTCTGCTTAATAAGATGCATCACAATGGAATTAGAGGGAATGCACATGACTTCTTTTGCAGTTATCTGAGAAATAGGTGTCAGTTTGTACAGTTAGATCAGACAAAATCAGAAAGCAAGACGATTACATGTGGAGTGCCACAAGGGTCGGTTCTAGGACCAGTATTATTCTTAATATACATTAATGACATTCACAGATGCACAAAGGCAGATATTAGACTATTTGCAGATGATACCAATATTTTTATGGCAAATGAAAATCCTGAAACCTTGAAAAGGGACATTGAATCAGAACTAAAAAAGATAAACACTTGGTTTTATGACAACAAACTTCTAATGAATTCTGAAAAAACACAATACATGATATTCCACCGGAAAAATAGAACCGTTCCACCGATTCTCAATAGCCTTCTGTTGAACAATACTTTGGTGAAAAGATCAACAAATGTCACATATTTGGGCCTAAGACTAGATGATAAGCTAACCTTGGACAAACATATCCGCTATCTTGAACAAAACCTATTGAAAACAATAAAATCTTTCCAAATCATGAGAAAATGGATGCCTAGAAATGATAAAATTAAACTTTACTATGCATATGTACACTCTAAAATTAAGTATGGAGTTCAAATATACGGAACATCGAGCAAAACTTCCCTCAAAAGAGTACAAGTACTTCAAAATAGAGCAATAAAGATGCTACTTGGACTGGATTTCCTTACACCTACAAACCAAATACTTTCCCAAAACAATTTACTTAGTGTCAGAGATTTGTATAAGCTCACTGTTGCCCAATTTGTTCATAAACAAAGGAAGAAGCTGTTGCCTAGAGTGTTCGATGACTATTTCAAGAGGAATGAGGAAATAAATAATAGAGAAACACGTCAATCAAAATTATTGCATGTAGATAGAGCTAAAACCCAACAAGCTAAAAACAAAATAAGCTATAAAGGAAGTGAAATATGGAATGCCTTGTTGATGGAGTTGAATGAAGACCTGACCAATCAATCAATACAATCTTTCAAAAAAACTGTGCACTGCCACTATATCAAAAACTACTGAGGAAAGAGTGAATCATTAGCATGTTACAAAAAAACAACAAAACATTAAAAATAAATATTCAAATAGAATAAACAACATTGCCAAAGTAAAGAGTTGCGTCACCTAACCGTATTTCAATATTGTCATTAATACTATCGTTTTTCTTATTTTTTTAAATCCAATACTAAATTTTATATTTATTGTTATATATATCATACTTCATTTAAATTTTTTTATGTATACATATCTTATGGCCCCAGCTAGATAAGCCTCGGCTTTTTCTGGAGCCTATTAATAAATTTACAAACAAACAAACTGCTCTTACAAGGTCCATGGGTGATGAAAAGAGACTAGAAACCATCGCAAGATTAATATGTCTGCATGTTGATGTCCTGGAATTATTTTTAATTTAAATTTTACTGGCCCATGAGTTATTTAATTTGACAAGATAGATAATTTCAGGCTGTCAGTTGTTATGGCAGATTCTGTGATTCCCCAGTTGCATTAGCAATAGCATGAAGTGCCTGATGGACTCATAAAATTGTTGGGATCAGAAGATCATAAAATTGTTGGCCACACAAGGGGAGTTTTCGCCACTGTTCTTCCAGTTTATGGGTCACTGTTCATATTTCAAAATACAAAGATCTGCCACACATTCACTTTTAACATGGAATATTCATAAGAAGAGTATTTTAACAGGTTTTGGTGCTGTCTGCGAAGTCATTATTATAGAAAAAGTAGTTATTATTATGACATTTTTTTTCTTCCCTTCGGAGACTTCGCGAAATAAGGCTCTTTTTTTTCATAGAGTTTAATTGAGATCTTAATATTCTACTGCAGGGACTGAAAATTAATGCAATTGCTAGATAAAAGAAAAGTCCTGATGTTGTTCAAATTACTGAATTTAACCACATATAGTAGATTAGGTTTGAAAGTCACATGATTTAACTTACAACACAGTGGCATCGCATTTGACCATTTGGCAAACCAGTCAAGTGCCCCTTGCTTTTCATTTTGTCTTTTTAATTTTTACCTTTCACCAGAGTATTGGACATAGTGAAATGACTAACAGTGATTTAAATAAATCAGTCCAAAGAAAGTAAATAAAGAGTTAAAGAACTATGAATCACTGAACAGTATACATGAGCAGACATTATAGGGATCAGGGGCATGCCAAGAAAATGCTACTTTTTGACAGATAAGTGTATCACGATCATCCCATGTCTCATATCAATGACGTATGCAATATCAGTGATATTATTTTAGCCATTGCTGTGGGACACTTTTAAGGCCATCCACTGGTCGAAAAATGGCATATAGCTATATCTCAGGTTCTGTTCATGATATAAACTTGAAATTTGGTATGAAGTTTAAGTTCATGAAAAGGAAAAAAATATTTTTAAAAAGCGTTGCTATGGTAACCGTTACCATGGCAACCACCATTTTTCAGATTTTTGCTGTATTCTTGGACGCCAAAAAATCCTGAACCTAGATTATTTCAGGAAACTATTGTTTTTCATCATAAATAGTTATTTGAGACTTGAACCTGCGCCGAGGTGCTATTTTGGTCATTGACGCAGCATTTCGGTGGTCTGACGGGGGGGTCAAAGTGGCGAGTGTTGAAAAAAATTTCATGCTATCTGGAATTCAGCTCACCCTACAAAAAATGTCAATGGTCATTATCTATTACAAATAGTACTACGGCGCAGTCTTAGGTCTCAAAATTAATCTCTGAAAATTTCGTAAGGATATCTACAGCGGCTTAGGTGTGGGATTTTTTGGAGCGGCAGGAAACGGTCAGAAAATCGCCCATTTTGCAGAAAAGGCCAAAAATGCTCCGCGAAGTTTTAAAACATTATCAATAAGAAATCAAATTAATTCATGGCTAAAATTTTAGCATCTATGAAAGGTTTTCAGTTTAAGAGGCATGTTATGTATCAAATCAACAGTAATTAGAAGTTTTTGACCTCATATAAGCTATTTTTGGGGAAATTTGACTGGAATTGCCATGTCTCGTCATGTACTGTGAATCGGGGAAATTGCCCGTTCTATAACCTGCCGTAGCAAATTGACACAGAAATGTTTATTACTGCATAGTAGTTAATCATAAGAGTTAGTTTTATCTTATAACACAATATTAACATTTAAAATCTTTACAGATAGTCTTGCTACCATGGTAACCGTTTGGTTACCACGGCAACGGTGCACATTGGAGATTCAATGACATGATGCTGAAAAGAGCACAAACAAAAATTTAAAAATATGATTAACTATGTTATAATTGCAAAAGCTGCAACTATTCTCCTTTAATTCATGTCCTTATACAGTTGGACATTTCCAGCTAATTGATTACATCATATATATATATGTATATAATGAGAAATATGGTACAAAATGTGAAATAAATTACTTGTCACTGTGGCTCAGTGAATCATGTACAGGACATGTACGGTTAACATAATAATTCAAATTTCAGTAAAAATATTTATCAAATAAAGAAGTATCACAAAAATAATTTAAATATAGCAGTATAATATGAGATCATTTCTTTGTAAATGCAAAAAGTCCAATTAACTAATGTCCTCCTGCACTGTACAAGTGCCCTTCCTGGGCTTCCAGCGTCTCCTCCTGCCTGACCTTGGCGAGCGTGCTCTTCTTTCGTTGCGTTTTACTTTCATTCAGCGCTGCCTTTTCTGCCCTTCGGATTCTCTCATGGTCAATTTTGGTAGTCATCCGAGCCACAATCGCTCCTGCCTCAATTCCCAGGCTGCTAACCACATCAACGAGGGATACAGCTCCTGAAAAATGACGAAAACATATGAAATTGTTGATTTGAAGTGTAAATAGGCCCGGTAGCCAGGCATTACCCACGTTAACTTGCACATATCAATAAAAACAGAAAAAAGCCAACAATATTCATGTAAAATTCTAATAGAAAAAATTCAATATACATTGTATTGTATAGGCCCCATGTTTATTAATATATATTACTGGCCGATTGCATAAATATTCAGTGCTTGTAATCCTGAAATTACCTTTATTGTACTGTATTACAGCAAGAGCTGCAGCTGTCTCCAGGGTCTTCCTTCCGCAGTTCTTATGTTTCGGAGCTCTCTTCCAGACCGTGCTGTGGAGGGACTCGTTGGCATTTGAAGTCGTCAGGGTCATGCAACGGGCAAGCAAGGCTGGGTCTGCCAACCGTTCGAAGAGGGGTATGAGCTGTTGACAGACATCTTTAGGGAGAGGGGGGTCGTGGGCGTTGTTCTTGGCTTCTTCCTTCGGGTCCTTCCCTTCCGCAACTGCCTTGCGAAACCAGCACCATTTGGGGTCGCAGCGGGTGTGGTGGGGCTCTTCTGGAGTGCTGATTGAATGGAAGAAAATAGCCCAGACAGCTTGCCGAGCTGCTTCGACGTTTGGAGCATTTTCCACGATGGCCTTCCTGTAGTAGGAAGACCATTTTTTCATCCTCTCTTTTGTCATCCTTCCTCTGCCTCCCATCTGGACTCCTGCAGACTTGTCCTTGACCGCTCGCTCCAGGCCCTTGTACATCCGCTTGCTGATGTGGTTGATACACTCCTCCTTCTCCACAGGCTCTGGATAAGGATCGAGGGTTCGGAGTGCATCAAGCACACCAGCATCGCCGTCTCCAACAAGAGATGTGTACGCAAAGTTGCCCACATCCTTGGATCTGGCCCACAGCATCTTCGCTCCCTCCACCTCCATCGCACCACTGGAACCAAAGTGGTTTCGGTCACAATTTGGCTTGTGGGCCTCGTGCCACAACTCTTTCTCCGCACCCTCAAGCTTACCGCCCACAAGTTCGCACTCAGCACAATACTTGCTTAACACACAATAGTCAACAACGAGACCGGTGTGACACTCGATCGCAAAGGCAGCTCCAAGTGTAGAAGTGTGGCCTCGGGCGTGCCATGTTCCATCATAACTCACGGTGATGTTCCTGGGTCCGTCTGTGGGTCCGTAGGTCTTCTCGTACAACTGGTGGACAACCTCATGGCTTTGAGCCAAGGTATCAGCAGCCGGTCCATATACAAGGGTAGTCATAACCTTGCGGTTAATGGACTGGTAGGTCTTTTGGTGCAGACCTCCGTCGACATTCATCGTGGAAAAGAATCTTCCGACCTCTTGGTGGCCAAGACCAACCTCTCTTCCAGCGAAGACGACAGATCGGTTGATCTCGTACGGCTGTCGGGTGGGATTGTCATCTTCCGGAATCTTGGGGCTCGTGCTTTCCTCAGCGGTGAATCCACACACACAGGAGACGACCATGCGGTGGGCGAATCCCATCCGGTTCTGCACCGCAAACTTCAAGGAAGTGTCGTGACACTCTGGGCAGGCCAGGGCACCCACAAGGGAATCCAGCTTCTTGGTATGGGCCAGCACATACGATCCTGAAAACATAAAACAATTTCACTTAGCCACTTAGCCAATTATAAATATTATTACATTATTGGAGACTTTAAATGAGTGGCCTCTTGTATCAGTGTCTATGCTGGGCAAGTAAAAGATCCCACATATGGGGTAAATGTGAAACATGATGTAGCCTAAAAAATAATAAAAATTAATTAACCCTTACTGGACTGATCAGTCCCAAAAAACAATCCTTTGGTGGCCTACTATCGTGTCTTGGTTGATAGTACAGACAACTAAGCTTATTAAACTAATTACAGTATGTTTCAGGCAGTGTAGTAACAAAAAAATCATTTATTAATTTAAATAAAAGATTTAATTTACCTGCATCATCAACAACTGATGTGGCTTCTTTGGCAGCAAAGAAACCCAACTTTCTCTTTGAGGCAGACACTCCAGCAACTGTCAAACTCAAGTCCAGGGCCTCGGGAGGTATTTCTGCCACTTTCCGGGGTCTTCCGGGCCTCTTGACCGGCTTTCGCGGGTGTTTTTTGCCATATCTGTGCTCTACTCTATATTTCATGATGATCAATCATCCATGTGACACTTCGGCAAAATACGGCGATCTGATTGGCTGCTGTAATGATATGCACGATGCGTAATGAGGACGACTTATGCGCGCGAAAATCCGAGCGCTCTCATTGGCCGCCGAATCGATGACGTCATTCGGGTCTCCCTTCGGTAAACTTCGGCGGTAATTTGCACTCGATGAACCGTT
Organism: Platynereis dumerilii; assembly: GCA_026936325.1. Classification (NCBI taxonomy): domain Eukaryota; kingdom Metazoa; phylum Annelida; class Polychaeta; order Phyllodocida; family Nereididae; genus Platynereis; species Platynereis dumerilii. The sequence goes on from JAPTHN010000013.1 coordinate 20,106,341, forward strand.
AAAATTATGGGATTGAAATACTATTAGCCAATAGGAAACGCGTAGTAGATGAAGGGGAGGAGCAATGCGGTTGGGGAAGACGACAACATGGCGCCCAAGCGCTCTGACAGCGCGGTTTGGCCATGGCGAAGTAGGCCTGTTTTTGGCGTTTAAATGCCTTGTCGCCGCCATTTTCTTTATCCCGTTGATGCATGAGAATGACAAGGTCAGTTTGACACCGGGTTTAGTGGGGTTAGAGGCAGATTTCGGCGAAATGCATGCATGAAATGAACACAACAACACCTCCAGATTGAGTTTCTGTCAAGATCCAAAACTTTATTTTCTACGAAAAATTCATTATTTTTTCGACCCGTGGATGGCCTTAATGGACATCACTATTTAGTGCAGAAAAATTTGTGTTCAAATGTCCTGATGAAGAAATCAAGAATACAGTTGAATCACATTTTGAACCATTTGGAAAACTGTTCAATTATCATATGATTATTGACTGTAAGCAAATCACATTGGGGAAAAAATACATACTACTAAAAATTGTGAGTTTCGCCTTTTCTGACCATCAATGCCTGAACATGCTAGAAAATACCGATCTTAAAATTATGTCAAGGCAATCTTAAAACAAAATCAATATTACTGCACAATCAAGACATAATATACCAATGTGATATAGTGATTTTGATTTATTCAAATCACTAGAAACTGAGACAGATCAAGTCTCATTTCCTTCACTGACAATAAACTAATTAGTTTCCAGCGAGGACAAAAATTTCACTATCTGATCAAGAACATTGAAAATGGCACTTATCTCACAATAATTTCTTTGTGTACAAAGGAAAGCCAATAAAACACCACCACGACTGCAACAGTTAAATGTTCCGCTCTAGAACAAAAGTACTCATTTTTATGTTCAGACTATTTCTTCACCTGTCCAATACATAAATCAGACCTGGACATTGAGAACTCATCCACAGTGATTGAAATAAATCACTTTGAAGAGAGTAAATGAAACTTCTATGTTTCTGACAGACAGAAAAGTTGGTTTAAGAATAAGCTGCTGACTAACAGTGTAGGTGCCAGACAGTTCTCACAGATAAAGTGCCTGTGTGTCCCATTGGAGTAAAAATGAAAAACAGCATGCATTTTACGTTGTGGTCAATTGCAAATCTACTGTTTTAAATGCTAAATTTAGTACCTGTCATGCAGAGCTCCCATCATATGCACATTCATAAGTTGTATACAGTCTGTTATTCACATTTTGATTAAAAACCGAAACTTAAACACCAAAAAAAATATTGGAAGTGAGTGATGACTGGACTTTTAATTTTGTGAGGTCATCTCAAATGAAGCTCCCCCAACCATTACCAAATGCTTCTGTTATTTGTCATACATAAGAAAACATAATTCTAAAAATCATAACAGCACAATACAATTATCATACAATCATCCTGTCCTATATGTCTACAGAGTATAAAAAACAAACAATGCAGGACATAAATCATGTAGCATCCCCCAACCATTGCCAAATGCTTCCATTATCTGTCATATGGTTGAACTGAATAGGATACTGTGTATTAAAATATATATATGACTCAAGGTGATATTGCAGGTTAATCAGAATTTGTTGATAATTTTAGTTTTGCTAGTTTTTTTCCTCTAACTATTTTCATATCATATATATTACCAAATTGAATTTGCCGGAGTCGATATTAAGAATGTTATATAAATTGAATTATAATATTACATACCTTATAATGAATGAAAATTCCATTGAAACAGCCCTTGGTATCATTTCCACTATAATTTGAGCAGTACAAGAGTATAATGTTTGCTTATTTTATAGAAAAACAGCTAGCAACAAGCTGTTAATATGAGTCTAAGTTACAATATCTATGTTTTTGACAATTTGCAGTCTAATCCTTTATTGTCAAGTTTTGAATAAGCATTATATCATACTTGTGACCAACAACTAAAGAAAACTGAGAAAACATAATGCAATCAAGTAAAATCTTATTTGGACTTGGAAAGTAAGGTCCCATTATTGCATCTTCAGTGAATGCGTAAAAAATAATCATGATGGAACTAACTCAGCAGTAAAACATTATTGATAACAATGAAATACCAGGTAAGAATTTCTAATTCTTTCTAAACCTTGTGAAAAAAAAACAAGTTGTGACAATCCAGTAAAACATCAAAAGCAAACCATCTTTACTTTAGCTCTAATTTGCATGGCAGTGGTCAACCATGATTAATTAGACAATATTGCAGAAGAAATAATGTAACATCACAGTGAAAATGTATGTGCTCAGCTGCTACTAGGGATGCTACATGATTTATGTCCTGTATTGTTTGTTTTTTTACACTCTTTAGATAAATGGGACAGGATGATAGTATGATAATTGCATTGTGCTGGTATGACTTTAAGAATTATGTTTTCTGATGTAGGCCTAGGGTAACGTAGGGTAATTCCGGCCCCTTGAGGATAAAATGTTTTCTCATGGCCCTAGTAACAGAGATTACGCTGCAAAATTATGATTTGACTTTTAGGAGAATCATATTATTTCATTTTATTATTATTAAACTTCACTTACACATAGGTGTTCCCCGGTGGCATAATTGGTAAGTGCGCTTGTCAACTGGCTTGAAGGGCATGGGTTCAAATCTCACTCCGGGAACTCACATTAAATGGAGGCGGTTTGTATCCAGTATTTTATGCTGGGGCAACTGAAAGACCCTGGGCATCCCTGAATTAATAGGGTATGTGCCAGACTCACAGTCTTCTCATCTCATCATCATACGGCGGTCGCCTGCCTTGATATAGCCCATTAAGGTGCTGCATGGGTGTAAAACACAAACAAACAAAACTACACATAGGTGAAGTTTCTTGTTTTCGGTGTTATTATCTATTATTTATTTATTATTATCCTTTCCGAAAAATGTCTTCGGAAAATTTTATACTTAGTCTACAAAGACCTAATTATAAATTCTGAATATTTGTTATATTCTGCACCAAATATTTCAGACCTATACATATTATTAGTAATTCTCTATAAATTCCTGTTTCATATGTAATCTAGTTAATAATCCCCCATTATGTAAAAATCGGGATATTCATAAAATGATAGACATTTCGTCCTACCCCAAGCTTACCCCTTCCATTGGCAATTAAGTGCATGGACATACTGGATGCCAAAAACACTCTCCACATGCCAATAACACACTCTATGCATCAATAGCATTACAATTGAATTCATGGCATTTGATTGGCTCAGCAATTTCGATTCAGAATATATTTAAATATAGGTAGTCTCATATTGCCGTACTTATACTTTTCTTGATTCTTAATAGCTTATTATGCACCCCGGGGACTCACTTTAGTCCATCCCATGGGACATTAAATGGAGGCGGGTTGTATCCAGTGTTCTATGCTGGGGCAACTGAAAGACCCTGGGCATCCCTGAATTAATAGGGTATGTGCCAGACTCTCAGTCTTCTCATCTCATCATCATACGGCGATCGCCTGCCTCAATATAGCCCACTAAGGTGCTGCAGAGGCGTAAAACACAAGCAAATAATAGCTTATTATGTTTCTTGCCTTGGAGATGTGTATGATTCTTGATGTACTTTCTTTAATTCCTTTGGAGTGATTTACTTAAATCATGTTAGCAAGTTCAGTTTCCAAAAATTGTTATTTGGTGCTGGCAGAGAATGTGTAACAACAAATGCAATTTACGTCATTGTTGAAAGCCCATAGGTTGGATAGTGATTTATTTCAATCAAATAGGCCATGTCACCTTAGTATACATGTAACTCCAAATGATACAGGGAAGTGGGAAGTGACTGTAGTTCTGATAAATTATTAGAATGTTAACTTTGTTTTACAATGCATCTTGAGATGATTTGAAGAATCACATACCCATCTGTATTTAAATGTAGGTAGACTGATATTACCATGCTTTTCAAAATTCTTAAAAGTATGTTATGTTTCCTGCCTAGGAGTTATGTTTCAAATCCTTAGTCTTATGACACACGATAAGTTTTTCAATATGTTGCATTCAAATCCAATGTTTTCAGAGAGAAACTTCATTGTGTATTTTGCATGAAAAGGAGTGATTTAAATAAATCAAAATTATCAAGTGACATGAGACAATGGCATATCCAGTAGCAATGCAAAATAATTGGTGACTGACTTGCTGAAGTTCTTCACCATACAACAGCATTGCTTGTATAATTGTAAATAGACTTAGAAAAATGAAAAACAAGGAGCAACTGACCTTTTGCCGTTTTGGTCAAATGCGATGCCACTGTGTTTTACATTGTATAACATTCTTCCCATTCAACACCATAAAATGTGTCTAAAGAGATCAAATCAAAATTTGCTTACTCCTTTAAGTGATGACTAAGTATCGGAAGTTAATTGATAACTTCTAAACTACAGGTATGTAGATCTTTAATGTATAGTCACAGATAAAAGCAATTAATACATGCAGATGACAGGACTGGTTGCGTCTACATTTTCATACTGGTGTTTTGGCTCAATGTATTTACTCCCTCCCTGCTCAACAAACTGAATTTACGCTCTCCCTGACTAGAGATCTCTTGTGGAACTCTTCAGCGAAAGTGATTGGAACACTTTGTGTCACACGCTGACAGCCCATTGTTGCCGAGCAACACTGCTCAGGATCCTGGGACGTTTCTACAATTGGGTATTCTCAGAATTGGAAAGCTTAGCTATGCCTGACTCTAATTATCTACTCTTAAGTTTAAGAATATTTTTGTCTGTGCATCTGTTTGTCTGTCGGCCTACTATGTATAAAATGAAAAAATTAACAGTTTAAACAAAAGCTTATTTGAATAAAATTGTAGAGGTGAAGATAAGATAAGATAAAACTTTATTTGGTATTGAAAATGCAAATAAAAGGATATAAGTCAGATTGAACTGTAAAATAATTATGTTGAACAAAAAAAAAGTACTGAGACATTATAACTTAGAGTCCATTGTAATTATACATGAACTGCACGGATTGTGTGAAAAGAGTGGTGTTTCAAGATATCAGTACATCTAAGTCTAATGTGATTGCTGTTTTCAGGCGTAGATATGATTGCCTTTTTACTGAACAATAAATTCAGTTGTGTGTTGTTTGCACTCCCAGACCTTGACACTGTGTTTTTGGTATTATTACCACTTATATATTTTTAGATGAAGTATCCCTGCCGGGTATAAGTCTAAAAATTCCCAGGTCCCTTCCCCACTCCTTCTACAGCTAAAGACGCCTCTCCCACCTATCCCACTCATCTCAACTGTCCACCTATCTTTCTTTTCCTCTCATATGCTTCTCATGCATCCAAAGAAACATCTCAGTACTCTCTCATTCACGTTTTCAACCCAATCTTCAATCCCCCACCAGGATTGCATGAGTAGTTTGTTTCAGCAGCCAAAATTTACAAACATAGAGTGCGCTGTTTTCCGAAATCTCTCACCAGAGGGATCCAATCCATCAGCCACCTGACGGCCGTTTTCTAAACTACCATCTGCCTTCAATGGTCTTGACTGCCAATTAACAACTGCCTTACAGTGTCAGTAACCAGGTGACAGTCTGTCTCTCAATAGAATTCACTCATCCCAGAACAGTCAGTGCATTTTCAAAATACATACACACTGATTTTTGTATGCATGTCTTAACCTTAAAAGCACTTACATTTGAGTATTCTTATATTAGCATTAGATCAATTCAACAAGGTTCAAGCACTGAATCAAGCACTCCATAGCTGCATTTTGCTGAGGGGGCTTAATAAATAACCCAGCTGACAATGCACGTGAACTTCACGTGATAAACACGGGGGAAACTGGTGAACATGACATAACTGAGAGTTATCACGTGTTTTTGTTCACGTGAGAAAAACTCCCACATTTTCACGGGATAACCACGTGATGAATGTCACCAGATTAACGCCTGACCATCTTCACCACATAACTGAGAGTTATCACGTGTTTTTCTTCACGTGAAAAAACTCCCCAACCAGACCCCGAAGTCATAGTTAAAACTCTGACTTGCCTTACAAGAACTTCCACTGAATAGTCAGCTAAGTTGTTGAACCCTGACTTCACTTGACTTCAACAAACTTCAGCTGACTTCGTGCAATATCCCAGGGCCCATCTGTTAAATATTTTTCAACAGTACTTTTAACTTCGGAAATTTCAAAATTTTCGGACACGGATTATTGTGTAATACACAAATGTGTCAATTTTTAGGGACTTTTTATGTTTTGTAGACTTTACAAAAGTAGGCCTACTATAATAGTTAAAAATACTTTTGCTCTTTATGCCCTTTTGAATGGTACTGTGAGATGAAAATTGGCTAAGTTATGCAACTATGGCTTGACTTTAGCTGACTCAAGTCTGACTTGACCAGACTGAACATTAACTTGCTGCGTGGGAACCTAACTATGACTTTTAAAATTCACTAGTCTTATATATTCTGAAATGTAGCGTGCAGAGTGACAGCAGAAGCTTTGTCAGTTTAAGCTTTCATGGCAATTGTTCCAAAACAGGGGCCATTATAATCAGTGGCCCCGCATTTTGTGCTGAGTGTGAAGTCTTTTTTTAGAATAGGCAAAAATGTAGCTCTAAATGCAAAATTGCTTCAGAAACAGACTGCATGACCATATTGGCTGCTGTTGGGGGTTTTTGGCCATGGACTCACTTCAAAAGCAATCTGTTCAAGGTAATTCATGAGCATTAGGGCAAAGGAACGCATCAACACATCACCAAACAATCCTGTGCTGTTTGAAGGTATTGCAACTGACAATTAATTCTTTTCTGCCAAATACTTTACAAAACAAACAACTGTAATATCAATTGTGATTTAACCTGTTCAAGGTGTCCACATATGGAATTTTATCATCATAAAATTAATCTCAAACTTATTTTGCCTTGGCTATTGAGTGAAAGCAGATGTTACATCAGAAGTCTCCTCAAAACAGCCAAACTCAGATTACCTACTTTACTGTGAATGCCCTGAATTTGACGTCTAGATTATTCTTTCTGTTGGCTATATTCATTACGTTAGAGCACGCCCAGCCCCAGTAAATGCTAATTACAGCTGCTGCAAATGTGCTTGGTCATTCCTGGCAGAGAATAACAAGATTAAGAAAATAGCCAAGCGAGCCAACTTCCTGAAACTCTCCTGGGCAGGAGGGGAAACAGGAAGCAGGCTGTGAATGCTGAGGCCTGATATTCGACCGGAGAGTGGATTAGTGCCATGAGGAAACTGCAAGATGGCATCTATCTGGTCCTGCATGGTATGAAAGAAAATCCATGCACCAGGTGGAGAAAACATAATTTTCCTGGAGAAAGTGGTCGGCATGGTGGGTGGGGGGGATTATGATAGGTGCCAAAAGATAAAAAATTAAGAAAATAGCTGGAAGTATGCGTTCCTGATCAAGACTGCGATACAATCAGACTTTTAGGATGGGGCCCCAATGTGAGAGCCCCCTTCCACAGTGACATTGGTGTAAATGAAGTAATGGTCAATACGAATGCGTTCAACCTCAACATGTGTATCTTTGTGACAACATTTGTTGCCACGAAGTACAATCAAAGTTCTAGGTTGGGCCCACATGTTGCCGGCATTGGAATTGGGACCTACACCTTGGTGTAAATGAAGTATGCCATAAATGGGAATGTGGGGGCCCATCGAGATATTTTGCCAGGGGCCGACAATGTCACCATCTATCCCTGTCTATCCAAGCTGTGATAAGCAATTCAAAGAAAAGCCAACTTTTTTAATCCCCACTTCTTCTAAAATCAAATTTAGTGACGTTTCTAGAAAATATACTGAATTTACTGTGACAATTAGAAAGGAAGAACATAAATAAAATTGTGAAAACACTAATTTTCCACTGATCTGAATTCAGGACAAACTCTTCCAAATTGCCTGTTTTTCATTCAAAACATTGATTTTGCCTGCTCCTTTTTTGTTTGCGCATGTTTATAGAATTTAAGTCGGGTTAAATGTGTTTGCCTAAAGGCATCTTGAGCTTGCTTGTCACATGCCGAGACTTTTTTCTGCAGAATTCTGAATTCTCTTTCTTTATGTTTCTAATAATGCTTGCTGCTCTTCTGAGCTATATGATATTAAAAACTTCGCAATGCAATTAGATTAAATCAACGGCATACAATACATGTGAATTACTGTAAGTGGTACAATTTTAGACTTATCGTCCAAAATTGATGCACTTTTATACATAACTAGCATAATGCCTGGGATATGGGGGTAGGAGGGGGTAAAATTAGCAATGTAATTTTGAACATAAAATCCAGCGTATGTCCTTCTAGGGGGTGAGAAAATATTTCATGCCAGTTTTTGTTTATGGGTACTCAATACTTTGGCTGAGAAAGATGGAGGGGTTCATGAATGAATTTTAGTAGGATATGAGTTACAACTTTGTTGATTCATTTGCTGCTGATATTTAAAAAATATTAAGCTCCATATTTATTGTTGGCGGTAACTCACAATCCTCTTTATTGCTTCAGAATTCTTGTAGTTTTTCAGTCTGCCTGATGGATCTGCTGGGAATAATGGCACTGAGGCTCCTTTTCAGGGGACAAGACGCACTGTGTGTGCAACATAATAACACTGTGTCTTTTGCTGGGTATGTAGGAGGTGGATAGCTCAGTTGTCTGCAAATTGCTGAGTCCAGAGTCCGATACCAACCATGGCTGGATCACTCCGACATAGGGGGGGAGGGTTGGTCTAGTGGTAGCGTGCTGGGCTGCCAATCGCTGGGTCCAGGGTTCGAATCAAGCTCTTGCCGGGTCACCTGGGCCTATGTTTGACGGCTGTTTCAATCATCCTTCGCCTCATTGCCGTGTCCTCCCACTGTCCTAATTAGCCTACCAAGTGCATAAATATAGGACGTAAAGCCCCAATCATCCATCCATCCATCACTCCGACATATTATGTTGGAGAGCATTTTCAATATAGACGTGTGGCAGGTAGAATTTCTGGGGTGGCGAGTGACATTTGCCCAAATTTCACGACCCTAATTGTATACTATGTCAAATGAAATTGGTTAGAATTATCAATACGAAAACTGCCCTCATCACTCATGGAAAATTTGATCCGAAAGTGAGCCACTATACACGGAGTTCACTGATCAGACCTACATAAAAAAATTCCTTACAAAATTTAGAACAATTTATATAAGCCATATCTGATATGTGAACCATGTAGCTTGTGGTGAACACTGGCCTTGAAAGTTTGAATCAGGGAAATTTCAAAATGGCCGCCTATTGTTATTGATCTCTGCCCACGCTCAATAGGTCTGAGCAGGCCCAGTGAGAGCCGGGTCACTCCTTGGCATGCTCAGTGCCAATTAGGTCAGAGCAAATTTTCGATTGCATTTCTATAGTGAATCTTTCACTCTCAATTTTATTTATAATCTGCCTGGATTTTTAGCCTCCTTGTCTATGATTTTCTATCATCCTTCGCCTCATTGCTGTATCTTCCTCTTCTCCTCAAACAAACCTGTCACAATTGGCATAATATGATTTACCTACTGGAGATAGATTGGCAGTTTGAGGCAATGCAGAATAAGCTTTGGCTAATAACAATCACCTGGGGGCAGCTGGTAAAGTGGCTTGTTGGGCATTTGGCTGAACACTCAGATTAGCAACATGCCTGGGGCAATGGAGATACACTCTTCACAAAAAGGTTTTATATGGAACCTTTAAGGCTTCTATAAGCTGATATATACAAGTAACCCTAAAAACCCTCAACTTTAAAAGGCTCCAACAGCAAACATTTAGATAATCTAGCTGCACTGAACCCCCACAAGGGAACCCCTTTCTCGATCTCAAGTTGGGAACAAATGGTCCTATCATATATAATAGGGTCTTCCCACCAAGTATTGAACCTTTTCACTGCAATTGTACCCTAAATAAATTTAGAACCTTTTTTTGGCTGTGGGTTCTTTATATCTACTGTCAAGAAACTTTTGAGTTAAGAGTGTATACTCAATTTGAAGCCATCATTATGTTACATCCCATGAGCTAGTAGAGTCAATTAAAATGACAAGACAAAACCAACTCATTAATTTCTTTTTAGCAGGCTTAGTGTACATGTACATACCTCATTATCCTCATTACAAAGACGTCTTCTTGCAATTATATGTAGATGAATCAGATTTGCACTAATTCCAATAATCAATTAGTGACTTTGTGTTAATTGGAGATTCTGCAGACAACATACATGTACAATGAGTAGAAAAATAGGCAAATTGACAATGGTTGCAAAGCGAAACTGGGTATGTTAAATAAAAGCTTTAGTCCCATAGCGTCTGACAAGTGACAGCTTGAAGGTTTTGGTTTGGAGCTTAAACTTGCACCTATAGCCTAGAAAAAGGTGACAGGGGGAATTGAAATGTAAAGCAGACTCTTTTCATCATTCAAACTTTTGAGGGCAGGGGGCAGTGACATTTGCCCAAATTTCAGGAGCTTGATTCAGTTCAACTTCAAATTAGACCTTGGCAATCACTTGATAGCCATTGCTTTTCAATGATGTTTGTTTAATCATCGGGCTATGCTATCCAAATCTCAGTGTTTCTCAAACATTTTTTTCGGGGGGGGGGGAGGAAGGTTGGCTATGCTCCAAGCAATTCAATATTTACTTAAAAGGCTCAGTATCGCTCGATGGATAAGATCGCAATACATATGAGCAGGGCTTTGGAGTCGGGTGATAGGAGAACCGACTCCGACTCCCGACTCCTTTGACTTTCTGAAAACCGACTCCGACTCCTTGGGTATCCTGAATTACGACTCTGACTCCCGACTCTTTATCGGCATTTTTGGGACATTAATATTACATGATTAACAGAGAAGAAAAAGTCATTCTACAAAGTTTTCATTGGATTTTGTACATGAATACCTGCTTAGGGAATTTTAGGTAAAATTTTGAGTTAATTTCACATTTTTGAAACTGTGTTTTTGCAAATTATATTTATTACTTTTAGGAGTCAGGAGTCACCATTTTAATTTTCGACTCCTACTCCCAACTCCGATTCCAAAGCCCTACATATGAGGCACTGGCCAGAGATATCTGGATGTTCAATGCAAGATGGTACATTGGCACAATGTGAGCAAATGCATACTTAACATGTATTGTGCTTAGATTTACAGTACAACCATCATAAAGTGGCTCGTCAGTTGTGATCGACACTTATCTGTCGATCTGAATAAATCTGAAGTGATCCGGATTGATACTGAGTGATCTGATACTTTGTGATCTGTTGTGATCTGTATAGTGATTGTACATGTGCTGCTCCCTGGTGTAAATGTTCACTACTAAAGTCAGTACTGGTAATGTTTGTTCAGGATTATGTAAATATTAATTAGGGGTTTAAAAAAAATGAGCATGAAGTGAAAATTTTCATACAAATAAAATTCATTTATTACAATTATTCAAAGCCATTTATAACACATCAAATTACTTAGACTCTCCATTGCTTGGTTTATCATAAATTTCGCAAAATAAAAACGTGGTAATTTGCGGCCTTTTACTGACCTTATCTTTGAAGATAGAGGCATAAATCGTTCACCATTGTCATCTCCAATATCTAAACTATATATGTAGCCTTTAAATTTTGTCTCTAGCTCAATTATAAACGAATTTAAGCCAATTGTCGAATTAACCTTTTTCTAGCAAATTCGCCACAACATCGCAAATTTCCAGTAAATAAAAACACGGTACTTTGCAGCCTTACCCTGAACTTAGTACTAAAGATACAGCCATCAATCCTTTACCATTGTCTTCTTCTATATCTAAACTATGTATCTAGCCTTTTAAATTTTGTCTCTATCTCAACTGAAAATGAATTTAAGCCAATTGTCGAATTAATCTTTTTCTAGCAAATTCGCCACAACATCGGAAATATCCAGTAAATGAAAACACTGTACTTTGCAGCCTTACCCTGAACTTAGTACTAAAGATACAGCCATCAATCCTTTACCATTGTCTTCTCCTATATCTAAACTATGTATCTAGCCTTTTAAATTTTGTCTCTATCTCAACTGAAAATGAATTTAAGCCAATTGTCGAATTAATCTTTTTCTAGCAAATTCGCCACAACATCGGAAATATCCAGTAAATGAAAACACTGTACTTTGCAGCCTTACCCTGAACTTAGTACTAAAGATACAGCCATAAATTTTTACCATTGTCTTCTCCTATATCTAAACTATTTATTTAGCCTCTTAAATGTTGCCTCTAACTCAATTATAGCCAAATTTAAGACAGTTGTCATATTAATCTTTTTCTGGTAAATTCGCCACAATGTTGCAAATTTCTTTACATTCATCATAAATTGACAGGTGTGAGAGTAAATTTGATAATCTTCAATTTAGTTTGTAATATTTTATTTACTTCAGCTGATTCACACAATGGACCCTCATGAGTGAAAGCTATTGTGTAGGCAATTGATAATACAGTGGACCAGACAGGTAGTCTCCAATCTTTACCTCCACCCCTTTTCACCCTCTGTTTGTCTTGAGGGGTGTCAGAATAATAACTGCAATTATGGACAGATGGCACTTTGGTATATGGATCACTACAGATCACTACAGATCGATTTTATTCATCTCAGATCAATACAGATCACTTGGTATATGGATAGATTTGTATCACTACAGATCGATATATTGAGCCATTTTAAGATGGTTGTACTGTATGGCTGCTGATGCAAAGTCAGCTGCTTCCCTGAAGCAATCTGCCCACTTTTTCTTCCTTTAATCTTTTTTCTTTTCCTGTTCGGAAATCCAATTGTTAAATCATCAAAATGCCAGAAGCTTCCTGATAGAAATCATTGCTTTATGAATAGCAAAAGGGACATCATTGAAGGAGGAAAACTCAATCTTGGAAATTACAACATTCTGCAGTTTTTCCAGACTTGATATACACGATCCCTGCTGAGTGATAATCAGCTGCTGAAGCCTTTGCCCCTGGAGCCCACAAATCTGTGATAGATCTCAGAAGCAACTGACACAAGAGGGCACAAGTGAAAAGGGTAAGATTTGGGCTTCCTGTGTGTCTGGCTTCCAGTTGTAATGCTGTTACATGACCACAGCAACACTGGGAATCAAATAGAATTGCTTTTTTACCACCAGGAAATCTTCATTGATTTAAAGTCTTATATATGTTAGTGCTAGCTGGGTTTATCTTGCAAGCAAAATTGTATAACAGAGCCATCCGCATGAATATAATATTAGCAAGACATATGACACCATGACAGTGGTGTTTCACGACGTAATGAAAATTGTTATATGTCCTTCAGACAGAAAAGGTAAAGGACGACTGGTTGGGATCACCTCAAAATGTTGCCTTATAAACCCTAGATGTAGCTCTGTAAAATAGACAGCACTATATTTTGATATACTGCAAAATGCTAGATATATGCACTGAAAAAAGGTATGTGTAAAACAGACAAAACGAACGTTAGCTGGTGTCCTTCCAAAATTGCGTTTATATTAGACAAGAATTTTATTTGAAATAGACAAGGATATTATCTGTCCTGATCAATTTTTTGTTTGATTGATCAAAGAAGTGTCAGAAATAATTATTGTCTGAACTTACACAAAATGTTGAACCGCAGCTAACGTTCATTTTGTCTGCTTCACACCAACATTCTTTTTCAGTGTTCCTTATACTGCAATACATATAACAGAATGCAACAAAAGAGGTCTGAAGACAGGTCAGTTGTCCTCAGGCAACTGGATGGCTGGACAAAAAGAGAACATGAATAGAACAGCCATCTCTATCCGAGATTTCTCAAATGCACACTCCATTATCATAAAGTATGAGGGCAATTATTTGGCAAAATGTGCTTAGATCCCTATTATCAAAAACGAAAATAACATCAGTATTAGGATTGTATGCAATTAGTGTGAATTGAACTTGCATTACAACTGTAAGCTGGTTCATCATGTTCATTCATTTTTTGCATCTATTAATCTATAATTGCGTGAGCTGCCACTAGGCGGATTATGTAATGTTTCCCTGAGCATCATAACCAAAGATGGAAATCTGGTTATAGATAAACCCTTGAATCAGATTAACACTCACATAGCCCTGTAGAAAATAAAATTTCAGGTGAGAGATTTCAAGTTCTCCTAAGATCATGTCAGTGCAGGAAAGTTTTGCCAACTCCGATGGCAACTTTAAATTAACTATCAAAGAAGTCTAAAGGAGTACTGTTGTACGGTTATGCTCAAACATGATTGTTTTGAGACTTTTGTAATATAGCTGACAATAATTAGATTTATTATAGTTTGACTTTTCTAAATCATGTGCTCTTTACAAGAAACTTCGCGATCAAACTGGAAACTCAACAGCAGCTCCACCTTGGATATCCATATATGAGGCACTTAGTGGAACATCTGCAACACACAGACTTATGAACAATTTGTTTTGCTACTTTCTTGAACAACAGCACGCGTTAAGCCAATGAATAGCTCCTGAAAAAAAAAATTTTTCCCTTCCCACAATTGATATTGTAGTGAGTTGTTTAATATAAGATACAAACAAAAAAGTCCAAAGTGTCTCAGTTACTGGAGCATGTGTTGCTTTTATGCTGAAATAAAGTCTACATAGGAATGAAATGCAATTACAAAATTCCAAATTAAGAAATTACAGCAGGACTTCAGCAAATGTTACACTTATATATATATATATAAAACAATTACGTACTTATTCTTTTGCAAGTCTATTCTGACACACGAGGGCACAATGAAAAGGGTTGAATTGGGGCTTCGACTGTACCTGGCTTCCAATTGTGATGCTGGTATATGTGGCTGCAGCCAGGAATCAATGGGTATCAGAGTTGAATCACTTTGTTTGACAACCAAACAATGTGCTTGATCTGGAATTGTTGCAGGGCATGTCACATATGATAAAATATTTACTGATCCAGAGTCATGACAAAAATTGTTTGAGACACGACAATTATGCAACAAATTTATTTCTAATTTTAAAAGAAAAGTAGCAACTTATAACTGACATGAGTTTATATTACATTGGTTTCTGTTTTTTAGTTCTATTGGAACACCCAAAGGAGTAAATAGCCCCTTGATGATGAACAGAACACGGTCACATCAACACACGGTGACACACTGACTTCGGGAAAGCTTTTTTATTCTCCAGATCTGAGTTGCAAAACATGTTATGCCTTTACATCACAGCTTCTGAATTCTATCAACCATTGCCATACAGAACTTCAAAACTTCAGAACTTGCAGATGCCATTGATTTTTCTTCTTTGAGAAATTCCACAGAAACCTTCTGGTTGTTACTTTTTGTTTGAGGATAACAATCTTATCTCATTCTTCCACATTTGAAATTCTTCAGCCATTGATCTGATGCTTTCTCTGGAGAAGCCTTTGGAATCTTTCACTGGAGATATTCTGTAAGAGTTCTCTGTCATCACTGCAGAAAACAGGAAAGTTCTTGATAATATTACGTTGACGGCATAAGATATTTTGAAAGAGAGAGTAAATATTATACAATATGTAATGTGAATTATGTCTTTCTATTTCATTAGAACAGTCTGAAAAAGTTCTCTGTCCCTTAATCAAAAATTCTGTACATTTACCTGACTTGATCGACCTGCATTTTTCGTATCTGTCAGAATGCTTTTCGATTTGTAAACTCCATGACAAGTGTGGAGTCAATATGAGTTTATTTTTATTAAATGTTGATATATTCCTGGCTAAATTAGTTTGGCAGTCAGCTTTAAATTTTGTTCTGCTGGCCTCGGTCTCGGTCTCGTAAGCTGATGCCTTTTCCTTGATCTTGGTCTCGGAGTGTCATAGCCTCGATCTTGGTCTCGGCCCCGGAGCCTCTTGCCTCTGTCTCGGTCTTGACCTCGGATACCCTGGCCTCGAATCCGACACTGCTCTCCCCACACCTCAGCCATGCAATTATTCAATCCTTAGAACTTCTTTCCGCTTATTGAATCAATGTTCTGCCACCGAGTAAAGAGAGACATTTGATGTTGATCGAAGGAGGCAGTCTGTGGCCTGCAGCGACACTAAAGACGGCTTCACTTGCATTTTCTTACCTACAACAGTTGCTCTGCTTCACAGTTGCCTGCCGGTGTCTTCACCTAAATCGATGTTGTCCACCAAAAGCTGTTTTTGCACATTTGTGTCCACAATGTAGCATTCCTGCTCCTTTACACTACATCTACCATCATTCCCAGCAGCTAAAACAACATTAAATGATACATTAAGAGAGCTACAAGCCATCAGGAAAATTCTGCATGTATTCTAAAATTTTAAATTTCCTACATTCACTTATTTCTTCAAAGTCATCATATCGATTTGATACTCTGAGGAAGGTAGCAGAGTCATTTAAGAAATTTTCTAAATTTGGAATGCATAACTTTCTCCCCAAAATGTCTTTGAATTTTTTTTATCATTGCTGTCCTCAAACATGAGCTTTTATTGAATTTTTTAATAAAGCAAAAATTTCATTTAGTCAGACTGAGTACAAGCATGAAAGTCCAAAATGGCTATCACTGGAGCATGTGTTGATTTTAAATAAATGATATACAATAAGGAGCTGGCTGCTTTGGAATTAAATTCAATTAAAAAATGCCAAATTAAGAAATTATGGCAAGACTTCAGCAGATGTTACATAAAAACAATACAAAGTTATTCCTTTGCACGTCTGATCTAGCACTTCAGCTATATATACAACTGCTGCTTCTTGGCAGTCTTGATAGATATTGTCAGTGACTCTCTGCTGGGTGATAATCTGCTACTGAAGCCTTTGCCCCTGGAGCCCACAAATCTGTGATAGATCTCAGAAGCAACTGACACACAAGGGCACAAGTGAAAAGGGTCGGATTCAGGCTTCAACTGTGTCTGGCTTCCAATTGTGATGCTGGTATATATGGCTGCAGCTAGGAATCCATGGTATCACAGTTGAATCACTTTGTTTGGCAATCAAACAATGTGCTTGATCTGGAATTGTTGCAGGGTTTTCACACAGAATATTTACTGATCCAAAATCATAATCGAATTGTTATAGACACAACAATTATGCAACAAATATATTTCTAATTTTAAAGGAAAAGCAACAACAGACATGAGTTTATATTACGTTGGTTTCTGTTTTTTAGTTCAATCGGACCAGCCAAAGGAGTAAATTGCCCTTTGATGATGAACAGTACACAGTCACATCCACACACGGTGACACAATGACTTCGGGAAAGCATTTTTATTCTCCAGATCTGAGTTGCAAAACATGTTATGCCTTTACATCACAGCTTCTGAATTCTATCAACCATTGCCATACAGAACTTCAAAACTTCAGAACTTGCAGATGCCATTGATTTTTCTTCTTTGAGAAATTCCACAGAAACCTTCTGGTTGTTACTTTTTGTTGGAGGATAACAATCTTATCTCATTCTTCCGCATTTGAAATTCTTCAGCCATTGATCTTATGCTTTCTCTGGAGAAGCCTTCGGGATCTTTCACTGGAGATATTCTGTGAGAGTTCTCTGTCATCACTGCAGATAACAGGAGAATTCTTGATAAATTTACATTGTTAGCGTAAGATTTTTTTTTTTAAATAGAGAGTAAATATTATATATGATTATAATATATTGCATGTTATGTAGTTATACCTTTAAATGATGCATCCCTGTGATCTTTTTAAACAGAAAATGTAAAAGCATAATTTTTTTATTGGCCATTACACCGAAAAAGTCAATCTCAACAGACTTTATTAAACCCGCAGCAGGCCTGTTCGAGCATGAGCCTTTCTCAACTTAACAGAGAGTACAACCAGGCAAACACTTCCATCCCACACAATGCTAAGTCACTCTATAATAACCATCACTGCTTGTAGTCAAGTACCCAGTTTGAAGTGAAGCAAATAAATAGTTACGGAAGATCTGCTCAGTTCCTCAGTGCCATGGTTGGGAGTCGAACCTGCAATGTCTTAGTCACCAGACGAGCACCTTATCCACAAGGCCATGGCACCTCCTCTAAATGCCAATGACGAGAAAAACTGCCAGAAGGTATAGTAACTTTTTTTTTTAAATCATCTGAAACACCACTTCTGGTTTTTAAATATTTTAATTCAATGCTTTATAGACATTAGTGCTTGCTGGTCGATGAATAGAAAACTCTCTCCCTTCCTCGGCCATGCAACAATGCAGTCCTTAGAACCTTCTTTCTGCTTATTGAATCAATGTTCTGCCGCAGAGTAAAAGACAGACATTTGATGTTGATCCAAGGAGGCAGTCTGTGGCCTGCAGCGACACTAAAGACGGCTTCACTTGCATCTTCTTACCTACAACAGTTGCTTTGCTTCACAGTTGCCTGCGGGTGTCTTCACCAAATTGATGTTGTCCACCAAAAGCTGTTCTTGCACATTTGTGTCCACAAACGAGCACTCCTGCTCCTTTACATTAAGTGTACCCTCATTCCCAGTGTTAATTATTAATTATCATTTATATAAGCTTTAAGTTAATTGTTACCAAATTTGATAAAATATTTTACAACTCGTAACCTGTGATACAGTACAACCCGAAATAAAGTACGATTACCCCAGCAGGAAGGAAGAATCAGCCACTACTTTACCCTTTCACACCTTTTGACTACCTCTGAATCACTTCCTACCTTTACCTACTTGAAACTACCTTTTAAAATTACATTAAAATCATATCTAAACAACACCATTTTAAATTCAATCACTTCCATCGTGTTTGATTTACTTGATATTTGCACCTCTGCTAATTGCACTTACATTGGTAGCTGTCTAAATAGAGTTCTTAATGTGGACTAAGGTTGTAGTAAGGAGTCAAAGGGAGTTGTCAGGAGATTTGGGGTGGAGAGGAGAAAAGAGGGCAAAATAGGTAAACAGAGGACTTCTGACAGAAAATTTTCTTACTTTATTTTGGGTTGTACTGTAATAAAGGAAAAAGGGTAAAGTTTTTGGCTGATATGGGGCAGCACACCATCAATTCAGTTACCATACTTTGCTGTAATCCATTGATATTATTGCTTCTCTCTACCGATTTTATTCAGAACTGCCACATCATCAAAATTCTTGGCGCGCGCATGAGTACCATTATACTATAATAAAATATTACAATGATCCCTTGACAGGGTAAGACACACTAACCATTGATCATGATCAACCCTTGCAAGAACCGAAAACCATTAAAATTTCCATTTACCCATTAAGAGTGTCATAGGAGGTGTCACCTTTGAGGTTGTGACCTTTTAACCTGGCTGTGATTGCATGATGAACTAGTGCAACAGCCTGGCTATCTACACTCTTGACCGAAAGGCTTTATACGGAACCTTCAAAGGTTCCACAAGATAGTATAGATAAGGTACCCTAATGGTTCATTATTCAATTTTTCAAAATGTTCCAACAATAAACAAAAACAACATTTAAGTAAACTGGCTGCACTGAACTCCCTCAATGGAACCCCTTTCTATTAAGTTGGGAGGATACGGTCCTATCATAGGGCCTTCCAACCAAGTGTTGAACCTTTTCAATTCAGTTGAACCCTTAAAAAAATGTAGAACTTTTTTTCGGTGGCGTGTTCTTTAAATGTACCTTCAAGAACCTTTTGCACTGAGGGTGTATAAATTCTTCTTTGGGGATGCAAAATTTCTAGTTCATTGAGACAAAAAAGATAGACTAAGACAAGCATTAAAAAATTAAAAATTTCTAAAAAAAGGTTTATGTTATCTTAATAGCCAAATGAGCACATCTACATGTATGTTGCAGCAACATTGTGACCATTCCAAAAACTTTATGAAAATTTTGTTGCAGCAACATTGTGACAATGCCAAAATATTTGTGAAAATTAAACAGAATTGTATGGTAGAAATGACATTGTCACAATGTTGTGAAGCAACATCAAAAATATGACGTTAGCAATATTTCGAAAAAAAGCACAATGTTGTGTTCACATTGTCGTAGTATAATTTTTGCCATACGTTTCTACATGACCGAGCCATCCACCAATTAGCAACGAGGTGTTTACGTTATATTCCCCTTGAGCAGTCAAGACCTTATTTTAATATCAGTTTTGAAGATGAAAAAGAAGTTGCAATGTGAATACATGTGAAAAGTCATAAGAAATGATTTTTTAGGGCCATGGACTGGGCTGAATCAAAGGGGGGTGGGGGCAGAGACTGGTCCGGAGGAATGTGAACCCCAGAAAACATCATTCAAAGTGCCGTTATTGGCTAAATTGGGGGCATCCAAGGCCCAGCATGTGATAATGCCACAATATCACTGGACATGCATCAGATAAGACAGCTGAATAAATGCCTTTTACCAACACCATCATATTTCCCTGAAATGAGGTATATGGTGCTTGGTAAGCAGGCTGTTATGCACTAATGGAAAGTAATGCATCTGCTGTCCCATTGATGTAATGTGCAGTCCCATTTGACAGATATTGCTGCAATGATGACAGACAGAGCAAAGCACACAAAGTGCTGACAAAGCATAAGATATGAATAAGCTACTACGCACAGTGGTACCTGCGTCATAAGACCTCCTGTTTGTAAGACCGACTTACCTCTTGTGACCTTCTTCCTCTTGCACTAAGTAGTATTTTTAATGCATTCTGCACCCCGATGAGAGACCGCGCCCGCACAACAGACAACCTCATAATGATCACAGAAGGGGTGGTCTTTTAACACAAGGACCGCTGTAATATATATAATTTAATATTGTATACATGTGGGACTGTGGGTGATTCCTGCAGTATAGTCCTCTATAACCGACAACTTGAATTCTATAGATTTATAAATCAGGAATTTTTTAATGAAAATTCAGTCTGGACATTTGTTTGTGGACAAATTCTTGCCAGCAATTGCATACATGTGGGAGGAGATTCAAATCTGGTTCTCCAAAAGCAACAACTTGAATTTCGTAGATTTATAAATCAAAATCTTTCAATGAGATTCAGCCTGAACACTGCCGTGTGTCCGGACTAATTCTTGCCGGCCCCAGTGACCTCCCCTGTCAGATATGATTAACCTCTTAACATTGGAAGCCTGTACAACAGAGCTGCCTAATGGGAAGCTCTTAATGCCACAGTTTACGTGTTAGTATCCAGTATCATCATGGACGGACATGTTGCTGATTAATTTTGGAATGCTATACTCATAGTCTCATAGCACACTGAGAGCTACATGTATATCCAGAACTTGAAAGATAAAATTTATTGGCTGTCATACTGTGCATAACATAAAAATCATCTTTCTTTCTCGCCTTTTGAGGCGACTTTGAATGGGAAAAACTCACCAATCAACCTCTTTTTTGGGTTTATGCACAGCCACAGCAATGCTCTTCCAACAATCCATATAATCTGGGGCGAAAATTCCAAATTGGCAAGAAGCTTTCCTCGACATTTATGAGAGAACATTTGGTATTGATGGGTAGGTGATAATAATTTGGTATCATTTCTGATAATCTAGTTTCTGCTCATGCTATCGATAAATGAAGATTTTTATTTAATCACCAACATGAGAAATGAATTTAAAGTTGACAAGTCTATGACTTTTCTTGTTTTTCAGCAAATTCATAATCTTCCCTAAAATCTTTAGAGATAAACAACCTAAAGAGGATGATGTGATGTTTGTTATGATCTTCTAGGTGTTTCCTTCGAAAAGTTATTTCTTTGGTGATATATCTTCATTCTTCAGTAATAATGTAATATCGTATATCTCTCAGGCTGTGATGGTAAAACACATCACTGCAAAGCTGTACACTGACACCCCCTGAGGCAAGCAGATTTTCCCTAATGGAAATTGATGCTACTGCATCTTCTCAGGATCAGATGGTGTCAACTTGTCGCTGTACAGGAGATCCGGAACAGTGCCAGTTGATGAACAAATTATTTGGGGTGAAATACTACTAGAGATACCTTATTTGTATTGCGGTATTTGGGCAGTTGGAGTACTAATAATTCTATGATAAAACTTAATGGGAATTTGTCTCACAGGAATGAACATCATGAATGTCAGGTCACGTAAGAATATGCTGCAGCTGACCTGACATGAGTGAGGTTCATTGCTGAGAACCACACTCCCATTAAGTTTTATCTATATTCCACAATAAAAATAAACCTCCAGTAAAAAAAAAGTGATATGATATGGCATATTTTTGTTTGAATGGCGCCAAAAATATCCCTAGCAACCACACAGACCAATCAGTACCTCAAAACATTGTGACGTCGTCACTTTACTGTCCAGTGCTGGCCACAACTTTCAGTGTTTCATTTGTACAACTTAGCTTGAAGTCTTATGCTGGTATACTACCTCACAGATTTGATATGACATACTATGCAGAGTGATCCATGATTGGCTGAACAACCTGTGACCTCACATGGAATGCCTGATTTCCAATGCTAACCTATGGGAACTGCCATATGATGTCACACTTCAACATTACAAGAAAAAGTCACTTTCTACATACTTTCTGGAAGGATTATAATAAGGTCATTACAGTTTTTACCAAAACAAATAATTTGACTCTCCTTGCCATTGAATTTTTTACAATGTGCACAGCTAATTGTTCAGCTTTACCAATCTGACAATTTAAAACAGAAATAGTGGGAACAAGCAGGACGGCATCATCTGCATAACCCATGCAGCCTGTATAACCAGGGGTGCTGGAAGCAATCGATGGCTGCAGGGGTGGTCAGACGAAAAAGGGCATCTAGGCCTACCAAATTCGCGCCAATTTCATGTGACAAAATTTAAATGGAGAGTCAATAATAATCTTAGTATATACTTACTAATTTGTGCCTAAAATTGATAAAATAAGGCCTAATAATATATTTTTCTTTAAGATCAAAATGGCACCCTTACCCCCCCCCCTGCCCCCTTGGGCAAGGGCTGGAGGGGCAATTGCCCCCCCTGTTCCGGCACCCCTGTGTATGACAATCTCCAACTTTACAACCAAAATTTATTTATTTGTTACTCCGACAAGAGTGGGCCATCAGGGTCCAGTCCAATGAGCCATGCATTGCAATAATTCATACAATTATTAATGGTTGATTGTCTTAGAATCCAAATTTTTCTTTCTTAAAAGATTATCCTGCTTTGAAAGGTAACTGCACTCATCACTCCTGTCCATATGATTAATATGCTTTTGCGATTATGATAACCATTATGCATCTTGCATGGCAGTGTACACCTGAACAATAGTCAAGATTAAATCTCTCTTGTGCATCATAGTGTTGAGCACCACTGTTTCAGCCTCATTATCTCACCCAAATATTCTCCTTCTATAGAGATATGAGACTGGGGTCAACAACAGCCTTCTAGTAGGCTTCACTCAACTGAGATCAAGACCAAATTCAGTCATTTCATTTCTAGTTAATCCAGATGCTACCATGCATCTCATAAGGGCTATCCAAGCTCCCTTTATCTATGACAATAACTAATCCAAAAGACAAGTTAACTTCATAAGTCTAAAGTCAGGCTTCACCATTTGCCTTCAGTGTTTCATATATATCCATAAACATCCAGTAGGTTGATAAAGTATTGACAAAGTTTCAAGTAAGACAAACTCTCAGATTTCAGGTTCCCACTAAATTCTTCCTTCAAGCATCCCGAGACTTCCAAACACGCCAACTGGACAACAACCTTAAATTGCTCTTGAAAGAACTTCCCAATGCCAACAAATATTGTCTTACGTCCAATGGAAAAATTGTGATAAACAATCCACCCACAAACACCCTCTCTGCAAATGCCCCTTTCGCAAGTGCCCCATACACAAATGCCCCATTTACAAATGCCCCATCCTCATCTACTACTGCCCCTCCAGCTGCAAGTTCATCAACCTAGGACAGATACCAACCCCTACGGCTGAAACTGTCTTGTCTGAATGTTAATGGTTGGACTAAAAATAACAAGGGTTTAAGAACTGAAATTATTGAATTACTAAATAGTGATATTATATGTATCTGTGAAACTCATTTGAAACAAGATGAAAATATATCTGTTAAAGACTACATATGGTATGGCTTTAATCGTAGCAATATTCATGTAAATGCAATACGTGGATCAGGGGGTGTAGGAATACTTGTGAAATGTTCTTTGACTAAATACTTCACAATAAGAGTCATTGACCGATCATATGAAGGAATACTTGGTATAGAACTTGAAAATGTGCAATCAAACTTTAATGTTGTTATATACTGTTGTTACCTGCCACCAGAGACTTCTGTACATGGCCGAAATGCTGATGAATTTTTTGCTCATTTAATTTCACAAATGTACTTAAATGAAGAAAGTGATATATTTGTACTTTGCGGTGATTTTAACAGCAGAATAGGCAAAGAAAATGACACTATATTAGAAATTGATGGCTTACCTGTAAGACACTCAATTGACATTACTAAAAATAGTCATGGCGCTTCCTTGCTTGATTTTTTACGTGATATGAAGCTTTGTACTTTGAATGGTAGATTGAATTATGAAGCTGATGACTTTACAAGCATTTCCACCAGAGGGAGTGCAGTTGTTGATTATATGATAACTCCCCATGACTGTTATGATATGTTCTTGAGTTTCTCTGTTGAACGCATGAGTCAGTTAATGTCGCTTCACAATTTATTTCCATTAATCTCAGAAAACTGTCGACCACCAGATCACTCAGTAATCAACTGCACATTTGAATGTAAGATTAGTTGTGTTGGCTCACAAAGTGAGAGTGTGCAAAATGATGACATTTATGATGAGAGTCAATCAAAATGTGACAAAAAGTATTTATTTAATAATGTTCCAGATAATTTCATGACTAATGATATTTGGAAACACTCTATGCTACAAATGATAGAGGAATTGGAAAATCTCAGAATGAATCAAGCCGATGTCAATCAAATTTATGACAAATTTTGCAATACTGTGTTGAGTGAAATGGATAAATTTTTAGATGTTAAGAGTTTCAAAAAAAGGGTAAGGAAGAAATGTAAAACTAGCAAACCTTATTGGACAAATGAACTAACATTGTTATTTAAAAATATGTGTGAGAAAGAGAAATTATACTTAAGGTATCGAGGACATGCCAGGCAAAAGTCATACCTACGAAATGAATTTATTAATGCCCAGAATACATTTGATAAGAAACTAAGACAATCTAAAAGAGCACATAGTAGGAAGCAAATAGAAAACATCGAAGAACTAAATACTAGAAACCCAAGAGAGTTCTGGAAACATGTAAAGAACCTGGGGCCAAGAACAAAATCCAAAATTCCTGACGAAGTACTCATAAATGATGAAGTGTGTAATGATGCAAATCAGGTATATGAACACTGGAAAACTGAATTTCAAAGACTGTATAACAAACCCGATGATATGCTAAGCGATCAATATATGGAAATTATAAACGAGAAAAATAGAATAGAAAATGAAAATGGAACAGAGAATGAATATATTAACAGCAGATTAGATTATGAGGAAATTGATAAAGTTGTGAGTAAAATGAAAAACAACAAGGCAGTCGGTCCAGATATGATACCGTATGAAATTTTAAAACGACATGATGTTAAAATAATGTGTTACAAGTTATTTGATAAGATATTTGAATACTCATTAATGCCTTCTCCTTGGCTCTTGGCCACAATCACCCCTGTACCTAAAGGAGCAGGAAAGGATCCAAGAATACCCCTAAATTATCGAGGTATTAGTTTAATGTCTTGTGTTTGTAAAATTTACACGTCAATTCTGAATAATAGAATAATAAACTATGGAGAGGAAATAGGTTTAATCGAAGATGAACAAAATAGGTTCAGAAAAAAGCGATCATGTGCTGACCATCAATTTGTCCTATCAAGTATTATTAGAAATAGACTACAAAAAGGTAAATCAACATTTTTGACTTTTATAGATATGCAGAAGGCCTTTGACTGGATTGATCGCGAGCTATTAATGTACAAGTTACTTGTTAAAAATATAGATGGCAAGGTTTACAAAAGTATAAGAAACCTTTATACAAATAATAAGTGTTGTGTTAATGTCAACAATGTTCATACAGGGTGGTTCCCCATCTCAAGTGGTGTACGCCAAGGGGACAGCCTCTCAACTACTTTGTTTAATATTTATATCAATGATCTAGCCCAAGAAATCAAATCCCTGGGATGTGGAGTAAGCTGTGGAAATTTTCAAGTTAGCATTCTCTTATACGCAGATGATATTGTGCTCATTGCTGATAATGAAACAGATCTACAAATCATGCTCAATCAGTGTAGTATATGGACAAAAAAATGGAGACTTACTGTAAACACAGAAAAAACCAAAATTATGCACATCAGGAACAAACAAACACCCATTACAAATTACAATTTTAAGCTCGAAGATGTAACACTTGAAAAGGTAAAAGAGTATAAATATTTAGGCTTAGTGATTAATGAACATTTTAATATGACTAAGACTGTTGAATTTTTATCATCATCCGCTGGCCGAGCATTGGGGGCAGTAATAGCCAAATTTAAACAACTAAAAGATGTTGGATATAATACATTTACTAAGCTTTATGAGTCATGTGTAATGCCAATCTTGGAATACGGCTCAGAAATTTGGGGAAATAAAGAATACAAATCATGTAAACAAGTCCAGCTGAGAGCCATTAGATATTTTCTCGGGGTCCATAGATTTGCGCCCATTGCTGGTTTAATAGGTGATATGGGATGGAAAGATCTCGTGATTAGAAATAAGTTAAATATGTTAAAATATTGGAATCGTTTACTAACCCTTGATGACTGTAGACTAACAAAGCAAGTATTTCTTTGGGACTATGAGCAAACAAATAACAATTGGTCCAGAGATATCCAAAAGATCTTTGAAAACATCAATGCTTCTAATCTATTTCACTCCAAATCATTTGTTACCATTCAAGAAAGTGAAGCGATATTAAAAGACAAATTCATACAAGAGTGGAAGGAAGAAATAATGTCTAAACCGAAATTACGAACATATGTGAAATTTAAGACAGTATTCAAACGAGAAGATTATGTATTTTTACCTAGATATGAAAGATCTCTTTTGGCCCAAATAAGACTTGGTATCCTTCCACTCAAAATTGAAACTGGTAGATTTATAAATTTAGCTCTTGAAAATAGAATTTGTACTCTGTGTAATTTAGATACCATTGAAGATGAAGTTCATTTTGTTACCAGATGTCCATTATATGACACTCCCAGAGAACAACTATTTCTAATTGTTAAACAACTCCTGTCAAATTTTGAAAGTCTAGATGACGTCGATAAATTGGTATTCCTTTTAAGTAATGCTCCAAAACCACTTTCTAAATTTCTTAAATGTGCTTGGAACCTGAGGCAAAGTGAACTCTATAACCTGTTGTGATTATTACAAGCTGTAAACTTATCTGCCTATTTCTTTAAAAAAGTGACTGATAAACCCGTATGGGTTGGGCACGCATTTGTATACTCTTGTTGTACCTGTAATTGTGTTTTGAGTGCTATGTCACTATAATAAAGAATATATACATACATACATACATACATACATACATACTTTAAAACTTAAACTGGCAATTTTATTACAAGCAATCAGATATATCAAATACAGCAGTATCAGCCAAAAAGGGCTGCACCAATCAGAGACAACATGTTAATTAGTTAATCAATGCTCATCCAATTGTCTAAAATGTTCATTGATGCATATCTGCATACATTATCTTACAACAGTGACTGTTCCAGAGACCAAGCTACACACAGACAATGGGCCTTACAATACAATAAGCTTAAAATCTCTAACAATGCAATTGCAAACTATTGTGTCAATTTCAGGGATTTCTAACTTAAGGGTAAAAGATTAAAGTGGCATTTCTAAAGAGCAAGGCATTTTCTGTGGCCCCAATTGACACATGAGCTCAAAAGACAAAGACACCCTAATGGCTAAGTACATACAGGTGGGCTGTTAGATAAGGGCTTGCTTTAAGCAAAGTCCCTGCATAAATATACAGCAGTACTATTGCATTTTAGTCTAGTAGTTTTATGTTTAAAATACATTCTAGCTCACTAAAGTCTTGTTTGAGGATTAAATTGTGCTCTTAAATATCCTGACCATCTGGGGCTTCCTACAAGCTTAGCTACATGTTAAAGTTGCCTTTTAATTTATATAAATTCCATTTAATGGTTAATTATGATATTCTATTTGGTCTCTGGTCAGTATGTTCAATTAAACCTTCTTTGCTATAATCATGATTGGTAATCATGATTTTACAATACATCTATAATACATAAATCTGACTAAGTTGACTAACATTGACATAAAAATACATATTTAATACTTAATTCCTTTATAACTTAATCCTATAAATGTTAATTAGGGCCTGGACTTTTACAGTCCTCCCCTATTTGCCCAAGCTGTTTGATATCTTAGCAAACAGCTACTGTTTTACCAACATCAAAATCAAGATAAAATTCGGGACCTGATTAACATTAAAAAAAACAACATCATCACATGGTAATACGACTTTTTCCGAGATGCTAGTAAACCAGATAATCTTTTCTGGGGAAACCTAGCCATCTCTGTACATTCAATACAACTTCATAAAAATACATTTTATTAAATACCAATTACAATGGGAGTCCATCTTTCTTAATGACTATTGATAGACCTTCCTACATCCACTTTGTCAAAAACCTGAACTTGCCAGGAAACTCACAAAGTGGTTCGCAAAGTCTTACTTTAGGAGTAATTATGGTTTACTTGGTTAAACAGTTGTGATTCATAATATTAAAATTAAGCATAATGTTGTTGATTTATGTTGCAATTATACACTTGACACGTGGTTATTCAATTACTATACAATAATTGTTATGTTGGTCTATGATGATAAATCAGAGTTATAATAATTTTGATAATTACAGTGATAAGACTTAACATATATCTTGAGCTTATAACACTTTAGCTTAGAGGCTAACTTAAGGTAATTACATTGGTAGTAGCTTGATCACTCTTAACTTGTTGAGATCACAGATGGACTCCCTAATTAAGCCTAAGCCCATTACACTTAAGCAGCTTAAGTAATAGACTAATTGAGTAACTGCATCCTAGTTACTCAACACAACTTCATTCAATCACAACATTAAACAATGACAATCACAAATAAACAATGGCCAACATGATAAAAACAGTAATTGGTATTAATCCCTCCCACTTAACTCCTTTCCCAGTGGGCACCTAAGAGTTTTTAAATTCCGTTTTGTTAAAACCCCAGCTACTTGTTGATTAAATATGTCACTACACATTAATTATATATGATTTTATATGATTCAGGTAAGTGACTGATCTATTATAGTTGTTGAGCTAACCCCCCCCCCCCCAGGTAGCCGTCCCAAGTAAATAGATAACTTCCCTGCTAACAATTATGACTAAAATTAAATTATACAATAATGAGTTTATACTCCCAAGTGCCACTACAGACTTAAAGACAATTCACTCCCAGACAGCTCCTTGGTCTTCTTTGGTCCGGCCCCTGGGCTACACTGCAATAAACTTGTTAATACTAAATAAAAGACAAAATAAAGGACAAAAGAAAGGACAAATTAATTAAAGTAAAACAGCTTGTTTCACCTCGTTAAGCTATAAGTTAAGGCATATAGCCTATTTAAATTCACTGCCCCCTTGTGGGGCTTCAATAGGGCACAAAGCCAATTTAAATTGTTTTACTGTCCATTGTGTAGCAAGCGTCAAAGCTTCACAATGGACCCTAACATTTATTGTGCATTAAAGCGTCAAAAGCACACAATAAATTAGGCAATTTTGCACTTTAAATTTCTCTAAGATGTGTCAAACACAATTTAATCCATGTCCCCCAGCTGGACCTTTCTAAATTAATAATTGTGTCACATGACAGCATCTTATACTTAAAATTTCATGAGTTTCAAAGGTATAGTGGTATTTCAGAATGGGCTTCTAATGGTATTAAGTGTGGCAACCTGCAATCTCAAATGGTAAAAAGTAATTTGATGGCTTTTACACCTATAATTGTTACACTCTGAACTGATTCATACAAAGCCAATTTAATTGTCCAAGCCAGTTGCTTTTGACAATGTTAAAGTTTGGCGCGCCTTACTGACTGATAATTCGGGCCAGCGCCTGGAAAGATAATAAATACATGTTAAAATCACAATTCACAAATCAATATTTCCATGTTATACAGTCTTCTTATTAAAGATAAACTGCCAAACGATTTACTTTGCAGCCCTCACCTAAAGACTCTTGGGCCCATAGCCTAGGAAGACTAGAGTTAAATAAAATGTTTCCTATGCATACAATGTTATTTGTTAACGATTTTAAACATCAATTAACTAAAACTGCTGACTCATTGTTGATACGCTGCAATTTGAGGATCCAACAAGATCCAAATTACGTAAGAGTTGATAAGATTACATAATACGACGTAACGTCCTATAACACTTGGCTCTGTGCCAGGAGAGGTCACTGAGTGCACTTCAGCATTCTCCAATGTTAAAAGATAGGATGTTACTCTAAATATAATAGATCCAACAGATAAAAGTGATAAATCAATAGATAAATGCATCTTAAAAATTATTTGTCATACAGACTAAATAGGGTGCTCCAGGAGCTATATAATGCACTATTTCCAAAGAAATATCTTAAAAATTGAGATCACAATTAAATTAATAAGTCAGAAATAAGTTTAAAGTTCTTAAGAGCAACAGTCCAAATTTCTTCTATAAATGTTAGTTCTAACGTTGAGTGGCATGTTCAGACTGAGTGGGTTTTTAATTACCTTTTGGTACAACACAAATTCTTAATTGTTAAAGCTTGTTAAGCTCTAAGCATAAAAATGTTTAGGCAGCCCTCACTTAATGACTCTTGGGCCCATATAACTTCAAACACTCATACATTTTTGGTTCACATATTTCAAACACAAAGTACTCAAAATGCTGGCTCAGCAGACCTGCACAGAGACATGGCATGCAACTTCATCAATCAGGTGGTATGCACTTACCATGCAGGATTTCATGACATACTCAATTTCCGATCAACAAGTCACACACCAGTGTCAAGATCCAATATCTACTTAGTCAACAAAATCGACATTTATTTGGTTATAACTTAAATACACCTAATTTGTTATCATTAAAGTCAGTTTCAGTATCTCCCATACCACTTGCATGGCAAATCAATCAAGGATTAGTTGTTCCGTCAAACAATCAAATCCCCTGCCAAGATATACCAACAATTAATTCTCCCAAACAGGTATTAAAAAACACTCGACATTTATAAAGTATGTCTCACCTCCCGACATTTTAACAAGGTATGTCTCACCTCCCGACATTTTAACAAGGTATGTCACACCCCATTTTTAGCATAAATGCTATGGCAGTTTCACCAACTACTAACTACAATTCATAAATACAATTCATAATGTCAAGTTATAACCAAATAAAATATATAGAGTTAAATGTGTTTGATTAGTCTAATAGGTGGCTTCAATGGTCAGTTGGTTTATAGTCACACAAACCAGATTACGTTTGCCCAATGCTTGCAGGTTTACTGGAGTGAGTGGAAGGTCTCTATCACCAGTTTTAGCCTCAGAAAATTTCTCCACTTCTATTCTGAGTGCATTGAGTTTAGCTTGCAGGCTTGTGAGACTGATCACTTCCTTGGCATTTTCAAAGCCCTAATTATTGTGGTTTTACAACAAGTTGAGTATTAGATTTTAAAGGCATGGCAATTTCAGTTTTCAGAGGAGCCAGTGAGGTTTCAGCTGTCAAGTCTGGCAAGGCAATATGCAGAAGCTTACCAAAAGACACACTGACCAGCAGTGAGGGCTACATATTGTCTTGTCAGAACTTATCAAATCCATTCACTCCACCGTCCTGCTCTTCCCACTTCTTTTGCAAGCTTCAATTCATCAATTTTATACCATAATATTTTTAAACTTGCAAGTTGTGTTTACAGAAATTCTAATGACTATTGATACCACTCAGTCCTATATCGCCACTCACCTGTCGTTTGATTATTCTTTTTAATCCTCATGGTTCATCCTTCCATCCTCTTTTTACGTGGGTCTCCTCAGGCCATCTTTTCCCGTCCGCAGGTCATCTATTTCTGTCCTCAGGTTCACCATTGCGTCCTTGCGCCATCCATTCATCTCTGAGCCCTCCATTTCGTCCTCTTCAAGGTGCAACGATCAGTCCAAATTAAAGTGTCATTGTCTGACTATACCGACATCCATGATTGCAAAATCTCCTTAAACTTAGCATATCTTCACTTCAGCCATCAATGTTGCCAAAATCCGGTCCTACTTCAACCATCTTTGTAGGGTTCTACCCGCGATTTCCACAGCAAAAACTTCATCTCCCACATCAAGCCACCAGTCCATCTTCACTTCTTCTCCCTTTGTGAGTGACTGCTAGCCCTATCCATCAATTTCTTTTTGGTCGACTTGTTAAAGCTGAGTGCAACATCTGGACTTCATCCTGGGACATGCAACATCCATCCAAAGAGTATACACTCATAATTCCTTCACTAAAAGACAATGTCATTCAATTTTTGCAAATCCATGCACGTGAGATGTGATGATTTAATGATAGATGTTTTCATTTCCAAAGTCCTCAGTTTCCTTATCTTTTTTCCTCCTAATTCAATCACATAGATGGTCTGCCTGTCCTTCTGTCCAGATACTGATTTACTGGGTAACACAGTCGGCCAGAGCAGAACCATCCTTAAAAATACAGTTCCATTCTTCAAATGTTTCCTTACAGTTGATGATATCCATGCACGTTATGCAGTCGATATATATATATACAATGTGCAGTCCATGTCAACAATATACTTTACAAGGTCTAGTTTCCATGTTTTCCATCCTTCAAATCAACTTCTCTGCTCACAAGCATCTTCTCCTGGAGAGTTAGGTGCCATGATGTCCGTCTGGTTTCTTGGGTTCTGCTTCTTTACTCTTCAATCTCAGTACTTCATAACGACTCTGTGTTCTTCTCACGAGGGTCACCACATGTTGAGCACCACTGTTTCAGCCTCATTATCTCACCCAAATATTCTCCTTCTATAGAGATATGAGACTGGGGTCAACAACAGCCTTCTAGTAGGCTTCACTCAACTGAGATCAAGACCAAATTCAGTCATTTCATTTCTAGTTAATCCAGATGCTACCATGCATCTCATAAGGGCTATCCAAGCTCCCTTTATCTATGACAATAACTAATCCAAAAGACAAGTTAACTTCATAAGTCTAAAGTCAGGCTTCACCATTTGCCTTCAGTGTTTCATATATATCCATAAACATCCAGTAGGTTGATAAAGTATTGACAAAGTTTCAAGTAAGACAAACTCTCAGATTTCAGGTTCCCACTAAATTCTTACTTTAAAACTTAAACTGGCAATTTTATTACAAGCAATCAGATATATCAAATACAGCAGTATCAGCCAAAAAGGGCTGCACCAATCAGAGACAACATGTTAATTAGTTAATCAATGCTCATCCAATTGTCTAAAATGTTCATTGATGCATATCTGCATACATTATCTTACAACAGTGACTGTTCCAGAGACCAAGCTACACACAGACAATGGGCCTTACAATACAATAAGCTTAAAATCTCTAACAATGCAATTGCAAACTATTGTGTCAATTTCAGGGATTTCTAACTTAAGGGTAAAAGATTAAAGTGGCATTTCTAAAGAGCAAGGCATTTTCTGTGGCCCCAATTGACACATGAGCTCAAAAGACAAAGACACCCTAATGGCTAAGTACATACAGGTGGGCTGTTAGATAAGGGCTTGCTTTAAGCAAAGTCCCTGCATAAATATACAGCAGTACTATTGCATTTTAGTCTAGTAGTTTTATGTTTAAAATACATTCTAGCTCACTAAAGTCTTGTTTGAGGATTAAATTGTGCTCTTAAATATCCAGACCATCTGGGGCTTCCTACAAGCTTAGCTACATGTTAAAGTTGCCTTTTAATTTATATAAATTCCATTTAATGGTTAATTATGATATTCTATTTGGTCTCTGGTCAGTATGTTCAATTAAACCTTCTTTGCTATAATCATGATTGGTATGATTTTACAATACATCTATAATACATAAATCTGACTAAGTTGACTAACATTGACATAAAAATACATATTTAATACTTAATTCCTTTATAACTTGATCCTATAAATGTTAATTAGGGCCTGGACTTTTACAATAGTGAACTGCAACCTTGTGATTTGGTGCACCATCAATAGGCCATGAAACACTTAAAAGCAGCAGTTTTAATGATTTCATATTGAATATCTACATCCTTATTATTATTTAAGTGTATTTTGGGCACCACTCTCATACAATTTTTCCATTTAGCCCTGTATTTGTTTTATAATATCTACAGCTGTTGGAAGGTAAAAGACATACTTTGGATGCTAATCGAAGGAGGCAATCTGGGGCCCAGGGCGGCACTCCAAAGTCCTCTGCAGATGTGCTTCTCGTGTATTTTCCCACCTTCAACACAGACCACACAGTTGCCTGAGGGGTGTCTCACCCAAATTGATGTTGTCCACCAAAGCCTTCTTGTGTTCTTGTTGTCCTGTTGCCATGTCTAAGATGATTATCTTCTTGATTAAGATCAATAGTATAAAGGGTTTTAGTCCTCATTATATCTTTTTTTTACCTTGTAGTTAGGACTGGCCTATGTGGCAGAGTGGCAGCTGCCATGAACCCATCCACTCAGGGGCCTCGTGCAAACCTTGCAAGGTGCCAGAACAATAAAATTTCAAGAAAAAAGCCAAAAAGCAAACTGGTTTATGATTATGTGATTGAAATCAAATGAACTGAATAGGACAAGGCCCTCGCACATGGGTCCCGCCATAGCTACTATTAACCAATTTATGAAAGTATTACAGTGTTTTGCTGTTCTCTTTTGAAATAAGGCCAATGGTAGGGACTTTGTGGCCTTTGAACTATTTTACCACGGGTTTCAAATGCCATCAGTCCGCCGCTGAGTCAGCTCCATGATTGTTGCAAACCATCAGAGAGCCACTGGAATCTCATGACATGCTTATAGGTTACTGGCCAGAACTGAGAAATATGATGTTGGACTAGTCATCACATTCTTGATACATGATATACAAGTATTCACACTATAGGCCGTATCTATGTTAAGAAGCGTAAAATACGTACTTTTGACGTTGACCGAAAGAGGCAATCTGCAGCCCAGGGCGACACTCCAGAGCCCTCTCCAGATGTGCTTCTCATGTATTTCCCACCTTCAACACAGACTGCACAGTAACTGTTGCCTAAGGGGTGCCTTACCCAAATTGATGTTTTTCACCAAAGCTCTCTTGTGTTTCAGCACTGCAGCACTTCGTCTGAGATACTGTACAACCCAAAATAAAGTATGACTACCCCAGCAGGAAGGAAGAATCAGCCATAACTTTGCCCTTTCACAACTTTTGGTACCATCAAAGTCCCTTCCTACCTTTACCTACTTTCAACTACCTTTTAAAATTACATTAAATATATTTTTAACCAACTCAAATTCAAATGCATCACTCCCATTTGTGTTTGATTTCTTTGACAATGTGCCCCTTTTCTAATTGTAATTACTTTGCTACTTGTCTTAATGGAGTTCTTTTGACAAGGGTGAGGTTGTTGTGAGGAGTCAAAAGTAGTTGTAATTAAACTTCTTGTGTAGAGGAGAAAGGAGGGCAAAATATGCAAACAGAGGACTTCTTACAGAAAATACTATTACTTTTTTTTTCATTGTATTGTAAACATGGAACAATGGAAGATTTAATGTGATGTTGCCACAATATCAGCAACCTTAACAAGGGGTGAAGTTGTTGTGAGGAGACAAAACAGCAGAAAAAACAGCTGAACTTGTGTCTTCTACTGGCTGACACAATCATATTTCACTGAAACGAGGTATATGGTGCTTGGTAAGCAGGCTGTTATGCACTAATGGAAGTAATGCATCTGATGTCCCATTGATGTTATGTGCTGTCCCATTTGACAGATATTGCTGCTATGATGACAGACAGAGCAGAAAGCACAAAGGACTGACTAAGCATAATTTCTGAATAATCTGCTATGTACAGTGGTACCTGCATTGTAAGAACCCCTATTGTAAGACCACCTTACCTGTGACCCTCTTCCACTTGCACCTAGTAATATTTTTTAGTGCATTTTGCACCCCAATGAGAGACTGCACCCCCACAACAGTCTTAAAGACCGCCACATGATCACAGATTGAAGGGGCGGTCTTTAATGCAGGGATTGCTGTATAATATATTATGTTGTATACATGTAGGACTTTGGGAGATTCTTACAGTATAGTAAGTACTCGGACCAACAACTTGAATTAAATATAGATTTATAAATAAGGAATTTAATGAAAATTCAGTCTGAACACTTGTTTGTGGACTAATTCTTCCAAGAAATTGCATACAGTGTATATAAGTTAAAAATTATCTTACATCACACATTGACATTGTTGCCTTTTGATGCGACTTTGATTGGTTAAAAACTCACCAATCAACCTCTTTTTTTCTCTTTTTTATGGGGGGGGGGGGGGTGGGGGCAATGCACGGCCACGGCAATTCTCTTCCAACAATTTGTATAATCTGGGTTCCACATTCCAAACTGGCAAGAAGCTGACCCAGACATGAGAGAACGTTTGGTATTGTTGGGCAGCTGAAAGTGATTTGGGTGTCATTTCTGATTATCAACAGTTGAGGACAAAATTATCCCCCCTCTGGATATCTCCTTTAATTCCATTTTTCTCCAAAATGGGGTGTCACAGAACAACCATATTTTCACCTAAGCTGAATTTATATGGTATTTCAATTACAAAAGCTAAATTTTTGCAAAAATGTCAACATTTATCATAGTAAGTAAATAAATCAAAATTTAGTTGGGACCAAATTATTAGCCCCCTAAGGCTTACCACCTCTGGGCATTATCTGCCTGCTTTTAAATGATCTATAACACTCCAAAATATTAAATAGAGCTTTCATCTAATCTCAGACGCAACAGTTAGTGTCCTGTCTTCCTTGAAATTCATTGTAGGCCCCCAAAATTGTTGGTCTTCTGGTAAACACCATGGCCGTATTCAAAATATCACTTTTTTCAAAAAGTATAAGAAGTCGGCTACCTAGATTAATTCAAAAGGTTCATTTGACATATTTAGTTACCCGCCAGTAGAAAAATACAACAAATGTTTGGATCAATATGGATTTAAAGGATTTAAATAATGGCCCCCAACTGCTATTCTGATTGAATTCTGTTGGTTTGCTCGCAAAATATTTCATGAGATAAATTTTTTTCTGGAATATTTTCACATCTGACGAGATAAGGGGGTCCTTCAGCACCAATAAAACCTAATAAAGCTGTTCTTGTACAGCCTTGTGACAAATTGGATACGTGGTTTTGCTGAGCCACATCAATTGTCCACCCTATTGAAAATCACATGCATCCATCTAGTGGTAGATGGGCTCCTCACCCGATGCAGAACATTCTGTTAATATTATAAGGTCCTGTAACATCGTCTGAGACCATTTCAGCATGACCAAAGACATAATGTGACCACATAACCATTGACAAGGGCCCTGTCATATTTAGGAGAATGGACAATTGATGTGGCTCAGCAAAACCCTGTATCCAGTTTGTCACAAGGCTGTATAAGAACTGCTTTTCCAGGTTTTATTGGTGCTCACGGACCCCAAAATCTCGTCAGATGTGAAAATATTCCAGAGTTTTTGAATATGGCCATGTTGTTTACCAGGACACCAACAATTATGGGGGCCTACAATGAATTTCACACTAAATGTTTGGTCTGAGATTAGTTAAAAGCTCTTTTTAATATTCTGGAGAGTTATAAATCATTTAAAAGCAGGCAGGTGATGCCCAGAGGTAGCAAGCCTCAGGGGGCTAATAATTTTGCCCCAAGTAAATTTTGTTTTATTTCTTTATCGCGATTACTTTTGACATTTTTGCAACAATTTAGCTGTTGTAATAGAAATACTGTATAAATACAGCTTAGGTGAAAATATGGTTGTTCTGTGACACCCCATTTTGGAGAAAAATGGAATTAAAGGGGGTGTCCGGAGGGGGGCTAATCATTTTGTCCTCTACTGTATTTTCTGCTCTTGTGATAAATGAACACTTGATTTTATTTAAACACTTAAGCCTAACATGTGAAATGAATTTAATGTTTTTCCTTGTTTTTCAGCAAATTCATAATATTCACTAAAAACTTCAGAGATGAACAAGCCAAAGAGGATGATGTGATATTTTTATTGATTTGCCAAGTTCTTCCTTCAAAGAGTTATTCCTTTGTTGAGATTATTCCTTTGTTGAGATAGATTTTCATAATGTAATATCATATATCCATTTGGCTGTGATGGTAAAACACATCACTGCAAAGCTGCACACTGACAAGTCCTGAGGCAAGCAGATATCCCCCTAATGGAAACTGATGCAACTGCATCTTCTCAGGATTAGTTGGTGTCAACGTGGTGCTATACGGGAGATCTGAAACATATCTGCCAGTTGACAAGCAGAAAATAGTTACTGCAACATAACCAATTGAATATTTGTAATCATTTGAAGAACTTCTATATTTGCCATAAGGCCGATTACGTAATTTTTCCCTCAGCATCATCACCAAACATGGAAATCTGGTTACAGTTGGGACTGTGGGTGATTCCTACAGTATAGTCCTCTAACCAACAACTTGAATTCTACAGATTTATAAATCAGAAATTTTTTTATGAAAATTCTGTCTGGACACCTGTTTGTGGACTAATTCTTGCCAGCAATTACATACATGCAGGAGGAGATTCAAACCTCTTTCTCAATAAGAAACAACTTGAATTTCATCGATTTATAAATCAAAGTCTTTTAATGAGATTTCAACCTGAACACTGCCGTGTGTCCGGACTAACTCTTGCCGGCCACAATGACCTCCCCTGTCAGATATGATTAACCTCTTAACATTGGAAGCCCGTACAAGAGAGATGCCTAATGGGAAGCTCTTAATGCCCCAGTTTGCATGTTAGTATCCTGTATCATCATGGACGGACATGTTGCTGATTAATTTTGGAATGCTATTCTCATAGTCTCATAGCACACTGAGAGCAACATGTATATCTGGAACTTTGAAAGATCAAATTTATTGGCTGTCATACTGTGCATAACATAAAAATCATCTTTCTTTCTCGCCTTTTGAGGCGACTTTGAATGGGAAAAACTCACCAATCAACCTCTTTTTCGGGTTTATGCACAGCCACAGCACTTCTCTCCAACAATTAATCCATATGTATATATTTAGTCTGGAGTTCACGTTCCAAATTGGCAAGAAGCTTTCCTCGACATTTATGAGAGAACTTTTGGTATTGATGGGTAGGTGATAGTAATTTGGTATCATTTCTGATAATCTAGTTTCTGCTCATGCTATCGATAAATGAAGAATTGATTTTTATTTAAACACTAACATGAGAAATGAATTTAAAGTTGACAAGTCTATGACTTTTCTTGTTTTTCAGCAAATACATAATCTTCCCTAAAATGTTTAGAGATAAACAATCTAAAGACGATGATGTGATATTTGTAATGATTTTCTAGGTGTTTCCTTCGAAAAGTTATTTCGTTGGTGATATAGCTTCAGTAATAATGTAATATCGTATATCTCTCAGGCTGTGATGGTAAAACACATCACTGCAAAGCTGTACACTGACAACCCCTGAGGCAAGCAGATTTCCCCTAATGGAAATTGATGCTACTGCATCTTCTCAGGATTAGATGGTGTCAACGTGTTGCTATACGGTAGATCCAGAACAGTGCCAGTTGATAAACAAATTATTTGGGGTGAAAAACTACTAGAGATACATTATTTGTATTGCGGTATTTGGGCCCTTGGAGTACTAATAATTCTACACCAAGAAATATGGATTTAAAATAGAATATAATTTGAGTTGAAAGGTTTTGTTACTCCTACAAGAGTGGGCCATCAGATACCATTCAGGATCTAATCCAATGAGCCATGCATTGCAATAATTCATAAAATTATTAATGGCTGATTGTCTTAGAATTCCAAATTTTTCTTTCTTAAAAGATTATCCTGCTTTGAAAGGTAACTGCACTCATCACTCCTGTCCATATGATTATTATGCTTTTGGGATTATGATAACCATTATGCATCTTGCATGGCAGTGTACACCTGAACAATAGTCATGATTACATTTAGTAAAAGTGTCCACAAATCGATGTTTACAGTTCGGAAACCCAGTTCTGCATCATAGTGAACTGCAACCATATTTTCTTCTGATTTGGTTACCATAAACAGACCATTCAACACTGAAAACGACAGTTTAACAATTTAATATTGAATAGCTACATGTTTATTATTATTTAAGTGTATTTTGGGAACCACTCTTATACGATTTATCCATTTAGTCCTGTATTCGTTTTATAATATCTACAGCTGTTGGAAGGTAAAAGACATACTTTGGATGCTAATCGAAGGAGGCAATCTGGGGCCCAGGGCGGCACTCCAAAGTCCTCTGCAGATGTGCTTCTTATGTATTTTCCCACCTTCAACACAGAACACACAGTTTCCTGAGGGGTGTCTCACCCAAATTGATGTTGTCCACCAAAACCTTCTTGTGTTCTTGTTGTCCTGTTGCCATGTCTAAGATGATTATCTTCTTGATTAAGATCAATAATAACGGCTTTTAGTCCTCATTATATATTTTTTTACCTTGTAGCTCAGGGGTGAACTGGCCTATGTGTCAGAGTGGCAGCTGCCATGGGCCCATCTGCTCGGGCGGGGGGGAGGGGGGGGTATGCAAGTCTTGCAAAGTGCCAAAAAATTATTTTTCAAGAGAAAAGCCAAAAAACAAACTGGTTTATGATTATGCGATTGAAATCAAATTAACTGAATAGGACAAGGCCCCCGCACATGGGCCCCCGCCCTAGCTACTATAAACCAATTTGTGAAAGTACTACAATTTTAACCAATTTATGAAAGTACGACA
This sequence comes from Platynereis dumerilii, assembly GCA_026936325.1. Classification (NCBI taxonomy): domain Eukaryota; kingdom Metazoa; phylum Annelida; class Polychaeta; order Phyllodocida; family Nereididae; genus Platynereis; species Platynereis dumerilii. The sequence goes on from JAPTHN010000013.1 coordinate 20,147,414, forward strand.
ATGTTTTGCTTTTCTGTTTTGAAATAAGGCCAAGGGTAGGGACTTTGGGGCCCTTTGAACTATTTTACCACGGGCTTGAAATGCCGTCAGTCTGCCCCGGAGTCAGCTCCATGATTATCGCAAACCATCAGAGAGCCACTGGAATCTCATGACATGCTTATAGGTTACTGGCCAGAACTGAGAAATATGAATTGGATTAGTCATCACATTCTTGATACATGATACATGTATTCACACTTTAGGCCGTATCTATGTTGTAAAGAGTAAAATACATACTTTTGACATTATCCGAAGGAGGCAATCTGCAGCCCAGGGCGACATTCCAGAGCCCTCTCCAGATGTGCTTCTCATGTATTTCCCACCTTCAACACAGGCTACACAGTAACTGTTGCCTGAGGGCTGTCTTACCCAAATTGATGTTTTTCACCAAAGCTCTATTGTGTTTCAGCACTGTAGCACACTGTCTGAGATAATAGTCTTCTATCTAATGCACACAAAGTCTTTAAAATTCTCCTTGCGCATTGTTTGTTGTATATTTATTATGCTAGTTTTATTATGTAGTTATAATTCGTATCAGTTACTTACGTAGTGTGTAAGTAGACATCACAAAAAAATCCATGTTGGTTTTTTGCATTGAAATTTGGTTTTTTCAAAAAACCATTTTGAATCTAAAAAACCAATTTTGTCTGAAATTTTTTAGAGTGATTCCTACAAAGTTGCAAGGTCACAAAGAAAAGTTACATCAATTGACAACACTTCCAGAAATCTCATTGGGAGTGACCATTTAATTTCATGGTGACTGCAGCAGTATCTCTTTATTTCAACCGGACGAAGTCACGGAATATTCTTTCCCAAATCAAGGAATGCCTTATTCAGAAATACCGCCTCCAGAATTTATCTATTTTACCAAGACTGAGCAAGAAAGTACTTATTTTTAAAAAACTCCAGGTCCCCCCCTAAGATTAAATGGTGGCCCCCTTTGTTGAAATTGTTTTTGCTCATGACAATAAATGCTGCTAATTCACAAGCTATTTGGAAAGGCCAAGCTGGTACCAACTGCACCAAAGCAAACCGCTCTGTTCAAAGACCATTAACTTGGGAACGACTTTACATCCACATTTTACAGGAAAACAGGGATGACTTAAGTAAGCCTATATATGGAAAGCTGACACTGAAAGAGATCTCATACATAACCCTCTTTCATCTCTGACACCAGGGATATGAACCTTGCTACAAGCGGCTTTATACAAAGTGGTGTCTGTGCCAAGGCTAATTGAGTCTAGAATCTATCCGCACAAGCCAAGGTGCTGGTTTATTCTCTAAATCATTGCAAATGGGAGTCAGCAATCCCTTAACATCAGGCCAAACATAACTTATATTCAGCTTCTCGGGTCCGCTGGAAGTACTTTTTCTGGGGTTGGTTGGAAAGACATAAAAGTATGTTGAAATCTACATTTTTATCAATGTCAATTTAATAAAAATGTGGGTTTCACGCGCTCCTGTGAGTGGTCAACAGAAACTGATTGTCTGGAACTCGTATAGCTTTATCTGGGAGAAACCAGGGCAGTCCCAGCACTTGCTGATGGCCTAGTCTATTTCCAAAAACTATGCAAGTGTCTCGTCTGACTTTGTTTGACTTCAATTTCAAGCAGAAAGCATGTGAAAACCAAATTTATTTTGAACTATTTTTCATCATAGAGGATGTACACATTGTTGCAAAAAAGCAACACAGTAAAGATGTTGAGTGTTGCACATCCTTTACACAATTTTAAACTATTTCCTGGTTAATCTATCTCCAAAAAATGGCTGAATAAATACAAATGGTTATTTTCGGTATCAAAAAGCAAAAACGGTGCTTCGTATAGCTTTGTGATTAAGTGAAAGAGCATCCTTTTTGGACACTTTTCTGACAACACTTTAACATGCATAATTGGTTAGAAGTAGATTGAGCACCCTCAAACTTCTGATGAGCAAAATCATCCCTTTGTTTAACAAAAGGCACAGCTAGAGTTACAAAGCTGTTTCTTTTTGCCTGCTGATTTCCAAGCATTACCTTTCAATGCAGAACACTGGATCTTCACCTTCAGGCATGCTTTTAAAAAGTAGTCTGGTGTGGTAATGCACACAGCTGTCTACATATTGAGTTCCCCCGTGGCCTAATTGGTAAGTGCGCTTGTCAACTGGCTTTGAGGGCGTGGGTTCAAATCTCACCCAGGGACTCACTTTAGTCCAAGCCCATAGGACATTAAATGGAGGTTGGTTGTATCCAGTGTTCTATGCTGGGGCAACTGAAAGACCCTGGGCATCCCTGAATTAATAGGGTATGTGCCAGACTCACAGTCTTCTCATCTCATCATCATCATACGGCGATCGCCTGCCTCGATATAGCCCACTACGGTGCTGCAGAGGCGTAAAACACAAACAAACAAACAAAAGCTGTCTACATATTTTATAAATGTTACCCAATTCGATTTTCCAAGGACTGATAGCCACTTGTCAGTCACAAAGAGACAGTCTGTTATTCATATTTCTGTTTAGAACCATTTAGAACCATAGTATTTGGAACAATATTTATAGATCATATTTAATATTTTTCTTGTTTCATTAAATTGAATTAAATGATGTAAAAGACACATCACTAGTTTATGTCTGTTTTTTTGTCCACTCTGTTACTGGCCATAGCTGACTTCGTATTGCCTTGAACAATGACAATGACAAATTTTATTTAAACTCGGTTTTATAAACTACAAAACAATAGTACAGAACTAATGTCACCAACGAGTTTGGTTTCTCGAAAGACATATTGAAGGAAACCGCATACCACAAAAATGAAGCTGATACTTCCACCAGTAACAAATGATATGCAATTTCTTACAGATGTCCTTGGGACAAATAAGGCAATAATATCTTGATGATGCAATGGAGATCATCAAGGTCAAGAAAGCTATTCAATTTGCGATACACGAGTTCACAGAGTGCATGGGATTCCACTGTTAATACTATCATGTATTATTTTCTTCCCAGGAAATGTTATCTATTTCTCACCACCATCATAATTTTCAGGGAAGTGCAAAATAATATTATTGACTCATAAAAATAAATTCCCGCAAGAAGTTAGCACTTCTACTATAGTAGATTATGGCACACTATAAACAAAGGCTGCGTTACAACATAAATAACTGCAATACATGTGGAAAAAAAACCAGATTTTTTGGAGCTAGCTTTATGTGCCACCTTCTGGAAAAAAAGAATGAATTTGGGTAGCAGGACGGAGCGTTCTGTGGGATTTCTATGCTGGCCTACATCTGGGAATCAACATTTTACTTGTAACTGTTCAGGTCTCTGATAAGCCACTTTGTTAAATGACTGATATCAGGGCAGGGAATGGACACCTCAAGAGAAAATTCCACCTTCTTCAGCTGATCTCAAATGTGCATAATCAAGTTACTCTAAATGTGTCCATTGCCTGCCCTGCTGTTAAACCTTGATTAAAGATTCCATAATGTTATGATCCCCATTGGTGTGATGATTTTTTTTTCACACTGCAAAGCCATATACCTCGGTGGCTGAGTGCATTGCATGCTGGCCTTGTAATTTTGAGGTCCAGGGTTGGATTCAACTGCATAGCAATACTTGAAAGCTAAATTTAGGAAATGACATGGAGCCATCTGGTGATAGACATGCCCAAAAGTGGCCAAGCAAATGGAACTCAGTTAGCATTGAAACTCACACCTCATCGTTCTATGTGCCCTGGGGTAGGGGAGACCGGGGCTGGTTGTCACAGGGGCAGGTTGTCACACTGTGTAGAACTTAAATATGCTACTATTTCTATTTAAGGCATGCAGGAGCACTGCCAATCTGTATGAATGTTAAAAGGGGAGTGACTTAAACCTATCTGATCAATATATATCTATATCATTCGAAATCTTGACATCTTATGGGACATTCTTTTTTATTCAGCACTCGGGGCAGGTTGTCACGCTTTCGGGGCAGGTTGTCACACTCTCGGGGCAGGTTGTCACACTTTTGGTTAAGAGCTCGGACACAGGAAGTGGGACTTCGTAAGGCATATTTTGACTAAAACAAGTTATTTTGGACATATGAGGAATCCTCTGCTTGTCCAGTGCAGACCTCAACAAACACGCTACTGTGTACAAGGGTGCTACAAATGAAGGCTTACCAAGCAGCAGAAAAGCATTCTAATCAGGAGGAGGAAAATCACAATTTTTTAAAGAAAATTTCTTTATAAATTTGAAATCGATTTACTTTGACACTATGCCATATATGCATACATCTTTAGTCATCAATAGCATGTATAAATCACCAATTTATATTTGTGATAGTTTTTTGGTTTAAAAGACTGGTCCTAATGGGTAACTACCAGTTCCAAAAAGTGTGACAACCTGCCCCGTCTTTTTGTGACAACCTGCCCCGACTGATGAAAATGCAAAAAACGGGCGACCAAGGCTGTTCTTATAATATTTTTCACTATTTCTTCCTATCATTATTTAAAGATTTGTTTACTTGGTAAGTTTATAAACTTTACCTTTTTCAACAACTATTTGTTAATGAGTAGGATAACATGCAAGTTGCAGGTAAATATTTACTTTTTGTGACCGGAAATTTTTATTAGACCGTGTGCCTACCAAAACTCCCTTCCAGGGGTCAAGATTTTTCAAAAATACTCCAGTGGGTTATAAAAGCAATAAACAATGATTGGTTGAGTTGTGTAACTCCCTAGTTCAGTGCAATAAAAAGTGTGACAACCTGCCCCTGTGACAACCAGCCCCGGTCTCCCCTATTCAGCAGGCTATTCTGAAGCCAGCGAAATCCATACATTGACATACTGGTGGGGAGGGTTGGCAGCAGGATGTTAAAATGGGGGCAAAAAGACTCTGTGAAGTGGTATATGGGTCAAAATTTGATAAGTCTGAAATTCTTGTCTCCAGTGTTTAACGATAATTCATGATGGCAGGAAGACCAATAGAGGAGCTCTTGTTGTCATTTGTCATAGACAAGGACATTAGCAAAATTTATAACACAAAATATATGTGGCAGAATATTTTTATCCCATCCAAAAATAGCATTGAAGTGGCAACCCCCCCCCCCCTGAAAATGGCCTGTCTCCACCAACACTTTCTTTGAAAGATCGCATCACAAAAACTAATACAGGATTCTGATTCAATTAAACTCTTCCATACATTTAGACTTGACTGTCAGTCTTCCAAAATCTGGTAGCCAATAGCTGAAATAATATTCTGTATAAGAGCAGGAGGTTGTTGTGTCAATGTCTCCAATATTGCGTCATTAGCATCACGCCGGATTTGTTTCTTAATAAAAAAATAAAGGGACACACATTCTGTGAGAAAACCTTGTGTCTGATGTTGTCTGAGAACCCAAGAAAATAACTGAACTATCTGTAGCTCTGTATCATTTATGTAAACCAAAATTTTAGAGTATTTCTGTCTGCATGTCAGTTGTCCTATCTCAATTTGTCATTAGCAAACGCCTTGCTACTCTATTTTGACTACATATTTCTGGACCAAAATCACTGAGAACATGTTTCTGTTGTTCATAAGGTCATTGCATGCACATATTGCCAGACTGCCAGTTTTGCACTGGTCCCTACAAAGATTTTTACTATAATTATCATTAGCATCACGCTGTCATTAGCATCATGTCAAAATGGCTTATTGCCTTTATCTCACTAAAATTTTGTTGCAGGTGACCGGAATTGAAATAAGTTGAATATATATTATCAATAAATGTTTCAACAGACTATTACGTAACATTTTTGCATTTTCCTTGCATCTGACATGCTTAGTATGAAGTTTGATTCTTCTCTGAAACTACTAACCAAATATGGGGTGCCAGCAACATTTTACCATTGTCTAGCATCTGAAATATGGTTTAGCAAAGACATTGGGCACTGAAGGGAGTAGTGGAGATCATCTTTATTACTCAGAATCCAAACTATTGATGAAAAGAGTATTTTTATTTGTTTTTGTAAATTTCTGGTTAAAGGATTTGTTCTATCTCAATAACTATTGGTCAGAGAGACCTGAAATATAGCTCATTGTGTGCAGAATTGCCACTTTTCTATTTGTTGGTAATTCATTATTCAGCTCTAAATGGTACGGATTTCAAGTTATAGGCATGATGCTAATGACACACATATTTGGTATTTTAATTGATCAAAATGCATTTTCTCAAAAACAATTGCCATTAGAGATCTGGAACTTGCCCAAAATGTGCAAGCAACTTGCCTTATCATTGGCAATAGATTGTTTAGCCCCAAATGGTCAGGATTTTTTAATTAGATGTGTGATTTTAATGATAGTCGAAAAACATTACAGCTATGTTTATCACCTCAGTACAGATCAGCAGGGCATTGGGACCCTTGGACATGAAAGCGCAGTGATAGTTGATTGTTTGACCTACCCAACGCAAACTTTAAAAGGCATTTCTGGAGCGAGAATTTTCGAAATTTTTTCAGCTGAAAATTCAAGGTTTTCAAATTTTGACCCATATAACTGCCATCTTACATGAGGAGGATGGTTACTACACGAAATTCAAACACTCATTGACAAAGAGAAAAATAGGCAAATCACATTATCTCCTGATTTAGTATTTATAAACTAATAATGGCAAAGCATAAGTATGATGAACAGTTTTGTATGTTATTTCCTTCCCAATATGTGTTTCCAAACATGGACTGCCCTGTGCCCTGTTGTTTGCCATGCCCATTAGCCCCATTGTTTGATAACATCAGGCAATACAAATAACCAGCATTAACTGACAAAGAGGCCCTAACCTGGACAAACAGTAGCTAATGTGCCATTGCCAACATCATGATTGTTTAGCCTTTTGACCCGACAAGCAAAATTTTTGGGAGACGAGCGACATTTGCCGGAATTTCACAATCCAAATTTTATACCATGTAAGTGAAATTTCTTCGAAACCACTGATTTTCAATTATATTTATTTGATCATCTGCGCAAATTATTAGCCTCCTTGCACGAATTTGGGTCTTTTCTCAAAAGTTTGGGGGGGGGGGCAGCTGCCAACAGTGGCACGTGCCCACCCATACTTGACCTGTGCTCCCTAGGTGCCCCCCCATATGAACTTTCCAATTCTTGCTATAATATACAATCTGTATAGGGAGTGCCCCCCAGAGAATCACGTCCCCCTCCCTAGGTGGCCCCCGCTCAAGAACCCCCAGTTACGCCACTGACTGCCAATATGCCTAAATCCTTGTATATTAAAGCTACTTGCTTAATAGTGTCCCAAACAGTTTCAAAATCAGCATTCAACTTGGTTTTGTGATGTCACTGGCTTAAAAATGTTTTCATGATTTTGTTTGTGTCAGTTGTCACATATCATATCTAGCAGCCGCAGTTGTCAATAAAAAAATTCATTGACATATTTAAGGTGTGCACCTAATAAGAAAATTAGGAAATCAATAGGTAATTGTCAATGATGTGGCAAGGCTAGTTCGCAAATTAAAAGAAGAAATTAATGTTTATTAGTGTTTCCAACGAGTCTCGCTCATGACACTAGAGAATGGTCATGGTCTAGTGCACGAGACTCGAGAATTTCTCGAGAAATCTAGGACACCGTCCTTCCATAAGCACCATGATGTAACAAGAGAGATTTAATCAATAATCATTCAACGCATCATTTTTTTGGGCTTTTCTGATATCTTTTGTAGTTTTTAATTAATCTGAGCGTTTTGTTTCCTATAAATCACTGCTAAACATCGAGATATTATACAATTTTAAAACATTTGTAACGTTTAATTTTATCATTCATCTGGTATACAATGGGGATTTTCATCAACAGATATTTAAATTGAACAATGGAGTAAGTACACAATAACAGTAATATCAAGCAAAACAAAACAACAACCCAATGCTTTCTAACTGTTATAATATTACACACATGAATACCATATGTGTCAAACAATGATCAACATATCAATTCTCAAGACTCTCTCAGGGAGACATGAAAATTCTGAGTCATCAAAATCTCGAGAATTCTCGATCTCATCGGAAACACTAAGGTTTATCCAGTGGACCTTCAATCTGCAAAGAGGTATAATATCATAGATACTCGAATGGCATACAATATACAATGTAAGCACCATCTTGGATTTGTCCTTCGGGCAGATATTGCATTTTAAAATGTCTTAGAGATGCAATAGAAATCACCAAGGTTGTGAAAATGATTCGATTTGAGCTGCCGTATTTTCTGTATTAAAAGCGCCCCCCTTAATAAATGCCTGCCCCCTCCATAAAGAACCAATTTTAATCAAAATTCCATCAAAACATGACTTTATCCAAAGTTTTTAATTCAAAAGACTATTAATTACCCATTTCGTCATTACATTTGCCTACCGGGCACCTAATGCAAACAATAGGGTATACAGATTCACCAAGTGCAGTGGAAAGCAGGGGAGACCAGTCCAAATTTGCCCAAGTTGTTGCTATGGTATTATTGGCCACTCTGGCAATGATGTAACTGCAAGGCTGTGATGAAACTGTCCACAACGAATGCTATTGGCCAGTCTGACCTGTGGCATCATTGATTACACCTGTTTTGCATATCCTCCAGTGCTGGGCAATGGAGTATATACCTATGACATCGTAGGTCTACTCTGGAACTGAGAAAATACTGATTTCTCCAGATTTAAAATTTGAAATTTGCCAAATTATTTTTGGTGGAAATCAGCCCAACTCCTTAATTAATTATAAATCAGCATAAAAGTTTGAATTGCTTTTCGCAAGCATATCGCAACATCTGGAGCTGTATCAGAGGTCTTTACAGATTGGCGGTCCACTGGAAAAAATTATTTTCTTATTTTCTCCAATTTGCAAACTGGCTTTTTTCATTGTTGGTCTCTTAATCTTCTTATTTTACCTTAAGTCATTTAATTAGTTTGTTGATTGTCACCTACATGTATGCTGCCAGATATAATAAGCACTGAATCAACCGATTAACAATAAGTCCATAATTGACACAATCAAAATATTTTTAAGCCAGTGACATCACACGACTAAGTTGGAAGTTAATTTTGAAACTGTTTGCACCGCTGATCTGCAAACAGCCCTAAAGTCAAATGAATCTATAGCCGATCCATAGCTGTCACCCATCATGAGTTTTGCGATGCTAAGACCAGCAGTTTGAGGTTGTTCCGTCTCCCAGTCGAAAATCTTTAAAAATGCTCTGATAAATACTGGAAATAAGGCCTCATTCATCCACCCATCCATCCATCTCCTGATCAAAGTGGATCTTCCCAGTTGAAAAATATCTAATTATCTTGTTTTCCATCAATCAACCAATAAATCATATGCAATCTTATACTTGTCCTTGAGGCAAATACTGTAATAACGCCTCAATGCAACAATGGAGATTGTCAAGGCCAAAAAACTTATTCAATCTATGCTTCATTCGTTCTTAAGTTGTGAGTGCAACAGGACTTCCCTTCTTCCTGGGAGACTTATTTTAAAGTCAAACTTTTCATAATTCTATGGGGGTACAGTCCGCCCAATATGGAGAGCCTGCGTGGTTCCTCTGCAGTGCCCCCATATTGAACCTGTGACCCCCCATACGAAATTTTCAACATTATGGGTGCCCCCACAGAGAATCAAGTGCCCCCCTCCAGGTGCCCCCCCCCCCCGCTCGAGACCCCCTAGTTATGCCGCCGAGAGCCTGTACCCCCTTCCCTTTTTGCCGCTGAGGTATCTCTACTCCTCTGACACAAATGCACCCAGAGAATCTGCTGATTCTGAAACTCAATTGTCGATCTGTAAATAATTTCAAAACATTCTTCTGGAAAATTAAATAAAATTTAATGTTCATAATTATGCTTTGTGACAAAATAACCGAACATATTGATGCGCCGCAAGGGTTGGTCTAGTGGTAGTGTGTTGGGCTGCCAATTGCTGGGTCCAGGGTTCGAATCCAGCTCTTGCCAGGTCACCTGAGCCTATGTTGGACAGCTGTTTCAATCATCCTTCACCTCATTGCCTCTTCCTGTCCTAAATAGCCTACCAAGTGCATATATACAGGACGTAAAGCCCCAATCATCCATCCTTTATCCCTATATATTGACGAATCAAAGAGGCAGCAACCAGGACCAGCTACCCTCAGAAGTTAACCTTTGACCTACATCGATCAGACCTTTGACACCATTGATTTGACCTTTGACCTAGTTGTCATCACTCATCCCAAACCTGATTCCATCAGTTTCCTATGAACCAAATTTCGAAGTAAATTTTTTAGAGGCGATGCATCAGCCAATCGCTGATATAGTCTTAGTGATTCTATATATAGCCACTCGTCTCTGTATAGATGGCCACAGGCCTCCCGACAGGAGGCTTTTCCAAGATTCAGAATTTCAGACTGTGAAACTTCGTCATCAGAACGGGTGGCCAGCGTCGTAGTAAAATGCGGGCGGGCCTAATTTGCGGAACGGCGGGCCGCGGGATTTCGTAGTAAAACGCGGATGCCCAGTTGCGGAACAGGACGCTTTTTGCGGGATCGGGCCGAAATTAAATGTAGATTGGGTGAAATATGTGGAACAAGCTGAATTTGCTTTAAAAATCGCCTCTTTTTTTTTTTGAAAAAATTTTCTTGTTTCTAGGAAAAATAGAACCTTGTTCAATAAAGTTTCAAAACAAAATATCCATTTTACAGAAGCGAAACTCAGAAATTTATCTGAGGTGTATGTATTTTAATTTACTTGGATTGAACCTTGGTGGTATATAATTGGCACCAGTTTTTCACAATCGACACACTTTTTATACAATTCCAGCAGATATGTTATTTTGAGTGAGTTCTTCGCAAACCCTTGAACAAGAATAGGCCTAAATGTGGCCGGCAGTAAAACAAGATGGTACCAAAGGCATGGGAATGGCTGTTTAGCACAGCATATTGGCTGTCCATCTTCATAAAAGGGAGGTTCAGTCTGACTGAAGGGAAAACCCCATCCATCTCAATTTATAGCAGTGACTGGGATGCCCCAGGTTAAAGGTGGTCATAATGAATATACATCATAAATAACAGAGTAGACACACAAATTGAGCATGGCTGCTGGGCCAAAAGCAGAAGGGTCTGTCTCATTTAGAAGTATCCTGTGCTTTCAACCTGACTTGACTAGTGTTGTGCTGGTATACCCGGATCAGCCGGGGCAGCTCAACTACCATCTTTGCATCCTCCCCACGCAAGCCCTGCTAAAATGGACAGTGTTTTCTGCTATTTCCAATCTCTTCTGTGATTGGCTGCTTATTTAGGTCATAAGCATTATGCAGGCAGATTTAGTCAGATTATGGACACTTAGAGGATTACTGGCAACTAAGAAAAACAGTGTAAAACAAGCAAACTTTCAAACAGTTTTATTTCAGAACTGTGAAAATACATAATTCAATGGAATTTTCGGAACTGTGATAGCACCTTTCAACAATACACAGTTGCTCCTTTTGTAATTGTGTGAAACAGAAGCAACAATTTCAAACTGTGATTAAGTTAATTAAGTATTCATGAATTAGCAAAGGTTATGGGCCATTTTGTCATGGTATGACTTGGGATGATGCCATCTTTGCAGAGGGAGCTGCACTTTTTGGTGACCGCCATTATGATGAGATGAGAAGACTGGGAGTCTGGAACATACCCTATTAATTCAGGGATGTCCAGGATCTTTCAGTTGCCCCAGCATAGAATACTGGATACAACCCGCCTCCATTTAATACCCCATGGGCTAGGACAAAAGTGAGTTCTCTGGGTGAGATTGAACCGACACCCTCAAAGCCAGTGGACAAGCGTTCTTGACCATTAGGCCACAGGGGAACCATTGGTCCTGCCAAAGGCAGACATTATTCAGGGGCGTCAGTTTCACTTTAAAGTGGTAAGGCAAATTGGGCTGAAGCCTTAACGGAGAATGTCCACACTAAACTTTTAATTTTCTCTTACAAAAACACCTATGCTTTGGCCAAGAAGTGGTGGGGCAAATGCTTGATCTGATGGTGATGAACCTCAGTATATCATATGACAAATTGGTCAGAAAAATGAAATCTAGTCTATGTTTTATACATACATAAAAGCTGGAAGAACACTTAAAAGACACAAATGTGCAAGAATCGCTTGTAGGGCAAGTTGACCTAACTTCAGCCTCTCACCCAACTTCAACCCCCCTACAGAAAACTCCTTGTAATTAAATTTTGATGAGGCCAAGGTGCCAGTATTTGGGTTTAAAGTTATTGTCAATGTGTTTAGAATAAATTATCAAAAAGTTATGACCATCATAACAATGAATCAGGAATTTTACATGTGTTTTTGGTGGACCGCATTTTGCTTGTTTTGCGACGCGAATACAACGAGAAACGAAAAAAGGTTTGATAAAACGTTAAATCTGTCAGTTGGCTGTACCAATTCACTAAAGCAGGAGCAGCCCAAAAAAAGTTTCAATCACAAGGAAAAATTAATAATCTTCCATAAATTAAGGTTTTTTTCAATATTTTCTACTTGATCATTCAATGAATTAGGTGATTTATAAGACATGTCAATCTTACCTAACTTCAGCCCCCATGGTCCTAACTTCAGCCCCCATATGACCCAACTTCAGCCCCCAGGTTTCCCAAACTCCAGCCAATACATCTCACATGAGAAGTTTGTTTATTCATCCCTGAATATCTATCTATCTAAAAATTTAATTTTTTAAGCATTTTTACATCTGGCATACTGGAATAGACCAGTTGCCTGAACTGGAGTTTAAAATTATTTTTTATCCTCTTTCCGTGAAAACGATGACTTCTTTCCAAGCTTTTTTGAAATAAATTTTTGGAGCATTGATTTTTTTCAGACTGTCATGTTTCATATACAGGTAAGTAATTAAGGCCAAATTTAATAATTCTGCTGTTTTTTATGACAGAATAGGATCAATTGGTTGGAGTTAGGTGCGGGGCTGAAGTTAGGTACAACCTAGGCTGAAGTTAGGTACGACACGGCTGAAGTTAGGTACATTGCCCACTATTGTCTTTTGAACACATTTGCACTGCCTTATAAAGCATGTGGTTGTTTTTTTACAATACATGTATAGTTGTAAAGAGGAGTGAAGGCTGGGGTTAGGTCCACAGCTACAGGTTATTCCCATGAATAGCCAGCCAATGACAAGCGATCAAAAACCAAAGTAGGCTGAAGTTAGGTCAACTTGCCCTATATGAAACATCAATTCTGTAAGGACCCTTCGGCGACTTTGTAGCAGACATCGTAATGTGGGAAATTGCAAGTATTTATAAAATGTATTTATAAAACGTAGGCCTACTTATAAAATGATAGATTGACATTTCAACAAGTTAGACTTCCTCCACCCAAGGCCTTCCCTTAAGTAATAGGCAATTAGTTGCATGGTTGCTGCTTATAATAAGAAGCATATCTGCATGGAAAGATTCCTGGGTGCCCCTCCAGGCCCCATTTGATCATCATCATTCAGAATATTGAACACATGAGATTCAAGGAAGTATTATCAAAGGTTAGGATTCAAATGCTAGGTTATACATACACGTATGATTCTCCATAAACTGAAGGCAATTTTAAATGATCAATAATTATTTTTGTGTCCAAGATCTCCAAGGCCCTCTATCATAGTGAAGCGTCATTAATTGTAAACAATGGATATAGGTAGAAGGGTTTGTATGATCACAAAAACATTGCACAGTCCTAAATATGCCCGCTTGGAATTTGATGTTTTAACCCCTCAAAAGTCAGATTTTAATTGACCAAATTTATCTCCAATTGCAGGCAGCATTTCATATCCATCACAAACTTGATTCGCAAAAAGCGGATACTAAAAGTAGTTTATTTTTCCCTGGGATTCAAAAAGGAAGGGACTCAAACAAACTCCAGACTGCCCTGCCACCTACCGGGAAGAGGAACAAATTGATATTATCTTATTTTATTCAATGGCCTGGGCATGGTGCTTTTTACTCATGCATCATTCTTAAAAAGTTTCAGTGAAAGATATTATCAGATCTCCTAAAGCCAGTCCAACTCATTGCTCTTAATCCTCTTGATATTTATCGAATCAAACCTGTCCTAAAGACAGAATAATGGTTGTCTGGTGTTGATTGAAAGAGGCAACTGTAGCAAGGTGGGACACTCAGAATTCCTCCCAGATGTGCTTTACTTGCATTTTCCCACATAATGTGTACAACACAGTCGCCTAAGGGTGTCTTATCTTAATTGATTTTGTCCATCAAGACAAAAGACGTTCTTAGATCTTATTCTCTTGTTTATGTTTCTTCGTATTTGTGCTGCATTAGTTTGAAGCTATTACACATCTAAATCATTAATAAGAAGTGGTCAAGTCTCTTTGATGCAGTACAGCTAACTTTTCAGTCGTTTGCAATTTTCAGGTTTCGGAAGTTGTTCATATACTTTAAAATATAACTATTCTGGAAGTCTTGATTTTAATCATGCCTGTACGAAAGTGGTGTTCCTATGGAGTTTAGGGCCGGAGGTTTCCTTGAGGACACTGACCTATTGTGCGCATTCCTAGTAGATGTCAGCAGCTTCTTATTTAGAATGTGTCATACCCCTCTGTAGTTCAAACTAGAAATTCTGCGGTGCTGAATTATGATTATGTGTAATCATCACAGATATTCAATTGTAAACCAAATTTTTTACCTACATGTAGTGAAGTGTGTTCCACATTTTTTACTGGAGGGCAGTCTTATTTGTTGTGATGTCAAGCTACCACGCTGCTAGATTATTTTGGAAGAAGAAACGGTATCCAAACAGACCTTTGATCATCAATTAACATGATAAGAAGTTCACTTGAAAGCATAAAAGCTCATCTATCAAGTTTCCAACCCAGCAAGAACATTAAGCATTTCTTCTCTATGACATCATACCTAGTTCCAAAGTCAGAGATGCTAAAACAAGGTCATCCTAAGATCAACCATATAAAGTAAGAAGGAATAGAATTTTCCTTAGGCTGAACCTTCTATTTCATGAAGATAGACAGCCAATATGTTGTGCTGAACAGCTCTTCCTATGCCGTAGGCCCCATCTTTCCACTATTGCAGCCATTGTCATCCAACTTGCAAATGATGATTTATGATCTACCTTATACTGCTTTATAAATAGAAGGTTATTTAGTGCAAAGTGCTATTTCTTTGGACTGACAAATGGGTGAAATATTAGTGCTGGTAGCAGGTTGAGAGTCAGAACCAGCTATTGACATACATGAGTGTCTTCATTATATAATTTTGACATATAGGTCATAGTGAAATTTGCAGCATGCCAGTGTAGCCTATCCTACAGGGCTATTATCATGGATGTGAGCATTTGTTATATATTATGTTTAAATTTCTAATAGTAACTTTGAGGTATTATCAGAAATTATTGGAAATAACCTTTTTTACACTTCCAGAATTTGGCGACTCAAGTCTTAATCCTCCTAACGTTTATCGAATCAACACCCTCCTGGTGCTAATTGAAGGAGGCAAACTATAGCTGGGAGCGACACTCAGACTTCTTCCCAGATGTGCTTTACTTGCATTTTCCCACATAACGTTCCCTACACAGTTGCCTGAGGGTGTCTTATCCCAATTGATTTTCCCCATCAAGGCAAGGGATGTTCTTTCAACTTCTTTGTCTCTTGTTGTTCGTATTCCTTCATGTTTGCATTGCATTAAGTCTGAATCTGTTAGATGATGCATCAACTGCCAAGAAGTTGTTAGGCCATTGTGATGCAAGTATATTATGCAAATGATACCAGAGGAGCTTCATAAAGTATGCTTCGTACGCTGTTGATCACAATTTGCATGCTTCAAAAGAGGTTTGTTATTCTAAGTGAAGTGTTTATATTTTTGAAAGTCTGAAATATAATTTTTCCTATGGAAACAAGAATTTGCTCATGCCATTGTCATATTTGACCTAATCATAACCAATATTTTGAGTTATTTTCTGATTCCAATTTATTACTTTTAAATTCCAAAGTCAATAACTTTAAACATGGACATTCTCCTTTGAAACGCGAAGGAATATAGGATCTTCCAAAGATAGACAGCCAATATGCTATGCTAAACAATCATTTCCATGACAATGGCAGCCATCTTTCCATTAATGGCAGCCATTTTTATTCTGACTTGCAAATGATTCAACTCATATTGATGTATGTTATTAAGCACAACAAATTATGGACGATGATAGGGTGACGACAAATGTCACAATTATGAGTGGTATCAAAACTTTTCTTCTTTTTCTTTTTGGAATTTCTTGATAGCAGATAAAATCAAGACAGTCATATTGCAAACCCACTGAAACAGCTGACATCCGGTAATCTGACCAATCGGAAAACCATATTTTTGACACATTAAACGGCCTCAAGTGTTGCAATGACCCAAGGGGAACCCGGAGGTATTCATAGTGTTTCTGTGGACATATAGGCCATAATATGGTTGTGCTATTTATCAGTACTAGCTGCTGAATGGGACTGGGGTACACTTGTTGCTATGTGAGTCGTCAAGGTGTAAGAGCCTTTGTATCGGCCTATTGTTTTTAGCAACATCTATGTTACAGATATGAGTATTGAGATAGAATTCCTGTTATCTACTTACTTCGTGATCTTCCAGAGTAAACAGTAAAACCTTTTTCAGTGACCAGCTCTTCAAACCAGCTTGCTCCCAAAGTTAACGTCGCACTGGTGTCACTCAATTAATAATACTCAAGAAACTTATGCAGAAGGTGGCAAGAGACACACATAAACTTCCAACAGAAGACGCCATCTCCGGTGTGAAGATGCATAATTGAAAAGCAGCGTACTTCCGCTCCGGTTTCAGGAAGCTACAAATCGAACCTTGATGGCCAAAATGGCACCAGGAATACCTTTTTCTCTGATCTCAAGATGAATATTTCAGGCTGGAGAAATGAATACAGTGAACTGCTTGCACCACCGTAAGGTGCCCTATTTTTGTCAGTTGTTCACTTTAAATAGTTGTGAGAGCTATACCATTACTCTGACAAGTTGTCAATTCACTTTCAATGAACATGCAAACATATATATATATCTTTGCATAATTTTTAGAGGAAGAGATTACATTCACCACTTTACAAGGTTTTGTGAGCAATCATTCTTTGCAAAGGCATTCTGACGATTTTAGGACCCCAGGGACCTATTATCATCAGCTAGGGTGACTAAATTTCATCATATATCGAAATTACACTGTTAAATAACAGTAACTGTAACAAAGGTTTTATTTTTTAGAAGCAATTTTGACTACTTAAAGTGTCTCCGACTTCGGAGACTATATCCATTTCCATTTTGGTACTACATGTAAACTGAACCAAATAAAAAACGCAAAACTGTTCCCAGGGCTTTATTTTTCTAAAATTGTTTCATATGGGCTGTTGAGTGTATGCATCTGTGTAATCAGGGGTCAAAGGACTCAGTTGGATGAAATCACTCAAGTGTGACAATTTTTCCCATGTCCGTGATCAAGTTTATCACATTGGGGTATGGCGAGTGGCAAATCTAATGATATCATGTTAAAGCTTGAAGAAAATGATGCAAAAGGCCATACAATTCACTTCATTCACTGCCACCTGACTTGCTAAAAAAATTTATTTTTGAGAAGTCAGGTGAAAGTTTTCCATACACAATGATATTCCAATGGAACAATGCAACTATGGAAACAAGTCCTCAAACAGCCCAGACAATAGCTGCGGATGAAAAAGGGTTAGGATCTTTCAGAAAGCCTTCACACAACCTGTGTATCAGCTGCAGAGTTAAACATCAGCACTTTTTGTGCCCTCGTTTCGCTATTCTCCCAACCACATATCTGCCGCCATAAGAAAAGCATAAAGAAAGCCCACATGGTACTGATGTTTGTCCTACGGCTGCTATTCAGGTTGTTAGAGGTCTTTTTGATAGACCATATGCCTTTTTCACTCTGTTTCAAGTGTTTAGGTCATTCCTTGACCTGTTTCAATAGTTGAAGTGTTTCACTGCAATATCATTGTGTGTGACAAACTCTGACCTAACTTCTCAAACAACAACATTTTAACAAGTTAAGTGGTACCAACTGATGCAAATTGTGTGGCCTTTTGCATCTTTTTCTTCAAGCTTTCACATGAAAACATTAGATTTGCTCTGTTGAGTGCCTAATACCCATGTCCAATGACCATACCCCAATGTGATAAACCTTGGGGCGGATGCGGATACAATGGTCAGAATTTAACAATTTTATGAAACTGAGTCCTTTGACACCTGATTATACATATGCATCAACTCAACAGCCCATCTTAATTGTATACAGAAAAATACAGCCCAGGAAATAGTTTTGCGTTTTTTATTTGGTTCAGTTTATGTGCAATAGATGCGTAAAAATGGGTCAACAAAGCAGAAAAAGCAAGACCTGCACAAAGAAATTTTGCCTCATAATTACAAAAAAATTGTCTTTGTCAACAGGGCCATTATCGACATACATGGATTACTGTGTGAAAACATGATTTTACTCTAGATAAGAAGCATGACATTTTCCCTCACCTATTCAAAATTTGGTCGAACTGCAGGGCATTGCGTGAAAGGACCGTGACGAAAATAGAGCAAAATGCGGTATTTTGCCTCAGGAGTTTGGCCATCATCAAGTCCTAATCAAAGTTAAAATCATTATTTAATAGAAACTTCATTAGTTTGTACCGCACTCTTTTTTGCCCAGTGAACTGGGAATCAGAGATGTCCGTTCATCCATATACAGGGAACATTATAAGAAGCTATCAAATTTAGCTATTAACTGAAGATTATATAGCATCAGTTGTTGTCTTGTTAATTGCCCATTAATTTTAATGACAAAGCATCTCAATTTCATAATCACTACTTGATTAAAATTTCAGCAAAGAGATTAATACTCTTCCTTATAGATTTAAGTTTGAATATATGATGATATGCCGTATACTCTATTTTGTAATTGTAACGGGAAATTGTAGCATATATTAATTCCAGTATTATTTTAACTTCCTCTGTGCTCTTGATCACTCTCAGAATATCTAGCTTAAATACTCTGACAAACATGGATAACATTTGGATTTTGTACCACTGGACTCAACTTCTCAAAGGAAAAATACATTTAGTATTGCAAATGGAAGCAATGAAATGTAGTATATGTATGGCAATTGAAATTTGGAGGCAGAATCTGATATGCTTTCCTTCCACGATCACGAAGCGGCCTTTTTCTTTGGGTGTAATTATTTTAAGCTGAACCTTTGTACACTTTGCTTTGGGTAAGTGTCTCATTGTCTTTAACTGTCTGCTGTTTGTATTGTGTAACGTTACCATACAATGAGACAAATGGGCAATGCAAACAAAGCACCCTTGACGGTCTCTTTCTGGGGCCGAATGGTTTGTCATGTTTGCCGGAAATGAGCACTGAGTTGTTGATGCTCTTTTGTTTGTGCAAATATAAACTGCTATTTGGATTAAAATGGGCAGAAATACAGGTCAATAATTCACTACCAGACGTCAATTAAATCTACTTAGTGTTGTCGTTATTCAAAATTGTATCATTTTGGGAGCAGAAAATTGTCAATTGGTCAAAAGTAAGTGGTTTACTGTGCTAATACCGCCGACCTTCCAATATATGAAGGGGCGGACTTCCAACACAGCACATAAATAGAAATAAGATTTAGTGTGCTACCTTAGAATATGCATTCTTTTTTACACAGAATAGAGATGTCTTGTATGATTTGTGGAGTATTCTTTCCATGTTTCCATTTTGCCATAGTATGTGAATAGTACTGCTTAGGAAGATCTGTGTTTATGGTGACTGAAGGATGTCTGGCTTAGTCTTGCCTGCCTGGCGGAATACACAAAAGCCACATGGTAACGACTCTGCAAACAGTCAGCAAACACTGCTAAGGCAGCAATGAGAAAATGAAGCTGACTCACGCAACTACATCCTCACTTCTCAATGTAAGCATGTGCAAGCTTACCCTGATCACATCATGTAATGTAATTATTATACTTCGCACTTTTGTAAGCTTTCTATATTCTGTGTAATATCACACATTGAGCAGTTTGCTTGGGTTAGTGTCTCATTGTCTCTCGCAATCTACTGTTTATACTGTCTAATGTTATCACACAACGACACAGATGGACATTACAAAGATTGGGACACTTGGTAGCCTTTTCTGAGGCCAAATGATTTGTCTTGTCTGCCGGAAATAAGCACCGAGTAGTTCATGCTCTTTCGGGTGTGCTAATAAAGCTGCCACTGGCTTTGGTTTCACCGTAAATAGGGAGTCATGTCTTTCTTATAGGTCAGTAATTCAATGTTTGCCTAAAATTGCATGAAAAATTGATTCTCCAAAATTTTTGGGGGGCTGCA
This sequence comes from Platynereis dumerilii, assembly GCA_026936325.1. Taxonomy (NCBI): domain Eukaryota; kingdom Metazoa; phylum Annelida; class Polychaeta; order Phyllodocida; family Nereididae; genus Platynereis; species Platynereis dumerilii. The sequence continues at coordinate 20,167,798 of JAPTHN010000013.1, forward strand.
GCCCCCCGGACCCCCCTTCTCCTACGCCTATGCTGCCATATTATGTCATACTCCCTTCCAAAAATAAATCACTTTCTTTGTACTTTCTGGAAGGATAGTAGATTTGTTAGAACATCAGGTGGTGAGAGAGAAAATAGGCAAAATCACACTATCTCCTGATTAAAACTATACTATTCTTAAAACTATACTAATATTGGCAAAACTTGAATATAAAGAACAGCTTTGTATGTTATTACCTTCCCAGTATGTGTTTCCAAACATGGACTGCCCCGTGCCCCATTGTTTGCCCTACCCATAAGCCTCATTGTTTGATAACATCGGTTAATACAAATAACCAGCATTAACTGACAATTAGACATCACCAAGATACTGATACGGAAAAGCTGGTATCTAACTGACAGTTTTGCATGTTAGCGCCCGGCTAGGGATTAACACTATTAATAACAGCAAACAAACAATCAGATTATTGTTTATTTTCAAAAAAAATTAAAGTTAAAAGGTATAATAGAAGAAGCATATGATGTCTAAGTCAGTTAGATACCTCATTGTCGGGTTCTAACATGCATTTTTGTCAGTTATATCCCGACCGGAGGGACAGAAATCATCTTGTATGATTTCTGTACATGCAATTAGTTAGATCCCGACCGGAGGGAGGGATCTAACTGACAAAAATGCATGTTAGAACCCTCCAAATCGGTATCTAACTAATACAGAGCTCCTAACCTGAACAAACAGTAGCTAATGTGCCATTGCCAACAACATCATGATTGTTTAGCCTTTTGACCATCCTTCTATTCAAAGATGTAAGACAAGCGAAATTTTTTGCAAACAGTCTGCAAACACTGCTAAGGTAGCAAAGAGAAAATGAAGCTGACTCACACAACTCCATCCTCACTTCTCAGAGTCAGCATTTGCAAGCTTACCCTGATCTCATCATGTAATGTAATTATTGTACTTTGCACTTTTGTAAGCTTTCTATATTCTGTGTAATATCATACTTGAACAGTTTGCTTGGGTTAGTGTCTCATTGTCTCTTACAATCTACTAGATCTACTGTTTATACTGTCTAATGTTATCACACAACGACACAGATGGACAATACAAAGATTGGGAAACTTGGTAGCCTTTTTCTGAGGCCAAATGGTTGTCTTGTCTGCCGGAAATAAGCACCGAGTAGTTCATGCTCTTTCGGGTGTGCCAGTATAGCTGGCACCGGGTTTGGTTTCACCGTAAATAGGGAGTCATGTCTTTCTTATAGGTCAGTAATTCAATGTTTGCCCAAAAGTGAAAAATTGATTCTCCAAAATTTTTGGGGGGCTGCAGCCCCCCGGACCCCCTATCTCCTAGGCCTATGCTGCCATATGATGTCATACTCCCTTCCAAAAATAAATCACTTTCTTTGTACTTTCTGAAAGGATAGTAGATTTGTTAGAACATCAGGTGGTGAGAGAGAAAATAGGCAAAATCACACTATCTCCTGATTAAGCATTCTTAAAACTATACTAATATTGGCAAAACTTGAATATAATATAAAGAACAGCTTTGTATGTTATTTCCTTCCCAGTATGTGTTTCCAAACATGGACTGCCCCGTGCCCCATTGTTTGCCCTACCCATAAGCCTCATTGTTTGATAACATCGGTTAATACAAATAACCAGCATTAACTGACAATTAGACATCACCAAGATACTGATACGGAAAAGCTGGTATCTAACTGACAGTTTTGCATGTTAGCGCCCGGCTAGGGATTAACACTATTAATAACAGCAAACAAACAATCAGATTATTGTTTATTTTCAAAAAAATTTAAAGTTAAAAGGTATAATAGAAGAAGCATATGATGTCTAAGAGCTTCTAAGTCAGTTAGATACCTCATTGTCGGGTTCTAACATGCATTTTTGTCAGTTATATCCCGACCGGAGGGACAGAAATCATCTTGTATGATTTCTGTACATGCAATTAGTTAGAACCCTCCAAATCGGTATCTAACTAATACAGAGCTCCTAACCTGAACAAACAGTAGCTAATATGCCATTGCCAACAACATCATGATTGTTTAGCCTTTTGACCATCCTTCTATTCAAAGGCGTAAGACAAGCGAATTTTTTTGCAAACAGTCTGCAAACACTGCTGAGGCAGCAATGAGAAAATGAAGCTGACTCACACAACTCCATCCTAACTTCTCTTCTGGAAAGTGTAAGCATGTGCAAGCTTACCCTGATCACATCTTTTAATGTAATTATCATACTTTGCACTTTTGTAAGCTTTCTTTATTCTCTGCACTATCATACATCGAACAGTTTGCTTGGGTTAGTGTCTCATTGTCTCTTGCAATCTACTGTTTATACTGTCTAATGTTATCACACAAAGACACAGATGAACAAAACAAAGATTGGGACCCTTGGTAGCCTCTTTCTGGGGCCTATTGGTTTGTCTTGTCTGCCAGAAATAAGCACCGAGCAGTTCATGCTCTTTCGGATGTGCTAATATAGCTGCCACTGGGTTTGGTTTCACAGTAAATGGGGAGTGATGTCCCGCTTATAGGTCAGTAATTCACCACCAAGTGTAAGTTCAGTAATATATCCCCCCCCCCCTGGCCCAGGGGGGGGGAATTCTCTTACTTTTACATGGGAATGTGGCACGGGGATTTTGAAAACCGGAACCATTTTAATCTGGTCATCATTGGGAAAACCACAAACCATTTTTATCCTTCAGTGTAAATATCTGCAACCAAATTAATCTTTATCACTTTGATACCATTGGAATTGTCTTTTCAAGTCAATTTTAATGATGCCAAATACCTGGGGGTAGCAAAAACGGTAACCAAATTCATTTGAATTGCTGAAGAACCAACGTCATTTTAATCCAAAAAGGCAAAAAAAAAGCAGTACCATCCAGCAGCATCTCTAATTAATTCTCTATACACACCCTCTCTTAGTGACCCCTCTCCCCGGATATTTCCATAACGTTCTTCCATAAATTTATCTTTCATGAAGATAGGATGAGCAGGCATCGATTCAGTCCGTAAACTTAGAATCACAGAATTGAAACATCTTGTATGATTTCTGTACATACCGCGCTTTGAATTATCAGCAGCCAATCTCTTAGGAATAGCATGCCTAATGGATTAAGGGCCTGCAAAGCCAAGGAAAGCTTCAAGAATAAACAGGAAAAATATCTATTCCAAATGTACTACCAATGAATACACCAGAAGAGCTGGTGAGTAGACTGATTGAAACTAGCATTGGGAAGGCTTTTTAAAATGCTTAGATTTTAATTACGTCACTACTATTTTAATTTCTTCTGGCTTCTGTTCTGATAGTTATGCCAAAGAAGATCACTCCGTGCTTATGGCATGGTTGCAGTGATTCAAATCATGATTTTTTTTTCTATTAAAATCATAATTTTTTTTATTTCGATCAATTATTTGATTTAAATCAGATTTAAATCATTCCATACTTTTTTAATCACAACCATGGCATATGGTGACAGGAAGATGTCTGACTTAAAAGATAACTGTAAAATAGTCAAATTAGTATTTTTTAACCAGAAATCCATAGCTCCCCCCCCCCCACCAAAGTTCATCTGGTCAGCCCCTACATATGTAATTGTACATATAAGAAAAAGGAAGCATACAGTTGCCCTTGAAAGTAAGAAAGTAAGCACCCCTCTCAATGGTTTACCCTTGATTGAACACCAGATGGTTGCCAAACTCCTTAAGCTAAACATGGTGATAATTCATTGTAACCCTTTCTTTAACCTGATATATTCATCTTGAGATCAGAGAAAGAGGTCTTCCCGGTGCCATTTTGGCCATCAAGGTTCGATTTGTAGCTTCCTGAAACCGGAGCGGAAGTACGCTGCTTGTCAATTATGCATCTTCACACCAGGGATAGTGTCTTCTCTTGGAAGTTTATGTGTTTCTCTTGCCACCTTCTGCATAAGTTTAGCAGTTTAGTCTGCATATATAAATAAATAAAGTGCGAAACTATTGAGTTTATGCGGTGTTTTTGTTAATTCTATTAAAGACTTTTGAGGTTATGTCGATTTTCAGGTTAACTCTTTAGAAGTGATGATTTTGATAAGATATTATATATTATAATTTAAGAAACTAGTCAAACATTGAATTTGAAAGGACCTTTAACCTTCAATATTCAATAATATAATGATAATATTAATATTATTCTTTCACATTTTGGGAGCAGACAAAAAATGTGCCATACAAAGAGATTAATATTTCCTTTCATACCATAATAACGGGTCCCTATTTATTATCCGGGGGGGGGGGGGGATTTTGTCAGCGGGAAATCATTTATTTTTGAAAAAAACTTCCAAGCTCTCATCCCCCCCGTACATTAAATGATTGCCCCCTCATGCAGTGACAAAGCTCTGAATGAAATAATGTTGGGGCCATTGTATTATTTGCTTTCGGTTAGTGCCTCTTTGTCTCTTCTGTCCACTGTTTGTTCTGTCTGATGTTACCAAACAATGAGAGAAATAGACAATGCAAACAATGGACCCTTGACGGTCTCTTCCTGGGGCCAAATGGTTTGTCATGTCTGCCGGAAATAAGCACCGACTTGTTCATGCTCTTTTGTGTATGCCAATATAACTGCTTTTGATTTGGTATACGACTAAAAGCATGGGGTCTGTGGTCACGGCACTCTTATAGGTCAGTAATTTGTCACCAAATATAAATTCAATTTGACTTAATTATTATACATATCCTTTTCTGATCGCAATTTTTTTTAGCCGAAAACCACAAATCGTTTGAGTTTAATCTATTGTACTCTGAACGCAGTCATTGAACCTAGGCATAGATCATTGTGTTGAGCCACTGTTAACTTATGTTATTACGTTAATATTAAATATTAACCTTGTTTCTTGCAGTATAGAAATGTATATGGTCAGGGTGTCCTCTTAAAAGGTGTGAACCAATGCAAAATTCTCTCCTTATCGGCCATAAACAAGCAGTAGGTAGTCTCAACAAGCAGTATGATCAGTATCATGAATCGAAGACAACTATTTTCAACCTATTGAAACAGCCCTCTTTCTTCCAATAAAAACTGGTACATTATGAATCTATGATCAATAAGTCATTGGAAAAATATTAAGTTTGAAGAACAAGTAGAAACAGCTAACAAGATGGCATTTGACAAACCAGACAGAGGGAGCATAAACTGATCATTTGCATCAAGAGTGCCCTCTGGTGTAAGTTTGTTCTTAGTGACAAACTCATTTGCACTGCTGCAACATTCTTGTTTGCTGTTAGCCAAGGGGTGCCGGAACAGGGGAACCAGGGGGACACCTGCCTCCTTGCCCTTGTCCAGGGGGTCGGGGGGCTAGATGTACCCTTTTGATCATAAAAAGGCCCAATTTGGCCTTGTTTAAGGCATAAATTAATACTTATTTATTTATGATTGTTGTTGATGATCTATTCAACTTTTGTTGCTCGAATTGGAATTGCCCTTTTTTATCCGACCGTCCCCTCCGTCCCCACTTCCTTCCGGCACACCTGGCTGTAGCTTGTATGATGCACAATCCTTTCCTTTCAGTCTTTTTATCAAGGAATTCATAAGCTAAACTTTACAATAAATTATTTATTCATAACATAAAATGAAATTCGGTGAAGTGGAGATTACAAAACAGTGTAAAGTACGTACAGTCAAACGTTTGCCCAAAAAAAGGTTTTAGGCTAGTGTGGAGATTGATAAAACAAATAGCAGTAATCAATAAAAATTAAATTTTTAATGTGACTGCATAATGGCAATGTGTAAGCTTCAATTCTTTCTTTTCTTTTCACATCCCTATAGCTGATTTAGCTGTGCAATGAATACATGGAGATAAAAAACATACTGTTCACATATTTACATGCCTCAATGGAATGTTTTACAAGAATTTAAAAAGGTATTTTCCAGAGCAGAAACACGTTCAAGCGAGTAATGAGAGAAAGTTGAATGATCGATTAAAAAACAGCAAGTTTAAGATATTTCTGCATCAGGACTCCAGGAGCGTAGATCCAGGGGGGGATGTATTCCCCCCAGATGAACGTGAGTGGGGACGGTTATATAATTATTCCACCTCGAATTTCAAATTATAACCACTTTTTGTAAATGATTATTAGTTATAAGTAATATTTCACTGCTGCTGGTATTATACTTTTAAAAGGATCTTATGAAATTTTACACGAGTTCCCCCGTGGCCTAATGGTCAAGACTGCTTGTCCACTGGCTTTGAGGGTGTGGGTTCAAACCTCACCCCGGGAACTCACTTTAGTCCGAGCCCATGGGACATTAAATGGAGGCGGGTTGTATCCAGTATTCTATGCTGGGGCAACTGAAAGACCCTGTGCATCCCTGAATTAATAGGGTATGTTCCAGACTCACAGTCTACACATCTCATCATCATATGGCGATCGCCTGCCTCAATATAGCCCACTACGGTGCTGCAGAGGCGTAAACCACAAACAAACAAACAATATGAAATTTTACAACAATGCTCAAAGTTTCACAGAATTTACCTAAGAAAACATTAAAAATCAATTGACTTCCACGCCATTTAGGCCAGACTTTTTTAATTTTAGCTTCTCCGATTGACCGACCCAACAAATTTCCTGCCTACGGAAAAAATTGTATATAACCAGAATTTTTATCAAATTGACATAACAAAAAATTGAGATTTCACCTTTTTTTTTCGTTCTACCGATATACCTACCCAAGAAAAGGTGCCTCGAGAAGATCCGAGAAGCTAAAGATCAATTATGTCTGGCCTTAGTGTTCCGCGGACCCCGGTTGTGTGGCCTATGGGCCCATAGGATCGCTCGTGTGACTTAAGTCATCCCACCTTACATAAATGAAAAATCTACTTCCCTGTTTCTGGTTCGTCAGTTATTCGTACTATACAGCTGAGGTTTGAAGCATGATGTATTTCAATTGTTGATACGTCATTCTCTGATTAATTTCCTTTCCTTTACCATCAATTATTCTGTGTAATCTTTAAGTGACTCATATATTTTTCATCGAAAAATTTTGGCCTTTTTCAACTACTTTTAAGTTTTGCTAGAAAAGAAAAAGAAGGTGTCTTAGACCTGTGTGCATCGGATGAAGATTAATTTACAGCCCGTAAACTTAATATGCAAAAAATGAGTGTTGCTTCACACAGATTTTGGCACTCAGTGAATTATAATAGGCGATGAAGTTTCATCTTCTCTACATACCATTCCCAGATACCCAGGTGATGACATGGTTTAACTGCAAAACAAAGTTTTAAAAAACATGTATTCATGAAAACGATAATAAAATAGTGCCTGCATTCATAGGTATAGGACGCGCACAATTTTTTTTGGGGGGAGGGACATTAAATTTTGCCCAAATTTCAAGAGCTAGATTTAATACCATTTCATATGAAATTGCATTGAAATCAATAATTTTCAGTAGCTTTTATTTAATCGTCTGCCCAAATTTTTTAGCCTTTCTGCCCGAATCTTACTGTTCCCAAAACTTTGGGGGGGGGGGGGGCAATCAATATGATCAATGAAAACTATAACAATGGATAGTTGTATGATGGTATCTCATCCTTTGTAGCACATTTCACCATAAATGTGTCAGTTGATCTATTTAGGACGAATTAATCGGAAATATATGAATATTTTAAAGATATTCACGACAAGAACCAATTTCCATTATATAGTTCTATGATAAGATTATCATAAATACAATCAATCAGAAATATCATCAACTAAATCAATAACAAGAATGAACAATTTTATCTCAATGTATTTATCATGCAGGTCTGAAGCCTTGTAATCAATCCCATATATTAAACAGCCCTTGATAAGGTATGACTACAGTTTTGCATTACTTCAACCATAAATTTTAATTATAAATTCAAACAACCAAAAAATGCACTTTTTTGTTGATCAGCCAACATTAGAGCTCTCTGCAGATTGGCGGTCCACTGGAAAATTAATATTCTTATTTTTAACTTGCGAACTGGCTTTGCCACATCATTTTCTGTTGGTACACTGTAAAATTTGAATTTTGAGTTAGCTCAAATGATTGAGTGAGATGGTTGCACAATTCCTTTGAGCCAAGATAGCTTGTTGTTTTAAGTTATAACAACGTAAAGATTATCATAACTCAAAACAGCAAGCTATCATGGCTCAAACAAATTGTGCAACCATCTCACTCAATCATTTGAGCTAACTCAAAATTTCAAATTTTACAGTGTACTAATTCTCTTATTTAATTAAGTAACTCAAGTAATTTATTTAGTTTGTTTATTGACACCTATGCTGCTAGATGGCAGGTATGATAAGCACTGATTATCAACTAATTTTAAAACCATAACTGACACAAACAAAACATTTTTAAGCCTGAGACATCACATGACCAAGAGTTGAAACTGTTTGGACCGCCAATCTGCAAACAGCTTTAAGGTTTCACCCTTAACACTGTGTATCAACCAAGTGACCTAATTAAGGATTTTCTTTGTTTACATTTGCTAGTTTTCATACATAGAGCAAGCAACAAACGTTGCCATAGCCAGTATGCTGTCTTTTAGTATACACAATCGACATACAAAATTTGGAATCAATCAGTTACGTTTTCTGGGAGATTAGGCAGTTTTAGTAAATTTTAGTGCATTTTTATTAGAATCACCAAATCTTTTGATTGCTAAATATTTAAAGCTTGAAATTTCACATAAAGATTACTGATACATAAATACAGCATACTGGCTATGTTATATTGTAATTACATTGGTTTCTAGTCTAAAATTTAAGATTTTATTATTAACTAGGTCGCTTCGCATAGAGCAAACAGTACACAGTGTTAACCTAACTCATGGTTCCAAGTCAACAGTGGCAAAAGGAAATACCAAAATTCATGTCAAAGCATAACCAATACGATAACAGTGCTGTTATGTGATTAAAACGGGTGATATTTGCCGTTTGGTCAATGCAAATCATCCCCAACCAAACTACTCGTACCTGTGGCATGGTGCAATAACGTAGCAGCACCAGTACTGCTTTGTCATGAGCTGAAAATTGAAGTCATAAGGAAGCTGTATCAGGAAAATGGACTCCCATGTCAAAGTATGAAGAGGAACTTTGTTCTGCAATATTAAATGGAGACTGCTTCATCCCATCAGGATTGACAAATGTGCATTCAAAAGGAATAGCGATTAAACTCCCAATGGACTCAGACTCAGACGTAATTAATTCAATATTATAAAAAATTTAATTAAAAAACAAATATATAAACAGAGAGGAGACCCTCCCAAAGCACTATGTGACGATACTGTAGGGCCACCTACACATCATCAGTTAGTGCTGAAGATTTACATGTTATGTTTTTTTTTTCTTGTTATAAATGTAAGATGATTCAGAGTAACTTAGTATATGGATAAGATGTGTGAAAAGGGTTATTTATAAGCAATCACCAATAGAAGCAAGCAACCAGACAAAAAAGAGATGTAGGCTGCTCTGCCACAAACTTCACATAGAAAGAGACATTCTGCTTCAAGACCTGCCAGTCCCATATAGAAGTAGATCATCAAAGGTGACCAAGTTTAACCTGTGGTCCAGAGTCCTGCTCTTTTCTGAAATAATCGAGTGGATGGGTTTGTTGTTACAGGAGGTTGGTTAGGTTTTGTTGGCTGGCTAGGTAAAAATAAGAACCCTGACCTATTAGTACAATCATAATGTTAGGCGGTTACATGAAAAAGCTCTATAGATGAATCATAGGTTGAACTTATGAGATCTCTCCCTCCCAACAGGTCGACCATCAGATCGACTCACAATGGAAGTAGATATGCATCCATGGGAACAGAAAGTAGATTGGTGAAGGCATATGGTTTTCTAGTATCCTACCAATTCGGAAGCATGTGACTTTTTCTTTGCATTGTCCATCATGGTGTGGTGTATCAACTTACCTGCCTTGGTGTATAAACTAACCTTACCAGGTGGGTGATTGATACATTTGACATGACCTCGTTTGACGCCATCTGGGGTAAAGACTCTCCAACAGAGAAAGTCAAGTTTCTCCATAATATTTGAACAATGTATTTCCCCATGCACATGGCTATTCGTCATTCCATGTCATCGTCCATTCAGTTTGCAGGCGAGCTTTTCTGAAAAACGTCTCAACAAACCTGCCTCTCCCCTAAGAGAAACCCTCCGTCCCATTGAAATTGCATTGGCTAACTTCACATGTATTATTAATTAATCAAATTGCATTGAGTAAGTTAGTATATTCACCCCGGAGAAATCCAAACCTGGAACCATACATGTCTATAACTGTTTTCGTAATGTTTTTACAGCCAGAATGTTATCATCAAATTTCTGTCAAAATAATGATGTTAGCAACATAAAAAGGTGACGTTAGCATAATAAATCCAACTGGTTTGAACTACAAGTGCAATATACAGTGTACAATAGATGTTGACTTGTCGTGTTATTTTATATGCCAGGGCAAGGATTTATACAAAGTAACTGCAATTTTGATCAAACTGCTGCTCTTCAATATTGGAATATAGTTATTTGGGTCAGATCATTGACGGAACACCATAATTGTCAAAGTTCGTGTTATGTTAGCAACAGAGCTCTGTCAAATAACGTTGCTAACGTCAGCAAAAGTGTTGCAAACGTCAGTGTTGCTAACATCATCTCTGTTTGACAGACACACTTTTTTTATCATTTCTGCTGCCAATTGAATGGTGATTGAGTTGAATGTTGAAGTTGAATGTCTGCTCTTGTTTATTATACAGTTATCGCACAGCACCTCGTGCAATATTAGTCACCGAGGTGCCATAAAAACTGATATTGCACGAGGTGCTGTGCAATAACTGTTATATCATATGGTGTTTTGTGGCAAATGCAAAGAAAATGGCTTGAATTCTGATGTCTAAACTCTATCTGTGTTTCTTTTGACCCACACGTTTAAATTGGGTCTGGTCCAAAATCAATGACTATTTCAACCGCAAAAATATTTTTCACACAAGTTTTTGGAATCCACAGATGATATTCTTGATCATGAAGTTTGTTTAATTTTCGTTTTTCTTCGAACTCTGTAGCTGACTTGAAACCTGTGAACACTTACAAAGTCACTAAAAAATGGGGAAAATGCTGTTTTTCGGCCACTTAATCATGTTAATGCTTTATTCTGATAAAACAAACAACAAAATCAGAAGAAACATTTGATATACACTTGGCCCTTTAATATATGCATAGATTCTTGCCACAACTTTCTTGCTATGAGTGTCCATTGCAATTTGTTTTTACTAATAAAACTAAGAAACAAAACGTTTTGAACAGTTATCTTGTGCTGCAGTTTGACTAATGTGTTTCTTTTGACCCGCATGTTCAAAATGTATCTCCTCATAAAACAATAAATATTTCATCCACGAAAAAAACAATCACTCCTCTGGAATCCACAATTAATATACTTGACAACTGATCTTGATTTTTTTCTCAAACTTTGTAGCAGACTTTTGACCCGAATATACCAGAAAATCACCGAAAAATGGCGAAAAATGCTGTTTTTCCGCCACTGAATGCTTTATTGTGATTTATCGAATAACATAAACAGTGCAAAAAGTTAATATCCACCTAGCCCAGAAATATGCGCATCTTTTGCCGCAAAAATCATCTTCCTATCTGCCTCCGTTGGTGTACAGTGCACTTTTTACTAAATTTGGAAAACACAAATTGTTTGTCAGTCTGTGGCTGCAGCAGCACTGAAACGTGGTGCTTCCTCTCAGGTCCGTCCAATCTTTCACATGTTAAAATGAGCGTGCAATAACATGCGTGCAATATCGTAGAATATCATATGGCAAGCCAGAATACTCGCTGTTCATTGGCGGACAGCCGTGCAATATTCCACGATATTGCACGCATGTTATTGCACGCTCATTTTAACATGGTAGAGTTTGGACGGACCTGAGAGGAAGCACCCTATTTTGATGCTGCTGCAGCCACGAGCTGACAACAAGATTGTGTTTTTCAATTTTACAAAAAATTGCACTGCACGGCAACGGAAGCAGATAGGAAGATGCTGTTTGCGGCAAAAGATGCGTCTATTAAAGGGCTAGTCGGATATTAAGTTTTTGTGCTGGTAAATTTTTTTTAATTATCAGAATAAAGCATTAAGTGGCCGAAAAACAGCATTTTTGCGGATTTTCTTGTGTTTAGAGGTCAAAAGTCTGCTAGAAAGTTTTTCTAAAAAATCTAAAATTAAATCCATCATCAAGTATATAATTTTTGGATTCCAAAAATGTGAACATTTTTCTCGTGAGTGAAAAAGTTATCCATTACTGATGAGATACATTTTAAATACGCAGGTCAAAAGAAACACAAAAAATGTTTGGACATCAAAATCCCAGTCCTTTTCTAAGCATATGATATAACAGTTATTGCACATCACCTCGTGCAATATCAGTTTTTATGGCACCTCGGTGACTAATATTGCACTCGGGCTGTGCCCTCGTGCAATATTAGTCACCTCGGTGCCATAAAAACTGATATTGCACTCGGTGCTGTGCGATAACTGTATAATATTGCACGGCTGTCGACCAATCAGCAGCGAGTATTTCGGCTTGCCATGTGATATAGATAAATATTTAATTCTTGTCCAAAGAACTGAAATATACGTGTAGGTAGGCTATAAATGCTGTCTCCATGTTGCTAACGTCAGTACTTTAATTCTTGACAGAAATGACATTAACAACATTACAGCCAAACACTTTGACATAGAATTAGAGTGGACTGTGGCACTGTGAAAATGGCAATTAATGTGTCATGATGCTGATGATTTGTCATGGTCAACCCAATACTTTCAATGTTAATTTGATTGAAGGAGACTTATCCCACTACAAATTTTGAATATTGCAGGCTTATATGGCATTTTTGTGGAAAGACAGATGCCAAAATGCTTGAAAAGCTTCAGGAACGACGCGTGTATGTGTCAAATCTTGCACATCCACGCGTCCTAAAAGCGTGTATGTGTGCGCTAGCGCATGCGTGGATATGTCATATTTGGGTCATTCTCAAATTTCGGGACAGTTTGCGTCACTCCAGTTCCCTGACATTAATTTGAATGTAATTAATATCTGAAGCATCACTGTACATCTGTTATTCATATTTTTATTTAGAACCAGTGCATTTGGAACAAAAAGTCATTTATTAGACTTTTTTTGGTGCATTGTGTCCAGTAATCCGTGCCAAATCAATGGTTTTTCCCTGTCATTGGACCTGACGTGACAAAATCAAGTGTTAATTTTCTTCCTAAAGTACCATCATTTCCAAAGTTTCTATGCACAATTCATGAGAATATAGATTTGAATTATTATATACATAATATTCAACTTTTTTCTTGTTTCATTTCATTGAATTAATTGATGTAAAAGACGTGTCACTAGTTTACGTTAATTTTTTTGTCCTCTCCGTTACTTGGCATAGCTCTGCTCACTATTGTTTTTAATGAGCAATTTCCACTAAATGTCACAAGATGCACGTGCACCACACTACCACAGCTTCGCAGATTTTCATTTAACAGGTATTCAACAAATTGAAGCATAATTTTCATTGGAACATTTTTTGGTCCCACTAAAATGTCCACTCCGTTCCCTGCAATTCCGAGCATACCAGTGATACTTTTTCAAAGAGATTTTATGTATATATTTCTGAGGGTGACAGAATTCAATAGAATGCAATCATAACTTTGTATCTTCCAAATAGAAAGCACTATTAAGAGAAAACCAAACCGTTCCTGTCCACTCCATTACCCGTTCCTGTCCACTCCGTTACCCCTTCCTGTCCACTCCTTTACCACAAAAAATCGATATTTATTTTTAAAAAATGATCAATCTAAGATGAAGTACTTCTGCAAATAAGACTTACATAATTTTTTTAATTTTTTTCTAATCTTAAATTGCTCAAAAAGCAGGTTTTTTGCATCAAAAGTCCACTCCGTTACCACATTTTCCAGGGGATTTTGTCCCGAAATTTTAGAATGGCCCGCTTGGATAAAAAATATACCTCAAAAGGATCCCTTGTTTATCTTTCGTGAGTCATGCACAAAATCGTATAATATTATATAGCAGGAATATTTACATATTTTCTCAGCTGAAATCTTCTCATCAAACCACACATCAAATGATGATATCATACACATATTTTGCAAATGAACATTGAGCAGTGCCCATCTGTGTCTAACACTGCAGGAAAGACGGAATTTGCTGGCTGTAAAGCTACCACTACAATGTAAGCATTAATTCTGCTCTTGATCTGAGATGCAAACTACAAAAATAACGTGCAAGCACTTTAAGCAGCACAGACAGTGCATGGTGCCAACACAGGCACACCGGTCACGGATATACTAAGGAGAAGAAGAAGGCATGGTTGACCTTTGACCCATTGAAGCCAGTCCATTTTAATTTCTTAAGAATTGTTTCCATCACAGAAGGGCACCAAAAGTGACTGGTCGATAGTTAAAAATCTACAGCAGTACAGAGAATGTAGAGTAAAGTTGAATAAGATTGGTGAAAGAGAGTGACCTCCAGAGTGCTAACGAGACTGCATGGAATTCTTGGGGTCAGAGCAGCTGTGCTGCTAAAAAGGCATCATCACTGCAAATAAGTAGCAGAATTCTAGCAGAACATTTTCCAAAAGACCAGAACCAAAAAAAAGTGTTTTAAGTAATGTGAAGAAGTTGAAAATTAGGTCAAGTATAAAATGGTGCAACTTAATCAATCATTAATGACATTCAGCTTTAAAGCATAAAGTGTTTTACTTGCACATGTTACCTCTCTGATCTTTCCTATAACAGCTCTTTTGGTATCAAAAATTCTTTGCAAGTTATTTCATGTGGAAAATTAATGGCTGCTGTTTCTATCATAAATTGTGCATTTCTAAAAGGTTAAAAAAAAGGTAAAAAGGTAGCTTTAAAATATTCAACAGATTTTCAGTTTACTGAGCAGTGATACAAACAACGATTAAACACTAATTGGAGCAAATATTGAACCGTTTGATATGCAAGTAAAGCAATATATTATTGATAAGAAACAATCGCCTTCATATACTGACATGATAACATCAGCATGAATAGTTGAATACGGTAAATGGAAATTAACAATCAATAAATCAATAACAAGAATGAACAATTCTATCCGAATGTATCAATCGCAGAGATCTCAATCAACTATATCAAACAGCTATTGACAGAAAAAATGTGTACATGTATTTTTGCATGGAGTCAACCATAAATTTGAGGCAACCATAAAACCATAAATAAAAGGCAACCATCAATTTCTGTCCTGCAGGTGATCAGTCAATATTGAGTTTGTCCTCAAATCATGATATATATCTGTCTATCTATCTATCTATCTATCTATCTATCTATCTATCTATCTATCTATCTATCTATCTATCTATCTATGTCCTCAAATCATGAAAGTCTTCAACAGGAAAAACCGAAAGCCATTGGCAGATACCGGTCACAGGAGGGTATGCTAAGGGGCCTGGCCCCTCCCCCCAACCACTGATATGAAAATAACATTTTGAAGACATCATGTTTAAACATGGGCCCATGATTGCCGAAACGATGCCCACACGAGCCCCCTGCCCCCATAGACTACCCTGTCTGGATCCGCCACTGAAAACATATGTCAAAGTGAAGCAAATATACTTTCAAAAGAGGTGTTGCAAAGATAAAAGCATATGGCGTGACAGAAACATCACTTTGATTGTTATACACAGTTACAAGCACAACATTTTTGATTTGACTGTAGGGGCAGATGTTGTGTTAGTTAGATAACATTGTGTTAGCCCCTCAGGTTAAAATAGTAAATTTTCCATTTTGAAAAAACCCTGAGAGACTGAATAAAAGCCTTCCTTTGTTGTTTTTTGGCCAGCCCATCAGGTACAGAACTTTAAGTTTACTGATATGAAACAAAATTGATTTATACTGAAAGTAAAAAAAATAAGATAACAATCATGTAAATTGACTTTTCACGACTATTGGTCTGTATACATTATCGAACTTCCATGTGGAAAGCATACTGATCATTTGCACTGTAGTGGCATGGGCGGCCATACTAATCATTGAGAGACAAAAGGTATCAGGGCATGCAAATGGCTTCAGTCCACCTATATACTAGCATATGACAAATCAAAGAAATGCCCAACACATATGTATTTTGATATATTTGTCATATCCATCCAATTTTACAGCTTATTATGAAAAACATTTTCTCAAGATTCACAGTTATTGTCGGGTGTTGTTTGTTCTATAAGTTGTAGATTCTTATTTACTTCTATCTTATGTCTAACTGCTAAAAGCACAAATAGTATATATATAACAGTTTGTGAGCACTACTGTTGATGTATGTTAATTAGAATTTGTCATGCATTTCTTTAAAACTATAAGCAGGGGGAAAAAGAGCATTCCAGGCCAATTTAATTTGCAAAAAAATTTGCAACTTTTCTACCCTATGAGGCCTTGTGCTCCCCACCCTCTGAGGTACATATGGGCATAACCCATAGCTGCCATGCTTAATTGCTCTAATTTATAGCAGCCAATCCTATCAAGAGCTATATATACGTATAACCCATAGCTACTGATTTAATTTATAGCAGCCAACCCTGTCAGGGGGTATAACCCATGGCTGTAACTCAGGTCAGAGCCTTGTGTTCAAATTAATTTATCAACACTTTATTCACATAATATATTTTATTTCAAATGATATTCAAATATCTACAATACCTTTAGCATCCACTCATGAGTCAAATACTTTAGGCCAGTGGAGCCAGTGGAGCCAGTGGAGCCATCTCACAAAATATTCAGTTTTATTCTTTCGACGTCTTTGCTTTAATATCTTGTCGATTTTCCACAGCTGGTCCTCCTTGATCATCACTTTCTGAAGTTCAGGCTGGTAAAATGTCCAAGCGATTTCCTTGCCATTGAAGTCCTTGATCCTATAAATTGGTAATCCGCCTCTGTTATATCTTTTTGACACTTTGAAGACCTCTCCTGTCCATCGCTGATCATATTCTCTTTGGAATGTCCGTGGTAGGTAGCTCAAACGAACATAATCACCCAAATTATATTTGAAATTTGGACGTTCACTCTTTTCATCCGGCCAGTACAGGTTCATCCAGACCTGGGTCGCATTTTCTTCTGATACATCAATGGGTATATTTTGATGCTGCTATGTACTGTAGAATTGTAGCTCTTAGCAAAATCTTGTAGCAGATGGACATACTTGAAGGTCTGCTTGCTGGTCATGTAATGCTGAATCTTCGATCTTATTGTCTTGATGGCACGTTCTGCTATGTTTGCCTTGACTTCATTCTGACTCGTAAAGTGTTTAATCCCTTGAGCTTTAAGATAATCCAGGACAGTCTTTGCTAAGAATTCTTTCCCTTTATCGATTTGGATGCGTGATGGCTTTCTTCCTTCTTGAAGTATATCCTTGATGGCTCTTCTAACTTCTGCGCCGGTTTTGTTCTTCAGGGCTCTTAACCACACATTTTTGGAGAAAACATCAATTACCAACAACACATAATTGGTGTTATTGTTATATTTAGCATATGACATCATGCTCATTAGATCCATCTGCCACTGGTCATCAATACCAGTCACCATAACTTTGTTTCGAGTGAATTTGCTGTTAACTGGCCGATGCATGCTATGGACCTCTTGATGTTGTAGGAATTGATGTATCCTAGAATGTGTGAAATCTTCTCGTCCATCTCGTATTGCAGTTTGATACAGTCTATTTTACAGCAGAATCACGCAGCAATACACTCTCCACCACAGAGAATTGTATGGCTATACAAGAGGTGGCAGCCTCTATATGACATCGTCAAGGAAACAGTTATGCCTCCAGTTGAATTCATACAAGGAATACCTGAAGAAATCGGAAATCCTACATTCTTCAATCCAAAGATCAACAATTAACTTACTGTGGATGATTTGATGGCAAGCTGTGGACAAGATCCAAGGATGAATGAAATATTTTATGAGGGGTCACACCACAGATCCCTGAGTGTTATATTGCTTTGTCAAAATCTCTACTACAGCAAGAGTCCCACACAGAGACGCAACAGTCATTATGTAATTCTGTTCAAGAATCCTAATGACCTTCAGTCCATCATGACATTTGCCAGACAAATGAATCCAATGAAGACAAAGGATTTTATGCAGACTTATGAAGATGCAACAAAGAAACCACATGGATATCTACTGATTGACTTCAAGCAGGCAACTGCAGAGAACAATCGCCTTCAAGCAAGTGTTTTTGATGCAGAAGAGAATGACATCTTGGCGCCCAACACAGAGGCTATAAATAGCATTGATGAAGACAAAATCAGTCAGTTGAAGGATAGCTTTCAAAGAGATCACTTCGACACGATTTCCTTTGACGACTGTGGAATAGTATTGGAGAGTATTCATGACCTGCAGAGACATCTGAAGACATGGTGCCCCATGAAGTTTCAAGAAGGTCAACCACAGATAGTAAAAGATGGCATGCCATCTGATGAACGTCCATTGAAGAAGCACCGTAAGCTATCGGAGCATGAATGTTTTACACCAATACGAGCCGACATCCATGAAAGAAAATGGAAGAAGCAAATTGAAGATGAACAACAAGCCTACTTGGAGGAGGGTGACCCAGAGAAGAAAGCGAGAGCTAAGACGATTAATGATAATATCAAGGAAATACAAAAAGACCTCCGAGATGCCTATGCTAATTTCAATAAGCATTGGATGGATTTAAATGAGAAAAGTCAGATTCATCAAAAGGTCATGGCTAAGGTGGAAGAACTGCATGACCAGGAAAACCTCGACTGGATAGATGCTGCAAGACTGGCCATTAAACAGTACAAGCCTTGGATAGATCCAAAAGGCATGCCGAAATTGGAGGAAGAAAGTGAAGAAGAGGAAGAAGACATCTGATAATCTATAAAACTGACAAACTTGCTGATATTTCAACATTTACATCAATGATGTCAGACTGGAAGGACTACCTACAAGAGATTTATTACAATCCTGGACATGCTGGAAGTTTCAGCAGTGCTGAGAAACTGTATCAAACTGCAATACGAGATGGACGAGAAGATATCGCACATTCTAGGATACCTCAATTCCTACAACATCAAGAGGTCCATAGCATGCATCGGCCAGTTAACAGCAAATTCACTCGAAACAAAGTTATGGTGACTGGTATTGATGACCAGTGGCAGATGGATCTAATGAGCATGATGTCATATGCTAAATATAACAATAACACCAATTATGTGTTGTTGGTAATTGATGTTTTCTCCAAAAATGTGTGGTTAAGAGCCCTGAAGAACAAAACCGGCGCAGAAGTTAGAAGAGCCATCAAGGATATACTTCAAGAAGGAAGAAAGCCATCACGCATCCAAATCGATAAAGGGAAAGAATTCTTAGCAAAGACTGTCCTGGATTATCTTAAAGCTCAAGGGATTAAACACTTTACGAGTCAGAATGAAGTCAAGGCAAACATAGCAGAACGTGCCATCAAGACAATAAGATCGAAGATTCAGCATTACATGACCAGCAAGCAGACCTTCAAGTATGTCCATCTGCTACAAGATTTTGCTAAGAGCTACAATTCTACAGTACATAGCAGCATCAAAATATACCCATTGATGTATCAGAAGAAAATGCGACCCAGGTCTGGATGAACCTGTACTGGCCGGATGAAAAGAGTGAACGTCCAAATTTCAAATATAATTTGGGTGATTATGTTCGTTTGAGCTACCTACCACGGACATTCCAAAGAGAATATGATCAGCGATGGACAGGAGAGGTCTTCAAAGTGTCAAAAAGATATAACAGAGGCGGATTACCAATTAATAGGATCAAGGACTTCAATGGCAAGGACATCGCTGGGACATTTTACCAGCCTGAACTTCAGAAAGTGATGATCAAGGAGGACAAGCTGTGGAAAATCGACAAGATATTAAAGCAAAGACGTCGAAAGAATAAAACTGAATATTTTGTGAGATGGCTCCACTGGCCTAAAGTATTTGACTCATGAGTGGATGCTAAAGATATTGTAGATATTTGAATATCATTTGAAATAAAGCGTTGAAAATGATGTATATATTATGTGAATAAAGTGTTGAAAATTAAAACTTGTGTTTGTTGTTTGTAATAAATTAATTTGAACACAAGGCTCTGACCTGAGTTACAGCCATGGGTTATACCCCCTGACAGGGTTGGCTGCTATAAATTAAATCAGTAGCTTTGGATTATACCTATATATAACCCTTGATAGGATTGGCTGCTATAAATTAGAGCAATTAAGCATGGCAGCTATGGGTTATGCCCATATGTACCTCAGAGGGGGGGGGGAGCACAAGGCCTCATAGGGTAGAAAAGTTGCACATTTTTTTGCACATTAAATTGGCCTCGAAGGCTCATTTTGCCCCTACTACTATACAAATACTATAAAGGGAAAAAATAATTTGCATGCCACAACATTATCAAAATAAGTGAGATGTACAAGGTTAACTATTGCATTTGCACCATATCTGTATGTTATTTGCAAAATGACCCTGCTTCTGTAATCTCCAAATTCAACTTGCATACGCTTGTATTGTCTATAGGGTATTATTGGTATGCATGCACGTGTGTAGTGGGCAGTTAAAAAAACTGAAATGATACCAAATGATTTTATATGGCAATGACATGAAGAAAAAATAGGTCAATAGTGCAAGAAATAAACGACAAGGCGGTGTCAGGGTGACTGATAGATAGATATTTAGATCGAAAATAAATCTGGTGACCTGCTGATAGAAAGACTGCCAAATAAAATTCTGAAACACACAAAATAATATGCCAAAAAAATAAGAACTGTACCTAAAATTTAATGTTTAAAGTATGTACATGTATTTTAAAAAATGAATAAGATCACATGAAAACATTGTAGCTTAAACTTTGTTTTCTCTAACCACAAGCTGTTGTGTACAAAATGCCAATAAGTAAAGTTGGGGTCACAGTTAGATTCAGAAGACCTATATACACAGTCGATTTTCCAAGAAGCCATGTGAATCTGTCGGAGACAGATCAGTTGTTACATCACTGTACAAAGCCCTCCCGGGAACCTTTTAGTACAGTGGTCCCTGTGTTATAAGACCGCCCCTACTGCGGTCATGAAGTGGTCTCTCGTGGGGGTTCGTTCTCTCATCTGGCTGCAAAATGCGCTAAAATACTACTAAGTGCGGGAGGAAGGCGGTCACATAAGGCAAGGCGGTCTAGCAAAAGGGGGTCTTATAACGCAGGGACCACTGTACAACCATAAAATTGATCTTCTATTCAAATTCACAAATAAAGTGATACGAATGATAAGGTTTATCGCACTTTGCATCTCCCCACTTATGGTTCTGAATGAAAATGCAGTCTTCGTACTGTCTGACGTTCAAATCTGTGTGTGGTTGAGTGTGATGCCATAAGTCATATGTAACTTCTTGACCGCTGTGTGCCCATACGTACTTTCCCTCTACTGCTTCGTCAGTTAAACCAATGTAATAGTAAACGCCACTTGTTAGTTTATTTGAGATTGCATCGTATTCTTCTCGGGTCTCGAAAGAAGCAAGATGGCCGCCAAGGGCAAAACAGTGAGCCTGTGCATTGTGCCACATGAGCTTCTCTTCAATAATCTGGTAGGTTGAATAGCTTGACACAATGGTAGATTCAGCAGACATATCTGCAAAATGAATATTTAAAGTTTACACAAACCTCGCGATTTTCAGTGTACTCATAACTTTTCATTCAAATTTCATATTGATTTTCTTTGTTACACTTTTTTTTTTCGCATTTATTTTGGGTTTGAAAAATACCTAAAGCAACCTGGCATGCCACGTATATATTTTTTGTCAAGCATAGCCTATAAAATACATATATATATATATATCAATAAAATATTAAATCCGTTATAATGCACAACCAGCCAAATGGACCCAAATGAACCATGAAATTTTACTTTGCACTAACCTTTAGCCTTTAAGGGAAGTAGAGCCATATATACACTCTCGCTCATAAATATGGAATATACCGAAACAACCACGATCCTTGTTTTATTTTTACCCTTGTTTTGGGTAAGTCCAGATTTATAAAATTAACTTCAATATGCTGAGAAGAGGCTCAACTAGCCCGATATGAATGGCTGGAGTGGATTTTGCCTATTTTGAGGTTTTCATGAACAATGGTGATAAACCAACATTGTTATTGTGATAAACTCTCAATTGCTAGCAGTCAAAACAATTTCTAGTTGAAATTATGGTGCATTTTGGTAGAGAACACATAGAGTGTAAAATTCTACATCAACTAGAAATCACACTGCGAGCAGAATGTGAAGAGCTGCTGAGCCTACTGCTTGAGAATTAAATTGATTTTTAGACAAGAAAAAGGAAACATTTGTGCAAAATATAGAGGGGTAGGTAGACAGATAGATAGACAGATAGATAGATATAAACTGATAGATAGATAGATAGATAGATAGATAGATAGCTAGATAGATAGATAGATAGATAGATAGATAGACAGAGAAATAGATAGATAGGTCCATTTTTACGAAAGTGACTTAGATTAACTGACCAAATGCCTGTGCTATTGTTCAATAATATGAAATAGCACAATATTTTCATGGCATAACCCTGATTCATTTTGAATGCTATTAAACTGCTATTCAAACACTGGCTATTGTCTTAATTGCTGTTCAAAGAAAGGCCGTACACGTCCATTGTGAGAAATGTTGCATTGCTATTGGGGTAGCTATTGTATGAGCATCCATGCGACATTATAACTTTAAGACAATTTTTTTATCTTTTCAAAATTTTACTTTATTGAACTTCCCTGCATTTCTAACAAGCAAGTAATGATATTATGAATTAATCTAACCTCTGATGATCAAATATCAAAATTTATTGGTCATACATGTATAATATATTACATATAAAATTACAAGAGAAAAAAATGTAACAAATTGTCCGGTGAATTGCAAAGTGTTGAGATCCCAGAAACCGACTTGGCAAAGGGCAGGGGAATTATACCAAAACAAACCAGAGTCAGGTGTAAGGAGGTGTGAGACTTAGGACTCACATGTGATGTTAAGGCCTTATTTAGTGATATATGTATATGACTAAACATTTAACTGATTTATTTTAGTTGGACTGTGTTAGTACATGTATGTTTAGAATTATTAGATAGGTATTGGTTTATTTGTATTTCAATCCAACCCTGCTAGTAAAACCCAAGCCAACCAACATTTTACAATTAAATTGCACTGTACTTGCAATGAATCTGGGGAATCCCCAGACCAGGGGAATTCCCACTTTGTTCATGCATCACTGAACATACAAGCCTGTAACAGGACTGGGGACCTGAACGGACTGGTTAACACCTGTACTGGCAGTCTGGCACAGTGCAGGACTGGTCTGACCCAAAACCTGTCCTGTCACAGGCTAAAATGGCACCAATTTTAAATGGTGAAGCCAGCTGCAGAGTCCTAAATTACAGGATTTATGAGGCCTGTAGCATATTATACAAAGCAAGAATGTAAAGGAATTTACCCACATGTAATGCTAGTTTGCATATCCTACAATTACCTTCAGTTATGAACCCTTGGAATGGTGAGGGGAGTCCAGAAAACTTGACAAAAATTTGGGGCATTTTCAAGTGACTCAAAGATAATGAGCACAAATACAAAGGGAGCTGGCTGCCAGCGGCAGCAGCTCCTGATAAAACGTTCCCGGTTATCATGCAGTCTTGGAATTGGAAAATGTAAAAAACTGTTCCACTGGACCAAGCATAATTATGACCCATTTTGTCTGTGCTTTGATTATTTGTCTCGGAGGTTCCAAATGGCAATGACCATTGAATTAACTAATTTAAATGTTAATCTTTTGTATGATGCAAGTAACTTTCACAAATTAACAATTTTGATGGATTTCTAACCCAACATAAAATTCATATTTTGGCCTTTTTTGCATCGCTTTTTCAATTCCCTCCAGCCTCCCAAATTTTCAAAGATTTATGCAAATATTCAAGTGAGGACTTAAAAGTGTGATTTTGACCATTTGATTCAAATGGGGTAGCTACATTTCAAAGATAGTTCTCGTGTTTTCCTATATTCCATATTTATGAGCAAGAGTGTACATTTATACATACTATTCTTTCCAGCATTCCTGATCAGAGAGGTAAAAGCGAGCTGACTGATTGTGCACAGATTGATACACTCCACATATTTGGTTTGAAAAAATTTCAAACACAAGTTATTGAGCCTATTTTTTGTGGTCGCTCTTGATGTGAAAATTTCTAACAGTTTTATAAAATGCCCTATACATTAGTATAGTAGACAGTAAGTTATGCTGTATTAAAGTAATTAAATTACTTGGATCACATGTGCAAACATCTTGAAAACTAAATATAGTATGCCCGATATTGCTTACCTTTCCTGAAGAAAAGCGTCCCTTGAAAATCAGATGCATTCCATGTGGTTCCGACCTGTTTGTAGTCACACTGTACACAGTGGGAATCATTCGCACCCACCATGACAACTTGAGTGTTTGTAATGAAGCAACTCAACACGCTTATTGAATCTGGAGGATAGGATGTCTCATTACATGGCATTGTGGCTAACCTCATCCACGCCCGTGTTGTATGCTCAACTGCCATTAGAAGAAATTCCTTGTTTGCTACAGTGATTTGCGGTGCTGCTGAGAAAAGTTGGATGACCAATAGAAATATAAACATGTATCGTTGTAATTGCATGATATCAAGTACATAGACTGATGTGCAACTATATATCCAAATTGAGTGTTTGTAGCACACCTCCCAATTGTCCGTCCTCAGAGTGCTATCTTCATCAAAACGCTATACTGCCTATACACGCAACAGCACTGGCAAATGAGCGCACTCTTGTTCGTGAGTATTGATCAGAAATTCTAAAAGCTCCAATTGAAACTATTGCATGCAGCCGTCTTTGTGTATTTTTTAAAGATAGCCTTCCTTCTTATAGGGGCTGGTTAGCACAGGGGCAGGTTGGTGCACCCTTACAGTACAACGCAAAATAAAGTAAGAAAAACTTCTGTCAGAAGTCCTCTGTTTACCTATTTGCCCTCCTTTCTCCTCTCAACCTCAAATCTCCTTACAATTACCCTCGACTCCTCACCACTGCGTGATCCCATATTGAGAACTCTACTAAGACAGCTGGTAAAGTAATTGCAATAACGTAATTGCAATTAGCAAGGGACACAATATAAAATAAATCAAACACAATGGGTCTGATGGAGTTTGAGTTGGTATTGATCAAATTTAAATCTAATGCAATTTTAAAAGGTAGTTTAAAGTTAGTAAAGGGAGGAAGTGATTTGGAGGGAGTCAAAAGGGTGTGAACAGGTAAATTAGTGGATGATTCTTCCTTCTGCATGCTGGGGTAGTCATACTTTATTTTGAGCCTACGGTATTTGCGGGAAGCTGAAGTGGAGTGCAGAAATGTGTTGGTACCAAATTGTGGACACATGTTAAGGCCCTTCAGGAAGACTGATGGGAATTTTTTTTTCTGGGCCAAAATCTTCTATTTCATACCTTAACAACAGGAAATTAAATTTTCCCTTTCGCAATGTGTAAAATTGATCTTTTTTTTTATCTTTGTGTCTGTTTGAGGGCTATATCCAATTTGTTGGTTGGCCAACTAGGCCTACAGAAAAAACTGGTGCAATGCTTCTCATTAGACTTGGTGCAACTTTGCCAGTTATCTGACTGAACAGCTGATTAAACTTTATGAGGATCCATGCATCATTGCAGCAAACACAGCGTAATAACGAGATACAGCTCGATGTGTGCTCTTAGTTATATTTTTCTGGATAGAGTAGGCTTCGAGGGTTCAAGAAATTATATTATTAGCATTCACTATCACTATGGTGAATGGTCTTGATTTTGGTCATATTATTTTTCTTCCCTTTCTTCTGAATTTCAACCTGAAATTACGTAGATAGGTAGTCCCAGATGAGAAAATAAATTTTGCAAAATATTTTTGACCTTGACCTATTCTTCAAGGTCACAGGTCACCTCAAAATGGCCATTTTTGAAGGTCCATCTCCTGAACTAATAAAGATAGAAGCACCAGGTATTCAATGTTAAGTTATTAGTCAGCCGCTTGATCAAGATCAGTCACGAAATTTTCTATTTTTAAAAAGAGGTAGTTATCCTGACCCCTTTTAATGAAAACCTTTTTGCGCATGGTTCTGGAAAAGCCGTCAGCAGGAATTTTGTGTTTTTGTAACATTCTAGTAAAGGTGCTCTATAAGAATATCCAGTGTGGAAAGAAGATAGTTGAGATCCTGTAAGTGGTTACTGAGATATTTGGTTTTAAATATTAGAATCTTCTGCCCAAAAGTGAAAATATTTGTTAAGTTTGCTTTGAATGAAGCCAATCAATGAAACTTGGAATATATATAGGACTATGCCAGATGAATATTTTCCTTCAACATCCATGACCTTGACATGCATTTCAAAGTCAATCTTGAAAAGTGAATGGATAGGTACATTTTCACATCATTTTTTTAAGCACGGTTGTTTGATAATTCAATTGTAGTCTAGTATTTCCAATCAAGATAACTTGAGAGATCGAAAAGATATTTGACCTTGTGAAGAAGTTCATCACATGTCAAGATCACCGCAAGCCAAAGTGAGGAAAAGTGAAGAAATGAATAAAGTACAAAGAAATATGAAGTCAATATAAATGTTCATATGAATTTCAACATCGACCTCAAATTGAGTGTCAAAATGAATGTCAAAATGACGGTCAATGTCAGTGTCAATATCAGTGTCAATATCAGCAATATCAATGTCAATATAAATGTCAATATGAATGACAATATGTGTGTTAACATGAATGTCAATATGACCATTAATATTGATGTCAATATGAATGCAATTTGTGGCTTACCAAGCGCCATGAATAGAACAGTGTGTACCATTTGCTCTATGCGAAGCGACCTAGTTAATCATAAAATCTTGAATTTTGGACTAGAAACCAATTCAATTACAACACATAGCCAGTATGCCGTATTTATGTATCAGACATCCTGAAGTGAAATTACAAGGATAAAATATTCAACAATCAAAAGATTTGGCTATTCTAGTAAAAAATGTACAATAATATACTGAAACTGCCTAATCTCCCAGAAAACTTAACTGATTGATTCCAAATGTGTAATACTTGTACTATAAGACTGGCTATATTGCAAAGTTTGTTGTTTGCTATATATATACATGTATGAGAACTAGCAAAATGCAAACAGAAAAATCAATAATTAGGTCACTTAGTGAGTAGGGGGAAACGGGGCACATTGGGACGCTTTTAACGTCCACTAATATTGCTCAGTGCTGAAAGCACTGAAGAACTCAGAAGTTTCCATGAATATCACCAATACTATTGAGCTTAAATGCAAGGCATGAAAAGCTAGACTGCATCTACCCTTTTGTAGCCAGAGAGCAAAATGAAAGTCGTAAAAATGATTGTCCCAATGTGCCCCAGCGTGGTACATTGGGACATCAGCCGGGGCACATTGGGACATCAATCAAACATAATTTTAACACTCCATGTGCAATCGATATTATATAAGTAGTGCATAAGACAATATACAGTGCATTAACACCTCGTAGTGCCAATACAGTGGGTTCCAAATTATTAAGCAAGTTGGTTTTTTTATGATATCTCAAAAACAACTAAACCCATTTTAAAATCCTTCCCACATAACAATTTGTGTTCCATGAAGGCAATATCCTGTAAGTTTTGTCCAATTCTGGTGGTGCAGTGAGGAGTTACGCCACAGAGCACCATATACCCTGTTTTTTTATGTTCCAAATTATTATGAAAATGTAAGAAAAAGTGATCTAAAAGTACCAAAATGATCTATTAATCCTCTAAACACTTACCTCTAAATGTTTAATGAAAAATAGAACATTCATTTCAAAAATGGTTGCTTTCATGACCAAGAAATCAATATAAAACCTCTTCATTGGAATAACATTGAAGTGACCATTTTTCTTGAATATACAGTCTCTGTTGTTTTTAAAAACTGTCAAATCACAACCAATTCACATAACAATATACCTTTGAGACTATGATGTTATCCTGTGTAAAGATGGACCAATTCCCCTTTCTCTACAAAACATAACAATAAGTCAAAAATGAGTGCTTCTTTTTTTCCATTGAATTAGCATTGCCGTCAATGCAAGCCCAAACTCCATCATCTCATTTAAAGATATTGTTCTTGTTTATTGGTCGAAATGGCTTCTCTTTAATTTTGGGAAGAGTTCTAAACTTAAGGAACCCAAAGAGAGAGTTTCGTAATGTGAAAAAATTTTGTTTGTCTTGGAGAAGCTTTTTAATGCAAGAAGTTAGTAATTTCAATGTTATTTCAATGCAGGGGAATATTATGGATTTCTTTGTTATTAAGGCAACAATTTTTGAAATGAAGGTTCTATTTTTCATTAAACATTTAGAGGTAAGTGTTTAGAGGATTAATAGATCATTTTGGTACTTTTAGATCACTTTTTCTTACATTTTCATAATAATTTGGAACATCGAAAATCAGGGTATATGGTGCTCTGTGGCGTAACTCCTCACTGCA
This sequence comes from Platynereis dumerilii, assembly GCA_026936325.1. NCBI lineage: Eukaryota > Metazoa > Annelida > Polychaeta > Phyllodocida > Nereididae > Platynereis > Platynereis dumerilii. The sequence goes on from JAPTHN010000013.1 coordinate 20,196,467, forward strand.
CCACCAGAATTGGATAACACTTACAATATATTGCCTTCATGGAACACAAATTGTTATGTGGGAAGGATTTTAAAATATGTTTAGTTGTTTTTGAGATATCATAAAAAAACCAACTTGCGTAATAATTTGGAACCTACTGTAGCTTTAAACAGTTTTAAACACTTAACATAAACTGTCCTGGGTGCGGACATATATGTAAGTAACACACAGTGCTTTGCCACAAATTTGTTCACAGAGCATGGTAATCCACTATGCCTCTATTCCCTGTGGCCTGAATACCTGTTGTGTGCTGTCCCAGTTCATTCAGTTGACTTGGACACTTTAATTCTGCCGTATTATTAATAAGTGCATCCCAATGTGCCCCGAATCCAGTGTCCAAGTTAGCCCCGATATGACTTTTACACCAAAATGCTAATTTCTCAGGCACCAGTGAGTGTGTTTATCACGATAGCAATTTATAACTGTTCGTTACAATATATAGAATTCATACAAGCAATGAGAAAGCCTCATTGTTCATGGTTTGTCCAGAAAATGGTTCGAATTGAACCCGTCCATGTTTACTTTAGTAGTAGGAAAACAAACTTTTCCCCGCCGTACTTCTGCATGTGGCTGTAGTTTGTCTATAAAACCATGGAAACATCAGGATGTGAAATTACAAGATATGATGGCACTACCATATCATATATACCTTGTCAGGATCCAAGAAAACCCCACTGTCCCACAGTGCCCCGCGTCTCATTGTGCCCCGGTTCGCCTTACACAATGAGAAGGTGCAGGAGACTCGAACCTGCACCCTCTAGATTGGGAGCCAAGCTCTCTAACCACTACACTGACTGCTCCTCTAAAATGCATTAGTGCTAATTCTACACCTTTTAGCATTATTGTTCATACCATCCTTCCAAGTGGTCGACCTATACATTATAGTATGAATATCTTGTGTCTTTCTTTTCTTGTCACAGCAGCAAGCAGCAGAGCAGAACTTCAGTTAAGTGGAAGAGCGAAAACAAGCATCATCATTGCAAATACGAGGGGTTTTCCAAAAGTTCTGTCCAACTAGTCATATCTTTTGCTAGATATTTGGGTCAGATAACACTGACATAATTGGAAAACAACACCCAAAAACCAGATTATACATATACAAATAATTGCTTAATATGTTGCTGCATGAAAACCAGAAGTCATGAAATGTGGCCCAGATTTTGTAGAGCATCCTTCAAAGGAGTTTCAAACCTGCTTGCAATATCTGTTTTGACTAATTGAATTAAAGTATATTCATAATTTTTTTTCATGAAATTCACTCTACCCTGTCAGCGTGCATCAGCGGTCTGGCGTCGGACAGGCTTTGGGCCAACGTCGGGCCGCCGAGGCACGCTGATAGGGTATTAATTTTATAAATCATTTATAACAATGTAAACTGGTATTATTGTCATATATCAGCTACTTCACCATCACTGGTGCAGTTTCCCAGTTTATTATGGAATGAGCAATTTTGGGTATGGATGACATCATATATACCTGTTATTGTAATTTGATAAAAAAACTAGCAGAAAGAGTAAAACCTTTTATCTATATATATAAACTTTTATTTATATTTTAAGTCTACACTAGTCTACAGAAAGCTAAAAATGTGGTTAAGTATAATATTATTATATTGACAATCCTCCCTGATTAAATAATTAAAAAAGTTATGGTTCTCCGGAGCTGCGCTATGTCCTAACAGACGGAAGAGCATGACCGAAGAAGAAGAGATATTTTGAGGATCATTTGCAAATTACTTCAATATTATCTGATCCAAATATCATGTTTCTATATTAAACATTACAACAGTTATGGTAAGTTGGACAGAACTTCCGGAAAACGCCTCGTTTGCATCAGAAGAATTGTTTCCTGAACCGGGAAAATTTAAAGTGAATTCTTTCCAAGAGACAAAACTTAAGAAAGTAAATTGAGGAAGTCGACAAAATGGGTGAAGACAAGTATAAATGATGAAAGTTCCTCAAGCATTCAAACACTGCAACTTTGAAGCATAAAGTATATCACGTCTGACTTCTCTGATTCTTCCTAAAATACCTTTCTTACAATATTTCTTTGCAATGTATTGCTAAACGTATATTTCATGTGGAAAGTTGAAATTGAGCTTGATGAACAGATAAAAAGTTTACTTTTCAAATATGGTAATAAATTTTTTTCAGTTTACTGAGCAGTGAAACAAAAATTTCTATCCTACACGCTAATTGAAACAAATATCAAAACTTTAGCTTAGGGACCGTTCAGAATTTATGACTGGAGGGGTTGGTAGTTTTGGACCGAGGGGGTAGTAACTTTTCACACACGTTTAAAGGGGGGTTATTAATTCTTTACAACACTTCCAAGGGGGGTAAGAAATTTTAACAAAGAAAAAATGTTAAAAAACATTAGTTGGATTTTTTTACTGGCAAAAGTCCGCAAAAATGACGTGAAACGTGTAGCGGGGCCGTGTATAACAGTATGTCGAGGGGGGGGTACTGAAAATATGCATGAAACCAAAGGGTGGGGTACTAAAATTCCGCATGAAACTCAAGGGGGGGTATCAATTTTTGACAGGAAGTTCCAGCAAAACTCCCACCCCCCCAGTCATAAATTCTGAACGGTCCCTAATAGAACAATATCTTTGATACAGACCAATCATCATCAATTAATGGACGCTGCAGCATAAAGATGGCAGTGACGGCTACAGGGGGGGTAGGAAGTTCAAACTCCCCCCCTCTTTGGCCTGTACATTTTATTGTTTAATGTTAATTCCGATATTTTTTATACATTTTCATTCATAACCCCCCCCCCCCGTTTGACATTTTCTGGATCCGCCCACAGGCAAAATTCTTTGAGCTCAGCCCTAAATCCCTCGGTAAATAACCACCTGAAATGTTAGCTATATAAACTATGTCAAACTTGTTGTATAAGCGAATCATACAGTACAAGCCAAAATAAAGTACGATTACCCCAGCAGGAAGGAAGAATCAGCCACTACTTTACCCTTTCACACCTTTTGACTACCTCTGAATCACTTCCTACTTTTACCTACTTGAAACTACCTTTTAAAATTACATTAAAACCACATTTAAACAACACAGATTTGAACTCAATCACCCCCATTGTGTTTTATTTACTTGATATTTTGCACCTCTGCTAATTGCAGTTACACTAGCAGCTGTCTAAATAGAGTTCTTAATGTAGGCTAAGGTTGTTGTAAGTAGTCAAAGGGAGTTGTAAGGAGATTTGGGGTGAACAGGAGAAAAAAGAGCAAAATACAGTTGCTCTCGAAAGTAAGTACACCCCTGCAGGATTATTGCATTTGGCTCATTAGTTGAAATTTGGTCATGGCTATTATCTCATTTTTGCAATAAAGTGTATCATTTTGAAGTCTTACATAATATGTGATATGGGTTTCTTGAAATATCAAGGTCATATTGACCTTTGACCTCAAATGAAAAAAATAACCCATTGCAAAAGTAAGTACACCCTCAGAATAGTTAGCCTTTTTATCACTTTATTCCCTCTCTTTTGGTCAATCTGCTTTTGTTTTGCAACCCTAAAATGTTTGTTGTTCCGCCTGGTTGATTTTGGCGCCTTTATTTTAATTTCCATCATCCATAGCAGTACTTAAGAATTGATTATCCTTAAATTTGCTTAATCAAGTCATTATGGTGTGAGAGATGGGTCAGCTGCCATGCCAAGAACTTAGGAACTGCCTAAAAGGCTAAGAAATATTATTATTTACACCTACTATGATGAATTTGGATATCTAAGAATATTTCTGCACATTTTGGGGTTCACTTATCTAGAATCAGGAAGTTTTGTTCAAATGGAAGGAGCAAAAATACTCAAACTTATCAAACAGGATGGGAATACCAACAAATATGTCTTGCAGAACATCCAAGAAATTAATACAGGAAGCAGAAAAATGCCCTAAGGTTACATCCACAGAATTACAAGAGTAACAGACATCATCTGGAATACATGTCAACACTTTAACTATGTGGACGCATTTGAATAAAGAAGGCCTCACTGCCAGAGCACCCAGAAACAAGCCCATGCTGATAAAAAAAACACAAGGAAGGAGGCCTATAATTTGCCCAGAAGCATTTTGATAAACCAGAAGACTTTATGGCTAATATTCTTTGGACAGATGATCCTAAAATTGAATTCTAAGGTCAGATGAACAAGCGATTCATTTGCTGCAATCCGAACACGGCTTTCCAAGAGGAGAACCTGGTACCAATAGTGAAGCATGAAGGTGGGAATATCATGCAGAGTGGGTTTTTTGCCTCCTCAGAAACTGGAAAACTGGTTCATGTAGAAGGAATCATGAGTTCAAAGCTCTATTTATATAATCTATTAAGACCTAGGAGATAATGTTGCCCAATTGCTGAAGTATAGCTAGGTTTAAAGTGCTCTTGGGTGTTCCAGCAGGACAACAATCACAAGCACACAAGTTTGTCAACTAAATCCAAAATGAATTAAAATAAATACAAGCTTTTGGTATGATCTAACTAAATCCCAGATGTGAATCCCATAGAGATGTTGTGGTTTGACCTCAAAAAGGGGGCCAATGCAGAGAATCTCCCAGACATTCAGTGGTTACACAGTTTTACATGGAGGCATGGCCGCAGGTTCCAGTGCAAAGATGTAAGAACCTTATTCAAGGGTAAAGGAAGCATGTACAAGCTATTTTGGCCACAAGATTCGGTATTGACTGCCTGAAATTAGAAGGGTGTACTTACTTTTGCAATAACCATTTTTTCCACACTTAACTGTATTAATTTAGTGGGAGACGGAATTTGTGAATAAGTGATATAATTGTATGCACATGTATTAAGTTGACACTATTTTATTGTTAGTGTGTGAATATATCATAATTTGTACCTTTGAGAGACAAAAGTTTGAAAAATAGCATGGGGTGTACTTACTTTCGAGAGCAACTGTAGGTAAACAGAGGACTTCTGACATAAAATTTTCTTACTTAGTTTTGGGTTGTACTGTATATGACTCCTGAAGGATTTTTAACTGAATTTTGTTGTTTTGATGTCATCTTTAGGTGCCTTGTCTGCAGAAAAAGTAGTACACAGACTAGCTAAATCCCCAACAGTGGTATAACATATAACTAACAAATCTGTTGGTTATACCATGACAAAAGACAATAGAAAACTTTCTTTGTGGAGTAGGTTACAGGTTGCAGGCTTATTTGGGAGATAGCGGTCAGCAAAGGCTGTGTTCAAAGCTATGCCCATAACATAGAAAATAGTAAGTATATATAACATCCAAAAGTCAAAATAAAATCGTAATAAAAATCAGAATAAAATTCGATAATTAGAATCAAAATGATAAAATGCACACACTTAAAATTAATCAATGTCTTTGAACACAAATTTTCATAGCAGTCTTTTAAAAATATGGATAGCAGTCTTTTAAAAATATGAACGTCATTTGCTTCATGAATGTCGCTAGGTAGCTGATTCCAGACTACCCTAAAGAGTGAGAGTTTGTGACCATGGCACACAGTCAACTACACTGTAGCAAGAAAATTATTTTTTGGACCAACCTTGTGCGCCACCTTCTGGATAATAAAAAAATAATGTGCAAGCACTTTAAGAGATGCTTGTAGATGGACTGCCCATGATATGTACCACTTTGCCTGTCACCTGCACAAGGATATCTGGCATGTGAGACCTGCAGAGGGTATCTGGCATGTGTGACCTGTTGGAGGGTATCTGGCCTATGACCTACTTTTGGTGATTGACCTTTGACTTGCAGAAACTCAGCCTGTTTGTTTTCTTTATTAATTTCTTCATCTCAGAAAGACACCAAAAGTTTATCAACACAAGATAAAATTCTATTGAGACTGTATGCAAAGTTTTAATGACAGAGATGAAACAGCATTGCCAAGGCAGTTGTCATAAGTTTCAGAGCCATCCTCCCACAATAGAGATGCCGCTTGCAAGCAAGCAAGCATCTCTAAAAATAGCTGGACAGTGTTCTGTGGAATTTCTATGCTGGCCTGCATCTGGGAACATGCAAGTCTCTGATTGGCCACTTTGTTAAAAGACTGATATCAGGCAGGTCAGTAAATTGACACCTCAAGAGAACATTCCACCTTCTTCTGCTGTTCTCAGATGTGCATAATCAAGTTACTCTATATTGTGTGTCCATTCCAAGCCCTGCTCTTAAATCTTGATTAAATATTCCATAATGTTATGATCCCCATTGGTGTGAAAAAAAATTTTCACACTGCAAAGCCATGCACCTCGGTGGCTGAGTGCATTGCATGCTGGCCTTGTAATTTTGAGGTCCAGGGTTCGATTCTACTGCATGGCAAAACTTAAAAGCTAAATTTAGGTATTGACAGGAAGCCATGTTGTGATAGACATGCCCGAAAGTGGTCAAGCAAAAGGAAATCAGTTAGCATTGAAACTCCCACCTCATCGTTCTATGTGCACAGTTTATAAAAAGTTTTTTATAGTAAAAAGTATAGTGCAATATATTCGATGAAAATGACATGTTCTATTATTTGCAAAAAATGGAAAACATGACTATTGTGTTACTTCATTACAACTGTTATTATGTACAATGTTGATTGATGGTATCTTAGCAATTGTCATTCAACTACAGTGTATGACGTGCAAGATACATGCACATTACCTTTCAGAGAGCCTGAGAAAGGCACTGGATAGACAAACGGAAAATATATATACAATTGTCAATAACTTTAATCAGAATTCTAAAATAATAACAAGACATTAACAAATTTGCATCATGGAAACATTGGAAGATTCCCAAAGCCAAATGATTGTTATTATAAAGCAAGAAAAACAAAGACATGCGTTCATTTAAAGCGGGAATGTCTGCCTGTTTAAATTTTCCAAGTTTCAGTCAAACCAGCAGAGTGTTTATATCATGTACGTATGTATCTTTATTAGCCAGGGAAGCAAAAGCTTATCAAACTGGCCAGTCAAAACAAGTTTACAATAACAGAATAATCAAAACAATTGATCCATCATTAGAAAATTTACATACTATAGACATCATTCCAGACATACAATGCTTTTGCAAAGGTACATAATCTGAACATTCCAATTACAACAATTTTCATACTTTTTATGCAATATTGAAAATTATCCAGATATATATACATTGCCAAGGATAGTTGCATATAAAACTCCACTTTTACAGCAACATGCCATATCTATACAACAATTAGTTTTAAACAAAAGTCCTCCCTTGTTACCTTAGTGTTTTATACACATACATCTTATAGTGAATGGAGTAGCGAGGGTGGGCATGATATATACACAATCAAACATCCAGAAATCATAGTAACAAACAAAAGCAATGGTTAAATATTTAACACAACATATAAATGATATGACATATACAAATGTAAGTTATACATAATATTATATCAAAAACACAATTTAGTATTTGTTATTACTGTATATAGGGCAATTCTGTAAAGTCTGATTTACAGATTTGACATTTCAGCAGCTTGTGTAGCACTGCCATTACACCTTAGCTATTTCATTGTGATCCTGGCATTAGGCCAGGCAATAGGGGTATCAGACAAGCCATCAACCAAAGCTCTAAGTGCAGCAGGAGTTGGGCTATTTCAAAAAGTCATTGTGTCGGACGTACATTGTGTGAGTACGTCCTACTGGGTGACATTTTACTTTGTAGCTCTGCTCCTGTTACACTTGGAGCTTTGGTTGATGGCTTGTCTGATACCCGTATTATCTGGCCTCATCCCTATTTAACAATGAAATAGCTTTGGTGTATTGGTAGGGCTACAAAAGCTGCTAAAGTGTCAAATCTGTAAATCGGACTTTACGGAATTGCCCTGTAGCATTTCATTGATTGATTGAGCACCATCCATACTTAAATGAGTATTGTCTTGGGGAACTCCAAAACTTAAATTTTTATCAGTATAAGGAAGTCACTGCCGACAAACCATAACACTTTGAACTCACTTATATTAAATTTGTTTTGCGAATTAAGTCTGATCTAATCATACACTGAGCATTGATTTCTCAACAAAATACATATTTACACAATTTGTGTCTTCCAGAACATTTGACAAAGACTCAAAAAAATTTTTTTTTTTGAAGTACAGCAATATATCATATCCACCTGAACTCCCTGAAACCTTTTGGTTGGAGTCTAGACATCTGAGCTCATTGGGAGTTTACTGAGAAAATCCCTGAGACTGGAAGCATGCTAACCCCCCCCCCCCAGGAAATTATTGGTAGACCCATAAACTGCTTTGCTGACCTCAAAAGTTTACCAATTGCAACCTACAGGTAAAAACAGACAAATCCCTCCAAGCAGCAGTGTCTTGACCGATATTTTTAATAGTTGGTCAATTGCTTGATAGGTTTTTTTCTGGGCTATCTAAGTTTATGATCAGTAGGGCATTTTCAGTGTACTGACAGAGCTCCCTCGAAAACTGCTGCATGGGTGTTGTTATCACATTCACATTGTTGTCAAGTTTGGTACATTGAGGTCTATCTGAGGTTTGAGATAGCTGATTTAAAAAAAAAACAGTTAGTCTGAGGCATGTGCATTCCATATTGTCCAAGCCAATGTTTTATGAAACAGGGAACACTTCCAGTGGCTCCACCATGGACACCCATGATCTGAGTTGATAATCTCATCAAACAACTGGGAACTTCCACAAAGTCTTTCAAGTTGTTCTCAAAGCTCATAAACTTGATGAATATATAAACTTAGTCCATCCATTATAGAGGTTTTCTTTTGAAGAAGTTTCTTGAACATTTTGCCTTCTGTGTCAGTCAGTGCCATAGTATGGCTGCAAAGCCAAACGGTCAAATGACCCTCAAAGTAAAATCAAAATTGAGTTTCAGCAACAAAGTTAACACTCCGTCCGCACCTCAGACGTCACACCAAAACTGCTTTAGAATCTTTCAATTTCACTATCAACTGTCTCTTTTGATTCCATGTCAATTTGGTTCTGATCAATAGGTTCAGCAGTTTGGCCGAAGTATGCTGCGATTTCGTCGAACGTTTTATGCTTCGTCTCAGGTAGTTTCCAAAAGAGGAACACCATAGCTAGGGCCGTTATACAAATGAACGGAATCATCACCAAATCTTGTAATGTTTCCTGAAAAAGAAAGGAAGCAATAGAATTACTGCAATTTCAGTTAGTATGATTTTCAATTTGTTAGAAAAACGTGGCAAATGTAGATCAGGTGATTGGTTGAGGCAATGAATGACATGGCATAAAACTCATTTGAATGGTATAAATACATATTTACATTGCAGTTGACGTGTCTATAAATGGCAATGACTGCATGCATTTACTTACTGATCAGACCAAGCTGTCAAACTCAACTGCTCACTGGAGCAGAATAATACATGTTTCATTGCTTTCTACGTTCAACTAACAAATATGGAGGACATTTCTTGCCCAGGGCCCAATCAGAAAAGCTGAAAATGCTACGTTTACAGTGAGAAACCTAGTCAGAGAAACTCATACTAATTATCTGGACGTGATAACTTCTGACTACTGCTATTTTTTTTTTTTTTTTTTTTTTTTTTTTTTTATATATTTTACATGGCTATTATAATTCAGCCTACCAGACTACCAGACCAATATTATGTTACAATGTTCAGGTCAATTATCAGCGTCCAGACATGCAAATTGCACATTGCCTTCTAGTTGAATCTGCAGTAATCAAAATGCATTCATAGAAGGTCAGCCACTAGCATAAATAGCTAGTATAAGGGAAGATGGACATTCTAGAACAGATGACCAAAGGGTTGGTCTGGTGGGGGTGTGCTAGGCTGCCAATCGCTTGGTACCAAGCTCGAATCCAGCTCTTGCCAGTTCACCTTGGCCTATGTTGAATGGTCTTTCAATAGAATTATCCTTTGCCTCATGGCATGTCGTCCACCGGTCTTAATTAGCCTACCAAATGCATAAATACAGGACATAAAGCCCCAATCATCGATCCATCCATCGTAGAAGCATGTCCCTGATTTCACAAACAGAATTCACACCTTGTTTACGGTTAAGCCTGGTCTCAATAGTTGTTCCAAAACACGGTGCTGCTATTCTTTCACTGAATTGGGTATTGGTAAATCTGGGAACTAAATAAGTCTAGGTTTACCGTAACAACAGAGTCTGTGAAATCAGGCCCTATTGTGTGACACGTTTAAGCCAGGTCACACGCTTGTAATAAAGTGTGGAGAAAAACATCCATTATTGAAATATCTTGCACTGAGTCGTTCATTATTGTTATACATTTTCCTACCTGTAATGGTAAAAATGTGATTGCACTGATGAAGGTGGGAATCCATCCAGAGAGGACGGCAATGCTCATAGCAGCTGGTCTCGGACCCTGACTGAACAACTCAGCTACAATTATCCAAACTATCGGTCCTGGAATTGAAAAATTACAGATGAAATTACACATAAGATACTAGAAGGTCCCTATAAAAGTCTGTGGTATAAATATTGTCAGCCCCTATAGCTCAGTCAGTAGAGTGCTCGCCTCGCAAGCGAGGGACCTGGGTTCAATCCCCATGCTGGCCATCATGTCATTCCAAGAAGTCGTTCACATCAGATGAAAAGTGGAGGGGCTGTGTGCCCAACTGCAAACAAGTCACTGACTTAGGTTGGCTACCCATGTTAAATAATAGTAATTTTACCTTTTCCTTTGCTACCTGCAATGTTCTACACCAAGGGATGTCTTACCTCCTCACCCTGCACTCTAAAAAATTTCAGACTAAATTGGTTTTTTAGATTCAGAATGGTTTTTTGAAAAACCAAATTTCAATGCAAAAAACCAAAATGGATTTTTTTTAAAATCCATTTTGGTTTTGCATTGAAATTTGGTTTTTCAAAAAACCATTTTTAATCTAAAAAACCAATTTTGTCCCGACCACTTTTGTAAATACCAGACCACCCTCGAAAAGGTGGTCCGGTGTGCATAACTAATGTTATTTCAGTGGGAAGGGGGTTCACTTAAAATTACTTACCTACTCAACTTTTCAAAAATGTTCCATTTATTTGATATTCTCTCTTAGAAATATGACAAAAGACTCACCAAGGCCAAAAGAGAATCCAAAATTGACCACCATCAACGAGGCAATACCTAAGTAGACTAGCAACTCAGTATTTTCCTGTGAAAATAACAACACAAATAATCAATTAATAATCAAAGGTGTAAACCATAGCAGACAAGAACACCAAATTTAATACATATAACATGAGGTTATAACATGGTTGGGGGCAGTTTATCCCTAGTATAGTCACCCGAGACCCGGTATATCCCCAGACTTCAGAAAATTGATTTCTCAACTATATTAAGTAGACAATTGAGGACTTCTTTTGTGAGTTTGATTTTTTTTGGAAAAGCTAAAACCTCAAATTTTTGAAAAGATGGACGGGTGCAATCAGGGTATACTGCACTCTAAAAAAATTTAACATGGATTTTTTTTAAAATCCATGTTGGTTTTGCATTGAAATTTGGTTTTTCAAAAAACCATTTTGAATCTAAAAAACCAATTTTGTCCCGGCATTTTTTAGAGTGGGGCTCAGACAAAAATGAAGCAATCAGGCTACAAATTCACAGTCACAATGTCAATATGGAAGCCCACATTGCCCTACATATTGGTAAATTAATAGAAATTGGAAAATAGTTTAAGTTTTCATAAAGAGGGACTTGTTTTTTGTTGAACTGCTTAGTGTATGTTGCTATGAACATGAAAACCACTCACACTCTGGCTAAAAGCGATAGTAAAGAGAATGTTGAACAAGACCATTATCATCATGCCAGATAACAACAATGTCCTCCGACCAAGCCTGTCCATGAGGAAAATGCTAACAATCGACATGATAATCGTGATGCCTGCGATCCCCAGGTTAGCATACTGGGCATCTTGGACACTCAAGCCGACGCTCACAAAGAGGTTTGTGGAATAGGCGACGAGCTGTAAAGGGAAAATACAACTTATATTAATATACCAAAAATGCACGCTGTGGCACGTAGAAAATGATAGGCGATAATAGATCCCGTGAAAGGTCATTTTCTACGCTTACGCTAAAAAATTGCAAAAACAATTAGAATAATTGCATCTGACCAAATTTCATGAATCTGATAGAAAGACAAATTTTTTCAAGATGGAATTAATATGTTTAAAATAAACATCATTCTTGTAAAAAATTATATATCGGACATTCATGTGATAGTTTTGTGAGATTATCATCGATAATTAAACGAGAAATGAATCAATATAAAAGAGTAAACTTACAATTATGTATCGGACATTCATGTGATAGTTTTGTGAGATTATCATCAATAATTAAACGAGAAATGAATCAATATAAAAGAGTAAACTTACAATTATGTATCAGACATTCATGTGAGAGTACACTCTAAAAAATGTCGAGACAAAATTGGTTTTTTAGATTCAAAACGGTTTTTTTTTTTAATCTAAAAAACCAATTTTTTATGAATTTTTTTAGAGTTTAAACTTACAATTGGAATTCCGGAAAAGGCCTGGGCAGTGTGGATGACGACAGAAATGAACAAAGGCATCCGCAAATGTCTGGTTTTCAAAACTTGCAAGATGGACATCTGAAATTAAGAAACCAATAATATAATTATACTAAATTGGAAATTTGATGGCTCATCAAAAGGAGAGCTTCAGCATGAATTATTATACCTCTGCATGAAAGCAAAGCTGTCATTGGCTGAAATCTGGTCACATGTCAGACATTATTTTAGTATATTTAGTATATTGCCTGCAATAGTTCAAAAAATGAAAAATCTGTAAATTTTTTTTTTCCAATATTTTTGCCACTTTTTCTTCCCCATTATTTTTTTCTAAAATTGTTTTCGCCAGAATTTTTTTTCCAAAATCTTTTTAGAAACCAATATCTAACAATAGTGCAGAAAAAATATTATAATGAGCGCATTAGCAAAGACTATAACATACTATAATAATTGTCCTGCATTTAGTCCACAAAACAAAACAAAATTCATCAAAACTAGTGCATTGGTTGTGTCTGCTTATCTATTCGGTATAGTAAATATAGACTGACTATCTTGGGCATTGGTCAAATCTGTTTCCCTCTTGTTTATGTGAGCTTCGGACGAGGGAAAAAAATTGACTAATGCCCTTGAAATTCTCTCCAAACAGAGAAAGCTGCATCCTGCACTCTAAAAGATAAAGCTGACACAAAACCCTAGCTCATGTGTCTTCCTTGAATCCTAATTTGACTACCAACTGCATAAATACAGAACGTGAAGCCCTAATCATCTCTCCACAGAATATAAATGTATGTCGTTTGTTGAATTCTAATTGATTTGTAAAATAAATTAAACTTGTATCACACCCTTTCTTCGGCTGTATCTGCTTCTCGATGGTATTGTTTAATTTCTTCATCTATGGCTTCGTCCCCAGGTCCCCTGAGTTGACGTAATGCTGAAATTTTACCACATTATTAGGATTTTTACTTGACCCTTTTCTTTAAATGTACAGTACAACCAAAATAAGTATGACTACCCCAGCAGGAAAGAAGAATCATCCACTACTTTACCCTTTCACACCTTTTGACTACCTCTGAATCACTTCCTCCCTGTACCTACTTGAAACTGCCTTTTAAAATTACATTAAAATCACATTTACACAACACCAATTCAAACTCCATAACTCCTTTTGTGTTTGATTTAATTGATATTTGTCCCTTTGCTTATTGCAACTATATTGGTAGCTGTCTTAATAGACTTCTTAACATGGGCTAAGGTTGATGTGAGGAGTCAAAGGTAGCTGTGAGGAGATTTGGAGTGCAGAGGAGAAAGTCCTGAGGGCAAAACAGGTAACCAGAGGACTTCTGACAGAATATTTTCTTACTTTATCTTGGGTTGTACTGTAGGGGAGATTGGGGGCAGGTTGTCACACCACTGGGGCAAAATCAACTTTCACGTTCTCTGATAAAAGGTATATTTTCACAACTGTTATATAAAACTACATAGGATTATTGTATGTGAAGACTCTGAGTTTGTATTACCTTTCACATCCTGCCCCGATATAGGTAGTGTGACAATCTGCCCCTGTGACAATCTGCCCCTGTGACAACCTGCCCCTGTGACAATCTGCCCCTGCGACAACCTACCCCTGCGACAACCAGTCCGGTCTCCCCTAATTGGTCTGAAAAGCTGAAGAAACTAACCTTCAATAGCACCTTCCTTGTCTCCTCTTACCAACAGTAGATATCTGGGTGATTCTGGACAGAAGATTAGTAGAAATGCTTGTAGAAGCACTGGAACTCCAGCCAAGCCTTTGAAAAAAAGGATCGATAGACTGAATTAACAATTGTATGGTTGGTGATCAGTTACCATGCAAAGAAGAAGAATTTTAGTATAACACTATAAATATAATAATTAAACAACCATTTTTATGGTAGACTAGGTTTTTTCATTTTCTGAACCATCACCTGTTTCCTTTAGTTTTCCGAAACTTTACACTCTTTTAAGCTTCTGGAACCTTTCACTCCTTTCTATATCCTTCTGGTCCTGAATCTCTTTTTTATTTCGCTAAACCTTTTCCCTCCTTTTTGAAGAAAATTCCTGCACTTTTTCCGAATATTTAGTAAACCTTTTTTCCTTTTTATAGATAAATTTGAACCATTTCTCCTCATTTAAATTTTTTTCTCAACCTTTCCCAGCTTATATTCTTTGGCTTTTCAATCTTGCACAGTTATTTGCGGTTCCATTATTGAGTTCTATACATACCGCAGATCGGTATTTACTATTACTCACCTGGAAGTAATGGCCACAGGTTAGGAGTGCCTAAAACATTTGTCAGACCAAAGATTTGGGACAAGGCAGCCCCAATGGTGATGCCCAACTGACTGACGGTTCCAACTGCTCCCCGCAAATGTGTGGGCGCGATTTCGGCATTGTATATAGGCGTGATTCCTGAATAAACACCTGAAAACAATAGGCAATTGAGTTTTAAAATCATCAATTTTAAGATTAGTTAGCAGTTTTTTCTCTTTTTTGCAATTTTAACTTTTTTTTTGGCTTTTATACTCTAATTTTGAAGAAGACAAAAATTCATGATAATCAGGCCTAATTTGAAAAACTGAAAAATATCCATGTATATATTTTTCATTATTTGACATGTTCACGAATTCGTGGAGGTGTAAAAACGAGCATGCACGAATTCGTGGACATGAAAAAACGAGCATAGGCGCTCGTGTACATGTAAAAACTAACACTCGTGAATGTGCTTTATTATTCATTCGTGTATCTGCCAATACTAACATTCGTGGAAGTGCCATATAATTAGGGTTTAGTTTTAAAATTAGGTTTAGAGTTAGTTTTAGCCAAGTTTAAGGTTGCAATGTTCGTAATTACACATACACAAATTCGTGAATAGCTATATTTATCACTTACACGAATGCAAAATTCGTGTATATGTTCGTTTTTGCAGCTGTACAAATTTGTGTACATGACAAATAGTGAAAAATATATACCTCAAATATCAACAACAAAAAGTTAATGCGTAGTTTGGGTTTACACCTGTCTCTTGATGAGACTTCCTGTTCTTTTCATACTCCTGGTCGAACTCTTCGTGGGTGTCCTTTTCGGTACGTAAAAGTGGTTCTGATTTTTACATAGTTCAAAAATTTCAAGAAACTGTCAAAATTCTTGGATTATTATTTTTCCTGATTGCAAAATTCTTGGAAGTCTGTTTGCTGCTGCCAAAACGAAATGGTGTTACCACATTTCTACTCATATTTTGACATGTGCCTATATTCCATATTTACACTGTATGAACAAGAGTGCACAACAGAGGGATAGTGAATAGCTACAACTAGGAAGAAGGAGCAAATATAGAATATACAATAGAATGAAATAAATACTTATGGTACTAATAACATAAAATATAGGTTAGGGTCAAAAATCATGGAATAATCATGTTCAATTAATGCAACACAGTGTATATCATCAGACTCACCGCAAGCGAAACCAGTACAGAATCGGCCGATGATAATCATTTCATAAGAATTGGCAAAGTAGGAGAGAGACATGAGGAGAACGCCCATCAATCCAGGAATTGCGTTTATTATCATCCCCAATCTCCTACAAAAGATGTAGTGTTTTAAGACGCTTTGTAGTCATGGAAACCCGGGCATGGAAATTCACTTACAAGGTAATTATATTTATTTAATTTTTCAGAGATTAGTTAAAAGAGGAAGCACTAGAGTTACAAAAACCATGCAGAGGAGAACAAAAAATTGATTTTTCCCACAAAAATGTCCGATGGCC
This sequence comes from Platynereis dumerilii, assembly GCA_026936325.1. Classification (NCBI taxonomy): domain Eukaryota; kingdom Metazoa; phylum Annelida; class Polychaeta; order Phyllodocida; family Nereididae; genus Platynereis; species Platynereis dumerilii. The sequence continues at coordinate 20,212,798 of JAPTHN010000013.1, forward strand.
ATGTTTTTTCTTGCCTACAACCGCTCAAAATTAAGAATTTCACGACAAATCGCTTTTGTAGCCTCTGGGCTCTACAGCTGATTTCATAACTGTAGACAATTGAATGTGATTTCTTTTCTTGGACATGTTATTCTATTGGGGAAAAAAGATGTCATAAACTTTTTATGTTCTAGAAAAGATTCAAATGCTGAAAGTGAAGAATTTTACGACAAATTTTTTTAGTAGCCTCTGGGCTCTACAGCTGATTTCATAACTGTAGACAATGAGATTGAATGTGATTTCTTTTCTTGGACATGTTATTCTATTGGGGAAAGAAGATGTCATAAACTTTTTATGTTCTAGAAAAGATTCAAATGCTGAAAGTGAAGAATTTTACGACAAATTTTTTTAGTAGCCTCTGGGCTCTACAGCTGATTTCATAACTGTAGACAATGAGATTGAATGTGATTTCTTTTCTTGGACAATCATGTTATTCTATTGGGGAAAAAAGATGTCATTAACTTTTTATGTTCTAGAAAAGATTCAAATGCTGAAAGTGAAGAATTTTACGACTTATACCATTTGACACCTCTGTCAGCCAATCACATGCCAGTATTGCAGGGGAATAATTCCCATATTCTTTGTTGTCCAGTTATCCTTTCATGTTTGACTGTTTGAGTGTTTGTCTCATGGTATAAGCCAGTTATTCACCATGGGATCAGGAATATGTGTTTATCACACCTCGGCCTAAAGGCCTCGGGTGATAAATCACATATTCCCTCTCCCGTGGTGAATAACCTTTACAATTTTTTTTAGTAGCCTCTGGGCTCTACAGCTGATTTCATAACTGTAGACAATGAGATTGAATGTGATTTCTTTTCTTGGACATGTTATTCTATTGGGGAAAGAAGATGTCATAAACTTTTTATGTTCTAGAAAAGATTCAGTTTCAGTGTCTAAAATTATATGAACTCATCTGTAAGTCGATCACTCTAAAAAATTCCAGACAAAACTGGTTTTTTAGATTCAAAATGGTTTTTTGAAAAACCAAATTTCAATGCAAAACCAACATGGATTTTTAAAAAAAATCCATGTTGGTTTTTTGCATTAAAATTTGGTTTTTCAAAAAACCATTTTGAATCTAAAAAACCAAATCTTAATGCAAAAAACCAACATGGATTTTTTTAAAAATCCATGTTGGTTTTGCATTGAAATTTGGTTTTTCAAAAAACCATTTTGAATCTAAAAAACCAATTTTGTCCCGACATTTTTTAGAGTGTGACATGACAAATCATAGGTATCTCGACTCATGAGGCACGGAGTGTCATACCCAATCTATACTTTCTTCCAGCTGCTCAAGCCAGTAGCATATGCATGGTCACTCAAAAATTAGCTGACATCATAATTTCATAATAATATTATATCAAATTGATGATTATAATATTTAAAATTGTAAAAAAACAGATGACACTACCTGCCAAATTTCTGAGCAAACAATCCAGCTAAAATTCCTCCAAACATCCCTCCGAGGGAGTGAAAAGAAACGGTCAGTGACCACAGAAGAGTGAGGGTACCTTCTGATATGTATGACCCCTCTCTCTCCATGAAGCTGGCATTATAGAACTGCTCTAGAACCTGAAAGAGTGAGAGATTATGTTGATATATATATTCAAGTATCTCAAGAGAATCAAGTTTATGATAGGCAATTAGGTATAAACGAGGCTGGCGAGGTCGGTCGGATGAAAAAGGATAACCCATGCAATTTGCTGAACAAAATCATAACATTTACAAAAAATTCATGAGTCAGTACTTAAAATTTGAGTCATAAAAAACATTTATAATACAATAGTATATACTTTATTACTCCATCCCCCCCCCCGCCAAGCACTGAGGGTGATGAGAAGGATCATAGCCGATGCTGAGCAGTTGATTATGTAACTTATTAAAGTCAAGAAGGACACATAAGGCCACACATAATTGATCTTTAGCTTTGCGGATCCTCTCAGGGCACTTTTTTTTTCATCAGCAGGAAATCTATTGTGTTGTCAGGTCCGCGAAGCGAAGCTAAGAATCAATTATGTGTGGCCTAACTTATATATATATATATATGTGTATATATTTTCTTGAATGTAAAATGCCAAGCCAAGAAAATACACAGATTCATACCATTTGGGGAGCATTGAAGACTGTTACATTGTAGCCAAATGAGTACTTTTTCCATATTTTTGTTATAAATATATATACTTGTGGAGCGTTGAAGACTGTTACATTATAGCCAAATGAGTACTTTTTCCATATTTTTGTTATTGTAAATTATATGTATATCTTTTTTTAATGTAAATTGTCAATGAAATAATTTCATACCACTTGTGGAGCATTGAAGACTGTTACATTGTAGCCAAATGAGTACTTTTTCCATATTTTTGTTATTGTAAATTATGTGTATATCTTTTTTTAATGTAAATTGTCAATGAAATAATTTCATACCACTTGTGGAGCGTTGAAGACTGTTACATTGTAGCCAAATGAGTACATCCCCAAAGATGATGCTGCCACCGACAGATAAAGATATTTACTTGATTGACTCTGTCGACCCAAGTCTTTGACCTTCAAAATAGAAAATATTTTTGCTGATAATATGTATTCTTAATAGATTGCACGCTCTTAACGCAAAAGGTTATTGATGGAATATACATATGAAGAGCCCACAGCTGAAAAGTATTGGTAGGGGTTCAACTGAATTGAAAAGGTTCAATACTGGTGGGAAGGCCCTATGATGGAACTCTACACTCCCATCTTGTCAGAGAGGGGTTCCATTGTGGGAGTTCAGTGCAGCTGGATAATCTAAGTGTTGAAAATAATATCAACAACTAAATAATACATGTAAATCAAAAAATACTTCCGAGAAATTAATGATACATAGCAACTTTAAATGAAATGTGCATCAGTTTCAGTTGAATTTGTTCATGCACGAATTATTAATTGTATGTACTTTTTCCATCTGTGTAATTCACAAAAGATTTACTTACTTTTTCCGTACTTTTGTTATTCTCCATAATCTTTTCGCTGTTCGTAGTCGTTATTGAGTATTTGATTGAACTGCTGAAATAAAAAGAAAGAAAGACATCCAGTTTTTAGTTGTTGCAAAAATTATGAGAGATTTAAACATTCTACAGACTGCAGAGTTTCAAAAAACTTTTAAAAAAAAGACTGCGACAAAAGACAACATTTAAAAAGTATAATGATAAGTTAATAATAATATACAACACTTAATTATAATTATATCACATCTTTTCGAGTTGTGTGTTCAATTCTTCCGTATATTGCGTCATGTGTTACAGCCTGGAAATTTGATATGCAGCAAAGTGGACAGTTTCAATGTGAAAATGGCACTTCGTGACTCATGATAGCTGATGAAGTGTCATCTTCTCTACATTCAACATGGGAAACATACAGGCTATTTTATTGGTTGTGATCAATAGAAGGTTATTTGATTTGTCATAACTGACTTAGAATCAAAATCAGATGCATATTGCATAATCCTTTTGTTTGCCTGTCACCAACTAGTAGAAGTATGTGGGTCTGCAGTGCAGCGTTCGGAAAAAATTTAATATCTTGGCGCCATCCTTGATGAAAATCTATCATTTAAGGAGCACATAACATCTAAGTGCAGAACCGCGATGTGGAACATCCAGCGAATTAAACAGATAAGAAGCAGCATTAGCCAGAATGCATGTGAGACTCTTGTGCTTGGCTTAGTCATGTCCCACCTTGACTATTCGAACATCCTTTTTATAGGTCTGCCAATGTGTGATATGAACAAACTGCAACGTGTTCAAAACATTGCGGCAAAGCTGGTCTCAAGCTTGAAATATTTGTGCTTTCATGCAATTTCAGTCAATTATAGGCCTATAAATAGCCTATATAAAGAGCCATATTTGGCACCCACCCCTGGAGCCAGGCTATGGCAACAGCTATAACAAAACTAATTTTTAATATTGTTTTCTGAGGCCTCCAAAAACTCTTATCTGGAGGGACAATTTTTTTTGGCTAAAAACAGGCAAAACGTTGTTTTCCCGCCAAAAATGAGGCTGAAATTTTGGCGGGAAAACCAGTTTTTGGCGATTTTTAGACCAATAAGGGGCTATCTCAAAATTGTCCCTCCACAAAATTGATTTTTTAGGCCTTAGAAAACATTATTAAATATTAGTTTTGTTATAGCTGTTGCCATAGGGTTGCGCCAGGGGTGTGTGCCAAATATGGCTATTTATAGGCTATTTATAGGCCTATAATGCCCTGAAACGCCATGAAGGCAAAAATATCTCCAGCGCGAGACAAAAAATATTAATTTTCATGAACATTTTCAAGAAATAATCATTCTGTGGCTTAAAACATCACAGGGAATTAAATAATTTGCAATTTAGCCAATTTTTGCCTTAATTTTTACATTAAGTCACTGGAGATATATATTCCACCTGGTTGTTGTCATGTGTGGGCTGTATATATGGCTGTATATATGGCATGGATTCCTACCTCAAAACAAGATAAAACTTTTTTGCAGATGCACCTTCAATTTTTGGCTGCCATGCTACATTTGTGATTGATTGGAGATAATAATATTGTGAGTTAAACTTTGAGAAAAGATTCTTTATTTTCTTGTTTCTTAGCCCTGTTGATATGACTTTGTTGCAAATTAGCCAAGTCTGCCATTTCCACTAAAATTCAGAATCTGTCGAATAATGCAGATTTCGCATCCCCGCCCTGCATATCTTATACATCCCACACAAAATGCAATATTTTCAATTTCAACCACCAAGTAATTATTTTTTCCAGATTTTTCATAACAGATGATTTCATAATGGTAGACACAGAGGCTGAATGTAAAATCTTTTCTACAACATGTGTTTTGTGGGGAAAAGTGACATCAAAAACTTATAAAATCACTTTTCCCAACAGACCGGCATATGTAGAAAAAAATTCATATTCGGTCTCAGCGTCTACTGATGTGAAATAATCTGTTAAAGTAGACCTATCACTTCCAGAAAATATTATGTGCACTCCTGCTCATAAATATGGCATACTTTTTTTTTAAATCAAAGTGTCAAATAAAAATAATTCTTAGTAAGGGAATGTGAGCAAGGTACATTGTAAAGGTCAAGGCATCTTCTCTAATCATTCTTTGAAAGCCTCAACTGTTTCTTTGTAAGAACTGTTTTTTGGTAAGAATTTTTAGTTTTTGGTTGAATGCACCTCGCCAAAAAAAACCCCCTGAATTTCCATATTTTGTGCTGTAACTTTACTGGGGTTAACCCTGCAACATGCGTTTTAAATGACAGCATGTTCTTCCCTTTAGCATTCATTGGAAGTAGGTACCATTGAATCAGACTATCATGTGCTCCAACAGAAGTTGCTAAAGTTGTCATTTGCAATGGAGAATGTTGAATCATTCCATAATTATACTCCACCAAGACAGTTTTCTATTGTCTTTTGCCGTGGTATAACCAACAGATTTGTTAGTTATACCACTGTTGGGGATTAAGTTAGCCTGTTGTTCTGCTTTTTCCGCAAACAACGCTCCTGAAAATGACAACAACGCCACGAAATTCAGTTAAAAATCTTTCAGGAGTCATATATGGAGTATAAGTCGCTTATACAACGAATTTGAGGTGTATAACTAACATTTTAGGGGTTATTTACCTCGGGCTAATGTCCTTGGTAAATAACCAGCTGAAATGTTAGTTATACACCTCAAATTCGTTGCATTACCTATACTTATGAGCAACGGTGTATTTTCCATAGGAAAATAAATGGAAAAATTTGCATTACATATACTTACAATTTCCGATTCGAAATCCAACACACAAAATATAATGCAGAGTATATTTCAGGTAGGTCCAATATCTCTTCTGAGACAAAAAGACACAAGAAATGAATGAATCCATCTTATATAACTTTGGCGCCGGCTTCCTAAAGGTGATAAAACATCCCTGACATGATGTGCGCATGATGTTGATACATTTTATAGTTCAATGAAACTTTTCTTGTCCTATATCTGGTCTTTCCTAAAGTGTGTATATTTTTTATCTGTGAATTTGTCATATCGGTATTACATCTTTATTTTCCGCACGCAATAGTGGTCAAGAATTAGACATGCAATATGGTTTCATTTTCAGATAAGTTCATTCTTGTGCAAGCTGGTTCTTAATGCGTCTTTCAGAAGCCATTTTCGCCTGCCATACAGCCATACAAATTAGGAACCAGCCTCTAAGATAAATGAGAAAATATCCAGGAAATGAGTTGGACAGGTGTAGATTTACCCTGATATAACCCAAGACAGTTTCCAGCTTGATGTCTTTGATGTAATTCATACTGAGTATGATCCGATTTTTTTTATAATTTTCATGTTGTGTCACATTATTAGAAGACCGCTAAAAAGATCATTGAAACTTCACTGAGCATGTCAATTGCACCTATTTGATATTCATAGCCGATAGAACCATGCATGGAGAATGGTTTTATTGAAAATAAACACTTTAAAGACACGAGACAACAAATGAGAGAGCGCCAAAACTAAGCATCGCCATTAGGTTAAGGACCGTTCAGAATTTATGACTGGGGGGGGTGGGAGTTTTGCTGGAACTTCCTGTCAAAAATTGATACCCCGCTTGAGTTTCATGCGCATTTTTAGTACCCCACCCCTAGGCTTCACGCATATTTTTAATACCCCCCCCTCTCGACATTCAAAGCAATACACACATATATACTCTTATACATAGCCACGCGTACAGATTCGCGTAATTTCGCTGACTTTTGCCCATAAAAAAGTCCAAATAAAGTGAGTTTATGCGTGTTTTTTAACATTTTTTTCTCTGTTAAAATTTCTTACCCCCCCCTTGGAAGTGTTGTCAAAAATTAATACCCCCCCTTGAAACACATGTGAAAAGTTAGTACCCCCTCAGCCAAAGCTCCCACCCCCCCCCCCAATCATAAATTCTGAACGGTCCCTTACTGTGACTATTATATATAATAGGTATTTAGGTGTTTTTCACTTCTCTTGCAGATACTGAACCAAAACTTTTTCTGGTTTTAACAGGGTGTGTCCTTCCCTGTCTTGCTTCTCCGGGGGCTTCTCAATGAAAGATTATCCCGACACCCTGGGCAACAATGTCAGTTCATTCTGACACTGCTATGGGGGTCGCTGATGTGTAATTAGGGCTAAAAAATATTTTTGTTTACCCATTTAATCTCTAAACCTCTCAAACATCATAAGATATTTGCTTTATTTCTATATTGAATTCTGCAAATTTGTTATAGATCTAACAGTAGATGGATTTTGTGAAACTTACAAATCTTATAGAAATAGGGTACTTCGTCAGGTCAAAACAACATGGTTATCAATAAAGAACATCACATCTCACAACCAACATGCACAATTGAATTTTTTCTACTCTTCCCTATCATATCACCCAGCATGCTTTGGTGAATATAGGTTGCAAGAAAGGTCAGTATGAGCTTGTAGGCCTACACTCCGGCTCATAAATGTGGATTATTTTTTGGAGGAAAAAGGGTCAAATAATAATGAATTTCAGAGTGTGAATGTGAGCAAGGTACATTGTAAAGGTCAAGTCATCTTCTCTAATCACTCTTTGAAAGCCTCAACTACATTTTTGGCACGAATTGTTAGTTTTTGGTGGAATGCACCTTGCCCTAAAAAAACCCCCTGAATTTCCATATTTCATGTTCCTGCAACTTTTACTGGGGTTAACCCTATAACATGCATTTTAAATGACAGCATGTTTTTCCCTTTAGCATTCATTGGTAGTAGTAACCATTGAATGAGACCATCATGTGCTCCAACAGAAGTTGCTAAAGTTGTCATTTTCAATGGAGAATGTTGAATTATTCCATATTTATGAGCAATGGTGTGGAAGTATGGGATTGATGATGCACTTCTGATGAAAGATATGACAGGAAATTAAATACTGCTCAAGGGGGTCTGCAACCCGCTGTAACTGCGGCGAACCAAAAATTTGTAGTTGAAAAACATTACAGTGTTGGTTATAGCTCTTGCAAATTTGCGGCCCAAAACTGCTTCTTACAGACAACTGCACTCTAAAAAATTTCAGACAAAATTGGTTTTTTAGATTCAAAATGGTTTTTTGAAAAACCAAATTTCAATGCAAAAAACCAACATGTATGGATTTTTAAAAAAACTTTAAATAAAAAACCAATTTTGTCCCGACATTTTTTAGACTGTGTCAGGGACATGGCAAAGCCAGTTTGCAAGTTTAAAGGTTTCAAATGGACTGCTAATCTGTAAAGAGCCCAAAGTTTGTAACTATAGCAAATGACAATAATGAGTAGTTTAAATTTTTCTTTGGTAAAAAAAAAAGAGTGAAGTACATTATTTAAAAAAATATCTTCATGATACACTTGGCTTAAACATATTTGTTGATCAATTTACCGATACACTTAAAGATAATGTTTTGTTTTGATAAGGAACTGTACAAATATATTCAGATAAATATTATCATAACAGATCTTATCAGGAATGCTGGTCGTGCTTTAGCGGTGCCTAGTTTTGATTTCCTATTGTAACATATTTAGTTATGTCACATCGTCCTGGGAATATCGTTCTGGGAATTTATTTTTTTCTTTCTGAGCAGCTATTCAAAATTACTTCAACATGCATGGTTATTTTGGTACCACTTTTTTTTCACTTGAGCCATGGCACCCCTCCACCACTGAGTACGGTAACGATTGTTACCGTATATCCTAAAATGGTGGACACCAAAAATGTTTGTCATGTGACCAAAAGTAAAATGTCAATTCTTGAAGTTAATATGGCATATTTTAGCTCGGGACCTGGCTGAAATAACAGTTCAACGTTCATATCATAAGTACAGCACTTTAAATATGCACTATATTCAACAGATAAGATATATAATTGGTTTGAGAAAGTTTGAATCAAGAGGCGGTAACTGTAAAAACAAATTTGAGGCTGAGAACGGTAACAATTCTCCCAGGAGACGGTAACTGTGCCCCGAATCACAGACGTCATGATTCCCTCTTGCAGTTCTGTGAAGAATTTCAGACAGTGGGCTTACTAAAGCGAGTTAACTGATAGGCTTCAATTTAATTATCACTCTAAACATTTGGTTGTCAATGTGACTAGTTTCTGACTACTTCATGGTAGTAATGTCTGCAAAAAGTTGGTAGTGACTTCCTGGAAAATCATATAGACTATTAGGGTGCATCGTCTGCCCCCTAAAAATGAAAAAATTGTAGTATTCATTTGCACTTCTCCCATATTGTTCCATTGCCTGAAAAAAGAAGATACTCTGCAAAATTTCAGGAAGATCGGTTGTGGCCTTAGGGTGGCACTTCTGCATTAAAGTTTGGTCCAAAAATGACAGAAAGTACTGATTTACACAATCGCGGTTAGAAATATCTACCCTATTGTTTGACAGAGGAATTTAATTCAGGTACCATTGTTCTCTGAAGAAAATAAGCTTTAATTTGAATGGTAGAAAGCTATATTTCTGACAATTGTTCACTTCGGAAATTATAAACTTTTAGACTATGGTGACAAAATGTTTGAAATGAACTGCTTAACAGGTTAACTTTTGCACGACTGTGACACGTTCATTGGAATAAAGTACAAGGCAATCTTTGGTGAAGAAAGTAGAAATCTTAACTTATTTTCCAGATATCTATTTAACAAAATCCAAATGTACAAATTTGCATGAAGCATGTAAATATGTGAAATAAATCACTTCAATGCAATGGTGTTCTGCCATGTCTTTTTCTTTTGACTACATTGTAATTCAATCAAGGTTTTAACAGGTGATATGTTGGATCACTTCCTTAGTTCAGAGACTTCTATGGGTTCAGAAAGTCATATTAACATTGTTTTTTTAGATTTATCACATTTCACAAATTCAAAAAGGAAATATCATCATGTAAAAACAACTTCTACTGAGTCGAAACCATTGATGTTGGTATTCAAATTAAAGCTCTTTTTCTAAGAAATCTAACTTCACTATTTTTAATTCAATAAAATAAAAACTTGAAAATTTTATTAAAAACTGCGAAACGGCAAAATAATACCTAAATTCTCAAATTTCAAGGCTGTTGTGCCACCCTTGGACATTGGAATTTTTTCCTAAAATTTTGCAGGGCTTCTTTTACCACATAAAGGTACAATAGAGAAAAAGTGCATTAATTTCTGAAGATATAGGGGCAGACGATGCACCCTGTTGACTATTCTATCATAATAAAAATGGCTACATTGATTGTGCAGGTGTCCGAAAGGTAGTCAATTTGATCACCATCTGGTAGCTTTGATTACCAGAGTGGTACGCCTTACTAATCAAACATTTGTCACATTGACAACCCTTTATTAGTAATTTGACAAAAGGAGTTGTCAGTTTAGGCACCAGGAAGTACCACTCTAGAGTTGTCATCTTGACCACCCTGAGTTTAGAGTGTATGTAATTACCTACACGTGCCAGAAAAGTTAGCTTTTTACCTTCAGCGAATGAAGTTCGAAGAAGGTATTGTAATCACTTGGGTCAAAATGCTGTCCGTCTGCCGGGCGGGCGGGCGGACGGGCGGGCGGCGGGCGGATAGATCGTTTCCGGCCCAGCACTCGGCCTCTATTGAATGTACGTGGATGAAATTTGGTACACATCTAGCCTGTATGGTCTAGTTTTGTGCCTTTTGATGGTCTGACGAATACATCTTAAATACTTTTTGAAATAATTAACAAAATATAAAAATTATTTTTTTTCGTTTCCGGGCCAAGGCTCGGTCATTATTGCATGTGCATAGATGAAATTTGGTACACATGTGGCCTATATGGTCTAGCTATGCCTTTTGGTGGTCTCATTGACAGATATTTTATACTTTTTGAAAAAATGAGAAAAAACATAAAAACAAATGTTTTTTTTTGTTTTTTGGGCTAAGACTCGGTCACTATTGCATGTACATGGATAAAGTTGGGTACACATATGGTCAATATGGTCTATTTATGCCTTTTGAAAGGTCTGATGGAAAATATTATATACTTTTTGAAATATTAAAAAGATAATGAAAATTTATTTTTTGTTTCTGGCACAACATCCGGTCACTATTCCATAATTATACATTAATGAAGTTTGGTACACATATGGCTTATATGGTCTAGTTGTGCCTTTTCATTTTCTGACAGATGGCTCTTCCATAGCTTCTGTAATCTTGAGAAAAAATATTTAAAATATATCTTTTTTATATCAGAGCCAAAACTTGCCCACTATTGCATATACAGTAATGCAATTTTCTAAACAAGTCACCTATGGAATGTACCAGTGCTTTTTGATTCGTATAACACTTTATGAATCATTGGAAAAACTTCAGAAAATTATAACAGCGTTATATTTTTTGGTTTTCAACCGACAGCTCATAACCTATACTTTGTACATGCATGAAACTACACCATAATATGGGTAAATTAGTCTAATAAGGCCTTTCCATGATTTTACAAATCCTGGCAAGCAGATGGGAACAGGGCACATGCCATTAATATTTCACAGGGAATTAAGAAACTGTATTTACCATTATTGAAGTTCCAATGTCATGCCTGCAATTAGCCCCCCCCCATCAGGGACAGATGCAAGGGCGGGGATTGGGGGGATACACCCCCCCCCCCACCAGACCAAAATTGATATAATATATTTCCTATTATTCGTTATGATGATGTATCTTTTACTTTTCTACCAACATGTGAACTGCTTTTCACACACTTTTTTGAAATTTTACTTTCCTCTTTGTCTATAAATCAAGTTAGTGCAGTCTTGGATGTAATGAGCCTAAATTTAAGGAATTCAGCTTTAATAGCCAAACTTTCACAACTTAAACCTAAAAACAGTCTATCGTAAATGGCATTTTACATATCGCTAGAGTAGAACTTGTAAGTATTATATATAATAGTGAAACGGGTGATGTTTTGCCATTGCCACTTCCACAAGCAGGATGATAGCATTGAGCCAATGGTATTGGGTCAATTCTATCATCCTGATTGTGTAAATCTGAATTGTCATTCAGTGGGATAGAAACAAACTGGGTCATAAAGGCCAATATTTAAGGTGGGTGGGATAACAATGGCAACCAATTTTTCTTGATGTACTCAGAATTGCGTATTGAGGGGGGGGGTTCACTCACTTAAATTATTTTGACCCATATGCCATATGGAACTGATGCCAGAGCTAGAGCAAAGACAAATTGCGACCATTCGTATCCCAGGTACCTCAAACATCATTTTTTATGTTTTCATTTCTTCAGAAGAGCATGCTTGTTTCCTTGAGCAATTAAAGTTGAGGATTTAAAGTATTGACCCAATAGCAAAACATTACCCATTTATTTACTTACAGGTGACACTGTATATAGAAAATTGCAGTGGCATGCTAAATTGCCGGTTTTGAGATTGGCGTCCCACAAATGAGATGAATGCAACACCAGCAAACATGAAAAATGGAAGAAATAAAAATTTTGGGGTACTTGTGGCGCCCCCTACTTGTGTGTACACACTATTTGGAGTAAAATATATCCTAACAACCAAAATTTATTAGAGAAATGACTTGCAAGACGGTCTCCATTCATATTGCGGGCGTCCTGTTGATTTCTTGAGAATTTGAAAAATCGTCATATATGTGGTACCTTAAAAAAGTACATTACATCTTAGACTTCACTAACTTTTTCAATGTATGGGGCATTACTGTATACATTTCCATGTCTTTGGTTTGGTATTGTTATCGGGACGGCTTATGCTTCAATTCACACTTTGTAATGGAGTTTTAAAACTAATATATATATACAAATAATATGTAATAACTTTGCCAAAGATACCTGTGTCAGTCAGGAAAGTTTGCATTTCTGCCATTCAGTGGGTGAAAATGGCATGCCAACTTCACCCTGGACTGCCAACTTTACCCCATTTTACGTTCTTGCTCACTTTGGTTCATCAGCTCATAGATGAGTAGTCATAGACAGTGAAGCTCTCTGAGGTTAATTTTCTCTCAAACTTGTTTTTGCCATTTCCAGAAATCCAGTTTTATAAACATGGTTCATTCGGAGCTTGGTCAATTCACTAAGAAGATCTCTGAGACTGGAAGCATGCTAACCCCTCTCCCCCCCGCCCCAGGAAATCTTGGTAGACCCACAAACTGCCATGCGGACATTACAGTTGACCATTTGCTACTAAATACACTATAAAAAATTTCAGACAAAATTGGTGTTTTAGATTCAAAATGGTTTTTTGAGAAACCAAATTTCAATGCAAAAAACCAACATGGATTTTTTTAAAAATTCATTTTGGTTTTGCATTGAAATTTGGTTTTTCAAAAAACCATTTTGAATCTAAAAAAACAATTTTGTCCCGAAAGTTTTTAGATTGTAAATAACAAAAAAAAAAGAAATCTCTCCTAGGTCAACCAGCAGCAGAGTCTTGCCTGATATTTTGATGTGAGTTTAGTAGTTGGTCAAGCACTTGATGGCTTTATTCTGGGCTATCGAATTTCATGATCTGTAGGTCTTTTTCAGTGAACTGACAAGGCTCCTTCGAAAAATGCTGTATTGGTATAGTTATCACATTTAAATTGTTGTCAAGTTTGGCATTTTGACCTGAGGTTTCACATTGGTGATTTAAAAAAAGAGTTAATGAAAAAAAAAATGCAAACAAGATAATCCACTCAACTATTTTTTCAAAAGAGCTCCTGAACACTATATATCAGAGCATTAGAAAATGTGGCAGAGTCAGGGACTAATTTATTTATCCATTCGCATGTTTGAACATTCATCAATCCACATTGAAATGTTATAAATGACATAGATCTTCATTGCAAGGATACAGTTATCTTGATACACCATGTGGACCATCGCTTACGAGGTAATCCTAATTCTCATATGACCATCTAAACACAGAAAAAAAAACCAGATCATGCACCTAGAAAGTGTAGTGGCAGTTACGGTTCCAATGTGAGTGCTTTATATGATAAGGACATGAAAGATCTATGTATCAGTCAGCGTAAAGCTATAAGAAGAGTTTGGAATCTCCCATGGAGAGCTCACAGTGATCTGTTGCCTCATATCTCAGGTTACATGCCTGTCGATGTTATACTTGATAAAAGATTTACAAATTTTTATATCTCAGGGTGTCACAGCTATAACCCAGTATTAAGATTCATTTTTAGTAATGCTTTGTTTGGTTATGGTAGAACTAGTAGAAATTTTAATTATATTTGTTACAAATACGGAATCGAGAGGTTAGATTCTAGTCAGTTTAATATTAATTCAATCAGTTCTATTATTGATGATAAATGGAAAGACAATCGTTTGTCTGAATATGTAAGAGTTGCTAGTCAAATCAAAGAACTTGTTGTTATGAGGGATTCTTTTGATCCGTGGTTACTAGAAAGGCATGAGTGCCAAGCCATTATTGAAGTTTTATCTCAGACATGAGATCTGCTCCTGTAAATACTTTTTATGTTATATTTTATTTTATTTGTAATTGTTTTTATACCTTCCTCTGTACATTTAGTACGAATAAAGATTATTATTATTAAATAAATATCAAACTGTTTAAAGGTTATACCATGCATGGCTTTGGTCCACAGTGATTACACAGGCACTTTTTTCTTTGTGGTCTCTGTAGCTGACAGCAACAAGATTTTTAATAAATTGATTTTTCTGAGACATGTGCATTCTCTATATATTCTCCAAGCTAATGTTTTATGAAGCAGAGAACACCTCAAATGGCTACGCCATGGACACCAATGATCTGAGTCGATGATCTCAAGGGGCGTATCTAGAAATGGCCTGAGGGGCAGGCCAATATATGGGCATAGCCCAACGGCTCCCCCCACCAAATACGCCACTGATGATCTCATCAAACATCTGGGAACTTCCACAAAGTCTTTCAAGTTGTTCTCAAAGCTCATAAACTTGATGGATATGTGAACTTATTCAACTTAGTCCATCCACTATAGAGAATTCTTTTGAAGTTTCTTGAACATTTCTGTGTCAGTCAGTGCCATCGTATGGCTGCAAAGTCAAATGGTCAAATGACCCTCAAACTAAAGTCACAATCGCTTTACACTATTTCAGCAGCAAAGTCAACAGTCCTTCCGCACCTCAGACGTCGAATCAAAATCTTTCAATTTCACTATAAACTGTCTCTTTTGATTCCATGTCAATTTGGTTATGATTAGTCGGTTCAGCAGTGTGGCCGAAGTATGCTGCAATTTCGTCGAATGTTTTATGCTTTGTCTCAGGTAGTTTCCAAAACAAGAATACCATAGATACGGCCGTTATACAAATGAACGGAACCAACACCAGATCTTCCAGTGCTTCCTGAAAAAGAAAGGAAGGAATAGAATTAATCAGAATGCATTCATGCATGGAAGATCGGGGACTACCACAAATAGCTAGTATAGGGGAAGATGGGCATTCTAGAGGAGATGAAAAAAGGCTGGGTCTGGTGAAAGTGGTATACTAATCTAAGTTATATATGCATAACAATCGCTGGGTACCAACTTCGAATCCAGCTCTTGCCAGGTCACCTTGGCCTATGTTGAATGGTCTTTCAATTGAATCATCGTTTGCCTCATGACTGTGTCGTCCACCAGTCTTAATTTAGCCTACCAAATGAATAAATATAGGACATAAAGCCACAATCATCCATCCATCAATCGTAGAAGCATAGCCCTGACTTCACAAACAGACTTTAAACCTAGTTTAAGGTTTTTACCTCCTAGTCTCAAGAGTGCTTCCGAACAGAGTGCTGCAATTCTGTCACCGAAATGGGTATTGGCAAATTTTAGGAACTGAATTTTGGGAACTAATTAAGGCAAGGTTTACCGTCACAACTCTGTCTGTGAAATCATGCCGGCCTTAGTATGCAACGTTCGAACCAGGTCAGTAGTCTGTAGTGAAGTCTTGAGAGAGATGCTAAACATCCATAGTGGCATGAGGGGATGAACAATATTTCAGAAAAAGTCATATGAAAAGCCAGTGCTATCCATAGAATGGACATTTTCTTGGTATTCTGTGTAGCTTAATGGTCAGAAGATAAACTTTAGGCAATAAATTTGACCTCAAAAGATAACAAATTTCATTTGGTGCGCAGCAAAAGCTGACAGCAGGGCTATTCCAGCTCTTGTAAACAGATTTTGGTCATATGTACCAAAACTGTTACAAGAAATTATAGGGTTGTAGTGGGCTTAAACATAATTATAAATTCAGACACTTTTGGAAAGAAAATGTAGGAATGTATTTAGATGAGAAAAGTTATCCCTCATGCCACTTGTGTTAAAATATCTGGCACTGCGTCATTCATAATCAATTATCACAGATTTTTTCCTACCTGTAATGGTAGAAATATGACTCCAGTGATGAAGGTGGGAATCCACCCAGAGAGGACGGCAATGCTCATAGCAGCTGGTCTCGGACCCTGACTGAACAACTCAGCTACGATCAGCCAAGGTATGGGTCCTGCAATTGGAAAATGACAGACCTGTGAAATTTATAGATAATTATGATTCTACAGTATGTCACGTCAAGCATTGGGACTGAAATTCAGCCTTGTTCTACACAATGACATTGGTGGTTTTGCTGATACTATAATAAAACTTAATGGGAGTGGGGTTCCCTGCACTGAACCTCATGAATGTCAGGTCACAGAAGAATACAACAAGAGTCCAACGGACGAGTGTTTATTCTGCAGCAGACCTGACATGAGTGAGTTCATTGCTGTGACACTGTGTACTAACCAAGTGACCTAATTAAGGATTTTTTTGTTTACATTTTGCTGGTTCTCATATCTAGAGCAAACAACAAACTTTGCAATATAGCCAGTATGCTTTCTTATAACTTACAAGTAGGACACATACAAAATTTGGAATCAATCAGTTAAGTTTTCTGGGAGATTAGGCAGTTTTAGTAAATTAAAGTGCATTTTTTACTAGAATCTCCAAATCTTTTGATTGTTGACCATTTAATGCTTGTAATTTCACAGCAAGATGTCCAATGCATAAATACAGCATACTGGCCATGTTTAGTTATAATTGAATTGGTTTCTTGTCTAAAATTCAAGATTTTGTAATTAACTAGGTTGCTTCGCATAGAGCAAACTGTACACAGTGGTAAGCCACACTACCATTAAATTTTATTTATTTCCCACAATAAATATAGACCTTCAGTCAAAAATAATAATAATTTCAAGAGGCACTATTTTGTTTGAATGGCCGCAAAAACATCCCTAGCAACCACACCGACCAATCAGAGCATCAAAACATTGTGACGTCATCACTTCACTGCACTTTGTTTACATAACAATGTCAGATAATGATATGCATGTGGTTCACAACGATGAACCACATGGTGTGAATCGCATGGTTTTTTGCCAGAACTAACCTGCCTATTGTGGGAAATACACTTGAAGAGAACTAAGTTTGAGGTGGCGCAGTGGTGCATTTTTGTGACGTCACCACCCATTGTGTGTCAGATTGGCAGCATCACCAATGTCAACATTTTGCAAAAGTTGACTGCCATTTCCATAAATTGTCAAACATTGGACAAAAACGGACCGAAAACATTGTGAAAATGTGATACATGTATTCATATTAGAACAGAGCTTAGAAGCTACACATAGGTAGGTCTCCTGTGGGGCTTGTGGTTGAACATTGAGATATCTGGCCAAACGTCTATCCTCTGCTTGACATGACAAACTAGAAGGTGCCTATAAAAGGCCTGTGATAATAAATACATATTGTACTACCTGCAATCTTTCACCAAGGGATGTGTACAGTGCAGGCTGTTAGTAAGTGAAACAGGTTATGTTTTGCCATTAGTTTTGCTCAATGCTAAAACATCTTCAACGGAACTGTTTGTGGAAGCAAGAATCCTCATACAATGAGCGGGTAACTTAATATTATGGTCATAAAGTACAATATTTGAGGCATCTGGATAACTATGATTCATTTACAATGACTGCAAATTTTCTGTGCTGTTCTCAGAGTTAAGGATGGGTCAAAGTCTTTGATAAGTAAGAGAAACACAAGACCATGTTATTTCAATGGAAAGTGGGGTTCACTTAATTACATACCTACTTTTAAAAAATGTGCCCATTATTTGCACTCAGGGAAATAGTCTCAGGGAAGTAGAGCCCGGAGTCACTGAGTTCAGGCATCATGACTTGACTTGGGTGCTTGGTGACCTGACTTTAACAACCTGCATGACTTGGTAATTTGCCATGACTTGAGTATTTCATGACTTGACTTAACTGACTTCAGCAAATAAAGGTCTATTTGTTTTGCTTTCAAAGTTGCAGATAATACATTGAACCATCATGGTAGACTAGTTGAATTGAGTTACTACCTAAAAGGAGACTAAATCATCTAATTTTAATCTACATCTAACAATTTTAGTAAATTAATCTGTTTAAAGTATAGCTTAATGAAAAGAATGACAAAGGGCCTAAAACTCTGTGAATTTTGCTGTTAAACTACGGCTGGACATCAAAGTACAGGCCCATGCAGACTATAAAATAATTTCATTAGTAAAAATTTGAATAAACAAACACATAATATGGAAAGAAAATATATATATATTTTTTAAAGTTTTTCAATTTATTTCATTCCCTGTACCAGATAGCATTATCCTTATGTCAATGGCTTGCAATAAAAGTCAAATTGCTAATTGCAATCAGCTTTGACACTTGTCAGCTTCCCAAAGGACTCATTCTCAATTGCAATTAGGTAAACTTAGGTGAAACAAAACTTTAGTTCTAACATTCAGAATTGCAATTAGCATGATTGGAGTGCTTCTGTGGGTAATTGCTTGAATTACAGAGCAGTCAAATGCAGCTCTACATGTTCTAGGTGGCGGCGGCTTCATTTTAGATTTGCAGTGGCGGCTTGGCCTGATCATGGCTTGGCTTGACTTGAGGCTCACATGACTGACGGCGGCTTAATATGGCGGCGGCTCCGGGCTCTACAGGGAAGACAGCAAATAATAACATATTTTCATAACCATGGGAAAATTTGAGTTATCTCTGAACAAAAGAATCTACTGGTTCAGGGTAAACAACTGGGCAGTCATGGAATCTCAAATACAGCCTCTTCTGTTTTCTAATTACCATACTCAGCAACTTGCTTGCATGTGATTGGTCTGGGACATGGCCATTCTCATCAAATGTGATAAGGTCTTTTTTTTATAAGGTGTTTATTAGATACTCTCTCTCAGAAACATGACGAAAGACTCACCAGGGCCAACAGAGAATCCTAAATTGACCATCATCAGCGCAGCGATAGCTAAGTAGATCAGCCACTCAGTATTTGTCTGTGAAAACAACAACGAAAATAATCAAATAATCATTGGTGTAAACCAAACCAGACAAGAAGATAACCAAATGTAACACATATTGTATCAGTGAAATATACCATCACATAGATCTGCAGAATGAAAAGAAAATAATATTACACTCCTCAAGCTGCTCATAGATATGGAATACTTTTTTAAAAGTGACAAATAAAAGTAAATTTCAGAGTGTAAATGTAAGCAAGGTACATTTTAAGGGTCCATTATCTTCTCTAATTCTCTAATCACTTTTTGAAAACCTCAATTACATTTTTGAAAGAATTTTTAGTTTTTGGTTGAATGCACTGCACCCTAAAAAACCCCCTGAATTTCTATATTTCGTGCTTCTGAAACTTTTCCTGGGTTTAATGCTGCAGCATGCATTTTAAATGACAGTGTTTTCTTCCCTGTAGCGGTCATTGGAAGCAATTACCATTGAATCAGACCACTTCGTGCTCCAGCAGAAGTTGCTAAAGTTGTCAATTTCAATGGAGAATCTTGAAGTATTTCATATTTATGAGCAACGGTGCATAAGGTTGCAATAAACAAGGAAGCAACTTACACTCTGATTGAAAGCGATGGTGAACACAATGTTAAACAAGAACATTATCATCATGCCAGATAACAACAGCGTCCTACGACCAAGCCTGTCCATCAGATAAATGCTGACGATTGCCATGACAAACTGGATGCCTCCGATCCCTATGTTGGCATACTGAGCATCTTGGACACTTAAGCCGATGCTCACAAAGAGGTTTGTGGAATAGGAGACGAGCTGTTAGGGAAAAATGTAACTTAGATTAATATGCCTAAAAATGCACCCTGTAGCGCATAGAAATTAATAGGCAACAATATATATCCCGTGAAAGGTCATCATTTACATTTACACAAAAAAATTGCAAAAAAACAATTAGAAAAATTGCATCAGACTAAATTTCATGAATCTAATAAAAAGCTAAATTTTACGTGATGAAATGAATATGACTAAGCATCATTCGTGAAAAAAATCATGTATCGGACATTCATGTGATAGTTTTGTGAGATGATCATCAATAATTAAACGAGAAATGAATCAATATAAACCATAAGTGGCCATACTAATAATTGAGAGACATGATGTATCAGGCAAATGGCTTCAGTGCACCTATATTCTAGCATATGAAAAATTAAAGAAATGCCCTATACAACGCGTCTTTTGATATATTTGTCCCAAATTCCGTCCAATTTGACAGTTGATTATGAAAAACATTTTCTCAAACTTCAGTTATTGTTGGGTGTTGTTGGTTCTACAAGTTGTAGATTCTTATCTACTTCTATCTTATAAATGTCTAACTGCTAGAAGCACAAATATTAACAAACAATGTATAACAGTTTGTGATCACTCCTGTTGACTTATGTTTATTAGAATTTGTCATGTTATTTTGGAATAGGCTCTTCAAAATATGCAAATACTATAAAGGAAAAATGATTTGCATGCCACAACACTATCAAGTGAGATGTGCAAGGTCAACTTCTGCATTAGCACCATAATCTGCATGTTATTTGCAAAATGACCCTGCTTCTGCAATCTCCAAATTCGAATTGCATATGCTTGTATAGTCTTATAGGGTATTATTGATACGTATGCGCCTAACATAAATAGTAAACTTACAATTGCAATTCCAGAAAAGGCCTGGGCAACCTGGATGACGACGGAAATAAACAAAGGCATCCACAAATGTCTGGTTTTCAAAAGTTGCAAGATTGACATCTGAAATTAAGAAACCAATAATATAATAAAATTAAAACAATGGAGGTGGGATGGATGATGAAAGGGCTTTACATCCTGAACTATTGCACCTCATCTGATAGGTCAGACATGTGCTGCAGTGAGGATAGTGGAGGAGAGCTTCGTTAATTCTCTCCAAACAGAGAACTCTGCATCCTGCGCTCTAAAAATTAAAGCTCACACAAAAACCATGATACGGCTTCCTCAAATCCTAATTTGCATAAATACACAACGTAGAGCGTAGTGTTTCCAACGTGTCTCGCTGGCGCTCATGCCTCTCGAGAATGGACATGGTTCAGTACACAAGACTCGAGAATTTCTCGAGAAATCTTGGACACACATTTTTTGGCTTTTATGATATCTTATGTAGTTTTAATGCTAAAATGTGTGTTTTGTTTCCTATAAATCACAGCAAAATATGCAGATGTTATACAATTTTAAAACATTTGTGCAAGTTCAACTTCAGCATTTATCAGGTATACAAATGGGATTATCGTCAACATATATTTGAATTGAACAATGGAGCAAGCCCACAATAACAATAATATCAAGCAAAATACAACAACAACCCAATGTTTGTAACTGCTATAAACATTAAACAGATGAACACCATGTTATACAATGATCAACATTTCAATTCTCAAGACTCTCTCAGCGAGACAAGAAAATGCTGAGTCATTAAAATCTCGAGACTTCTCGAGAATTCTCGGTCTCATTAGAAACAATAGTTACTAAAACCCCAATCATCTCTCCACAGAATCAATCTTCTTAAATGTACATCGTTTGTTAAATTCTAATTGATGTGTAAAATAAGTTAAACTTTTGTCATACCCTTTCTTCGGCTGTATCTGCTTCTCTATGATATTGTTTAATTTCTTCGTCGATGGCTTCATCCCCGGGTCCCCTGAGTTGACGTAATGCTGAAATTTTACCACTTTCATTAGGATATTTATTTGACCCTTTTCTTTAAATGTAATTGGTTTTCTGAACAGCTGGAGAAACTAACCTTCAATAGCACCTTCCTTGTCTCCTCTGACCAGCAGCAGATATCTGGGTGTTTCTGGACTGAAGAAGGTCAGCAGAAATACCTGCAGCAACATTGGAACTCCAGCCAAGCCTTCAAAAAAAAGGATCGATAGACTAAATTAACAATTGTATGATCAGTTACCATGCAAAGAAGAAGACTTTTAATCCATCACTATAAATATGATAATTAATCAACCATTTGTATGGTGAACTAGAGTTTTTCATTTTTCATATTGCTGAACCTTCACCTCTTTTCTCCAGTTTTCTGACACTTCACACTCTTTTTAAGCTTTTGGAGCCATTCACCCCTTTTAATATGGTAAAAATGCTGAGCTTTTTCTCCAATATTTAGAAAAAAATGCTGAGCTTTTTCTCCAATATTTAGGAAACTTTTTAACGGAAAAATTTGAACCTTTTCCCCTCTTTATACATTTTTTTCTTAATCTTTTCCCACTTCCTTTTATCTGAATATTTCTGAATATTCTCCATATCTTGATTGTCTCTGTTGTTTGTTTTTTTTTTGGGTTTTTTTTTTTTCATATTGGAGTATTCTTTTTCTTTGGCTTTTCAATTGGGTGCAATTATTTTAATTTCCTGTTCCAATTTTGACATTTAGGAATCTAGTTCTATACATGGTACATACCACAGACCAGTATTGACTAATACCCCATAATATTTACAATACCACATGAAAAAGCAGTGGATATATCCCATGTGGTATTGCATTGTATACTCAATGGTTTGTTGTATACTCAATGGTTTTATCATTGTTGATGATGTCATTGCATTGTTTACCATTGTGACGTCATGGCCATGGTGACGTCACAACATTGTGACATCACCAGTTGAGCTGCTATCTGTGCCCTGATTGGCTGATGCAACTGTTGAGTATTTATCAACTGAGTGAAGTTCAGCTTTCTTTCGAATTACAATATGGGGTATAAATAAGACCCAATGGTTGTATTTAGGTATTTTGAGATGTACTCCCACTCGTGAAGATATCCTGAGTCCTCTGTACCCACTCGTGCTAACGCACTCGTGGGTACAGAGGACTCAGGGTATCTTCAACTCAATCTGGGATCCACGGCATTTCATGACCTTAGGTAGCTAGTACTGCTTTCTGTGATTTGATTGGTCGAGAGAACAATGTAATCAACATCCGCTCATTCACAAACGCTTTGTGACGTCACTCACTACTTGCTTGTCCAGTGATATGTGGACAGAAACGAGTCTGCTTCAACTCGTGGAGTACATCTCAAAATACCACCATACCCATTTGGTCTTATTACATTACTCACCAATAAGTAAAGGCCACAATTCAGATGTGCCTAAAACATTTCTCAGACCAAGAGTCTGACCAAAAGCAACCCCAATGGTGATGCCCAACTGACTGACAGTTCCAACTGCTCCCCGCAAATGTGTGGGTGCCACTTCGGCATTGTATATAGGCGTGATTCCTGAATAAACACCTGAAAACAAAAAGTAATTTAGCTTTAGAATCTTCAAAAGGCTAGTTAAAAGTTCTGCAAACTGTTCTAGGCTGGCAAACAAGTACAAAAGTGAGTATTATGAATTGATTTTAGTTTTAGATATTTCATCATCAGATTAAATAGATGATTTTTGTCATATTTTAAATTGCTAGCACCATGTTGACGAAATTACTACGAAATTCCAAAAAAAATTCAAAGATTCTAAAAAATATATTATATATATATTACAGAATATCATCAAGATACATGTATGTATCATAAAAACAAAATAAAAACATTAAAAAAAAGACAATTATGTACAAAAGAGGGATAGTAACTAGCTACAACTAGGAAGAAGGAGAAATTATAAAATATACAATAGAATGAAATAAATACTTATGGTTCTAATAACATCAAATATAGGTTAGCATCCATAATCGTGGAATAATCATGGAATAATTATGTTCAATAATATTGAATATCATAATATACACACACAAAGAAACGCAGCATTTGGCTTTGGCTTATGATTTTGCAAAGAAATTTTTTTGGGCAAAACAAATTATATAGTGTTGTTCCTTAGGTCAACTAGTGTCTTTGTACCAAAAATCACTCAGCTGTGACCATTTCCTGTCTGCCTTTTGACTTGTTCATCACATTTCAGTTTTTATATAAAAATGTGTCCTTCTCAACAAGTTACACCAAAAATAAAGGCGCCATTTTAACTAATGCCCAAAGAAACGCTAAAAGCCGAAAAATTAGCACAGCAACTCTATTTTCGAATTTTACAGGACAATTTGAAATTTGGAGTACTGCACACCTCAAAATGTGGAAGACAAAATCTCCATGGTTCGGGCCCTTAGAATTGGGCCTTTTTCATAAAATTTTCAGACAATTTTGCTATGTTGTCTAAGAATTTCCACAATTTTTTTTCAGAACAAAATTCACAGTTGAACACAATTTTTTGCTACGATGAAGGCAATATTCTTAAAATCACATTACCATCGGCGACTATTGGATTCGACATGACCAGGAGGCTCCTAAGTAGCATTTTGACAAGTGCTCCACCTGGTGGATTATCTGCTGTAGTTTTCACAAGATTGTAAACAACTTGCTGCCGTGATTGAAGCACTTGTCATGCAGGATTGAAGAGGGTCGAATTCAACTGTCGTGTCGAAATCAACTGTCGTCTATGGTAACATGAATTATACACAATTTTAAGATTAAAAAAAACAGTATGTATCAAAGCACAGGATCTTCCAGATTATTGAGTCCAGGCACAGACTAAACAGATATGCCAGTAAAAAAAGTTGCAGGTCCAAAGTTCCAAGTAAATTTTCTCACTTCAGAACTGAAGTGTCATTCTGAACAGTTCCTCCAGGGGGGCTTTAGTCTCGGACTCTAATAATTCCAGCAATGGTGCAACTCTTACTCTTTCTGTGTGAAAATGTTATTAGCCAACCAAAATAGGCAGAATATGTTGTAAGCCAGCCAATATAGGCAGAAAAAATGTTTCCTTGGCTAAAAACATTCATACAGAGAAAGAAATTTTAATGGCAAAATTGCTGGAATTATTGGAGTTCTAAGCTAAAGCACCCCCTGTAGGAACTTCTCTGAATGACACTCCAATTCTGAAATGAGAAGCTTTACTTGGAACTATGGACCTGCAACTTTTTTACTGGTGTATGTGTTTAGTCCGTGTCTGGACTCAATAATCTGGAACATCTCGAGCTTTGATCCACACTGTTCTTTTATTTCAAAATTGCATACAAATCATGTTAATTGGATTTTTAGAATATTGCCTTTGTCGTCGCAAAAAAATGTTTTAAACTGTGAATTTTACTTTTTTTTTAAATGTGGCAATTCTTAGACAACATAGCAAAATTGTTTGAAAATTTTTTTTACAGAGCTAAATTCTAAGGGCCTGAACCATGGAGATTTTGTCTTCTACAGTTTGAGGTGTGCAAAACTCCAAATTTCAAATTGTCCTGTAAAATTCAAAAATAGAGTTGCTGTGCCAATTTTACAGCTTTTATCAGCTCTCTGGGCATTATTTAAAATGGCGCCTTTATTTTTGGTGTAACTTGTTGCGAAGGCCACATTTTTATTCAAAAACTGAAATGTGATAAACAAGTCAAAAGGCAGACAGGAAATGGTCACAGCTGAGTGATTTTTGGCACAAAGACACTAGTTGATCTGAGAATCAACACCATATAATTTGTTTTGTCCAACAAAATTTCTTTGCAAAATTATAAGCCAAAATCAAGTACTGCATTTCTTTTGCTGGTGAGTGTATATTATATCATGAGACCTACCGCAAGCGAAACCAGTACAGAATCGGCCGATGATAATCATTTCATAAGAATTGGCAAAGTAGGAGAGAGACATCAGGAGAACACCCATCAATCCAGGAATTGCGTTTATTATCATACCCAATCTCCTGCAAAAGGTGGGGTGTTTTGAGACGCCTTATATACGTATAGTCACAGAAATTCACTTAAAAGGTAATTACATTTTTGACTCTTTGTCTTTTTTGTCGTATTTACAAGTCAAGTCAAGTCAAGTCAACTTTATCGCAGACCTTTGTCCATGTACACGTACATACATGATATTAGCAAAACACCATATATCTAACAAATAAACAGGCTAAGCCAATGTGATGCGAGACTGCCTCTCTTTCTTAAAAGCACACCTGGACTACTAACTTTCTAAGCACAATTTATTTTCCATACTACTGAAGTTTGATGTCATGTGAGAACTTATTGTCACGGCTGGCACCCCTATTCTCTAGCATCGCGATAGATTAAAAAAGTTTCAGGCAGTGATGTCATTTTATACTTGGTCGGATTCCCAAACTTTTAGCCAATGTGAATCTACCTCAACTGAGCATCACAGTTTCGACCTAATGTCAAGTGCCGCAACACAGGCTGTAAGCCAATTGACTGTCAAAACAACTATGCATTGGAGAATAAATTGTGAAAATATATCGAAATTTGAAAACTTCAAACTACTACAATGCCTGGCTCAAATGAGTGTTTCTTCTGTTTTTCTGCACAATACATGTTTTGTCGTTTAATCGACATTTTGTAATTTTGTCACACCGAATTTATGCTTTCTTCGAGCTGCCCAAGCCAGTTGTACAGCCATTCACTCAAAAATTAACTGGCATCATAATATCATAATATATCAAATTGAAGATAATATTCAAAATCAAACAATCGGATGAATCTGCACTACCTGCCAAATTTTTCAGCAAATAATCCTGCTAAAATTCCTCCAAACATCCCTCCGAGGGAGTGAAAGGAAACGGTCAGTGACCACAGAAGAGTGAGGGTACTTCCTGATATGTATGACCCCTCTCTCTCCATGAAGCTGGCATTATAAAACTGCTCTAAAATCTGAAACAGTGAGAGATTATATGAGAGATTATGTTGCTATATTCATCTATTTCAACAGAATCAAGTTTACGAAAAGCAGGAAACAAGAGTGGCAAGGGTCAGGGTTTATTCTCGGATACAAAAAAGGATAATCAAATCTCCGTATAATTATAATGCAATAACAATCATGAGTCAATTAATTCTTATAATTTGAGTCATAAAAAATTACAGTAGAATAATCATATCTTTAGGGGCCAACCAGATGATCTTAGAGGGGGGGATATTGATTTTTGGAGAAAAAAAGTACACTAAAAAAAAAATGTTGGTTCAGCACATAAAAATGTTTTTAAAAATTTGATTCCACCTCAAGCTAGAGTACCGTAATGTCATAATTTCGATAAAAATATTTGTCGCGCGTCCGCATGAGAAAAAATTGTTCATTGATGCGTACTCAAACGAAAAAAAAAATTTGTCCTAGGGGTAAAATCCATAGCCCACCTCAACTATCGTCTGGTAGGCCCCTTAAGTTAAGATCAAAAAGAAGCATCACAAATGCACCCCTGGTGATCAGAAGCATAAGCCAATGACGCATGAGCGGTTAATTCAGTAATTCAATCAAAGTCAAGATGAATGCTTGACTTATTATTTGCCTAAACAGTTTAACAAAATTAAGTCCCCATTAACGAAAACGTGAATATCTCAAAATCCTCTTTTCCGATTTCTCATCCTCCCAACGCAAGCCCTGCTAAAATGGACATGGCTTTCTGCTATTTCCAACCTCTTCTGTGATTGGCTGCTTATTTAGGTCATAAGCATTTTGCAGGCAGATTTAGTCCGATTATGGACACTTAGAGGATTACTGGCAACTAAGAAAAACAGTGTAAAACAAGCAAACTTTCAAACAGTTTCATTTCAGAACTGTGAAAATACACAATTCAATGGAATTTTCGGAACTGTGATAGCACCTTTCAACACTACACATTTCTCCATTTGTAACTGTGTGAAACAGAAGCAACAATTTCAAACTGTGATGTAGCAGTCCCTGATTGGCTGAGCCAAAACTGGGTCAGTTTATTAAGTATTCATGAATTAGCAAAGGTTAAGGGCCATTTTGTCATGGTATGACTTGGGATGATGCGATTTCTATGAAATTCGGCCAGTTTGTAGGCCTCCATTGATATCGTTCTTGTTTATCTGTAGCTCGTCTGCTTGATTTTTGTCTGAGGCAGCAGAGCCTGAGTGCACGCACCCCTCTTTTCAAAAATTTGAAGTTTTGACTTTTGCACTAAATTTTTTCCAAAAGTTGCTCAAATTCCCCTCAAATTATGTCTAAACCTAAACTGTGAAAATGTTACAAAAGAAGTCCTCAGTTGTCTACTAAATATGATTGAGAAACAAATTTTCTCCAGTCACTGGATGAAGTATGCCCAAGCTGGTGGCTCCCACACTTGGTTAAATTGTTCATATCCATTGGAAGCCACAGCTTTTTGAAAAGAGGGGTAGGCTCACTCGAAGGCTGCAGGCTCAGCCAGAAATAATGCCACTGAGCTACAAATATGCACATTTAGGGTCGATATATACAGTGCCGCCAGTAAGTAAGTGAAACGCATGAAATGGTGCCATTACATCAATGCTAAACATCCTCAGTAAAACTGTTTGTGGAAGCATGAATTTTCATCCAATGAAAGGAAAACATATTGGGTCATAAAGGCCGATATGTGAGGCTTGTGGGGTAACAATCGCAGCCAATTTTCTTTGCTGTGGTTGGAGTTAGATATGGGTTAAAGTCTTTGATAAGTAAGTGAAACACCGGCCCAATGTTATTTAAGAGGGAGGGGTGGTTCACTAACTTATCAAAGACTGTAACCCTTACCTACTAAGTCCGACTACAGCAGAGAAAATTGGCTGCCATTGTTATACCACATGCCTCACATATCGGCCTGTATGACCCAATATGTTTTCTGCTCATCCGATGACAATTCATGCCTCCATAAGCAGTTTGGTTGAGGATGTTTGGCATTGATGCAATGGTACAATATCATGTGTTTCACTTACTTACAGGCGGCACTGTAGACCTATAATTCAACCAACTTTCATAAGTGTCAGAGAAAGAATCTTTTAGATATTCAAGTTTATTTAAAAGGAGACTTATTTTTGTTAAACTGTTTATATCTTTTCTTGAATATAAAATGCCAATGA
Source organism: Platynereis dumerilii (assembly GCA_026936325.1). NCBI lineage: Eukaryota > Metazoa > Annelida > Polychaeta > Phyllodocida > Nereididae > Platynereis > Platynereis dumerilii. The sequence goes on from JAPTHN010000013.1 coordinate 20,242,008, forward strand.
AATACACATAGATTCATACCATTTGTGGAGCATTGAAGACTGTTACATTGTAGCCAAATGAGTACTTTTTCCATATTTTTGTTATTGTAAATTATGTGTATATCTTTTCTTGAATGTAAATTGTCAATGAAATAATTTCATACCATTTGTGGAGCATTGAAGACTGTTACATTGTAGCCAAATGAGTACATCCCCAGAGATGATGCTGCCACCGAGAGATACAGGTTTCTGCTCGTTTTACTCTGTCGACCCATGTCTTTGATCTTCAGAAAAGAAACATTTTTTATTACAATATATATATAGTTTTATATGGAACCTTCAAGGGTTCTATAAGCTGGTAAGTAAGTAAGTAAGTAAGTAAGTAAGTAAGTAAGTAAAATTTTATTTTCCGTCGGTTATATCAAAGTAAAACAATAACATAAGCGCACAGCGCTTGTCTCCGACGATAAAAAGCGATAAAAAGATGACAATGAATGATGAATATATACAGAGAGAGAGGAGAAATTCTTTATTTACGTGAAATGGGCTCACATTCTAGCCCCCAGCCCTCTTGGGCTTACAATTCACTTCAAAAACAATAATGCATCAAAATAACAGAATTTTCGTTGAATAATACAAATTTGAATTAAATTTGAAATGATTTGTTGATATACATATATACACATTAGTCCAATATGTAATAGCAATCCCAAAAAATATAAACTTTGTTCGAGTTATACTATTAGACATATAATTCAAACTCTTGAAATGTTAATTTTCATTAGGCCTATTTACATATTTATATATACAATGAAGAAAATTTAAAACCAACTTATACCTGACACAGCAGGCAAAACCCACATTGACATTTTTTAACATGTTTTATAACATTATTTTTAAAGGTAACAAACTCATCACTTTTAAAGATATCAGGCATATTATTCCATAACACAGAACCTTCATATCTTAAAGATTTAAAACCATATTTTACTGTGTTATATCTTGGTTGAACCAATAAATTTGTATTTCTAAGATTATACATTGTTTCGACATTACTTTTCTCATAAAAATTTGGTTCAATTGGTGGAAACTTATTGTTAATTATTTTATGAACTGCTTCTAGAATTAGCCTAATTCTTTTTACATATAATGGTATATAGATAAGGATTAAGGAACCCTAAAAGATTCATTATTCAACTTTTAAAAAGGTCCCAACAACAAACATAAGAACAATGGATAATCCAACTGCACAAAACTCCCACAGTGGAACCCCTTTCTCTCAAGTTGGGAGCATTGGGTATTATCACAGTGCATTGGGTATTATCACAGTGCCTTCCCACCAAGTATTGAATTTTTTCAATCAAATTGACCCAAAAGAATTCAGAACCTTTTTTCGGCTGTTGGACAGTGTCTTTATATATGCCATAAAGAACCTTTTGGGCCAAGAGTGTAGCACATAGCAGCTGACTTGGAATAGAAAATAAATGCTGATGTCAAAACTTATTAAAATGGAAAAAAATTATAATGCAAAAAGACTTGCAGCGGATCGTAATGGACAATATTTTATCATTGCCAAACAGATGAATTTAAGAAAAATTGGGTGATTGTCTGGAGGACATCAGAATCTAGTCTCAGGAGACGCTAAAAAATATTGGAGATCCAGACTTACGTATTATGCATATTTTGTAGCCTACAGTAACAGACGTCGGTGTATCAATTTCTTTAATACACCTGTTACAGATGTCTAGATACTATTGAAAAGCACCAATTACTGACGTCTGGTTGCTTTAAAAATACACCAGTTACAGAGGTCTGGATACCATTGAAATGCACCAGTTAAAGACGTCAGGTTGCTTTAAAAATACAACAGTTACAGACGTCTGGTTACTCTTAAAACATATATTTACATGTAATCGTGCAAAAATATACAATATTGAAACTATAGACTTCTGGTAACATGCAATGGCAAGACGTCTGTCTTCTCTGCTGCAGAAGGTCTGCAACAAGTGCTGAACACAGTCTGTTCAGGTCAAATTATTAGTGCATGCAGACGTCTGCTGAGACCTCAAAATACAAAATACAGACGTCTGCATGTCTGCTAAACCTATTTATGAGGCCGTTTTTTAGCTCTGATTATTGGGCTATTTATAATTTTCTATCGTATTTTGATCATTACAGGTAATTTCATTACCTCGCGATTCTGGTAATTCACAGTTGCCTGTGAGGAATCAATGCTATACATTTACTTACTACGTTTGATAAATCAGCTGAGTGACGTTCTGTTGTTCCTGAACCAATCAAATAAACCAGAAATGTTATGTATTTAGTGGCCAAAGAACTTGAGAATCACGAACAAATGAAATCGCCTGTAATACAGTACGTCTGATTTAAATGAAATGTGCATCAGCTTCAGCCTTCATAAAATATTTACTCACTTTTCCGGTATTTGTTTAATTCATAAAATATTTACTGACTTTCTCCGTATTTTTATTATAAAATATTTACTTACTTTTTCTGTATTTTTGTTATTATCCATAATCTTTTCAATCTTCATAGTCATCTTGAGTATTTGATTGAACTTCTGAAAAAAATGACATCCATTTTTTAGTTGTTGCAAAAATTATGAGAGGCTTAAAAATTCTGCAGACTGCAAATTTAAAAAAACTGAACGAAAAATAGTGGGAAAAATCAGTGAAAATCAGATGCATAATCCTTTCGTTTGCCTGTCACCAACAAGTCGGATTAGTCTCCTTAAATCAAATTACCATTGACAGTATTTGGTATGATTAAAGATCATTGCTCAGCATGATGACACACGAAGTTCCATTTTCAAAGTGTAAAAATTATATTAACAGTCCACCCTTTTTGCATATCAAATTTCCTAACTGTAATAAGTCTCTTCTGTTTGATGCCTTGTTATTTTGTTTATCGATGGTCAATAAAGGAGTTACGGCCATTTTTGTAAAAAATCTAAAATGGCCTTCTTACCCCACCCATCGGGCAAGAAGCCCCTATTATAATCCTATGGCAATTTTTTTTGCGAGCGCATTCAGCCTAAAAGTTATTTCTTAGGGTTCTTCAATAATTTTTAAGGCATTATATTCACTTTTTCTGAAATCAGAATTTTTCTGTTCATACTTTTTTAAAATATTTTTTGCCCTGTTTCAATGTCGGGCCAAATTTTTTCTATTCTAATTAGCTACTATTCTATCTAGATTTAAGTTAAAGTGCACATTATTAAATGGTTCCTGAAGCAGCTTGGACCCCCCAGTGAAGGGGGCCTCATGCCCCATATCATGTGGGGCCTCTCGCCCCAAACCAACATATTTCAATTTGACCTCTATATTTTGAACTAAAATGCAAAAAACATGATCCAAATCACATTTATGTGATGGTCATAAAATGAAGCAATGCAGATATCCATCATACTTTTTAAAATTTCCAAAGTAAATTCTGACAACCCCTTTCAACGAATTAGTCAAAGTTACAAAAACCATGCACATTTTTTTGTTTCTTTAATTTCTACTATGGATTGGTGCTGTTTGCCCTGAAAATTTGTGACGTCACCTAAAACGCTTCTGGCTTCAATCCTATCAATAGATAAACGCAACAAAAATGTAAGTTTGGATATAACCTTGGGGGGCCTCTCACCTAACCCGGGCTTCTTGCCCCAAACTACTCTATGCCAATTTCAATTAAACGTAGCGTAATCACATCAGACAGCGTAACGGAATCACACAATTTCCTTCAGAACCTTATCCAAAAGAGGGCAGCACACTCTCCATCCGTGCAATCTCAAACATAATTGATATCGAAATGTTTTTAGAGTATATCCCTGGGATGATGACGGTCAGCCTATCTTTTCCATAGTTGAAACAGTTTTCTTAAATCAGATAATGAAATCAAAAAGTAACACAATTTACTGTTTTTATCCACGATTCCTTTACGCTGTGTTCAACTTGCTGTAAAAAACTGCTCGGGTTGATCACAGACATTCTATCTGTCAGAAATTTTAGTTTATACTTATTTAAGTCAAAATAGACCTCCAATCATAATTTCTGCAATCACAAATTTGATAATGAATCATTAAAGTGTAATTTTTGTTATTTTTCTGTGATTCCGTTACCATGGAATTCATGAAATAATGCAAATTTCGCATCCCCGCCATGTAGATGCAATCCACACTCTAAAAAATGCTGGGACAAAATTGGTTCTTTAGATTCAAAATGGTTTTTTGAAAAACCAAATTTCAATGCAAAATCAACATGGATTTTTTTAAAAATCCATGTTGGTTTTGCATTGAAATTTGGTCAACCTGAGCAGTTTTTTACAGCAAGTTGAACACAACGTAATGGGATTTTTTAAAAAATCCATGTTGGTTTTGCATTGAAAGTAGATTTTTCAAAAAACCATTTTGAATCTAAAGAACCAATTTTGTCAGCAATTTTTTTGAGTGCATCTCCCACAAAATGCAATATTTTCAACCACCAAATAATTATGATTTCCAGATATTTCATAACAGATGATTTAATAATTGTAGACACAGGGGCTGAATGTAAAATCTTTTCTACAACATGTGTTCTGTAGGGAAAATTAACATCAAAAACTTATGACATCACTTTTCCCAGTAGAATAGCATGTGTAGAAAAAAAATTCACGTTCAGTATCAGAGTCTTCTGACGTGTAATCATCTGTAAAAGTAGACCTAGCACTTCCAGAAATCATGATGGTTGGTGTAGTGGTAGCGTGCTGGGCTGCCAATCGCTGTGTCCAGGGTTTGAATCCAGCTCTTGCCGCGTCACCTGGGCCTATGTTGGACAGCTGTTTCAATCATCCTTCACCTCATTGCCTTGTCCTCCTCTTGTCCTAATTAGCGTAAAGCCCCAATCATCCATAAAGCCCCAATCATCCATCCATCCATAAGACAATAAATGGAAAAAATGTGCATTACATATACAGTACTTACAATTTCTGATACGAAATCCCACACACAAAATATAATGGCGAGTATACTTCAGGTGGGTCCAATAAAACAGTCAGAAAACTTAAGGTATGTCCAATAAAACAGTCAGAAATACAAGTAATTCCTGTAAATCTTTACAATATCCTTTTCTTAGACAAAATGGCACAAGAAATGTACCATCCATCTTATATACCTTTGACGGCTACCTCCTAAAGGTGATAATACGTCCCTGACATGATGTGCGCATGTACAGTATGTTCATACATTCTATTGTTTTATGATAACTTTTGTTGTCCTATATCTGGTCCTTCCTAAAGTCCGTATATTTTTTATCTGTGAATTTGGAAACATTATAGGAATTTTTAAAATGTCAGAAAACAGAACGAGTGTTTAATAATGTTCAAGAAAATTTTTTTTGCAAAAGTGGTTCTTTTTCGGAGATGGTAATTAATTTCAAAAGGTCACAATCACATTTAAGCCATGCAGAAGGAAATTTCAGGCAATCCTATATTATATTTTTGTTGCTTGCGCACATTCTGTTTTTCAATGCAAATTACCAATTCTTCATAGATCTCTCCATGTTACACATCAATCTTCATGTTTTTGAAAGTTCTAGAGATTTTTTTATCTTAACAGAACTATCTGTTACTTGCAACACTCTATAGACGCATGCTGTTCACACCTCTACCTGTCTATTCATGTCATAGTAGTCGTAGCAATGCTTGATCCTTTCTGAGATAGTAACGACATATAAGCCATGCACCTTAAAGAGTATTTATATATTATTACATGGATTCATGGAATTTCCGCCAAAAAATCTTCTCTTCTGAACATTAACACGAGAGGGCTCTGTTTGCTATGTCTTTTAAGGGAGAATACATGTTACTGTCCCCTCAGAGTTGTTCATTTCCCCGGGCATGTTTGGTCTTAAAGTGTATTTATATATTATTACATGGATTAATGTGAATTGACCAAAGTATTCTCCCTGCCAGCCCATATTTTCCCAAGGGCAGCTAGGCCCCTTCATTAATTTAGAATTTTTACAAATGGAATTTCTGCCAAAAAATCTTCTCTTCTGAACATTAACACGAGAGGGCTCTGTTTGCTATGTCTTTTAAGGGAGAATACATGTTACTGTCCCCTCAGAGTTGTTCATTTCCCCGGGCACGTTTGGTCCTAAAGTGTATTTATATATTATTACATGGATTAATGTGAATTGACCAAAGTATTCTCCCTGCCAGCCCATATTTTCCCAAGGGTAGCTAGGCCCCTTCATTAATTTAGAATTTTTACAAATGGAATTTCCGCTCATTTCCCCGGGCACGTTTGGTCTTATTGGGAACTATGTACATGGCTAGTCATGGAATAATTCGACATACAGTTCACAATATAAAGTATGACTACCCCAGGAGGAAGGAAGGATCAGCCACCACTTAAACCTTTCACACCTTTGGGCTCCCTCCAAATCACTGGCTACCTTTATACCTACTTTAAAATTCCTTTTAAAATAACATTAAATTGACATTAAGCCTACACTAATTCAAACTCCATCACCCCCATTGTGTTTTATTTCTTTGATATTGTGCCCATTGTTAATTGCAATGACATTGCCTGCTGTCTTAAACGAGTTTTTAATAGGGGATAAGGTTGTGGTGAGGAGTTAAAGGTATATATGTATGGAGATTTGGGGCGGAGAGGAGAACTTAGGAGGGCAAAATATAGGTAAACAGAGGACTTCTGGCAGAACATTTTCTTGCTTTGTTTCCAGTTGCACTACATGACTTTGAATGCATTTGCTGATGTTTTACTAAAAATGTTCCTTGTTTCTGATTTTCATTCATATCATTTTCATCCCACTCCATCTTGGTGAGTCGTCAAATAACTCCACAGAGTTCGATGGCCACCAATTTATATTGTTGAATTTAAAATCATTTGTTTTTTGGAAATTAAGACAAAGTCACTAAAAAAAAGCCAGTCAAGAACGAAGAGAACTTCGATGGATCTGGATTGATCCAAATATGCAGAAGCAGCCAGAAAATCTGACCTCATTACTTTAATTAAATATAAATATGCACATTTATATATATACTGCACACCAAAAATTTGCAGTGGGAAACCATTCCAGTTTACATTAGTTAATATAATAACGACAATGATGAGAAGTTTGTTCCTGGGTAAAAAAAAAAGAGAGAAATACGTATTTAAAAAATATCTTCATGATATACTCAAAGATAATTTTCTGATAAGGAATTCTGTATATTCAGATGAATGGATTAAAACAGATATTATCAAGAATGTTGGTCTTACTTTAGCAGTGCAATAATATTCCATTGTGTGTGATGTAATGATGTCATTTTCGTCCTAGAAAATATCTTTTTGTCTTTCTGGACAGCTATTCTGCAAGCTATTTTGCAGAAGTGGGTAAACGCAGGATGCACATTTATTTGGTTCAGCCTTTTTTTAATTTTTAGTCATAATTTAGCATTACTGCATTTCCACCAGTGTTGTCTTTTTCTTTGATTTCATCAATCTATCTAGTTCCTTCCCCTTTCTACTCATAGGTGGGAAAGCATCAACAGTGCATCCCTCTAGGCCACATTCTGGCCACTCTTGATGCCAAGACATCTGACCAACTGTCCTCTGCTTGACGTGACAAACTGTAATTTTTGCTGCCTCCTGCATGTAATTTTACTCACAATTTACACGCATGATGCAAATAAATTTGTTTTCATCAAAATAATTTCTATGGTATAGACATGATTGTGAGTCTGAACTAAACAACCACTGGTTGTTTTCATCAAAATAATTTCTATAGTATAACCATGATTGTGAGTCTGAACTAAACAACCACTGGTTGTTTTCATCAAAATAATTTCTATAGTATAGACATGATTGTGAGTCTGAACTAAACAACCACTGGTTGTTTTCATCAAAATAATTTCTATAGTATAGACATGATTGTGAGTCTGAACTAAACAACCACTGGTTGTTTTCATCAAAATAATTTCTATAGTACAGACATGATTGTGAGTCTGAACTAAACAACCACTGGTTGTTTTCATCAAAATAATTTCTATAGTATAACCATGATTGTGAGTCTGAACTAAACAACCACTGGTTGTTTTCATCAAAATAATTTCTATAGTATAACCATGATTGTGAGTCTGAACTAAACAACCACTGGTTGTTTTCATCAAAATAATTTCTATAGTATAACCATGATTGTGAGTCTGAACTAAACAACCACTGGTTGTTTTCATCAAAATAATTTCTATAGTATAGACATGATTGTGAGTCTGAACTAAACAACCACTGGTTGTTTTCATCAAAATAATTTCTATAGTATAGACATGATTGTGAGTCTGAACTAAACAACCACTGGTTGTTTTCATCAAAATAATTTCTATAGTATAACCATGATTGTGAGTCTGAACTAAACAACCACTGGTTGTTTTCATCAAAATAATTTCTATAGTACAGACATGATTGTGAGTCTGAACTAAACAACCACTGGTTGTTTTCATCAAAATAATTTCTATAGTACAGACATGATTGTGAGTCTGAACTAAACAACCACTGGTTGTTTTCATCAAAATAATTTCTATAGTATAACCATGATTGTGAGTCTGAACTAAACAACCACTGGTTGTTTTCATCAAAGTAATTTCTATAGTATAGACATGATTGTGAGTCTGAACTAAACAACCACTGGTTGTTTTCATCAAAATAATTTCTATAGTACAGACATGATTGTGAGTCTGAACTAAACAACCACTGGTTGTTTTCATCAAAATAATTTCTATAGTACAGACATGATTGTGAGTCTGAACTAAACAACCACTGGTTGTTTTCATCAAAATAATTTCTATAGTACAGACATGATTGTGAGTCTGAACTAAACAACCACTGGTTGTTTTCATCAAAATAATTTCTATAGTATAACCATGATTGTGAGTCTGAACTAAACAACCACTGGTTGTTTTCATCAAAGTAATTTCTATAGTATAGACATGATTGTGAGTCTGAACTAAACAACCACTGGTTGTTTTCATCAAAATAATTTCTATAGTACAGACATGATTGTGAGTCTGAACTAAACAACCACTGGTTGTTTTCATCAAAATAATTTCTATAGTATAGACATGATTGTGAGTCTGAACTAAACAACCACTGGTTGTTTTCATCAAAATAATTTCTATAGTATAGACATGATTGTGAGTCTGAACTAAACAACCACTGGTTGTTTTCATCAAAATAATTTCTATAGTATAGACATGATTGTGAGTCTGAACTAAACAACCACTGGTTGCTTTCATCAAAATAATTTCTATAGTATAGACATGATTGTTAATTGCATGCACTGCTGCAGGTGTGCATTAGTAATTATGGCCTAAGGTATTTGCACTTGTTCGTGATAATTTACATACACAATAAACTGTAGGATTTAACATCCATAACCATCATCCCGTGATAGCTCATCTGGTAGAGCGGAGGACTGTAGAGGTCTCACACTGACATCCTTAGGTCGCTGGTTCAAATCCGGCTCGCGGGAATATTTTTCAAAAAGTTTGTGCAATTGGAATACAGTAGTCAACCTTTGACGTGGATCATGTGTTTTTTTTTACATAAATTTTCGTATGATCCACCTTTCAGGCTAACTGAGCTCTGTATTTAGTATTGATCCTGTCATAACCAAGTAGCATTATGCCAAAAAAACCTTCGAGTGTGATCATTTCCATGACCTTGTTTGTCACATTCGCATTTTTTCATGGAAATTTTACCTTAATAATTTCATAAAAATATCTCAATCGAAAGTGCAGTGAAATTAATCATTTCCATCATTGCGTTGCAAAATGCAACATCTGGAAAGCATGATCCACTTCAAACGTTTACTACTGTATATCAAGGCATACCTTGAGGAAAATATTGTGAAAAAGTTCTTCAGACGAGACTTTTAAAGTTCTGTGGAAATATTATTTAACAAATAAAAAATATAATTATTTTAAAATTAATGGCAGCCAATTTTCTCTGCTGTATAGCAGTGGGAGTTAGTTATGGGTCAAAGTCTTTGATAAGTAAGTGAACCATCCTTCCCTGTTAAATAAACATGGGTCTGTGTTTCACTTACTTACTTATCAAAGACATTGTCCCATACCTAACTCCAACTGCAGCAGAGAAAATTGGCTGCCAATGTTATCCCACATGTCTCACATATCGCCCTTTATGACCCAATATGTTTTCCTCTCATCAGATGAGAATTCATGCTTCTATAAGTAGTTTTGCTGAGGATGTTTAGCATTGATGCAATAGCACCATTTCATGTGTTTCACTTACTTACAGGCGGCACTGTATCTTGAGGCTTTTTAGATGACTTCACAAATTTTCAGGGCAGACAGCACCAAATTATGGTTGGTCGATCCGAAAAGCTAAAAATCAATTATATGTGGCCTTAGGTATCATTTGTTTGGAAATGCAGGTCCACTCTTTAGCCAATATTCACTCCATGTCCACAACACCAGTTACGACAGTTCTGCCAGAATTACTTCAAGCTATATTATCCGTAAACATGTGCAGAAAAAATTTCTGGAACGGTTTTGGCATAATTTAATTACTTTTTTATTGATATGAGGATAATATCTTCATTTCTGACATTCAATCACAGTTACTGATATCTTGCTGAACATTGCTGAAGTGAGTACTCGTTTAAGGAAGATACACTCTGAACGCAAAAGGTTCTTGATGGTATATGTGTGAAGAACCTGGTGCCAAAAAAAATTGCTTAGGGTTCAACTGAATGGAAAAGGTTCAATACTTGGTAGGAAGGCCCTATGACAGGACCCTATCCTCGCAACTTGAGAGAAAGGGGTTCCATTGCCGGAGTTCAGTGCAGCTAGATTATCTAAAAAATTGTTTTGTTTGCTGTTGGAACCTTTTTAAATGTTGCATAATGAACCTTTTAGGGTTCCTCATTAATATCAGCTTATTGAACCCTAAAAGGCTCCATATAGAACTTTTTTGTTAAGAATGTATGTGCATAGATTATATCATCCTACAAATACAACATTTTTAAAAAAAAACATGTATATATCAACATCTCATCAAATATCTTAGATATCAACATGATCAAAGCAAAAACTTTCCTACATGGAAGGTCTCGAGTTGGTACTGAATCAATCGATGACTGAAAAAACATCAACTCTTCCGAAAAAAAGACCCAGTGATAGTGTTTCACAGTGAACTCATGCAGCAGAAAATTTATTGAGAGTACATGTAGGGTGATGCTAATCTAGAATGGTTAACAACATTTCTTTTTTGTCAAACATGCACTTATCAGACAGTAATTCCATCCAGGTAGCAACTGTCTTTTACCGAGATAGCAACTCTCTTTTATCCAGCTAGGTAGCAAAGCAATTTTTTTTAAAGTAACAACTCTTATCACTATTCAGTCTTGTAGTTGCTGGCTCAATACATGGCAATAGCATATCCAAATTCTTGTCATTACTATTTTTTTAAGCCAACATTAAGCAACTTGTTATTTTGGCTCCTTTTGTCATTCGTAATCACAGATCTGCGCAAAATGTTTCGGTTCATATAAAAATTTCTATCTCAATAAGAAAACAAAAATCAATTTAAACATTATAAGCACAAAGAATAGTGCCTACTATATTTTTGAACCAATCGGTGTTATTTTCGTGGAATCAATTAGGTACATGTACAATGTACATGTTACAAAAACTTCGCTTTTCACCAAATTTGATCTCCCGAAAAATCATAAAATCGGACTGGTTCCACATCAGATGTGAAAAAAACAAAAGGCTTAGGTTTAAAATTAGGGTTAAAATTAGGGTTAGGTTTATGGACAGAGTTAGGGTTCGAATTCAGGGAGACCCTGTGTTTCTTCATTAAACTTTTCGGTGACGGTGACTCTCCACGCATGTGAATTTTTCTTCTGCATTTGATGCATTTTATCTCACTGAAACAGCCATAACTATCATCAATAATGAAAAAACATCTTGCTCCCTTAATTTGTGTGAGCAGTGTATAATTGTATCTCCAAAATGCTGTCAAACAAAATCACAGGGATTGGACCCAAAATTGCACTCAGCCCCACTAAAAAAAACATCACACATCCAATCACCGTTTCAAACAATCAGATTTCAATTCTGATTGATAAAAAAAATCAGATTTACTTGATTTAAATCAGATATGTTAACATTTAAATCAACCTATAACATTTTTAATTTATATACCGGTAATGGTATTTAAAAATCTGAAGTCGTGTTAAGCCATTTACTCTTCTTAATAAAAATAAGTACTGAAGTCCTGTACACTCTACTGCCAATGCCAATGCACAAAACAGCCAAAAGCTATCCCGCGAGCCGGATTTGAACCAGCGACCTAAGGATGTCAGTGTAAGGCCTCTACAGTCCTCCGCTCTACCAACTGAGCTATCACGGGATGATGACTATGACTGATTAATCCAACAATTTATTGTATTTAATTTGCATGAATAGTACAAATACAGGCCTGAGGGCATTAATTAGCATTGCACTTCCAACAGGTGTATAACCTGGTGTTTGTAAATGGAACTTCATTGATATGTTATGCAGTGACTCCCTCTGGTGTCATCAGAGAAAATGATTATGCTTCTTTTTCAAATCTGGAATAGACCCCGAAGTCGACTACATAATGTCGACCAGTGAAGTCATAGTTTGCTTTCCAAGCAGCAAGTCAGTGTTCAGTCCAGTCAAGTCAGAGTTGAGACAGCTAAAGTCAAGTCATTGTTGTATGACTTAGCCAATTTTGACCTCACAGAAATGGTTTTGGTATCATTTTCAACAGCATTTAAAGAGCACAAGATGTATATGACACTCTTTTAGGACCTTAGGAAAATCTATGCAAAATAATAACTTCCTTAAATTTCAGAAATTTCTGAAGTTATAATGTACTGTTGACTATTTTTAAAGGAAGCAACCTAAGAAATAGCATTAGTCAGCTGAAGTTAATTGAAGTCAAGTGAAGTCAGAGTTTGACAACTTAGCTGACTAGTCAGTTGTAGTTCTTGCCAAGCAAGTCAGAGTTTTAACTCTGACTGACTTTGGGGTCTGATCTGGAATCCCAAAGGTTCGATAAGTCCCCCACCCCTATAAGGAAGTAAAAGAAATAGGAGCAGCATTGCAGCAGTTGGATTAAGTTCCCCCAGGAGAGATAGATAACTGGGCTATACATCCTGTATTCATGCATGTGCAACAGCGTTGAGATTTGGGTCGTCCAGATTATGACAACTTTTTGTAAAAGCACTTTGTCAACAACCAGGTTACTCAGTCACAGATAATAATGTTTTTGACCAAAAATATTTAGGATGTCACATTTTACAGTCATCCGTATCATTGAAAAAAACCATCAAATTTTCATTGGATAAGTAGTTTTCATAGCTTTGTCACTTTTTAGGTTAGTGTCCCAAATGAATGTGAGAGGGCCAGACAGGAAAGTGCCCTTCCAGCTTGGAAAAATGGCAGTAGAAACAAGTTATTGTAGTGTGCTCCACAGCTGATAAACTATACACTGTAAATTTTGAATTTTGAGTTAGCTAAAATTGATTGAGTGAGATCGTTGCACAATTCCTTTGAGCCAAGATAGCTTGTTGTTTGCAAGTTATAACAACATAAAGATTATCATAACTCAAAACAGCAAGCTGTCATGGCTCAAACAAATTGTGCAACCATCTCACTCAATCATTTGAGCTAACTCAAAATTTCAGAATTTACAGTGTAGGGCGTATTTGCAAATGATATTCCCATGATTTTACACCTAGATAATCGCCAATTTATCTTTTTCATAAACGAAGTGCAGCCAATACTTGAAAATAATTACAGTAACTGTAGAGCCGTATGAACGCTATATTATATTGTCATCAATGCTGCGGGCTTAAGATTGAGTAAATCAAACTTCAATGCAAAACCTACCATAGTTGTTCCAAAACCTAATTGATATTTTAAACAACCAATTATATCCAGAATGTTTAGTGTGTTCATGACGTGTAAGTTCCAATTCATTATTCTGGCGTGCTTGTAACGATCATAATGAGAAATGGGTCAAAATTTGAAAACCTTGAAATTTCAGCTGAAAAATATTTTGAAAATTTTTGTCTCCAGAAATGCCTTTTAAAGTTTGTGTTGGGTAGGTCAAACATCTGCTATCACTGCACTTTCATGTCCAAGGGTCCCAATGCCCTGCTGATCTGTAGGCCTACTGAGGTGATGAACATAGCTGTAATGTTCTTCGACTGTCATTAAAATCACACTTCTAACTAAAAAATCCTGACCACTTAGAGCTATAAACAATGTATTGCCAATGAATAGGGAAATTGAGGTATATATTTTTCACTATTTGGCATGTACGCGAATTTGTAAACCTGCAAAAATGAACATATACACGAATTTAGCGTTCGTGTAAGTGTTAAATATTGCTATCCACGAATTTGTGTATGTGTAATTACGAACATTGTAACCTTAAACTTGGCTCAAACTAACTCTAAACCTAATTTTAACACTAAACCCTAAATAGAGCACTTCCACGAATGTAAGTATTGGCAGATACACAAATGAATAATAAAGCACATTCACGAGTGTTAGTTTTTACATATACACGAGCACCTCTGCTCGTTTTTTCATGTCCACGAATTCGTACATGCTCAGTTTTACACCTCCACGACTTCGTGAACATGCCAAATAATGAAAAATATATACATGGGAAATTTCTTGCACATTTTGGGTCGATTAAGTTCCAGGTCTCTTGTGCCAATTATAGTTGAGAAACTGCATTTTAATCAATTCAAATACCAAATATGTGTGTCATTGGCATCATGCCTATAACTTGAAATCTGTACCACTTAGAGCTGAATAATGTACACTGTAAAATTTGAAAACTGAGTTGATGCAATAATTTGAGCTGTCTGAGAATGTTAATAATTTTCAAGCTATGATAGCTCAATCCTATAAGTTGTGAAGGTATGATAGCTCAATGCTGTAAGTTGTCCAAACGAATCATAACATTAAGCTGTGAAAACATGAAAGCTTCAGTTGTTGCAGGTAGCTTGACATCTCAGTCATGCCACATATAGCGCCATCTATAACAAGCACTTCTCATAAGACTGCATTTAGTTTTAAATAATTATTTACTTACAAGAAAAAATAACATTTATATTACACTATCCCAGAGAAAAAATGAGTAGCACACCACTTTAGCTGGTTACTTTTTTATTTTTGTCTCTCTTTAATTAATTTGTGGGAGTAATTAGATGTATGCTTTCACAAGTCAACCAACATTTCCAAGTCAGAGTGTGTTCAAATATAGGCTTCTAGCACTGTATACCAACTGAGATGAGCCACAGGCCATTGGGATTTATTCACAAGAAATTAATTTTTAAATCTCCTTGTGATGCAATGGTCTTTGTTGAATGCATCTTGGGCCTGTCCAAGATGTGCTGAAATGAAGCATACTGGATCAGGTGGATCCCCTTGAGAGATCAAACAATGTTTCGGGATTACAGCCCATATTCATAAATAACTCTACACTGTAAAATCGGACTCGCTGATTCAGCTCAATTGATTGAGTGAGATGGTTGCACAAGTTGATTGAGCTAACATAGGTTAATGTTTTAAGCTGAGATAACTCAAAATACCGAGCTGAGATAGCTCAAAATACTAAGCTATGTTGACTGAGGTATTCAAGCTGAAAAAACTCAAAACAATGAGCTGTGTTGACTTACAGCTCAAAATATTGAGTTTTGTTGACTTATTGATCCAAGCTGACACAACTCAAAATGTTGAGCTGTGTTGACTTATTTTTAGTCGTTTTTCATTTATATTTGTGTGACGTGTCTTATAGAGTTATTTATGAATATGGGCTGTAATCCCGAAACATTGTTTGATCTCTCAAGGGGATCCACCTGATCCAGTATGCTTCATTTCAGCACATCATGGACAGGCCCAAGATGCATTCAACAAAGACCATTGCATCACAAGGAGATTTAAAAATTAATTTCTTGTGAATAAATCCCAATGGCCTGTGGCTCATCTCAGTTGGTATACAGTGCTAGAAGCCTATATTTGAACACACTCTGACTTGGAAATGTTGGTTGACGTGTGAAAGCATACATCTAACTACTCCCACAAATTAATTAAAGAGAGATAAAAATAAAAAAGTAACCAGCTAAAGTGGTGTGCTACTCATTTTTTCTCTGGGATAGTGTAATATAAATGTTATTTTTTCTTGTAAGTAAATAATTATTTAAAACTAAATGCAGTCTTATGAGAAGTGCTTGTTATAGATGGCGCTATATGTGGCATGACTGAGATGTCAAGCTATCTGCAACAACTGAAGCTTTCATGTTTTCACAGCTTAATGTTATGATTCGTTTGGACAACTTACAGCATTGAGCTATCATACCTTCACAACTTATAGGATTGAGCTATCATAGCTTGAAAATTATTAACATTCTCAGACAGCTCAAATTATTGCATCAACTCAGTTTTCAAATTTTACAGTGTATAAGACACGTCACACAAATATAAATGAAAAACGACTAAAAATAAGTCAACACAGCTCAACATTTTGAGTTGTGTCAGCTTGGATCAATAAGTCAACAAAACTCAATATTTTGAGCTGTAAGTCAACACAGCTCATTGTTTTGAGTTTTTTCAGCTTGAATACCTCAGTCAACATAGCTTAGTATTTTGAGCTATCTCAGCTCGGTATTTTGAGTTATCTCAGCTTAAAACATTAACCTATGTTAGCTCAATCAACTTGTGCAACCATCTCACTCAATCAATTGAGCTGAATCAGCGAGTCCGATTTTACAGTGTATTACCAACAAATAGGAAAGTGGCTATTCTGCAATTTCAGGTCTTTATGACCAAGAGTTATTCAAGTCCTTGAACCAGAAATTTACAAAAACAAACGAAATACTTTCAGTAGTTTGGATTCTGAATAATAATGATAATCTACACTACTCCCTCCAGTGCCCAGTGTCTTTGCTAAACCATATTTCAGATGCTTGACAATGGTAAAATGTTACTAGCACACCATATTTGGCTAGTAGTTTCAGAGAAGAATCAAACTTCATACTAAGCATGTCAGATGCAAGGAAAATGCAAAAATGTTATGTAATAGTCTGTTGAAACATTTATTGATAATATAAACTCAGCAACATTAAA
The DNA here is from genome assembly GCA_026936325.1 of Platynereis dumerilii. Lineage (NCBI taxonomy): Eukaryota > Metazoa > Annelida > Polychaeta > Phyllodocida > Nereididae > Platynereis > Platynereis dumerilii. Next base: position 20,259,168 of record JAPTHN010000013.1, read on the forward strand.
AACGCACACTTTCAAAAAATCTAAAAATAGTACTTTCTCTAAAAGCATCAAGATGAAAGTTTCCTTACTTCTAGTAGTTGCCATCAGGTATATTCACGAAAATTTTTAAATCTCTAAGTGCAGTACTTCTGTTAAATTTAATCGTCGTGGTCACTGTCGAAAATGGAAGTCACAAACTGCACTTCAACACATTTTTAACGCACAATTGGAAATATTGGTTTTGTGGCATACTGGATAGGATTAATCTTATGAAATTTTCACATAACAGGCACAAGACTTCCAAGAGATGTCCTACTCAAGTTTTTGAAAAAAAAAAGTCAATGATAAAGCAGATTTTGAATTAAAAACTCAAAATTTATGAGTTCACATCTTCAAATGAAGCATGTGAACCAGAACTGTTAAATAATGGGGGTTTTATGCTTGCCCAGGGTAGAAACACACACACAGACAATCATTCCATATCAATTGTCTCAAAAATCTGAATAAAACATCATTTTTAAGGTTTTGACAAAAGGCTCCAGTAGGGGGCGTGTCAGCATTGACACTTAATTTTATTAAATTCATGCTCTTTAATTGTGGTTGGGTCAAATATCCCCTTTCCCTAACTCATCAAGCAAGGAAAATTATAAACTTTCCTGGCTTATCAAAAAAGTTTGTAGAAAGAACAGCTAAGTTGTTGAAATCAATGATCAGAGGAAATTGAAGTTTTGTGACTTCCATTTTCGACAGTGACCATGACAATTTCATTTGACACAAAAGTACTGCACTTAGAGATTTGACATTTTTTATGAATATAGGCCTACCTGATGGCAACTTCTAGAAGTGTGCAAATTTTTATCTTGGTATCTTTAGAGGAAGTACTATCTTTAGCCTTTTTAAAAGTGTGCGTTTTTAATGTTGCTGAGTTTATATTCAACTGATTTCAATTCTGGTCACCTGCAACAAAATTTTAGTGAGATAAAGGCAATAAGCCATTTTTGACATGATGCTAATGACAGCATGATGCTAATGATAATTACAGTAAAAATCTTTGTAGGGACCAGTGCAAAACTGGCAGTCTGGCAATATGCGCATGCAATAACCTTATGAACACCAGAAACATGTTCACAGTGATTTTGGTCCAGAAATATGCAGTCAAAATAGAGTAGCAAGGCGTTTGCTAATGACAATTTGAGATAGGACAACTGACATGACGACAGAAATACTCTAATATTTTGGTTTACATAAATGATACAGAGCTACAGATAGTTCAGTTAGTTTTTTGGGTTCTCACACAACATCAGGCACAAGGTTTTCTCACAGAATGTGTGTCCCTTTATTTTTTATTAAGAAACAAATCCGGCTTGATGCTAATGACGTAATATTGGAGACAGTGACACAACAACCTCCTACTCTTATACAGAATATCATTATAGTTATTGGTGACCAGATTTTAGAAGACTGACAGTCAAGTCTCCATGTATGGGAGAGTTTAATTGAATCAGAATCCTGTACTAGTTTTTGAGACGCGATCTTTCAAAGAAAGTGTTGGTGGAGAGAGTCCATTTTCAGGGCGGTTGGCCACTTAAAAGCTATTTTTGATTGGGATAAAAATATTCTGCCACATATTTTTTTGTGTTATAAGTTTTGCTAATATCCTTGTCTATGACAAATGACAACAAGAGGTCCTCCTGCCATCATGAATTATTGTTAAACACTGGAGACAAGAATTTCTGACTTATCAAATTTTGACCCAAATAACAAAAGATGTTGTATGATCTTATATAAAGAACAAAGGCATCACATTTTTCATATTCATTTATTATATAAAGTGCTTGTCTCCTTAAAAAGATTTTGTATCCATGATAAGTACAATGAAATATAGCACAATGAAACAGATGATAATGTACAATGATCGAGAGAATAACCACGACTTCAGCGCAGGCGTCAAACACTGGGCTGTGCGCTAGAAAATACTAAATTTAGAAGGAAGGTATACAAGGAAAAAATGGAAAATGTGACATGGGATGAAAAGCTTGTCCCTAAAAACACTACCCAAGATATAGGATTTATGTACAACGTATTGTTTTATAGCTGAATATTACAAATAATTCATAAGCTGTGGCTTACAGTTATGAATTATGCATTAATTAAAAATTCTGGAGAAAGATAATTTAGAAATTATGTGTACATTTGAAGTGAATTCCAATTCAATTCAAATTTAAGTCTATACATTCAGTTACAGCAGATTCGGTTAGTACGAGTTCCACTGGCTAGTTTTGTAGCCATCAACATAGTTAAGCTTATCTGGTTGGTTCAAGAGCCATCAAAATGGTTAAACATCCTCTGAAACGAGGTGTAAAACATAGAAAGCATTGGAAAACGTAAACTTCTGCTTGAGTGAGCAGCTAGCAGCTTTTAAGTTTGCATCAGTGTCCTTGAGATACGTTTTTATGCTAATCAAATGAGTTTGATTCCATGTCATTCAGTGTCGAAACCAAATCACAGGGATTGTATGTGTATACTACGTTCCCCATGGCCTAATGGTCATAGCAGTTGCTTGTGAATCCACTGGCCTGCGAGGACATGGGTTCGAATCAATTGGAGTGAGCGGGTTGTGGCTGTGGCCAGGGGAGGGTGGCCACTTGTGTTGTCAGGAGGTTCACCCTCCTGTCTGGTGTGAGCAGCAACACTTCCTGCCAGACTCCACAAGGATGCAGGGACAGCAAGGGGGCCAAACAAGAATGGATGACAACAGGCCCTGATTCAAGAGGCATCTGCTGAAGACTGAGCAGTTCAACAAGTGTAAATTTCATTGTAAAGTGCACCAGAATGCCTGCCAGGGTGATGGTAGCGCTATATAAGTAATATAACAATAAACAATACTATCCAATGCAGAGAAACTCATACTATTTTTTTTTAACTGCTGTAACTGTACTTCTACCCATGTTATATAACAATTGCTTTAGAATCTTTCAATTTCACTATAAACCGTCTCTTTGGATTCCATGTCTAATTGATTACGATCAATCGGTTCTACAGCGTGGCCGAAGTATGCTGCAATTTCGTCGAATGTTTTGTTTTTCGTCTCGGGTAGTTTCCAAAACAGGAACGCTATACATATTGCGAATATCACAATGAACGGTAACATCACCAGATCTTCAAGGGCTTGCTGAAAAATAGGATATATATTCAAGATTAATAGACCAATTTCACAGATGGTTTTCTAAGTTAATACTAGGGGAAAAGTGGTGAATACTTTTTAAAAATCCCATTGGCTAACTGATTTCCCTCAATTGCCTCTGGATGGTCCAGCCAAGGTAACTCTAAGCAGGAGTATTTTTAGTGCAATTTAATGTAACTGTAAGGCTTTATAACTTGGTCATCCCTTCAGTTTAAATTTTGAGAGTTGTATTTTTTCGATTTAGACTAAAAACTGTTGCTTTTACTCAGAGTGTTATTACCCAGCAATGCTTATTAGACATGATGATAATGTGTCGCTTCAACATTCTTTTCACTGTTCCTTTTACTCAGAGGAAATTATAAATCAATTATACAGCAGCATTGTCACAAATACAGCAGGATTTGGGTTAGCAAAGTTCCCACACAAAAGCTATCTTTCAATCAAGTACTTGAGTCATATGAATGTATCATTATCCCACCTGCAATGTTAAGAACACTATTCCAATAATGAAAGGATTTTGTTTTGACCAATTTTCCAAAAACTATCCTAAATCAAGTACATGATTCATATAAATGTTTCAATTGTATCATTATCCCACCTGTAATGGTAAGAACACTATTCCAATAATGAAATTGGGAATCCAGCCTGCAAGAACAGCCATACTCATAGCAGCTGGTCTTGGACCTTGGCTGAATAACTCTGCTACTATCAGCCAGGGTATGGGTCCTGAAATTGGAAAATGACACAACATGTACTATTGTACCACATAGTATTAGTATTACGCATCTTTTGGTCTTTATTTCATGTCTCTATCTCAAACGGTTTCTGAGACATTGCATATTTATGATTTTTACAATATTCGGAAAAGGTTAATTTTAAAATGGGCCAGGGGCCTGGGTTTTTATCATCAGATTTTGATGAAATTAGACTTTTTGTGTTTGTAAGAACTTACTTCCCCCAAAAAAGCATGAGGACCTTGACATTTTAAAAATTTTTGCAAAAGTGACAGGCCTACTACATACGAGTCATTAAAATCATCGTCATACTTACATGAAATCCCAAGCTCTTTTCTTTGCTGTTGAACTGTGATGTCAGAGACGACTCTATTCTCTAGCATTGCAATATATGTGTAAGATAATTACAAGCTGTGATGCAATTTTAAACTGGGTTGGATTCCCTGGCTTCTAGCCAATGTGAATGTACCTGAACCGAGCATCACAGTTTCAACAGTGTCGGAGTAAGAATTTTATCAGTGATAGCCCCTGCAACACATCATAAGAGCCGGATAGCCAATGGGCTCACAGTAAAGTATGCATCACAGTTTAAACATTGAGAGGAGCAGACTGGCCTATGCACCAGAGTAAGGCTGCCACGGGCTCACCACTCAGGGGGCCCATGCAACATGCCAAAAATATATACAAATAAGAAAAAAGCCTAAATTCCTATCTTTTGACTGTGATACAATCAAACTTTTTGTTTAGGGCCCCAATGTGAGAGGTCCCTGTATACATAGGAAGAGCCCTTCCACCTTGGCACAAATGCAGTAATACCAAAAAAAGCAGTGAGGGGTCCGTCGACTTATTTTGTCACGGGCCCAAAATGCCATCAGTCCTTCCCTGAACATTGATATATTGAAGGGAGCATTACAACAATTTTGTGATCCCAATCATCTATCACTGGCAATCACCAGCCTAATCCTACCAAATGGCAGCTTTATGAGCATTCACAATAGAAAACTGTTATAATCCCCACAGAGTTGTTTGATTTTACAAACTTGCTAATTTACAACTTGAAATTTCATTGGTCCTTGCTACAAACAAAAGGCTTTTGCAATTTTTGCGAACACATGGATTATGTGATGTAATTTTATTCTGGCAGCCCATTGGCTGACAGACTGTGATGTGGAACTTGCATGGGTTTTCCCAGACCCAATTTTCACTCTGGCATTGAGTTGAAACTGTGATGCTCAGTTCAGGTAGATTCACATTGGCTAGAAGCTGGGGAATCTGACCCAGTTAAAATGACATCACAGCTTGTAGTTAATTTACATATATTGCAATGCTAGAATAGTGTCATCTCTGACATCACAGCTCTATAGCATAGAAAAGAACTTGACATTCCACATAAATATGACGAGGACTGTAAAAATATGGGCAGGTACAACTGAGTCATATAGATTGTCCAAAAGAAGTTACAATTCACTAAATAGAAAGACATAAAAGACATAGCAAAACTAACCTGGTCCAATTGAAAATCCAATGATAGCCAGCATAACAAATGCTATAGCGAGATAGGACACCCATTCAGCGTTACTCTGTAAAAGGAAAGGAAGAATTTATTCAATGACTGAAAGGGAAAGAAAAGGAAGGGCAAAAAATAGAAAAAGGAGAAAGAAAAATTAAGAAAGGAAAAGGAAAGAAGGAAAACTGTACATATCCATTGGAAAAGCCTAGGATTTTTGAAAACAGGGATAGGCTCCCTCGAAGGCTGCTGATCCAGCCAGGAATAATGCCACTGAGCTATAGATACACACATGTAAGGTCGATACACGAGGCTATAATTCAGCCAACTGTCAAAAAATTCAGAGATGGAATCTTTGAGATATTTTTGTCTCGGATCACTTTATTGAGATTTAATTTTGCGATAATACAATAAATGTCAATCATTAAAACACTCTTATTGCAAAATTTTTTTTTTTTTCAGGGTTAAATTGAATTGAAAAGGTTCAATACTTGGTGGGAAGGTTCAATACTTGGTGGGAAGGCCCTATGATAGGCCTTATGCTCCCAACTTAAGAGAAAGGGATTCCATTGTGGGAGTTCAGTGCAGCTGGATTATCTAAATGTTGTTTTTGTTTGCTGTTGGAACCTTTTTAAAGTTGAGTAATACACCTTTTAGGGTTCCTTATCTGTGCCAGCTTATAGAACCCTTAAAGGCCAGGACATCCGAGACCAAGGTAAGGCCAAGGATTAAGCATCCGATACCTAGCCAAGGCCAAGGCCATCAAAATATGGCCCCGAGGCCGAGGCCAGTCCCGACGCCTCAATCACTGGCTCAAAGACAACCGAGACCGCAAGGCCAAGGATTTGGCATCCGAGACCGGGCCAAGACTGAGGCCTTCAAAATATGGCCGAGGCCGGCCTCGAGACCCTGACACTCTGGTTACTTACACTCTGCGTAAAAGCAACGGTGAAAAGAATGTTGAACAGGCACATTATTATCATGCCAGATAGAAGCAGCGTCCTCCGCCCGAGCCTGTCCATCAGATAGATTCCTACGATTGCCGTGAGAAGCTGCATCCCCCCGATTCCGATATTAGCGTACTGGGCATCTTGGACGCTCAGGCCAACGCTCACGAAGAGGGTTGTGGAGAAGGAGATGAGCTGTGTGGTGAAATATGATATAATTCAATCAAATTCATGTAAAGTCCAGGCATTTTATTTTGGCAGTAAGTTTTTAGCCAATAAAACAATTTATGATTCAGTCTGAGGTTTAATTTTTGGTTTATTAGGGTGAGTGCACCTTGACCAAGCATGATTTGGATTAAGTATATGTCATCTCATCCCCCAGCTTCATCATACAGACGCTTACAATGTTAAATTGCTGCTGCTCTTCAGCACATTTAGAGCTCTATTTTTAGTCCTTTGTTGTGACATCATCAGCAGTGTCGGCTCAGTGACATCAATGAAACAATGGTGACATCACAACAGCAGCAATAGTAGAAGCAGTAGAAGAAAATGGCTTCTTGAGCTGTGTTGACAGCAATGCTATTCTTAGACTAATAGGACTACCTCAAAACCAGCGCAACAACATTCCAATACTCCCAAATGTTTATGAAACTGTTTGGTCAAGGTGTCAGGAACAGGAGGAGACAAGTATTTTTGTCATGAGTAAGGTGTCTTTTTAATTATCAGCCAAAAAGTTACTGCCACAAAAAAATGACTGGACTTTTTTTTTAGGCCTGTGGGTCAAAATGCGAAAAAGATTTACAATAACTTTGAATCTTGAACAATTAAAACAAAACAATGCATTACCAGAATTAATATACTACGCATAGGTATTTTCAAATTCTGCTTATTTTGAGCGAAATTTGACGTGTATGAAACCATTTCTCAATATTCTGCCATACCATGCTGATTTTGCATAAGAAGCTATCATAAGTATTTTAAAAATTATGATCAATCAATACAGAATTTAATTTGTATGCATGTGAAGAGTTTTAGTACAATAAATATAATCCAGTATACTTACAATGATGACTCCTGAAAACGCTTGGGACAACTGAATGACAATAGAAATTATCAATGGCATCCGCAAACTTTTGGTTTTTACAACTTGCAAGACAGACATCTGAAACAAAGAAAGAGAAATGCAAAATTAAAAAATTGGGTGTACATGTAACAAAGAAACCAATGAATTGAAATGGTTTAATTTTCTATGATTTTAATTGCAATAGAGATCAATCAAACTCATCATCATACCCTTTCTTCAGCTTTGTCTGCTTCTCTGTGGTATTGTTTGAGTTCTTCTTCTATGGCTTCATCTCCAGGTCCTCGGAGTTGACGCAATGCTGAAAAGAGTTACAGTATTGCTCGAGGCCGAAGGCAGAGGCTAACAGTAGGTGACTAATACTCACGAGGGTCAAACAGGTTGAACTGTAACTCTTTCAGCCCTACAGGTAACGTCTGAAATATCACACTGAGGCTTTGTCTGTTCATGACGCCCAAATGACACCACCTCAGGCCCGTAGCCAGGGGGGGTGCGACGGGTGCGAACGCGTCCCCCCCCCACGCCCGAAAATGGTCCCAAAAAGTCCACTAATTAGGTCCAAAATGGTCCCAAAACCAAGAAGATATGACTGACTTCCGTTATGAAAATAACGGACCATATCGCGAAAAAATACCACATAGTATTCGGAAAAAACAAATCTAACATCCTAAAAATTGGGAAGAAGAAGGAAATAAAACAACCACTAAAACTAGGAGACATGGAACTAGAATATGTCGACAACTATAAATACCTAGGAATAACAATAAACTCCGAAAACACACTAAAGACCCAGATCAAGAACATAAATGCAAAAACCGAAGCTGCATACCAAACAATCATGAGCCTACTAGGAAACGAAGAATTCAACCAAAGAGAAAAATGAAAACAATATGGAAACTAACGGAAACATGTATAATACCAATCATAACATACGGATGCGAAACATGGATAACGAACAAGACGGAAACAAACCAACTAAACAAGATTCTAGACAACATAATAAGAAGAATACTCATGACACCGCATAGCACGCCAAGAGAAGCCCTATACCTAGAAACAAATCTACTAGACATACAACGAATAATAGACAAGAAAAAATTGAATATGTACTATAGAACAACTAAAAGCCCAACACAACTAACAAAACAGCTGATAACTGAACCAAATAACATCTGGAAAGACAACATAGACAAAATAATGGAAACATACCATATGGACCATACAACCCTCGAAAACATGAGACCAAGTGCAGCAAAAAAGTATATACGACGAAAAATACAATGACAATTCTGAAAATAAATAACAAAAGACACCACCAAAAGTAAAATAGTATACCTGAAAGATGGATACATTGGAGAAGAAAAAGCAACATATACAAATAACCTAACAAGAAGAGAAACAAGCATACTTTTCATAGCCAGCACAAGAATGACGGACTTCAAAGGCAACTACAAAAATAAATACCCAGACCAGGAATGCAGGTTATGCAAAAACGAGGCAGAGACACAAGAACATATACTGGAACAATATGAAATAACAAACCAACACAATCTCCAAATTACAAAACAACTGTTATTTTCACAATCAAAAACAATACAAAAATGGTGACACAGAAAATCAACCAATTATTAACCCTAATGGAACAAACAAACTAGGACACAAAACGTAATAACCAGGAGAACCAAGAAGAACGATGACCAAACCACTAGAAACCAAGACATGAAGTGCTGCTCCCATCAAGGGTAGAGCTAACCCGGCGACCCGAGAGAATGCACACCGGAAGAAGAAGAAGAAAGAAGATGTCAGGTAATTCAAGTGGCAATTAGGTGTGATTGAACTGCCCAAGTGACCATAGAACTTCACAGCCATTCTCAATTGCAATTCACACCTATGAATGAATCCCCACTCCTAATTGCAATTTAACCCTTCTGGGTCTTAGCAGAGTCAAGTGTTTACTTTTAAAAATTCCAATTAATAAACATGGCCATTCTTTGCTTTGATTGTTTTCAGTAGGCCTGCTGAAGAACATCTTAAAAGAGTTGTGCATACTGCATATAGGGGAAGTGTGCCTATTTGGACCACCTTTAGAACATCATCGTATGCCTATTTCACATATTTTGCATAAAACCGCAAAAATAAGTTTTTGATATCTGGTCCAATTTAAGATTATGGAACTCTTATTGGACCACCTGTGTTCCTGATATTGGACCACTGGACCATTGCTTAAATGGAGACCTGGTGGTGCAACATATAGGGACTCTTCATTGCATTGCACCACCAGGTCCGCATTGGACCAAAGTCACATGTACATTTCACATTGAAAAAAAAAAAAAAAGGTTTTACCCTTTCCATTTTCTTATGGTAGCAATTTATCTATGAAAAGCAGAATATTTGCCACATAACAGTGTTATAATGGACATTGGACAATGAATTTCCTTACCTTAAAATTGGACAACAAGACCCAATATTGGACCAGTGGTCCATCATGAGGCACTATCAGTGGTCAAATAGAGTGCCTTTCGTCAAATTATAGTTCTTGCACATATATACTCAAATAGATATTCAAATAGATCTATACAGGACTTCTTATCTGCTATCAGTTTCAGTAACAAAGATCATGTACTACATCCCCAGTTATTACAGTCATAACTGTATTTCTAACTTTCAGGCATGCCACCCAATTTCATAAAAATTCTTGTCTCTTCCCATGTTTGTCACGTGTACGGTCTCTGGATGCCCCTGCCATGCACATCCCTGCCAGTGGGCTGGGATGGCTGTTATGATGACATTATAGACAAAAGGAAACGTTTGTTAAACAGTTTAAACTCTTGAACTATTTGGCACTTATGCTGGACTTGAACCTGGAAAAGGGAGAAGAGAGCAGTCAAAGGATGCAAGAACTGCATTGCACATGTTGATGTTGGAGAGGAGTCAGAGTCATCTGAATGAGAGAACGCAGCACAGTTGGAGTCAGAATGGGAGAAAGTATAGAGGGAGGAGGTGGAGAGGGCAGAGGAGATGGATGAGCTCGGACGAGAGCCAAATGTTGTGCTGTAGGAGGGATATAAGAGCCAGGGAGGAGTCACAACAGGAGAAAGTATAGAGCATGTAGAGTGAGAAGACAGAGAGGAAGGAATCATAGAGGGAAGAGGCAGACAGGCCAGAGGAGAAAATGGAGGCAAGAGCAGTCTAAGGAGCCAAGAGCCACACTGTAGGAAGGAGACTAGAGCTGGGAGGAGGTTCATAATGGGAGACTCAGCAAGAAGAGTGGGGGGGGGGGGTATTAGCTAGGGGAAAATGCCAAGAAGGAGGAGGCAAAGAGAGATGACCAGATAGGGAGGGGGCAGACAGCAGAAAGAGCTATCAGGAGGATGTAAGGACTGGGAAGAAGGCACAGAGAGCGGAGACAGAACATGCTACTGTGTATGTAGGTCCCATATTACATCATGGCTTGCCTTTGATGGTGAAGTTAATTCCCCAAACTGTTCAGAATTCATCTGTAGCCATCTGGGACCTAGGAGCTGGGTATTTAATTGGCTTGTTGCTTTTGGGTATCCCAAGACCCCCTGCTTCATTGAGCCTCCTAATAATTAATTAGTAATGATCTACATTATGTCAGGATATATTTCTGATTCTGCATATTTTATTTCTGAATCCATGCATAACAGTAGGCCTACATTTTGCTCGAAAATAATATTTGAAAGACACATCCCTCAGCCAATGAGAGATTTTTGTGAGAATTAATACAACAGCAGTTTGCCCTAAGCATAAAAGTGATTGACCTCAACATGATCAGAAAGGCTTAGAATGCACCATTTTCATTATTTTTTCCCAAATTTGCCTGGGGGGCATGCCCCCAGACCCCCCTAGGTGCTCGCGCAAAAGTCCACTCTTCCCATAAAAGCACCCCCCCCAAAAGAATTTCTGGCTACAGGCCTGCACCTGCAATGCTGTTGCCATGACGTCATCTATTGTTTATGCATGACTGGACAACAGTTCTAAAGGTAATGTTGACTGGCCAACAGTACCTTACCTGGGTCATCAGTCATTTCTGACTCATGTTATGCGACCTCAATTCAGCCAATCAGAGAAGAGCCTACATCTGTGAGGTGTTATAATATACAAATATTGACTGGTGTCCAGGGCAACAGTAGATGACTATCACTCACGAGGGTCAAACAGGTTGAACTGTTGCCCAAATACACTAGTCAATTGTTTTATAACACATCCCAAATACAAGTGGAATTCATAAAGTAAAACTTTTTTTCTGTCAGAAGTCCTCTGTTTACCTATTTGTCCCTCCTTTCCCCTCTCCAACCCAAATTTCCTTAAAACTACCTTTGATTCATCACCAAAACTTTATCCACTATTAAGAATTCACTTAGGACAGCTGCAAAGTAATCTCAATTTACAGGGGGCACAATATCAAAGAAGATAGACACAATGCAATTTTAAACGGTAGTTTAAAATAGGTAATGGTATGAAGTGATTTGGGAGGAGAAAGAGTGTGAAAGGGTAAAGCAGTGGCTGATTCTGCCTTCCGGGTGGGGTAGACTTACTTAATTTTGAGTTGTACTGTAGTAGGCCAATTAAGAGAAGAGAAGGACACAGAAAAAAGACAAAGGGTGATTGAAAGTGTTCTCCAACCAGCTGGAGGATGTACTACTCACCTTCTGTAGCTCCCTCTTTGTCTCCTTTGACCAGCAGAAGATATCTTGGCGATTCCGGGCAGAATACAGTCAGTAGAAATATTTGTAACACCATTGGAACTCCTGCCAAGCCTACCAAGGACAAAAGGAAAATTGAAAGCGCATAAAAATTACGGGGCCCTTTTGTGCTATTTGAGCGCATGATGGATCATAATCACTGAAAAAAACCGCATCTCTAGTCAGCATTACAGTCAGAAAATTGGATACACAAAACAAGTGGAGTGTTGCACTGCGAAAATGGCACTTTGTGACACATGATAGCTGGTGAAGTTTCATCTTCTCCACACTCAACATGGGAAACATTGAGGCTGTTTGTCTACTCATGATCAAGAGAAGGCCATTTGACGTGTCACAACTGATTTTAGAGTAAAACTCTGATGCATAATCCTTTCGTTTGCCTGTCACCAGCAAGCAGGGTTAATCTCAACTAAATCAAATTAACATTGTTCTTGGGACAAATCATTAGCATGATGACACATGAAGTGCCATTTTCAGAGTGTATCAGTCCACTCTTTTTGCATATTTAATTTCCTGACTGTAATGATTATGAATTATAAATTGAACTTTAAGTTGGCCTAAGGATAAATGCAGATATTGAATAGTTGTGCAATTAATACTTGAACATGTTTTAATTCATTTTTGAAATTACGTTCAGAAATGCTATTCACAATTCCATTATACCAGGCAAAGATGGAGCCACTGTGTTCATTGTAAGCTGAAAGTTCCAGGTGGCAGGACAATCCAATCCACTCTTGAGTGTGCTACCTTCTTGCTATCACAGCAGTAGCTGCAGGTTTACAGCAAAACATTTTTACAGCCTTCCACTTTGATAAAGAAAAAGAGTGGACTGTTGCACTGTGAAAACTGCACTTGGTGTGTCATTATGCTGATGATTTGTCATGATCATACCCAATACTTTCAATGTTAATTTTATTTAAGGAGACTGATCCCACTTGATGGTGACAGCCAAACGAAATGATTATGTATCTGATTTTCACTCTGAAATCAGTTTTGACAAGTCAAATGGCCTTCTACTGATCATGACTAATCAAACAGCCTCTATGTTTCTCATGTAGAAGTAGAGAACATGACTCTTCATCAGCTATCATTAGTCAAGAACTGCATTTTTCACAGTGAACTGATCCTCATTGTGTCTATATCAAAGTGGAAGGCTGACTGTTAGTAGGACTCACCTGGAAGTAGCGGCCATAGGTCTGGAGTCCCTAAAACATTTCCAAGGCCGAGACTCTGAGCGAAAAGCACTCCAACTGTGATGCCCAACATACTGACAGTTCCAACTGCTCCCCGCAAGTGTGTGGGCGCCACCTCTGCGTTGTATATTGGTGAGATTCCTGAGTAAACTCCTACAATTGACAGATAGACAGATAGACAGATAGATAGATAGATAGATAGATAGATAGATAGATAGATAGATATGGTAGTGCAGCCCTCTAAGCCCAGTTCTGGGCGCTCACGAGGGTTGATTGATGAGATGGGAGAGAGACAGCGGGAGTCCTCAACATGTTACACATTTACCCCATGTGAGGATCTTTTACTTGCCCAGCATAGACAATGATAAAGGGGGCCGCCAATTTAACGTCTCATCCGAACGACATCCAGCTGGGATTTTGCTCATGAAGGTACACTGAAAATTTTGGGTTCCCCACCCGGGGTTCGAACCCATGCAGGCAAAGACCTTCAGCGGAGCAGGCGGGAACCTTAACCACTTGGCCACCCAGCTGCATTGAAGACACTTTCAATCATTAAGGATGGATGGATGGATTATTGGGACTTTACGTCCTGCATTTATGCACTTGGAAGCCTAATCAGGACAGGAAGAGGACACAGCCATGAAGCGAAGGACGATTGAAGCAGTCTTCCAACATAGGCCCAGTTGGAAAATAGCTTGATTTATACCATACCCATGACCCATCAGCCAATCAGAAGCCTGTATTTGGCTGGTATATATCATATATTCTTTTTTGTTCACTTATTCGCCCATGGGAGTATATAGGATATATAAGCCTCATTGTTTAACAAAGCTCATAACACAAACAGCAAAACTGTACCAAACAGTGAATTACCAACAAAAGTTAAATAAAACAAAAGTATTATAAAAACCAGATGTCTGCGACAAATCCTTAAATCCTTTTATTTGACCCTAGAATAGATTTTAAAATCAGTAACACAACTAAAGGGTCAACCATATTAGATCTCAGGGAGGGAGAGGAAGCTTGGAAATTTTATTTGAAAATAAATTATTCCTTGTCTAGTTTTGGTGCGATAAATACCTTTTTAGTAGTTGACTTGAAATAAGTTGTTTCTTAAAATGGTTTCGTTTGACTTAGAAACAAATATTTTAGGACGTCATCCAGTTATAATAAATAGGCCCAATTACTGCTGCAGTTACCATGAAATAAATAATGTCCTGTCTATTAAAACTCCACGCCTAATCTGATGGTTGCCACCTAATAATTCAAATGCAAATATTCATCTAATTTTGAAAAAATTTTGTACCCAATTATTTTTTTTGCCAAATTTTCCCCCTAATATATATGTTTTTCTAAATCCCCTCCCCCTAATTTCTTACCAAAATGGTTTGTTCCAATCTTTTTTATACACTTTTCTTAACTTCCCCTCCTCTCCCGCCCTAATATTTTTTCAAATTTTTTTTTTTTCTAACAAACATTTTCCAACTGATTTTTTTTCCCCAAATTTTTCTATTCACTTTATCTTTCTTTTTTTCCTAGCATTTTTTCCTCATTTTCCGTTCTTTTAAACTTTCGTTTATTCAAAGAATTTCATATTCATATATATATGTAATTAAACTAATCCCACATGACAAATTGTTTCTCGCTGTTTTTTCTTCTTCTCTCAAATCCATCTTGTTTTATTTTCTTTTTAAATCTCTTAGTTTTTGTTGTATTTTGTTTTGTTTAAGGTATAAGTCAGTTATATCCCTTGTTTTCGTGAATATGTGATAATCCTCGGCTACGCCTCGGATATATCACATATTCACTCAAACGTGGGATATAACTAGCAATTAAACCCTGGACCAAGGAATTACCAGCCTAGCACGCTACCACTAAACCAACCCTACCCCCTAGAATCATCGAGGAAAATAAAGTAAAAATTTACCTTTTATGGATTTCAATACAATAAAGAAACTTTTTTTTAGATGTGGAAAGTGCCCTGCTGAGGTTGTGGGCACTGCAGGGTTTTGGAAAATGTACTAAATTGGACATTACCTATAGTGTCAGACTGTAGGTCCTACACATATAAATAATGCCATCCAGTGACACTTCACAAAACATTTTACCTACCACACGCGAATCCTGTACAGAAGCGCCCGATGATAATCATTTCATAAGATTTAGCGTAATACGACAGAGACATCAGCAGGACCCCCGTCAATCCTGGGATTGTATTCACCATCATTCCTGATTTTCTGCAACAACAACAAAAATATTGCAATTATATAAATCATTATGACATCGAATTTGGACTTTAATTATTTACAGTCTGTCACTTTGATATAGAAAAACTTAGGACCAGTTCACTGTGAAAAATGCACCACCTGACTCATGGTAGCCGATGAAGTGCCATCTTCTACTTTCAACGTGGGAAACATAACGCTGTTTGATTAGTCATGATCAAGAGAAGGCCATTTGACTTGTCATAACTGATTTTAGAGTGACAATCCGAAGCATAATCCGTTCTTTTGGCTGTCGCCAACAAGCGGGATAAGTCTCCTTAAATAAAATCAAATTAACATTGAAAGTTTTGGGTATGATCATGACAAATCATCAGCGTAATGACACACGTAGTGCCATTTTCACAGTGTAACAGTCCACTCTTTTTCCATATCAAAGTGGCAGACTGTAATGATTCCAAAATACAGCAAACTGGATGTTGTTCGGATGAAATATAAACTATACTGTTAGGAGCGTATAGGTGACAGAACATTCCTGAAGATATTTCACCCGCAGAAATGTGTGACAACTGTGACATGTCGAGAATTACTATCTAACAATGACAATAATTTATAGTTAAGAATTTCAATGGAAACTCCATCCAACCTACCTGCCAAACTTCTGAGCAAACAATCCAGCTGAAATTCCTCCAAATATCCCTCCGAGAGCATGAAAGGAAACGGTCAGTGACCACAGGAGGGTGAGTGTGCTTCCTGATATGTATGACCCCTCTCTCTCCATGAAGCTGGCATTATAGAACTGCTCTACAACCTGGATAAAATTTTTAATTTGTTTGCTTTTGTTTGTTTGTTTGTTTATTATATGTTACCAGAAAAAGCTAAATGCTTATCGAGCTGGCACCATCAGCATGGATTATAACATTATTACAATGTGACATGATAATTTGAAATGCAGGTAGAATAATGATAAGTTCATAAGTAATATTTACATTAAACAAGGGCAACATACAATAATTTTTCAAGAACATATAAATGATTAATTGCATTATTCAGGTAATTCCAAGTATCCAAGAAATTTCTTATTCAAATACTAAATTTCATTGACAATATTGTAGAGGTGCATTTTTCCCACTTAGCATAGAGTAGTGTGGGGCATGCAGCCCCCCTTAACTTCGAGGTGCAATTTGACCTACTTTTTGTGGTCGATTATTTAAATGCTTATGTTGTCAGGAAGGGATCACTTGACTCTACTTATAACATAGTGAAACAAATGTCTACCAATTTTAATGAAGAAGTTACGGTCCTTTTTGTAAAAAATATAAAATGGCCTTCTTACCCCACCCATCAGGCAAGAAGCCCCCCCTATTATATTATTATTTCAATTAGCTATTCTATCAAGATTTAAGATAAAGTACACATTATGAAATGGTTCCTGAAGCAGCTTCGAGGCCTCTGATTTTGTAACACCCACTGATTGAAAGAGTTGCCCCGCCAGACTTCAGATATTTATAATTTTTGAAGTTATACTGTTAAATTGTGGCTCTCTAAAAGAAAACAAGAACGCAAACTAACAAAATCTGAGAAATAGTCTCCTAAAGTGTTGCCATGGTAACAAGAAAGAGATTCAAAATCAAAATTTCACCAATAATGTAGTGAGACCAGTAAAGGGCACCACATTACTCATCAATGAAAGCCTTGCTTTCACAGCAACTGTGATACACCATAATAAGTTTTATAAGAATTATTTTGACAAAAGCAGACTTGTCGCCATGGAAACCAAAATAAAACATCTCCGGTCTAAGAAATTGATAAAACCGTGGCCACCATGAAAAAATTCAGAAAATTTCCTTTCCGACAGTACCAAATTTGAGGAGGTGTGGATCGCTGCGAACAGAAATCCCAATTTTGAGGAGTTGGCTCCCTAACTATAAGGGGGGCTGCATGCCCCGCGCTACTATGATGGGGTCGATAGCATAGAAATACATGGAACGGACATGAGCCTGCATGACGCCACCTCGAGATGGGGTCACCAAATCCGCCATATTGGAACTGTCCTGAGACATGACGTCATTGTGAAGTCACAGCTGCTGCAGGAGCAACAAGCTGTTATGTTTGGTTGATTGTGACGTGACATGACACCATTGTTAGTAGTGATGTCACTATTATTGGTTACGTCACGGTCACTAAATGCCAGGCTGCCAGGCAGTTCCAAGATGGTGGATTTGGTTGCTTCATCTGCTAGAGCCTCATGTATGTTTTATGTATTTCTATGGTCAATACTCCATAGACATCCTAAGTTGATTGCCCACTTTTAGTATTGGCAATGCCGTTAATCTATAACGTTCCGCTTGATTTCTTTTTCAGTTTTCCGAGCCATTCCAATCCTCAAGGCCTGGGCACTTGCCCAAATTGCCCACATGTAAATCTGGCCCTGTACATAGCCATCTACTCTTCATGTCCAATAACATCTTAAAATCGAAATTCTATAAAAGTAAGATTCATACCACTTGTGGAGCATTAAAGACCGTGACGTTGTAGCCGTATGAATACATCGACAAAGCAGACGCCGCTACCGAAACAATAAGTGTTCCAGTTGTTTTTTCATCTTTCTGAAAAATAACAGGAGGTCTTCATCATTATTAATTGGAACTTGAAATCAATGGAGCCAATTTTCAACTCCTCAATGATCCAGTGATGGAAATGGAAAATTTTTGTCGGGGGAGCTCTCGGCTCGTGCGGCAGCGGCTTGCCATTCCAAATTTATAAAATGGAAATGATTCTTCCACCAGAGCATAATTTTGGCTCAAAATACCATGAAGACTGAAAAAGTAACATGATAACTGTAATTTTACCACTGATCATTGGGGGAGCTGTAGCAGGGTACAGCTCCCCGCTTTTTTTGGTCAAGGGAGCTCAGCTCCCCCAAGCTCCCCCCCCATTTCCATCCCTGTTAAGTGATCCATGCACACTGTATGGAAATACTAGAGCATCCTACTTTATAAAAGAAGGTTTGCACCATTTTGTTGTGTTCCATACATTCCTTCAAGTTTGCATTAATCAGGCTGGCATTACACCAATCTCTCTCTTTTACAACCTTCTTGACAGTGCCATACTCAGTGCCATGACTCTGGTTTCTTTTGGTATAATTCCCCTGCCAATTCAGGTTCTGGGATCTCAACACTTTGTAATTCACCAGACAATGTGTTACATTTTTTTCTCTTGTAATTTTATATGTAATATACTCTATATCCATATTTATTTACTCCTGCTACTATTATAGACAAATTCTAATGATTTTCATTCAATCACACAGGTCTCTTCCTTCACTAACAACTGGTAGTAGTGGTAGTATCGTTTTCCCTGGGCTCCGGAGAGTTAAGGATGCCCCACTTTCAAATTACGGGGTGAACATGATTTTATATATGTCATAATATATCTTTTTATTCCAATCTGTAAGTTGGAAATCTGTTTATGGGGCCCTCTAGTATATGATACTAGGGGAGCAAGGTAACTTCATAGTCGGTATACTAGCCCTGGTGGCTAATGTTTATCTGTTATTATGTGCTTCAGACTTAATAATTTTGGCTAAAAATACATGAAGACTGAAGAAGTAACATGATAATTGTAATTTTACCCCCCATATCCATCACTGTAATGATTCATGCACACTGTATGGAAATACTAGAGCATCCCACTTTATAAAAGAAGGTTTGCACCATTTTGTTTTTGTTTCCATGCATTCCTTCAATTCTGCATAAATCAGGCTGTCATTACACCATTCTCTCTCTTTTAGAACCTTCTTGACTGTGCCATTATCCATATTTATTTACTACTGCTACTGTTACAGACAAATTCTAATGATTTTCATTCAATCACACAGGTCTCTTCCTTCACCCACAACTGGTAGTAGTGGTAGTATCGTTTTCCATGGACTCCAGAGAGGGAATGATGCCCCACTTTCAATTACGGGGTGAACATGATTTTATATATGTCATAATATATCTTTTTATTCACATCTGTAAGTTGGAAATCTGTTTATCGGGCCCTCTAGTATATGATATAAGTGGAGCAAGGTAACTTATTTTGTAATTTTGTAATTTATTTTGTAAGTCAATTTTAAAAATAATTATTAAACAGATCAAATTACCTTCTCAATGTCCTTTTCACTCTTCATGGCAATGAGTCTTTGAGTTAATTTCTGGAAATAAAAATTACATAAAGTCATAGGCCTACGGGACAGGCGTTTCGCGGGGGGGGGCTGCCACTATTTTGCCCTGAAATTTTAGCATTGCGCGGATGTGACCAGGGCAGTGGATCTGCCCTGATTGGTCAGGATTTGCCCTGATATAAGCCATTTGCCCTGATGATAGGGGGGCTGCAGCCCCCACTGACCCCCTGCGAAACACGCCTATGCATAAAGTTGTCGAATGCACTCGATTCCATCATTCAAAGTCTAAAATTTTGCGTTAAGAAGTGTACGAATATTCAGTTTAAAAAATTATAAATTTTGCTTCAAAAAATATAAGAAAATTTAATAAAAACACTTACAATTTGAGGAGTATAATTGCGAAGGCAGGTTCCCTCAAGTACACGTATTTGTCAAGCGATTTCCATATACGTTGCAAGCCTGTATTGTAAAGGAGTCAAGTAATTCCAATGCTCTCCGTGCTGAAACTGCTGCATGAATTGAAATTCTGTCTTATATACTTTTGAAGATACCTCCCAAGATACAAAATCATGTCAATTAGATGATGCGCCTGTGTCGATGCATCACTTGTTGAAGATCGTCCTATATGTGGAGATACACTCTAAAAAATTTCAGAAAAAATTGGTTTTTTAGATTCAAAACGGTTTTTTGAAAAACCAAATTTCAATGCAAAAAACCAACATGGATTTTTTTAAAAATCCATGTTGGTTTTGCATTGAAATTTGGTTTTTCAAAAAACCATTTTGAATCTAAAAAACCAATTTTGTCCAGACATTTTTTAGAGTGTAGTGAAAATTGTGTTGTGTTATCGGCATTGGGCATACCCATATTTTATCAATATTTTTATCAGTTACTGTCAGTCACCGTCAGTCGTCATCTTACAATTTTTTAGAATGCTTCAACAAACAAAATACTAAGCATCTACCTGATAAAAGCAACATCTATGTGCTTATGGATGTGCGCCAAAATCAAATCAGCCCTCCTTTGTCGTTATAGGATAAACGCCGGTTTCATCTGACAGCCTGCAGATGGCCAGAGTAGGGGTCTCCTTTGTGGCTAGTGTAGAGACACACTAGATCCCCCACCCCCTTTATCTGCCAAAGAGATGCCCCATTTTACGGTATTTTAAACAAGAAGGAGTATAACCCCAATTTAAGGTACTTTAAACAGGAACGTTTGACAGAAAAAAAGGTCAGAACTTTATACATTGAAGGTTTCATCACCAACCATCATAAATGCAATGTTGAATTAGTTTTTTTAAAAGTTTTTTCGTGTATTCATAGAGTAGGGCGGGGCAAAAAGTAGTGATGCAGACCGGACCACCTTTTAGAGGGTGGTCCGGTATTTACAAAAGTGGTCCGGTCCTGGTCCGGTCCAGGATGAGGTGGTCCAATTTTGTTACTGGACCGGTCCAGAAGCGGTCGATCGGCATTAAAAAAATTATTATAAAATGAGGGTGAAAACAAGCTATATGACATAAATTTCATTTTTAAGTATTACGAAATTCATGCGATACTCTTCATGACATGAAAAATCACTGGACCGGTCCGGACCGGCACTTGACCCGCTCCAACACCGGACCGGTTTTTTGTAGGTGGTCCGGTATTTTGACGGTCCAGGGCTGGACCGCGGACCAGACGGTCCAAGGCGGTCCGGTCTGCATCCTTAGCAAAAAGCCGGGGTTAGGTGAGAGGCCGGCCCAGGGTTATGTCTAAACTTACATTTTCAGTGTGTTTTCTTGCTGATAGGATTGAACCCAGTGACTAATCAGGTAACGTCACAAATTTTCAGGTCAAACAGCACTAAACCATAGTAGAGATTAATAAAAGAAACGAAATAATGTGCATAGTCTTTGTAACTTTGATTAATTCTCTGAAAGGGGTTGTCAGAAATAACTTTGGAAATTTTATAAAGTATGATGGATATCTGCATTGCTCCACTTTTTGACCGTCACACCAATATGATTTGGATCATGTTTTTTGTATTTTAGTTCAAAATAATGAGGTCAAATTAATATATGTGAGTGTGGGGGGGGGGGGGGTTGAGAGGCCCCACATGGTATGGGGCATGAGGCCCCCTTCACTGGGGCCTCAAAGTTGCTTCAGGAACCATTTAATAATGTGTTCTTAACCTTAAATATTAATAGAATAGCTAATTGAAATAGAAAAATTGGCCGAAATTTACACAGGGCAATAAATATTAAAAAATAAAAGTATGAACAGAAAAATTCTGACATTCAGAGAAAAGTAAATAGTATGCATTAAAAAGTAAATAGAATGAATTAAAAAAAGATCCCCAAGAAAAAACATTCTAGCTGAATGCGCTCGTAAAAAAATTTGCCATAGGATTATAATAGGGGGGCCTCTTGCCCGATGGTTGGGTAAGAAGGCCATTTGCAATCTTTTACAAATTTGGCTTTAACTCCTTTATTAAAATTGGTAGACATTTGCTTCACTAGTTATAAGTAGAGTCAAGTGATCCCTTCCTGGCAGCACAAGCATTCAAATAATCAACCATAAAAAGTAGGTCAAATCGCACCTCAAAGTTAAGGGGGCTGCATGCCCACCCTACTCTATGTAATTTATTTGCTTCATTTTATTACGTTTGTACACAAGATCAAATTATCTGACCATAGAAATACATAGAACGGACATGAGGCAGTATGATGCCACCTCAAGATGAAGTCACCAAATCCGCCATATTGGAACTGCCCTGAGACATGACGTCACAATAGACTAATTATGATGTGACGTCATGCCATTGTTATAAATGACATCACAGTTATTGGTGACATCACGGTTACATTGTGCCAGGATTCAGGGCAGTTCCAAGATGGTGGATTTGGTTGCTTCATCTGCCAGAGCCTCATGTCCGTTCTATGTATTTCTATGCATCTGACATGATATAGATATCCATTGATTCGCAGATTCTGATTGAATAAAATGAATCAAAACAAACAAATGCTTGGTCTTATCTTTATTATGCCAAAGTTTAGCTACTGAGAAAACTATTCTATAAAATCAATAAATCCGTCCTAGAAAATGTCTTTCTGTTGTTTTGTTTAACTGTTGCATATATTTCTACAATTATAATTTCCTTCTTTCTTCTCCAGTGATTTATCGTGCCATAATTCTTTGTTTTCTTGCCCTAGATGTCAGTTTTTATTGGTTTATCTTTAAGTTTCTTGATCCTGTTGATTTACTTTTGACCATATAAAAGTATTGGCATATTTTTACAACATCTGGTTTGGCCATTATAATCATGATATATTTATACTGGGTTCATTTTGTAGCCTTCACATATATC
This sequence comes from Platynereis dumerilii, assembly GCA_026936325.1. Taxonomy (NCBI): domain Eukaryota; kingdom Metazoa; phylum Annelida; class Polychaeta; order Phyllodocida; family Nereididae; genus Platynereis; species Platynereis dumerilii. The sequence goes on from JAPTHN010000013.1 coordinate 20,282,255, forward strand.
TTGAGGGCCTATAGGTGGCCTGTTAGGGGTCCTCAGAGATGTCCTGAGGGGCAAATTTTATTGGATTTCTAGATATTCTGTGGGCAAAAGATATATATATTATATATATATTAGTGCTACAGACTTCAATCTAGACAATTAAACAAGAATAAGTAACCCTTTATGAAAACGTGAATATCTCAAAGACCTCTTCTCCAATTTCTGTGAAAGTTGGCCAGTTTGTAGGCATGCATATTGATAATGTGTGTGTGTATTGTAGCTTTATTGCATAAATTTTGTTGTTTGAGCCAGCAGACCCCGAGTGCACATACCCCTATTTTCAAAAATAGTTTTTGCTTTCAAAAAAAAATTTATCGAATAGAGTTTAAAGTCCATCAAAATTATTTGTTATTACATCCAAGGAATATAAACTGTAAAACTGTTACAAAAGAAGTCCGTAGTTGTCTTCTAAATATGATTAAGAAACAAATTTCTCCAGACATGTGATGAAGTTTATCCAGCAGGTGGCGCCATCGCATGGTGACATTTTTCATATCCATTGGAAAATCCTGTAATTTTTGAAGACAGGAGTAGGCTCACTCGAAGGCTGCTGGCTCAGCCAGGAATAAATACACACATGTAAGGTCAATATGCGAGGCTATAATTCAGCCAACTGTCATAAAAATCAGTGATGGAATTTTTGAGATATTCAAGTTTATCCAAAGGGGGTCTTTTTTTAAATGGTTAGATCCTGATTAACAATTTTCTGTGAAAACAAAAACAACGTTTATAAATAAAAAACTGCCGCAACGGAACCCCTTTCTCTCAAATTGGAACATGGAGCTCCATCATAGGGCCTTCCGACCTAGTTTTGAACCTTTCTATTTCAGTTGAACCCTTAATGAGATTTTTTGGCCGTGGTTTCTTTATATGATAAATCATACCATCAAGAACCTTTCTATTTCAGTTGAACCCTTAATGAGATTTTTTGGCCGTGGTTTCTTTATATGATAAATCATACCATCAAGAACCTTTTGCGTTAAGCGTGTATAGGAACAATTTTGAATGCTCCAGACATCTGTAATTGCTCTGAAATTCACCTCCAATGAAATTTGACCACATCTGGAGAATAAAGAAATTAATGATTAATTTTCTAGACAGTAAAATGAACACAAGGTGACGTCAGATGCCCACTGTGATTACTAGTAGTCATCTGTCTTCAGATTCATAGGTTCATAAATGAGTGACTGATACTGGCTGATAGAGGAGGGAGGGTTGGTCTAGTGGTAGCATGCTGGACTGCCAATCTCTGGGTCCAGAGTTCGAATCCAGCTCTTGCCAGGTCACCTGGGCATATGTTGGACATCTGTTTCAATCATCCTTCGCCTCATTGCCATGTCCTTCTCCTGTCCTAATTAGCCTACCAAGTGCATAAATACAGGACGTAAAGCCCAAAACATCCATTCATCCATGGCTGAGAAAGCCTGTGTGTACGTACACAGTTTGATTATTTAGCATGAAATCTTGATAACTTCATGCAGATTAAAAAGTCCATTTGGCTGCTTTAATCCAATCAAATGCCTTGAAATTATGACATCCTAAACCTATTCTTGATTCAACGCTTTTGACTTTTGAATCAATCGAACTTTACTACCCGATGAGCACTTTATAAATATGCAGCAATAGGGCGATGTCACCATGGTAGATATGATGTTGTCACAATATTGTTCAGCCAACATTGCCAATGCTGTGGCAATGTTGGCCAAAGTTGTTGATGGATGGATGGATGATTGGGGCTTTACGTCCTGCATTTATGCACTTGGTAAGCTAATTAGGACAGGGGGAGGACACGGCAATGAGGCAAAGGATGATTGAAACAGCCGTCCAACATAGGCCCAGGTGACCCGGCAAGAGCTGGATTCGAACCCTAGACCCAGCGATTGGCAGCCCAGCACGCTACCACTAGACCAACCTACCGCCCCCGCCGCCAAAGTTGTTGCAATATTGGGCAGTGTTGTGGCAATGTTGTGCAATGTTGAGCAATGTTGTGGCAATGTTGTCACAGCATTGTCAAGTAACATAACAAAATCGCAATTTTGTGTTTACGTTGTGGCAACGCAAATTCTACCATACAATTCTACATAGCAATGAACAAATGCACAACTAATCAGCAATGACATGTTTAATATGCTACTTTCACATTGGGTATATGAACAGTTTTGACCATATTGTCCATCTCAAAAACAATTATGAACTATTTCAAAAAATTTTCTCTTTTCAGAAAAAGCTTGAACATCAGTTTAAATCATTTGTGTGGCATACTCGTCCAGTCCAATTAGCTCACTGAGTGCATAGATACAGGATGCAAAGCACTATCATCCATCCATCATGAATATGCATGTTTTTTCTGGAACTGTTGAAATTGGATATAATGACATATCATAAAACTTCTCAAAATTATCTGCAATTCTGACATTTTTATCGGATTGGGTTCATGCTAAAAATATCATATAGGGCCTCCACTAACCATTGATTTCGGTACCTAAAAACACAGGCTTTACAGCGGCCAACCTTCAGCAAACAGCTTGCTATAGTTTTTTTCATGATACACTGTAAAGTGCAAATTTTGAAAACGTTCAGCTACAGACAGACTGAGCCAGAAAATGCTAACCCAAGCTAAACTGAGACAAAACCATCCACTCTGAACCGAAGTGAGCCTTGGTAAGCCAAAAGTGAGACATTCTGAGCCATAAATGCCACTCCAGCCGAGATTCACCCTATTGACAATGCAAAGAACTAAGCAAATGGCATCACTTGCACTTTGTTTATCATGATATTGTTGGTTGCACTATTTCATCAGTATACCAAATAGAACAAACAAAATCACTTCAGAGAAATTTTCTGAAAGCAGAGGTTTACGAACAACTACAGAAAAAAAAAGAATCTTCTGAAAAAAGGGGGATTCATTGCAATTGTTCTTTTAAAATCATGTTCATAAAGCTACGCGTCATGCTCGCTGTACTTTTTTCAAATATATATTTGAACCCCCTTTTTTGGCTTAAAAGTATATTGTAGTTTATCATTTAAAGAATTGATTGCAGAAAAAATAGTTTGGGTCTTGAGTCCGGAGCCATAAACATGACAATTTCTGGTACTCTCATGAGAATTTGATGATAAGTTGATAATAAGAAATCAATTCCATTTTGATAAATTTATAAACTCCAAAGATTGATTTTTTTTTTTTGCTATTTATAATACAAGTCCTAGTTTGTTGACAAGTCATCGGTGACACACACTGGCCTACACTCTAAAAAATGTTGTTTTCAAAAAAACATTTTGAATCTAAAAAAACGATTTTGTCTGAATTGTTTTAGAGTGTAGGGGGCCACCATTTCATCTCATCTTGGAATTTTTGTGAAGGAAATAATTTCTTGCTCTGTTTTTAGTGAAATGAATGAATTCTTATTTGGCAGTCTTGAAATAAATAATTTCTGGCAGGGGTATTTCTTTATAAGGTGTTGCTTGATTTAGAAATGAAAATTCAAGGAATTCGCTTGCTTAGAATAAATATAAATACTGCCGCCATTACCGTGAAATAAAAATGGTCACTCGCTAAGCAAATTTTTAGATTGGGGACAGACTTGATTTAAAAGTAGGGGGGGGATGATTCACTCTTAACTGATAAGAATATCATCCTCTCATGCATGCATCCCACAAAAAATATCCAACACCAAGGTTCAAGATATCAGCCACACATTGCTGATTTGATTATAACTCCCTCCATATCAGTGTGTGTGTTATCACTGGATAGCATCTGGTCTTTTTTTATTGCAGAATCTGTATGAAATCTTTTGGACAATTTGAGTAAGTTATCAAGTACACTCGTGCTCATAAATATGGAATATTGTTTTGGAAAAAAACAGTAAATAAAAGTTAATTTCAGAGTTTGAATGCCAGCAAGGTACATTGAAAAGGTCAAGTTATTCTATAATCACTCTTTTAAAGCCGCAACTACATTTCAGCTAGATTTTAAGTTTTTTTTGTTGAATGCGCCCCACTTCTATAAACCTCCTAGTTGGGCCTGGAGTTTCCATTTTCCCACTGCTGTAACTCTACCTAGGGTCAATGCAAAAGGTTCTTGATGGTATATGCAAAGAACCCATTTCAGCACTGCCAAAAAAAATTGATAAGGGTTCAACTGAATGGAAAGGTTCGACGCTGGTGGGAAGGCCCCCGGCTAGAAGTTGATCCTGCTGTTCAACTTTGAACCAGACCAGCCTGGGGCTGAGTGTCTATTAATTCGTCAGAATGATACACAATTTTAGCTACATGTCGAGGAAAGAGATGTACTTTTTACAAAGAATGAAATAGATTGATACAGGTGCTCTGTAAATGTGAATTAAGATTGTACATATGTATATATTTGTATAGTTTCCAAATTGTCTCTGTTAAATACTGATTTTAAGTTGTGCAGCAGCTTCATGCTTCATTGTCTGTAAATTGTTATACACTTTTTATTGACTATCCTGATTGATTACGACTTTAAATCAAATTTCACTACTTACTACTCGGTCGGGTTACGTTCAGACTCCCTTCCAGTTAGTTGTCAGAATTCTGACAGTGTCTGATAAGGGACCGTTCAGAATTTATGACTGGGGGAGGGTGTTAGTTTTGCTGGAACTTCCCGTCAAAAATTGATACCCCCCCCCCCTAAAGATTCATGGGGATTTTTAGCACCCCACCCTTAGGTTTCACACGTATTTTTAGCTCCCCCCCCCCTCGACATACAAAGTAATACACACATATACTGTTATGCACGGTCACGTGTACAGATTCACAACATTTCGCGGACTTCTGCGTGTATAAAAGCCTGGATAAAGTGAGTGTATGCATCTTTTAGCACTTAACACCGGGGTTGCAAAAAAATCCGATTTAAATAAAAAAAATTTAAAAAATCGGATTTATTTGACTTAAATCAGATTTTTTTTATTAAAATCAGATTTAAATCAAGATGTAGTATTTTTTCAAATATAATGGATTTCAAGGAACTTGAAGTCATAATAAATGATAAACTGTACTTAATTAGGTCTTCTGTAATGTTAAAATTTATTTCACCGCCTAAAAGTCATGCAATCAAGTTGAAATTTCGAAGTTGTAGATTGCTAAAAATTTTTACTTTTTTCAGCTGCAACAAATGCCCTCAGAATACGGATTTTACATCCATTCAAGTATGGAATTTTGTCATCTTTTTGAAGCTACTATTGCTAGGAATGACCAATGACAAAGGGAAAGTTTTACTTGGCTTTCAAAAGAGACTTAACAGGGTTAGGGCAGATTTCACGAAAAAGCTGCAAAATGACTTACCACAACTTGTCCACAAGTTACATTAGCATAATACTGATAAGGCCAGACATAATCGATTTGTAGATTCTCGACATTTCTCAGGGTGCTTCTTCTGAGGATAGCTGGCAGGACAAAAAAAGCTGAAATCTAAATCTTTTATTGTGTCAATCCATTAACTAAAATCATGGGTAAACGATCTTTTCTGTTGGATTGGTAGGTCAGAGTAGCTAAAAATATGACCTTGTGCTAATGTAACAACGATGAATGATGGAGGATGGAATTTTTTATGCTGATCCTACTGCAATATAAATGAAGTCACCAGCAGGGTACCACCCCGGCCTGCTCTTTGGAGACCTGGCTTTCAGTTCAGAAAAAAATTTGAGATCTAATCATGTGCTTTTTAACGTAATTTTTATGTGCACATTTTGCTAATGTAACACTATGAAATGGACGGATGCAAAATTGCAGTTACATTAGCAATAAAGAAACAGGTACCACACCCAGTCGTTTATATTTTGGTGATGTATATAGGCAAATAAGACACGTTTTCAATAAAATATAATAATTTCATGTTTGAAATTTTGCATAAGTAGCGAGAACACAGAAAATTTCCATGTAAAAGTTGCTAATGTAACCTCAGTGTCCTGTGACGGAATCGAGTTACATTAGCAGTCTTTTTTTATTATTTATTTTTTTCAAGTTTTATAATGACCAAGACAATTAAAAATGGTTCCAAAATAATTTTCAAGATGTTTTTTATCAATCACATACCATTACTTTTTCCTGTATTGGTTTCAGCAGATTCCACAGAGTGCCAAAGTAAGCATGTCTGATCACCAGTAAGTTTGATCGTCCAAAATTGTTCTCATGAGGCATAAAAAAATATCTTTTTCAGAGGAAAAAGCTACATATTTGAGGAATATTTTATTGATATTTATTCATTACCTCACAGATGTACTTAGTAATAGGTTTACTTGCTTCAGAAAGCAACAGACAGATAACAAAAGGGTTGGAAAGTTTTAAGTACCTCTTAAGAGCACTTTTCGTGAAATCTGCCTTAGATCCTATTCAAAGTCACAATTTTCCGTAAAATATCATACTTTGGAGCAAAGGGATGATTGAAATTACTAAAGATGACCACAGAATCAGTATTTTATAGTTGCTATTGTTTGTTATTGTTGTTTTCTTGTTTAATGAGTGCTACTTTTGGCATGAGATTAGGAATTTGGTGCATGACACATATTGAATTGCATCTTAAACTGAATTAAAGTAAGCCGAAAACTACCCTGGCATCCGAATGGTAGCTGTGATTCGTCACTAATTCAAGTGTAAAGGTGTCAACTGATCTATTATAGCATCTATACGCAAACTATTTGCAGTTTTCTAACATGTAATGATTTTCAATAAAAATCATAGATTAAAATCACTGATTTAAATCATGATTTAAATCAAGTGATTTAAATCAAATGATTTAAATCATGCAACCCTGCTTAACACAGCTAAGCCTGGTAAAGCGCCGGGACCAGAAAAGATCTTAGGTAAAGTAATCAAATACTGTAAAGATTCATTGGTGGAACCTGTACTTAAATTGTATCAAGCTTCGCTAGATCAATGTGTTGTCCCTTCACAGTGGAAAACCTCAGCAATATCACCAGCACCAAAGGTGAAGCTCCCCCTAGTGGATAATGATTATAGACCTTTAGCTTTAACTGATATACTTATGAAATGTCTAGAATTTATTGTTAAACAACATCTGTCAGATAAATTTGATACTTTACAATTTGCTTATGTTGATGGTAAATGTGTAGATGATGCTGTACTCACACTCATAGATGTAAAATGCTCACATTTAGAAAAGCCTAGAGTGTATTCAAGAGTATTGTATATAGATTTCTCCAGTGAATTTAATACTATACAACCTCATGTGCTTTTATGTAAATTACTTGATATGAATGTCAACAGCAACATTACAAAATGGGTACATAGTTATCTCACTGCTAGACCACAGTTTGTCAGATTCAAAAATGTTGTCTCAAATTGTATACTCACAAACACTGGAGCCCCACAGGGGTGTGCACTCTCCCCTCTACCATTTACCATATACACAAATGATTGTAGGAGCCATTATGAAAATTGTACCATCTTAAAATATGCTGACGATACAGTCATTATCGGAAATATTGTTAACAATGATGAATGTGTGCACAGAAATGAGGTTGATGCTTTTGTTACCTGGTGTGATATGAATTTCTTAAATTTAAATGTGAAGAAAACTAAGGAAATGATTTTAGATTTCCGACGTGACAAAGACGAATGTGATCCACTTGTTGTATCAAATGAAACTGTACAGTTTGTCAGTAATTATAAATATTTGGGTGTTGTCATTGATGATAAGCTGAACTTTAAAGACAATTTACATTATGTCTATGTCAAATGTATAAAGAGACTGCACCATCTAAGAATTCTCTATAATATCCATCTAGATAGGAACATCTTGTCATTATTCTATAAGTCAATTTTTGAGTCTGTAATGAATTTTGCTATTGTAACTTGGTATGGATCATCACACAACAAAGATCGAAATAAGCTTGTAAAGATAATCAGAGCAGCTTGGAAAATGGGTGTAGAAACAAGAATTTTAAATTGAATATATGATGAATCTTGTTTGAAAATGTTGACAAAAATACTAAAAGATGAAAAACACCCACTCCATTGTAAATTCAATTTCTTGAGATCGGGTAAAAGACTCGTACCAATAGATATGCCAATACATTTGTAAATCATGCCATCAAGTTATACAACCATAAATCTAGTCTGTGATCCTTTGTATATATATGTATTTACTTCAGTTTTATAATTTATTCTTGTCATATCATATTTATTTAATTGTACTGCTTGGTGTGCTTGTCTATTTATGCCAAATTGAGTTTCATCATGTACATATGTTTATTGAATATACAATAAAGTAACATCTCATCTTATCTTATCTTATCTTATCTTTTATAACATATTTTCTTTGTAAAATTTTCTTACCCCCCTCTTGGAAGTGTTGTCAAAAATTAATACCCCCCCCCCTTGAAACACGTGTGAAAAGTTATTACCCCCTTGGGCAAAACTCCCATAAATTCTGAACGGTCCCTAAGTGAAATTATCCAACACCGAACACTATAATTATCAGCCTTATAAGCTCTTATAGGCCCCTAGCAGCGATTTTGGCCAGAAACTAGATTAATGTTTCCCAACCTGGGCCAACCATTAGCATGGGAATATTTTGCTGATCACATTTAAATTTTGCACTCTACTGAACTGAGGATCGCAACAGATGATTATAACACACGGTCAATACCAAACAGAGCTAAACAAGATAATCCGGTTCGCCATTTTGTAAAGAGGGCCCCTTTAATCCTGTCAGAATATATGAAAATGTGGTAGAACCAGCGACTTTTTTACCGAGATCTATTTATTGGAACACTTGTATCCATTTATCAACATGGACTGTTCATTTATTAGCTGCATTAGCTACCTCTTAAATGGAATGTCGACCAGGAATACTCTTGAGGAAACTAATTTACGAGACAAGGTATGACAAATTCTCCAATGACCATGTCAACACAGATTTTTGCCAACTCATATTGAAACTGAGAAGGCAGTTGATCAAATATCAAAGATCTGTGCTTCAAGGTTTTACTTTGCACAGTTTTGCCAACTGTGACTATACACAGTTCTGACAGCAATTAAATCTTTAATATATTGATTTTTTGTAACAGATACATAAATAGCCAATGTTTTGAAAGAGAAAGTACTCCAGTGGCTCCGCCATGGTCACTTGTGTTTTCGTTGTGAAACTGAGTACGATTAAACTTTATATGATTGATCATTACCACCAGAGAGCTCCACTGAGTCCATTGACTCTTTGCTGGAGGGTGGTGCCCCTGGTGAAAATATGTATATTATTACATTGTGTTAGTATATCATAGAATGGCACAATCCCAGAACTGCCTTTGCTCATCCTCTTAAGAAATATCCTAAACATGAATTAATTGACCACCTTTTCAAGCAGCGCCCTTTTCACATAGGGCTCTGTGCCGTCAAATGTAAAAAACTCTGGTGCAAAATTTCGAAAACATTTTAAAAATATCCTTGAATTTCAAAGGTTCCTATCTTGTTGCGCTTATAGTCACAGACCTACAATTTAGCAAATCTGCATGTATCTGGTAGATGAACAATTACTTTTTTTTTTCCAAATTTTTCTAAAAGGGTCACTTTGGGCACTCCCCGCCCCCCACACTCCACTGCACTTAATTAATAATTGAAGCCAAGAAAAATCTCACAGTGGCCTTCTTTCCAGACATCATATGTATCTGCCTAATCGGGTTACTTTACTTGATGCCACATGACTGACAGATATTCGGGATTTAGAAAATAAACAAACACGTTTTTTGACAATTTGATTAAATAAACATTTTATTCAGTTCCGACAAATGTATTGTTGGCAGTATATAGTACAATATATTCTTCATATTTGAAAAAAAAGATAAATTAAACTTTATTTCAAGTCGGTGATGAAAACAAAACAAGTAAGCCTAACACAAGCTGAGAAGCTTTTAGCCGACAAAAAGTAATAACACAAACGAGATGAACTTGGTGAGAATATTTACAAACAAATGTGAATTGAACAAATTGCATAAATTTACACATGTCTTGAGTTACTTGATTCACCATTCTAACAGTCTGTCAAATACTCCAGTATTAATGCTATATAGAATTTGTTCTATTATATAATACTATCAACCTGTAGGAACACGTAAAAACGGTTAAAGTCGTAAGAATTTCACTAATGGAAAAGATTCTGATTTTATTTTTAACAAAGAAATATCCACATTGGGTATTCAGTTTTCACAATAAATGACTAGACTACTCTCTGTCTGACAACTTTGATTTTTTTTTTAAATGGACAATATAAAACATCATTCATCTGATATTTTAATAATCAGAATCTATACATTATATATATCAATTCCTTTAATTTTCGTACACCTAGATCAAATGCCCTTGAGACATTCAATGCGCACAAGAAGCAAACTGTTCTGTAGAGAAACATTTTCTCAATTAATAATCACAAAGTGTAAGTCACATGGAATTGTTACAACTTTCTGTTACAAACACATTAATTCAATACCCTGACATGCTCAAGACATGTGGTGATATAAATTAATCTCTTTTCCTATTTACCAAATTATTCAAGGAATTAACAATTTTCTCCTTCATACGCTTTGATTCAATGCACATGCCCCAATGCTCAATGATACACATACTGAAAACAGTTCATAAATGCACATATATTTCATAAAGATATCATCCGATAATTTGAAATAGAGCATAATTCAAGAGAGATACACAATATTTTCAATATCATCTACAGAGTAATATCATCAACAGAGTGTACTTAATAATGTCAGAAATGTAATGGGCACTAAAATACATAATATGATACAAATAAGATCACTATATACAAAAAAGAACCTATGTACAGCGTAGCTTGAAGTTTATCACACAAGACTACATAAGCATATTATATAATCAAAATTTTGGTATGGTTTAATATATATACCCCCTTTCCAGCCATTACAAATAGACCAATATTCCTTATTTCATATACATCGTTCAAATATTTTAATGTTTGTACCAAAGGCAATGTGCATACACTTCTCTAATAATAATTATCGAATATCATATGAAAAGTAGTGGAAATGAAATTCATATGAAAATCATATAAGTCTGTTTCAAAAAAATTGAAAAAGTTCCTGCATCAAATTTTTGTGTTATAAATATGATATTTTTTTCCTGATTTAGCTGACAAAGGTATGAGATCAGTCAAGGGTTGATGGTTAAGAAAAGGTGCTCTGTGCAACACCAAAAACAGTCCTCTCTCATTTGTAGCTCACCACCAATTAAAACATACTATAATTCCATGTAAGTGTGAGGGGCTTCGGGTACAGGAACTAAATAATCATCACAGGGTTGAGCTGCAGCAGCCCCTCCGGCATCTCGTGCTCCTGAGGCCGAGGGTACAGGGACTAAATAATCCTCACATGGTTGTGCTGATGTAGGCCCACTTTCGCCTTGTGCTATGGCAGGCAAGGGTCGGTGGCTCATAGGGATCGCGCTCACGTCTTCATAATACACTGAAAGAAAAATGTACAGTAATTTGACTAGCTGTCTTCATCCTTCCAATTCAAAAGAGTTCAGCTAAAATATTTTTAGGGAAAGATAACCATTTTCACTGAACATGATATTACAATAAATGCGACCAATGGTTTGAATTAAAAGTGCAAACGATACAGGTAAAACATATGAAAAATCAAACGACATACGCCTGAAGGTAAAGCAAATAGTTAGTACACATGTGGAGATTCAGTCATTTAGTGTTTCAGGAGGTCTCTTTGTTATACTGAGGTTTATGTATCAACTGTTTACTGCTGCAAATATATTAATTACGGTTATTTTTTACTTTTAGGTGGCTTTGTCACTAATCACATTAATTAGATACAAATTATTGCGTTCCATGCAATTGATATGATTACAAACATTAATGATCTTGCATTTTATCATTTGAAAACTCACCATCAGCATCCTGCTGGCCATCGATCCTGCTGCTTCTACACTTGGCACATTTTCCGCTGAAAAGATTAGAAAATTCACCTCATTAATCATTCATATGAGTGGTTCCCTTTTTCCAGCCAAGGCATATTTCTGAGGCTATCATGACATTTTTAAAACATCAGTCAGCACTCGCTGTCATGTTAAGGGAGATGTACATACTTTCACATGGAGAGGAAAAAAGTAAATTAAAATCTCACTGTGTGTATTGCAATATCCTGATGTGTCAGAAAACGAAACGTTCAGCAGCATGATTGCTTTAAGTCAAGTCAGAATGGTTCTATTTATGCAGGGTGACTTGGTTCAGCACAATAAACTGTTTTTCAACAAGGCCCTGACAAATAGCAACTTTAATCAATTAGAATGTATTTTTATCTAGATCTTGGGTACATGGGAATACATTGATTAAATCAATTCTTTAATAGCAAATTCAATTTAATATCATCACACAAAACACATGCCACTCACGTCTTGATGCAGAAACACACAGAGACTGTCACGAGAAGAACCAACATAATTGGTACAGTAATCAGCAATGCATCTGCAAAGGAATATGTAAAATGAATCATAAGGTCAACTATAATTGACAAATACCCACCTCTTAGATACGTGTTAATATCATTATTATAAAATATTTTGTGATGATAATGACATTGGGTCAAGCAGTGATATAATTATATATATTATATCAGCCAATGACAGTGATATTTGATAAAATCAGTGATTTTAGTGATAATCTTTGCTTGTGAATGGTGGTGAGCTGTGGCCATATCAGGGGAGACTATAGCTACAAAAGGCCTACATATACAAAACTGAATTTTAATGTATAATGAAAATACAAGTACAGTGGTCTCTAATAAGACCGCCCCTTCTGCGGCCATGAAGGTGTCTCTTCTGGGCCTTTGATCTCTCGTTGGGGTGCATAATGCACTAAAAATACTATTTAGAGTGGAAGGAAGGCGATCGCATAAGACAAGTTGGTCTTACAACGAGGAGTCTTACAACGCAGGTACCACTGTATGTGAATACATCGCTTACACTTGTAAATATCCGATGAGTTGGCCACAGCATTGGTGGAGATGTCCGCAGTGACAGTGGTGGTAGTCTCTGCAAAAGACATTGAGGTGGCAGTTATGTCATTGACATTAACAGTGGTGCTAAACATGTCTGTGGTAGTGGCAGTTGTGGCTTCAGCAGTTGTTGCGGCAGTAGTGGCTTCAGCAGTGGTTGCGACAGTAGTGGCTTCGGGAGTGGTAGCTGCGGTTGTGGCTTCGGCAGTGGTAGCTACGGTTGTGACTTCAGCAGTTGTTGCAACAGTAGTGGCTTCGGCAGTGGTAGCTACGGTTGTGGCATCAGTAGTGGTAGTGGTGGTAGTCTCTGTAAAAGACATACTTTTATCATTGAGAAGAAAAAATAGAAGAACAGTACATCACATTCACATGATCCTATCTTAGTAATAACCACTATTTCTTTATGATAATTTTTGGTCCTTGCAGACGCCTCTAAAAATAAACACATTTATTACAATGGGCATTGTAATTTTCAGAATAACTTTAAAATTGATTAAATATTGAATACAAAACTATGTGACTTCCCATACACATCACGGTTTTGCCATAAACATGATGTTGATAAGGTGGTTGCATATATATTATACTTGTCCACTGACCTATTTTTTCCCAAAAGGTCACTAAAAAACAGCCCTACTGGATGATCACCACTAGTTTATCCAGAATGGGGTATCCCTCAAATTATGTCCTAATAATACAGCAAGACTCAAAGTATGTCTGTGGTTGGTTGGTGTGTAAAACATAGGTTCTGCAGCAACAAAACTTGAGCATCTAGATTCTGATCGGCCAGCTGCTTAACTGGCATGTTTCGACAAAAGACCAACCTCAATCATTTTTTAAATGATTATGTGCATGCTGGTTTAAAAATTGTAAAATTATTTCACACTAACCTCGAAGAAGAGATTCTACCAGTACTATTCCACCATAAACGCTTGTTCCTATGTCAGTGATCTTATGCAGATCTTGACCTCTTGCATTGACTGCATCGATGGCCAGGCGCCAAATACTGAAGCTTAAAAGAGAAAGGCAAATATGAATTGGAGTAGTATATATTAGTAGTTATTTAGCTGATATGACATTGGAAAACGGAGTCATGAATCAAAGATTATAGTGACACATAATTACAAAATGCTATATAGACAGCTGAATGAGAAAAATCAAACAAATAAAGTTTTTCAAAATTTGATATTTTAAAGACAGTTACAGCAGAGGGACAGAAACTATGGAGCTGATGTTTAAAACCAATCATTTTGTTCAACCACATAGTCTTACGGAAGTTGGTGAATAAATATATTTGACTTAACAAATCAATGTAGATTATTTAATGTATAAATTTGATTTTTTTTTTTTTGTGTTAATTATGTGGTTGGAACCTGTTGATATGAGATTTTGTGCTTATCAATTTACCATATGAATTAAATAACGTAATGACAATTGTATCCAATTAGATATCTACCTTCAACCAAAAAAAAGGAATTAAGATAAACAAAATAGTATTCCTGATTACAGGTATTCACAAGACATCAATTGATTTCTCAAACGAGAAAGATGTATCATTATCATGCCTATTTTTTTTATTTATCCATTTCAATTATAATCTATAGTTTGCATTAAATTGCATTTCTATTTGATATTATATTAGTCTTCAAATTATGCTGCCCATCAGCTCTATATCTAAACTGAGCAAAATTAAAATAAAGGCTCATTATTCAACTTTTAAAAGGTTCCAACAGTAAACGAAACAACACTTAGATAATCCAGCTGCACTGCACTCCCACCATGATACCCTTTTCTCTCAAGTTGGGAGCATAGGATTCCATCACAGAGCCTTCCCACCAGTATTGAACCTTTTCAATTCAGTTGAACCCTCAATGTCCCTCATTCAAAATATAGAACAATTATTCGGCTGTGGGTTCTTTATACAAAGCATCAAGAATCTTTTGAGTTTTAAAAGAGTGAATAAGCAACAGGAATTGACAGAAATATGAGGTAATTGTATCTGGATTATTCTTGGATTAATATAGATGATCTTAGTTATTTAAATATAACTATTTTTTAAATAAAACTTTCGGTGCCCATGAGGCCGTAATAGTGTCACTTTGCATGAAAAAGAACTGATAGCGAATGTGACATCCTGAGATACAGGTTAGTCCTTGAAATTGAATTACTACAATATACACAGTGGTGAATAGTAAATGATGACTATCTACACTGCCGGCCAAAAGTTAGACACGGTATGGTGCTCAACATTGCATTATGATTACTCTAAATGGCTTCTGGGTGCTTGGATTCTTGTGTGATGGTGTTGAAATAGACCTGTATCAACGTGAAAAGGATAATAAGGGCTTAATTTGAGAAAATATAATTAAATTTCCAATTTTTCTCTCAAAAATAGGGGTGCGTAAAAGGTGAGTAGGCTTCTATCAATATTTATTCAATTGAGATGTGTGTCCACTTGTTTGGACCCATCTGTATTTTCAAGAGCAGCAAAGGAAATTGGGCGTTATTTATCCCGTAACTTCTAATACAAATTCACTTCCTATTATGATATTTGTTTTCTGGTCGGATAAGAATCCATGCACCCACCTGCAGGTTTAAGTAACACTAATCCTATAACAAGTAACATACTGTTTCCAAACTTTTGGCCCTCAGTGAAATTCAGAGTTGCCTTAGCATCTCACTTATGCAAATAGCCAACCTGAGATACATGACAGGTCCATCTATAAATTACTACAATATATCTGTTTTGAGTAAACTGTGATTATCTGTTTCAGAGTTACCTTAGCCTGTATGATCTCACATATACAAATAGCCACCCTGAGCTCATGACAGGTCCATATATAAATTACTACAATATAAACTGTATTGAGTAAATTATGGTTATCTATTTCAGAGTACCTTGGCCTGTAGGATCTCACACATAAAAAGTAGTTGTCAACAGCAATGGACATAAATATATACAATAAACAGTATTAAACAC
Organism: Platynereis dumerilii; assembly: GCA_026936325.1. Taxonomy (NCBI): domain Eukaryota; kingdom Metazoa; phylum Annelida; class Polychaeta; order Phyllodocida; family Nereididae; genus Platynereis; species Platynereis dumerilii. Next base: position 20,298,287 of record JAPTHN010000013.1, read on the forward strand.
AGCAGTGAAAAGCAAATGATTATTATCTATTTCAGAGTTACCTTGGCCTGTGAGATCTCACGTATAAAAATTGCCTGGAAACAGCTATGGAATGGAATCTGTATCCACTGTCCTGGAGGTGAGTCCGGCGGCCACTTCCATCCACTCCAATTGATTGGATTGAATGAGCACCGCAAAAATAGAGGCGAGAGTCTGAAAGAGAACCAGGGCAAACTGGAGATTTCGGAATGGCTTAATTCATGGAAATGTAAGCATAATGGAAGGAACAACTTATACCTTCTCTAGACTGTTAAGAACAGGTGAAACTATATTAAGTCAGTAATTTAGACAATAAAAGCAAGTCGATTACAGCATGAAAATGCTAGTGACTGTCCCCATGAGGTAAAATGTTCTGTTCGTATTAATGTTCTATTCCTCATGTATGTAACAAAGTAGCTCTATAACTGTCACCATTATAATTGTCATGATATCTGTACACACATGCGTAAATTCTCAAATAAATTCAATTCAATCAATTCAATTCAGCAAGATTTTCTTCTTTTTTCTGAAAATGTAGCTGTGAAGAAATTTGCCAAAATATTCCAAACAACAAGCGATTTAATGCAAAAGGAATTACTTCTGTAAGTTCTAACAGTACATTAATAATTTTGACAAATAATATAAAATTGATATTTAAGATGTAATGGTATGATCATTCTTGCCAATTGTATGTGGACATGGTAAATGTGGTTGTTTAATATTACGACTAACTTCCAGAGACTTATCAGTGCTGGATTGTCTTCCACATTCATTCTTTATCGTATATATCGAATACTTTTTTTGGAAATTAAAAAGTATTTTTCAGAGTTGAAGTGTTAGTGTAAGTCCCTAATAATTCTTTGTAATATTACACTGCTACTTCAACAAGAATTTTGAATTTTGGGTTGGATGCACCTCACCTTCTTAAACCCCCTGAATTTTCATATTTTACCCTGCTGTAGCAAACACGTCTGTAATAGAGGAATTTTCTTGCTTGTGGGGTCAATGGAAGTAATTACGGTTGAATTGGACCATTGTGACCTCCAGTTGAAGTTGCCAAAGTCATCAATTTCAATGAAAATTGCTGAAGTATTTTACACCTCATCCAGTATAACTTTTCTTCATCCAATTATACTAGAGCTATGTTGGACTCCAACCCATCTAATATTTGTATGATATAAAGGCAGCTTTCTGGATGTTTCAGTCCCTTCTACGAGGCGTTTGGGTGACCCAAGATAGCCAAATTCACACAGTGTTCTGACATTGTTGCCCTGAGGGGACTGGGTTCCTTTTTATTTTCTTCCAATTCCCCAAATTATCATTTTCCGATACCTGAAGTCATTGTTTTCCAATTCTTGTTTCAAACATTATTTTGCCTTTTTTTTCAAAAATTGTTCTCAAAAATGTCTTAGCGCACCAGGTGGCCTGCATTGTGTCAATTTGGTAGCTATAACTACACACAGTTTTAAAATACCCTATTTTGCTACAATCTATGAGCATTTCTAGTTTTCATACAGTACGCAAGTACTATGCATGATATTGCACTGACAAATTAAAAAGATTGGACGGAACAAAGGGAGCACCATATTTTGAGTCAAGCTGCAACAGGAGGCAACGAAAGTGTATATTTCTTGGTTGTAGTATTTAAAAATTCACTGCACAGCAACAGAGGGTGATAGAAAGATGAGTCTGTGGCAAAAGATGCGTCTATTGAGTATATAAAAGGGCTAGGTGGCTCTCCACTTTTTGTGCTGCTCATGCTATTTTTGACCTCAGAATAAAGCATTAGAGCTGTTTGCGAATTACCGGTCCAAACAGTTTCAAAATCAACTTTCAAATTGGTCGTGTGATGTCACTGCATGGCTTAAAAATGTTTTGTTTATGTCTGTTCAGGTTTATCAATATAAGTTGATTCAATGCTGAACATATCTAGCAGCATAGGTGACAATAAACAAGCTAATTCTTCATTATATAAGAAGATTAGGAGACCAGCAGAAAACTCGATAATGTAGCAAAGTCAGTTTGAAAATTGTAAATAACAAAATTACTTTTTCCAGTGGACCGCCAATCAGCAAAGAGGTATAAGGGGCCGAAAAACAGCATTTTTTGTGATTTTTCAGTGACATTATCGTTTTTGGAAGCCTAAATAAGTCTGCTGCAGTGTTTAAGAAATCTTTTTAACAAACACCATCATCAAGTGCATCATTCGAGATTCCGAAAAGTGAAAAAAAACAGCCCATGACCTAGGCCTTTGGTCTTGGTGAATATTCACTAAAAAAACAGAACCAACTTTAATATTCTTGCCAATGTTACACCAAAACCTTTTTATTTTGTCCACTATCTTGTTTTCGAAACGGATCTAAAATGATGTTATTTTACGTTCAAAGCATTATGAATAGCATGATCGGGTACACTGGAAATACACTTATTTATTTGTCTGTCTTTACATTTTGCTCTGTTTTTGTCTGTCCCTCTAATTCCTGTTATACCCAAATTAATAATATAAATTAAGGATCTCTGGGAGGCAAAGTGAACCAACCCTGAAATTCAAAATTTCGGGAAATGGCAAAAACAGTTTTGACCATATTTGTAATGCACATGGTTTTGCGGCTATTTCAGTTAAATGTTTTACAATGATAACAACCTGGTTGGGGCTTTTGAAATTAACGGTTTTTAAAAATAGATTGATGATCAAAATTTTTTCTACATGGAAAATGATGATTTTAATTAAAACATCCATCGCAAGGCAAAGTGAACCAACCCTGATGATTTTGGGTCAAATTGGCCAAATAAATAAATAATTGCGCTTAGTTTAAGATCTTTCATGACCATCACAACTTCAGGGTGACAAATGAATTAATTAGCCTCACTCTGGAGAGTGTATTCTTCAGAGACAGTCCAAAATATGGGTTGGTTCACTTTGCCGCATAATGATGGTTGGTTCGGTTGGTTCACTTTACCGTAATACTGAATCCTCGACCCAATGAATGGCAATGTTGGTCAGCCAGATGGTTGAAAATGACCCTATACCAATCAGGGTAAAAAGTCTTTGGTTGAAATTCAATTAATCAGCCTCATTCTGAGGAGTGGAATTGCTGAAATAATGATCAAAACTTGGGTTGGTTTAGCTTGCCTTGAAATGTATGGGTTGGTTCACTTTGCCTTTAGATGCGTGGGTTGGTTCACTTTGCCTCGCGACTAAAGTGAGTTTTGGCCACATTGGGTTGGTTCACCCCCTATCAAAACAGCCTTGCTATTGGAAATTAAGGTAGGTCACCTAACCATCGGACAGAGGACACAATTTTATGTCAAAAAACATTGAAACATGCAAATGCCAAAATTCAGGGTTGGTTCACTTTGCCTCCCGAGGATCCCATTCATCTTGTTTCCTCATGTTGAGATGTATTTTATGTGTCTATAAATTGAGTATTAAATCCTCTAATTCTTTGTTAATCTAAAAGTTGCATCTGATTGGCTCACAAATGAGCCATGTATGTTTGTCCTGCCTTGTGATTTCCGATCATTTCATCTCTCAAATAGCAATATTCATGAATATGTTGTGTTTCATTTGTTTGAGTAACTCAATGTTTATTTTTGTTTCAACCTTTTTAGATTTAATAAATCTTCAAACCCTCTTCCAATAGATCAACATTGACTATGTTTCTTCCATTATTTATGCACCATGATGAATAAGAATAGAATAGAACACTTACTGTTTTGGCCAAGCGCCACACCGCTAGGATATCTTATGCCATTTTCTACCAATGGCACCCGTCCACTGCCATTGGTTCTGGCCTTTGCAATGTAGTGCTCATTCCGATCAGCCCAGAATATCCATCTGAATAAAAAGCAAACATCTTCTTATAGACAGCTACAAATTCCAATCACTGTTTTATTCCTACTTCTGACAATCTTGTCTCATGACAGTATTGTGACACATCAGGTTTTTAGTATACAGGAAAAAGCACACTCTTGGACAGAAGGAGGTTTCATGACAGGATACACCACTGGGCCTAAGGGAAGGAAATATTATTAGGGGACACTATCCGATAGTAGCTGAAACAGAGTAGGAGCAATTGACAGAAAATGCATGAAGGGAAGCGTCATTTATGCTGATTGCTGAAAATATCATTTGAGAGCTGACAATTTTCAATTGAGGCTAATTGAGAAATAAAAAGGGGAAGTAGAAGGCTATTGGGAGCATGGACATTACCAAAGTGAGTGGGGGTGCATGAAGCCTAGTGGGTGGTATGAATATCCTGAGACAGGAAAAAAAATTACATTCAAGACAAAAATTCACACCATGATTGAATTGAAGTCTTGTCACATTAAACAGCCTAACAAAATGGGCATGTTGTTCCAACTAGGAACTGTGTGAAACATCATCATGATGTAAACTAAACCAGATATATAAGAAATGCAAAACTATTTCATGGGCTTAATTTTTCTGTTTTTCAGATGGGCTGGTCTGTTTATGCGTATGTTCAGTATGATGTCAAAGGACTCATTTTAATAAAATTACTGAATTCTGGCCTTTGTTTGCTCATCTACATTCAGGTTTATCACATTGGGGTATGGCTAGTTGACCAGAGCATAAGGCACCTGATAGCGAAAATCTAATGATTTCAAGTGAAAGCTTGAAGAAAATGATTCAAAAGGCTACACAATGCACTTCTGTTGGTGCTACTTAACCTGTTAAAATTTTGTTATTTTAGAAGTCATGTCAGAGTTTATCACACACAGTGATACTCCAGTGAAGGAATGCAACTATGGAAACAGGTCCCCAAACAGCCTGTACAAATGCAATAGAGTGAAAAAGGTTCAGGGTCTTTCAAAGACCTCACACAACCTGTATAACAGTCATAGGACAAACAGCAGTACACTGTGTGCCCTCCTCATGCTTTTCGTTTGGGGGCAGATGTGTGGTTGAAAGAATAGCACAAGGAAGGCATAACAAATACTGATGTTAACCTCTGTAGCTGTTACACAGGTTATTTGAGGTCTTTCAGACAGAACCTAAGCCTTTTTCATTCCGAAGCTATTTCATAGGCTGTTTGAGGACTTGTTTTCATAGTCTTATTGTTGCATAGGAATAGCATTTTGTGTGACAAACTCTGACCTTCTTCCAAAAAATCTGAAATTTTAACAAGTTAGGTGGCACCAACTGAAATGATGAATTGTGCGGCCTTCTGCATCATTTTCTTCAAGCTTTAACATGAAATCATCAGTTTTGCCCTATAGGGTGTGTAATGTCCCATTTCACTGGCCATACCCCAATGTGATAAACTCAGCCACAGACTTGTAAAAAATATGTCACACATACAGTACAACCCAAAATAAAGTACGATTACCCCAGCAGGAAGGAAAAATCAGCCAGTTCTTTACCCTTTCACACCTTTTGACTACCCCAGAATCACTTCCTACTTATACCTACCTGAAACTGCCTTTTAAAATTACATTAAAATAACATTTAAAAACACCAACTTGAACTCAATCACCCCCATTATGTTTGATTTACTTGATATTTTGCACCTCTGCTAATTGCAGTTGCATTAGTAGCTGTCTAAATAGAGTTCTTAATGTTGGCTAAGGTTGTTTTAAGGAGTCAAAGGGAGTTGTAAGGAGATTTGGGATGGAGAGGAGTAAAGAGGGCAAAATAGGTAAACAGAGGACTTCTGACAGACAATTTTCTCACTTTATTTTAGCTTGTACTGTAAGTGATTTTATGCACCTGAGTCCTTTGACACCTGATTACACAAATGCATACACTAACCATCCAATCTAAACTATATGCTGAAAAATACAACCTTCGAAATAGTTTTGCGTTTTTAATTTGGTTCAGTTTATGACAGTCGGGCTGGGCCAGCTAAATTTGAATGGAATGAGTCTAAGTAATGCTACTAAATGTTCATGAATTAGTTTCTTGGAATGGATCCACCTGATGAATACATTGAATTGGCCTATGTCACAGGTCAATATATTAATTTCCCCTTTGTATTTTAGAGACATGGAAAAATTTCACTGTTGTATCGGGCTATAATTGTATAGCCAGATTATCTCTTATTTGAAATTAACGATGGCTCCTTTACAGGTTAATATAAGCATTTCTGAAGTTCATAAGCCTTAATTCACAAAAGTACCCTTTTTGAAGCATACTTTTCTTGTTAGGGGGTATGGCTCCTTTTACAGGTTCATAAAGCAGTTTTAAAGTTTATACGGGGTCCGGGGGGGGGGGGTCTTAGGGGTCTGGGTCCCCCCAGACAACTGAGAGGGAAATAACATTTTGAAGAAAATATGGAGTAACACAGCCCTGTGAATGCTGCTATGATGCCCGGACGGGCCCGAGAATGCCAAATCAACACCCCGTATGGATCCGCCACTGCAATACCCTTTTTGAAAGGGTGCTTTTCTTGTTACTTTCTTGTTTGACCTACTTGCAGAAATAGATCAGCCCAGATTGCAGAAGAGGCCAAAAAGCATCGGTTATTATATTTTCGGGACAAACTTTGGGAAAGATAGTCACATGTACCAGCCAACAATTATATTTGATAATACTCATCCATGAAGAGTCACGCAAAAAAAAAATCAAAAAATTTAAAGTGCTGCAGTTCTCACTGGGCCTGATTATTTCAGAAGAACAGCATGACCTGATGGGCTGTTTAGATTGACGCTCACAGGGTTGCGTCAAACAGAAATTTCTTCATTCATACAGATTTACGGAGTTTTCGTATCAAGGACTGTTTTGGTGTACAATATCAGTTGAAAATTATATTAACACTGATCCAACAAAGTCAATTAAATCTTTGAGTTTTTCCAACTCCTAGATTGAGACCACACACAGAACAGTGGTGGTCAATACAGTGTCAACTGACTCAACACAATAAAAAAAAACTCCTTTTACACAATATAAATTATATGTACAAATTAGAGGAGAATAAACTCTACAAAAAGAAGGAAAAAAAAGCTTTTGAATTTGAATATAAGAAAATCAATTCGTGGCCCCTTGGGTTAAGTCCAGGTCATCTTTGACATTCCAGATGAACTCAAGGAGAAGTGAGTGTCCGTGGAATGCACCAGCCTGTGTATAAACCATTTTGGACGATACCAGTGATGATTGTATTGCCAGTCCCAGTGAGACAGTTCAGTGTTTCTTGAAGATTAAAATCCTAGGGGGCCTCAAAGGCATCTCTCGTAGATGTTTCTGATGGGTTCCCAGTAGGTTTAGGTTCATTATGCTAAAGGGTACAGGACTTCTACAGTGTTCCCAACTTGGATTTGTTTGTTTTGGATGATGCTTAATTTTCATTGAATGTTGAATAATCATGCAATGTATTCCTGTGGAAATTGTAACAATGGATCTTTAAGAATTTACTACATGCATGTGAATATCCATCCAAAGTTAGACATTTGACTTTTAATCCTCAACCCCCCCCCCCCACCCACCCTGAAGAAAACGTAACAATGCATCTGCATGGACAGAGTTGACAGATTTAGCCATTCTGGCATAAATTGACTGTGGCAAACAATTGGTATGAATTTGTTCCAATGCCCGATGCTCAGTCTTATATCACTCAACTGATATGTTATTATTAGAGGTATACATGTATGTTAAAAGGATTTGTAAGACGGTGAACTGCCCCCCCCCCCAATATAATCATTTTTTATCACAAATTTCAGCGATAATATTAATGGCAGGGATGACAGAACATTGCTATTAGGCCTAAATGAACAAAAACTAGAAAAGCACATGGAATGTGCACCTCCAGAGCTGGATAGTTGGGTTGGCCCTGGCCAGGGGCGGACTGGCCTATGTGGCAGGGTGGCAGCTGCCATGGGCCCATCCTCTCAGGGGGGCCCATGCAAGATATCAAAAAAATACATATAAAATTGTACATGTGATGTGACCAAATTAACCTAATAAGACAGGGCAGGAGAGGGTAGGAAAGATCTAGGAATGTCTGGGAGAAGACGCAAAGAGGGAAATGTAAAAAATGTATAGGCTAGGCAAGAGTTGAGAAGGAGGCAGGGTAGCCGATGGTAGACAGAGACAAAAACTTATATAATAAGTTAGAGGTTTTTAGAATTTGATGTGGATTATCAGATAATTAGTCATGAGTCGAATTTATTCCCTTCCATGATAAAGGCATGTTCTCAAAAATGTTGACCCCACTGTGACTTATGTTAATATGTGTGTATGTATTAATTTGATACAAATAAAAGTTCAAAGTTCAAAGCCTTGCCTTCCATGCTGGAATCAGAGTTCCATATTGCACAGAAAGAATCTCCAGCCCTCTGGATACCGTTGGCTTCTCATTGTGCCTCCCCCTCTCCCAAAATCCTAGTTACGGCCCTGGTAGCGCACAAATAAACTTTTTCCGGGAACCTCAGACATTTTGTAGGCCTGTACAATGCGATGGGCCCGGGTTTTTCCGAGGTCCGTAATACTGTTTAATCAGCCTGGGATTAGCCAAAATGATTCGAGTTCTGTACCTAATCAATGGATTGTGCCAGTGTTACGAAACATACAAAAGCCTTTGCGAAGATGTCCGGGCATCTGTCAGACATTCAGTCTGACAAACAGGCACACAAACAGGCACCTCTTGTCAGACCGAAAGGATTCTTGTGAGACCAGAAAATGTGATTGCTGCATTAATACAAAGGGACAGAATTATTGATTGTCGAGCTTTCAAAAAGAATATTATTGATTGTCTGAATTGGGCCTAAATGCAAAAAAATAATGATAGGCCTAAGTGGAATTATTTTCATATAAACTTTAACACTCCAATTATGGACTGGGAAACCAGAGATAAGTAATTATCCATTGCAAAATCACAGCTGTACAATTGTCATATGTATTGGACAACTGTCCCAGAGGTCCACAGACCAAGCATGGGTCATGGGTGCAGAGTTTTGAGGCGTGGCATAAAATTTCATAGATTTTTAACTCCTCAAATGTTTATTATGGCACAGAGAACACAATTGTGTTCCACTCATCAAGACCTTTAAATCGAGACACATACATGTATGTATGAATCTTCATTGAGTACATCCCAGGGCTACTGTTGATAAGTTTTGGTGTTGGTGTTTAATAAAAAATTCTTGTTTTCATTACAGAAAATATGTAGGCCCTTCCCCAAATTTATTTCCACTGCTGCTTCCTAATCCCCCCCCCTCCCCCAAATCACAGTATCAGACATATATATATGTCATTTGTGAATTTGTAAAATGTCAAATGGGTGTTTAACACAGATAAAAATGTTCTTAATTAATCAAGATATTTTTAAATTAAAATCTTCATTCGAGGGGGGGGTTAGTTTAACCCCCCCCCCCTCCCCAACCTCTACCTTTCTCAATCGGCAACTGCACAATTAAATGCATTAGTATCATAATTATTTTCAGTTGATACCAGACAAAAAACAACAACACATAATCATGCCTTATGCATTCCCCTTTCTATTCTGCCTTTTGGTACAATTCTTGCAACGCACAGATTCTTGTTATAGATGAAATATTTTTGCATTAGTGATTTAACACTACAGACGTAAAATTTTTGATATGTCTGGCAATGTAACAAAATGTAACCATTTGATCAGCAATTTTTGCGCAATGTAAATGGGGCATTGTGCATCAATAGAATTTGATAAAATTCCATAGTTAGGCAGTTAGTTATGTAAATGAACTAATCTGATGGGTTTTATTCATAATCTAGTGGTATTTCATGGTATGGTGAGGGCTTTAAATCCAAGTTTTTTTTCGGCAAAAGACACATAACCGCACACCAATGATTTGGCTTCACAATCCACATGGGGCTGGTTGGGGGATTCCCGTGAGGCTGTATGACGCCACCTTCAGATGAGGTCACCAAATCTGCCATATTGGAACTGCCCTGAGACATGATGTCACAATGACGTCACAGTCTGGCAGAACCTCATGTCCATTCTATGTATTTCTATGGTATCAAACATTTATAAAGTAAACAACTAGTGCTGCCACACCTGGAATTATTTTCTGCTTCAGGATGGTGCTGGCATCTAGTGTCTATGTAACTTAGCAGCCAGACGACTTCGACCAATCAGATCGCTTCATTTCGGCAGGAACCTGTCAGCTATATGCAGGCTCTGCTGTCAGCCTGTGCTGACCAATCACATTGCTGCATTCCAATTTTGGGTTAGGGACAGGCAGGGGTAGCCATTGTGGTTTGGTCAAAACGCATCAGAAAAATCTCAATTTCTGACTATTCTCGGCATTGCAGGCATCTATTTACAGACGTTACAGATAGATCTATCCCTTATCTATCAGCCACATCACTCTGACTCATTAGGAAGGCATGTGTGCAGAGGTGGAGGAGAAAATAGAGTTGAGTTGAGTAAATCACTATATGTCATTTTTACCGAAAGCAGGAAATGAAGCCTGACGGATCAGCTAGCACTGCCATGCAGTCCTCCGAGCTGCAAGCAGCTCTGGAGGAATAATTATTATTGATACAGAACCATGCACTATGATGTTGTGATTAAAAATTAGCCAAAAGTAATTATCTTACATTAAAATTAACCTCACTGTACTAAATTTTAAAAAGTGAGTCTATAGCCGTAGGCGCTCGAAAGCAAATGAAAACACCTAACTAAAAAAATGACACCAAGACCCTTAGAAGTGCCCATAAAATCGTTTAAGAATTGACTGCAGGAGATATACTTTTTTCAAAAGCAGAAAGATTTTTATGTGATAGGTAACCACCCCGAAAGGGGGTACATGGCTGTAACTTGTGATTGACTTGCACAATCTTCCAATTTTAAATTTATTCCGTTTAGTGTTACCACTTAGTATGTTGACTTGAGGACATAATGCATGCAAAATTTTGATGTCTTGGGGATAAGCAACCTCGTATTCAAGGACTAAAAGGGTAAAGTTATGTGTACAAAATGAGTGTTTTTGTGGTTGACTGTTCCATTTGAAATAGCTGAATACATCAAATTCCAAGCATCTTGCAATCTATTTTCAAAATCATATACCTGTGGGATGTGCTTATTTGACTTTACTATTGCCATGGAAAAGAAAGCGCTGTGCACCCAGTGCAGCCTTATATTTTTGACGAAATTGGACAAAGTAGCTTCATTTATAATCTTAGAATTTATTGCAAATAAACAACTGATCATGAGAAAAATGATTTCCTGGCATGCTCAGTTTCTCAGTCTTTGACATATTGTCCATTACATTCCAAACATCTCTTTATATTTTAAACCAGTTAGCTGAAGCAATTGTCCAAGACTTCATCTACTGTGCCGTCTATAAGTTAGTTGAAATGGGTGATATTTTGCCATTGCGGCAATGCCAATCATCCTCCACAAAACTGCTTGTAGAAGCATGAATTCTAATCCGATTACAGGAAAACTTGTTGGTAATAAAGGCCGATATTTGAGGCATGTGGAATAACAACGGCGGCCAATTTTCTTTGCCCTACTTGGAGTTAGGTATGGGTCAAAGTCTTTGATAAGTAAGTGAAGCACAGGCCCAATGTTATTTCAATGGGAGGGGTGGTTCACCTACTTACCAAAGACTTTGACCCAAACCTAACTCCGAATTCATCACAGAAAATCGCCAGCCATTGTTATCCCACATGCCTTAAATATCAGCCTTGATGACCCGAAATGTATTTCTCTCATCGGATGAGAAATTCATGCTTCTCCAAGCAGTTTGGATGAGGATGCTAAGCATTGCATCCATTGTGCACATTAATCTCAGGTTTTAGGAACAGTTAAGTTGGAAAGACCTTGCAACCCTTGCATGATTGCTTTAGAACAGAGGTTAAACTTAATCATAGTTGCTCAACATGGCTTGGGAAACACTTTGAAATACTGTAAGGCTGTCAAGAAAGGCTTTCGGTGGCTTTCGATGATCATGATCATCAATTGAGTATTTTCAATAATAGATTGTTGGATTCGGATAAAGAATGTAGCTGCGCTTGCTGCACCGACATTTTGTTTCCATGGCAACAGAAAGGTGGTGTGAAAGGAATAGATGTCCTTGGGAACCATGGTCCAACGGACCATGGTTCCTAGGGAAAGAATATCCTATGGACAGTTATTCCTGGGATAGAATACCCTACCAGGATTAGATATCCTGGACATCTTGTCCCAGGAATATGCATCCAGACATTCGTTCCTGGGACTGAGTATCCAGACATTTATTCCTGGGAGGAAACATCCTGGTGGCTCATTCCTAGTAATAAATATCCATATATATGCCCGGACCACGGACATTCATTCCTGTTACAGCTATAGTAGGACTCAGTGTCTGGTCCTTCAATACCAGAATAAAATGTCTTGACCAATTCTAAAAATAGCTTTTTTGATTCATGCAAACTGTGGATCCCACTGCTCAACCCAGCCTCCCCCATAGCATAGTGGTAAGCCACTAGCCTGGAAATCAAATGATACCGAGTTCAAACCAGTGGTGGAGAATGATTTTGTAAATTAACAGGAGGACAGGTCATGCATCACTGAGCACCAGAAAGATTGCACTTATGAAATAACAACACTCAACATCATTTGAGTAGTTACAATAATAAATGTAAAGATGCTTTTTCTTTTTGTATGGACAACTTATACTGTCAGTGGCAGATCCAGACAGCATAGTCTGGGGATGCCCGGACGTCGTTTTGGGATTCACTGGCCTGCGTGGTCATCGTTTCAGCATTCATGGGTCTGCATTGCCCATAATTTCTTCAAAATGTTATTTCTATCGCAGTGGTGTGGGGGGGGGGGGCGAGCCCCCTTGGCCCTCCCCCTGAATCCGCCACAGACTGTGTCAAGTTGGTTGGCGGATCACATCACAAGCATTATGAGCATGGTTTCTTGACCATTGTATTAATTTTGCCTGAGGGAGTCAACTTGCAAGTGAACTTACTAAAATTAATCTGTCATTACATAAAAGTATTAAAAAAGAAATAGAATAATAATTATTGTTGAAATTTGTTTTTCACGAAAGTATCGTTTTAACGAAAGAAATTATTATTTGTATATACATATATCAAATTCATGATTGATTTATTTTAGCAACTATAGGATTGATATCAACCGACCCTGATGGCGAATGGAGGAGGGTTGTTACCCTCAGTCTCTCACCCTTATTATTTATTGCAGAATACGACTGGACATCACTTATAAACCAATGCTCTGTGAGCAATAGCCTATATATACTGTATCAGGCCTATCATATGATATCATATTGTAGCGAAAAGAGAGTGCCTGGATGTGGACAGCCTTCTCATCTCATCATTATGTCTGCCTCTGGCAGTTGCTGATATAAAGCTGATATAGCTTTAGAGCCACTAGCATTGATATATCATGCAAAAATGTCCTGACTCTTCATAACTAGTACTTAACACTTGTCCCACATATATATTATATATGTGGGCATTTTGGACAGCTTTTCCTGGGAATTATGGTCCGGACATACTATCCCAGGAATATTGATACTAAGACAATTCATTCCAAGGACAGACTGTCCTCAATGCTGTGATTCAGGACCAATTTTCCCAGGAAAATGTGTCTGGATGACCTTTCCTAGGAAATGCTATTCCAGGATGTTCTATCCTGGGATACCCTGTCTGCAATGATCAATTTTCAGGACCATTGTTCCTTAGTTTCAAAGGTCTGGGCATTCTCTCCCAGGAAGAAATGACATGGACAACTATTACTAGTATATAATATCCCGGACACTGGAAACGGACCATTAGAACCAGGACATAGTCTATTTTACCTCCTCACAGGACACATCTTCCCGAGTGCTGGCTCTTTTTTCCTAGGACCGGTTGTCCACCCGGTCACTCTTGCCTAGTATAGATTGTCCTAACACATTATTTCCCAGGAATAAAGGTCCAAAGGACACTCAGTCCCTGGACCCTAGTTACTACCACAGTGGTTTAAACAGTTTCAACAGGTATGATAATTTGGAAATATATAGCGCAGTTCCTGGAATTGGTGCTGTGAAATTTTCATCTATCTGCTGCAATTAGTCTGTCAAAACAATTGGTCGAACTTTACTTTCTGAATTCCCCTCGTATATTTTGAGCAGTTCTGGTGGCTTTAATGGTATATTAGGCATTGGTTGGGTCACACCTTCATACTCTCGATGTAAATGGATAAAAATTTGTTTTTTTAGTAATTACCTCCAAAAAGGGGAAAATGACTGCAATTAGTGATTGACTTGGATGGTTTACTACAAACCTTGCACAGGAAAATATGCCTTTCTTTTGGGAATTTAAATGTTAAAGCCCACAAATATCTATTGTCAGGGAAGGAATAGGTATCATTTATATGCTTAAATAAGCAAGGCAAACAAAGATAATATTAAAATACCAGTATATTGCCTTACTCACTCTAATTTATTTATCATGAAAGTCACTCAGTTCTAGATTAAATCTTCTTAGGACAAGGGCTACACCTCACAAATGTTTGCTCCTGTGGGCTTCTTTGGTGAAAAAATATCAAATTTTGGAGAAAAATTTGCCACATATCTAATTAGGCTCAACTTTGAAGAGGTGTGTTTACCATTTCTCATGGATTGTTTTCATTATAAACAATCTTTTAATTCTCAAAAAACCCTATACTATGACACTTTTTTAATATTTTGGGCAAATTCCAGTACTTTCAAGAAGGACTACCAGTGCCTTGATTGTATCAACGCTTTACACGAGTTATCCTAAAGTGGTTTTAAAAAAGTCATTTTAATGATAATGTGTCAATGCTGAACGTGAGTTAGGTAACTAAATTTAATTAACTGAGCTCATGTAACAATATGACAAACATTTTTTGTCACTAACTCGGTTAAAAGATAAGTTATAGGAGTTAGGATAAACCTTGTAAAAGCGTTCATACAACAGGGCTATGCTGATACCATACAGTCTCTAAAAATTCAACAAAGGCTATGGAATGTTTCTTGAGAATTTTGGCTTGCTACAGATACCAAAATGATGCATGATTTTTAAATATTTCATTTCATTCTCACGTCCAAAGTTTAGATTCAATCATTTTCATGCGACAAATGTAAACATGTTAACCAAGCAGCAAGCACATATACCATTGATACAGATAGCCTCCAATTTTGACAAATTCTAAGCAGTTTTCAATGCAAAACCCCTGTAATAAAGGGAAAACACAATAAACTGAGATTTTTGGTGTCAAGATTTCTCTAGAAAAGCATAGAGAGAGAGAGAGAGAGAAATTCTTTATTTACGTGAAATGGGCTCACATTCTAGCCCCCAGCCCTCTTGGGCTTACAATTCACTTCAAAAACAATAATACATCAAAATAACAGAATTTTCGTTGAATAATACAAATTTGAATTAAATTTGAAATGATTTGTTGATATACATATATACATTAGTCCAATATGTAATAGCAATCCCAAAAAATATAAACTTTGTTCGAGTTATACTAGTAGATATATGATTCAAACTCTTGGAATGTTAATTTTCATTAGGCCTATTTACATATTTACAAATATCATATTGCTAATTTGATGTCGACATATATAATTACAAGTATCGTATTGTTATTGGCAAGTATCGACAATTACGTAAATTAAACTATGTATACAAAGCACTTTGTCTTTTTTCAAAAGCGTTACATATAAAATTAGCTGTTTCTTTAATACAATCATCTTTCATCAGGAATTCAATTTTTCTGTCATCATTTAATAAGTCAAAAAAGAAATTAATTTGTCTTATCCTGTTGAAGAACTCAAATCTAATATCATTATAAAAGGGACAATGAAAGATAAAGTGCATTTCAGATTCAATGTAGTTGAAGTTACAAAAAAGACAATATCTGTATTCTATTGGAGTGTCTTGAAAACGTCCAGTTTCTATTCTTAATGGTAGAATACCGTATCTAAATTGTGATAAAAGGGCACGCTTTCTCCTGTTTTGAATATTAATTACAAAATTTTCTACATTATAGCTCTTTTTAAAAATACTATAAAAGCGTAATTTTGGTACAACAGTGATTTCATTTCGCCATCTCTCACAATAATTTCTGTGTAGAATTTCTTTGGCATTCTGTACATTGATAAAAGTGTTATTTTCAAAATTTGTCAACATACTGATTTCTTCACAAATTAATTTGATTTCTTTACTCCAATTTTTGCATATTGACTTATCCCATGCAAATATTTTCTTAACTATTCTATCGTTCTCAATGTTCAATAATCTGTTCCATAATCGCAACATTTCTAACTTATGACGTGTAATACAAGAAATCCATCCCATGTCCCCATTAATAGCTAAATTTGATGCAAATCTGTGAACTCCTAAAAAGAATCTTATGGCTCTGTTCTGGACAATTTCACTTCTTTTAGAAACATTAAAACCCCAAACTCCAGCTGCATAATCTAAAATTGGAATAATTCCTGAATCATATAATTTAGTATAAGTCTTATATCCAAAACCATTGTTTGCTTTGAATTTTGTACATAAACTTCCTAGTGCTCTGTTAGCTGAATTTGCCAGTGAATCAGCTGTTAATTCGAAGTTTAGATGGGTATCTAGAATTGTGCCTAAATACTTGTATTTTTCCACGTAACAAACTTCATCATCACCATAAACAAATTTGTAGTCTGATTTAGTTTCAGTCTTATTTCTGAAATGCATTATTTTTGATTTATCAATGTTAACTTTCATTTTCCGTTTGCAACACCAGTTTTCAAGTTTACATATCATATTCTGTAAATCAGTCTCAGTCTCACTTATTAACACCATATCATCAGCATATAACAAACATTTCAAATTTGTGTCTCCAATTTTAACACCAATGCAATCATTGAACTCGTCCACAATATCATTTATAAATAAACCAAACAGAGTTGCTGACAAAGAATCACCTTGTCTTACTCCTTGATTAACTTCAAACCAATTGCTAATATATCCATTAACACAAACACCTGCATTTGCATCAGTATAAATACATTTCAATATATCAAGAAATTTACCAGATACACCATAATTCAGTAATTTGTGAAATAGCAAATTTCTATTTACTCTGTCAAAAGCTTTTTCAAAATCAACAAAACAAACAAATGTAGGTAATTTTTTAATTTTCCTATTTCTAATAATGGATGTTATACTGAAAATATGTTCTAAACATGACCTTTTCCTTCTGAAACCATTTTGTTCGTCTTTATACACCTTTTCATTCTCTGCAACATTTATAAGTCGATTGTTCAATACAGCAGTGAAAATCTTATAAATTGTTGATAAGAGTGTAATGCCACGGTATTGAAGGGGAATTCTAGGATCAGAAAGCGAAGACTTGGGTATAGGCATAATGATTCCAAATTTCCAATATTCGGGGATGATGCATAAATAAAAGATTTTATTAAATAAAGAGGTTAAAGTTTGAATGGATATCATATTTTTTAGAATTTCATATGGTATACTATCAAGACCTACAGCCTTATTATTTTTTGTATTCATGACAATTTTGTGAACCTCGTATTCAGAAAATTCATGATTCAAACCTTCTAAACCAATTGTAACATTTCTTAAATATGACAGATTATCAGTTACTTCTTGATAAAAGTTCTCATCAAAATTACAATTAACCAAATTTTCATTATATAATCCATGATAATCATTTTTCTATTTGTTCATTACAGCATGATGTGAATTAACTACATTTCCATTTTCATCATAAATTTCAAAAGGAATACAATATTTCTTTTTAGGACCAAGATTTTTCAATAGTTTCCAAAATTCATTAATATGGTAGAAATTACGTTCCCACAGCCTGAACACAACACTGCGTTTTTTGTCACATGCCATATATCTTTGACCATGTTGTAACAAAATTATGTCTGCCAAACGATTCTACATGACTCTCATTGTCACAACTTAGGGAATAAGAAATAGATCGGAAACTCACTTAAGTCATAAAACAGTTATCATTACATGGTCATTACCAAGTTTTCATATTGGCCCAGAGCTGGCCCAAAATCACTAATTAATTGTTAATCACATATTTTGTTTGATGTACACACTGCGCTTCAGTGAGCACAGAGCATCTTCATCTTCACCCTTTTTACCCTCGGCAATGTATACATTGCCGACGGGTATTGTAGTTACTTTGCAAAAATTTGTCCGTCTGGCGGGGGGGCCGGCGGGCGGACGGACGGGCGGGCGGGCGGGCGGACGGGCAGGCGGGCGGACGGGCGGGCGGGAAGACGGGCGGGCGGGCGGGCGGACGGGCGGGCGGACAGGCGTCCGGATAACGGGCGTCCCGGATGTGTATTGGGAGTAATGCGAAAACTATGGCATGTACGTGTACATATTCTATTTTTTGGACATTATTGTGTCTGTCATCCTAGTTTTGCCCTTTAAGGGTCTTATACACATGACATTAATACTTTTCTCACAGTAATTGAAAAATGTAGAAAAATATTTTTTTGTGTATTGGGCATCATGCCAAAACTATGGCACGTATATATTTTTTTTTTATCTCTCAACCTTGTAGTGTCTTTTAGGGGTCTAATCTCTCAAACATTAATACTTTTCTTACAATTATTGAAAAATGTGAAAAAAAATTTTTTTTCATTTTCCGGATTGACTCAAATACTGTTGTACTTGTGTCACCGAAATTTGCATATGGTATGTATTAAATACCCAAGATTTGTCCTTTGGGGGTCTAAATACTCTAACAAAAACTGACTGACGTAAATTCATTAAAAATGTGATAAATTACAAATTTTTTAAACCTGCATTATTCAGTCAATTTTGCAGCTACGTCTATGAAAAATTCCAGTTAGGTGTCTAAATTATAGCTCTTTAAATATCTCAAATAGTTGGAATGTTTATCATATGATTGTTTTATGAAAAACAAAAACCAGAAAAAATCAAGATTTTTGCCAATTTGCCAACTTTTCTGTCTGAAACGCCAAGATAGGCCTAATCATGATTGTATTTAAAGCATATTATAGTTAAACATACAATAAAGAATACTCACAGCCACTGAATGAATTTTGAAAATTTAAGATTTAAAAAGCAAAAAAACTGCTCAAATGTCTACTTCCTCCACAATTATATTTCTGATGTCATACTATGCTTTTGAATATTTAGGAAAATAAACATGACAGTGTATCACATCATCATGATGCTAATTTTGAGCTATATGAATCTTTTTAATTCATACCAGAGGTCAATATTTGCAAAATTTAATAAATATTACGGATTTTCAGATTATCACATATCAATCAATTTTTGCATGGTAAGTCAAAATTTCTACAAACATGTCTAAATTTTAATTTTTACTATTCTTTATCAAATATTATCATTTGGAAATATATAAGTGGACTTTAAAGCATTAAGAAAACAATGAAACATGCATTTGCTTGTTACTATTTAAAGATTTTGACACCTGAAATCCCAATTTTAATCTTCTGTAACATGCCAAATATTTTTCTTTAATTACCCTGTATTCAGTGGTCTAATTCCTAAGCCTCTCTGTCTGATTTGTTTATATTTAATTTTCATGAAAAAAAAATCAAAATAAAAGTAGGCTGACATTTCTTTATTTTTTAAATTCAGTATCACCAAGGTTAAATTTTAATCCATACTCTATTTCTGCAAATTTCAATATATAATTTTACATCTTAAGATATTATTTAGATAAATCTGTCTTTTAATTATTAATTCCAAGACTCCTCCCAATTTATTTTAGCATTTTGAAGAGAACAAATATCTTCATTGGTCAGGTAGGGGGTAGAGTATTTGTTGAATGGAGCCCTGGTGCCAGGGAGTCTGCATTACATAACATGATTTCAGAGGCTATTGTCTGCCCTGCAGATCCTCTCCCATGACCAAAACCAAGAGGGTGCCTACAATCAGTTACATAACATCCTCAACTTTCTAACAAATGAGTACAAACTGCAATGATTTCACCTTAGTTTTTTAAATTTTGAACATGAAATTAAATTTGAAATTTGAATCACCACACTGGGCCAAGTAGATGCTCAGATATGACTTTTGATTATCAAGCCCATATGACGCTTAGGCCACTCATAATTGATTCTTAGCTTCGCGGACCTGCTGACACAATAGATGTACTGCCGATGGAAAAAAAAAATTGAAAAAAAAAAAAAATTTTTTTTTTTTGCATTATAAATTTTTTTTTTTTTCACCTTTTTTTTTTTTGTCCTACTGACCGACCCTAGAAAAAGGGCCTTGAGAGGAATCCGAGAAGCTAAAGATCAATTGTGTGTGGCCTTATGGGCTATGTAACATGTACAACCTAAGTGTTGGTTACAGAATTGTACAAGAAGAAAAAAGTAATTTTTTAACAATTTTACTTAAAACACATCTTCATGTTATCTGTGTGTCAGCAGTGCCATTAGTGTTATTTTGTATAGGCAGTTCAGGTATGGTTCTTTTGTTTTTTCTTTTCAGCTATTGTTATGCCCCGATTGTGTTACCCCCATGACCTCGTTTAAACAACATTTAACCCACTTTAGTGCATGCTAATATTTTCAAATTTATCAGTTATTGATACAAGCTAAGTTTAAATTAAAAATAGTATTTTTTTTTTTCTTAAAAAGTATGTATTATGGGCTTATACATCTTTTTAGTGTTAATACTGATTCAGAAATAGATTGAATAGGTAGACAGCCTAGCCACTATTTCTGTTAGTCATAATCTTATTCGTAATTTATGATAGAAATGGATAAATAGATAGACAGATAGAAAGATAGATTGATTAGACAGATAGATAGACAGTCAGATAAATAGATAAGTTTATTGTTTGATTGACTGATTGAATGATTGCTTAATTGATTGTTTGACTGACAGATCCAATATGAATTTCCTTGTGCAAAAATAATCTCTCTATTGCTGTGAGAATCATAGCGGTATGAGTTATGGCTTTATCCCAGTTAAATGGGCAAATTGCCGTCTAAAAAAAGTGAAAAAGTTACCATCACGGAAATAAAAATATTGCTGAATATCTTTCATATATTGTCAAAAGCAGTAGTTTCTGGAATATCTTTCACTAATCTAAAGTTTTATTTTTCAACTTTCCAATGCAATTTTACAGGTTAAAATCAGAAATGGTAACATAATTTACACAGTTTGGAACAAATTAAACACACATGTTGCACAGTTTTTCCCTTCTCAGTGGAAAAACAATTATCACAAATTCATAAAATTTGCCAGATCATCTAAGCATTAAAGGCAAACTGAAATGCAAAATAATTGAACTACCTTTATTGGTCTTTCCTGTAGGGCATGGTAACTTAACTTACATTGAAAAACAACAAAATCACTTTAATACCTTCTTTGGCCTCCTGTGAATAGCGTTCTCAATATTTTGCAAAACCGTAAATTGAACCAAAAACTAGACTTTTCAAACTTGTTAATAGGGGGGAAGATAATCCTGAAAATTTGCGGGGACGCCTTCAAAAGTTGCTCATTGCCTCCAGAATGGATGAAAATTTTACCAAATTGAATTTCATGGCTTAATCTGCCTGCTACTGGCCAAAATGTCAAACCGCGTCTTTTTAAATTTCGAAAATAACATTTTCCATCAGAACTTAAAAAGTATTGATTTTAAGTCATATAAATGTACTGACATTGAATAGGAAATAGGGTATTCCGAACATTTTGGTGTATATTTCAACTCTCTAGGTGCAGTGGTTCTTGAGATATGGACATTTACGGGCCATTTTAAAAGAAGTTTCTTGAAAATCCCAAAACATCAATTGTTGTTTGAGTTGGACAATGACAAGAATTTAGATTGTGGACGGTGGACCTGAATCTTGAACATATCTCTGACTTCATCAAAAATAGAAAATAACAGATAGTGAATTGCAAGTCAGTATCACTTGTATCAGCAACCTGCACATTCGAAGATTGCCAATACTGACGGTTTGAAGTAGATGGAAAGGAGAAGAAATGGTGATGGCCCTATCAGAGGTTGTGTGGAAAAGGACTGTGTCTCTGCCACTCCTTAGCTGTACTTTCATTTAAAACATAATGTAGAATTATTTGTGATTTAGTGTAGTGACAGTTTCCAATTCCAAAATAATCACTTGGAGGTATAGAAAAGGTAGCAAGAGTATTTTTTGGATTAATCACAAAATTTCACATTTGTTTCAGATTCATGTCTAATCATTCCCACAATGTACCCCCCAGAATGGCATGACTCTGAATGGCAGATGCATATAAAATGCAATAATTTTGTTTAGATAACTTATGCTGTAAATCAATGATAATTGTAATAAATGCTTTTGCAATATTCACAGCGTTCTTTGTAAACCACAACATGGGATTCACAGTGACAAATATTAGGTCTGGGAATTGGTGTGGCGCTGGTGATTTTGCTTTGGCTTTGATAATTTGTAATTAGATATGTCATAGCTAAATTTTGATCATCATTATAATAGTGTCACCATTACTGCTGACATTTACTATTATCACCCAAAAAGTTGTGAGAAAGTACAGATCAATGATTCTGAAGGCTTTGTTCCCTACTACACATACAAGTCTTAATATAATTATGATAGTGATTACCATTTTGCAAATAGTTACTAAATATTGTGGCAGACCTTCACTTGCTATATCACACACCTATATCAAACATTTCTCAGTGTTACTATTTACCAGTCCAGTAGGCCTATTTGCACTGTGAAAAAAAGGCTTTTTCTGATACCAGACGATAGTTGTACAGTATGATATATATCAGATCTTTGAATTGTCTATACTTCTTCTTCTTCTTCTGTTACGCTCTTCCGTCTTTCGACATAGCGCGGCGCACCACAACCTGCCAAACACTTCTATTTTTAGCTAACTGTTCATGATCAAAACATTCATATGCGTAATTATTCCTACCATTACCATTTACAACTGTAACATTTATACTTAGCTTATCAAGATCTCTGTCCACTAATTTCAGCCAGGTCTGTTTCTGCCCTCCCCTTGGTTTTTGAACATATTTTCTCGCTTCCCTTAGCGCTCCCTTTGCTGGGGTGTCTTCCGATAGTCTCAATAAATGTCCATACCACTGTAATCTTCTTTCTTTAACACTCTTACTCCATGGATTTAACTTGGTTCTTCTGTATAATTCTTCGTTTGATATCCTATCTTGCCATGTTATTTCTAAGATCTTTCGCAGAATTTTTCTTTGAAATACGTCAATGTCATTCTCTATTTATTTAGTCACCGTCCATAACTCGCAGTTGTATAAAAATATACTTTCTACGTGACTACGGAAAAGTCTGATTTTAACCTTCTTCGACACTTTCTTGCTTTCCAAGATTTTCTTCAGTTGGTTATACGCTGCTATGGCTAAAATTTTTCTTCTGTTGATGTCATTTCTTGTGTCTAGAAGACTTCCTAAATATTTACATTTTTTCCAGTTTTCATCCTCTCCCCTTTTTACTTCATATTCTTCTGTTTTACCATCATTCACTTGTAAATTTTTCTCTTTTAGAATGGCTGGGACTGTTTTTCTGATATCTTCAATTCTTTCTTTATCATTCGTTATCCATGCTGTATCATCTGCGTATTGTTGATCAATCATCAATAGTCTACTGCTGTATTTTGTACATCGGTGATCTTCAATATGAGGTGGTATCATGATTCCTTGCGTTGATTTCAGAGCTTCGGCTAAATATATGATGAAGAAGATTGGACTCAGACAATCACCTTGCGGTACACCCACATTCGTGACAATCTCTTCTCCTAAAGTTTTCCCTATTCTGACTCTCAGCTTGACGTCTTCAATCAAAATCTTTATCATGTGCAATTCATCTTCGTTTAGTTTTTCTTTCAAAGTTTTCATCAGTTCAGTTCTCCTTACTGTATCAAACGCTTTTGACATGTCCAACATAAGTAGAATAATTGAATAATCTTGGGATGTTATCGCCTTTTCTGCTAGTATTTTGAAACTGAAAACTAGTTCTGTGGTGCTTCGTCCTTTCTGGTAAGCTGCTTGTGTTGACGGTATTTTCTCTAGAAACTTGTTCAGACATCTCTTCAACATACATATCGCAAGAATTTTCCTCAGTATTGATAATAAGAAGATTGGCCTAAGATTTCCTGGGGGACCTGCCTTTTTCCCTGGTTTTTGTAGTGGAACGAGAACACCTTCTTTTAATTCCTTTGGATACATTCCTGTTGTTGCGGAATGATTGTATATCTCAGCTATCTCTTCATATATTTCTTCTGGACTGTATTTAATTAATTCTCCATAAATTTCATCTATCCCAGCACTTTTCCCATCTTTTAGTCTTTTAACAGCTTCCTTGATTTCTTCTTTACTAAATTTTTTTTTGTCTATACTGGAGTTGTTCAAATCTTTTTGGTGTCCTGAAGGATTTGGAGTTTTGGGCCCTTCCTTGAACATATACCATTTCCAAATGGACACAGATAATTTTCAATATTGAAGTTTATGATTTTTATTTAGTTGCGCTTCTACTTCAGAATCAATGGGTTTGTCCTGCCTATGCATGCTCCAATTTTTGTGCTCCATAACTTATGATTTTGCCGCAAATTTTCTGTTTGTTCTTGTATTAGTGATGCACGTATGAAGTTTCTCCTCTAAAACTAAAATTCAAAATGGTCAATGTCAGTAAACTTTGTGATTTTTTTTTACTTCTCGAAACCACAGACTAATAGAATTTAATATTAATGCACTTCACCATGCACGCAGGTTACAATATAAGTTAAACTTCAAGGTTTAGTCATTTATTTACAGCACTTCCGTAATTCATTATTTACCAATTAAAAATATCTAAGTGCACATCATTCCTAAATAACGGACATTCACTTACGTAAAATTTAGCTCGATTATTTCTGTTGGACCCTTACTGATTGGCGAATCAATAAAACATTTATATGAGTGTACTTGCTGGGGATACTACATTTCCAAGCAGAGGCTTTACTTAACAGATTATACTGTCTACGAAGTGTCATTGGTTTCCTGAAAATGACTAGTTATAATTTAGGCCATTATTTTCAGGCCATGTCTTTGATAGTTTCGTAATCATATAATTTAAAAGAATAAAATAAATATTTATCTGATCTTTGTGTTTGTCACAGACTATAAGTGTTGGTATGCAAATGAAAGCTCTCTTGACACTGTTTAATGATGTTATTTTCAACTTCCTATCTTTACACATATTAAAATTAACAAATATCGCGAATAGGCGAAATTTCACAAAAACGTCTCTTTTCCTGTCATACGAAAGTGCCAGTAGCAGCTAGTAGCAGGTCCGAAATCCAGAAATTTCAGTATGGATGGACTTTCAAAACAATAAAGATTGATTTGGAGGCGTCCCCGCATGGGCCCAGCAAAAAAGCCATTTTATCATCCCCCCCTATTGTTAAAAAGTTCTTAATTTTTACACTCCGCAAATATTAATATGATTAAAATGGCCCTGAATCTTACCTTAATTTACAAGAATTATGTGACTTTTCTGCATGACCTTATGACTTATTCTATAGGAAGGCCATTATTGTTGGGTAAATTTCCATGCTTTTCTAAAGTTAATACCTGCAAAATTTTTGACACAACCCTCAGTGACCATCACGTGCGATTTTTCCGGTTTTTTTTTCAGGAATTTAACATAGAATTAAGCCCAGTTGCTATCACAAATTATATGTATATTGTATATGACTGTATTTCTACATACGTTTTCTAAATTACTGCCAAATTTTACAATTGTGAAATCATTCTACTTGAAATGACAGCCAACAATCTTCAAACATTCTTTCTTTTTGGAATTTGCCCATTTAACTGGATTGAGCCTAATGTGCTCGAATTAGCAAATTCCGCCTCATCTGCATAACATGTACGAAGGCCTGTTCAGCTGCTGATTAGCCGAGGGTATGCTGCTGCGCAGCCTATGTTTAAAGATAGAGACTGGAAATGACTATTTTTAATTTTTTGTCTTATGTACATAAAACCAACTCATATGCATCTAGCAGATTCAGACAATTCTGTACATGTGCTTATTTTAATCATAGGCCTGTAATAACTTGAGTTACGGACCAAAATGTTAATAAATTAGGAAAAACATGAATTTTTAAAACTCAAATAAACCCTCCAATCCATGGAAAGCCGTAGTTGAGACCACATTCATAAGAAGGCCAGGAATATTCTCTTAACAATGGTTATAATGGTTTAATCTTCGAATTTCCTCGAATTGAGTTACATGCATTTAAAAGTACTCATTTTTAGAAGACCAGTTACAACTAGTTGGAGATCGAAAGCACTTTGATGGATCACTATTTCACTATCATTTGGCCTATGGAATAGGCAGACCCCATTTTGGAAAGTTCTAACAATTCCCTGTCGATCCCTGAAAGATACATGGATGTATGATGATTTTAAGAACAAAAAATGACATTCTAAAAAACACATCATATAATTATTTTAAAAAATATGTGTCCCTAGTATTTTACCAGATTATAAGTACATAACTTAATGAGTCAGTCAATGAAATATATTTCCTTTTTTATATAAATTTATCTAAAATCATTCAAATATTTTTTTTTCATATCAAGTCCGTTGTTTCTTTGGGTTCTTGAGATTTGAATTGAGGTAATTACAGCTCTTATTTCAAAGTAATTAAATGGTCATTAGGCCCCTACTGAAACGCACTGTGTACCTTTGAAGTACAGGAGTGTCCGATCTATTTCTTATTACCTAAGGTCACAACGTTGCTGAATTTAGATATGGGTCATTCCATGTCAATTCAACAAATGCCTCCCACTTGACCCCCTCAGATTTGTCTGAAAAAATTCTGAAATAAACCTATAATAGTTTAAAGGATGTGTGCCAAATTTTAGCTCATTATCTTGAATAGTTTTTCTTAGAAAAAATATCACATAGAAAAACAATATCAAAGGAGACAAGTTGAGGCAGTTTTTGCTCTAATTTTAGGAGGGTCAAATGAAAACTGTTTTTCAAATGTAAATATCTTAAGATTCATAAAAGATACAATCTTTATCTTAACCAGAAATCATATCTATGGCCATTAAAGCGTATTAAAGCTATTTCTAGGAATATCCTACATCTGACATTCTTTCTAAAGGCATTCAAAATGGCCGCCCCATTTGGTGCAAATTTTTGTGGCAGCATTTTCTGGTCATTCGTTCTCCTAAACTATGGTACCTAGAAGCTTCAAATCTTGGGTTTGTAATTTACTACAGTACTGCAAGAGAGAATGGTCATCAGAGGTCACCACAATCCCATAGTTCCCTTAAATGGCCTCAAATCTGGACGAAAATTCAATTATTTTGATTTTCAAAGCTCAATTGCCAAAATGTGACACCAGTTACCAATGTCAAACCAATGTTATTTTCAAGGCTATATAGATGGCCACTATTGACATTAATTTCCTAGTGGCACTCTTATTCGTTTAGGTTTTGCGAATTTTTTATTACAACTATTAATGTAATAAGTTTTTTTCATTTTGAATACTTCTTTTCTTTTCAAGGTGTCAGTGGAAATGCAGCATACCCCCAAATTTGACCTCGAATCTATATTTAGATAAATCTATAATTTTTTTTTTTAATTAATTTTTTTTATACGCTGATTTGGTAGGCCTGCCCGATGATTCAACAGTAATGTTTTAAAAGAAAGATGACCCTCTCTCACACATAGTAGGTATAATATGCAAGCACTTGTAGATTGTCGGAAATTATGGGGTTTCATAGCATTCTATTGTCTTAAACATATACCGCTCTGTCTGTTTGTCTATTTATATGGATATGCAGTTTATACACTATCACGCTAGATCTGCTTATCTATTTTCATAAATGTTTAATTGGTTATCTGTATAAATATGTCTATCTATCTATCTATCTATCTATCTATCTATCTATCTATCTATCCATCTATCTATCTATCTATCTATCTCTCTATCTATCTATCTATCTATCCTGCCTTCCTTTGTTCCCTCCTTCCTCCCTTTCTTTCTTCCTTCGATGGTGTTTTTAAGACTTCCTATATTAAGGTATTTAATGAATTTGCAAACTCTCCCTCTGGCTGGACTAGTCGACTAGGTTGCTGCTGTTGCTGCTGTTTTAACATCAGCAGGACATTAAAATTTTACAGAAAACACAATGCCATATATTTGAATTCTGTGCATAAAAAAAATTTTGTCATGGAATGACATGGATGTGCACCGAAAGTTATTTGAAGCGAGTTATATTAAAGTTGGCACTGTGTGCTTAGTTTTGATGTGATGTGACCTCAAATGTAGGGGAGACCAGGGCCCGTTTGTCCCATTTTTTTATTTTTTGCCTCATAATCGAAAAACTTCTCTAAATATTATGAAAAATCTATTTACTGACTGACTTTTTAACATTTACTCTGCCTTTATGCCAAATCAATAGGAACTTTTTTTACGGTCCAATGTGCCCCGAAGCCGGGGCACATGGAATCGCCATGTGGGGCATGTTGGACCATGGAATAAAACACACTTGTGTGTTATTGCAGAATGATTATATCTGAACATTTGCCCGGATAATGATTATATCAAGTCTCATTTCAGCAAGAAGGGTTTAATTGATGAGACTTGTTTGACTAGGTCCCTCATACTTAAAGATGGGTGATATTAGCAATTGAGACTTACAAAAATTACTTTTTGTGGTGAAAATCAGGAAACCGGAAATGCCACTCACGTGTGCTTTGCCTTCAATGCTTATGTAACTTTTCGGCTAAAATAATCCTACAATAGTTCACTTCAGTGGGGATTTGGAAAACATGTTTTATAATAGAAATATTGTGGACAGTCCAACGTGCCCGGTCTCTCCTACTAACTGTTTTATCACCCTTTTACATTTGACGACATTGTACAACTTTTAATTAGTTTATAAATTTGCCTGGAATGTCAAAAAAGTTAATGAATGGGGCAAATCAATAAGTTATTTATCTAAATATAGATTCAAGGTCATAATTGGGGGCAGGATGCATTTCCACTGACACCTTCACAAGAAAAGAAGTATTCCAAATGGAAAAAAAATCAAAATCATAGTTGTGATAAAAAATTCACACAACCTAAACGCATAAGAGTGCCACAAAGAAATCAATGTCAATAGTGGCCATCTATATAGCCTTGACAATAACATTGGTTTGACATTGGTAACTGGTGTCATATTTTGGCAATTGAGCTTTGAAAATCAAGATAATTGTATTTTCGTCCAGATTTGAAGCATTTTTTTCTAGGGAACTATGGGATTGAGGAAACCTCTGATGACCATCCTCTCTTACAGTACTGAAGTACATTACAAACCCAAATTTGAAGCTTCTAGGTACCATAGTTTATATTAGGAGAATAATTAGAAAATGCTGACACATAAATTTTCACCAAATGGATTGGCCATTTTGAATGGCTTTAAAAAGAATGCTAAGTGTTGGATATTCAAAATAGCTTTAATCCACTTTAATGACCTTAGATAAGATGTCGGGTTACAATAAAGACGGTAACTTTCTTGAATCTCAATATATTTACATTTGAAAACTGGTTTTCATTTGCCAAAACAGCCTCAACTTGTCTCCTTTAATAATTTTTCTAAGGAAAACTATTTCAGATAATGAGCTAAAGTTTGGAACATATCCTTTAATCCATTATAAATTTATTTTAGAATTTTTTCAGACAAATCTGAAGGGGTCGAGTGGGAAGATTTTTGGAAATTTGTTGAATTGACATGGAATGACCCATATGCCCATATGCCCTTTGGGTGTAAAAAATATCAATTGTTTATTGTTCAAGCAGCACTTAAATCAATTGAGAAAATGAATCATTGTCTATGCCTTGAAAACTTGACATCACAACAAGAAATCAGCTTATCCAATTTTTTTACCAGCTATTAACCTGAATACCATTATGGACATGCAGAATTTATGACATGCAGATGAAAGAATCATTGGCTCAAATGCATCAAATGCAGAAAGGACACCAACTTGTCATCAGGAACAACAAGTATCATGGATTACGCACTCGACTTTATAAATGCTTAGGGGGCGACCATTTAGTAAATCGTGGGGGCTTGGAGTTTTCTCACTAGGGAAATTATTTATTTCATGGTAACAGCGATGAATAATATTAATATCGGGTGTGCCATGTCCACAACTATTCTTTTCTGAATGAAGGAACTCCCTGTTGAGAAATACCCCTACCAGAAATCATTTACTTAAACTATCAAAAACAGAATTTATTAATTTCACCAAAACTGAGAAGAAATTATTTATAGAAAAAACTCCAACACAACCCCATTGAAATTAAGTGATGCCCATCTCAAAAATCGTTGAGTGGATTGACCTAGTCCGGGCTCAGGCGCACTAAGATTGATCCATCAAAAACAATTATAAATGTATTGTTAGCAAGATCAGTGGTGTATCTTTGATTGGTTGACTATTAGTCTACATTTCTGAGAGACTGACCTGAGTGATTGTATTTGACTCTTCTGCAATCAGGAATTATAAAATAAACATTTCTTACCTGGCTTGAGAGTCCAGTACAATTTCATATGGGTAGGACATATTTCCTCTTACTACAGTTTTGCTTGTGCCTAGGTCATAATTGATAATCTCAATTGTATCCTTTGTGTCGTCAGTAGCGTATAGAAGACCGTGTGCTGAATCTACTGCAATTCCACGTTTGTAGCCTGCAAAATGAAGAAAAATATATCATTAAAATTATCTTGACAGTATTACAGCAATAAAATGTACATATTACTGCAATATCATAGCCATAACAGTTATACACTTCATGAGGTAAATATGTGGATTCCCATAGATCTTGTAATCTGAGACATAGGAATCTCACTATACCTAAACAAGCATTTGGTTTATTGTTTTTTCAGCATTTTGTGATAAAACTGACGAAACAATCATCTTTCCACAAGCTAGTGTATTTTCATTTTATAGGCTAAACCAAACTATTTTGTTCAAAAAACGTAAAAAAATTATAAATAAAATATAAATAACGCATAAATTGGTCAGGTATCAAATTTGTCTTAATATCATAATATTCATGGTAGCGGAATGGATTACTGGACATAGTGTACGCATGAGAATGATTTGCCTGCTGTCATATTTTAGTAGATTTTCTGAGTTTTATGAAGAGTGATTTCGTTAAATTACTAGATATAAATCTTTTATTTGTAATTTCGGTGAACAACAGCATATTCAGTAATTTTAGTCATTATTTCTTTCAGATTGTTTTAATTCACCTTGATTGTTTCATGTTCGAGAGCTGTGATCTATCAATTTTATCCCAGTTACATGGCCAAATTCTAATAGAAGTATAGTATTCAAACATGTCTGTCATGACATACAAGGCACTCCATGGCCTCGCGCCTTCTTATATCTCAGAGTTGATACATGAACGTCAACAAGCAAGATCACTTCGTTCATCGGGGAACTATATCTTGCACCACCAAAATCGAGACTACGTTCCTATGGTGATCGAACATTCCAGTTTGCCACTGCCACTGAGTGGAATGCACTCCCGAAGTTCCTCAGAGACATTTACTGTTTTTAAAAAACACTTAAAGACTCACCTGTTTAGAATTGCTTTCAGTATTTAATCTATACTATAATACTCTGTCTACAAGTTGACCGCTATTTCCTGCCACCTAGGGTGCAAAATTCGCAAGCTCCTGTGAGCGGTCAACAGAATTTCGATCTCTGGAAGAAACCAGGACAGTGTGGAAGAAACCAGGACAGTACCATCATTTAGTGATGGTCTAGTTTATTTCCAAAAACTCTGCAAGTGTCTAATCTGACTTTGGTTGGCTTCAATTTTAAGCAGACAGCCTGTAAATACCAAAAGAAGTTGGAACTATTTTTTATCATGGAGGATGTATACATTGTAGCTCACATATATTGCCAGTATAGAGGGGGCCACTTGTGGCATGGACAAGACATTTTGCTGAGTGTAACACTGCTTTTATGAAATTTTGAATTATATTGTTGTCCTTGTTCATAAATCTCCATAAAGTAACAGAATAAATACAATTGAGCATTCTTGATATCACAAAGCAAAAACATTGGCTTTGTATGGAGACGTGAATAAGTGAGAATGCATTCTTTTTGGACGCTTTTCTGACCACAATTTAACATGCACTAAATGGCATAAGTAGATTGAATACCATCTAACTTCTGATGAGTAAAATCATCAATTTCACAGGCAAAGTGCATTAGTCAGGCGGCATTTGTTAAAATTTCAAGGCTACTTTAGACAAGCTGCCAACTCTGGTTTTTCACTTGAACCTTGTTCTTTACATTATAATAAAGGTAATTCAACTTGTTGTCAATGTCACACATTGATTTTTAATTAATTTATAATCAAATCAAATTTCGCTAATTAATTAGCATAAAATCGCAATTTGATATAGCTTTTGAGTCAATATGTGCATCATAATGCATGTAATATTATTAATTTTTCTTGCTGAATGTTCTTATCAATAAGGTGGATAACTATAGGTGTCATAATGATTATAATATATGTGTTATTTTTACAATAATGACCAATTTGGTGTCATAAATTACAAATTGCTTGGAGTGTCGAGGTTAATCAAAACCAGGAACACTGGAATTTCTCTGGTACTTCTACTAGGGAGATCCTAACATCTCCCTGCTTCTACAGACTACAAAACATCAAATAGTCACAAGAATTGATAATGATTTATGCTTCCATGCTCAATTCCTCATGACCAATACAACTAGAGAAGAGTTACCGGGATTCTGTCATCAGCGTCATAATTGGATAGCTTCAAGTTTGACTTCAAATTATACTTATGAGAAGGCATATGTAATGGAAAGTTCTTCATATTCATCTGTTGGGAAAGGTTAGTAAATAGTGATGGCAAAACGTATTCCTCTTAACTCATAAAAAAACAAAACTAATCTTAACAGGTTCTGATTTGTATCTCAGCATTTTTTGGTTCAACAAGCAAGTTAGGTACCTGTGTCTCCTACAGCAAAACTTCATCTGGTGAAGGAAAGTTTTTGATTAGTTGTCATGATTTTCAGATTGGTAATCTAAAGGTTTTAATGAAAAAGGGAAAGTTTATTTTGTCTTATATAGTACAGGGCTAGAGGCACGTCCACAAATCATGTAGACTATATCCTTGCCTCCCATGTTGGACCTGCTTCTGAACTCTTGAACTGGTGAAATTTCTCAGATCTGGCTTTGCGCCATCTTCCAAAGATATTTGCAATAACATTAAGCAAGCAACATTTTTGCTGATTTTATTTGCTTATCATACTTATTAGAAATTATTGGTGATCTCAGAAATTGTATTGGTCAAAATTTTGTCCAATTGGAACACATGCCACCGCAATCACAGACACTGTGAATGAGTATCCACAATTGGAGCATTTTGAAGAGAATAGGTCGATTATCCTCAAAAATGAAGTTTTATGGCATGTTATAGTGTGATTAATTTTCTAAGAGTTCAACCAGCTTTTCTCTGCCATCAAATGCAAGTTTGGCTCACATAGCCTCCAAAAGTTTGATGTCCGCTGCTGAAAACTGTCCCGAACGCATTGTACACTGCTTACATGTTAAAACTATAAAGCTTGGATCCTCAAGCCTGAAAGAGTTTGAATGAAGGCAACAATGATATTATATGTCATTTTATAAAATGATATTTAATTTACAGCCAGATCTGAATAAGTAGCACAAGATGGTGAATATCAAAGTTGGATATCTGGGACTCACAGCCAGTGACAATGATCTTTAAAAGTATACTTCTTCATAGCAATCTGCCTTTTTAGGGTTGTACAAGATTACAAAGATAATGCTTGAATTGAAACAAGGAATGCATGTTCACTTCATCCCTAATGGAATGAAAGGAAAGAGCACCAAGATGACCCTGAATGTTACGAAGAATGTCAAAATCCTCACAAAGTTGAATAATCCCCCTAACCTATGTTATACATTTAATGTAATGACCTTGTTGTAACAACAAGTGCAGTGTGATATATAGAATGGTTGGCAACAGGCAGATATTGGAAACATTTATTTCTAAGAGAATAGTCAAATTCTCTGAACTTTGAAAATACACAAAGCGCATAAATGGCTCACAAGGGACCACCAGGTGAGAGAGACAACTCCATTCCAGGTAAGCTGTTGTGGCAAACTGTCAACCAGAGTTTGTCTGATTATAAATGGCCTGAAAGACCAAGAACCACATCTTACACCACAGGACCGAAGGTTGACCTACCCCCTGCAACGTACTACCCTTAATATTTCATCATCTGGAAGACACATCTGATTATAAATTTATTATGAACCAGGAACCTCATCTTCCTCCACAGCTTCTGGTCTTGATTATATGACAGGGAATCAGTTGAATGAATGCTAGTTGTTGTACTCTTGTCTGATCAGTATTGAATAGTTTAAATGAAAGCTGAACACATTCGGAAGAGGTTGACCAACTGGACATTGTAAAAGCATTTTATGTCATGCTTAAGTATCCAGATACAACTCTTCGAGTGTTTTCAGTGGCTACTGCCTTCAATCTCTCGATAGCTATTTATGTGTAACCAGATCTTCCTATAATCAGTGTTTGTCTACAAGTTCTTAAAAGAATCTTTTACTGGCACCCACATTCCCACATTGCTGTGGCATCAGAGCATCTTAGCTGGTGCCCCAGACAGCCACAAGACTTGCTTAAATTACAGCCCAGGACCATCTTTATGCAAGAAAAGAAGCTCAGAATAGAGGTACTTCCCTGTGCGCCGACATATACACGTTATAGGAAGAATCCCCCAACACAGATCATCACAACCTTTAATCCAGATGTATGCATCGAAACAAAAGATAATTAAAGATTTATTTCTTTCAAGTGTCACATTAATCAAAGGTGGTGTCTATGGTCTATTTTTGACCTTTAAAGTTTGAAATAGTTTTCAACTGATATCTTGAAAAAAAATACCCTATTTTACCTGGGGGCAATTCCGTAAAGTCTGATTTGCAAATTTGACACTTTGGCAGCTTGTGTAGCCCTAGCATTACACCTCAGCCATTTTATTGTTAAACAGGGATAGGGCCAGGTAATAGGGGTATCAGATAAGCCATCAACCAAAGCCACAAATACAACAGGAGCTAAGCTGCCAGGCAAAATGTCATCGTGTTGGACGTACATTGTGTGAGTACGTCCGACACACAAATTTTGATGTAGCTCAGCTCCTGTTGCACTTGTAGCTTCGGTTGATGGCTTGTCTGATGCTGATACCCCTATTACCTGGCCTCATCCCTGTTAGACAATGAAATAGCTGAGACGTACTGGTAAGGCTACACAAGCAGCGTCAAATCTGTGAATCAGACTTTACGGAATTGCCCTAGGGGCCTAATAGGGGACCAGAGGGTTCGCCAGACACGAGCTTCTGTAAAAAAGTTGTGTAATATGGATGGATTAATTAATAACACCCTCAGGAACAACTGCCTTTCCAAACAGGTGTTCAATCCATGTTACACTCGTTCTTTATCAACTCGGTCACTATTTCTATGATTTGTTCATGTGATACATCAAATTAGGGGTAAAACACCACATCAGTCACCTTTTTGACCATCTTGACACAACATTAAACTTTTTGAAACAATTACTTTATTTTAAGTAGTTTATAGTTGATACATACAGCACCCAGTAACTGTTGCCACTCACTGGTAAACAGAGGAAGGTGTGGATGTCTTCTTATTTGAGTGAATCCAGATTCATAATGTCAGATGTCGAAGCTATTATGACAATGACATGCTTTACTATTTTCATTTTGTCCTGAGTCTTCCACAGAGGGGTCATAAATGACCTCCAATCTCCTTGAAACCATCATTTTTGGATTCCTTGACCTGAAATACCCCTAATTTGATGTATTGCTTGAACAGATAAGAGAAATTGTGACTGAGTTAAAAAAGAACGAGTGTATGGCGGCCATCTTGGACGCCATCTTGAATAACATGGATTGAGCAGCCGTTTGGAAAGGTTGCCGACCTGAAGGATGTTTCTGAGGGTCTAAGGAACCCATCCATATGCTACAACCTTTTACATCAGCTAATATGTGGTCGGCCAGAAAATTGGTGTCCGGCCCCGAGGTATTTTTTTAGCTTTATTCATGCGAAAATTCATAACGTGAATAGATAATTAATAAACCCAATGCAGACCTGACAACAAGCTTAGATTTATTCCTTGGAATGTTAATGAAGATATTGCAGTGAGAAATCAAAGTTGGCAAGCACTCCAAAGTAGATTACATATGCCGCCTGACTACATGCTAAAGTTTCAAAACTTTCTGTTTTTGTCTCGTGATTTCCAAACATTTTCATTCAAAGCAGTGGACCGGATATTTGCCAGCAACCATGCTTTGTAGTTTGGAGTAGTAATATGGACAGCTGTTGTGCGACCTGATCTGGTGATCTGTCGAAAACAGATCAAATTGTTGTTGACCCAATTCGATTTTCCAGGGACTGTCAGCATTCTGCTGCCACTTGACAGTCCCGAACAGAGACAGCTATATACTCTTATCTTATATTCCACATTTTTAATTTTTATTGTGATCTTAATTTTACATGTGAAGCGCCTTAGAGCAGGATATATTCTGAATAAGGCGCTATAGAAATGCTTGTATAATAATAATAATAATAATGATGGCTGATGCTTCCAGAAATAGTTTTCTGTCCACAGGGATGCCGGAGAGGGAGAGTTCCACTATCATCTCCGATTAATTTGAGAATTTAACTGAAGTTTGTTGAACAATAGTCTTTATCATTAAGAAAATTATAGCATTCTGAGATGTGTAAATGGTGCTTATGCATGATATGTGTACAAGCATTGTTACCTCACCTTTGCTCATATTCAACATAATATCATCATGGATCTTCATCAGGAGTTCAGGACGGTTTCAGTACTGTGGAATTTCCTGTATGCAGACTGTTGTCATCATCAAGGTTGTTTTTAGTAAGATGCTCACTGTATTGTTTAATAACAGCACTTTCAAATAATTTGCCAAGGAAAGACAAGTTTGACACCGGTCGATAATTCTTTTTGATTAAAGCCAAACCAGGTTCTTTCAAG
Organism: Platynereis dumerilii; assembly: GCA_026936325.1. Lineage (NCBI taxonomy): Eukaryota > Metazoa > Annelida > Polychaeta > Phyllodocida > Nereididae > Platynereis > Platynereis dumerilii. Next base: position 20,335,377 of record JAPTHN010000013.1, read on the forward strand.
AGTACTTTGAACCAGATCAGCACCAGCCTGGGGCTGAGTGTCTATTCATTTGTCAGAATAATGCACAATTTTAGCTACATGTCGAGGGAAGAAATGCACTTTTTACAAAGAATGAATTGAAACAGGTGCTCTGTAAATGTGAATTAAGATTGTACAAATGTATATATTTGTGTTTCCTAATTGTTGCTATGTTAAACACTGATTTTAAGTCATACAGCAGCTTCATGCTTGGTTGTCTGTAAGTTGTTATACACTTTTTATTGACTGTCCTGTTTGATTACGACTTAAAATAAAATTTTGCTACTTACTACTTGGTCGGGTTACATTCAGACTCACTTCCAGTTAGTTGTTAGAATTCTGACAGTATCTGATAAGTGAAATTATCCAACACCGGACACTATAATTATCAGCCTTATAGGAAACTAGCAGCGATTTGGGCGAGACACTAAATTAATGTTTCCCAACCTGGGCCAACCATTTGCATGGGAATCTTATGCTGATCACATTTAAATTTTGCACTCTACTAACCTGAGGATCGCAACAGATGATTATAACAAACGGTCAATACCAAACGTGCTAAACAAGATAATCCGGTTTGCTATTCTATAAAGCGGGCCCCTTTAATACTGTCAGAACATATGAAAATGTGGCAGAACCAGCGACTTTTTTACCGAGATCTATTTATTGGAACAATTGACTATCCATTTATCCACGTGGAACTGTTATTTTATTAGCTATCTTGTATTAGCTACCTCTGAAATGGAATGACGACCAGGAATACTCTTGAGGAAACTAATTTACGAAATTACGAGCCAAGGAATGACAAATTCTCCAATGACCATGTCAACACAGATTGTTGCCAACTCACATTGAAACTATGTAGGCAGTTAATCAAATATCAAAGATGCTTCAGGGTTACACTTCGCATAGCTTTGTCAACTGTGACTACATACACTGTTGTGATAGCAACTAAATTTTTAATAAATTGATTTTTTCTGACACATGCATGCATGTACATGTGCTCTCTCCAAGCCAATGTTGTGATGAAAGAGAAAGTGCTCTAGTGGCTCCGCCATGGGCACCCGTTGTTTTCGTTGTAAAACTGAGTAGGATTAAACTTTATATCGATGGTGAAAGTGCAAAACCTCGTATGTCAAAATTTTGCTATTTTTAGATTTTGAGTGGAATGACTAATTCAATATCCAATACATGTTTTCAGTTGTTCACCTTGCCTCTTTGCTATTTTTGGAAGCTGTAACAGAATGATTTCACCAAACCTTGTATGTTGATTTGTTCCAAAAAGTGACAGTGCAAAACCTCGTAACTCAAATCAGAACTTTGAAGCACATATTTAGGATATTTCAACCTTTTTTGAAAAATTATGATTGTGGTACGTTTTTTATGGCACAGAGGAAATTTCCTTTTTAAAAGTTTTTTACCTACCTATACTTATTTTGGTGATATAGGCTATTGAAAAAAAGCGTGCACAAAAATTTGAAAAAAGCGTAATTTTCCTCATTTTTGCCATTGTAGCCACTAATGAAAATTAGCTGTTGTTATTTATCATGGTCAAATTATATTTTTTACTGTTAACCTATAGATTAAAGGTACATTGAATACTGCAAGTTGCTTTAAAATGCGATAAATGGTCGAGTTACAAGGTTTTGCACCTTACTAAGTTTTTTCTAATTTCTGAAAAATGGCTTTTTTGACATACAAGGTTTTACACTTTCCACATCGATATATATGATTGATCATAACCACCAGAGGGTTCCACTGAGTCCATTGACTCTTTACTGGATGGTAGTGCCCCTGGTGAAAATATGTATATTACTACATTGTGTTAGTATATCATAGAATGGCACAATCCCAGAACTGCCTTTGTTCATCCTTTTAAGAAATATCCTTAACAGGAATTAATTGCCAACTTTTCTATCAGTGCCTTTTTCACAGAGGGTGCTGTGCGCAGTGCACCCTGTCAGAAGCAAACAACTCTGGTAAAGTTCAGAAAATTTTTTAAAATAGCCTTGAATTTCAAAGGCTCCTATCTTGTTGTGATTATAGTCACAGACCTACAATTTAGCAAATCTGCATATATCTGGTAAATGAACAATTACTTCTTTTTTTTCAAATTTTTCTAAAGGGGTCACTTGGGGCACTCCCCGCCCCCCACACTCCACTGCACTTAGTTAATAATTGAAGCCAATAAAAATCACAGTGGCCTTCTTTCCAGACATCATGTGTATCTCTGCCTAATCGGGTTACTTTACTTGATGTCATATGACTGACAGATATTCGGGATTTAGAAAATAAACAAACACGTTTTTTGACAATTTGATTAAATAAACATTTTATTCAGTTCCGACAAATGTATTGTTGGCAGTATATAGTACAATATATTCTTCATACTTGCATTACACTGAAAAAAAAGATAAATTAAACTTTATTTCAAGTCGGTGATGAAAATAAAACAAGTAGGCCTAACACAAGCTGAGAAGCTTTTTAAAACTGACAAAAAGTAATAAAACAAACAAGATGAACTTGGTGAGAATATTTACAAACAAATGAGATGTAATATGAACAAATTGAATTTACACATGTCTTGAGTTACTTGATTCATAATTTTATGTCTGTCAAATACTCTAGTATTTATGCTACATGGAATTTGTTATATAATACTATAAACCTGCAGGAACATTTAAAAATGGTTAGAATTGTAAGAATTTCACTAATGGAAAAGATTCTGATTTTACTTTTAACAAAGAAATATCCACATTGGGTATTCAGTTTTCACAATAAATGACTAGACTACTCTCTGTCTGACAACTTTGATTTTTTTTTAAATGGACAATATAAAACATCATTCATCTGATATCTTAATAATCAGAATCTATACATTATATATATCAATTCCTTTAATTTTCGTACACCTAGATCAAATGCCCTTGAGACATTCAATGCGCACAAGAAGCAAACTGTTCTGTAGAGAAACATTTTCTCAATTAATAATCACAATGTGTAATTCACATGGAATTGTTACAACTTTCTGTTACAAACACATTAATTCAATGCCCCTGACATGCTCAAGATATGTGGAGACATAAATTAATCTCTTTTCCTATTTACCAAATAATTCAAGGAATTAACTATTTTCTCCTTCATACGCGTTGATTCAATGCGCATGCAATGCTCAATGATACACATACTGAAAACAGTTCACAAATGCACATATATTTCATAGAGATATCATCCGATAATTTGAAATAGAGCATAATTCTAGAGAGATACACAATATTTTCAATATCAACAACAGAGTAATATCATCAACAGAGTGTATTTAATAATGTCAGTAATGTAAAGGCACTAAAATACATAATATGATACAAATAAGATCACTATATACAAAAACGAACCTATGTACAGCGTAGCTTGAAGTTTATCACACAAGACCACATAAGCATATTATATAATCAAAATTTTGGTATGGGTTAATATACATAACCCCTCTCCAGCCATTACAAATAGACCAATATTCCTTATTTCATATACATCGTTCAAATATTTTTATCTTTGTACCAAAGGCAATGTGCGTACACTTCTCTAATCATTATCGAATATCATATGAAAAGTAGTGGAAATGAAATTTATATGAAAATCATATAAGTCTGTTTCAAAAAAATTGAAAAAGTTCCTGCATCAAATTTTTGTGTTATAAATATGATATGTTTTTCCTGATTTAGCTGACAAAGGTATGAGATCAGTCAAGGGTTGGCGGTTCAGAAAAGGTGCTCTGTTCAACACCAAAAACAGTCCTCTGTCATTTGTAGCTTACCACTAATTAAAACATACTATAATTCCATGTAAGTGTGAGGGGGTTCGGGTACAGGAACTAAATAATCATCACAGGGTTGAGCTGCAGCAGCTCCTCTGGCATCTCGTGCTCCTGAGGCTGAGGGTACAGGGACTAAATAATCCTCACATGGTTGTGCTGATGTAGGCCCACTTTCGCCTTGTGCTATGGCAGGCAATGGTCGGTGGCTCATGGGGATCGCGCTCACGTCTTCATAATACACTGAAAGAAAAAATGTACGTCAATTAAATTTTAACTTAGTGTCTTCATCCTTCCATTCCAAAATGAGTTCAGCTGAAATATTTTTAGGGAACGGTAACCATTTTTACTGAACATGATGTTACAAATAAATGCAACCAACGGCTTGAATTAAAAGTTTTAATTATACAGGTAAAACATGAAAAATAAAATGACGTACGCCTAATGGCAAAGCAAATAGTTAGTACAAATGTGCAGATTGAGTCATTTAGTGTTTCAGGAGGTCTCGTTTTTATACTGAGGTTTATGATCAACTGTTTACTGCTGCAAATATATTAATTACGGTTATTTTTTACTAATGGGTGGCTTCGTCACTAATCACATTAATTAGATGCAAATTATTGCGTTACATGTAATTGACATGATGACAAACATTAATGATCCTGCACTTTATCATTTGAAAACTCACCATCAGCATCCTGCTGGCCATTGATCCTGCTGCTTCTACATTTGGCACATTTTCCGCTGAAAAGATCAGAAATTCACCTCATTAATCATTCATAATGAGTGGTAGGGGAGACCGGGGCTGGTTGTCACAGGGGCAGGTTGTCACACTGTGTAGAATTTAAACATGCTCTATTTCTATTTAAAGCAAGTAGGGGCACAGCCATTGTATATGAAAGTCAATATAGGAGTAACTTAAATCTATCTGGTGAATATATACCTATGTCATTCGAAATCTTGATGTCATATTGGACATTTTTTTTAAATTCAGCACTCGGGGCAGGTTGTCACACTTTCGGGGCAGGTTGTCACACTTTTGGTTAAGAGTGTGAATGCAGGCAGTGAGACTCTGTAAGTCAAATCCTGAATGAGACTAGTGATTTTGGACATGTCAGGAATCCCCTACTTGCCCAGTGCAGACCTTAACAATCATGTGACTCTGTACAAGGGTGCTACTAATTTTGACTTATCAAGGCAACAGAAATGCATTTTGATAAGGAAGAGGGTGAGTGCAGACTGTAGAATTTTTCTGCAAATTCCTTTTGAAAATTTGAAATAGATCTATTTAGACGGTATGCCTTTTCTGCTTACATCATCAATCATCAGTAGAATGTACTAAGGATATGACAATTTAATTTCATTAGAGCGTGACAACCTGCCCCGAAAGTGTGACAACCTGCCCCGAAAGTGTGACAACCTGCCCCGAAAGTGTGACAACCTGCCCCGAGAGTGTGACAACCTGCCCCGAAAGCGTGACAACCTGCCCCGAAAGCGTGACAACCTGCCCCGAAAAGCGTGGCAACCTGCCCCAAAAGTGTGACAACCTGCCCCGAAAGTGTGACAACCTGCCCCTGTGACAACCAGCCCCGGTCTCCCCTACCCTTTTTCCAGCCAAGGCATATTTCTGAGGCTGTCATGAGATTTTCAAAACATCAGTCAGCACTCGCTGTCATGTTAAGGGAGATGTACATACTTTCGCATGGAGAGGAAAAAGGTAAATTAAAATCTCACTGTGTGTATTGCAATATCTTGATGTGTCAGAAAACGAAACATTCTGCAGCATGATTGCTTTAAGTCAAGCCAAAATGGTTTTATTTAGGCAGGGTAACCTGGTTCAGCACAATAAACTATTTTTCAACAAGGCCCTGACAAATAGCAACTTTAATCAATTAGAATGTATTTTTATCTAGATCTTGGGTACATGGGAATACATTGATTAAATCAATTCTTTAATAGCAAATTCAATTTAATATCATTACACAAAACACATGCTACTCACGTCTTGATGCAGAAACACACAGAGACTGTCACGAGAAGAACCAACATAATTGGTACAGCAATCAGCAATGCATCTGCAAAGGAACATGTAAAATGAATCATAAGGTCAACCATAATTGACAAATACCCACCTCTTAGATATGTGTTAATATCATTATTATAAAATATTTTGTGATGATAATGACATTGGGTCAAGCAGTGATATAATTATATATATTATATCAGCCAATGACAGTGATATTTGATAAAATCAGTGATTTTAGTGATAATCTTTGCTTGTGAATGATGGTGAGCTGTGGCCATATCAGGGGAGACTATAGCTACAAAAGGCCTACATATGGTCATATGCAAAACTGAATTTTAATGTATAATGAAAATACAAGCACAGTGGTCTCTAATAAGACCGCCCCTTCTGCGGCCATGAAGGTGTCTCTTCTGGGCCTTTGGTCTCTCGTTGGGGTGCATAATGCACTAAAAATACTATTTAGAGCGGGAGGAAGGCGGTCGCATAAGACAAGTCGGTCTTACAACGAGGGGTCTTACAACGCAGGTACCACTGTATGTGAATACATCGCTTACACTTGTAAATATCCGATGAGTTGGCCACAGCATTGGTGGAGATGTCCGCAGTGACAGTGGTGGTAGTCTCTGCAAAAGACATTGAGGTGGCAGTTACGTCATTGACATTAACAGTGGTGCTAAACATGTCTGTGGTAGTGGCAGTTGTGGCTTCAGCAGTTGTTGCGACAGTAGTGGCTTCAGCAGTTGTTGCGACAGTAGTGGCTTCAGCAGTTTTTGCGACAGTAGTGGCTTCGACAGTGGTAGTTACGGTTGTGGTATCAGTTGTGGTAGTGGCGGTAGTCTCTGTAAAAGAGATACTTTTATTGTTGAGAAGAAAAAATAGGAGAACAGTACATCACATTCACAAGATCCTATCTTAGTAATAACCACTATTTCTTTATGATAATTTTTGGTCCTTGCAGACGCCTCTCAAAATAGACACATTTGCAGAGGGCATTGTATTTTCATAATAACTTAATTGATTATATTGAATACAAAACTACTAGACAGTTAGATATGACTACCCATGCACGTCACATATTTGCCATAAACGTGATATCGATGAGATGGTTGAGTGTATTATTATTGATGATACGTACCAGTGTATCCTGAATGGGGCATCCATCAAATTATGTTCTAACAAGTAAACTAGCACTCTTTAGAGTGCAAAGGCCCGCCATGAGAAAAAAAAGGGACAGTATAAAATAGATTTACGTATAAGCGAAGTGGAAGCGAACTTGCATAGAGAGTGGCTCATCAGTGGCGAGTGTGAGTATGACAGCTGACAAGAAAATTTCATGTGCTATTATTATAGTTTCACTGATGCATGCTGCCTACGCATTAAATGGAGGCTAGGTAGTTTTTTGTGCATGGATATAATATAAAGCTGTATCTGGTGCTTGTGAGGTATCTGCCACATGGATTTTTACCAAAATCTTATCAGTTCTTCATTTTGGTGAATAGAAAAATCTTGGTGAGTTTCAATTGAATCAGTTTAGCGGTTTTTCCACAATCTTGCTGACAGACGGACAGACGGACACATTGACAAGCTACAGGGTGAGCCAAAAAAAAGTAGACACTTCTGTAAATGAACTTTAGCAATTACACACTGCCGCTCAAAAGTACACAATCTTCGTGGAATTACACACATCTCTGTACTTTTATACAGACAAAACATTGCTAAAGTTATTTTGTCTTAGTTGCAAAATTGACCTAACAGTGACCCTTAATATAACCTATATCCTTGAAATTGACGTCCTTTGAAGTTTTTGTCTGTTTCTTGCATAAAATTTTTTTTCAAAGTCAGCTAAAAGCTTAAATGTCTTAAAGGTAATGCCTTACATATTTGCCATTGTGCTTTAGTCATATTGCAGGTAACCAAGGCTTGGTGAGAAAAGATTACTTCTGATCGAATTTTACCAACATTTGGCTGACCACTGTTGAGATACTGTGCATGGGTTTAATCTGGCCAGAATGTATATTTATATTCAGAACATAGTTTGTTTACCTGTAGCTGTGATTTGATGTATTATTCATCCAGGTTCACTATATATTTTATCAGCTCCTTTACGTATAATGAAATATATGGCTGTCTGTCAACCACCTGGTTAGTAATTGCCCAAATTCCATAAATATAATGTACATAGTCCAGAAACAACTTTTTTTCGTTTTTGTAGTATGTCAACTACATTTTCTGTCAGTATCATGACAATACTTGGATTAAAGCATTGTCAGTGATTTTCTACACAAGGAGAGATTGGCGGCACATAATGACCGATCAAGTCCTCACATCTCCATTTCATGCACCACAATTTCAGAGTTAGACATAAAGCAATTCATTCTTAAGGAACGAGGCATATGTTAGGCCTCAATGCTTTATTATAAGACACTTTCTGGCTTTACTTTCCAAATATATGCTGCTAATGTGAAATAATCTCTCCTAGACCTGGCATATTATGCCCTGCATGACCATTTGACATTATTCTAGGGGGTTCTGATGTCTTCAGGACCACAGTTTACTGAGTCAAGCTTCTTTGCATACCAGTCAACAAATTTCAATCAGTCTTTTATATCTCCGACCACTCATATTGACATTTTCAACAGCCTTATTTATACATCCTCTTCAACTCGGCACAGCAAAAATCAGGGGCAACTCACACTTTGTTATAGCAGCAAGGCTATGCAGGTATGTCTGTCTTTTTCACCTTTCAAACGCAATGTGGTGATGATAACCAACAAAATGAGCCATAAATCAAAGTCCTTTGGCAAAAATTGATTATCTTATGACCACTTAAAGAAGTGTCTACTTTTTTTTGCCTCACCCTGTACATGCAAACAAAAAACATTAGGCCCGTCCTTTGGCGGGCTTAATAGGACAGCAAGATAAGTGCCTGTGGTTGGTTTGTAAATCATAGGCTCTGCAGCAGCAAACCTTGAGCATCTAGATTCTGATTGGCCAGATGCTTAACTGACATGTTTCGTCAAAGACCAATCTGAATCATTTTTGAAATATGTGCATTACTGGTTTAAAAATTGTAGAATTATTTCACTCTTACCTCGAAGAAGAGATTCTACCAGTACTATTCCACCCCAACTGTCTGTTCCTATGTCAGTGATCTTATGCAGATCTCGACCTGTTGCATTGACTGCATCGATGGCCAGGCGCCAAATTCTGTAGCTGAAAAGAGAAAGGCAAATATGAATTGGAGCAGTGTGTAATAGTAGTTATTTAGCTGATATGACATTGGAAAACCGAGTCATGAATCAAAGATTACAGTGACACATAATTACAAAAGGCTATACAGACAGCTAAATGAGAAAAATCAAACAAATAATTAAGTTTTTCAAAATTAGATTTTTTAAGCACAGTTACAGCAGAGGGACAGAAACTTGATTATCATTATAATCATAATTGTTATTTCTCCTTGGAAGTTGGAGCTGATGTTTAAAACCAATCATTTTGTTCAACCACATAGTCTTACGGAAGTTGGTGAATAAATATATTTGACTTTACAAATCAATGTAGATTATTTAATGTATAAATTTGATTATTTATTTTTTGTTGTTGTTGTTAATTATGTGGTTGGAACCTGCTGATATATTCAGATTTAGTGTTTACCAATTTACCTATTTTAATTAACTATCACGTAATGACAATTGTTTCCAATTAGATATTTACCTTCAACAAAAAAAAAAGGAATGAAGTTAAATAAAATAGTATTCCTGATTACAGGTATTCACCAGACATCAATTGATTTCTCAAATGAGAAAGATGTATCATGATCATGCCTATTTTTTTTATTTATCCATTTCAATTTTAATCTATAGTTTGCATTATTGCATTTCTATTTGATATTATATTAGCCTTCAAATTATGCTGCCGATCAGCATTATATCTAAACTGAGCAAAATTAAAATAAAGGCTCATTATTCAACTTTTAAGAGGTTCAAACAGTAAACGAAACAACACTTAGATAATCCAGCTGCACTGAACTCCCACAATGATACCCTTTTCTCTCAAGTTGGGAGCATAGGATTCCATCACAGAGCCTTCCCACCAGTATTGAACCTTTTCAATTCAGTTGAACCCTCAATGTCCCTCATTCAAAATATAGAACAGTTATTCGGCTGGGGGTTCTTTATATATAGCATCAAGAACTTTTTGAGTTTTAAAAGAGTGAAGAAGCAACAGGAATTGACAGAAATATGAGGTAATTGTATCTGGATTATTCTTGGATTAATATAGATGATCTTAGTTATTTAAATATAACTATTTTTTAAATAAAACTTTCGGTGCCCATAAGGCCGTAATAGTGTTACTTTGCATGAAAAAGAACTGATAGCGAATGTGACATCCTGAGATACAGGTTAGTCCTTGAAATTGAATTACTACAATATACACAGTGGTGAATAGTAAATGATGACTATCTACACTGCCGGCCAAAAGTTGGACACGGTATGGTGCTCAACACTGCATTATGATTACTCTAATTGGCTTCTGGGTGCTTGGATTCTTGTGTGATGGTGTTGAAATAGACCTGTATCAAAAGGATGATAAGGGCTAAATTTGAGAAAATATAATTAAATTTCCAATTTTTCTCTCAAAAATAGGGGTGCGTAAAAGGTGAGTAGGCTTCTATCAATATTTATTCAATTGAGATGTGTGTCCACTTGTTTGGACCCATCTGTATTTTCAAGAGCAGCAAAGGAAATTGGGCATTATTTATACAGTAACTTCCAATACAAATTCACTTCCTATTATGATATTTGTTTTCTGATCAGATAAGAATCCATGCCCCCACCTGCAGGTTTATGTTAAACTAATCCTGGCAGTCACATATTGTTTCCAAACTTTTGGCCCTCAGTGTATTTCAGAGTTGCCTTAGCATCTCACTTATGCAAATAGCCACCCTGAGATACATGACAGGTCCATCTATAAATTACTACAATATATACTGTATTAAGTAAATTATGATTATCTATTTCAGAGTAACCTTAGCCTGTATGATCTCACATATACAAATTGCCACCCTGAGATACATGACAGGTCCATCTATAAATTACTACAATATATACTGTATTGAGTAAATTATGATTATCTATTTCAGAGTTACCATGGCCTGTACGATCTCAAACACAAAAATTTGTTGTTAACAGCAATGAACATAAATATATACAATAAACAGTATTAAACACTAGTCTGCACACAAGAGTTCATATTTTACATCATGCATAAGAGACAGCAGCAGTGAGCTGCAACCGTCAGTGAACTCTGCCTGATTTCAGATGTAGTAACAACCGCTTTTTTTAAGGGAAGTGGAGTAACGACTTGGTCTGTTGAATTAGTTCTAGAATTGAATATTAAATAACTTTTAATCGGTCACTTTATTATTAGAATGCCGCTATTGCTGCAAAGTGGTACTTGTTGTGGAACTTTTTTTTTGGTGGAGTCATAATTTTTCCTGCCCAGGGAATTGTGAGTAGTCCCTGTTTGGCAGCCAGCCAGACAGCCACGCACGAGCACCCTCACTTCTCAGTATAAGCTTGTTAAGCTTGCCCTGACCAGTGACCACAACATACATTATTTGTGAAGTTGTAACAAAAAGATTAACTCCTCTTTGGTGTGACAGACATAATTAACTATTTCAGATCTCTCAAAGCAATTGAATGAATGCTTTAGTGTTTCATTGTTGTCTGCTTGTTGTTTTAATTTGTTTCTTTAGAGAAAACCATAAACTATCATTTAAATCATGCTGGAAAAAGCTGGAAAATGATTTGAAATCTTCAGAATTTTATGGTACTCATTGGCAGAGCATGTTCACTCAATGATCGTTTAACATTGTTGATTACAATTTGTTTATGTCTTGCTGGCAGCTCAGCTGTGCGTATGAGCACAAGTGATGGGGTCCCTCTACCTGGACATGCCCTGACCTACTTGAATATCAATTTACGTGTCAGCTGGAGGTCATCCGATTTCTGGCAGACTCTCCAGCTGTTCTGTTCGTTCAGAGTCTGTGAGCAGACTGATTAAACACAGAAGTGAATAGCAAATGATTATTATCTATTTCAGAGTTACCTTGGTGAGTGAGATCTCACATATAAAAATTGCCTGGAAACAGCTATGGAATTGAATCTGTATCCACTGTCCTGCAGGTGAGTCTGGCGGCCACTCCCATCCACTCCAATTGATTGGACTGAGTAATAACCGCAAAAATAGAGGCGAGAATCTGAAAGAGAACCAGGGCAATGTTACTGGAGACTTCTGAACGGCTTAATTCATTGAAATGTAAGCATAATGGAAGGAACAAGTTAGACCTTCCCCAGACTGTTAAGAACAAGTGAAACTATATTAAGTCAGTAATTTAGACAGTAAAACTTGAATTTTTTTTTGAAAGTTTAGCTGTGAAGAAATTTGCCAAAAGAGCCCAAACAACAAGCAATTTTATGCAAAAGGAATAACTTCTGTAAGTTTTAACAGTACATTAGTAATTTTGACAAATAATATAATATTGATATTTAAGATGTAATGGTATGATCATTCTTGCCAATTGTATGTAGACATGGTAAATGTGGTTGTTTAATATTACGACTAACTTCCAGAGACTCATCGGTACTGGATTGTCTTCCACATACATTCTTGATCGTATATATGGAATACTTTTTTTGGAAATTAAAAAGTATTTTTCAGAGTTGAAGTGTAAGAAAGATCTACTGTAAAAGTCTACTCATCTTCCCTAATAATTCTTTGTAATATTACACTGCTACTTCAACAAGAATTTTGAATTTTGGGTTGGATGCACCCCACCTTCTTAAACCCCCTGAATGTTCATATTTCACCCTGCTGTAGCAAACGTGTCTGTATTAGTGGAATTTTCTTGCCTGTGGAGTCAATGGAAGTAGTTACGGCTGAATTGGACCATTGTGACCTCCAGTTGAAGTTGCCAAAGTCATCAATTTCAATGAAGATTGCTGAAGTATTTTACACCTCATCCAGTATTTTACACCTCATCCAGTATAACTTTTCTTCATCCAATTATACTAGAGTTGTATTGGACTCCAACCCATCTAATATTTGTATGATATAAAGGCAACTTTCTGGATGTTTCAGTCCCTTCTACGAGGCGTTTGGGTGACCCAAGATAGCCAAATTCACTCAGTGTTCAGACATTGTTGCCCTGAGGGGACTGGGTTCCTTTTTATTTTCTTCCAATTCCCCAAATTATCATTTTCCGATACCTGAAGTTATTGTTTTCCAATTCTTGTTTCAAACATTATTTTGCCTTTTTTTTTACAAAAAGTGTTCTCAAAAATGTCTTAGGGCACCAGGTGGCCTGCATTGTGTCAATTTGGTAGCTATAACTACACACAGTTTTAAAATACCCTATTTTGCTACAATCTATGGGCATTTCTAGTTTTCATACAGTACGCAAGTACTATGCATGATATTGCACTGACAAATTAACATACATGTAAAAGATTGGACGGAACAAAGGGAGCACCATATTTTGAGTCAAGCTGCAACAGGAGGCAACAAAAATGTTATATTTCTTGGTTTTAGTATTAAAAAATTCGCTGAACAGCAATAGAGGGTGATAGAAAGATGGAGTCTGTGGCAAAAGATGTGTCTATTGAGTATATAAAAGGGCTAGGACAGTCTGGTGGCTCTCCACTTTTTGTGCTGCTCATGCTATTTTTGACCTCAGAATAAAGCATTAGAGCTTTTTGCGAATTACCAGTCCAAACAGTTTCAAAATTAACTCTCAAATTGGTCGTGTGATGTCACTGCATGGCTTAAAAATGTTTTGTTTGTGTCTGTTCAGGTTTATCAATATAAGTTGATTCAATGCTGAACATACCTAGCAGCATAGGTGACAATAAACAAGCTAATTAAATGACTTCAGGAACTTCATTAAATAAGAAGACTAGGAGACCAACAAAAAACTCGATAATATAGCAAAGTCAGTTTGCAAATTGTAAATAACAAAATTACTTTTTCCAGGGGACTGCCAATCCGCAAAGAGGTATAAGGGGCCGAAAAACAGCATTTTTGCGTTTTTTCAGTGACTTTGTTGTTTTTGGAGGCCTAAAGTCTGCCACAGTGTTTAAAAAATCCTTTTTAACAAATACCATCATCAAGTATATTGTTCGAGATTCCAAGAAGTGAAATAAAACCGCCCACGACCTAGGCCTTCGGTCCTGGTGAATATTCACTGGTTACAGTGGTTAGGTCCGTAAAACCTGATATGGACTTCAAACCACATCCATAATTGTATAGTATGGCATGGCTATAGACCAATCAGCACTATTTCTGCTCGCCACATGACATCTTATGTGCCTATAGAATTAGTCTTAGTGCCTCTCATTTGTGTAAATTTCAAAGTTGAATCTTACAAACACGCTTTCTATACGTTTGCCCTGCCATATGATTTATTTCATTAAATGATCTTTGACCACAAAGCGGTGTTGATTTATGGAAATATGATTAATATGGAACTTTATGGTGGTGACAAATAACTCAGATATTAATTTTTCTACAAAGGGGTCAGAATTAAACCAAGTCAGACCATTTTTGTTTTACTTTTTGAGAAAACAGCGAATAATTCAGCTCCAAAGAAGGTTGTCATGCCAGACTTGTCCAGAAAATGTGCCCAAGACCTCTATTTTACAGAATAATGTCTCAACCAGTGAAGCCAGATGAGATTACTTTTGTTTAAATCTTCTTCTTTTTTTCAAAGAAAAAAAGGACTTTTCTGTTGACATTTACATAATAGGGGAACGAGGGGCAAAACGGACCGGCGGGGCAAAATGGTTTTTTAAGTTTTCTCAGAACGTTTTGACCTGTCTTATAATTTTGCGGTTGGAAAATAAAATAGGATACATGAGCAACTTTTCCTGAGAGTTTCGTTGATGAAAACGTTACAGGAATGCAGTTATGTTAATATGAAGTTTTTGATCGATTTTCTTAAAAAAATCATAATTTTTGGAAATGGTGTAGTACCTCCAATGACGTTCCCAACCGAATAATTCATAGTCAGTGTTATAAGAGGACTACTAAGCTTGCTTATTAAGCAAAAAAATGTAGTCTGGTGCTTAGTCATTTGTAAGTAGGTCATTATTTATCTACCCTGCATGGTTGGGGCAAGATGGAGTCCTCCTGCGGGGGCAAAATGGGAAGCACAAAAAAGCAATCCCAGCCTAGAAAAGGTTGAAGCTTGATATTGGGTCAGTTCAACCATGACATTTGAGACATCTGATCCACTTTCTTGTCATATAACAGGCAAAATTTTTAAAAATCACAATTTGTGGATCTAATCCATGTCATCAGTAATACTTTGAGGATTTAGGCTTAGTGGTAAAACCCTGTATTGTTGAAACTGAAATGAATGAAACTACCTTTCAAAAAGCATATTCAAATCCAATACCAGTTTAAATCGTTGAATTATTAAGAAAACTCGGAGATCAGAGTTATTTGAATATTCATAAAAATGTCATATTTCCACAAAATTTAACTAATTTCGTTTCTTTTGCAACCTAATGTTTATGGTTAAATAATTTGTCAAACAATTACATGGAATGTAGAATTACTAGCATCACTCCCCAGCTATAATTGCATCCTGTATTGAGATATTGATTTTATAATTTATTGCTATGTTTACTCTTAGTATTCTGCAATATTCTCACATTGCAATGACATGAATTAATGCATTTTTGTTTGTCAACATGCTTTTTAGTTGGGCTATTATCAAAACAGCTGATTTATTGCAGAACTTTTGAAGCTTTATTTCTTCCCATTTTGCCCCACATGAAATTCCATTTTGCCCCAAGCATGGGGCAAAACGGGATAAAGTTGCATTTTTGAAAATAGGGGAAAATTTGAATTGGAACTTTTAAAAAAGCACTTTTCTGTGTTTGAGCAAGTGGTATTGGTACTTCTTCATGGATCAGACCTTATTTGGCATTCGCATGATATACCACCTTCGTGCAGTGAGCCTTCGAAGTTAGGTGGCCCGTTTTGCCCCTCGTTCCCCTATATCATACTTTGACGATTACTCACTACAAAAATATATGGCTGAAAAGCTTTCGAGGTCCATCCAGACCCCTTCCTCAGTTCTCAGTGATTTCATATTGTATCAGTTTATACTACTGTCAATTTGCCTTCATGGCTACGGCCTCTTGTAAATAGAACACTGGGTCTTATCCTTGAATGCCAATGATCTTGAATGCTGCAGAAATAGAGATATTGTCATTGTTTAAAAAAAAAAAAAAAACCAACTTTAATATTCTTGCCAATGTTAGACCAACGTCTTTTTATTTTGACGACTGTTTTGTTTTCCATACGTATCTAAAATGATGTCATTTTAATTTCAAAGTATTATGAATAGCATGATCTGGTACATTGGAAATACAGTTATTTATTTGTCTGTCTTTACATTTTGCTCTGTTTTTGTCTGTCCCTCTGATTCCTGTTATACCAAAATTACCATTCATATTTTTCTTCATGTTGAAATGTATTTTATATGCCTAAAGATTAAGTATTAAATAATCTAGTTATTTGTTAATTTAAAAGTTGAATCTGATCGGCTCACAAATGAGCCATGTATGTTTGTCCTGCCTTGTGATTTCCGATCATTTCATCTCTCAATATTCATGAATATTTAGTGTTTCATTTGTTTGAGTAACTTAATGTTTATTTTTGTTTCAACCTTTTTACATTTAATAAATCTTCAAACCCTCTTCCAATAGATCAACATTGAATATGTTTCTACCATTATTTATGCACCATGATGAATAAGAATAGAATAGAACACTTACTGTTTTTGCCAAGGGCCACACCGTAAGGATATCTTATGCCTTCTTCTACCAATGGCACCCGACCAGTGCCATTGGTTCTGGCCTTGGCAATGTATTGTTTATACATATCAGCCCAGAAAATCCATCTGAATAAAAAGCAAAAATCTTCTCATAGACGGATACCACTTCCAATCATTGTTTTATTCCTACTTCTGACAATCTTGTGTTATAACAGTATTATGACACATCAGCTAAAAGCACACTCTTGGACTGCAGGAGGTTTCATGACAGGATACACCACTGGGCCTAGGGGGAGGAAATATTATTAGGGGACGCCGTCCGATAGTAGCTGAAACAGAGTAGGAGCAATTGACAGAAAATGCATGAACGGAAGCTTCATATACATTGTATGCTGAAAATATCATTTGAGAGCTGACAATTTTTAATTGAGGCCAATTGAGAAATAAAAAGGGGAAGTAGAAGGTTATTGGGAGCATGGACATTACCAAAGTGTGTGGGGCTGCATGAAGCCTAGTGGGTGGTATGAATATCCTGAGACAGGAAAAAAAATTACATTCAAGACAAAAATTCACACCATGATTGAATTGAAGTCTTGTCACATTAAACAGCCTAACAAAATGGGCATGTTGTTCCAACTAGGAACTGTGTGAAACATCATCATGATGTAAACTAAACCAGATATATAAGAAATGCAAAACTATTTCATGGGCTTAATTTTTCTGTTTTTCAGATGGGCTGGTCTGTTTATGCGTATGTTCAGTATGATGTCAAAGGACTCATTTTAATAAAATTACTGAATTCTGACCTTTATTTGCTCATCTACATTCAGGTTTATCACATTGGGGTATGGCTAGTTGACCAGAGCATAAGGCACCTGATAGCGAAAATCTAATGATTTCAAGTGAAAGCTTGAAGAAAATGATTCAAAAGGCTACACAATGCACTTCTGTTGGTGCTACTTAACCTGTTAAAATTTTGTTATTTTAGAAGTCATGTCAGAGTTTATCACACACAGTGATACTCCAGTGAAGGAATGCAACTATGGAAACAGGTCCCCAAACAGCCTGTACAAATGCAATAGAGTGAAAAAGGTTCAGGGTCTTTCAAAGACCTCACACAACCTGTATAACAGTCATAGGACAAACAGCAATACACTGTGTGCCCTCCTCATGCTTTTCGTTTTGGGGCAGATGTGTGGTTGAAAGAATAGCACAAGGAAGGCATAACAAATACTGATGTTAACCTCTGTAGCTGTTACACAGGTTATTTGAGGTCTTTCAGACAGAACCTAAGCCTTTTTCATTCCGAAGCTATTTCATAGGCTGTTTGAGGACTTGTTTTCATAGTCTTATTGTTGCATAGGAATAGCATTTTGTGTGACAAACTCTGACCTTCTTCCAAAAAATCTGAAATTTTAACAAGTTAGGTGGCACCAACTGAAATGATGAATTGTGCGGCCTTCTGCATCATTTTCTTCAAGCTTTAACATGAAATCATCAGTTTTGCCCTATAGGGTGTCTAATGTCCCATTTCACTGGCCATACCCCAATGTGATAAACTCAGCCACAGACTTGTAAAAAATATGTCACACATACAGTACAACCCAAAATAAAGTACGATTACCCCAGCAGGAAGGAAAAATCAGCCAGTTCTTTACCCTTTCACACCTTTTGACTACCCCAGAATCACTTCCTACTTATACCTACTTGAAACTGCCTTTTAAAATTACATTAAAATAACATTTAAAAACACCAACTTGAACTCAATCACCCCCATTATGTTTGATTTACTTGATATTTTGCACCTCTGCTAATTGCAGTTGCATTAGTAGCTGTCTAAATAGAGTTCTTAATGTTGGCTAAGGTTGTTTTAAGGAGTCAAAGGGAGTTGTAAGGAGATTTGGGATGGAGAGGAGTAAAGAGGGCAAAATAGGTAAACAGAGGACTTCTGACAGACAATTTTCTCACTTTATTTTAGCTTGTACTGTAAGTGATTTTATGCACCTGAGTCCTTTGACACCTGATTACACAAATGCATACACTAACCATCCAATCTAAACTATATGCTGAAAAATACAACCTTCGAAATAGTTTTGCGTTTTTAATTTGGTTCAGTTTATGAGAGTCGGGCTGGGCCAGCTAAATTTGAATGGAATGAGTCTAAGTAATGCTACTAAATGTTCATGAATTAGTTTCTTGGAATGGATCCACCTGATGAATACATTGAATTGGCCTATGTCACAGGTCAATATATTAATTTCCCCTTTGTATTTTAGAGACATGGAAAAATTTCACTGTTGTATCGGGCTATAATTGTATAGCCAGATTATCTCTTATTTGAAATTAACGATGGCTCCTTTACAGGTTAATATAAGCATTTCTGAAGTTCATAAGCCTTAATTCACAAAAGTACCCTTTTTGAAGCATACTTTTCTTGTTAGGGGGTATGGCTCCTTTTACAGGTTCATAAAGCAGTTGTAAAGTTTATACGTCAAAACTCACAATAGTACAGTGTCGGGTCCGGGGGGGGGGGGGGTCTTAGGGGCCTGGGTCCCCCCAGACAACTGAGAGGGAAATAACATTTTGAAGAAAATATGGAGTAACACAGCCCTGTGAATGCTGCTATGATGCCCGGACGGGCCCGAGAATGCCAAATCAACACCCCGTATGGATCCGCCACTGCAATATAGACTGGCGGGATTTTTGAAATATGTGAATGGTACGAGCATTTTGGGGTAAAAGTCGGGAACCCATCATTTTGGCATATTTTAGGTATGCCGATTCCGAAAAAAACGGTTCCCAAGCGATATTCCGAGTCCTTCACCTCCTAATTTGCATAACAAAATGGCCGCCAAATTAGCAAGTTTTTGATCATTTTAAAGCAGTAACCTTCAATATACTACTGTTTAGGAAAACAAAAAAGGCAAACTTAGTGGCTCAATCCATGTTATGAAGACTAGGGAATAACACAAACCATTTTAGAATTAATTATACAAGTTTGAAGGTCATTGATATGCTAATTACTAGCCGCCATTATACAATAATGCCTTTTCTTCAATAACTTTCTTACTAATCAACCAAAGTTAACAAATTAAGGGTTTATACCAATGTTTTGAGGGTCAATGAAGGTGATGAAACCATCTATTAAGTCATAACACTCATCCAATATTAATTATGCAAGAATAAAGGTCATTAGTATGGTAATTGGCGATGAAATATTACAAGAAATAACAATCTTCTTAGTATCTTCTCTGCTAATCCAGCAAACTTTACAAATTAAAGTTATGTACCAATATTTTAAAAGTCAATGAAGATAATGAACTTATTTAAGAAGTGATAACACTGATAAAATATTAATTATGGAAAAATAATAGTCATTAGTGTGCTAAATAGTGATGAAATATCACTGAAAAAAAGACGTTTTTTCATGTCCTCTCTGCTAATCCAGCCTACTTTACAAATAAAGGTTCAGTACCAAAGCTTAAAGAGTCAAAGGATATTGAATTTATTTATAAAGTCATGACATTCATAAAATACTAATTATGCAAGAATAATTGTCATTTGTTCTTATATATAATATATATATACTAATTAGCCATGCTTTATTACAGAAAAATATGTTTTTCTTAATATCTGCCCTACTAACCAACAAATTTTGCAAATATAACTTCTGTACCACTGCCTTAAGGGTAAAAAAACCCATTCATAAAGCCATAAAACTCATAATATATTAATAATGCAAGAACAATAGTATTTGTATGATTATAAGCGATGCCGTATTTGCAGAAAAAGGTGTTTCTTCAGAGTTTTCAGGGACTCAATGCATGATGGCACATGCCACTCTTGAATTTCAGCAAAGTTCCCATTGATCATATCGACTAGGTGTATCAAGATGATATATGCATTATTGGAAGATCCCTCAACTCAGAAATGAAGTCGCCTTGCCACTCCCATTATACTCAAAAATATTCTGAGGCAATACTGACACTCCTACTATAATAAAACTGCTACTTTCCCCTTATACCAGTAAAGCCTACATGAAGAGCAGACAGAGTATTAATTCTTTTAACTAAAAAAATGGATGTGTGCATGGAACACTGATAGTGAGCGAGAAAGGTAGGATGGTCAGGAGATATTCTAATAGGACCACTTGACGGAGACAATTGAGCGCCAAGGGAGGAGGAGGGTACCAAGAGAAACTGGGAGCAAGCAGGGATGGAGGAGGCATTTATATAAGGTATTAGTGGCAAGAGAGTGATTGAAGAACCACTCTGGAGGAGGAAGCAAGAGCTAGTGGAAGCAGACAAAAGAGGGGAGAGCTGATAGGTAAGAGGTAATGCAGGGAGGAGGAAACCAATATCAGGAAGGAGCAAAGAAGTAGACAGTGAATGGGGGACAGATGAGCTATTGAGTAGGGAGGCGGGAGTTAGGCAGGAGGCAGGAGCTAGACAGGAGACAGAGGAGAATGCATAGATGGCGAAGGAAAAAGGAAGATGAGCAGAGAGGTAGGAAACACAATTTTTACGAAGCAAAAGCAGTTGGAATAACTTGGGATGGGGCTGATTGGGAGTAGACAGAGGTCAGAATGAGGAGAGAATGGCTGTTGTGGAGGCAAGGGCTAGGAGGAGGCAGTCAGGTGGGAGACTGGAGCTATCAGGCAGAAGGGAAGAGCTAGGAAGGAGGCAGGAAGGGAGATTATGGAGATAGTGGTCACCAGAAAGGATGGAGAATGCGATGAAGGAGGCAAGAGCTAAAGATGAGGCAAGAGCTTTTGAGAGGAGGCAAGAGCCATTGAGAGGGAAGAGCCATGAAGAAGGCATAATATTATTATATAGAATGTACCTTGGCAAGGAGGCAGCGAAAAACCAGAGAGCTTAAGTTTCAAATTTGTTTGCTGCATTTGATCCCATACAGAATACCAAATAATAACAAGTTGAATTGTTATGCCCTTCTTTATTTTGTTCATAGACTTTTGTGATAACTGTTTTCAAAGTATTTGAGTGACTGTTTCATGTTTTGTGCAGCTCTATAGGCCATTTAATAGCATGCCTGCCCTGCTTGGGTACATTGGACGATGGTTCAGACCCCACTATATAACGATATCTAGAAGTCATCACAATAATGATTTGCAGGATTTCCATTTAATATGTGTATGGTGTTCATACTTTACTAATTTGGACACTACATAAAATGATAATACAGTGATTCCTTGTCTTTTATGGTTGAATTATTGCTTCAGATTGCTTAGAAGGCATATCGGGCCATCATGCATGAGACACTGTTGAATTATGGGAGCTCCTGCCTAACTTTGCCTGCCCCAAAACAGAATTCCAGCTACAGCCCTGATATTCCCTGCTAATCCAGCTAACTTAACAAACAAAACAAATTTAGGTAGATATCACTGATATTATTATTGAGTTCATGATCTGCATTGACCCTTGAAGTATTGCAGACTGATTTTGAAAAAACTAAAATTGTTGGAGAACTTCATTTGCTTAAGTTTGCTTGATGCGTAGGAAAGATATAAGAATACACTTTTTTATTTTCAGTTATATGACACTGCTAATTTTACTGACTACAGGTCTTGCATAACTAATATCAGATGAATGTAATGACTTTGTCAATGACTTCTTCATTGACCCTTAAAATATTGGTATATACATTTTAATTTGTAAAGGTTGCGGGATAAGCAGCATCATTATAACGAAAACTGTTCTTCTGAAACATGTCATACTAATTAGCATACTAATGACAATCATTTTTCCATAATTAATATTTTATAAGAGTTATGACTTTATGAATAAGTTCATTATCTTCATAGACTTTAAAACATTGGTATAGACCTTTATCCTTTAATATGTAAAGATTCCTGGATTAGCAGAGAAGACACTGAGAAGATTGGTATTTTTTGTAATATTTCATCGCCAATTACCATACTAATGACCGTTATTCTTGCATAATTAATATTTGATGAGTGTTATGACTTAATAGATGGTTTCATCAACTTCATTGACCCTCAAAACATTGGTATAGAACTTTAATTTGTTAAATTTGGTTGATTAGTAAGGAAGTTATTGAAGAAAAGGCATTTTTGTTTAATGGCGGCTACTAATTAGCATATTAATGACCATCAAACTTGTATAATTAATTCTAAAATGGTGTGTGTTATTCCCTAGTCTTCATAACATGGATTGAGCCACTAAGTTTGCCTTTTTTGCTTTCCTAAACAGTAGTATATTGAAGGTTACTGCTTTAAAACGATCAAAAAATTGCTAATTTGGCGGCCATTTTGTTATGCAAATTAGGAGGTGAAGGACCCGGAATATCGCTTGGGAACCGGTTTTTTTGGAATCGGCATACCTGAAATATGCTAAAAAGATCGGTTACCGACTTTTACCCCAAAATGCTCGTACCTCTCTAAATAAAGCCATTTTTCAAAAATCCCGCCAGTCTAATACCCTTTTTGAAAGGGTGCTTTTCTTGTTACTTTCTTGTTTGACCTACTTGCAGAAATAGATCAGCCCAGATTGCAGAAGAGGCCAAAAAGCATCGGTTATTATATTTTCGGGACAAACTTTGGGAAAGATAGTCACATGTACCAGCCAACAATTATATTTGATAATACTCATCCATGATGAGTCCAGCAAAAAAAAAATAAAAAAATTTAAAGTGCTGCAGTTCTCATTGGGCCTGATTATTTCAGAAGAACAGCATGACCTGATGGGCTGATTAGGTTGACGCTCACAGGGTTGCCTCAATCAGAAATTTCTTCATTCATACAGATTGACGGAGTTTTCGTATCAAGGACTGTTTTGGTGTACAATATAAGTTGAAGATTAGATTAACACAGATCTAACAAAGTCAATCAAATCTTCGAGTTTTTCCAACTCCTAGATTGAGATCACACACAAAACAGTGGTGGTCAATACAGTGTCAACTGACTCAACACAATAAAAAAAAACTCCTTTTACACAATATAAATTATATGTACAAATTAGAGGAGAAAAACTCTACAAAAAGAAGAAGAAAAAAGCTTTTGAATTTGAATATAAGAAAATCAATTCGTGGCCCTTAAGTCCAGGTCATCTTTGACATTCGAGATGAACTCAAGGAGAAGTGAGTGTCCGTGGAATGCACCAGCCTGTGTATAAACCATTTTGGACGATACCAGTGATGATTGTATTGCCAGTCCCAGTGAGACAGTTCAGTGTTTCTTGAAGATTAAAATCCTAGGGGGCCTCAAAGGCATCTCTCGTAGATGTTTCTGATGGGTTCCCAGTAGGTTTAGGTTCATTATGCTAAAGGGTACAGGACTTCTACAGTGTTCCCAACTTGGATTTGTTTGTTTTGGATGATGCTTAATTTTCATTGAATGTTGAATAATCATGCAATGTATTCCTGTGGAAATTGTAACAATGGATCTTTAAGAATTTACTACATGCATGTGAATATCCATCCAAAGTTAGACATTTGACTTTTAATCCTCAACCCCCCCCCCCCCCACCCACCCTGAAGAAAACGTAACAATGCATCTGCATGGACAGAGTTGACAGATTTAGCCATTCTGGCATAAATTGACTGTGGCAAACAATTGGTATGAATTTGTTCCAATGCCCGATGCTCAGTCTTATATCACTCAACTGATATGTTATTATTAGAGGTATACATGTATGTTAAAAGGATTTGTAAGACGGTGAACTGCCCCCCCCCCCCAATATAATCATTTTTTATCACAAATTTCAGCGATAATATTAATGGCAGGGATGACAGAACATTGCTATTAGGCCTAAATGAACAAAAACTAGAAAAGCACATGGAATGTGCACCTCCAGAGCTGGATAGTTGGGTTGGCCCTGGCCAGGGGCGGACTGGCCTATGTGGCAGGGTGGCAGCTGCCATGGGCCCATCCTCTCAGGGGGGCCCATGCAAGATATCAAAAAAATACATATAAAATTGTACATGTGATGTGACCAAATTAACCTAATAAGACAGGGCAGGAGAGGGTAGGAAAGATCTAGGAATGTCTGGGAGAAGACGCAAAGAGGGAAATGTAAAAAATGTATAGGCTAGGCAAGAGTTGAGAAGGAGGCAGGGTAGCCGATGGTAGACAGAGACAAAAACTTATATAATAAGTTAGAGGTTTTTAGAATTTGATGTGGATTATCAGATAATTAGTCATGAGTCGAATTTATTCCCTTCCATGATAAAGGCATGTTCTCAAAAATGTTGACCCCACTGTGACTTATGTTAATATGTGTGTATGTATTAATTTGATACAAATAAAAGTTCAAAGTTCAAAGCCTTGCCTTCCATGCTGGAATCAGAGTTCCATATTGCACAGAAAGAATCTCCAGCCCTCTGGATACCGTTGGCTTCTCATTGTGCCTCCCCCTCTCCCAAAATCCTAGTTACGGCCCTGGTAGCGCACAAATAAACTTTTTCCGGGAACCTCAGACATTTTGTAGGCCTGTACAATGCGATGGGCCCGGGTTTTTCCGAGGTCCGTAATACTGTTTAATCAGCCTGGGATTAGCCAAAATGATTCGAGTTCTGTACCTAATCAATGGATTGTGCCAGTGTTACGAAACATACAAAAGCCTTTGCGAAGATGTCCGGGCATCTGTCAGACATTCAGTCTGACAAACAGGCACACAAACAGGCACCTCTTGTCAGACCGAAAGGATTCTTGTGAGACCAGAAAATGTGATTGCTGCATTAATACAAAGGGACAGAATTATTGATTGTCGAGCTTTCAAAAAGAATATTATTGATTGTCTGAATTGGGCCTAAATGCAAAAAAATAATGATAGGCCTAAGTGGAATTATTTTCATATAAACTTTAACACTCCAATTATGGACTGGGAAACCAGAGATAAGTAATTATCCATTGCAAAATCACAGCTGTACAATTGTCATATGTATTGGACAACTGTCCCAGAGGTCCACAGACCAAGCATGGGTCATGGGTGCAGAGTTTTGAGGCGTGGCATAAAATTTCATAGATTTTTAACTCCTCAAATGTTTATTATGGCACAGAGAACACAATTGTGTTCCACTCATCAAGACCTTTAAATCGAGACACATACATGTATGTATGAATCTTCATTGAGTACATCCCAGGGCTACTGTTGATAAGTTTTGGTGTTGGTGTTTAATAAAAAATTCTTGTTTTCATTACAGAAAATATGTAGGCCCTTCCCCAAATTTATTTCCACTGCTGCTTCCTAATCCCCCCCCCTCCCCCAAATCACAGTATCAGACATATATATATGTCATTTGTGAATTTGTAAAATGTCAAATGGGTGTTTAACACAGATAAAAATGTTCTTAATTAATCAAGATATTTTTAAATTAAAATCTTCATTGAGGGGGGGTTAGTTTAACCCCCCCCCCCTCCCCAACCTCTACCTTTCTCAATCGGCAACTGCACAATTAAATGCATTAGTATCATAATTATTTTCAGTTGATACCAGACAAAAAACAACAACACATAATCATGCCTTATGCATTCCCCTTTCTATTCTGCCTTTTGGTACAATTCTTGCAACGCACAGATTCTTGTTATAGATGAAATATTTTTGCATTAGTGATTTAACACTACAGACGTAAAATTTTTGATATGTCTGGCAATGTAACAAAATGTAACCATTTGATCAGCAATTTTTGCGCAATGTAAATGGGGCATTGTGCATCAATAGAATTTGATAAAATTCCATAGTTAGGCAGTTAGTTATGTAAATGAACTAATCTGATGGGTTTTATTCATAATCTAGTGGTATTTCATGGTATGGTGAGGGCTTTAAATCCAAGTTTTTTTTCGGCAAAAGACACATAACCGCACACCAATGATTTGGCTTCACAATCCACATGGGGCTGGTTGGGGGATTCCCGTGAGGCTGTATGACGCCACCTTCAGATGAGGTCACCAAATCTGCCATATTGGAACTGCCCTGAGACATGATGTCACAATGACGTCACAGTCTGGCAGAACCTCATGTCCATTCTATGTATTTCTATGGTATCAAACATTTATAAAGTAAACAACTAGTGCTGCCACACCTGGAATTATTTTCTGCTTCAGGATGGTGCTGGCATCTAGTGTCTATGTAACTTAGCAGCCAGACGACTTCGACCAATCAGATCGCTTCATTTCGGCAGGAACCTGTCAGCTATATGCAGGCTCTGCTGTCAGCCTGTGCTGACCAATCACATTGCTGCATTCCAATTTTGGGTTAGGGACAGGCAGGGGTAGCCATTGTGGTTTGGTCAAAACGCATCAGAAAAATCTCAATTTCTGACTATTCTCGGCATTGCAGGCATCTATTTACAGACGTTACAGATAGATCTATCCCTTATCTATCAGCCACATCACTCTGACTCATTAGGAAGGCATGTGTGCAGAGGTGGAGGAGAAAATAGAGTTGAGTTGAGTAAATCACTATATGTCATTTTTACCGAAAGCAGGAAATGAAGCCTGACGGATCAGCTAGCACTGCCATGCAGTCCTCCGAGCTGCAAGCAGCTCTGGAGGAATAATTATTATTGATACAGAACCATGCACTATGATGTTGTGATTAAAAATTAGCCAAAAGTAATTATCTTACATTAAAATTAACCTCACTGTACTAAATTTTAAAAAGTGAGTCTATAGCCGTAGGCGCTCGAAAGCAAATGAAAACACCTAACTAAAAAAATGACACCAAGACCCTTAGAAGTGCCCATAAAATCGTTTAAGAATTGACTGCAGGAGATATACTTTTTTCAAAAGCAGAAAGATTTTTATGTGATAGGTAACCACCCCGAAAGGGGGTACATGGCTGTAACTTGTGATTGACTTGCACAATCTTCCAATTTTAAATTTATTCCGTTTAGTGTTACCACTTAGTATGTTGACTTGAGGACATAATGCATGCGAAATTTTGATGTCTTGGGGATAAGCAACCTCGTATTCAAGGACTAAAAGGGTAAAGTTATGTGTACAAAATGAGTGTTTTTGTGGTTGACTGTTCCATTTGAAATAGCTGAATACATCAAATTCCAAGCATCTTGCAATCTATTTTCAAAATCATATACCTGTGGGATGTGCTTATTTGACTTTACTATTGCCATGGAAAAGAAAGCGCTGTGCACCCAGTGCAGCCTTATATTTTTGACGAAATTGGACAAAGTAGCTTCATTTATAATCTTAGAATTTATTGCAAATAAACAACTGATCATGAGAAAAATGATTTCCTGGCATGCTCAGTTTCTCAGTCTTTGACATATTGTCCATTACATTCCAAACATCTCTTTATATTTTAAACCAGTTAGCTGAAGCAATTGTCCAAGACTTCATCTACTGTGCCGTCTATAAGTTAGTTGAAATGGGTGATATTTTGCCATTGCGGCAATGCCAATCATCCTCCACAAAACTGCTTGTAGAAGCATGAATTCTAATCCGATTACAGGAAAACTTGTTGGTAATAAAGGCCGATATTTGAGGCATGTGGAATAACAACGGCGGCCAATTTTCTTTGCCCTACTTGGAGTTAGGTATGGGTCAAAGTCTTTGATAAGTAAGTGAAGCACAGGCCCAATGTTATTTCAATGGGAGGGGTGGTTCACCTACTTACCAAAGACTTTGACCCAAACCTAACTCCGAATTCATCACAGAAAATCGCCAGCCATTGTTATCCCACATGCCTTAAATATCAGCCTTGATGACCCGAAATGTATTTCTCTCATCGGATGAGAAATTCATGCTTCTCCAAGCAGTTTGGATGAGGATGCTAAGCATTGCATCCATTGTGCACATTAATCTCAGGTTTTAGGAACAGTTAAGTTGGAAAGACCTTGCAACCCTTGCATGATTGCTTTAGAACAGAGGTTAAACTTAATCATAGTTGCTCAACATGGCTTGGGAAACACTTTGAAATACTGTAAGGCTGTCAAGAAAGGCTTTCGGTGGCTTTCGATGATCATGATCATCAATTGAGTATTTTCAATAATAGATTGTTGGATTCGGATAAAGAATTTAGCTGCGCTTGCTGCACCGACATTTTGTTTCCATGGCAACAGAAAGGTGGTGTGAAAGGAATAGATGTCCTTGGGAACCATGGTCCAACGGACCATGGTTCCTAGGGAAAGAATATCCTATGGACAGTTATTCCTGGGATAGAATAC
Source organism: Platynereis dumerilii (assembly GCA_026936325.1). NCBI lineage: Eukaryota > Metazoa > Annelida > Polychaeta > Phyllodocida > Nereididae > Platynereis > Platynereis dumerilii. The sequence continues at coordinate 20,364,240 of JAPTHN010000013.1, forward strand.
CCTACCAGGATTAGATATCCTGGACATCTTGTCCCAGGAATATGCATCCAGACATTCGTTCCTGGGACTGAGTATCCAGACATTTATTCCTGGGAGGAAACATCCTGGTGGCTCATTCCTAGTAATAAATATCCATATATATGCCCGGACCACGGACATTCATTCCTGTTACAGCTATAGTAGGACTCAGTGTCTGGTCCTTCAATACCAGAATAAAATGTCTTGACCAATTTTAAAAATAGCTTTTTTGATTCATGCAAACTGTGGATCCCACTGCTCAACCCAGCCTCCCCCATAGCATAGTGGTAAGCCACTAGCCTGGAAATCAAATGATACCGAGTTCAAACCAGTGGTGGAGAATGATTTTGTAAATTAACAGGAGGACAGGTCATGCATCACTGAGCACCAGAAAGATTGCACTTATGAAATAACAACACTCAACATCATTTGAGTAGTTACAATAATAAATGTAAAGATGCTTTTTCTTTTTGTATGGACAACTTATACTGTCAGTGGCAGATCCAGACAGCATAGTCTGGGGATGCCCGGACGTCGTTTTGGGATTCACTGGCCTGCGTGGTCATCGTTTCAGCATTCATGGGTCTGCATTGCCCATAATTTCTTCAAAATGTTATTTCTATCGCAGTGGTGTGGGGGGGGGGGGCGAGCCCCCTTGGCCCTCCCCCTGAATCCGCCACAGACTGTGTCAAGTTGGTTGGCGGATCACATCACAAGCATTATGAGCATGGTTTCTTGACCATTGTATTAATTTTGCCTGAGGGAGTCAACTTGCAAGTGAACTTACTAAAATTAATCTGTCATTACATAAAAGTATTAAAAAAGAAATAGAATAATAATTATTGTTGAAATTTGTTTTTCACGAAAGTATCGTTTTAACGAAAGAAATTATTATTTGTATATACATATATCAAATTCATGATTGATTTATTTTAGCAACTATAGGATTGATATCAACCGACCCTGATGGCGAATGGAGGAGGGTTGTTACCCTCAGTCTCTCACCCTTATTATTTATTGCAGAATACGACTGGACATCACTTATAAACCAATGCTCTGTGAGCAATAGCCTATATATACTGTATCAGGCCTATCATATGATATCATATTGTAGCGAAAAGAGAGTGCCTGGATGTGGACAGCCTTCTCATCTCATCATTATGTCTGCCTCTGGCAGTTGCTGATATAAAGCTGATATAGCTTTAGAGCCACTAGCATTGATATATCATGCAAAAATGTCCTGACTCTTCATAACTAGTACTTAACACTTGTCCCACATATATATTATATATGTGGGCATTTTGGACAGCTTTTCCTGGGAATTATGGTCCGGACATACTATCCCAGGAATATTGATACTAAGACAATTCATTCCAAGGACAGACTGTCCTCAATGCTGTGATTCAGGACCAATTTTCCCAGGAAAATGTGTCTGGATGACCTTTCCTAGGAAATGCTATTCCAGGATGTTCTATCCTGGGATACCCTGTCTGCAATGATCAATTTTCAGGACCATTGTTCCTTAGTTTCAAAGGTCTGGGCATTCTCTCCCAGGAAGAAATGACATGGACAACTATTACTAGTATATAATATCCCGGACACTGGAAACGGACCATTAGAACCAGGACATAGTCTATTTTACCTCCTCACAGGACACATCTTCCCGAGTGCTGGCTCTTTTTTCCTAGGACCGGTTGTCCACCCGGTCACTCTTGCCTAGTATAGATTGTCCTAACACATTATTTCCCAGGAATAAAGGTCCAAAGGACACTCAGTCCCTGGACCCTAGTTACTACCACAGTGGTTTAAACAGTTTCAACAGGTATGATAATTTGGAAATATATAGCGCAGTTCCTGGAATTGGTGCTGTGAAATTTTCATCTATCTGCTGCAATTAGTCTGTCAAAACAATTGGTCGAACTTTACTTTCTGAATTCCCCTCGTATATTTTGAGCAGTTCTGGTGGCTTTAATGGTATATTAGGCATTGGTTGGGTCACACCTTCATACTCTCGATGTAAATGGATAAAAATTTGTTTTTTTAGTAATTACCTCCAAAAAGGGGAAAATGACTGCAATTAGTGATTGACTTGGATGGTTTACTACAAACCTTGCACAGGAAAATATGCCTTTCTTTTGGGAATTTAAATGTTAAAGCCCACAAATATCTATTGTCAGGGAAGGAATAGGTATCATTTATATGCTTAAATAAGCAAGGCAAACAAAGATAATATTAAAATACCAGTATATTGCCTTACTCACTCTAATTTATTTATCATGAAAGTCACTCAGTTCTAGATTAAATCTTCTTAGGACAAGGGCTACACCTCACAAATGTTTGCTCCTGTGGGCTTCTTTGGTGAAAAAATATCAAATTTTGGAGAAAAATTTGCCACATATCTAATTAGGCTCAACTTTGAAGAGGTGTGTTTACCATTTCTCATGGATTGTTTTCATTATAAACAATCTTTTAATTCTCAAAAAACCCTATACTATGACACTTTTTTAATATTTTGGGCAAATTCCAGTACTTTCAAGAAGGACTACCAGTGCCTTGATTGTATCAACGCTTTACACGAGTTATCCTAAAGTGGTTTTAAAAAAGTCATTTTAATGATAATGTGTCAATGCTGAACGTGAGTTAGGTAACTAAATTTAATTAACTGAGCTCATGTAACAATATGACAAACATTTTTTGTCACTAACTCGGTTAAAAGATAAGTTATAGGAGTTAGGATAAACCTTGTAAAAGCGTTCATACAACAGGGCTATGCTGATACCATACAGTCTCTAAAAATTCAACAAAGGCTATGGAATGTTTCTTGAGAATTTTGGCTTGCTACAGATACCAAAATGATGCATGATTTTTAAATATTTCATTTCATTCTCACGTCCAAAGTTTAGATTCAATCATTTTCATGCGACAAATGTAAACATGTTAACCAAGCAGCAAGCACATATACCATTGATACAGATAGCCTCCAATTTTGACAAATTCTAAGCAGTTTTCAATGCAAAACCCCTGTAATAAAGGGAAAACACAATAAACTGAGATTTTTGGTGTCAAGATTTCTCTAGAAAAGCATAGAGAGAGAGAGAGAGAGAAATTCTTTATTTACGTGAAATGGGCTCACATTCTAGCCCCCAGCCCTCTTGGGCTTACAATTCACTTCAAAAACAATAATACATCAAAATAACAGAATTTTCGTTGAATAATACAAATTTGAATTAAATTTGAAATGATTTGTTGATATACATATATACATTAGTCCAATATGTAATAGCAATCCCAAAAAATATAAACTTTGTTCGAGTTATTCTAGTAGATATATGATTCAAACTCTTGGAATGTTAATTTTCATTAGGCCTATTTACATATTTACAAATATCATATTGCTAATTTGATGTCGACATATATAATTACAAGTATCGTATTGTTATTGGCAAGTATCGACAATTACGTAAATTAAACTATGTATACAAAGCACTTTGTCTTTTTTCAAAAGCGTTACATATAAAATTAGCTGTTTCTTTAATACAATCATCTTTCATCAGGAATTCAATTTTTCTGTCATCATTTAATAAGTCAAAAAAGAAATTAATTTGTCTTATCCTGTTGAAGAACTCAAATCTAATATCATTATAAAAGGGACAATGAAAGATAAAGTGCATTTCAGATTCAATGTAGTTGAAGTTACAAAAAAGACAATATCTGTATTCTATTGGAGTGTCTTGAAAACGTCCAGTTTCTATTCTTAATGGTAGAATACCGTATCTAAATTGTGATAAAAGGGCACGCTTTCTCCTGTTTTGAATATTAATTACAAAATTTTCTACATTATAGCTCTTTTTAAAAATACTATAAAAGCGTAATTTTGGTACAACAGTGATTTCATTTCGCCATCTCTCACAATAATTTCTGTGTAGAATTTCTTTGGCATTCTGTACATTGATAAAAGTGTTATTTTCAAAATTTGTCAACATACTGATTTCTTCACAAATTAATTTGATTTCTTTACTCCAATTTTTGCATATTGACTTATCCCATGCAAATATTTTCTTAACTATTCTATCGTTCTCAATGTTCAATAATCTGTTCCATAATCGCAACATTTCTAACTTATGACGTGTAATACAAGAAATCCATCCCATGTCCCCATTAATAGCTAAATTTGATGCAAATCTGTGAACTCCTAAAAAGAATCTTATGGCTCTGTTCTGGACAATTTCACTTCTTTTAGAAACATTAAAACCCCAAACTCCAGCTGCATAATCTAAAATTGGAATAATTCCTGAATCATATAATTTAGTATAAGTCTTATATCCAAAACCATTGTTTGCTTTGAATTTTGTACATAAACTTCCTAGTGCTCTGTTAGCTGAATTTGCCAGTGAATCAGCTGTTAATTCGAAGTTTAGATGGGTATCTAGAATTGTGCCTAAATACTTGTATTTTTCCACATAACAAACTTCATCATCACCATAAACAAATTTGTAGTCTGATTTAGTTTCAGTCTTATTTCTGAAATGCATTATTTTTGATTTATCAATGTTAACTTTCATTTTCCGTTTGCAACACCAGTTTTCAAGTTTACATATCATATTCTGTAAATCAGTCTCAGTCTCACTTATTAACACCATATCATCAGCATATAACAAACATTTCAAATTTGTGTCTCCAATTTTAACACCAATGCAATCATTGAACTCGTCCACAATATCATTTATAAATAAACCAAACAGAGTTGCTGACAAAGAATCACCTTGTCTTACTCCTTGATTAACTTCAAACCAATTGCTAATATATCCATTAACACAAACACCTGCATTTGCATCAGTATAAATACATTTCAATATATCAAGAAATTTACCAGATACACCATAATTCAGTAATTTGTGAAATAGCAAATTTCTATTTACTCTGTCAAAAGCTTTTTCAAAATCAACAAAACAAACAAATGTAGGTAATTTTTTAATTTTCCTATTTCTAATAATGGATGTTATACTGAAAATATGTTCTAAACATGACCTTTTCCTTCTGAAACCATTTTGTTCGTCTTTATACACCTTTTCATTCTCTGCAACATTTATAAGTCGATTGTTCAATACAGCAGTGAAAATCTTATAAATTGTTGATAAGAGTGTAATGCCACGGTATTGAAGGGGAATTCTAGGATCAGAAAGCGAAGACTTGGGTATAGGCATAATGATTCCAAATTTCCAATATTCGGGGATGATGCATAAATAAAAGATTTTATTAAATAAAGAGGTTAAAGTTTGAATGGATATCATATTTTTTAGAATTTCATATGGTATACTATCAAGACCTACAGCCTTATTATTTTTTGTATTCATGACAATTTTGTGAACCTCGTATTCAGAAAATTCATGATTCAAACCTTCTAAACCAATTGTAACATTTCTTAAATATGACAGATTATCAGTTACTTCTTGATAAAAGTTCTCATCAAAATTACAATTAACCAAATTTTCATTATATAATCCATGATAATCATTTTTCCATTTGTTCATTACAGCATGATGTGAATTAACTACATTTCCATTTTCATCATAAATTTCAAAAGGAATACAATATTTCTTTTTAGGACCAAGATTTTTCAATAGTTTCCAAAATTCATTAATATGGTAGAAATTACGTTCCCACAGCCTGAACACAACACTGCGTTTTTTGTCACATGCCATATATCTTTGACCATGTTGTAACAAAATTATGTCTGCCAAACGATTCTACATGACTCTCATTGTCACAACTTAGGGAATAAGAAATAGATCGGAAACTCACTTAAGTCATAAAACAGTTATCATTACATGGTCATTACCAAGTTTTCATATTGGCCCAGAGCTGGCCCAAAATCACTAATTAATTGTTAATCACATATTTTGTTTGATGTACACACTGCGCTTCAGTGAGCACAGAGCATCTTCATCTTCACCCTTTTTACCCTCGGCAATGTATACATTGCCGACGGGTATTGTAGTTACTTTGCAAAAATTTGTCCGTCTGGCGGGGGGGCCGGCGGGCGGACGGACGGGCGGGCGGGCGGGCGGACGGGCAGGCGGGCGGACGGGCGGGCGGGAAGACGGGCGGGCGGGCGGGCGGACGGGCGGGCGGACAGGCGTCCGGATAACGGGCGTCCCGGATGTGTATTGGGAGTAATGCGAAAACTATGGCATGTACGTGTACATATTCTATTTTTTGGACATTATTGTGTCTGTCATCCTAGTTTTGCCCTTTAAGGGTCTTATACACATGACATTAATACTTTTCTCACAGTAATTGAAAAATGTAGAAAAATATTTTTTTGTGTATTGGGCATCATGCCAAAACTATGGCACGTATATATTTTTTTTTTATCTCTCAACCTTGTAGTGTCTTTTAGGGGTCTAATCTCTCAAACATTAATACTTTTCTTACAATTATTGAAAAATGTGAAAAAAAATTTTTTTTCATTTTCCGGATTGACTCAAATACTGTTGTACTTGTGTCACCGAAATTTGCATATGGTATGTATTAAATACCCAAGATTTGTCCTTTGGGGGTCTAAATACTCTAACAAAAACTGACTGACGTAAATTCATTAAAAATGTGATAAATTACAAATTTTTTAAACCTGCATTATTCAGTCAATTTTGCAGCTACGTCTATGAAAAATTCCAGTTAGGTGTCTAAATTATAGCTCTTTAAATATCTAAAATAGTTGGAATGTTTATCATATGATTGTTTTATGAAAAACAAAAACCAGAAAAAATCAAGATTTTTGCCAATTTGCCAACTTTTCTGTCTGAAACGCCAAGATAGGCCTAATCATGATTGTATTTAAAGCATATTATAGTTAAACATACAATAAAGAATACTCACAGCCACTGAATGAATTTTGAAAATTTAAGATTTAAAAAGCAAAAAAACTGCTCAAATGTCTACTTCCTCCACAATTATATTTCTGATGTCATACTATGCTTTTGAATATTTAGGAAAATAAACATGACAGTGTATCACATCATCATGATGCTAATTTTGAGCTATATGAATCTTTTTAATTCATACCAGAGGTCAATATTTGCAAAATTTAATAAATATTACGGATTTTCAGATTATCACATATCAATCAATTTTTGCATGGTAAGTCAAAATTTCTACAAACATGTCTAAATTTTAATTTTTACTATTCTTTATCAAATATTATCATTTGGAAATATATAAGTGGACTTTAAAGCATTAAGAAAACAATGAAACATGCATTTGCTTGTTACTATTTAAAGATTTTGACACCTGAAATCCCAATTTTAATCTTCTGTAACATGCCAAATATTTTTCTTTAATTACCCTGTATTCAGTGGTCTAATTCCTAAGCCTCTCTGTCTGATTTGTTTATATTTAATTTTCATGAAAAAAAAAATCAAAATAAAAGTAGGCTGACATTTCTTTATTTTTTAAATTCAGTATCACCAAGGTTAAATTTTAATCCATACTCTATTTCTGCAAATTTCAATATATAATTTTACATCTTAAGATATTATTTAGATAAATCTGTCTTTTAATTATTAATTCCAAGACTCCTCCCAATTTATTTTAGCATTTTGAAGAGAACAAATATCTTCATTGGTCAGGTAGGGGGTAGAGTATTTGTTGAATGGAGCCCTGGTGCCAGGGAGTCTGCATTACATAACATGATTTCAGAGGCTATTGTCTGCCCTGCAGATCCTCTCCCATGACCAAAACCAAGAGGGTGCCTACAATCAGTTACATAACATCCTCAACTTTCTAACAAATGAGTACAAACTGCAATGATTTCACCTTAGTTTTTTAAATTTTGAACATGAAATTAAATTTGAAATTTGAATCACCACACTGGGCCAAGTAGATGCTCAGATATGACTTTTGATTATCAAGCCCATATGACGCTTAGGCCACTCATAATTGATTCTTAGCTTCGCGGACCTGCTGACACAATAGATGTACTGCCGATGGAAAAAAAAAATTGAAAAAAAAAAAAATTTTTTTTTTTTGCATTATAAATTTTTTTTTTTTTCACCTTTTTTTTTTTTGTCCTACTGACCGACCCTAGAAAAAGGGCCTTGAGAGGAATCCGAGAAGCTAAAGATCAATTGTGTGTGGCCTTATGGGCTATGTAACATGTACAACCTAAGTGTTGGTTACAGAATTGTACAAGAAGAAAAAAGTAATTTTTTAACAATTTTACTTAAAACACATCTTCATGTTATCTGTGTGTCAGCAGTGCCATTAGTGTTATTTTGTATAGGCAGTTCAGGTATGGTTCTTTTGTTTTTTCTTTTCAGCTATTGTTATGCCCCGATTGTGTTACCCCCATGACCTCGTTTAAACAACATTTAACCCACTTTAGTGCATGCTAATATTTTCAAATTTATCAGTTATTGATACAAGCTAAGTTTAAATTAAAAATAGTATTTTTTTTTTTCTTAAAAAGTATGTATTATGGGCTTATACATCTTTTTAGTGTTAATACTGATTCAGAAATAGATTGAATAGGTAGACAGCCTAGCCACTATTTCTGTTAGTCATAATCTTATTCGTAATTTATGATAGAAATGGATAAATAGATAGACAGATAGAAAGATAGATTGATTAGACAGATAGATAGACAGTCAGATAAATAGATAAGTTTATTGTTTGATTGACTGATTGAATGATTGCTTAATTGATTGTTTGACTGACAGATCCAATATGAATTTCCTTGTGCAAAAATAATCTCTCTATTGCTGTGAGAATCATAGCGGTATGAGTTATGGCTTTATCCCAGTTAAATGGGCAAATTGCCGTCTAAAAAAAGTGAAAAAGTTACCATCACGGAAATAAAAATATTGCTGAATATCTTTCATATATTGTCAAAAGCAGTAGTTTCTGGAATATCTTTCACTAATCTAAAGTTTTATTTTTCAACTTTCCAATGCAATTTTACAGGTTAAAATCAGAAATGGTAACATAATTTACACAGTTTGGAACAAATTAAACACACATGTTGCACAGTTTTTCCCTTCTCAGTGGAAAAACAATTATCACAAATTCATAAAATTTGCCAGATCATCTAAGCATTAAAGGCAAACTGAAATGCAAAATAATTGAACTACCTTTATTGGTCTTTCCTGTAGGGCATGGTAACTTAACTTACATTGAAAAACAACAAAATCACTTTAATACCTTCTTTGGCCTCCTGTGAATAGCGTTCTCAATATTTTGCAAAACCGTAAATTGAACCAAAAACTAGACTTTTCAAACTTGTTAATAGGGGGGAAGATAATCCTGAAAATTTGCGGGGACGCCTTCAAAAGTTGCTCATTGCCTCCAGAATGGATGAAAATTTTACCAAATTGAATTTCATGGCTTAATCTGCCTGCTACTGGCCAAAATGTCAAACCGCGTCTTTTTAAATTTCGAAAATAACATTTTCCATCAGAACTTAAAAAGTATTGATTTTAAGTCATATAAATGTACTGACATTGAATAGGAAATAGGGTATTCCGAACATTTTGGTGTATATTTCAACTCTCTAGGTGCAGTGGTTCTTGAGATATGGACATTTACGGGCCATTTTAAAAGAAGTTTCTTGAAAATCCCAAAACATCAATTGTTGTTTGAGTTGGACAATGACAAGAATTTAGATTGTGGACGGTGGACCTGAATCTTGAACATATCTCTGACTTCATCAAAAATAGAAAATAACAGATAGTGAATTGCAAGTCAGTATCACTTGTATCAGCAACCTGCACATTCGAAGATTGCCAATACTGACGGTTCGAAGTAGATGGAAAGGAGAAGAAATGGTGATGGCCCTATCAGAGGTTGTGTGGAAAAGGACTGTGTCTCTGCCACTCCTTAGCTGTACTTTCATTTAAAACATAATGTAGAATTATTTGTGATTTAGTGTAGTGACAGTTTCCAATTCCAAAATAATCACTTGGAGGTATAGAAAAGGTAGCAAGAGTATTTTTTGGATTAATCACAAAATTTCACATTTGTTTCAGATTCATGTCTAATCATTCCCACAATGTACCCCCAGAATGGCATGACTCTGAATGGCAGATGCATATAAAATGCAATAATTTTGTTTAGATAACTTATGCTGTAAATCAATGATAATTGTAATAAATGCTTTTGCAATATTCACAGCGTTCTTTGTAAACCACAACATGGGATTCACAGTGACAAATATTAGGTCTGGGAATTGGTGTGGCGCTGGTGATTTTGCTTTGGCTTTGATAATTTGTAATTAGATATGTCATAGCTAAATTTTGATCATCATTATAATAGTGTCACCATTACTGCTGACATTTACTATTATCACCCAAAAAGTTGTGAGAAAGTACAGATCAATGATTCTGAAGGCTTTGTTCCCTACTACACATACAAGTCTTAATATAATTATGATAGTGATTACCATTTTGCAAATAGTTACTAAATATTGTGGCAGACCTTCACTTGCTATATCACACACCTATATCAAACATTTCTCAGTGTTACTATTTACCAGTCCAGTAGGCCTATTTGCACTGTGAAAAAAAGGCTTTTTCTGATACCAGACGATAGTTGTACAGTATGATATATATCAGATCTTTGAATTGTCTATACTTCTTCTTCTTCTTCTGTTACGCTCTTCCGTCTTTCGACATAGCGCGGCGCACCACAACCTGCCAAACACTTCTATTTTTAGCTAACTGTTCATGATCAAAACATTCATATGCGTAATTATTCCTACCATTACCATTTACAACTGTAACATTTATACTTAGCTTATCAAGATCTCTGTCCACTAATTTCAGCCAGGTCTGTTTCTGCCCTCCCTTGGTTTTTGAACATATTTTCTCGCTTCCCTTAGCGCTCCCTTTGCTGGGGTGTCTTCCGATAGTCTCAATAAATGTCCATACCACTGTAATCTTCTTTCTTTAACACTCTTACTCCATGGATTTAACTTGGTTCTTCTGTATAATTCTTCGTTTGATATCCTATCTTGCCATGTTATTTCTAAGATCTTTCGCAGAATTTTTCTTTGAAATACGTCAATGTCATTCTCTATTTATTTAGTCACCGTCCATAACTCGCAGTTGTATAAAAATATACTTTCTACGTGACTACGGAAAAGTCTGATTTTAACCTTCTTCGACACTTTCTTGCTTTCCAAGATTTTCTTCAGTTGGTTATACGCTGCTATGGCTAAAATTTTTCTTCTGTTGATGTCATTTCTTGTGTCTAGAAGACTTCCTAAATATTTACATTTTTTCCAGTTTTCATCCTCTCCCCTTTTTACTTCATATTCTTCTGTTTTACCATCATTCACTTGTAAATTTTTCTCTTTTAGAATGGCTGGGACTGTTTTTCTGATATCTTCAATTCTTTCTTTATCATTCGTTATCCATGCTGTATCATCTGCGTATTGTTGATCAATCATCAATAGTCTACTGCTGTATTTTGTACATCGGTGATCTTCAATATGAGGTGGTATCATGATTCCTTGCGTTGATTTCAGAGCTTCGGCTAAATATATGATGAAGAAGATTGGACTCAGACAATCACCTTGCGGTACACCCACATTCGTGACAATCTCTTCTCCTAAAGTTTTCCCTATTCTGACTCTCAGCTTGACGTCTTCAATCAAAATCTTTATCATGTGCAATTCATCTTCGTTTAGTTTTTCTTTCAAAGTTTTCATCAGTTCAGTTCTCCTTACTGTATCAAACGCTTTTGACATGTCCAACATAAGTAGAATAATTGAATAATCTTGGGATGTTATCGCCTTTTCTGCTAGTATTTTGAAACTGAAAACTAGTTCTGTGGTGCTTCGTCCTTTCTGGTAAGCTGCTTGTGTTGACGGTATTTTCTCTAGAAACTTGTTCAGACATCTCTTCAACATACATATCGCAAGAATTTTCCTCAGTATTGATAATAAGAAGATTGGCCTAAGATTTCCTGGGGGACCTGCCTTTTTCCCTGGTTTTTGTAGTGGAACGAGAACACCTTCTTTTAATTCCTTTGGATACATTCCTGTTGTTGCGGAATGATTGTATATCTCAGCTATCTCTTCATATATTTCTTCTGGACTGTATTTAATTAATTCTCCATAAATTTCATCTATCCCAGCACTTTTCCCATCTTTTAGTCTTTTAACAGCTTCCTTGATTTCTTCTTTACTAAATTTTTTTTTGTCTATACTGGAGTTGTTCAAATCTTTTTGGTGTCCTGAAGGATTTGGAGTTTTGGGCCCTTCCTTGAACATATACCATTTCCAAATGGACACAGATAATTTTCAATATTGAAGTTTATGATTTTTATTTAGTTGCGCTTCTACTTCAGAATCAATGGGTTTGTCCTGCCTATGCATGCTCCAATTTTTGTGCTCCATAACTTATGATTTTGCCGCAAATTTTCTGTTTGTTCTTGTATTAGTGATGCACGTATGAAGTTTCTCCTCTAAAACTAAAATTCAAAATGGTCAATGTCAGTAAACTTTGTGATTTTTTTTTACTTCTCGAAACCACAGACTAATAGAATTTAATATTAATGCACTTCACCATGCACGCAGGTTACAATATAAGTTAAACTTCAAGGTTTAGTCATTTATTTACAGCACTTCCGTAATTCATTATTTACCAATTAAAAATATCTAAGTGCACATCATTCCTAAATAACGGACATTCACTTACGTAAAATTTAGCTCGATTATTTCTGTTGGACCCTTACTGATTGGCGAATCAATAAAACATTTATATGAGTGTACTTGCTGGGGATACTACATTTCCAAGCAGAGGCTTTACTTAACAGATTATACTGTCTACGAAGTGTCATTGGTTTCCTGAAAATGACTAGTTATAATTTAGGCCATTATTTTCAGGCCATGTCTTTGATAGTTTCGTAATCATATAATTTAAAAGAATAAAATAAATATTTATCTGATCTTTGTGTTTGTCACAGACTATAAGTGTTGGTATGCAAATGAAAGCTCTCTTGACACTGTTTAATGATGTTATTTTCAACTTCCTATCTTTACACATATTAAAATTAACAAATATCGCGAATAGGCGAAATTTCACAAAAACGTCTCTTTTCCTGTCATACGAAAGTGCCAGTAGCAGCTAGTAGCAGGTCCGAAATCCAGAAATTTCAGTATGGATGGACTTTCAAAACAATAAAGATTGATTTGGAGGCGTCCCCGCATGGGCCCAGCAAAAAAGCCATTTTATCATCCCCCCCTATTGTTAAAAAGTTCTTAATTTTTACACTCCGCAAATATTAATATGATTAAAATGGCCCTGAATCTTACCTTAATTTACAAGAATTATGTGACTTTTCTGCATGACCTTATGACTTATTCTATAGGAAGGCCATTATTGTTGGGTAAATTTCCATGCTTTTCTAAAGTTAATACCTGCAAAATTTTTGACACAACCCTCAGTGACCATCACGTGCGATTTTTCCGGTTTTTTTTTCAGGAATTTAACATAGAATTAAGCCCAGTTGCTATCACAAATTATATGTATATTGTATATGACTGTATTTCTACATACGTTTTCTAAATTACTGCCAAATTTTACAATTGTGAAATCATTCTACTTGAAATGACAGCCAACAATCTTCAAACATTCTTTCTTTTTGGAATTTGCCCATTTAACTGGATTGAGCCTAATGTGCTCGAATTAGCAAATTCCGCCTCATCTGCATAACATGTACGAAGGCCTGTTCAGCTGCTGATTAGCCGAGGGTATGCTGCTGCGCAGCCTATGTTTAAAGATAGAGACTGGAAATGACTATTTTTAATTTTTTGTCTTATGTACATAAAACCAACTCATATGCATCTAGCAGATTCAGACAATTCTGTACATGTGCTTATTTTAATCATAGGCCTGTAATAACTTGAGTTACGGACCAAAATGTTAATAAATTAGGAAAAACATGAATTTTTAAAACTCAAATAAACCCTCCAATCCATGGAAAGCCGTAGTTGAGACCACATTCATAAGAAGGCCAGGAATATTCTCTTAACAATGGTTATAATGGTTTAATCTTCGAATTTCCTCGAATTGAGTTACATGCATTTAAAAGTACTCATTTTTAGAAGACCAGTTACAACTAGTTGGAGATCGAAAGCACTTTGATGGATCACTATTTCACTATCATTTGGCCTATGGAATAGGCAGACCCCATTTTGGAAAGTTCTAACAATTCCCTGTCGATCCCTGAAAGATACATGGATGTATGATGATTTTAAGAACAAAAAATGACATTCTAAAAAACACATCATATAATTATTTTAAAAAATATGTGTCCCTAGTATTTTACCAGATTATAAGTACATAACTTAATGAGTCAGTCAATGAAATATATTTCCTTTTTTATATAAATTTATCTAAAATCATTCAAATATATTTTTTTCATATCAAGTCCGTTGTTTCTTTGGGTTCTTGAGATTTGAATTGAGGTAATTACAGCTCTTATTTCAAAGTAATTAAATGGTCATTAGGCCCCTACTGAAACGCACTGTGTACCTTTGAAGTACAGGAGTGTCCGATCTATTTCTTATTACCTAAGGTCACAACGTTGCTGAATTTAGATATGGGTCATTCCATGTCAATTCAACAAATGCCTCCCACTTGACCCCCTCAGATTTGTCTGAAAAAATTCTGAAATAAACCTATAATAGTTTAAAGGATGTGTGCCAAATTTTAGCTCATTATCTTGAATAGTTTTTCTTAGAAAAAATATCACATAGAAAAACAATATCAAAGGAGACAAGTTGAGGCAGTTTTTGCTCTAATTTTAGGAGGGTCAAATGAAAACTGTTTTTCAAATGTAAATATCTTAAGATTCATAAAAGATACAATCTTTATCTTAACCAGAAATCATATCTATGGCCATTAAAGCGTATTAAAGCTATTTCTAGGAATATCCTACATCTGACATTCTTTCTAAAGGCATTCAAAATGGCCGCCCCATTTGGTGCAAATTTTTGTGGCAGCATTTTCTGGTCATTCGTTCTCCTAAACTATGGTACCTAGAAGCTTCAAATCTTGGGTTTGTAATTTACTACAGTACTGCAAGAGAGAATGGTCATCAGAGGTCACCACAATCCCATAGTTCCCTTAAATGGCCTCAAATCTGGACGAAAATTCAATTATTTTGATTTTCAAAGGTCAATTGCCAAAATGTGACACCAGTTACCAATGTCAAACCAATGTTATTTTCAAGGCTATATAGATGGCCACTATTGACATTAATTTCCTAGTGGCACTCTTATTCGTTTAGGTTTTGCGAATTTTTTATTACAACTATTAATGTAATAAGTTTTTTTCATTTTGAATACTTCTTTTCTTTTCAAGGTGTCAGTGGAAATGCAGCATACCCCAAATTTGACCTCGAATCTATATTTAGATAAATCTATAATTTTTTTTTTTAATTAATTTTTTTTATACGCTGATTTGGTAGGCCTGCCCGATGATTCAACAGTAATGTTTTAAAAGAAAGATGACCCTCTCTCACACATAGTAGGTATAATATGCAAGCACTTGTAGATTGTCGGAAATTATGGGGTTTCATAGCATTCTATTGTCTTAAACGTATACCGCTCTGTCTGTTTGTCTATTTATATGGATATGCAGTTTATACACTATCACGCTAGATCTGCTTATCTATTTTCATAAATGTTTAATTGGTTATCTGTATAAATATGTCTATCTATCTATCTATCTATCTATCTATCTATCTATCCATCTATCTATCTATCTATCTATCTCTCTATCTATCTATCTATCTATCCTGCCTTCCTTTGTTCCCTCCTTCCTCCCTTTCTTTCTTCCTTCGATGGTGTTTTTAAGACTTCCTATATTAAGGTATTTAATGAATTTGCAAACTCTCCCTCTGGCTGGACTAGTCGACTAGGTTGCTGCTGTTGCTGCTGTTTTAACATCAGCAGGACATTAAAATTTTACAGAAAACACAATGCCATATATTTGAATTCTGTGCATAAAAAAAATTTTGTCATGGAATGACATGGATGTGCACCGAAAGTTATTTGAAGCGAGTTATATTAAAGTTGGCACTGTGTGCTTAGTTTTGATGTGATGTGACCTCAAATGTAGGGGAGACCAGGGCCCGTTTGTCCCATTTTTTTATTTTTTGCCTCATAATCGAAAAACTTCTCTAAATATTATGAAAAATCTATTTACTGACTGACTTTTTAACATTTACTCTGCCTTTATGCCAAATCAATAGGAACTTTTTTACGGTCCAATGTGCCCCGAAGCCGGGGCACATGGAATCGCCATGTGGGGCATGTTGGACCATGGAATAAAACACACTTTTGTGTTATTGCAGAATGATTATATCTGAACATTTGCCCGGATAATGATTATATCAAGTCTCATTTCAGCAAGAAGGGTTTAATTGATGAGACTTGTTTGACTAGGTCCCTCATACTTAAAGATGGGTGATATTAGCAATTGAGACTTACAAAAATTACTTTTTGTGGTGAAAATCAGGAAACCGGAAATGCCACTCACGTGTGCTTTGCCTTCAATGCTTATGTAACTTTTCGGCTAAAATAATCCTACAATAGTTCACTTCAGTGGGGATTTGGAAAACATGTTTTATAATAGAAATATTGTGGACAGTCCAACGTGCCCGGTCTCTCCTACTAACTGTTTTATCACCCTTTTACATTTGACGACATTGTACAACTTTTAATTAGTTTATAAATTTGCCTGGAATGTCAAAAAAGTTAATGAATGGGGCAAATCAATAAGTTATTTATCTAAATATAGATTCAAGGTCATAATTGGGGGCAGGATGCATTTCCACTGACACCTTCACAAGAAAAGAAGTATTCCAAATGGAAAAAAAATCAAAATCATAGTTGTGATAAAAAATTCACACAACCTAAACGCATAAGAGTGCCACAAAGAAATCAATGTCAATAGTGGCCATCTATATAGCCTTGACAATAACATTGGTTTGACATTGGTAACTGGTGTCATATTTTGGCAATTGAGCTTTGAAAATCAAGATAATTGTATTTTCGTCCAGATTTGAAGCATTTTTTTCTAGGGAACTATGGGATTGAGGAAACCTCTGATGACCATCCTCTCTTACAGTACTGAAGTACATTACAAACCCAAATTTGAAGCTTCTAGGTACCATAGTTTATATTAGGAGAATAATTAGAAAATGCTGACACATAAATTTTCACCAAATGGATTGGCCATTTTGAATGGCTTTAAAAAGAATGCTAAGTGTTGGATATTCAAAATAGCTTTAATCCACTTTAATGACCTTAGATAAGATGTCGGGTTACAATAAAGACGGTAACTTTCTTGAATCTCAATATATTTACATTTGAAAACTGGTTTTCATTTGCCAAAACAGCCTCAACTTGTCTCCTTTAATATTTTTTCTAAGGAAAACTATTTCAGATAATGAGCTAAAGTTTGGAACATATCCTTTAATCCATTATAAATTTATTTTAGAATTTTTTCAGACAAATCTGAAGGGGTCGAGTGGGAAGATTTTTGGAAATTTGTTGAATTGACATGGAATGACCCATATGCCCATATGCCCTTTGGGTGTAAAAAATATCAATTGTTTATTGTTCAAGCAGCACTTAAATCAATTGAGAAAATGAATCATTGTCTATGCCTTGAAAACTTGACATCACAACAAGAAATCAGCTTATCCAATTTTTTTACCAGCTATTAACCTGAATACCATTATGGACATGCAGAATTTATGACATGCAGATGAAAGAATCATTGGCTCAAATGCATCAAATGCAGAAAGGACACCAACTTGTCATCAGGAACAACAAGTATCATGGATTACGCACTCGACTTTATAAATGCTTAGGGGGCGACCATTTAGTAAATCGTGGGGGCTTGGAGTTTTCTCACTAGGGAAATTATTTATTTCATGGTAACAGCGATGAATAATATTAATATCGGGTGTGCCATGTCCACAACTATTCTTTTCTGAATGAAGGAACTCCCTGTTGAGAAATACCCCTACCAGAAATCATTTACTTAAACTATCAAAAACAGAATTTATTAATTTCACCAAAACTGAGAAGAAATTATTTATAGAAAAAACTCCAACACAACCCCATTGAAATTAAGTGATGCCCATCTCAAAAATCGTTGAGTGGATTGACCTAGTCCGGGCTCAGGCGCACTAAGATTGATCCATCAAAAACAATTATAAATGTATTGTTAGCAAGATCAGTGGTGTATCTTTGATTGGTTGACTATTAGTCTACATTTCTGAGAGACTGACCTGAGTGATTGTATTTGACTCTTCTGCAATCAGGAATTATAAAATAAACATTTCTTACCTGGCTTGAGAGTCCAGTACAATTTCATATGGGAAGGACATATTTCCTCTTACTACAGTTTTGCTTGTGCCTAGGTCATAATTGATAATCTCAATTGTATCCTTTGTGTCGTCAGTAGCGTATAGAAGACCGTGTGCTGAATCTACTGCAATTCCACGTTTGTAGCCTGCAAAATGAAGAAAAATATATCATTAAAATTATCTTGACAGTATTACAGCAATAAAATGTACATATTACTGCAATATCATAGCCATAACAGTTATACACTTCATAAGGTAAATATGTGGATTCCCATAGATCTTGTAATCTGAGACATAGGAATCTCACTATACCTAAACAAGCATTTGGTTTATTGTTTTTTCAGCATTTTGTGATAAAACTGACGAAACAATCATCTTTCCACAAGCTAGTGTATTTTCATTTTATAGGCTAAACCAAACTATTTTGTTCAAAAAACGTAAAAAAATTATAAATAAAATATAAATAACGCATAAATTGGTCAGGTATCATAATATTCATGGTAGCGGAATGGATTACTGGACATAGTGTATGCATGAGTTTTATGAAGAGTGATTTTGTTAAATTACTAGATATAAATCTTTTATTTGTAATTTCAAGAACAACCCCATATTCAGTAATTTGTACCACTATTTCTTTCAAATTGTTTCAATTCACCTTGATTGTTTCATGTTCGAGAGATGTGATCTATCAATTTGTACAAGAGGGTTTTTATGATGTTAGGCTGATCCTAGTTAAATGGACAAATTAGAATAGAAGTATAGTATTCAAAAATGTCTGTCATTTCTGGTAGAATCTTTCACAGTTTCAAAAGGTTGCAGTTATTTAGAAAATGCAGAATGTATTCACTTAGAATATACAATTACTCCAGAATAGTAACTGCTGTATATATAATTATTCCACCTTGAATTGCCAAAAAATTTAAAGTTGTTGCATTCAAATCAATGCGCTGTGGCATATACAGTGTTTGCTGGCATATAGTGTTTGCGCGATAGGGGATGATAGCGGAACTCTTCAATTTGCAGCTCTCCGGCATCCCCGGGCACAAAAAACTATTCCGGAAACATCAGCCTGTACCTTTTGAATGGAGGCCGATTTTCTGAAGACCATAACTGAAGAAAAAAAATTGAAGTGATCTGTTATCTGGAGGACGGTGGTGATCCATGCTAAAAATTCCATTTAAGACTCAGTGAAACAAATCTCTAGTGTTTAAAAGGTTTTATAGCAATGCGCAGGCATAATTACGGGTGATGTTTCCGGGAATAGTTCAGAGAGCTGAGAAAAGGATAGCTCCACTACCATTCGCTTTTAAATTGAGAATTGAGCTGAAATTGGTTGAACAATAGCAGTTATCATTAAAAAACTTAATTATTCATTCCGAGATGTAAAAATAGTTGTTATGAATGATGTGTGTTTAAATAAGTAACAACATTTTTTTAAAGTAAGTGACCAATAATGTTGAAGACCACGTGGATAATGTTCAAGGCCACGTGGATAATGTTTTTTGTAATTTGATATGAGCTCACTTAGCACAAAAACAGCTCATTCTGGGCGGTGCTCTTGTCTACAGTGATAACCTTAACAGAAATGACCTTAATGCCCAAAAAGTGGAGGTAATAGTTTAGTGACAGGTCAGTTTAGTAATTAATCAAATACCTTAGTTATCTTCCAAAAGGGCTTTAAAATTTCAGTCTAGTCCGGTGACAACCTCTAATGACCTTTTCAGGGATTTAAATCAACATGATTAACATTGGAAATAATTACCTCCATACCCCCTGATTGTAAGAAGCGAATAAAAAAAATTGAAAGTCAACATAAAACTTAATGGTTTAATATGGGTCACCATTAAGAAATCATAACAACACTCATATAAAGGTTACATAATTTTCATTGACTATCAACAGATTATATAATGTTCAGCCTAGTAGTAAACTGTCATCTCTGCATAGCAATGATTTTATTGATCTCTGTTATACATGAAACATTAACAATTAAACACAATAGATCCCAATTTAACATAGATTTAAATTTGACAGGTGTCAATGCATTCTATCTATCTATCTATCTATCTATCTATCTATCTATCTATCTATCTATCTATCTATCTATCTATCTATCTATCTATCTATCTATCTGTCTATATATCTATCTATCTATCTGTCAACCTATCTATCTATCTATCTATCTATCTATCTATCTATCTATCTATCTGTCTGTCTATATATCTATCTATCTATCTATCTATCTATCTATCTATCTATCTATCATATCAGAGCTGAGAGCTACAAGTCAAACATTTTGTTATGCATTATCTCAGGTCACCTCAAGAAAGCCATTGGATGTGGCTGAAAGCTTTGGTAAGCAAACATTTTTATCAATTATTTCATATCGATGGTGAAAGTGCAAAACCTTTTATGTCAAAATTTTGCTATTTTTAGATTTTGGGTGGAATGACTATTTCGATGTCTAATACAGTAATACATGTTGTCAATTGATAACCTTGCCAGTTTGCTGTTTTTGGAAGCTGTAACAGAATGATTTCACCAAACCTTGTATGTCGATTTGTTCCAAAAATTGAAAGTGCAAAACCTTGTAACTCAAATCAGAACTTTGAAGCGCATATTTTGATATATTTCAACTTTTTTTGAAAAACAATTATTGTGTTACTTTTTTAAAACTCACAGCAAATTTCCTAATTAAAAAATGTTTACCTCCCAAAATATGTTTTGGTGATGTTGGCTATTGAAAAGGAGTGTGCGCGAAAATTTGAAAAAAATTGTCATTTTCCTCCTTCTTGCCATTGTAGCCACTCAATGAAATTTGTTATTGTAATCCGTCAAGATCAAATCATAATATTTACTGTATACACATAGATTAAAAGTATATTCAATGCTGCAAGTTGCTTTGAAATGTGATAAATGATTGAGTAACAAGGTTTTGCACTTTAATTGACTTGTAAAAAGGGAAAGTGCAAAACCTTGTAAGTCGAAATTTTCATTCATATCTGATGGTAACATCAATGCAAGGGGTCAACGACCTCTGACCAAAAATATGCTGCAACAAGGTGTCACTTTCTATATATCAAGTTGACCATAACTCACATATTAATAAACATTACCATAAGAATAAATGCGTGATAGTTTTTTTCAATTTCTGAAAAACAGTTTGTTTTGACATACAAGGTTTTGCACTTTCACCATCGATATGGAATAGTCAGGAATACCCGGAGTCAGGATCAAATCTACGTTGGTTCAAACACTAGATTCTTCTCTTATTTGGACCGCAGGGGTGGACTGGTGTTACAGCCGAAAGGTCTACATGCCCGATTTGCAAATCGGGCTGCTTTTTGCATGCCAGACACTGAAATAGGTCTTTGTCACAATATCTACTCCCCTCACCATGCTTTGCCAATATCCCTCACGAAATATCCAAAAAGTGCAACCAAGCCACATTTTCTACTGAACTTTTCCAAAAGTTCTAATGTGCTATGTTAGAAACTTTGTCATAGTATATTGACAGCCATCTCTTCTACATCAAATAGTGACCAAATAGTGTCTCACGGTTAGAAACTATTTGGACACTATTTGTTAGAACTTTGGGCTGTCATGCACTGCCATCTCTTCTACAACACAAGAGGGCACTTCAATGTAAATGAAGTGCAGCATGTATCCAGGCCTCTGAAGTTGAAGCCCCCTCTGCTGGATATTTTGGAAAAAAAAATAGGACCCCGAGAATAATTGGCAGCTGCCAAAGCTCCATACGGTCTGCCAAAGCTCCAAACGGTCAGCCAAAGCTTAAGATGGAATATCATCTGATGAAATAGGGTCTCATGAAATATCCAAATAGCATCTTCGGGGATATTTGACCTTTTCAAATATTCTCAGAGTGCCATTAGGAATATCCAAAGTCTTTTGAAAAGCACTTTTTGATCTTAGACACAAGGGCAGTAGAGACATTGTCACAAGCAACTGGCCTATGTGGCAGAGTGGCAGCTGCCACGGGCCCAACCACTCAGGGGGGCCCATGCAAGGTGCCAAAAAATAAAAAATCAATTAAGAAGAAAAAATGGCGATCTTTATGACCAAGTTTGTGACCCTGTGATTCAACAATACTTTTAGAATTTAGATAAAGCCCCAATGTGAGAGGGCTAATGCAGAAATGGGCCCCTCCACCTTGGCATAAATCGAGTAGCACCAAGAATAGGAATGTTGGGGCCCTTCCACTTATTTTGCCACGGGCCCAAAATGTCGCCAGTCCGCCCCTGAATCGTTTTCAATGAAAATTTTTGACACCATGCCGTAAGACACACTAACAGACGTTTTTGGTGCTAATGATTATCTGGTAATTTTCATGTAATTCTGATGATCGATTTTTGCAATGAGAGTGGTTCATTTGTCGAAATGTGATTAAATTGATGTAAATTACTTGTACGCATGTCACCTTAACTTATTGAAGATGCAAAAATAAACGTAATATTTTGAATATCGAAATACATAGCCTCCACATTAATATGAAAGATATTGAGAGAATATTTTATTTTCGTGATGGTCACTTTTTACATAAGCCCAATTTACCCGTTTACTTGGGATTGAGCCATATTTGCATAATATCCGAGTCTTGGCACATCCGTATCATGTCTTGAAAGTTTGTTTAAAAATGGAGATTATGAAATCTATATTGGATGAGGATAAGACACTCAGTGTGATCATACTACTTACACTGTATTGATACTTCTGATAATGACCATATATGTCCATGTTATACAGTGCAGGGGCAGATCCAGAAAATGTCGGGGGGGGGGGGGGGGTTACAAATGAAAATGTACTGAGAATGTCGTGATTAAAAATTTTTTCAATTTAAAATCTACTGACCAAGGGGAGAGGGGGGGGTTGAACCCCCTTAACTCCCTCCCTCTGGATCCACTACAGTAACACAAGTAATTTGCTGTGTGCTACTGGATTTTGCAGGTGATACAGTGAAGATATCATGGCATTTTTTCAGCAAAAACTGCTCCTTTAATATTGTTCAATGCAACTTCTAACTGACATCAAATTTTTAGATATTTAATTTCGTACGTTTTCTTTTAAGTTTGGATAATCATCATTTGAGAACTACATTCGAAACAAGCACACACCTTTGCAACATTGAACAAGAGAAGTACCCTTAAAAAAGGGTACTGTATGGATCTTATCATGAACCTGAGGGTATGTGGCATGTAATAAAAGTTTTTAATGTCTTACAGTAGGCATTTCTATGAAATAAATACCCTTAGAATTTTTTAAGTCCAAAGCCCCTCCCCTTATTTCATGAAATATTACATATCCAAGGATCTGCTTTAAAAAAAATTCTGTTGTGTGAAACCACCTGTTTGGATATTAGTTTGTTAATTGCTGCACGCACTGCCACTGGTTTGCTGTGTTCACTGCATGGAACTTTGATCACTGAAGCATAATGCGCCGAAGAGGTTTTTGCGAAGTAAATATTGCAAATAGAGCAAAATTAATAAGTGAATTGAATTCGGAGTAGTTTAATTGATATATGCAGGTTTTTAAATTTTGAAAATCGGATGTTTATTAAGGTTTTTAGGCCAAGTTTTGCATTGAAAATGATGTACACAATCTTTGGTGACGTTTTACACGCAAAAAATATCGCCAGTAGATTTTCCTTACCTTGATGAATCGATGTAATGTTAAGAATACTTATTTTAATTTTTTAAAGGTTAAGACATCGATACAAAAAACGTGTTTCTTGGTTTTAGTTTTAAAAATTCACTGCACAGCAAGGGAGACAAATAGGAAGATGGTTGTTTTGGCAAAGACATTACTTCAACAATGTTGAATAACAGATTCAAAATATGACCGACCTACAGTAGGGCCGATATAAGGAGTCTTGTGCAGACATATGTGGCTCTCAGGCATGGTACGTTAGCTGATTTTAAACAAATGCCATGTGATAGCATATGCAAAGGAGCTATATATGATAATTATTATTTAGGAGAAAACGAGAGCAAAGCTATAATTTATAAGACTGTCTAACATCAATGTAGGAACAAAACTTACATGTGTGAAGGGGGTGTTTTCATGAGTTATGAAGAACTATCATTACATTCCCTGGAGGAAGGCATTAAAATTTAACAATAGTTCACCATCATTTCCCACTTTTTTTTTAGAAAACTTTTTTTTAAATATGGTCACAACTTCTATCGTTCTATCTTCATTCATTCTACTTTATCAGTTATATTTTATTTGCTTTTGGTGTCTCGTATTTATAAAAATGAAAATGATATTGCACCATTCATGACTTCTGTATGCTGGACTACGTTTAATGTGTAATAAGAAAGCGCTGATTTTTCTGAATGCAGAATGAACTAAAATTAATTCAAGACTGAAATGTATCTTCTGAAATGCTTGTGTGTGTCTGTCTGCATCAATTTATTTGGTGAAAATACCACCTTGTAACACTTACAAAATGTTGCAAAATATATTTTTACCTGATAAGGAGATGGAGCTGGTTTGGCCGACGCAGTGTCTGCCAATCCCTTTGCGCCCACCATACATTGTCCAATAGATACAATGGTGCACAGTATCATACATGATTGCGTGTGGCCCATCACAGTGTGGCCTGCTGAAATTCAGGGGTTCAGCATTACCCCCGGATGCAGGGACTCGGTAGATGTCATTCCAACCAAAAACGGTGTAATATAATACACTGTCCTTGTCTGAAATTAGAAAGGAGGTATAATGATAAGATATATACAATTAAGATATTAATCAAAAAAGCTGTTTTTTCTGTAGTTAAGATGACATCTGAAATTACAAGGAGGAAAATGTTGGGCAGGCTATTTGTTTGATATAACATGCCAATCACACACCAAGCAAGTGAATGTGAGATAAGAAATGACAGTAACATTAAACATGCTATTTCTCTTTGGAATATGTGATAATGACATTAATGAGGTCCTTTCATGTCAAAACAACCAATAGTATTCAAAAATTTCCAAAATTATAACAATTTCATACTTTTCGAAAATTTCCTCAGCTGAAAACAAAAACTTGCCCAGAAGAAGTACATGTGTGAATAAAAAATCGCTATCTGAAAATTATTATGATACTACATAGTTTACAATAAACCTTAGATCGGGTTAATCTGACATGTAGCCAGTGCCCGATTTAGGTGTGTGGAGGCCCCTGTGCTGTGAAGGTTTGGGGGCCCCCGAAATGCGTTATGTTGAGATGTTTCTGTAACTTTCAGAAGGGTCATGTAGACTCTATCCAGACATGTGCACGTAATTTGGCAAAATCGAAAAAGTACTAAACTAATTAATTTGTTTACTGAGATAGATGGGAGACCTATTTTAAAATGATTTCTGTCTCGTTAATGTTGGTAAATACCTGGAAGGGAGCAGGTAGTGATAGGCAGTCCATAGCAATTTCTTCCACAAACCAGACCTATTTTATGATGTATATAGGCCTACTTTTGTGTTTTAACTTTACCCTAGAGTAAATACAGAAAGAATTGTCTCATCATGCAATAGAAGTTCCACAACCATGTCCTGTTGAATTTAATTTTTAAACATATTTACTGGCATGTCTGAATATGATGACTTTTCTTTTATATATTTCCTTTAATTGTACATGATGCTTTTAAAAAAAATCAGAAATTTCAGAATCCAAGTACATACACAACAGCAAAATAAAAATCTGAGAACACCGTTGACAAAAACAACTAAAAATTTGAAATAACATATATTAAACCTGGGGCACCTGAAGAAGGACTGAGGCTAGAGTGGGAGGGGGCCCCCAGAGTGGCTGAGCCCCCCAGAATGTGAGGGGGCCCCCAGAGTGGGAGCCCCCCCCCCCGAAGTGGGAGGACCCCCCAGAGTGGGGGGGCCCCCTGAAGGGGAGGGGGTCCAAGTTTGCAAGGGGCCCCCAGAGTGGGAGGGGGCCCAGACTGGGAGGGGCCCCAGAATGGGAGGGGCCCCCAGAGTGGGATGGCCCCCCATAAAGGGAGGGGGCCATTGGGAGGGGCCCTCAGAATGGGACGGGGGCCCCCCCCTGGTTGGGAGGGGCCCCTGAATGGGAGGAGCCCCAGAATTGGAAACCCCAGAGTGGGAGGGGGGCCCCAGAGTGTGAAGGGCCCCCTGAGCGGGTGGGCACCCAGAACAGCTGGGGTCCAAAAGTAAGTTGGGCCCCCCCCCCAGAGGCGGAGGCCCGGCAGGATGCCCAGAGAGAAATGGAGGAGCATAGGAAACCTCGGGCCAGAGGAGAAGTGAGGGCCCCTGAGCAGGGCCCCCCACATATCATTCACAATTTTCCGCTGGTTTAACAGATCATCTGTTCACATCAACATTTTTGGTAAAAAAATATCCACAATTTTGCAATGTAACCTCAAGAAGGTTGGGGCCCCCACATTTTAATCATTCATAATGATCTACTTGTTGCACAATTAGGTTATGTCTCAGATCGGCATCTTTCACGTGAAATATAATAAGAATAAGAATTTATAAATATTACGCGTGATCTGCTTGTGTGGGGGCCCCCTCAAATGTGGGGGCCCTGTGCAGCTGCACACTCCGCACACTCTTAAATCGGGCACTGCATGTAGCAACACAATAATGCACATAATAATTATTATATATATATATCTTTCTTTTCAATTTCATCTTCCTAGTGTGACACCAAGCTTAATCAAATCCTGTTCTGACAGAAGTTTCTTACAAATTATTTAATCCTAACAAACTTTCCTTTTCCTCTTATAGGTATACAATTATACATAAACTATTGAATTTCATTTTCCACCGAGGTAATTTCCTGATAAAACGTTTTTGGTGGCTGGAAACTGGTCTAGGTTGCCGCATGCTCAATGCCTTATAATTACAGTCACCCTTGAAAGAACACAGCTCAGGGATTTCTCTTTGAATTGTATATTTAATGTTTCTCATGGCAGTGATTATTACAACACTGATGTTGCCTGTATTAGAATCAACTAACATAGGCCTATACCAGGGGTATTGAAGTTAGATACACCATAGAGAAGACAATAGACAAAGCAGTGCAAAAACGATAGAGGCAACCAGTCTTAAATCATGCACGTTCATAATATGACAAAATCTTAAAATTTGATAATAATAAAAATGGTATTAATAATATATCATATTGTACACTTAATATGACAAAATCTTAAAATTTGAATAATAAAAATGGTATTAATAATATATTGTACACTTAATCAAGGTTATATATCCTTTAGATAGATGATATTGATGAAACGTGGAATGGTTTCAGCTGGATTTTTCAGTTCACATTGTACATATTAATGTAAATTAAATAGTAGTATTTATCAGATTTTGTGAGATCTAATACCAGCATTACAGCTAGGAAATTTGATACGCAAAAAGATTGGATGGTTCCACTCTGAAAGTGGCACTTAGTGATTCATGATAGCCAATGGAGTATCATCTTTTCTGCATTCAACATGGGTAACATAGAGGCTGTTTGATTAATAGACAATCAGATGCATAATCCTTTAGTTTTACGGGATAAGTCTCCTTAAATCAAACTAACATTGAAAGTCTTGGTATGATCATGACAAATTATCAGTATGATGACTCACGAAGTGCCATTTTCAGAGTGCAACAGTCCACTCTTTTTGCATATCAAACCTACAGACTGAAATCTGCTGGAGGAATTGCAACCAGTTGTTCTATCATGCATGAGGAACGGAGAAAATTACTTACTTCTTTCTGTGACCACACCACAGCAAAGGGAAAGGAGGACGAGGAACAGAAGCTCCATGACGGCACTCCAACCTCGACGAGCGACAGGCGAGGAGTGATCATCCAGGATTCCGAAGCTTGTTAAATAACAGTGGATGAGGAAGTCAGGAACAGACAATATGCCAGATTATTCCAGATTAGGGGAATTCCCAAAATTTTGGACTGCTGGATGCCAGTGCCCAATTTGGTTGTTGCAGGAGAGGAGGGGGGGGTCTGGTAGAGCATGGTTCCGGTTAAGTGTGCAGTTTCAAAAGATGTGGTACCACAATATAGCGCCATACATGTGATGAGTTGGAGACCAACAGGGTCAAGTTGGAAGCTCTGGATTCCTAAATATCACCTTTTTGTGTCTGGAGCTGGGGCGTGGCTGAGTCTGGGATATGACTAGGATCCACTGTATCTCCTCTGATCACAAAAAGATTTGATTCTGGCAGCTAGTTATAAGACCCACTCAAACTCAAAGGCAATTGAAAGGAGGAGGGGGGTATACTGCAAGCTCACAAAAAACTAGTTGAACACAGAGTGAGGAAATATTATAGGGCTTTCCCAAGAAGTATTGAACCTTTTCAATTCAGTTGAACCCTTAAAACAATTTGGAACCTTATTTCAGCTGTGGGTTCTTTATACCATCAAGAACCTTTTACATGCAAAGTGCATTGTGTATAAGAATAAAACATGGACGTAAAATCATAAAATTGTAAATGTAAATTGAAATACACCTGAATTTTATTGCATGATGGTACAATGGTGAGAGGCTGCTGTCCTTGGTTATTAAGTGCTGACGGAGTTTCATTTATTGAGAAGGTGCACTCTTAAAACAGAATAAAAAGATGCTTGAATTGTGCAGAGGATTGAACCAGGGTCCCAAAGGTTAATAGTAGCTAAGCCACCTACAGCACGCACATACCAAAAGTGTATTTCTTGCAAAAGTCAAAGAGAAAATTATCATAAAAGAACTAATAATGATTGCGAGGGACCTGGATTTTTTTTGTCCATATCCTAATTAGGGGCTTTTTGAAAAGGACCTTTTTGATAGAATACATCATATTAGGAAGCCAAAAACAGAATAAATCACTTAATTTATATCAATTTGGTATCATTTGAAAATGTTGAATTTTAATGAAGTTCCTGGTGCTTAGTAGGAAACTGTCATCCAGGACCACATCTATAAGGAAGTTAGGAGCTATCTTCATGAGCTAAATGGCTGAACATGATTCTATAATGAATTTAATCCAGTTATCCTCTAATTTCACATATGAAAAATAAGTACAAAACAGGAATTTTGGTAACTACATCAGTTTTAACTATTTAAAAACGAGATATGTTTTCAGATCAAATCAAATATTGAATATAATTACACAGATCATTAGCAAGCTCAATGACGCAGAAGTTGGCCTTTAATTATAATTTGAAGGGTATTAGAGAAATACGTCACAGTTCATTTCCGAGCTTGTGGTCAGGAGAACTTTCTCACACAAGTAAAAAGTAGGGGAGGGGGAGTGGTTAGATAGGAAGGCCCGGGAGGGGGGTTTAGATAGGAAGGCCCACCTTGACAACGCATTAGAAAAGCACCCTGGGTATAAAGTAAGTCAAAAGGAAATTTCCATTCAAATAATACTCACTCCCTGTGGATAACATCCCTAGAATTTCTGAATGCTTTTTTGGAACCCATGGCATAACAAAATATATATGACATTTCTCCAAATCTGGTCCATGGAGAATACCGACATTTCTTCAAACATGTCCATCATGGTTTTCTTTATGCAACATACTGCATCTGATCAAAAACAAAGTAGTTGCAATAGATTTTAAAAGATTTAGACATGGGTACCAAATGTCCAGAAATGTCTGAGAAGATTTTTCCATTGAAATAGCTTTGGGGCTTGGCCAATTTTTAAAGCAGGTTGTTGCATCATGTGCAAATCATTCCCTGCATGAGCAAGTTCAGTTTAAGAGGGTCGTTTGAAAAGTTCTGAGCCTAACTATGAAGGAGTGAAGCAAGATCAATGAAACTTTGCTTGCATTTATTTCAACTCTGATGACCAACTACATGTACCGTAATATGGGGTGAGTCGGGACACTGGGGTGAATCGGGACAGAACAGGGATGTATGCTAATTCTTCAAGGATTAAGTACTTCTACTAAACTCAGGGAATTTATTTTTGCACATTTATAATACACATATAAGCGCATATTGTGATGTGATTTCATACTTCTAACTGCAGGCAGTGAGGAGCTGCAGCACCTTGAACTTGGCCCTGTATAATTTGAATTTTCAGACCCAGCTCATTCCTCAAAAAAATATAAACACCTGACCATCAAACTTGCAGGAAACTTTATTTTACTAGTTTAAAATAGTACTAGGGGACCAGAAAAGTTTTTTTTTTTTTTTCTGTCATTTATAGATCTATTTTTTTATAATCTGAATATTATCAGTGAAATTGATTTCAGATTTTCCTCAAAATAAATATTTAGCAAATTGAAGATGCTTTCTAATGTTTAGTGTTAAGAAGCACTTAAAGATGATAGGAAGTATTGATTGTGGATATAATGGAGTGTCCCGATTCACCCCATACTGTGGGGTGAATTTGGATAGTGATTTTTTGGGCCCTGAGCCTTGGCAATTTAAGATATCATTTCAAGCTCCAATGGAAAGTTAGACCTTTTGCTCGGACACAATTTGACACCATATTTTGATTTATGAGAAGATTTTTGTCCATGCTAAGACAGAAAAACGCCCAATTCTGTCCCAATTCACCCCATATTACGGCCCTTGGTCTTTTATCAGTTTCTGTCCGTTTTGCTACTGAGGCAGGAGTTTGAAATTGATACCTCTGAAAAGTGATAAAATTCGAGCACTGTTAGCATCTTCCTAGAGTGAATATTACATATCCCAAGCAATGAACTTGACATACCAAAGGTTCCTACAGTCATTTTTCTGTCATACCGCACCATTTGGCAATTTTTAGAGGCGATGCATCAGCCCTTTGCTGATATAGTCTTAGTTACTCTATTTAGAGCCACTCGCCTCTGTATAGATGGCCACAGGCCTCCCGACAGGAGGCTTTTTTCTAAGATTTAAGAATGAGCCAGTGAAACTTCGTCATCAGAACGGGTGGCCAGCGTCGTAGTAAAATGCGGACAGACCTAATTTGCGGAACGGCGGGCTGCGGGATTTCGTAATAAAACGCGGATGCACAGTTGCGGCACGGGACGCTTTTTGCGGGATCAGGCTGAATTAAATGTAGATGGGGTGAAATATGTGGAACAAGCTGAATTTGCTTTAAAAATCGCCTCTATTTTTATTTATTTTTTTTTTTCTTGTTTACGTGGTTGTAACTTTTGTTGGCATCAAAATTCAGGTCATTTTCAATGCTACTCTACCGTCTTTGAATCTAGCTGGCAATTTTGTATGTTGGCCATAAAATGAAGACTAACCTGCTGCACAATGCGGTCAAACATCTGCACAACTACAATACAGCCAGCTGTCTTAATAGAGTTCTTAATACTGGATAAGGTTGTGGTGAGGAGTTAAAGGTAGTTGTCAGGAGATTTGGGGTGAGGAGGAGAAAGAAGGGCAAAAAAGGTAAACAGAGGACTTCTGACAGGAAATGTTTTACTTTATTTTGGGTTGTACTGTATTTTTAATCATCGTTTCACTTCCACCTTTGCTGTATTTACACGTAGCCCTGAAGGTTTGCAAATCAAAACCGAAGTATCCAGTGTTCTATACTGGGGCAGCTGAAAGACCTTGGACATCCCTGAATGAATAGGGTATGTGCCATAGAAGACCTCCAGTCTTCTCATTCAAATTCAAATTTCAAATATCTTTATTGATGTATTTAATAACAAATTTATACAAAACTTTTTAAAGTTAAAATACAAAAAATTAAATAAATCACATAAAAGAGACAGGATGTCTAAAAGACATATATTAGTCCGGCAGTGAAGAGCCATTTCATGCCCTAACCCAAAGTTGGCGGTTATAGTTTTTTTCTCACTTGATTTTTGACCTTGGGACCTTCCTTTAGCACATCCTGGCGGGTGTGTTTGTGCCACCCTTGGGCATTCCAAAATATTCAAGATGGCCGCCAAGATGGCCGCCGAAACACAAATTTGCCACATCTCAGGCCCTAATTGGCATATGGCAACATGTGATGGGTCGTTTTCTATATTTTTATGGTCAAAAAATTCATTCATGTGGGTTTTAAAGCTGTACATGCAATATATAACTCATAAAAATCAAGATAGCTGACAAAATGGCCCTCCGATTGGCTTTTTCGACTTTTTTGGCCATTGATTGACATGAAACATGAACAAGGAGGTCATTTTCTATTTAGTCTAGGCGAGATTCCTGAAATTGTGACTTTAATAGGCATTTCTTGTTAAAAGTCGGTAACAAGTGGTTTTAACCTAATTTGAGGGTGCTGGTTCTGAATCCGCTTGTTACCGAGCTGGATTTTTAATTTTAATGGGTCAAAATGGCAAATCAAAATGGCCGCCAAAACGACAAAATTGTCCGAAATATGCCAATATCAACCATACATTCAGCTTCTTGTTGCAATTAGCTCCTTATGACCAACCATATTCATTAATTCTAGGATGAACAGAGGCTGTTGGAATTATTTCAGTAACATTTAGTGCTCTAGTTGTAGATTTTTGGGGTTCAACAGCCTGAAATACAAAATGGCCGACAAATAATCAAAAATGTTGGTTTTGGCACTACAAAACCAACTCATTTGTAAAATATATCATCCCTAAATTATTCATGTTACCACTACAGTGTAAGTGTAGGTTGCTGTATATATTTGATTTAATTTTTTGTTAGTTAAGGGGTCAAAATGGGGTCTAAATCAATGTTAGGGTGGAAATCGCAGAAATTCAGATTTTTCCAAATTTCCAATTTGAATGCAGTTTTCTGACTCAATCTGATTTGTTGTTAATTATATTTAAAGAAACACATAATCACCAAGTTATTATGTAGAGTCAAGGATGGCAAATCCGTCCAGGGGGGTAAATCCGTCCACCCCTACTGTATGCATATAAATATATCTATTACAATTGTGTGAGTTTTAAAAGCAAGAGAAACTCTTTTTAAACTAATTTTGCCGTATTTATAATGTTGAAAGGTATTTTAATCACATTTCAGGTCCATTTAACAACAAAGGATAAAAAACAATCAAATTCTGTGACGTCATCACAGCCATTTTTGATAATTACGGAAGTAGGACTTAATGATATTATAGGCCTATTCCTGTCAACAAACAAACATTTATAAGCTACAAATCGATGAATAAGATGCAAAATTAAATCATTCTTGTAGGATTTGTAAAATTGTGACACCATGAAATGAAATACAATGGAAAAAAAGGTGGACGGAATTACCATCAATATTTTGAAAGTGGCTTGATAGGAGGTTTGTAAATCCGTCCACCCACATAAAATGAACTTTTAAAGCACTTTTATGACTTTAAATAATTTTAAACTGCATTCTTCTGATTACAGGAACTAGAAAGAACAGTTATTCCACTTCTGTTTGATTAAAAGGTTATTTAATTGTAATTGAGGCGGTCAATTTCAATTATTCAAAATTACCTTAACCTCTATTATTTAATTCTCCTATTTTAAGTGCAATCAGTGAATCTTAATTCTAAAATCGACACAAAAACCTTTGTAAGACATAATTAATTGCAAAACTTGAAAATATAGAGACATATGATAGTTGAGAGCTGAATTATGCCCAGTGGACGGATTTACCATCCTTGCTGGACGGATTTACCAGCAAGGTGGACGGATTTAGGTGACCTGACCTTCAATCTTTGTTGCCATGGTTTCAGCCAAAATTATTTAAATATTTAACTTTTTTTGGTGCTGATGATAAAACGAAATATGCCCCTTCTAATGGACTAATTTTTATTTTTGTGTCATTTACCATTTTCCTGGAAATATGGTTTTAGCCAAAAGTGGACGGATTTACCATCCTTGACTCTATTTATTGCATTACAAGTGTCCATTTTAAAACATATTTTTCAGTTTTAAATGATTTTAAAACAGTTGGAAACTGGAGAGGCTGAGTCGGATCCTCGCCAGAAGGTTAAAAATGTGCATAAATCTAGCTCCTTGATGAAAATGATACATTGTGTAGTTGCAATAAATCTTATTTCTAAACTAAATATACATTTTATGAATGAATAAAACAATGTTTTTAACAAACACACCACTAGCAGACATAAAATTGAGTTTTAAAGCCCCAGCAGGTCAAATATTGCATCTGCAAATCTCGGAAATCACCGAAATCTGCAGCTTTGAGCCTCAATTGCCAATTTCTTTGCAATTTTGTTTACTCATTCCAATTTATCTAATTTATCACATCTGACAGTACCTGTTTGCTTGACATTTGTGTCTGTTTGTGAATTTATTCTATGGACACTCATCAGAGGTTGATACATTGCGGAACAATGCAAAAACGAAACCTACAAATGGTAAAACTTGCTAAATTGGATGCTTTCAACGTTGGAAAATGACAACTTTTTGTAGTTTCTCATTATAATTAGTAAAAATGGCTCCTTATACTCTACCAAATTAATTGTTTCTGGAGAAAACAGAGGGTGTCGGAACTATTTTAAGGACATTTTGAGCTCTACTTCTAGTTTTAAGGTTCAGCAGCCAGGAATACAAAATGGCTGACAAATTAATATGAAGAATGCTGGTTTTAGTACCACAAAACCAACTCATCTGTGTCTAAAATCATCCGTAACCCACTAGTTTTAAAATTGTAAAAATAATTTAGGGTAGATAGTAGATACGTGAATGTGAAGTGCTCACTGAATTGAACATTTTTGAGTTAAGTGGCTGATATTTGGCCAAAACCAATGTCATGGACAACCACTGTAATGTAAAATTTCTTATTTCTATGCAGTTTTCTCACAAATCTGGATTTTTGTTGATTAGTTTTAAAAGATTCATAATCTCCAATTTAGTGTATATTTGTTGAATGTAGAGTGTCAATTTCAATGCCTATTTTCCTGTTCCAAAGGATATATGATTGGCAATGAATTTAAAATGTGGACGAAGTTATGTTGCTGGTAATCTTTTTCTCAGCTACAGACTTCCGGTACCTTTGGTGGTGAATGAAATATAGATTATAATTATTTTCATGGTACAACTTGTTTGATTTGGATGCTTTGAACATTTGATCCTTGCAAAAAGCAAGATTATCACAAATATGATGCTTGACTACAATTCCTGTCATGTTTGTAAATTTTTACACAGCGCAAACTATGTATTTGAACCATCCAAGCTTGACAGTAATCTCAGTCCAATATAAACCTTTTTCAGCATAATTTTGGCCAATTGCCCAACTGATATGAGCCAAAGGGGCTGGATGGATGTATGATCGTGGTTTTACATCCTGTATTTATGCACTTGGTAGGCTAATTAGGACAGGAGGTGGACGTGGCAATAAGGAGGAGAATGAATGAAACTGTCATTCAACATAGCACCAGGTGACCCAACAATATCTTGATTCGAACACTGGTTCCATGGATTGGTGGCCTAGCATTCTATCACAGAGCTGAAAACCTGCAAGAGGGGCTGGAATCAATTTAATGTCTTATGTCTATAAAATGTAAAGATGTGTATTTTCCTGACGGCATCATGTGTGATATTATTCCTTGAAATCTTCATCTTATAACCATGCTGAAATTTGTTTGTGTTTTATTTGCTCAAAGGCAGAATTTAATACCATAATACACTGGTTAGGAGATTACCAATAAGGAGGGAGGGTTGAGACTAGAAGGGGCAGGGAAGGAGGAGACTTGCAAGAGGTGGGTTGGAGAAGACTAGGAAAGAGAAGAGATTGAGGAGACTACACAAATGGGAAGGATAAAGGAGTGATGAGACAATGGAGAGTGAGTAATTAAGGCCCTATGCCCCATCAACATCAGTGCAGGCTATTTAGAGGCATGAGATGAGGGAGAAATGGGGAGAGGCTAGACCAGGAAAGAGGAGAGATGGAGGTGACGAGGAGCAAGGAGTCTAGGAAAGAGGAGTAATGGAAACTACAAAAATGGAGAGACAAAGGAGACCAACAAATAGGTAGGAGAGATGAGATCGGTATGAAGGAGCGAGAGATGAGATGAGTATGAAGGAGCGAGAGATAAGGCCTGGAAGGAGGGGAATGGAGAAGACTAGAAATGAGGAGGATGGGGAGGACTGGGAAAGAGGAGTACTGTTGGAGGATACTCAGTAAAAGGCAGTGATTGAGGAGACCAGGAAGGAGAAGACATGGAGGAGACTAGGAAAGAAGAGTGATAAAGAAGAGTGATGGAAACTGCAAGAAAGGGGGGGGGCGGAAGAACCTGACAAGGAGGAATGGATGAGACTGGTATAGTGGAAATACTCTAAGAGGACAACGGAAGAGGAATAAGAACTAAGAAGGGACAGGAGTAAAGCAACAAAATGGAGGGACATCTGACTGACAAGCCTGTCAGCTGTAAAGCAAGTGAGCTCCCTTCAGTCACAAATCAAGCAGGCTGCTGTAGCCTAGCAGGAGTGAGGAGTGGAAAAGGACGGACCAAAATCAGAGACTACAAAGGAGGAGGGAGAATGGAAAAGGGAGGATACCATCAAGGAGGTAGGATGGAGGAAAGAGACATGGTCCTGTTTCCCACAACCAATCCTATAAAACCTTCTTATATGTCAAAAGAGAAGTAGCGTAGACCAGCAATGAGGAGGCTTTGGGGAGACCAAGTTGTAGAAGGGATGGAAGAAATTAGGAAAGAGGAGTGATGGAGACCAGCAAGTAGAAGGGATAAAGGCGACCAGCTTTGAGGAGGGATTGATGAGACTGGCAGGTAGAAGGGATGGAGGAGAGAAGGAAAGAAGAGGGAGGGCAGAGACTGGGAAGGAGGAGATTACAAAGGAAGATGAAACTTTGATACTAGGGAATAGAAGTGGAAGAAGAGATCAATAGCATGGAGGATTGGAGGATGCTGTTAGCTAGGTTGTTCATTGCAGGTACCATTTAAAGATGGTTGGTTGTCGGAGTGCATAGATTTTATTAACAGCATTGAATTGTCGTCAATTAGCAAATTAGGAATGATTTTTGCTCTCCAAGCTGGTACATCCTAATATAAAATGCACAAATAAAAAAATATCCTAATGCATGAATGTACAAAAGCATAAAGACACTATAGAATCATAATAGTTTTCATTTTCCAACATTGAAAGCATCCAATTTAGCAAGATTTTACCATTTGTAGGTTTCGTTCTTGTATTGTTCCGCCATGTATCAACCTCTGATAAATGTCCATAGAATAAATTCACAAACAGACATAAATGTCAGACAAACAGATACTTTCTAACTTAATGAATTAGCTAAATTGGAATGAGTAAACAAAATTGCAAAGAAATTGACAATTGAGGCACAAAGCTGCAGAATTTTGGTGATTTTGGATATTTTGCAGATGCCATGTTTCACTTACCGGGGCTTTGAAACTCAATTTTATGTTTGCTAATTGTGTGTTTGTTAAAAACATTGTTTTATTCATTCATAAAATGCATATTTAGTTGAGAAAAAAAGATTTAATTGTAACTACACAACGTATCATTTTCATCAAGGAGCTAGATTTATGCACATTTTTAGCCTTTTAGCGAGGATCCGACTCAGCCAGTCTAGTTTCCAACCGTTTAAAAATCATTTAAAACTGAAAAATATGTTTTAAAATGGACACTTGTAATGCAATAAATACATAATGACTTAGTGATTATGTGTTTCTTTGAATATAATTAACAACAAACCAGATTGAGTCAGAAAACTGCATTCAAATTGGAAATTTGGAAAAATCTGAATTTCTGCGATTTCCACCCTAACATTGATTTTGGATCCATTTTGACCCCTTAACTAACAAAAAATTAAATCAAATATATGCAGCAGCCTAGAATTATACTGGAGTGGTGATATGAATAACTTAGGGATGATTTAAAACTGAAATTAGTTCGTTTTGTAGTGCCAAAACCAACATTTTTGATTATTTGTCGGCCATTTTGTTTTCCAGGCTGTTGAACCCCAAAAATCTACAACTAGAGCACTAAATGTTACTGAAATAATTCCAACATCCTCTGTTCATCCTAGAATTAATGAATATGGTTGGTCATAAGGAGCTATTTGCAACAAAAAGCTGAATGTATGGTTGATATTGTCATATTTCTGACAATTTTTGTCATTTGGGCGGCCATTTTGATTTGCCATTTTGACCCCTTGAAATTAAAAATCCAGCTCGGTAACAAGCGGATTCAGAATCAGCACCCTCAAATTAGGTTAAAACCATTTGTTACCGACTTTTAACAAAAAATGCCTATTAAACTTTTTACAGAGGCTTTTTTGAGAATCTCTCCTAGACTAATTTCTTTCATATCAGGAAATGCAATAGGTTAACATTTCAAGCCATTCATGTAATATTTGAGAATATAAATCACAAATAGCTGCCAAAAATGGATCAGTATAGTTGTGGTTGCCCCATCTCAGCTGCTAATTGACCTACTCTGACAAGAGAGGGGTGACTTTTCATGCATCCGGGATTCTTTCCTTGAGGATAAATAACCATAAAGGCAATATTTGACATTTCATATGTATCAAGTATAGTAAACAAATTACAGCTGGATAGCCCTGTATGTTAAAGCACTTGTTTTAAAATTAACCCCAACAACAGGCCTGCTATTCTGATGAACATTGCCGGATTTGAACCCCTTGCGATATGTGTATCATGCATGCCAGACGTTGATCGAAAGAGACATTAATTGGGGGTTAAATAAACTTACATGGAAGTGAAGTTTGACTGGAATCTGTTAATTCCTATGATTTTATAGGAGATAGCAAGTAACATTCAGGAAAATGCATATTATGATGGGAGAAAATACTCCACATTTTCATCATCCTTTACATTCAGACTGACAGGCACTTAGGTCGGAGTTCCATATCAACATGATTAGAGGCAGATTTCTACAATTAAAGGTAAAATTTGATGCAGATTTATCTGGAGAAGAACACAAAGTCATGTGCAATGGAGATAATCAAAATATGAAGCAGTACCTTTGCTGCCCCGGTCCTGTGTTCCCCAGGCCCAATGTTCCCCGGGTCCCATGTCCCCACAGTTGGGAACTAACTGGTTACACTTTGCTTGTTTGTCACACCTACCTCATCACTGTAGACCTACCTAGTCTGCAGTGATGGACCCCAGAACATAGGACTGACCTCCTCAAAATTGACTCAACAGGTGCAAAATTCCACGATAACTATCGTCCTGAAATTTGCGGCCCCTTGAATTCCTTGGCTTTGTTAAAGATGTCACACTAGGTCACCACCTTACCTCATCAGTATGTGTAAAGTTTTGTGACAGCTGGACATAAATGTTGAAGATATTCAAGCTTCAGGACAGCAGTATCAGGAAAACTGAAATTTTGCGAACTCAAAATAGCGACTCTTGCCTACATAACCACTTATTGCTGCTGAAGATTTATTAAACCACTATAGAAGTAATAATTATTGACTTTGAGCAAAATTGGAAAAAAAACAAAGTGAGTGAGTGAGTTTGTGTTTTACGCCCCATCAGCACCGGTGTGGGCTATTTACAGGCAAGGGAAAACAAAACATAAACAAAAGAGCATATGCTTCTCGTAATACATATCAATATATGTATGAAAATTCATTCAATATTGTTTGGACGACGTATTCACTATTAGAATGAGGGAATATCTAGTATTGGCTGGAAGAAGAAAAGTCACTCAGATAATTTTAGAGAATACATGATTTTAAGTTGTAGAGCCATAAAACCATTATCCATGTTATCAGAAACTGTTAATAGAATAGAGAGGTAGAATTTAGTTGCCAGGTGGTCAGAGTAGATAGTCCTCAATTGCAAACGATGCAGATTAAGATCGTTCTGAATCTTATAGGGTAAAACTTAAACCTGATTAGATAGTCTCTGTTCAATATAAATTATACATGATAATTTGCTAATTCAATCACACAAGTTATACTGATAGTAACCATCATGATAACGAATCAGATTAATGACACCCTTGGTTAGATATGCAGTACCTCATCCGATCCTATACAGATACTGCTTTTTGGTTACCGATATCATTTATACTCATACATCCTTCTAATGTGCCTTCCATGTTGTAGTCAGGTTTTGAAATGAGATTGGCAGTTGTTGCATTTCTCTTGGTACCTGATGGTTTGTTCTTTTTTCAGAATGAGTAAAATTGCTTCATGAGGTAAAATTTTAGCAAAAAAAAACAACAATTTTCATAGCCAGATAGTCTGAGGCAGTGAAGTAGCCTTTGGGGGGATGTAGTACTTTCACCTCTTCTCTTTCAGTATAAAAACTACATATCATGTATTGCAACAGGAAGGCAACCATATAATACAAGTCAGTCTTATAATAGGGGTCCTTTAATGGTCCAAACCACTGTCATCACACACATCACTATACATGTAGATGTATTTGTGACAAGGAGCACACAAACATGCGTGATGGGTATGCAGGTATGTATGATAGAGCACTGTTACAGTAGACAAACTTCGAGTGCTTACAAGTGACTGGTTTCAGAGTATCAATGAGGTCACTAAAGCTGTTTCTTCAATCTTTACCATTGAAACTGTTGGCTCTTTCACTGACTCATAGGACTTCTAATGACATGTATAGATGCAGCAGTGACCAACATCTGGCTCAGTGACGTGTATCAGAGTAATGCTAAGTGAATGGACAGTAGAACAGTTGTCATATGAAGTGCAGTCACTGAGTCATAAATCTGACCCATTTGACAATAATCATTGCTATCTTCATGAAAGATGTGGTGTTGACACAGTCAGTCAACATGAAAACTTATCCTTCTGAATTGCGATAGTGAGTTATAAATCATGGCAGAAGTGCGACGAAATTATATGCATGCTTGTGTCTAAGCAGGGTTTTTGTGTATGTAAAATGTAGCAACCTGTTTGATGAACAAGGGAGCTACACAAGAAAGCAAAGGGCATCCCTCCACTGCATAGCTCGTTTACACTTGCCCTGCCAACAAGTTCAATAAAATTCTGAAGTATTCTAATCCTTTACAGCTTTTTCTGGCCTGAAATATCTATAATTTAGATAATTGTTTGTGTTTTTCCTCAAAGAAATATTTGGAACAACAAACAGACAACAATTAAACATTCAAACATAGATACAATTGCTTTGAATATATATCTCAAACTGTGAATTCTGTTTGTCACACCAGAGGAAGATTAATCTGTTTGTTATAACTTCGCTAAAATGAAGCACTTGTGGTCAGGATGGCCAGGAGCAGCAGACACCAAGATCAGCTGGGGATCAGTAGCATTGACAGTGGTCAAGCTCTGTTGATTGCAGGCCTATTACTCAGAGAGACAGGAGTGAGGTCACTGATGAATGCTATGACACCTGTCAAACAACATGGTATGTATGGGCTATGAGTCAGTCACACGTTTATAAGGTATCAAAGTTATGGTCACTTAACATGGCAGGGATAGGGCTGTGATGTCAGTAACAGCCCAGAAGTGTATTGCATGTAAACACTCGAAGTTCGTCTACTGTAACGGAGACTGTTCTTGAATCAGGAGATTCAGGCTGATACATATATCATTGAATATGCCTGGCTTATCGCATTACATCAAGTTTTAACAACCACTCTTTCACATCAATAATGCTTTGTGACTATGCTGCTGGTACAATGTTTTCTTGGAGGTCACAACTAGTTTAGCAAGACTGCAGCATGACCAATAGTTGCCTACCAATTATGTCATGTATCTTTGGTATCCATAATTCCTAAGAAATCCTTTAGGTTCATGGTTATACTTTAAGCAATCTTACCTGGTTTAATGACTTTCTAAATGCCACTTTTATGTAAGTTAAGAGTAAGAAGTAAAGACAAAACTGAAGCAAAAAGGTTCATGTGCACACATGTAATCCATATTGATTTTAATTTTCTCATACTTATTATTTTATTATTATTATACAAGGATTTCTATAGCGCCTTATTCAGAATAAAACCTGCTCTAAGGCGCTTCACATGGAAAAAGGATAAAATGTAAGATATGACAATAAAATATAAATATTTGTAAAATCTAGTACATAGTAAACATTAAATATTAAAAGCAATTTTAAATAGGTGGGTTTTTAAA
Source organism: Platynereis dumerilii (assembly GCA_026936325.1). Taxonomy (NCBI): domain Eukaryota; kingdom Metazoa; phylum Annelida; class Polychaeta; order Phyllodocida; family Nereididae; genus Platynereis; species Platynereis dumerilii. The sequence goes on from JAPTHN010000013.1 coordinate 20,406,615, forward strand.
TGTCTTTTAAATAAAGTAATTGTTTGACAGTCTCTGAGGAACTTTGGCAGCAGATTCCACTCTTTAGCAGCAGCGTATTGGAAAGTTCGATCACCCCATGAGCGTAGTCTTGATCTTGGTAGACTCAGGTATAATTCTCCAGAAGAACGAAGGGATCGTGTTTGTTGACGCACAGTTACCAAGTCTGTTATGTAGGATGGCGCAAGGCCATGGAGCGCCTTGTATGTCATGATCAAAATCTTAAATTGGACTCTTTGCTTAACTGGCAACCAATGGAGCTCCTTCAAAACAGGAGTGATGTGGCATGATCGTTTAGTTCTGGTGATTACTCTTGCTGCCATGTTTTGCACTCGTTGTAAACGATTGGTTGACTTCAGAGAAACACCATACAGTAATCCATTTGCGTAATCTTACTAATCTATTCTTGATACAACACAAGCTTGCACGAGAGTCTTCACTGCTGATGTTGTGAGATAATGACGGATCGATGCAATATTACGAAGCTGGTAGTATGACTGCCGACAAACCATGTTATAATGTGATACTCCATTGTAAAATGTTGGTCAAATTTGACACCAAGATTCTTGACCGTTGAAGTGGGACTGATGGCAGTATCACCTATGTGAGTCACAAAAGCTGTGTTGATAGGAAGCTTTCGCTGGTTCCAAACACAATCATTTCTGTTTTGTCATCATTCAGTTTGAGGAAGTTTCTTTGCATCCATATCTTGATGTCCAAAAGACAAGCTTCAACAGTCTTTATTGCCTGGTCAGTCTGAAGGGGGTGGTTAAAGGCAAGATAGAGTTGACTGTCATCTGCATAAAAATGTCTCTTAAGACCATGCTTATCTATTATATCTTTACACGCTTGCTCTTCCAGGTTGGAGTTTCTGTGTACAGAAATGTCTACTTGAATTAAATATAAAGAAAAGTATTTTGTTATGGCTTTAAAACCCACATAAACAAAGTTCTATGGCTTTTGAATTGATAAATGAATTAGCCTGGGTACTTATCTTGACCTTACTAACATGAAAGATGACCCCTCTTATGCAACTGCATGTAGTTTTGAAAAGCTAAATGGGATATTACTATGGTCAAATCAAATCAAATCAAACCACTTTTATTTCTCCTCGGTGTTTACGTATAACAAAGAACATTAGCTTGTAAAGCTATTATTACCGAGCTTGTAAAGCTATCATTACCAAGCATATAGTATAGGAATAAGTCTTTTCTGGTTGCCATCTTGCATATCAAATTTAAAAAAATATTTGTATGGTTATTAAACCTGAATAAATGAATATCTTAACCCGACTCATCATTTATGGTTAGTTTGTGCCTAAGGTACCCCCATTGATGGCCATCTTAGGCAGCATTTCAAAATGTTTATCCTCTATTGTGACATCAATGGCATAAAAAACTTATCCTAAAGAATTTCTAGATCTAAAAAATACAGAAAATTACTTCCCACCACTTGCTCAATGTCGATCAAATGCCAAAATAGGCGAAAATGCCCATCAGATGGCCATTTTGTCAACCATCTTGGTTTAAAGGGTCAGATATTGCATGTAGAGCTTTAAAACCCACACAAATGAATTTGTTGACCAAGAAAACACAGAAAAAGACCTATCACATGATGCCATATCCCAATTAGGGCCTGAGATAAGGCAAATTTGTGTTTCGGCAGCCATCTTGGCGGCCATCTTGAATATTTTTAAATGCCCAAGGGTGGCACAAACACACCCGCCAGTATGTGCTAAAGGAAGGTCCCAAGGTCACAAATCAAGTGAGAAAAAAACTATAACCGCCAACTTTGGGTCAGACCCTCCTGCTGCCAGACTATATGTTGCCTTTGTTCTGTAATACATAATAAATTGAACGTTGATGATTTGTGCAAAAATAAAATGAAGTGGAACAATAACAAAATGAAGGGAAATTAAATGATGCAGATTTTTAGACGGTTTGGGGGGAGGGCTACTCCCTCTCTCCTCCCTGGTTTTTAAGGAAAAGTGTTTTTCTGACCAATGAAATCAGTAAGCTTGAAAAAGAATACAATCTTTCTTTACGCTCATTATTAAAAGTACAATAACGCAGTGACACCATACGTGTATTTAGGGGCCGACCAGATGATAGTTGGGGGGGGGGGGATTTAAATCGGAAAAATCTGATTTATTTGATTAAAATCGGTTTTTTTTTTAGTTTTAATCAAGCAGTCGTATTTTTTCAAATATAATGTTTTTCGAAGAAAGTCATGATAAATGATAAACTGTTCTTAATTAGGTCTTCTGTAACGGGAAAAAATTCCTTTCACTCCCTAAAAGTCATGTAATCAAACTTGTTGAAATTCGAAGTTGTAGATCGTTCGTTTTTTTTAAATATTCCTATCCGCAACAAATTCCCTCAGAATATGAATTTAACGTCAATTCAAGTGTGGAATTTTGTCAACTTTTTGGAGCTACTATTGCTAGGAATGACCGATGAAATAGGAAAAGTTTTACTTGGCTTCCAAAAGAGACTTAACAGGGTTTAATCCTATTCCGAAGTCACAATTTTTGAATACTTGGAAGCCACTGTCCATAGAATATCATACTTTGGAGCAAAGGAATGATTGAAATTACTAACGATGACCACAGAATCAGTATTTAAACTTCACCTACACATAGGTGAAGTTTCTTGTAATCGGTATTATTTATTATTTTTCCGCCAGGAAACGCGTCATCGGGGAATTCTGAAAAAAATACGTATACGTAGTCTACAATAATATAAAAATACGTTTCTGAGATAAATGACCTTGACCTATTTTTCAAGGTCACAGAGCCTGTCAAAGTCGGATTTCGCAATATTTCAAATACATGTACCTCATCCGGTTATTACCGGTTTTCATCTTCCGGTACATGGAAAGGTCCCAGATACCTTCTTCACAGTTTGACCTACTTTCATGAAAGTAGGTCAAGGTCACGTTGTACAAAGTCCATTTTTATGGTTTAAGGTCTATCGCGGGATCTCAGAATCCGTAAGTCGTAGAGTCATACTGATGGTGCCAAAACATGCCCAAACTCACGGGACATTTGCATCAACTTTTCATTTTTCATTTTGGTTACCGGTTCTTGAGTTATGCAATTTTAAAGTCATACCACGTCACCAAAACCGGTGACCTTGAGAATTTCACCTTGAAATATCGATGTTAGCTCATAACATGTCATAGTAAACCCCCCCAAACATACACCTAATAAGCCCATACTGACCTTTAAATTTGACCTTGACCTCATTTTTCAAGGTCATTTGACCCGAAAAAGTTTGAAAAAGTGCCATTTTCAGCAATTTTTTTCACCATGTTCTTTTCAAGATATCATCGTGATTTACTGGTGACAGATGAACATTGGCCTGCTTATTCATAATATCTAATCATATTTTGTGTACCTCCTTCACCGGATTTATGAAAAATTATTTAATATTGCTAACCAACAAAGGTTAAAAAGTGACACATTTCCGCATTTTTGACAAGGAAATATTGATTGTACAGGGTTTCAATGCATGGCTGACCCCCCCTTTTTCATACAATGTGATTATGAAAATCATATTTATTTTGACCTACAAAATGTTTTTCAAGGTCAAACTCAAGGTCAAACAGGTCAAAAAATTTTACATTTTTGACATTTCATATTTTTTAACAAAGATGGAATTAAGATATTGTTACAAAAATGGTAGACATACTTGCTACAATACTCTAGAGGCTTCCTGTAAATTTACAAGGTCCTCGGATAGACCTACGTTGCACTGTAAAGGTCAAAAGGTCAAAAAATGAGCAAAAAATTTATGATTTTTTTTCACATTTCTCAAAGATAGCGTCATTTCAAACGGCCGTAGCTCCGGTTCTAATTAAGATAGAGAGAATCTGAAAACAGATTCGGAAAGGCCAAATTCTCTTCTAGTTTTCATTTTCTGAACATTTTGTCGTAGCTCCGACGGTTAAAAAGATCGCCGGACCCTAAAAATTTCATCTTTTTTGTCAAATTTTCACAATATATCAATATTTTAACAAGGAATGATTCATCTTTCTTTGATGAGCCTAATTGAACATATTTCTAAGTTCTATTTACATAACCCTACCAAGTTATATATATTTCCATTTAGCCGTTTATGTTCCAAAGTGATTTTAAGTTAAAAACTACATTTTTTCAGTGATTTCTGAAAGTCCATATTTCTGAATTATACCATAATTTCAATCTGCCGTTACTCCAGTCCTAATTAAGTTACAGAGAATCTGAAAACAGATTTGGAAAGCGCACATTCTCCTCTAGGCTTCCTATTTAACACTTTCTTGTATCTCTGACGGTTTAAAAGATCGCCAGACCCTGAAACATTTTTGTTTTCAGAAATTGCAGTCATTTGAAATGTTTTCATCGTTCTGGTCCATATACATGTACTAATCCATGTACTAGTCCATGTACTGGTACCTTGTACTGGTATATTGTACTGGTGCATTGTACTTTTACATGGTGCATGTGCTGGTGCATGTGCTGGTGCATGTGCTGGTGCATGTGCTGGTGCATGTGCTGGTGCATGTGCTGGTGCATGTGCTGGTGCATGTGCTGGTGCATGTGCTGGTGCATGTGCTGGTGCATGTGCTGGTGCATGTGCTGGTGCATGTGCTGGTGCATGTGCTGGTGCATGTGCTGGTGCATGTGCTATGGTCGATGTACTGGGTCATGTATTGGTTCATGTACTCGTATGTCTGTGTGTTTCTTTGCATGCTTGCATGTATTGCAATGTATTTAAAATTATGTAGTCCAGTGTACGTTTCCATGTACTTTTTACTTGCTCATCTACTGGTGAGCATTTCGAGTTACTTGGACCACAGTAGGTGAAGTTTTGTCACCGCCCTGCGGTGGCCGTTTTCTAGTTTATAATTACTATTGTTTGTTATTGTTGCTTTCTTGTTTAATGAGTGCTACTTTTGGCATGAGATCAGTGGTGTCCCTATGGGGGGGGGGCACAGGGGGGCCATATTGGACCTGTGCCCCCCCAGGTGCCCCCCCAGGTGCCCCCCATATGAACTTTCCAACTCTGGCTAAAATATGCAGCTAGTATAGAGGGTGCCCCTCAGAGAATCGCGTTTTTAAGGATTTTTGTCATAATTTTAAATGCTTTCAGTATCATACGTAGAATATTGATAACAGAATTTAACTGTAACAATTATTTTTAATTTGGAAATCAATGATATATTTATCAGATGCTTTTGATACGTATCCTGTTTATAATCCCTGGACACATTTCACTGAGTGGCCTAAAGTTTGCCCCCCCCCCATCAGTGCTTGAAATAGGGGGTTTCGACCCCCCCCCCCCCAAATTCTCCCATGACCCTCTCAAATACACTTTTCAGATGGACCCAGAGGGGGCCCTGAAACCCCCCCCCCCCCCTCCATACTGAATGTAATGGAGGAACAGGCATGAAGCAGCAAATGAAGCCTTATCAGTATACAACAACCTTGTTGCTTGATTTTAGAATGAATATTCAGGTACTTTGCACACTTCAAATAAATAAGTACTACAGCTGCTATAGTGAAATAAATATTTCCTGCCGAAGAAAACTCCAAGCATCCCCGGATATATTTAATGGTCACCCCCTTGCAGCCATCTTGAAAGAATTATTGAAAAATCTTTGTTAACTAAGTCCAATCCTAAAGCTGTGAACAAGTTAAACAAATCAAACTAGTCAAGGGTTTCTTGTTTCCTTTGGTTGTGCTGGTATACCCTGGATCAATGGATCATCCATGGTACTTTAATTTGTGGTGACAGCCGTATGATGATGAGATGAGAAGACTGGGAGTCTGGCACATGCCCTATTAATTCAGGTGCCCCAGCATAGAATACTGGTACAACCCACATCTGGTTAATGTCCCATGGGCTCAGACTAAAGTGAGTTCTCTGGGTGAGATTTGAACACATACTCCCAGAGCCAGTGGACAAGCAAGCTTAACCATTAGGCCACAGGGGAAGCTTGAACAGCAGAAAATTGGATGAGTATTGCTCATGAGTGATTCCTCTTCTGCAGTCGTGAAGTGGTTGAGGGGGGGGGGGGGGGGTTGTTCCAGTGGTAGCATGCTGGGCTGTCAATCACTGGGTCCCAGGTTGGAAGCCAGCTCTTGTCGGCTCGCCTAGGCCTATGTTGGATGGCTGTTTCAATCATCCTTTGCCTAATTGCTGTGTCCTCCCCCTGTCCTAATTAGCCTACCATGTTTTTAAATACAGGATGTAAAGCCCCAATCATCCATCCATCCATCTCTCATATTGGGGTGTGGTCCCTCGTCCTGTGCACAATGCACTAAAAATGCTACATAGCGCAGGAGGAACTAGGCTAGTCGGTCTTGCATCAGGAGGTCTAAATAAGACATGCTGTCCTGAGTATCTTCCAGAGAATGTGGAATTGTTCTCCATCCAGAACCAGCTCGAATATTATTGAGCATTCATTTTAAGCATTGAATTTATTAGATGAAAAAAGTGTGCATAAAACATCTGGAAGATTGGTTTTTAAAAGCTGTCTGTCTGCTCCACAGAAGATTTTAACTGAATTGGGCTGTGAGGGCTGCACTTACCACATCCATCCATCTATCTATCCATCTATGTTTTTTTTCAGCAAATATGTTTGTACGTTTATATTAGCGCAGCGAGACGGTCGAAGGCCGTTTCGCGAAGCGAATTGAGCACAAGAAAGGTTTCAAAAATCTGTGCAGTGATGGTCTCAACATCAATGGTCGACTGCAGGAAATTAGGTCAAGTGGGACCAGCTTCTTATCAATGATTTAGTTTCGAATTTAACAAAACATGACATAATCTTATTCAAAAGTGTCTTAAAATTCAATTGTCTCCATTAACATTCCCTGTATCTATTATTTTTATGGAATAGTTAATTATAAGCCTTGACAAGCTAGATTAAATTATTAACATGTGATTCATTTCATTTCAAAACAGACAACCGGAAAACATAACAAAATTCAGGTTACATAATCTTTGTCAACTGATGATTATGTAACTGTGAGGCTGTGAGCAATTAATCTGCATGCAGATCACGTTATTGTTTTTGTTATCACTATTATGTAACACTTTAACACTTTATTTAAATTTACAGTGCTGCAATACATTTGTACTCTGCCACACTTTACATGAAATAAAATAAAATATGGAAATTCAATAATGTCTTTAAATGGTCGTAACACCAAATCAGTGAAAAATTTAATACGATTTCACAAAGTAAAAAGTCTTAAGTTTTGATTTAAACAAATCAAAGTTATTCAGCAGTCTGATCTCATCTGGTAAGCTGTTGAAGACAGATGGCGCTGCATGGGTAAACGCCCTTGGTCCCAGGGTCTTCGTCTGACTCGCAGGTAACTTCAAGTACAACTTGTCACTTGATCTCAGTGACCTATTGGCGCATGAACTTGGACAAGGTCACTCAGATAATCAGGCACAAGTTGATGAATGCATTTATACGCAAGTAGGGCGACTTTGTAGTTAATTCTGCTTTCCACAGGAAGCCAGTGCAGGTCCTTCATTTCCTGACGTATTGAAGAGTATTTGCTAACACCACAGACAACCCGCGCTGCAGCATTTTGCAGTCTTTGAAGCTTCTGGATAACATACTTCGGTGCACCGAACAGCAACGCATTGCAGTAATCGATGTTGCTTGTGACGAATGAGTGGATAAGACTCTCAGTGGACTTTCTGTCCACGCAATTCCTTATTTGTCGTATTCTTCTGAGTTGGGCATATCCACGTCTGCACACATTATTGACATGATCGTTCATGTTCATCTGCTGATCGAAAATAACGCCTAGGTTACGTACTGACTTTGTTGGCACAATGTCCGAATTACCCAAAGTTACTTTCTTGAGCTGCTGACTGGTACCAAGAAGCATGAACTCGGTCTTTGAGTCGTTGATCTTAAGTCTATGTCTTAGCACCCACGATCTTACATCACTGACACAAGCCTCAAGTTTATTAATCATATCCTGCTCATTAGCTCCTCTGCCTGCATTATACGATAGATACAACAACATCAATCTAGTGTAGACCTACATTTGGGAGCTTTCAGTGTTGTCTTCCTTTTTACTATCTATCTATCTATCTATCTATCTATCTATCTGTCTATCTATCTATATATCTATATATTCTATTTTTGATCTATTTTATCTTTCTTATAGTTTCTAGTCTAAATTACTCTCTATTTTTCTATATATATCCGTCTTTCAATTTATTTGAAACAGTAACATGCCTTTCAAACATTGAATATGAAATAAATTTAATGAAAGTTATGGTAAAACCATAAGTCCTAAAAAAACTTTTTAAGAGCTGCGCGAATTTCATGGCTGTGCCATTTACATATTATATATATAGGCCTATACATTTTTTCGTATGATGAAATAAGTTGGCTTATATTCATAACAGCCTGAAACTGATGTGGTTGAAAGATACTTCCTGAAGTTAACCAGGGTATCCCTGCTCTTATAAAAATACATTTTTTAAAAATCAGACCAAGTAAGCAATACTTGTAATAGGAAGTTCCAAAATGCAATTTCCAGAATGATAGGCTTTTCCCAAAGGGGATGCAGATTATTAAATTAACAGAGGTTTAACCACATTTGCAGTGTTACATTTTAGAAATTGGAAAAAAATTTGTTTTCATGAACTGTTCCTATGACCATTTAGATATAACTCACTTTATTCATGAATAAATACAGTGTGCATATTAATGCACGGTTAGCTGAAACAAAAGAAAACCTCAGATATGTTGTCTAAACAAGGTGAAGAATAAACTAATCTAAGTCCTCTAATGAAAATACATTAAATGATGAACTCAAAGTACTACCATGCAAAGCAATAAGGCAAATAATGTTTCCAAAATATGATACAATACTTCTTCATAATAACAGTGTGGAAGAGCCCACCGGAAGTCAGGTCGGCCCATGCTCGCCAAAGAGCACTTCGCAAATTATGAAATACGATCTGAAGCAGATGCTGATTGGACCTTGACTTGAAGAGAGCCCCAAGCCCATCACAACAGTAGGCCTCAAAGCAGGATACACCCTCCGCTCCCTTTTTGTTATTCCCTTAATATAAGTTACCCCCCATTTTACCTCCACTTTGCCCCTTCTTCCTCCCTTTTCCCTCCACTTACCCCCCTTTTCCCCCACTTACCCTCAGATTGCCGTTCAGTATGGTGAGCGCCGGCGAGCAAATTGATCTGGAATGGACGCTATATAAAATCATACTATCTATTTATCTATCTGCCCCTGCTTGCCAGCCGCTACCCCCAACTTGCCCCCGCTTACCCTTCACTTGCCCCCCACTTCCCACCACTTCCCACTTCCCCCCCCTCCACTTCCCCCTGCTTCCCCCACTTCCCCCCACTAGCCCCCGCTTACACCCCACTTGCCCCACACTTGCCCCCGCTTGCCCCCCGCTAGCCCCGGGTGACCCCCACTTACCCCGTAACCTCCTCCTTTCCCCCACCTTTCCCCCCAGTTACCCCCATAGTGTGAGGGGTGTATCCTGTCATGAGGCCTAACAATAGATCTAGGCAAATACCTCCTTCTACATATATTGGTGTCAGGAGTGAGGACTACTTGTAAGTCAGATTACAGCTTTCTCACTGTTAATGACTTTACAATGTAAGTGTATTGTTGCTACAGGGCAATTCCGTGAAGTCTGATTCACAGATTTGACACTTCAGCCGCTTGTGTAGCCCTGCCGACACCATGACATTTTGGCGGAGCTCTGCTCCTGCTGCACGTGGAGCTTTGGTTGATGGCTTGTCTGATACCTCTATTACCTGGCCTCACCCCTGTTTAACAATGACATAGCTGAGGTGTAGTGGTAGGGCTACATAATCTGCAGAAGTGTCAAATCTGTAAATGGGACTTTACGGAATTGCCCTACAGAGATCAGTTGAGGACTCCTGTGAGAAACTTCAGATATTGATTCCCTGAAGAACAGTAGTCAACTTCTCAAGTGGATCTTGTGTTTTATCACATAAATTTTCATATGATCCACCTTCCAGTCCTCTACTTTACTTTATGCCAAATGACTATTACTGTTAATAATGCTGCAGTAAGTTAACAAATAACATGTTTTTGACAGCTTGATAAATAAACATTTTATTCAGTTCAGGCAAAAATTATCAATGCTTCAAATCATACTGTATAATGTGTATTATTATTCATCGCTGTATCGCTAAATGCAAAAAGTTTGATAAAAACATTTTCTGATCTACTTCTACAAAGTAATATCAACCTGGGATTTTTACAGAAAATTACTATTCTCAATCTTATTAACTTTTATTCAATGATCTTAACACATTCAATCAAAGTGTCATTATGGCATACAGAAGTTTTTTTTAAACAATTTTCTTCTTCATTAACAATAATACAATGTCATTCTATAATTCAATGTAAGTGTGAGAGGGCTCGGCAACAGGAACTAAATAATCAACTGTTAATCATTACACAGTTGAGCTGCAGCAGCACCACTGGCACCTCGTGATTCTTAGGGTAAGGGTCGTTGGCTCATGAGGATTGCACTCACACCTTCATCATACACTGAAAGAAAAATTTACATCAATTAACTAATTGTCTTCATCCGACAACTCCAAATTTACATCAATTAACTAACTGTCTTTATCCCACGACTCCAAATTTACACCAATTAACTAACTGTCTTCATCCCATGACTCCGAATTTACATCAATTAACTAACTGTCTTCATCCTACAACTCCTAATTTACATCAATTAACTAACTGTCTTCATCCCACAACTCCTAATTTACATCAATTAACTAACTGTCTTCATCCCACAACTCCTAATTTACATCAATTAACTAACTGTCTTCATCCCACAACTCCTAATTTACATCAATTAACTAACTGTCTTCATCCCACGACTCCTAATTTACATCAATTAACTAACTGTCTTCATCCCACAACTCCTAATTTACATCAATTCACTAACTGTCTTCATCCCACAACTCCTAATTTACATCAATTAACTAACTGTCTTCATCCCACAACTCCTAATTTACATCAATTAACTAACTGTCTTCATCCCACAACTCCAAATTTACATCAATTAACTAACTGTCTTCATCCCACAACTCCTAATTTACACCAATTAACTAACTGTCTTCATCCCACGACTCCTAATTTACATCAATTAACTAACTGTCTTCATCCCACGACTCCTAATTTACATCAATTAACTAACTTTCTTCATCCCACAACTCCTAATTTACATCAATTAACTAACTGTCTTCATCCCACAACTCCAAAATGAGTTCGGCTGAAACATTTTAAGGAACGGTAACCATCTTCACTATACATAATATATATTGCAGATAAATGCAACCAACAGCTTGAATTAGAAGTTTTAATAACACATGTGCCGATTCAGTCATCTAGCGTTTCAGGAGGTCTCTTTGTTAGCTGAGATTTGTGTATCAACTGTTAACTATTTCCATGGAGAAATAAATAAAATAGTACAGTCATTTTTGACTTCCGGGTGGCTTGTCATTAATCATATTAAATTGCAGATAATTATTACCATTACAAACATTGATGACATTACATTTTATCATATGTATACTTACCATCAGTATCCTGGCGGCCATCGATCCTGCCGCTTCTACACTTGGCGTATCTTCCCACTGAAAAGAATAGAAAATTGACCTCAGTCATCAATCATCTGAGTGCTACCCTCATGTGTGTGTGTGTTTAATGCTATGATGATCCTAAAACCTAGAAAGGTCGAAATTTGCAGAGATATTCAGGGAGATTCACTTTCATACGGCGAAAATATTAGATAAGGCTTCACATACTAGATCTTTAGCTTCTTGGGTCTTCTCAAGGAACTTTTATAGGCTTCACATACTAGATCTTTAGCTTCTTGGGTCTTCTCAAGGAACTTTAATAGGCTTCACATACTAGATCTTTAGCTTCTTGAGTCTTCTCAAGGAACTTTTATAGGCTTCACATACTAGATCTTCAGCTTCTTGGATCTTCTCAAGGAACTTTTATAGGCTTCACATACTAGATCTGTAGCTTCTTGGGTCTTCTCAAGGAACTTTTATAGGCTTCACATACTAGATCTATAGCTTCTTGGGTCTTCTCAAGGAACTTTTATAGGCTTCACATACTAGATCTTGAGCTTCTTAGGTCTTCTCAAGGAACTTTTATAGGCTTCACATACTAGATCTTTAGCTTCTTGGGTCTTCTCAAGGAACTTTTATAGGCTTCACATACTAGATCTTTAGCTTCTTGGGTCTTCTCAAGGAACTTTAATAGGCTTCACATACTAGATCTTTAGCTTCTTGAGTCTTCTCAAGGAACTTTTATAGGCTTCACATACTAGATCTTCAGCTTCTTGGGTCTTCTCAAGGAACTTTTATAGGCTTCACATACTAGATCTTGAGCTTCTTGGGTCTTCTCAAGGAACTTTTATAGGCTTCACATACTAGATCTATAGCTTCTTGGGTCTTCTCAAGGAACTTTTATAGGCTTCACATACTAGATCTTTAGCTTCTTGGGTCTTCTCAAGGAACTTTAATAGGCTTCACATACTAGATCTTTAGCTTCTTGAGTCTTCTCAAGGAACTTTTATAGGCTTCACATACTAGATCTTCAGCTTCTTGGATCTTCTCGAGGAACTTTTATAGGCTTCACATACTAGATCTGTAGCTTCTTGGGTCTTCTCAAGGAACTTTTATAGGCTTCACATACTAGATCTATAGCTTCTTGGGTCTTCTCAAGGAACTTTTATAGGCTTCACATACTAGATCTTGAGCTTCTTAGGTCTTCTCAAGGAACTTTTATAGGCTTCACATACTAGATCTTTAGCTTCTTGGGTCTTCTCAAGGAACTTTTATAGGCTTCACATACTAGATCTTTAGCTTCTTGGGTCTTCTCAAGGAACTTTAATAGGCTTCACATACTAGATCTTTAGCTTCTTGAGTCTTCTCAAGGAACTTTTATAGGCTTCACATACTAGATCTTCAGCTTCTTGGATCTTCTCGAGGAACTTTTATAGGCTTCACATACTAGATCTTGAGCTTCTTAGGTCTTCTCAAGGAACTTTTATAGGCTTCACATACTAGATCTTTAGCTTCTTGGGTCTTCTCAAGGAACTTTTATAGGCTTCACATACTAGATCTATAGCTTCTTGGGTCTTCTCAAGGAACTTTTACAGGCTTCACATGCTAGATCTTTAGCTTCTTGAGTCTTCTCAAGGAACTTTTATAGGCTTCACATACTAGATCTTCAGCTTCTTGGATCTTCTCGAGGAATTTTTATAGGCTTCACATACTAGATCTGTAGCTTCTTGGGTCTTCTCAAGGAACTTTTATAGGCTTCACATACTAGATCTATAGCTTCTTGGGTCTTCTCAAGGAACTTTTATAGGCTTCACATACTAGATATTGAGCTTCTTAGGTCTTCTCAAGGAACTTTTATAGGCTTCACATACTAGATCTTTAGCTTCTTGGGTCTTCTAAAGGAACTTTTATAGGCTTCACATACTAGATCTATAGCTTCTTGGGTCTTCTCAAGGAACTTTTACAGGCTTCACATGCTAGATCTTTAGCTTCTTGGGTCTTCTCAAGGAACTTTTATAGGCTTCACATACTAGATCTTTAGCTTCTTGGGTCTTCTCAAGGAACTTTTATAACCTTCACATATACTAGAATATAGCTTCTTAGGTGTTCTCAAGGAACTTTTATAGGCTTCACATTCTTGGGTCTTCTCAAGGAACTTTTATAGGCTTCACATACTAGATCTTTAGCTTCATGGGTCTTCTCAAGGAACTTTTATAGGCTTCACATACTAGATCTTTAGCTTCTTGGGTCTTCTCAAGGAACTTTTATAGGCTTCACATACTAGATCTTTAGCTTCTTGGGTCTTCTCAAGGAACTTTTATAGGCTTCACATACTAAATCTTTAGCTTCTTGGGTCTTCTCAAGGAACTTTTATAGGCTTCACATACTAGATCTTTAGCTTCTTGGGTCTTCTCAAGGAACTTTTATAGGCTTTACATACTAGATCTTTAGCTTGATGGGTCTTCTCAAGGAACTTTTATAGGCTTCACATACTAGATCTTTAGCTTCTTGGGTCTTCTCAAGGAACTTTTAAAGGCTTCACATACTAGATCTTTACCTTCTTGGGTCTTCTCAAGGAACTTTTATAGGCTTCACATACTAGATCTTTAGCTTGATGGGTCTTCTCAAGGAACTTTTATAGGCTTCACATACTAGTGCCTTATATCAATTTTTATGTCAATTTGATAAAAATACGTGGGTAAGCTCAATTTTTCCGTAGGCAGAAAATCTGTTTGGTTGGTCAATCCTAGAAGTTAAAAATAACGTGCAAGCACTTTAACAGCTGTTTGTAGATAGACTTAGTATCTATCTATCTATCTATCTATCTATCTATCTATCCTTCCTCCCTCCCTTCCTCCCCCTCCCCGTTTTCCTTCCTTCTTCCTTCCTTTTTTCTTCCTTTGTTCCTTCCAGCATTCATCCCTTCATTCATCCCTTCATTCATCCCTTCATTCATCCCTACCTTCATCCCTTCCTTCATCCCTTCCTTCATTCTTTCTATTGAATCTGTATCTGTAAACACTGGATCTGACTGCTGCTGTTGGTGCTGGTTTCACAGCAGCTGGACATTTGAAATTCCCGCCAAAAAGTAACATTTTAGTTTCGTAAATAAAAAGTTTAATCTCACAGAAGTTTACCAAAAGTTAATCGAAGCAAGATAAAATTGTATTGAGACTGTATACTAAGTTTCAAAGTGATAGATGAAATAGTGCGACCTCCTATATGGTCAGAAGCTTACAGAAAATTCCTCCTGTAATACAGGCTGCAAGCAGCTGTAAAAATTAAACAAACTTGAGTAGAAATGTCATAGCAGTGCTGATTGTCAATGTGTCTAAAACCAGAGATTCAGCACTGCATTTTGCTTGATGAAAAGAGTAAAAGTTACAAACTGGTTGTGTCTTATAGTGCGGCAGATTTTCCCTCAAAAACAGTAAAACCCTGCACATTTTGATAAAGCTATGAAATTTGGTACATGGATACTCAAGGTCATGATGCTTAATTTAAGCATGGGGGGCATTCTGGAGAATACATCTGCGACAGAAAACGACACAGGTTGTCTCAGGTGAACTTGTATTGAGAAGCAAACATGTGGTGAGGACGATAACAGCGATTAACAACAGGGGGCGCTGAGAGCGCTGTTGAGCCAGAATTTGGTGTCCTGCAATTTTGGTTACATCAGCAACACTCCATTTTCAGCAATTTCAAATCCAAAACACAATGATATGTGGCAAAACAATAGATTATTCTTTAAAAAATACATCAACTATTAACAGTCTAAAGATAGATTTGTTTTATTAAATCTCATTTTAAAGCAATTTATTATCGTTGTTACTGATGCAACGAGGACGCAAATTGAACTTTTGAATGGCATTTACTCCTGCAGAAAATCAGAGTTGGTGAATAGATGTAATGCATGTGGAAGGCTTTTCCATTGAATTTATAAAGAAATTTATAACTTCTAACATTTTACAGTAAATAGGCTCAGCTAAGAGCAAAACATGGTAAGATGTAACATGGACACCAAATCTGACTTTGATAGTCCATATTATTTTAATTTGTGCCATTACTGTTTATATCATCTACATCTAAGCAAATAAAGTTAACCCCACAGTTTTTAGAAACTACATCAAGTAATTAATGTCAACAACTTTGGAGAAAAAGGCAAATTAAGAATTTGGTGTCCAGGTTACATCAGTACGCTGCATGTTGTGTCCCTGATGCATCTGAACAGCTATCAGCCATTTCATGGTTTATCAAAGGAATAGCCAACATAACCCCTGTTAAAAAGCCAGTTTATATTGAATTGGCTTCAAATATGACACTGCCAGTCAGATCACTGTGTCATATTTGTCATAAATACTGTTGAAAAATGTCCAGATGCAACGGGGACACAAAATTGAAGTTTTTGGTGTCCCCGTTGCATCTGAACATTTTTAAATGCCCATCATGCATTGCAAGTCAATCATAGTGCTGATAATTTGATAAGATGACATTCACAGATCCAAGCTATGCATGTTTCTTGTCAAATATTTGTATCCACAGCCATTCTAATATGAAAAAGCTGCTGAACATTATCAGGCGTTCTGATGTAACTTGGACAGTTCAGCCCACCTTGTTCAAAATGTGATATTTTCCCGCTTAATTTTCAATGTTTATCTGGTATCCATGGAGACCAAGGGTTTTGAAGGTTGCAAAAACTAACTCAGATATTCAGATTTTTTACCAAGTGATCATAAGCATGATATTTGACAGCTGTTGCTGATGTAACAATTGGACACCAAACGACTCCTCTGTCTTACAAGGTAAATTACTCATATTATTCTTAATGCTTGGCTGTAAAATTGCATATGAGGAGATTTTGGATGTTCCCAGTTTCATTTTGCAGGGTTTTAATTCTTCTCACATACGAACTAGTTGGCAGTAGTGGCTTATGCACAGATGTAACATATTGGACACCAAATGTTACATCAGATCATAATTTTTTTCATGACATAAAAACTGTCCTTTACGCCATTTAGAGCATCCATTCTTGTATTTGCAATGACATATGGCGAGTTTTTATTTAGTTTCCCCAAAAAACATTTTGATCAGGCAGCACAAAAATATTTCTCAAGCATTTCAAAAATCTATGTTACGGGGGACACCAAAATTTTGGCCTGAAAAAGGGGGACACCAAGGATA
The DNA here is from genome assembly GCA_026936325.1 of Platynereis dumerilii. Lineage (NCBI taxonomy): Eukaryota > Metazoa > Annelida > Polychaeta > Phyllodocida > Nereididae > Platynereis > Platynereis dumerilii. The sequence continues at coordinate 20,423,430 of JAPTHN010000013.1, forward strand.
AATTCTTGAATAACTCAGAATTCTGGACATTAGTGGTCATTTTACCCTTTGAAGTTATCTCCTGTCAAGTTATCCTTGGAGTTGTAATTGAAAAAAGCTACAACATGTAGGTATATTGCACGAAAATCACCATTGTGTCTGATGTAACCAAAATGAGGGGACACCAGATTCTTGCTCTGTTGTACTTAAAAATAACACTAGGTGGCGTGGTCATCCTGGGACAGAGGGGCTAAGCCGGGGGCAGGGTCCACACGAACGTGCATGTCATGGTCACCGAGACATCGAAGACTGGCACAGAGTGTGAGAATAGTGTCCCTCAGCGTGTCTCGCTTTTCGTCAGGCACAAATGCGGTCAAAGTAAATGAGGACACAGTTTCACAAAGAACGACAACTAATTGTTTGTTACGTTTCATGACATCCAAGCAGAAGGAGGTGCCTACGCGATCAGGGGGAGGGCATGATGACCGGGGGTGGAGCTGTGTGGGCACATTGCGTAGTGTGCACAGTGGTGGCAAGAAGAGCACACACTTGCGATGGATTTGTCCAAATCCAGCACATAAAAGCAACGGGAGATAAGTTTCTCCATTTGATGGGCACTGGGGTGGTGGAAGTGCAAGTGAACGGCAGTGAGTAGACCACTGAGGACGGCTTGGAGCACAACAATCCGTTCCCGTGCAGGCTGGAATGGTTGTCGGTCAGGAACAACAAGCAACCCATCCGATGCAATGATGATATCTTGTGAACTAGGTAACGTCGAACATCTGGGATATTAGTGACTTTCTTGTTGGGTCGAGTACCCTGCGAAAGGTGGGAATGAGCTCTGCGTAAGTCATTGCATTCAAGTTGGGAGGCTTGCGAACTTGTAAGGTTGGTGAAAGGCATCCGTACAGCGCCTTCAAGAACATCTGTGACTGATACAGCATGCCTACGGATAACGAAGTCTTGCAATTCATCAACAAAACTGCAAACCTGACAGTGGCTGTCAAGACACGGAATGGGATTTCTGCTTGTGTAATCCAAAGGCAGGTTGGCAACTCCTGCGATATGCTGAACATGAACATTATAGCGGCTGATGAGAGACAAGAAAGTGGTGACTCTGGAGCTGGTCGAGAATTCACCTCTCATAAGTTTTTCATACGCTTGAACACAGGGACGGCTGTCAGTTAAAACTTGGGCCTGGTGGTTAGACCAGTGGCGTAACTGGGGGTTCTCGAGTGGGGGGGCACCTGGGGGGGCACGCGATTCTCTGGGGGGTACCAACTATACTAACTGTATATTTTAGCCAGAGTTGGAAAGTTCATATGGGGGGGCACCTGGGGGGCACAGGTCCAATATGGGGGGGCACGTGCCCCCCTGTGCCCCCCCATAGGGACGCCACTGGGTTAGACTGAGTAATGTAAGGGGCAAAATGTTTGATGGCACTGCCAATACTGAGTGCTTCAACCTCACACCGCAACCAGGTGACTTGGTGGTTATGCAATTTAGCATTAAAGAAGCCAGCCAAATGAAGTTTGTCACTGCGAAGAACATACATGGTAGCTGCGAGTCCACACTGTTTAACAGATGCGTCAGTTACGATCCAAAGATGATCGTCGGGTTGGGGCATTGTAATAGAACGTGCATTACCAAGATTAACCTTAGCTTTGGCAAAAGATGACAGCAAGTCATCAATCCAGTCAATCTTGTCCTTGGAGGCTCTTCCAGCATAGGCAAGGTCCAGTGGGTGTAGTAAGTCAGCATAGCCTGGGAGCACACGGGATAACACCTTGTAAGCGCCAATAAAGGAACTTAAAGTTCGAACACTAGGAGGAGGGTCAACATTTGCGAGGGCAGATAACCTGTGCGAGCTGGCTTGAAGGGTACCACTTGACCAGATCCATCCTAAGACAACAGTAGACTTGGGACATACAATTGTTTTGCCGGCGTTCAATGCGGGGTTATTCTTTTGGAGTGCCGACAAAACTTTGGACCAGTGGTGAAGGAGTTCATCTGGGGTGTCACCTCCCACATACAGATCATCCGCAATTTTGGCAACCCATCCTTCTTGAATAAATTCCCCCAAGACGCGGCTCATAAGCTCTTCTAGACATGTCTCAGATCCAGGCATTCCCATGGTTGATCGTGAGTAAACGCGTATGCCCTTGAACGGGGTTGACACACCACAAAACTTCACAGAGGAGTGAGCAAGGGGAATTTGGTTCTAAGGATTGTTTGAGGTCGGAAACAATAATCTATTTCCAATGTGCAATGTCCCTCAATACACTGTCAACATTTGGCATCAGAGATGGTTGAGGTTTACTGTAACGGGCCACATCTCCGAATGACGTTACTAGTCTACTTCCACCATTCGGTTTCTTGACGAGAAATGACAAGTTCAAGTACTCCACTGTACAGTTGACCTGCTCAGGCTTGGCGAAGACGCCTAAGGCTTCAAGTTCATCAAATTTCTGCTGCAGCTCAATTAGGCCAGCACGGTTGTAGTGAGGTAAGCGACCTTTCCGTTGTGGTGGAAGGTAGGCCCCATGTTAACAACTGCCTCAATTTTACCACTAGCACCATTGTATTTCTGAATGGCTGGATCGAACACTTTGTCAAAGTCACTGTGGAGGGAGGTAAATTTGTGACACATATCAGGTGACAAGCAATTATATGGGTCAACAGAGATTGATGTGGAATGGCAGGGAGGCACAACGGTTCCAAGACTACGGACAGGGAACGGGGGTGTGGTTCAAGATCGTCAGCAATGTCTTTGCCAGGTTGGCCAGGAGAAGAGTCAACATAATCAATGGAATGGACTTGGCATAAGTGCTCATTTCGTCGAAGTTAAATGGGGGCAGTTGACTCGTTCACAATACGGATGCGATGATCGACAGACATGATTTCCTGAGTAGGGGGCCAAGCGGTGTGGGGGTCTTTTGTAAGGTTAACGGTAGCATCCAGTCTGGGTTCCAGAGCCCAGTAGTCATCAGCGCTGATGTCATGCGGGAGCTCAAGCTCCAGAAAATCACCAGGAAGCACAACAGTTTGTTTAGGGGGGGGGGGCGCAGAAGAGTAGTGGCTTGAGCTCGACGGATAGTGGCTTTGGAGCTGGGCTGGGGGCCGTAGTACACTATTTCCGACCCACGGATAACCACTTGTTGCTTGGCAGGGTGGGTTGCAATATCATTTGCAACTAAGAAGGGGTTTCCAGCAAGAATGTCAACGTCAAGCTGCTTCACTACAAGAGCGTCTAATTGGAATTGGAAACCGCCTCTTGTCAGGGTGCAATGCACTTCACCAACTACATCTAGTGGAGTAACACCATCAGCCTGTCGTGCCATCTGAGAGGCGGGCTTGAGAGGGAGACCGATGAACTGTGTCAGCTGGTGACTCACCATATTGGTCGTGGCTCCGGTGTCCAATGTAAATGTACCGGATGCTGCCCATAAAAAACTGAAGGTATGGGGATTGTATCACATTGACACGGCGTGCAGCAGAGGGGTTGTCAATGAGAGGGGATTCATCTGGGTCCTCACCATCCTCTTCATCGAAGTCATCGCCGCCTTCCACAAGGCGTGAACGGCCCATCGTGAAACACTTGTCAGAGTTCGGCGGAAACCGGCACTCGCTGAGATGGTGCCCATGAGGCCTATTGGCAGTCTTGCAAAGAATGCAAGATTTGGAGGGGCGGCGGGTGGAAGATTTGGGAAATTGGGACGAGCCAGTACGCATCACTTTACTGTCCTCCTGGCATTGAAGCTCGTCGAGTAAGGAGGACAGTGCCACAGAGATCTCCGGCTTGAGAGAAGCCAATGTCTTATTTCTTAATTCCGGACCATACCGTTGTTTGACCAATTGAGGGAGGCCTGGATTAATTGTCTTTAGCCACAGGAGAACAACAGTGTTCTCTAGAGTGGGGCTTAACTACTCATCAGCAGCGATGGCCTCTCCGTGGTGTTGCAAGCCTGCCGCCACTGTGAGGAGGTTGTCCTCAAAAAAGGCCATAATCCGCTGGAACAAATCCTCATGGCGTTCGTCATTGTCCAACTTAATTTCAGCAAGGTCTAAGAACCTTGATCCAGTGCTCTGGTGTCCGAAGTGAGCCCGGATTTTTTGCTAAATATCAGACAGGGATGTAGACTGTTTGACGATGGTGTTCCTGCTGATAACACTACAGTGATTTGCAATTTGACCAAGCATCAACTCCATCTGAACAACTTTCTGAACTGCAGTCTTTTGCCTTTCCTGTGGGATTGGGACAGCATCATCCTCGAACCCTCTATTTGGGGTTGCAGCTGATCTCTTGGACCAGGTAAAATCAGCAGCCAGGAAAGGGGCAAAGTTACCATCCAGGGACAATATATACAGAAGGTTCTGGCGCCAATTTTCGAGGGATGTCACTGTTTCGTTTTTGGTCAAACACCACTGCTTTGGAGCACGATTGACAGCCATGATGAGCGATAATAGAGAGCCAAAAACGTCTACACATGAGTCACAATATTGTCAAATTCAGAACCTTACAGGTTTGAGGGTGAATCTGGAGTAATCTTCTGTTTGTTGAAGATGTCCTGTACGTGGGTAGGTATACAACCGCTGCCACCACGACAGAAAACAACACAGATTGTCTCAGGTGAACTTGTATAGGCCGTGATAGTGGAACTCTCCTTTTTCCAGCTCTCCTGTGTTGACGAGCAGAATAAAACTATTTCCGGGAACAAGCTGCCATTTTGTACCATTGCTGAGTCAGTGGAGCAGGCATTTCAGGCCCCAGGGCACTTTTAATCCATTGAAAACATTACGGATTTGCATTGCTGAGTCTTAAATGGAATGTTTAGCATGGATTGCCACCATATTCCAGTACTGTCAGTCTAATTAGACTTTGTTACGGACCTTAGAAACCCCGGCTCCATTTTAAATTCCCCGGCTGATGTTTCCGGAAATAGTCTTATTCTGCTCGTCAACACAGGAGAGCTGGAAAAAGGAGAGTTCCACTAACGCCCGCTATTGAGAAGCAAACATGTGGTGAGGACGATAACAGCAATTAACAACAGGGGTGCAGAGAGCGCTGTTGTACTTAAAAATAACACTAGGTGGCGCTGGTTGCCATGGCAACCATTTTTGGTCAAGAATATCAGAATTTCATGAATTTCGTATTTCATGATATATCTTCACCAGATTTATATGCTGATTTCAAATGAGCTACCAAAAATATTTTCATTTGCACAGACTTCATTTTTATCACTCGGCCTTCCAGGTCAACAGTTGTTTTCATGGTAATAAGAGGGGTCAAAGTGAATTTTTCAAACTTTTTTGGTGATCTTGATGTTCAATTACAGCCTATAGGGCAACAAATTTAGCTTTTTGTACAAATTTGCTATCATATGAGAGCTCAACGTCTCTATAATAATCATTTATCGGGCTAAGTAAAGGAATAGAGTTAGGACCTCAATTCGTGCATCAAAAACAGTCCCATGAGACCAAATTTCATTTTCGCAATTTGGACTTTTAGGACTAAGGTTGTTGTCATGGTGATATAAGGGGTCAAAGTGAAAATATTTGCGTTTTAAAAATAATTTTGGACTTTAATTTTCAACTAGAAAGGCATTAAATGATGGAATTCATGGAAAGATGCTATCATGTGAAAGTCTTACTTTTCTACTTTAACATGATGTGAAATACACAGATGTGAGTAACCATGGTAACCATACACACAGAGGCATAACAATTTAACAGTCCTCTCAAAATACTGTTTTGGAAAAATATTCTTCTATCATGTTAAGCCAAAGAAATCACTTGGAACCTTAAGTATTGCACCAAAAATTTAGCAATCAGACATAACTTCATTATTGCGATTTGAAATTTAAGGCAAAGGTTCTTGTTATGGTGATAAGTCGGGTCAAAGTGGAAATATTTGCAACTTTTGAATAATTTTTTTCCAAGAAGGTCATTAAATGCTTGTATTCACAGAATGAAGCTCAGTAAAGAAATTGTTCACTTTATTACAATTTTATGAGGTTTTGGTTGTGGTTAGACATTACCACTGCTTTTCAAAATCAACCTACTACCAAGCTGATTTCACCCCCTAGTGGCCGTATCCAAGTCCAATATGACCACCATCGAATATGGTGTAACTTTTCAAGCAGGCATCGTAATTACTTTAGAGTACCTCTAGTTTTTTTTTTTCTGACTGAGGAATTCATTTTTGTCAATTTAGTCATTTTAGTGATTTGAGCTATCCTGGTGGCCAAATTGCTCATATTCAAGATGGCCGCCATAATAATTGGCATACTGATGTAACTTCTTATCCAAGAGTCACATATTCTCATATGATACCTCTATTTTGGGCTTTTAATAGGCAAGGAATTCATATTTTGCATTCTTTCTTTGATTGGAGCACCCATGGTGAACGTATGGGATTCTAATAATAAACTGAAGCAAATTAAAAATGCAAAACCATTTCCAGGGCTGTATTTTTCTCGATAAGCTTCAGATGGGCTGGAGAGTGTATGCATATATATGTGTAATCAGGTGTCAAAGAACTGAGCTGCATAAAATCACTGAAGTGTATCAATGTTTTGCATATCTGGGGCCAAGTTTATCACATTAGGGTTTGGCCAGTGGACTGATATGTTACACACCCCATAGAGCAAATTTAATGATTTCGTGTTAAAGTTGGAAGAAAATGATGCAAAAGGCCATAAAATTGACTTCAATTTGTGCCACTCAACTTTATAAATTTTTAAGTTTTTGAGAAGTCAGGTCAGAGTTTGTCGCACACAATGCAATTCCAATACAAAAATGCAACAACGGAAAGAAGTCATTCAACAGCCTATTCGATAACTGCGGAATGGAAATGGCTCAGGGTCCATCAGAAAGACCTTACGCTACCTGTGTAACAGCTGCAGAGGTAAAAATCAGTATTGTCTGTGCCATCCTTTTGCTGTTCTCACAACCACACATCTACCCCCATAGGAAAAGCATGAGGAGGGCATGCATGGTACTGCTTGCTGTTTGTCCAAGCTTGCTATACAGGTTTCGCTAGGTTCTTTTAATAAACGCTAAGCCTTTTCACTATGTTGCATTCATACAGGCTGTTTGAGGACCTTTTTCCATAGTTGCATTGTTTCACTGGCATACCATTGTGTGTGACAAAATCTTACATGACTTTGGAAAAAAAATTTTTTAACAAGTTCAGTCGCACCAATTGAAATGAATTGTGGGGCCTCTTGCATTATTTTCTTCAAGCTTTCACATGAAATCATTAGATTGGCTCTATGGGTGCCTGACACCCCAGTCCATTGGTCATACCCCAATGTGATAAACTAGGCTGTACATGTAGATGTGCACAGAGAGGTCGGAATTGAGTGATTTTATGGAACTGATTGGTTATAGATATGCATAAACTGAACAGCCCATCTGAATCTTATGTACAGAAAAATAAAGCCCTAGCAATAGTATTTCGTTTTTAATTTGGTTCAGTTTATGTTTTTGCACTGAACTCAGTATATATAGACCACAAGTAGTGGCAAAAAATAAGGCATTAGTTATGGTCATTTCAACAAATATATCAGACTTGTAATTGTGAAAAAGTGGCTCTAGTCTCTACACTGTTTTAAAAAATTAAGCAAAAATATATTTTCAAAAAAAAAGTCTATTATACCAATGGCATAATTAAACCAATGGCATAATATGTTCATAAAATAGCAAAAAAGTATAATGCATGGAATCTGTGGTTTCATAAAATAGCAAAAAAATATGATGCATGGAATCTTGAATCATTTGGAACTACAAACACAGGATTGTTTTCAAGGATGGCTCAGATTGAAGAGGTGTGCAGAAGCGTGGAAGCCTTATCTTACTAGCAAAGTGGCTATACTACGGGCTGTATTTCAGCAGAAGTTCTGATCAATTGATTTGGCACAATTGAATATTATCTGTAATGACAATTTGGGCTGGTATTTCCTATTCCGGGTGTCCGATTTGAGGTACCTCCAATGTACAATTTGTTTTGGAGCTCCGAAAATGGCTGAAGACTTTGTTATTTAATTTTTGCCGCATAGCAAGTCTGAAATCTTCCTCAGATTATCTTAGAGGCATCTGATCATAATAATAGCCATAGCAGGTGCATCATCTCACTCATAAGGCTTTTTCCTCTCAACCCATGACACCTTAAATTCTACTCTACCCATCTACTCTCTTGGGGTTTACCACTGGGCTCATTCAAATTCATTATTTCCACAGTTCCAGAAATTTATTTCGGGATTTTGGGAAAACTTGGGAGAGTATAACGAGAGTAAGTTATCAAGTAGGGGAAACTTAGGAGAGTAAGTTATCAATTGGGGAAACTTGGGAGAGTAAGTTATCAAGTAGGGGAAACTTGGGAGAGTAAGTTATCAATTGGGGAAACTTGGGAGAGTAAGTTATCAAGTAGGGGAAACTTGGGAGAGTAAGTTATCAATTGGGGAAACTTGGGAGTGTAAGTTATCAAGTAGGGAGAGTGAGTTATCAAATAGGGGAAACTTGGGAGAGTTGCGCCACAGGGACGATTGGGACACCCTGATTTTCACGGAAATTTTTTGAGGAAGCTGCAGCCATCATATTTTAATAAAAATAAATATCTTTCAATGGATGTAACAGATATGGCTAATTTGCTTGTCACAATCTTGGGAAAGAAGAACGTTCAAATTTGAAAGAAAAACGGATGGGAGAATTGGACCAGCATTCCACAGCAAGCCCCAGGCTTAAATCAGACAGCCATCTGGAGTTGCAAAAGGCCTAAGGCCACACATAATTGATCGTTAGCTTCTCGGATCCTCTCAAGGCACTTTGTCAGTATGACAAAAAAAAAATTTATAATGTCAAAAAAAAAAAAAAAATTTTTTTCAATTTTTTTTTTCCATCGGCAGGAAGTCTATTGTGTCGGCGGGTCCGCGAAGCAAAGAATCAATTATGTGTGGCCTAAATTCTGGATTAATGACTTCTATGACCCGATAGGCTACTATGTTGAGCAGGTTAAGACCCTCAACTACAGCTTTACCAACCAAGACATATATTTCTTTGGCCCAATCTCACCGGGGTAAGGCTTTTTGGTGAAAAAAAAGCTTGTTTCCCTCTTGACTCTGAAAAAAGTTTTAGTACATGAAAATATAAAACCGTTTGTTTTCACATCCAGCTGGGGTATCGTAATGTTAAAATCGTGATTAAAAAGTTTGTCGCGCGTTCACTTCACATGTGAAAGAAATTGTTTTCCTATGCTTCGCAAACGTGATCGGCTCCTTAATATGGAATACTTTTTTGGAAAAAAGCGTCAAATAAAATTTAGTTTCAGAATTTTAATGCTAGCAGCGTTCATCATAAAGGTCAAGTTATATTCTATAATCACTCTGTGAAAGCCTAAACTACATTTTTAGCAAGAATTTGGATTTCGGAGCTAAGCTAAAGAACCATTATTTTTAATAAAAATTCCATCAAAATATGACTTTATCCCAAGAGTTATAGGCCTCATGGCAGGATACACCCTCAACCCCCTGGGGTTACCACTGTTTTATCATGGGGTAACTGAGGGTAGTTGAGGGATGGCGAATTTGGTTGAGGGGAGGCGAGTTTGTTTGAGGGGAGGCGAGGGAATGTGAGTTTAGTCGAGGGCAGCCGAGTTTAGTTGAGGGGAGCGAGTTTACTTGAGGGGAGGCGAGTTTAGTAGAGGGGAGGCGAGTTTAGTTGAGGGCAGCCGAGTTTACTTGAGGGGAGCGAGTTTACTTGTGGGGAGGCGAGTTTAGTTGAGGGGAGGCGAGTTTACTTGAGGGCAGCCGAGTTTACTTGAGGGGAGCGAGTTTAGCTGAGGGGAGGCGAGTTTAGTTGAGGGGAGGCGAGTTTACTCGAGGGCAGCCGAGTTTACTTGAGGGGAGCCGGGTTTAGTTGAGGGGAGGCGAGTTTAGTTGAGGGCAGCCGAGTTTACTTGAGGGGAGCGAGTTTACTTGAGGGGAACCGAGTTTAGTTGAGGGGAGGCGAGTTTACTTGAGGGCAGCCGAGTTTACTTGAGGGGTGCCGAGTTTAGTTGAGGGGAGGCCAGTTTAGTTGAGTTAAGTTGAGGGTAGTTGAGGGAAGCTGAGGGTAGTTGAGGGTGGCGGAAGTGAAAAGGGGTAAGTTGAGGGTAAAAGAGGTTAAGTTGAGGGTGCCGAGTTTATGAGAGGGTTTGGGGGGTGTGTCCTGTCATGAGGCCTCCCAAGTTTTAAATGCAAAATGTTATCAATTGCCCATCTAATCATTACATCTGCCCACCGGGCGTTTAATGCAAACAATAGGGCACATGCTCTTGAGAAACAGGCCAGCTAGGATAGATGCGGGAATTATTCAAATCAACATGCTGCAGCAAATTCAGCATTTTACCATACAGGACATTGCAGACTGTGTCAAATCAATGAAATTCACATGCTTTATATTTTTAACATTTTCCTTGTTATTTCAATGGCAGCGAGCTGAAGGGATAATCATGTACAAATAACAGCCATCTGATGAAATTCACATGCTAAACCATTACGTAGCATTTGAAAATTTCAGATATAAATTTTGCGAGGTACATAAAAACTAGTTGTAATCCTAAAGTAGCAGTACAACACACTCACTATCAAGCTGGCAGCTTGTTCTGACATTGAATTTACGAAACAATGGAAAACTTTGAGAAAGATTCCTTGGTAGTGTTTGATTTAACACCAACATAAAATGTTATTTTTGGCATAAACCAAGCTAAGACTGGCAGTGTTTATCACACACAAACAAGTTAAATTCAAATTTATTACACATAGTTGCTGAAAACCGCTAACAAATCGAAAAATAAAAATGTCTGCAATTGCCAATGGCATCATTTTGATAAGATTTTACACTATTACTAATTAGTTTAGATCTCCTAAAACCATAAAAACAATAGTGTGATAAACCAATTTTTTTAAATTGTAATATCTGGAAAAAATCCAGATTTTTTTCATTTTTGTCTTTTAAAAAATGATCCCTTGAGTGTGCCTATTCTTAAACATAAGCAACGGTGAGGTGACAATGCTAGTATTGTTAGACTTGTCTGCTGCATTCGACACAATTGATCATGGCATCTTGCTAGATAGACTGCGCAATAGGTATGGTGTGCACAGTGCAGCCTTGAGATGGTTCAAATCTTACATTTCTGAAAGATCACAGTCTGTGATAATAAATGACAAAACATCAAACAAACTTCCACTCAATTTTGGGGTTCCTCAAGGTTCCAAACTTGGACCAATCTTATTTAACTCCTATGTTGCCCCAGTCAGTGAAGTAGCACAAAGAAATCAAGTTCATGATCAGAAGTACGCTGATGACGAGCAACTTATCCTCTCATTTAAACCAACCTTTTTGGGTGAACAACATGCAAAAGAGAAAATGGAAAATTGCATTGCTGAAATTCGAAATTTCTTGCATGACAACAAGCTTTGCAATAATGGAGATAAAACTGAACTTCTTCTGATTGGAGCACCAAACCAATTGAAGAAACTTCAAATGACATCTACCAGTGTAGACAATGTTGAAATCAAGACTGCCAGCCATGTCCGCAACTTAGGTGTGCTCTTTGACAAAAATATGACCATGGAGAAGCAGATCAACAAAATGTGTCGAAACGCATATTTCAATTTGAGAAACTTATCGAAACTCCGAAAAAACCTTGACAAGGAAATGGTTAAAACTGCTGTCAATGCACTTGTCACCCCTCATTTGGACTACGGAAATGGGCTGTTGTATGGCACTGCCACTCGATTGTTAAATAAACTTCAGGTTGCTCAAAACTCGGCTGTTCGACTAATTGAGAGATTGAAAAAACATGACAGTGTCAGCCAAAGTAGGAAACAACTGCACTGGTTACCAATCACAGCAAGAATTCAATTCAAATTGATGACGACTACATGGAAGGCAATCAACAATCAGGCCCCGCAATACATCCAAAATCTTCTTCAAGTCAAATCACAACAGAAACATAACCTGAGAAGCAACCACAAGCTGCTGTTAGCAGAACCTGCTCCATGCAACAAAAATAAGTTTGAGGATCGGGCATTTTCCTATACAGCACCAAAACTCTGGAACAGTTTGCCTGAAGAAGTTAGAACAGCAAAAACCTTGGAAAGCTTCAAGAAGAATCTGAAAACCCATCTGTTTCAGAATTCCTATAAGTAATTTGATCTGAAAAAGCGCTGATGAGCAGTTTACTGAAATTAGCGCTATATAAATCCATATTATTATTATTATTATGATTCGACCTATCGGGAGAATCATCTTGTTTTCTTTGATTTTATTATTATGATTCGACCTATCGGGAGAATCATCTTGTTTTCTTTGATTTTATTATTATTATTAAACTTCACCTATACCATAGGTGAAGTTTCTTGTTTTCGTAAATATTTTTATTATTAAACTTCACCTATACCATAGGTGAAGTTTCTTGTTTTCGTAAGTATTTTTATTATTAAACTTCACCTATACCATAGGTGAAGTTTCTTATTTTCGGTGTTTTTTTTTTTTTTATTATTTTTCTTTCCGAAAAATTTTCTCAAATAATTTTCAAATAATTCATGTACATACCCTACAATAATCTAAGAATACAATTTCAAGATAAATGACCTTGACCTATTTTTCAAGGTCATAGACCCTTTTAAAGTCCATTTTTTCAATATTTCAATTGACCATTACTCATGTAATTACTGATGAATTACAATTTCCCTATAAAATATGTATAATAAACTTATACTACATAAACTGACCTAATTTCAAGAATGTAGGTCAAGGTCAACGTCATACAGGTCCATTTTCACTCTCAGAGGTTGTTACGCGAGATCTCTATATCAGCAACTTCCTGATTTATAGAATTCTAGCCAATTGTTGCGGTAAATGAGTGACGCAGATGAAGCGCTTTTTTTTATGATGATATCATGCTTGGTTATTGAGTTATGCGATTTTTAGTATCAACCGCGTCGTCAAAACTGGCGACCTTGATTACTTGACACTGAAATATCGATTTTAGGCCATTAAAATGTATTGCCAACCCCCCCAAATATACCCATAAAACCCCCATAGCCACCTTCAAATTTCACCTTGACCTCATTTTTCAAGGTCAATCGACCCGTTTAAGCTAAAATTCACTCGATTTTCAAAAATTCCAACAATTATGTTTTTTCCAGCATATTGGGTTCATTTTATAATTCATAATAACCAGTAGCTGGACTGTTTAAAGCCTGCAATCGGAATTGATCTATCTCTTCATGCTGATTTATAAAAAAATTCCAAATATTGCATATTGCGCGACATGTAAAATTTGCCTATTTTTGCCATATGGAGAGGTAAATATTGATCCTATATAGTTCAAACAATTAAATGACCCCCCCTAAGTCACACACTGCCAATCTGGAGAAAATATAGATTTTGACCTTGGGAGGTATTTTCAAGGTCAAAATCAAGGTCAAACATTTGAAAAAATTGTATATTTGACATATTATATTGTTTTGAAGTAGGAAATAATAAAGGGATTTTTACAATCTTTTCACAGGTTACTTTTACAATACCCTAGAAGAAATATATTAAATTTCAAGTCCATCGGATTGACCTACATTGCACAATAAATGTCACAAGGTCAAAAAACTACTGCAAAATTGACCCTCTCATTTTCCAATTTCGCATTTGTACCCGAACTTTGATGGTCTGTATCTCCGGTTCTAATTAAGCTATAGAAAAACTGAAAGCATATTCGGAAAGCCCAGATGCTTCTCTAGTATTCATCTTCTATACATTTTAACGTATCTCTGCTAGTTAAAAAGATCGCCGGACCCTGAAAAATTCATGTTTCCAGTCATGATTTCATCATTTTACATTTTTTTGACAAAGAAGTCAGTCTTCAAAAAATTTGATAATATTTGGAGATATAGTCCGAAGACATTTACAGTAGTGTGTGCAATTTCAAGTCTCTCCTTCAAACCATTAGCCTTTGGGAGCAAATTGAAGTTCAAAACTTGATATTTTCAGAGTCCATTTTTTGGTGAAATTTAATATTTTTACCCTTATTTCTATCTCTGATTCTAATAAAGTTACATGAATGATACAAGCAGTTTCCTCACCTTACCAAAAACATGTGTAATATACCTTTAAAAAATTATGGTAAATTGTTTTAAGTACTATTTTATATAGTATTTTACATTCTTGCTTATATGCTATTTCCATTCTTGCTTATATGCTTGTTTATATACTTGTCTATGTACTTGTTTATATACTAGTTTATATACCTGTTTATATACTTGTTTATATACCTTTACATATTTAGACTTTTTTCAGCAACTGCTAGGTGAAGTTTTATTACCGCTAGCGGTTATCGACATCTAGTTAAACTTCACCTATTACATAGGTGAAGTTTCTTGTTTTCGTAATAATTTTTTTTTTTATTATTATTATTTTTCCGCCCCCGCTAATTTCTTCAAAAAAATTTCAAAAAAATCACATATGTAGTATTACATGACCTCATTACTGTGACCCAGTTTCAATGACCTTGACCTATTTTTCAAGGTCACAGATCACTTCAAAGTCCATTTTTTCATTTCTTTTAAGTGACCATATCACATGTAATTACAAGCCCATTTCATTTTCCTCTTACATCACATGTATTAAAAGGAAATTACATAATCTGACCTGCTTTCAAGAAAGTAGGTCAAGGTCAAGGTCGTACAAGTCCATTTTCACTGAAACGTAATTTGTTCACGAAAAGTCAGAATCCACAACTCACAGAGTTACATAATTGATGTGAAAAGTTGCCCTCGTGACTAGGGCAGTGCAGTGACTCACTATTGTGATGATTTCATACTTACTTTTTAAGTTACGCAATTTTAAATGTCAACCGCGTCGTCAAAACCAGTGACCTTGGTAATTTCACCCTGAAATATTGATTTTAGGCCATAACAATGTATAGTGAACCCCCCCAAAGATACCCCTAAAACCCCCATACCCACTCTCAAATTTGACCTTGACCTCATTTTTCAAGGTCATTTCGCCCATTAAAGTGCAGAAAGGGCTCATTTTCAAAAATTCTGAAAATTATGTTTTTTTCATGATATCACTTTGATATTTTTTCTCTAGACAGACAACAACATGTGCATTTAGAATATGCAAACCAAAATCCTCTAACATTCTACCCTAATTTTCTACAAAATTCCAAATATCGCAAATCGGAGAATGTTGAAAAATGACAAATTATTGCGTATTTGACATGGAAATATCGATCCGAGAGACTTACAATAATGAATTGACCCCCCTATTTTCATGCATTACCATTCAGAAAATAATATTGGTTTTGACCTCGAAAATGATTTTCACGGTCAAATTTAAGGTCAAATATGACAAAAAATTGTACTTTTTGACATGTGATTTTTTTACATGGACAAGGAATAAATATATTGTAGCAAAAATGCCAGACATACTTGCTACAATAGCCTAGAGGCATCATGTAAATTTTCAAGGTCCTCGGATTGACCTACATCACCCCGTAAAGGTTATAAGGTCAAAAAATGAAGGAAAAATTTACAATATTTTTTCACATTTCTCAATTATAGCGTTATTTCAATCGGTCCTAGCTCCGGTCCTAATTAAGTTACTTAGAATCTGAAAATAGATTTGGAAAGCCCAAATTCTCCTATAGTTTTCATATATTGAACATTTTGTCATAGCTCTGACAGTTTAAAAGATCGCCGGACCCTCAAAATTTCATGTTTTTTGTCAAATTTTCACAATTTATCAATTTTTTGACAGGGAAGGAATCATTCTTTGATGATGAACCTGTCTAGACATATTTCTTACTTCTATTTACATAATCCTGCCAAGTTATATATATCTCCATTGAACCGTTTCGGTTCTAGAGTGATTTCAAGTTAAAACTGCATATTTTCAGGCATATCTTAAAGGCCATATTTCTGATTTTTACCATCATTTCAATCCGCTGTATCTCTGGTCCTATTTAAGTTACAGAAAATCTGAAAACAGATTCGGAAAGCCCACATTCACCTCTAGCTGGCATATTTAAACATTTTATCGTAGCTCTGACGGTTAAAAAGATCGCAATGCCCTGAAAAATTCATGTTTTTTGTCAAATTTTCACAATTTATCATCATTTTGACAAGGAAATAATCATTTTATTTCAATGAAACTATTTGAGCATATTTTCATCTTTTGTTTATATAAAACAGGCAAGTTATATATGTTTTCATTAAAACGTTTTGGTTCTAGAGTAATTTTAAGTTAAAAATACATTTTTTCAGAAATTTCTGAAGTCCAAATTTCTGAATTGTAAAATTATTTGAATCGGTTGTATCTCCAGTTCTGATAGAGTCACAGAGAATCTGAAAATAGGTTTGGAGAGCCAAAATTCTGCTCTAGTCTTATGTTTGAACATTTTCTTGTATCACGGACGGTTAAAAATATCGCCGGACCCTGAAAAATGTATGTTTTCAGAAATTGCAGTAATTTCCAAATGTTTTCAGGACTAGAAGTACTTTTGCCAAGAAATTCCTAAAATTCCAATATGAGAACGGTGCCAGTTGTACTGGATGATGTACTGGTTGACATACTGTTTGATGTACTGGTTGATGTACTGGATGATGTACTGGTTGATGCACTGATTGGTGCACTGGTTCATGCACTGGTTCATGTACTAGTTCATGTACTGGTCGATCGACTGGTCAGTGGACTAGTCAGTAGACTGGTCCATGTACTGTCCATGTACTGGTCCATGTTATTTTCTATATATGTTATATTCACGAAGCTCAAATTCTCTTCCTTTTTTCATTCTCTGAATTTGTTCTTGTAGCTCTGACGGTTTAAAAGACTCCCTGACCCTCAGAGAATATTTTTGTGTCAGTCAGTGTATCAGTCAGTGCATCAGTCAGTGTATGTCCACAAACCAATTGATATGTTTCAGTAAGGGTTTAATGCAGGGTTTATCTGTCTGCTGACTATATGTCACATCACAACTAGTCCATGGACAGATAGTTTATAAGTACTTACATATATCTGTGCACACTACATTGTATGTACATTTTAAAATCATGTATATATTTTTCATTATTTGGCATGTTCACGAATTCGTGGAGGTGTAAAAACGAGCATGTACGAATTTGTGGACATGAAAAAACGAGCATAGGTGCTCGTGTATATGTAATAACTAACACTCGTGTATGTGCTTTATTATTCATTTGTGTATCTGCTAACACTAACATTCGTGGAAGTGCTATATCATTAGGGTTTAGTGTTAAAATTAGGTTTAGAGTTAATTTTAGCCAAGTTTAAGGTTGCAATGTTCGTTTTTGCACCTACACAAATTCGTGAATTGTAATATTTCACACTTACACGAATGCCAAATTCGTGTATATGTTCGTTTTTGCAGGTATACAAATTCGTGTACATGCCAAATATTGAAAAATATATACCTCTTTAAAATTGACATGCAAAATTATAGGTGATAAATTGATATTGCATGTGATGTGATTTAGCATGATATGGCAAGTGATTTTATATGTTTAATACATTGCATGTAACTTTACATGTGATACAGCATTATATCACATGTGATATTGTGTGTGATATTGCATGTAATATTATATGTGCAAGACGTGTGCAAATTACATTCATGTTCAAGTTCATGTGCCAGTTCATGTTCAAGTTCATTATTTCATAAATTGACAGTGCAGTTCGGGAACATGTGCCCATATCTAGGAACAGAAGGAGGAAACGTAGAATCTCTCTCGTCAAGAATTATGCAAGAAAATTAAGACAAAGCGTAGAGCATGGCAGAGGTATATCATGAAGACTAGAGACCAACGCAAGCTTCTCAAGTACAACAGAATAAGAAATCAGGTGAAGAATAATCTCATGACAAATAGGACGGATTTGAGAAGGAAATAATTAGCCTGTGAATTAAAGAAAAATCCCAAGAAATTTTGAAAATTCATTAACAGCAGCACCAAGATCTGTCTTTCAATCCCAGACCTTATTGACTTCTCAGGAGGCATTGAGAACCCAAGGTCACAGACAAGAACAAAATTTAATGAACTCATTGACCTTGGCTAGACAGATCAGGATTTGAACTAGTGCTGATATACATCACAGGCTGAGATTGACAGCTGCAGGATATATGCCATGCAAGGGTCACCATCAGTCTGAAAGCATCCTCAGCATCAATTGAAACAAATAATTGAAGGTTGTTGATATAATTTTATTTGTTGTTGAAAAATACCAGTGACAAAAACAACAGCTGATTTCACACAGCCAATAACTTGGTTTATTCATGCACGGATTTGGCCAGTGAAAACCATCAGTCCATCCAGGTAAACTTTTGGTAAAAGTATGGAGTTCAGGCCATCTTGCGGGACTGAAATTACCAAGAGCCATGTTTTTTTGGAGGACTGGATTTATTTGTAATGCATTCAGAAGTATGTCTTGTGGCAAGTGCCCTTTTGGAATAAGGTGCTGGTGACAAAGATATTCAACAATGGCCTTTTCAAGGTGTGTAATCATTCTTATGCAGTTAAAACATCACATGCCGGTGCAGTGCAATAATGTGTCTTGTGCATCTTCACTTAATGCTATAGTGCGCTAAGTGACAAAATGACCTTGACATCACAGACCAAGGTCAAAACAATAGTCCAAAATTTTTCCCGTCACTTTCCTCTCCACATGCATTTTAATAGTACTACAACAAGTCTACTCCTTTAGAATCTATGAATTATTTTGATACTTCAAAAACTTCATTTTCATATCCTGAAAATGTGCAAAATGTCAGTTAGCACACTATAGTACTCAGCCACTCATGTGATATTGTGTGTGATATTGCTTTATTTTAGTCTAAAAAAGAGAACCTTTAACAATTTCACATGATACGTAACCCTTACCAGACTGGGCTGTTCAAACAAAACAATCTCCCAGGACGATTGTGACGTCATCAGCATGTTCCTGAGGGACATAAATGGACATAAATGGTCCCTCAGGCAGCTAGCTAGGGATGCCATAAATGTCCTTTCAGTCCAGTAAGGGTTTTAAGGCAGGGAGGGTGTGTCCATTTTTTGATGTGAAGCTTCAGCAAAACTTCCAACCACACCCCCAGTGATACATTCTTCTGAACAGTCCCTATACTTCCAAAAACAATACGCAAATAATAGATGTGACACGGCATATTTCCCCTAGTTTGTTTTTTGATCAAGGGAGCATACAGGTCTACCTTGGCCTTGAGTTTTACCCTCGGAGGCTCCCTCCGATATCCATCACTTAGGGGCCGACCAGATGATCTTTGGAGGATTTTATCCCTGGGAAGAACTTTCTTGCTCTCTCATGAAGCGTTCACAAACAAATTTTTGGCATGCGGACGAGCGACAAACTTTTTATCGTAATTTTAACATTACGGTACCCTAGCTACAGGTGGAAACAAACTATCGTTTTCCATGTTCTGATATAACAAACTTTTTTTTTCACCAAAAATATATAGCCATAAAGATCATCTGGTCAGATCCTCACTGGACAAATGCCAATCATTACATCATTAAACAAAACATGTCAATTTGTTGTTTTCAGGCCAATTTTCATTTGTAGGTGTTCCGGGATTTTGGCGGTCAAGGGTAGGACCGTAGACCTGCATCACTAAAAAAAGATAGGCCTACATCGTTGGCCCATTTCATATTTATGGGCCTATATTTATGGGCCTATCTCATTAATGTAATGTAACTGTGTGTTACACAGTAACTGTCAATTCAGGGTGGTACCAGTGATCAAATCTTATGTCAATACTTCAATGTTATGTGAATTCTCCAGGTACACACCCTGACCCAGATATCTGACCTAGCCTTGCAACAGGCAGCTGCTAACTTTAAGTAGTTCATGACCCTGCCACTTGGAAAACATGGCCCAGCCATGCAGCCCAAGCAGGTAAAGTCCTATTGGTTAATTTCCTACCCATGCATATTCCAAAGGGCCAAGATTTGGCCAGCAGCTCTCCTCGACAAGCCTAGAGCAGAAGGGGCCTAGCCCCGACTCCCAAGAGGAGCCACCCAAAAGGCCTCCTCTTGGTAACTATCTTTAGAAACTCTGTCTCAGCAGCATCCTCTCTGATTAGATAACTTCTCCTTAAATCTGGGGAGCAAACAGGTTTCATCTTAGGATGAAACCTGGTTGCTCATTGACTGGCATTATAATCTGAAAAAGGTTTCAAAGGAAAATATGATATAAAATATGTAACTGTTACTTAATTGATGAATATTAAAGAAATTGTGGGAACGAAAGTTCTGTGAGTCTGGTTTTCTGTGATCTTGGGAGGATTTGGATAAAGGTTGGAGGCATGAGGAATACAGATCCCTGGTCCTCTACTGCCTTGCGAGTTGATAAATTAGAATGGTGGAAAGTGGCAAATTGACTAAGTCAACCAGGTTTGGAATGTGGTATCCCCACACCCAAAACAACAACTTGGTGGACAGTAATTTCAAAACACATATATTTCTGTCTATTTCTTTTTCATCGTTTGTTACAGATAGACAGCAGTGGCGGAGCTATGCCCCCCGGGGGGCCTGGGGGGTCAGGGCCCCCCCAAATGGATGAGTGGCCCCCCAAAATGGATGAGTGGCCCCCCCCCCCACTGGCCCCCCCATTTCAGATTTGAAAATTTTCAGAAAATTATTGCAGCAGCAACAGTCGCTGGAACATGTCTGCCTAAATTTATGGCCTTCGCCGTCGCTCACTTATAGTTATACCCGATTTTTTCTAGAATGACAGATGCTCTTCGAAAAGTTATGAAGTATTTGGTAAATTTTGATTTCTTTATTTGAATATATCTAGCAATATGTGTACCGCGCGGAAACATTTTAGGGGGTGAGTGACATTTGCCCGAATATCAGGATCTAGATTTAACAATATTCCAAAGAAATCTCTTTGAAACTATTAGGCCTAATTAGGCTTATGTTTATTTAATTATCTGCTCGATCTGTTTTGCCTTTTTGCCCGAATCTTAGTGTTTCCAACATTTTTTTGGGGGAGGATGACCACTGTCTACCCCCCCCCCCCGTTCCAGTATGTATCTAGAGTTTCCGTGCAACATCTAAAATCAGGGTGTTTTGATGAAATCTTTCCGTCGCCATGGCTCAGTTAAAGGATTAATGCACCTTAGAATTTTTTCCAATTAAACAGATCTGATTTATAAGTGATTTGTACAAACTGCTCAATTTTTCATGTGTGCATGGAATTTCTCTACATTTTTGGTATTTGTGTCATTTGCACAAACTGCTACTACCTTTTAGCCTATTTGAGGAGTTGGGCAGATTTCCATCAAAAGGACCTTCATAAATTTTCGATTTAGACCTATGAAATCAGAAAGAGGACGTTCTTAGCAGGAATATACAGTATATACTGAAAACTTGGAAAGACAGTTATGAAAAAAAAGAGGACCATTTCAGTGCAAAAGATACTCTTTGTGACTCATGGTAATTATTGAGGTGTCATTGTCATACTTTTAATATAGGAACCATAGAATCTGTTCCATTAGTTTTTTGATAGGTAGTAACTGATTTTAGTGTAAGTATGAGATGTATGGTCATTTTGTTTATCACTCACAAAAGATAAGATGGTCAATATTGCTAAGGTGTTCGTAAAGAAGGCTTGTAACGCTGTGTCAATTTTTAGCCATGTAATGCCGCTAAAATGTCACAAAAATGCCGGGAAAGGTTGGCCCCCCCGGTTCAGACCCTGGCCCCCCTTGCCCTTCCCCCACTCATGGATTTCTGGCTACGCCACTGATATTAGACAGACTGTATGAATTTGTATCATAAATAGATCTATTTATTCATGCTATCTATAGCTTAAATTTGTTATGGAGAGATAGGCCTGGAGTTACATTTTATTATAAATATTGCTACATTGATGGATTCAATGTGCTTTTCTCTGGAACATATTGCCTGACATTTAAATGTGTTTTATGTGTAAAGTATTCATTTATTTTGAGTTTGTTCTTCTCATCTCATACATATCTCATTGTAAAATATTGTTCCATTTTTCATCTTGGTCGGTTACAGTCCATGACAAGCACTTGGTGTTTATTTTATTTGTTGTGTTCTATCCGACTTGAGAAAACAGTTTTACTTACTTACGTAGCTAGGCTAGATTTGATAGATAGGCAAGACAGGCCTGTAGATTTGATCGATCTGCAGATTGATCTATATATAGATCAGCAGATCAGCAGCACAGGGCTCAGTATCCATCCAATCTTTTCTTGTGCAGTTGCTGCGTGACCTGCGTCAATGACGCTGCTATTGACGCAGCACGCTCTGGAAGCTTTAATACTAAGTCTCTGACTTGTACCAATGTTTCGGAAATTTAATTTCCTACTTTTTGAGTTTCAGCTCTGTACGCCAATTATTTCTATGTGAAAAGTGCGTCCGAAGCAAAAGTTTGAGGTTGATGTCCAAAGTTTTGTTTACATGTTACATGTTTCCTGTCATTTCTCCATAAATCGACCTGAAAAAAATTATTATTTCAAGTATTCAACAGGTTGTCTAATGGTAAAATCTAGATGCTTCCATTTTTTTTAGATTTTTCAGAGCCATAAATCACCTGAAAACGATGCCCCAAAGATTCTGATCTAGAGGGGCCGACCAGAGAATAGTTGGGGGCGGGGGGCTATGGATTTTACCCCTGGACCGCAATTTAGTTTTTGCTGGCAAGCGAACGAGTGACAAACTTTTTTATCGCAATTTTAACATTACGGTATCCTAGCTACAGGTCGAAGCAAATTTTTTTTTCATGTGCTGAACAAACTTCTTTTTTCATTGTCAAGCGGAAACAAATTTTTTTTAAAAACAAAATGTCCATAGCTCCTGCTCCCCCCCCCCCCCCCAAAAAAGATCATCTGGTCGGCCCCTTATTTCACCCAAGAAAAGATGGCAACGGCCCAGACCTTGATATTCCAGACCTAGATCAGCATAGCTTTTTTAGATAGATCTATAATAGGGCTAATATACAAATGAATGGATAGGCCAAAATAGATTCTTTGATCTTTTTGCAAGGATTATTGAAAGTGATAGACAAGGATAATAGTAGTGCCTGTGGTGATACTGATGGTCTACTGATAGATCCCTCCCCCTCTTTCTGTACTAGTGCTGCCACCACGAATGCTCGCACTGCAGTCTGGCGCCATCTGTCAACTATGAAAAAATTCAATGGGCAACAGAAAGTGATCACGCGGTCAACAACACAGATCCGTATGAAGAGTTGTCAAGCCTCAATGAAACAACACTTGGCTCGGTAAATAGCAGTCTTATTTCTATGCCCGACTCGGTAAGATAATTACAAATAGTGAAAATTTAATTTTGATTGGCCAAAGTAAAGAAAGTTATGTGGGTGCAGAGTGAAATCACGCACATTGTGACTGACTGAATGATTGATTTATTCGGGTATGATTCACTTGAAAATGACTATATTTGGAAGAATGATTTTGTGACGTCATTGATTATACCATAGACTTGACGACGGACTCTGGCCTACATGACGTTATGTTGTTTTATCATGCGACCTCTCCAGTCATGGCAAGAATTTTAAAACTTGAATTTATGACGTCATGGCAACATCATTACAGGTGGCGTCATGAACAGACCAAGACTCGTTCCCAAAATCATGACGTGATCATGGCACAATTGAGCAAATTTTCTCACAATTTCATTTATCCATTGAAAAGCCAGGTAAATAGCCAGGGGCGGACTGGCCTATGTGGCAAAGTGGCAGCTGCCACGGGCCCATCCACTCAGGAGGGCCCATGCAAGATGCCAAAAAATTAAAATTACAAGAAAAGAGAAATTTTGCTTTAAGGTTCATGATTGTGTTTTAAAACGCTCACTGAAAAGGATAGCACCCTCTTATGTGGGGCCTCCCACCCTAATTTTGATAACAGAAAATCTAAATACAACAGGATTATTTTTTCTAAATATCGCCGATGTTAGGGATCTGGGGGCCCATTGAGTCATTTTGCCACGGGGCCCGAAATGCCGCCAGTCCGCCCCTGTTAATAGCGAACAAATTGCAGGCTACATTTACCTGAGCTAGTCCAGTTGCGACAGTGAGGTACCAGCCTCCAGAGGTGGCGGAACGCTTCGAAAAGTGGGGGGGGCACCGGGCTCCGGGGCAGCTCGTCTACGGTAATTTCAAGGAGAAAAAGGGGCATTTTATATATTTTTGGACCCAAAAGTGGGGGGGCACGTGCCCCCAGTGCCCCCCCAGCTCCGCCGCCTCTGCCAGCCTCACTATGTTCACCCTCCTGCAGGTGTACCCTCCTGCAGGTGTAGGTATAATATGTACACAAATCAGACTGGCTTGTCAGTCAGTGGTGGTGATTTTTTTTAAATTATCACCTCCAAAATTAACATGTTCTGCGAATAAAAAAAAAGCACTCGCATGCATTTGAAAACCTGTCAAAAATTAATTTTGAAAAAAAGAAAATTGAAATAAAAAATCCAGCACCGAGGAGGCAATAGTGCAACCTGCCTTAAACCTCTTTTTATTAAACTCACGATCCAGGAAAATCAAGTATCATGCATAAAACAACAGCAATTAAGGCCCTAATGCTAAAACATTTTACGCAATACATTATGCGATCACTCATCACTGTGTGCAATCAAATGGCAAAAGTAGCCCCCCCCCCCCCCAACAAAAACCTGGTCAGCCCCTCATCAGGGGAGATCCGGAAAATTCTGGTATGGGGCTCTCAGGCTAATCGCATTGCTGAGTGCATAGCTCGCGACTAAACTAGAGTGCATGCATATAAAATTGTAAAATAAATTAAAATTTTGGTCTGGTGGGGGGGGGGCAGGTTGTTACATTGCATCACGCAACCATTGATGCAGAGGTCACTGACCTTGTTTCACGGATCACTGTAAGCAGCGAATGAAACTGACTTGTCTGATAAATGTGTGATCAAGCAATCAGAATCTTATTACTGGACCTATATTTCGTGGTTTTAGCCCCCGATTTAGGCCAATTTTATTTTGGTCATTGGTTATCTTGTTTTTGACAATATTTCACAATAACAACAAATGACAAAGTAATAATTTATGCTAATTTAAATTCCGTTGATCGGCTTGCTTTGCATTACAGGAATTCGTGTTGAAGTAGTATAGACTTTGTGGCCTCCAGATCGAACCAAGCAATCAGGCTGTACATGGCGTATGGCAGGGCTGGACTGGCCCACCGGGACACCGGGAGAATTCCCGGTGGGCCGATGCTCTGGTGGGCCGATTGGAAAGAAAAGAAAAAAAAATCTGAAAAACTTGGTTCCCGTTTTCGCAACCCCGACATATTTGGTATCATTAGAATCGTCTTTGAAAGAGAATTCCAATGGTATCAAAGTCACTGACTTATTCTAGACCATTAGGCTCATAATCTTTGATTAAGTTGGTTTCAATCATTTGTACTAAGAGATCATTCATATATTTTTTCCATGGCCCTAAAAAGTGCCTTTGTGGCCCATACATATGTGTCAGATCAGTGAATCAGCACTTTAAAAAAGCAACCTTTATCTGCGACAAAATCGTATGTCACCAGCCCCTATTATTGTGGGTTTTGTAAAAACCAACAAAAAGCATAGGCCTACATGTTGCTCCAATACAAAAAAAGTAGTTTGGCATTGCTTTACGAATGAAGAAGAAAGTTTGTCGCTGGAGTAAATCGATGCCCCCCCCCCCCTCCTGGACCGGAACATTATGAGTTTGACTGCTAACTGGGCCGCTGTCCACTGAAATTTCCAGGGCCGATTTTCTCCCCCAGTCCGCCCCTGACGTATGGTAAAAAGCTACTCATGTGAGGCCAATCTCCATTCAGTTTTATGTGGTCAAAGAAGCTGCAAAAAAGACACTGTTTTTATCAGCTTATTTCTGGAAATTGCAAGCTTGAACACACTAAAACTGTAATAGCTGCAGGCCCACGTATATGATACAACGGCAGAGGATAGATGCTGCATCTATGATTCAATTGGATCACATTTGACCATGCCAGACCGCAATATGCTATTTGAATATTTGAGCAATTAGCCAATTATTGAAGGTAAATTTTATGAAGATTGGTGACTTAAATTCATAATTTAATTTTCTGTTCTTCATTGCATCTATCTATCCATCTATCTATAGATCTATCTATCTATCTTAGACTATCTATCTATCTATCTATCTATCTATCTATCTATCTATCTATCTATCTTTCTATCTATCTATCTATCTATCTTTCTATTTATCGATGTATCTTTCTTTACTTCTCTTAATCTTTCCATTTAAACCTTCAATGATATCTGACCATCTGTCTATGAATCTGCTGAAATAATTTTCTCAGAAGCTCGCAGTGGCGTCAGTGTAGGTGGGGCTGGTGGGGCATTTGCCCCACCACTTTTTGGCCAAAGTATACATGTTTCTGAATAAAGAAAATTTTAATTTTTCCCCTGACATCTTCCACGAAGGTATGACTACTATTTGCCCCACCACTTTAAAATGAAACTGACGCCCCTGGAAGCTCGTCAAAATGCGGTCTGAGATGTTCAAATATGGATACACTTTACAGGTGTCAGTCAAGCTCATAATCCAAAGTTAAAATTGTCAGCCAATCAACGTTTTAGTGCTACAGAATACCAGATTATTTACTGCAAGAGACAAAATTACTTTATTTCACAGTTATGATGTGTCTTCCACACTTGCTTTGTCGGTTCAATTTACAGCTTTGTATGTTGATATCTGTGTACAGCAGTTTAGATTAATCATTGGAATGAACAGTGTTGCTACCACACGTCATGTGGGCTTCCATACGTAATGTAATGTATTTTTTTGAAATGATAATTATTGAAATGATAATTACTCTATTATTCTCCATCTCCGGACTCCATGCTCAGTGGGTATTGTTTCTTAAGTAATATGCCCTCTTACCAGGGCTAAAATTTTGAGATTTATCTTGATATTTTTAACCCAGTATTGAAAATTCAAATTTCGCTGGAGCACTCCTCAATGAAAGCCAACAAGTCAACTTCAACGCGAATTCCTGCAATATTATGGTTCATAGATTTCAGTAAACATTTTTCTGCATTCCACTGCCATATTGTTCTCCGGATCAACCTATATATAGATCATGTATGAAAATTAGCACAACTTCTTGTACATGTTACATAGATTACAAATCCAAAATTTCAAGGCAACATCTCATAACTCTTGCCATAAAAAACAAATATATATATAGGCCTATACTTAAACAATAATTTTTCAGTTCAGGCGAAAAATCATTGATTTGAGACATCTGTTTTAGTTCTATGGCCACAGCTGACTAAGCCTAAGGACCTAAAATACCAGAAAAAAATGCCCCCTTTTTTTCTTCTTTTTTTTCTTCATAAATCTGTCAATTGCAGCTCTATGAAAGTCACAGATGATGTATAGAGTACCGTTACATACTGTATAGGCCAATGTCACTGGTTTAGTTAAAATAAAATTCAGGGCATGCATACAGATTTTATTGCTACAACTATACATAGGCCTATATATATATATTTTTTTTTTCACAAGCTTCATGTTAGAGTTTTGTTAAACAAGAAATACCTGTTAGATAATAGGGCCTGGATAAAGTTTGATTATTTTAAAAATATGCCTTGACATCTGACTGACAAGCCACACGATCGCAACAAGAAGGCAAAGGGCAGGCTACTGGGGGTACTGCAGCGTGATAATTATGATGCAACTTGCATGGCCCACCTGTCAGAACACCAGTGGCAAAGACCAGCCTGCCAGCTGGGCTGCAGGGCAAAGAGCACTTGACTGACTTGACGTGACGTCACAAGTTTGTTTCTCGCCATGACCGGTGAGGGCGCTTACCAAAATAAACATAGTTGACGTCACATATATAGTAAAACTAGAAAAGCCCACTGGGTCACACACTGTTGAGATCTAAATTCACATGTTTATCTACAGTGGCGGATACAGGGGGGGGCCTAGGGGGCACGGGCCCCCCCAGACCACTGAGATTAACAATAGTATTTTGAAGAAAATACGCTGCAACGCGGGCCCGCGAATGCCAAAACACGCTCGGGCCCCCCCTAGATGACGCTGTCCGGATCCGCCACTGATCTAAGTAAAATTATCAAGTGATAATCTGGTGACAGACGGGCATCACAATGTTTAAATGTGGGGTAATTGTCATGTTCATCAATTTTACCCCCTTGTCCTTGTTAATCATGTGATCTTCATGTGCATTGTCAGCTGGGTGACTTGATGCAGTGACCTGAGTTGACTACTTAATTGAGTCTACTTTAATATAATTTAGCCAACATATTTTACTTGGATTAAAGCCCTTTCACAATGACGTAAAGGCAAGCAAGGAACGGCAGATTTGTGCACTGTTAAATCCGCCACATTTAGTATGCAAATGAACTGGAATTGGACTGCTGGTGATTGGTGGATGATTACTGGTTTCCAAAAAATCTAACATACATGTGACGTCACGCCAAGTGCTCTTTATCTCAATGACGTCATGCTAGACCTGTTCAAAAAAGACTTTTTATTTTATTTTGATGAGGATTGCAGTGATTCCCATTCTCTAAGCTCTAGAATGACCAAATATGACATTTTTTTCAATTTTGGACATTAGGAATGCCTGCCTCATGAGCCATAAAGTTTATATGTTTAATTTAGTAAAAAACGCCTAAAATATTAGAGGGGGGTGTCATATTTTGCCTCATATCTTCACCAGTCTTAACTGTAGAGCAACATGGGTAGTATCATGTGAAAGCTGGTGAAATTGTCTTTCATTGGACACCAATATATATTGGTTTTTTAGATGACTTTAGTTGTCTCCAAAGCAGAAATGCGTAAATTTTAGTGTAAATTCTGACGTTGGGCAATACATTTTACCTCATATGCTCATTAAAAATAACCATCAGACAGCATGAGTTGCACCATATGAAAGCCTGTAAAATTGTCTTCAAAATGACACCTTTTTAGAATTATTTGGACAATTCTTGTTTTCTTTAAAGGTCTTATTACTTAATTTAAATGAATTAACTGTCTGTTCAAATTTATCGACATAGCGTATTGATAAGAAAACTATCTAAATTTGGTGCCTTATTGAATTATTTTATTGATTTTGTTTTTATTTGCAATATTCAACAAATTAAATTTACCATGCATATTTAACAAATTCAATTTATCATGTCTTTAATGTCTTTCTATTGAGAAAATCCATTGCTGAATGCGAGGAGAACATAAATCAAAATTAGTGGCAAAGTTGATAATGCGATTCACAACAGTGAGTGTCTCCTTGTCACATTTTTGTAGCCAAGTATACTGCTTATGTCAGTAAACACATTAAAAACCTGACATTTTAAATCTCAATATGCTAGAGTTGTCAGTATCATTTGTAATCATAATCTAAAACCACATTTAAGTGAACTTCTGCTGTCGATGAATGAATAATGACATGAACATCCACAGGTCACTGTCATGGGTCTTTTATCCTTAGTTTAAAAAGTAATCATGGACATCTGAGGATAGACCGGAAAAGGTAATGGGAGATAAGGCTACATCTTATGTAAAATTATAAGCTATTTTTGGAATTTGTAGAAAACAACTGTTGGCCACTGGTAAAAATTAGAAACATTAAAACATCAGGTTTGACATAGTCACGATAGTGTGACAAAATGAAGCTGCAGCACAGGCAACCTATGGGAGGCAGCAAATTTACTTGATGAAGCATTGAACTGTTGACAGAAAACTGGTTTGTCAGTTTCATACCAGCCATACTGGTTGTTAACAAAGATGAAAATGATGAGCGCAGTACGCACTGTTGACTCAATTTGACTCGATCCAACTTGGCCTATGAAGTGAAAAAAAAAATCAGAATAATAAATATGGATAACAATTATTATCATTGCAAGAACTTGTCAAGACTGAAACTGTGAAACAAGCAATTCCAGAAAATGATTTGTTTCTAATCAAAGTCTTTGACAGCCAAAATTTCTTTGCTTAAGAATGTTCCTTCTTGTCTGAGAGCCTGAAGTTTATGACAAATATATACCTCAACCGAGAGCAACTTGGTTAGAACATGATAAGTACAATGTCAAGACTGACTTGCTTAATGTCTGTTACATTGACAAAACATTTTGCTGAATTTACTCTCAGCTACCTTGAACAAGTTGTTGTAGACATATATCGATGTACTTTGTTACCCCGCCTTGACTTTCTTAATTAATATTTCTGTTGCTTGTATTAGGCCCTCTTGTTCAATGTAAGTATAGGTTTTTCACCATGGGAGAGGGAACATGTGATTTATCAGCCAAGGGCTTTAGCCCGGTGTGTGATAAACACATATTCCTGATCCCATGGTAAATAACCGGCTTATACCATGAGACAAACACTGAAACGGTCAAAAACGAGACAATAAGTGGACTACATAGAGTATGGGTTTTATTGCAATGAAATACAGGCTTGTGTTTGGCTGATAGAGGTGTTGGAAGATGTAATTATGTATATCAGAGCATTAGAACTTGTACATAATGCCAAGCCGTGGGTGATTTTACATTGTACTGTGTACTGTTGTCAATATTAGGCCTATGTTAAATCTTTTGAGTTGTAAACCACAAACGTGATTCGGGTGATATAGTCATTATTTATTTTGCAACACAAGAATGATACTTCTTTGACATGGTAAATTTAATGTGTTAAATGTTCCAATTCTATGAAGGCAACACAAAATGACAATAATGTTCTGATCAATGCACTATGATGATAAATTGAAACAGACAGACAGCTGCTTAAAATTGAGATACTAGGGCTAAATCGCTTCAGTGACAACAATATTGATGTAAATAAACATAAATGTAATGTCAATTTAAAGACTATTTAACAGGCTTTCATATGGTACCACTCATGCTGTCTGATGGTTATTTTTAATGAGCATATGAGGCAAAATGTACTGCCCAACGTCAGAATTTACTCTAAAATTTGCACATTTCTGCTTTGGAGACAACTAAAGTCATCTAAAAAACCAATATATTGGTGTCCAATGAAAGACAATTTCACCAGCTTTCACATGATACTACCCATGTTGCTCTACAGTTAAGACTGGTGAAGATATGAGGCAAAATATGACACCCCCCTCTAATATTTTAGGCGTTTTTTACTAAATTAAACATATAAACTTCATGGCTCACGAGGCAGGCATTCCCAAAGTCCAAATTGAAAAAAATGTCATATTTGGTCATTCTAGAGCTTGGAGAATGGGAATCACTGCAATCCTCATCAAAATAAAATAAAAAGTCTTTTTTGAACAGGTCTAACGTCATGCCCTATTAAGGTTGCTAGGCAACTCAACGTAGCATAACAGAGCCTCATGATGGCGACGGTTACCTGATTACGACGCATGCGCATAACAGACTATCAACATGATGCTCAAGGCTGGATTTTCAAAACTGCTGCAGCACATGAAAAGATGGAAATAACAAATTTAGGGTCCGTTGAACTACCAAAAGTGCCTCTGGTGCCTCTTTGGGACAATGTAAGTACCCTGTGCGAATTTGGCAGTCGTAGGCCACCCAGATTCCTCAATCCTAAAGGTGAAAGATATGTGGCTCAAGAACATGAACTTTATTAAGATAGATACTCGGAGTCCGACATCCATTTTTGTATCTGGGATTATACAAATGTTTTGATGACGCAATCAACACTTGACGACGATGTTGTTTTGGTGATGCAAAAAGTAGTGAAATACACTAAAAACGTAAGTTTTACGGTGTGTCTCATCTACCAATAGTACCATGCGAACTAAAATATAGCACTGATCTGACAGCCTGTATAAAACAATGCATGTGACTTGGAGGATTGGCACTGGCATCAAGTAGTCAGGAACTAATCCACGAGTGGTGCTGCAGTGCTATTTTGTGACGTCACGCCGACTCACGGCAATGGGGATTGGTCAACTCGCCAGGGGAAAACCCGCCAGGCCCACTACCCGCCAGTTGACTTCCCGCCAGTCCCCCAACTCGCCAGGTTACCTATTATTGCCCCTTGTTTATTGTTTAATTTAAATTTAAATAGAAGTGCTGATGTTGTTTGCGGTTTTTAATCAGATTGTTTTCATTAATTAGACCTATAGCCTATAGACCTGCACTGAATATTTCGATTTTTAAGCATCAGCTACAACAGTAGCTGATCGCTTATTACAATCCTCCGTTTCCATGCCGGCAGGCAGTTTTTACCTATCGCCGATGATTTCTCTGTCAATCTACCAAGTAAACCTACCAAACACTTCCCG
Organism: Platynereis dumerilii; assembly: GCA_026936325.1. Taxonomy (NCBI): domain Eukaryota; kingdom Metazoa; phylum Annelida; class Polychaeta; order Phyllodocida; family Nereididae; genus Platynereis; species Platynereis dumerilii. Next base: position 20,455,749 of record JAPTHN010000013.1, read on the forward strand.
AGTCTTTATTAGCACCTAACCACAAGACAGGGTTATATTTCAGACATACAGAATGCCTATTTCTTCTGATTCAAGACATTTTATTTCACTCCCAATCGCGCACGACCTTCTTCGTCCGCCATTTTTTCTCAACTGGATTCGGCCAACTTCGGCGTCTGACGAAAACACCCGAAGTTTCAAATGCTATTTCTTGCGATTCTAATTTGCCGATTTTAAATATTTCCTTCTTTACACAGTAACTTTATACACTATCAAAACCATTTACACCCGTTTTAATAATTGGCAGCGATTTATTAAAAAAATATATAAAAATCTGATCGGCCAATCAGATCACGGCATCTCTGGGATTCCAATATGGCGGACGTGAGGCACAACAAATTATGTTTGCTGTCAAATTTTAGCTGCACTGACCACATATGGCCTTACACATGACTGACAGGTATTCAAACTTATCAAATGAGGCATTTTCCCGTAACTTCCTGCAAAATCCGTTTTACGAGCACTATTTTCGCGCTACTTTTCATGCACAACTTGTTAAACTGCAAAGTGTCCTAATATCGCCCACGCAATAGATCGTAGATTGTTTTCCAAAGCAGCTGAGGAAGACAGCAATTAGCTGTGCTTTTGATGTCAGGGTGACCAAGATGGCAATCAAACCATGTTGATTGCAATTCAATCTGGTGTGCCTGGCTTTTTTGACACCTCAGCAGGTCATTTCACCCCTTTGGTCAAGTGCTATTGACATTGTATTGTCACCTGACTTAGATGAAATGTCACAGCTGAGCTGACAGTTGAAGTGCAATTGACAATAAGCCTCATTGATTCAACTGAGTGTTATATAACTTGTAATTTAATAAATGATCAAAGTCAAAGATAATAAATAGGCCTTCTATAATTATACAGACTGGCCTATTTTACAGACTTGGTATATTTTTTTGGAAATACATTTTCTTGTTTCAAAGCTCATAAATTATTTGAAAACCCAATCAATTGAGTTGAATTAGACCATAACTTATACAACTATTAGGTGTGCAGTTATGGCAGATCCCATTTTGAAAGCTCAGGTGAATATCAGTTTTTTTGATGACCATTTAGTTGTTGTTTTCCTTCTTCTCGTGTGTGACCACAGACACCATGTGATAAACAGAAATTACAAATATTCCATATCTCCTCTGAAGTCACTCAACTCATCATTTTGAGGGCTTTCACTTCTCCAGCCTGGGTTAATAGAAATTATGCTTAGCAGATTTGGTGACATTGCATAAAATTGAAGTTCCTGAGTATCCTACCACAATGGATAGTGATACTCCTATCATTTTATTTAACATATCAGATCATTCACATTTTAAGCATTGTTTATTTCTACAGCTGATGCTTTACATGCTTTGCATGGTATTTTATATTATAGCCACTGTATATTTCGATTAACTGACTATTTAAGATATTGTTTAAGCCTAAATAATATAATCCAGCTATTTAAAACGGAAATCTGGTTAAAAGTAAGTCGATCTTTCATGCACAAAATTGCGGAAATTGGGTATAGGGTAATGTTCTTTGAGTCGGACACTTTTGATTCTAGACATTTTAGAAAGAGGTATCTTGTTTGGTTATTGATTGTCAACCAGGCCCTCAAATTAATCGTTTTTACCAAATCTAAAGGAAAATTAACAATTGGCACAACACAAGAACTAAATTAGTGGCTGAATTTCTGAAATAAGATATGACATGGGGTATCTTTTAGTCGGACAGCTGTGTTCTAAAAACATGATATCAAATATACATGTGCTTTAGAGCCTTCCCTTTCAACAAAAAAGCCCATATTACAGCAAAAAATAAATTAAGCTTACTTCTATCTGATTGACACAGATGCTGAAGTTAGGTCAATACCATAGACCAGAAAAAGATACCTCAAACATGACAAATTTCCACTATAATTTATAAATTTCTGACACAGACCTGAGAGAAAAACGGGTTTTTAACCCCATCTGTAAAGCCATAAAAAACCCACTATGCTTGTTTGGATCATGCAGATATTTTGGGTATAGATAAAGGAGGTCCTAAGCTAAAGATTGGTACCAAATTTATAGGGTTAGGAGCCCTCCATTGGCCAATACAGCCCAACTAAAAGTGTCCGACTTAAGGTGTCACCCCTAAAGGGTCCGACCCAAAGAACATTACCCTAGGGCCTAATCAAGAACTTCAAAGCGATTTCATGACCTGAGTGTAAGTAGCTAGATGATTGATTTCATATCTTTTCAATACACTTTTGCTATCAAATTATTGAGTGAAAATTGAATTGAAAAAAATTAACTGAATGAAGCCCAATATTGCTGATTTTAACGTTTTAACATGTTTAATGCTATTTAATTTCAGTGCATATTATGTACTGAGTAGGCCCTATTTTTTCCCCTCTTTTAATGTTGTTACTTTTATTTCGTTCATATGGGAAAAACTGATGACGCAATCAAAAAAGTTTGTGAATAAATTTATCTATTATTCTATTCTATTCTATGAATCTATAATATGTTTACCAATTGATATGTATTGGCATTAAGGCACCACTTAAACCCCCTCAACTGGTTTTAAATAGGCCCTTAAAAGCATTTTTTTTTTTGTCTCAGTTCGTTTTGATCAATACAAAAAACAATTAAAAGCGCAAATTAACTTTAAATTCCATCATATTAATTTTTCTTCCTTTTTTCACTGTTTCTAATTGTTAAACAAACATGGTTATCACTACAATAACTTGACACGTTTTCTTTAATCATTTTTAATGCAATCGATTGTTTAATCAAACAAGCAGTATCAATGCAGTTCAATTAAACTTAACACCTTTTGACAACAATGAAAAAAAAAATCAGAACAGCTTAGGCCTACCCTAGACTGCATGTTCCTGCCTGCATCATGTGCATGTCACTAATATTTTATTTAAAAAAAAAATCAAATAGACTTTTTATTAGAGGCCTACATAATTTATTCGTTCATTGAAATTTCATTACTTTCTACATCGTGCTGGCTATATATATAACATGTATAATTATCACAACACGCACAGGGACATAGATCTATCTTTCTTTTGAGCAGTCGTTGTTTAAAGTCTTTTTAAAATATTTGCAAAGATAATAATTTTATAATTGCCTCATTGCCAGTTATTGGCATACATGTACCTTGTCAGAAGTTCAATTAACCAGGGTAATAGATAAATAAGCTTATATTCCGTCTTTATTTACTCAAGTCTTTCTTTCCTTTGCAAGTTTAATTATTGACTGAACTACAGATAGATAGATAGATAGATAGATAGATAGATCACGAATTCAAAGCAAATGTTGCATTACTTGGGAGCAGGACGTTTTTTGACATAAAGTGACGACTTGACCCATGACCACGCCAATTGTGGCCATTATTTTGGTCACATCATGAAATATATAGTAACATGAGCAGCCGTCATATGAAATTGCTTGAAAATTGGCAAAAAACGGCGCTAAAACATCGCGAAAACGTGATATTCACATTGCAAAACGGCTGATCTACCTGCAGGTGTTTGTATTTCTGCTTTGGGCCTTCTGGAAGCTGCGGAATCGGGCTAAATGTTAGTTCGCATGTTAGATGAGACAGACTGTAGTTATTTATTTGTTACAGTTTGTTGAAATAATGTCAGGGAAACGATTCCCCCACGTTAACCACTAAAAAACAATCATTTTTCAGTTGCCAAAATATGGTCATTTTCACGGCCCGCTATAGTGAATTTTTTCCATTTTTTCAGAAATTCATGCATGTTACAAAATTAAAAGGGTATGTTTCGCTTTAGCGGGCCGTGAAAATGACCATATTTGGAACTATAGATTTGTGACGTCATGTCATTGTTTTAGCTGCAAAATGTTTACAGTGTATGGGGTGGGGTACTTGACGCAATCAGCACTTGACGACGATCTTATTTTGGTGACGCAACGAAGTACGAAGTTAATTAAAAAAGTAAGTTTTAGACCAGATTTAGTTATGAATTGTTGAAATAGTGTCACGGCAACTAACTGGCGGGGGTGTGGGGGCAGCAACCCCCACGTGAACCACTAAAAAACGATCGTTTTTGAGTTGCCAAATATGGTCATATTGACGGCCCGTTAAAGTGAATTTTTTCCGAGGTTGGGACGGGGCAGGTTGGACCAGCATGGCCGAGGCACGTTGGACCATTATAAACTGGATTGACTGACAAAAAATAATAGGCAAAATGCCAGCTGTGTAATTTCTAACATTAATAGAGCACCTGATCAATTCCTGTACAATATGAGGGTGAAATCAATTCAGTTGGCTAATTTTCCAGCCCTTCTAGCTGAAAATAGACTTAGTAAAGTTATCTGGGTAAATATTCCGATATAATCATTCTGCAATGACACACAACATCTATCTCATGGAAGACTCAGACATATGGTACCAAATTTTGCAATTTTCAGCATTCCTGAAATTCTGAAAACTAAACAAATCAGCAGATAGCTTCAGTTTCCCCCCACTGATTGCATTGAGAGTTATATCATTGGCGCCGGCAGATCATTAGATCTGCCAGTTCCTATGTTTTGAACTTGTCACATGTTGTCGTATCATAGAATGAACTCTTTGCTCTGCCTCACTTGGCCTTCTCTCCTACACAACAAATAGATCTACACCTTGTTGCTTGTGCTTACTCTTTTTTTAAAAAGGGCCTGTATTTCAACATGCCTGCTGTTTTCAATCCAGTTGAGTGATGCTAGGTTTCTTAAAAATACTCCAGATAACCTCAAGTGACCTTAAAGGTGCAGATTTACCCCTTATCCAGACGACTCTTGATGACAGATCCTGTAACTTTGCAATGAGTTAACTTTTATCCCACCCTTTTCCACAAGATTACATGACAAATTGTATGTTCTTATATAACAACGGTCCCAGCTCAGAGGCCTGGATTTCAACTTTGACCTGACTCTTGAGTCAGGACTGTGAGTCAGGACTGTGAGTCGGGACTATGAGTTGGTGCCGTGATCGTGCAGAAACATAAATGATGTTAAAAAATGTAGAATTTATATAATAAGGGACCGTTCAGAATTTATGACTGGGGGGGTGGGAGTTTTGCTGGAACTTCCCGTCAAAAATTGATACCCCCCCCTTTGAGTTTCATGTGGATTTTTAGTACCCCACCCTTAGGTTTCACGCGTATTTTTAGAACCCCCCCTTCAACATACAAAGCAATACACACTTATGTACTCTTATACATGGCCATGCGTACAGATTCGCGTCATTTCGCGGACTTTTGCGCGTAACAAAGCCAAATAAAATGAGTTTATGCGTTTTTTTAATATCTTTTCTTTGTTAAAGTTTCTAACCCCCCCCTTGGAAGTGTTGTCAAAAATTAATACCCCCCTTGAAACATGTGTGAAAAGTTAGTACCCCCTCGGCCAAAACTCCCACCTCCCCCAGTCATAAATTCTGAACGGTCCCTAAAGTAATTTTGACTGATTATTCCAGGAAGCTGCAAAACAGTGGCTTCATTATTTTAATTTCCATACTAGGTCAAAGTGGTTTGGCTGAAGCGACTCCGTGAATCTGCCACAAATCTAGCGGAAGACTCAGTCAAAGCTATGTTATGACTGAGTCTTCCGCTCAAAAATGGAGGATGACTAAGCCAAAACATAGCTTTGACTGAGTCTTCCACTAGACTTGTGGCAGATTCATAGAGTCAGCTTCAGTCAAACCACTTTGACCTTTTTAGCTTGAACAACAAACAACTTTTTGGAGGGAATAATTCAACGGAAGACTCAGTCAAAGCAGGTTTAACTGTTTTTTACCTCATAAGTTCCCATTGTGCAACTCAGATTCTGTTGTGGAAGACTCAGTCAAACCATAGAAACCTAGTTTTACATAAGGCTAACATTTCAATTTTCTTAAATGATGCATCAACATAAAAGGTTAAATCAGTTTGTATGTTAACATGACTGATTGTCCTCTTTATTATGGAGACTAGGTCAAATAAATTGAGTTGAGTGAGATGAGCCATGAAAGATGTCAGTTTTTCATGGAAAAGTGTTATAAAAAAGGGTAAAATGTCCCAAAATAGAGTGTTTGAATGAGTGGTGTGTGGTAGTAAATAAACTTAGCAACATTAAAAACGCACACATTGTTGAACAGCTTAAAAACTAACATGTTATTTAGATATTTCCATAAAACTTTACAATAATGTTCGTTAACATCTCTTGTGAAAGTCCAGATAATTTCATAAAGAATGGATATGAAACGGCTGAATTAGCCCACTTTTACTGCAACATGTCCAAAAACCAACATCACAACCAATGCAAATTGGTTCAAAATCAATTTCATGTAAAGTCTGGCCAACTCAATATTTGGAGTTTGGAAATAATCATGGTGGTCACTCATGCTTTTTTAACCGGCCAAAGGCCGGTTAATAGAGGAGCGCTTAAACAGATTTTTGGTGAAATGGGACTCTTGTCCACTTGTCCATGTGTCAACTTGTGCACTTGTCCACTTTCCTTGCCCCTCTGAACACAGTGCTGCAACCCAGTGAGCAATGGGGCCCAATGACAAATATGGACCTGCCCATTATGAATGGGGGATTCAGTTAGCTGTATGGGGTTACCATGGTTACAGGTGCATTTCAAACAGCTGCAGCCAGCAGTGGGCCTGTGAGCCTCATTGGAGAACGTGCCCCTGTGTCAGGATTGCTTAGAATTCCAAAGCACTGTGAGAGTCAAATCATTTCAGTACTTGTGTTTTAAAATAATTGTTCATGCCTAGATGAGGCATGGTTGCTCAGTGGATCATTATGTTTGTTTAACACTTGGCATTGTCTATTTCTTCACCAGCTTTCTGTACAGTACTATGATGTAGTTATGTAACATTGCCAAATTATTCCTGCAGTGTCTATCAACAGCCATCCACTAAACTCCCCCAAGATACCAGGGCCTTTCTCAGTGCATTTCTCATTCTGACAGTATACTTTGACAAACTTTATCATTACAGCCTGTAAATTTGATATGCATAAAATGAGTGTTGCTTCCCACAGATTTTGGCACTCTGTGACTGTGAGTCATAATAACTGATGAAGTGTCATCTTCCAAAATTTAACATCCATGGGAAACATAGAGGCTGTTTGATTAGTCATGATGAAGAGAAGGCTATTTGATTTGTCATGTGACTGATCTTAGAGTAAAATTATCGTGACAAATCAGCAATATGATGATTCACGAAGAGCCATTTTCACAGTGCAACAGCCCACTCTGTTTGGATATCAGTTTTACAGACTGTAAACTAAAGTGGTGTTTTAATTGTAGTCTGCAGAAAAGGTTGCAAAAAGACGCTTGACACCACACATAAACGGGCCTGTAAAAATTCTGACGGTCCTGTAAACCAGTTTTTACCAGCCCGCATGCCTTGTTAAAGGTCAGAGCGAGTTTTAAAGGCTGTTAGTATTTCACTTGGATTTATGAAATTTGGGATAGGGATTCACTTTGGGGTCTCTGTCAAAATTTTTTGCAAAAACCCAAGATGGCTGCCAAAATGGCCACCATATTTTGAATTGCCCACTGTGACCTTAGTATTTCACTTAGATTTATGAAATTTGGTACAGGGATTCACTTAGGGGTTCCCCTCAAAAATTTTTGGAAAAATTCAAGATGGCTGCCAAAATAGCCACCATATTTTAAAATACCCACTGTGATTTTGGTATTTCACTTACATTTATGAAGCTTGGTACAGGAATTCACTTAGTGGTTTCCCTCAAAATTTTTGGAAAAGTCCAAGGTGGCTGCCGAAATGGCCACCAATGTTCTGAATTGCCCACTGTGACTTTAGTATTTCACTTAATTTAAGCAATTTGGCATAGGCATTCACTTAGGGGTTCCCCTCAGAAATTTTTTGGAAAAATACAAGATGGCTACCAAAATTGCCACCATATTTTGAATTACCCACTGTGACTTTTGTATTTCACTTAGATTTATGCAATTTGGTAAAGGGGTTCACTTAGGGGTTCCCCTCAGAAATTTTTATAAAAATCCAAGATGGCAGCCAAAATGGCCACCATATTTTGAATTGCCCACTGCGACTTTATTATTTGGTTTGGGGATTTGCTTAGGGGTTCCCTCATACATTATTAGAAATTTCCAAGATGGCTACCAAAATGGACGCCATATTTTGAAGTGCCCACTGTGACTTAAGTAGTTCACTTACAATTCTGAAATATGGTATAGGCATTTGCTAAGAGGTTCCCCACATAGTTTTTACCTTCAGCGAACGAAGTTCGAAGAAGGTATTGTAATCACTTGGGTAAAAATGCTGTCCGTCCGCCGGGCGGGCGGGTGGGCGGGCGGGCGGGCGGTCGGGCGGCGGGCGGATAGATCGTTTCCGGCCCAGCACTCGGCCTCTATTGAATGTATGTGGATGAAAGTTGGTACACATCTAGCCTGTATGGTCTAATTGTGCCTTTTGATGGTCTGACGAAAAGATCTCAAATACTTTTTGAAATAATTAACAAAATAAAAAAAATAATTTTTTTCGTTTCCGGGCCAAGGCTCGGTCATTATTGCATGTGCATGGATGAAATTTGGTACACATGTGGCCTATATGGTCTTGTTGTGCCTTTTGATAGTCTCATTGACAGATATTCTACTATTTTTGAAAAAATTAGAAAAAATATAAAACATGGGTTTTTTTTGTTTTTTGGGGCTAAGACTCGGCCTCTATTGCATGTACATGGATAAAGTTTGGTACACATACGGTCAATATGGTCTAGTTGTGCCTTTTGAAAGGTCTGATGGAAAATATTATATACTTTTTGAAATATTGAAGAAAAAAAAAATTTATTGTTTGTTTCTGGCCCAACATCCGGTCACTATTCCATATACATGGATGAAGATTGGTAAACATATGGCTTATATGGTGTAGTTGTGCCTTTTCATGGTCTGACAGATGGCTATTCTACAGTTTTTGTAATATTGAGAGTGATATTTAGAATAATTTTTTATATATTGGAGCCAAAACTTGCCCACTATTGCATATACAGTAATGCAATTTTCTAAACAAATCACCTATGCAATGTAGCAGTGCTTTTTGATGCGTATAACACTTCACGAATAATTGGAAAAACTTCACAAATTTATAACAGTGTTATATTTTTTGGTTTTCAACCGACACCTCATAACCTATACTTTGTACATGCTTGAAACTATGCCATAATATGAGTAAATTAGTCCAATAAGGTCTTTCCCTGATTTTACAAATCCTGGCAAGCTGATGGGAAGATGGCAGGGCAGCAGACAAATAGAGATAATTGAAGGCCACTACTCGACCGCTATTGCATACCTATAAGCGAGGTATATTTATTGCGAGTGGGAACACCCTCATGCGACCACAGATTACACCTCCACGCGCGTGGGAAGCGTGGGCCTGCTAGATATTGTACAGCCACGCGCGTGGATGTGCATTCACTCGCACGCGTGAGGCTTGGCTATGCCATCCAGCGCACCTAATAGCATGCATGGCTATGCAATGCAGTGCACCTTAATACTCCCACGCGGCTAATATTGATCACTCAGAAGTGCTACTGACCACATATTCACAAAGCTGGAATGTGTCATCCAGCGCACTCTTGAAAGTGTCATCCAGCACACTACTGATGGTGTCATCCAGCACAACATTTACAAAAATGCATAAGTTCCACTGATAGGTTAGCAATAATATATTATTTACAATATTTCTATCTATCTATGTATCTATCTATGTATCTATCTATGTATCTATCTATGTACCTACCTACCTACCTACCTACCTACCTACCTACCTACCTACCTACCTACCTATCTATCTATCTATCTATCTATCTATCTATCTATCTATCTATCTATCTATCTATCTATCTACCTACCAACCTACCTACCTACCTACCTACCTACCTATCTGTTTTGTAATTAACATTCTAATTTTTCAAAGGTGCTGGATTACACATTCAAGAGTGCGCTGGATGACACTCCGACCCCTTCTGAGACTGAAATTAAAAGCATGAGGTCTGGTTACAATAGGCTGTCAGGAGTAGCAGGCCCAGGAGCATTATAAGATGCGCTCACTCGCAGCATCAGGAGTGCACTGCCACGAGTGCCATGTATTGCATAACCACTCGAGGTCCTAGTTTTCACCCCCAAGAGTGCGAGGGATAGCAGGGCTAGGTGTGCGCTGTGTAACACACCCAGGAGTGCGAGTGATAGCATCCCCAAGAGGAAAGGTGCGCTGGAACGCACATTCAAGCGCATGAAAGTGCGCTCAGTAGCACTCTTGAATATGGCAAATGTGACAATAAATATATATGTATAAGCAATTTCGTAAACGCATCAATTTTATGATATTATTGTAATCTTCTAAAGGTGTTATTCGCTGAAGGTTTGCTGCTGCGCAGCCTATGTTTATGGCTTGCAGCAAACACTATCAGTCTGGCAATCACTGCTCAATACAAAACAATCCATGTAATAATATATAAATCCCCCCGTTCATGATTTCAATCCCGAATATATAATCGCCAAAGGCCGGTTTTGAATCCATGGATTCTTGTTATGGGATTTTGGGAGTCTTGGGTTGATTTTTCTGTCATGTTGGTGTTTTTCAAATTTGTTTGTCACGTCGTTTTCAACACTTTTGCAGCATAAGCATCGGCAATTATCTTGTTTTTGGTCAAATTTTGAGCTGGAATCTTGTTGGACATCTGTTTTGATCAAGTCAAATCAATAATAAAGTGATAGCATAAGTACTCTACTCCCCTATCCCTTTTTCAATTTTGCAAATTCCGAATTTGACATAATGCCAAAAAAGCATTTCTGGTTCCTAGAAATATCCATGGATCCTGTTCAAACGTTCACAATCTATAGTTGAGTAGCTAATCTGCGTATTTACCAAGTTACATCAAGATAAATCGGGTGCTTCTGAAGTTATGATACTTTGAAAATGTGTGTTTTTAATCTTGCTGAGTTTAGACCAACTGGGCTTATTTCTGGTGCCATTTGGTGCTAGAGATCCTCTAGTTTATTTTTCCGAAATATTTCAAAATTCAGTCAAATTGATTTGACCGAGTCTTCCTTGAGATAGACGACAAGTGTGTTGTGATCTGTGAGAATAAAATGTGGTGTTTGCTCACTTTCTTCTACTTTCCTGGACTTTTATTCCGTGGTCCAACGTGCTCCTCATGGCGGTCCATAAAAAAATTAATTTCCAAACTTATTTTTCTCCACAACTATAGAAGGTAGATCGACTTGGTTTGGGATAATGGTAGTGTAGATGTTCAGAAGTCAGTCAGTGAAAAGATTTTTCAAATATTTAGAGAAGTTTTCAAATGAGAGCCAAAAAAAGGACCAACATGCCCCAGTCTCCCCTGTTGTGACGTAGCCTTCATATCAATAATATAATGATTGTTATTAATGACGTAATGTATCACGAGACTGGTGTCCGTGAGACAGACTGTAAAAATTACTCCTCCAATAAACACTTTGCCGTACCGCAAATGAATTAGGACAGTACATAAAGTTACACTTCATAAACGCCCACAATTTCAGTGTTGTCAGTTACTCCCACTGGGCGACTGAGTTTAGAAACTTGGTCGCCCAAACTATCACTTGGTCACCCACGTTTTTATAGGTCGCTTATATAATGCCAACTTTCCTCACTGACACAGGTATTCTTGGCAAAGTTGCCATACGTGTCAGTGAGGAAAAGTTGGCATTTCTTCCATTAAGTGGGTCAAAACGGCATGCCAACCTTACCCCGTTCTACAGTAGTCTTCTTAGTACGTAAATGAGGTGCATGAAGCCCAATCAGCCAACCAAGCCAGATAAATTATTGGCTATAATTCAGATAGATTTAAGTAGTAAATTTAAGTTTTATAACGCATACAGAACTGTCATGTACGATAGTTATGTACACTGCAATTTTGGATAGCATTAAATGTTAAAGAGACCAAAGACACTGTGAGGAAGTCATTTAGGAGCTTAATGATGTAATAAAAAGTTTGGCAAATGATGACTTGAACATTATTTCAATTATGCAACTGGGAAATTTATTTCTGAATTTTATAGCAAGATTGCATGGTAATTTAACCAAGCAATGGAAGCAAAACTAACATATTGTGCTTGGACTCCTTTTTGCCCTGGGTGATTAACCCAGGGTACTTTTTTTGAAAAATCCAGTCTGAGAGGTTTTCTCTAAACTTTTGTCTTTGCATGAATAGGGGTGTGGGTACAGCCAATATGGCCACTTCATGTTCTAATGATGTTATAGTAAAATGCGTTTCAGGTTTGGGTTGAGTTGGGTTGAGTTGATTTTTATGTTTTTTTAATTGAAAAAAAAACAAACTTTTTTTTTATTAAAATTTTTTTTTTTTTTTACAGTTTGTTGATAGATTGTTTGAGTCTTTAGGGACTGTTTTCAAGCTGACTTTGCATTATAATATCGCCCACATGACAATCGTCCATGTGTTTCAAGGAAGGCCAATATTGCATTTAGCATTTGCTTTTTGCAGTGCATCTATTCTGAAAGCAGTCTAACAATGCTAATTGCAATTCTGCAAGTTCTAAAGCCTATTTTCATCCTCAGTTTACCAAATTACCATTGAGGAACAGCACTTGAAGGCAATCTGACAGGTGTCAAAGCTGATTGCACTTCGCAGTGCAGTGCTACTTTGATGTTATATCCATGGATCTTATGCTTAGGCCTATTACTCATTCCCAACAGAACCCAGGGTTTGAATCCTCGGATTCTTGTTCTCTTTAAAACAAGACCAAAATGAATCATGTGAAGCTAATATTCACTAGTTTATGCCTCAGTCTGTCATGGTCGCCACTTGGGCGGCCAAAAGGCATGATTTGGTCGCCCAGACGGAAATTTGCTCACCCGGGGTGAGCTGGCGAGTGCTTACTGACAACACTGCACCATTTATTGATCCAGGAGATAAATTGATCCAGGACTTTGACTTAATCACTTATGGACAAAAGTCTCAAAACCAATAGCGTGGCCAGGTATTTGCCAGGGGGGGGGGCAAACTTGGGCTGAGCGGTCTTTCAGGGGGGGGAAGGGCAGTCGTGTCAACTCGCGCGATCGGTAATTTTAATGCTAAATATCTAATACTGCGATAATATGAGAAGTACATCTAATTAGGGCGCCACCATTTTATGTTAAGTTTTGGTGAAATAAATAAATTCTTTTTGGGCAGTCTTGAAATAAATAATTTCTGGAGGGGGGTCTTTCTTAATAAGGCGTTTCTTGATTTGGGAATGAACATTCGGGGATTTCACACACTTGAAATAAATAATTATGGCCGGCTTTGCCTTGAAATTAATAATTTCCCGCCGAGGAAAACTCCAAGCCCCCCGATCATTAAATGGTTCCCCCCTTAGGGATGTATGGATATCAGAAATTTTCAGGATATCCGGTTTCCGGCAGAATCAGGGTATCTGAACTGGATATCAGAACCAGATATTTGTCATGGTCAAAACTAAATGAAAGGCTAAAATTGTGATAATAAATTGGAGAATGCTGTCAACAACATGACACAAGCAATGCACCTCAAATGAAGTTGAACATGAACTGCACTGTCTCATAACCTGTCAATCCCACAAAAGTCAACGTTTCAATCTTTTTCAAGCTGTGGTTAGCATATTGCCCAACTTTAACAATCTTAACCAAAAAGAAAAATTTGTAACTATTATGAGATCCAAGGATCCAATCATCCTAAAAACCCTTGGCAATTTCCTGAATCAAGTAATCTAAACCGAAAAACTTCCTTCAAGAATATATATATGTAGATGTAAAAAACCAAAGCGTATGACGTGTATCACTGTTTGATATCCAGTTGTCAATAAAATCTATATATATATTAATCATCCCCAAAATCAAATTCAGTCACAGAAATTTACGAAATACATTCCACCAGGGGAACACAGGGGGGGAGGGTTGGTCTAGCGGTAGCGTGCTGGACTGCCAATCGCTGGGTCCAGGGTTCAAATCCAGCTCTTGCCGGGTCACCTGGGCCTATGTTGGACTGCTTTTTCAATCATCCTTCGCCTCATTGCTGTGTCCTCCTCCTGTACTAATTAGCCTACCAAGTGCATAAATTCAGGACGTATAGCCCCAAACATCCATCCATCCATCCACCAGGGGAACAGTCCTCCTGTCGGACATGGTATCTCTCGACTGTGAGACAAAATATAATAAAATCGACCACTGATGCTGAAAAACTTCTCTTTTTCGTATGTTTATTATGCGATTCCTACTATCTTGTTCCTATCCAGTATCCAGCAGATGGTCCAGCCGGATTATCCGGTATCCCTCTATTTTCACTACATCTGATTCTCCTAGCAGAATGAGACAGAAGACATGAAAATAACATTCAGGAAAGTGTGTGGACGTACAGTGTCATTAAATTGAATTGCAGAATATCATCAAAACCCGAGAGTGGGGGGGGGGCAACAGGGGCAAGGATTGCCACAGAGGGGAGGAGGCACTTGCCCCAAGTTTGCAAGTGGGAATGATTACTCATTTGGTTTGTTGAAGGCCGAGGATGGCCCTGGGACCCATGCGTAGTAGCATGGGTCATCCCATTCAAAATCTTCAGAATATGACAGTGTATCAGGAGATTCAAGTCGGCAATAAAACTACAGAAAAAAATGTTACGAAAATTAGATTTTCATTCACCTAAGATGTTTTGATATAGTGACAGCACTATTTTTCAAGGTATAAATCTCTCATTGTTGGGTCTGGTAAATCACTCCCAAAGTCAGAGAAATTCTCAAAAATTGTTCTTGAACTGCCTACTGTGACCTTAATATTTCACTTAGTTATGAAATATGGCGCAGGTATTGGTCTGTGAGTGTGGATAGGGAACATGTTGAGAAATCCAAGATTGGCACCACAAAATGTCCGTCATTCATGAACTGCCCACTTTGACCTTAATATTTCGCTTACAGTTTAACAGTTATTAAATTTGGTACTGGTATTGGCCTATGAGTATGAATTGGGAAAAAGTCGAGAAATCCAAGATGGCGGCCATTTTGGAAGCCATCTTTTTCATTATTCAACTTTCCATTGTGACCTTAATATTTCGCTTGGAGTTATGAAGTTTGTTACAAGTATTGGCCTGTCGGTATGGATCGGGAACATGTAGAGAAATCCAAGATGGCTGTCAAAATGGCCACTTCAAAATGGCCACCATCCTTGAACTGCCTATTGTGACCTTAATATTTATTGCCGTACCACCGTGGTGGTACCGGCCATTTACCAGATAGAGAAGAATGTCGTCCACTGTCGTCCGCGATCCCATTCACGATCGTCTGACGTCGAGATCTGAATTACCAGGGGGCCCTGGGGCTCCTAACTTTGCATATTACCTCAATCACTCATGCTCTTGTGCTGTGCGCCAGAAATTTCGATGTACATCCTTTTTTGGCAGCGTTATGCAGCAATTTCAAAACCGACTTTTCTTTGACACATTTTTTCGGATCGCTTGCCGCCATCTTGCTGTCTTGGTTTCCGACTGAACTCAAATGCGACAGATGGCGCGCCGAATTTACGTCGTCCGGTGGCGCCCCTGGCGTAAATTTTGGCAAAAAAGATCTCAAAACCTAATCTGCAGAATGTTGCTGTTGAAAATATATTTTGGTTCATGCACTCTTTTTAATGCAATGTCTTTGTGATCATGTTTAATTACCTATGTATGTGCAATCAACTTTAAGAGTTTTACTGTGTACTTCAGTATTTTTCCCCCATTTTCCAGGCTTCAAAAAAAAAATCATAGAACATAAAAATCTTCAACCACTGAAGGTCTGCAAAATAATGTAAACAAAAATTCAGAAATTCATCTTTGCAAAGACAATGTGATTCAATGGAAATCTGGTCAGTTTTGAGGTGGCAACGTTGATCTTTGTCAGAAATGTAAGTTTGGGATTTAAACATGAGGTTTTGAAACAGAAATCGATTTTTGCAAGGTCAGTTTCCATAATTTTTAACCGGCCTAAGGCCCGGTTAATCCAGGAGCTGTAAAACGAATCTGGTGAAACCATAAACAGTAACCAGTAACCACGAACCAGTAACCACAAACCCGAAAAAGGTTCCTGAAGTTTTTCCGACGATAACGATGTTTTCGAGAAATGAGCGAATGCGAAATAAAGCAATCGAAGTGTCATTTTGGTCAGATCGCGTATTTATGGTGTTATAAATGGTTATTAACTGAAAGACCCGCTCGAAAATGTTATTTTGGGCCGTGGTCGTGTTTTTGTCTGACCGGAAGTTGTTCGCATGCGGCGCATGCACATAGAAAATTTGTTGTTTCAATTAATTTCACATAAAAACGACAGAATCGAGTTAATTTGATGCATTCGTGATGTTATAATTGTTGTAGAGTGCAAAAAAATTGCTTGAAAGTGTTATTTTTGCCGATTCGGCGTATTTTTCTCTGACCGGAAGTAGTTCCTCGCGGCGCATGCGCGTAGAAAATCTTCGCTCGAGTGAACAAGAAGGACGCCATTGCTGAAATGTGACATCGATAACTTGAAAAAAAGCGATTTGCAAGGTTGTAGACGATTGTACAAGTTGAACATTGTCAAGGTAGGCATTTGAGGTAGCAGGACGTTTCACCGCTGGGACGTTTCACCGTTGGCAGTGTGAGACGTTTCACCGCCAGTCAATTTCACTGTTTGGTTATTAAAGTCATTTGAAATGATAACTTACTTGATTGTTTTACGTGAATTTTGTTATCGTTCGTTATTCTGGTAATCACATTGTCCATTTAGTTTTGTTTCGTTGTTAGTTTGTTGCTTTTAGCTACATTGTAGCTTGTGAATCGAGACAACAAAATGTTGCATCTTTTTGCTACAAAGTAACAAAAAAATAGATGATCATAGATAGAGTAGCAACACAGACAATATTTTGTGTGTTTTTGTTGAATTTTACCTATTTTATGGCTTATCAGGCTTATACAAGACAATTATTACTTGACTAACATTGTTATAAACCAGCGGTGAAACGTCCCACTACTGCCGGCGGTGAAACGTCCCAGCGGTGAAACGTCCTATAATCGGCATTTGAAGGGGTATTTTTGGTGTGCAGTCAAAACGGCGATAAACCAGAAAGGCTATTCGTGTATTTACCATAACAGCGATGATAAATTTGACTAGAACACAGGAACGGCTATTTCACTAATTTTTGGTACAATTAGCTTGCAAACTTAGTAATTTTACTCTAACATAATACATTTTGTTATCCAGCATTGTTTCCGTTATTTAAAAGATCATTTAGCAGTGTTTAGTTAAGTTTTTTGTTCCTTTTATCGAGTTTTACACATTTACTAAGTTTTAGCTTCATCATAACATGTCAAATTGGACAACAAAAATGTTACGTTATTTTGCTACAAAGTAACAAATATCATGGATGTGAACTTCCTTGCTACAAAGTAACAAATATCAGACGTTTTTTTGTTGAAAGATACTTTTCTAAGTTGATTTTTTAACTAAAATTGTCATCACCGTTTTGGACTTTGATCATCGCCGTTTAGGTATTGTTTGTAAATATATGAATAGCCGTTCTGGTTTATCGCCGTTTTGACTGGCAGTCGTATGTTTCACTTTAGCGGGCCGTCAAAATGACCATATTTAGAAAACAATACATTTGTGACGTCATCTCATTGTAACCAGGCAAGAAACTGAGAAATGTTGACATGACGCAATCAACACATGACGACGATCTTGTTTTGGTGTCGCAAAAAGTCGGAAATCTATCAAAAACGAGTAAGTTTTAGTTACGTTTTGACTAAATTGCTTAAAAAATGTCATTTGGCGGGGGTTTGGCGGCAGCCCCCAAGTTAACCATGGAAACAACACTCTCTGCACTTGCCAAATATGTGTCATTTTCACGGCCAGCTATAGTGAAATTTTTCCAAGCCACTGACACAGTGACAGTGTTTTGCTTACAGTGTGTCTCATCTGGCATGCAAACTGAAAATGTGATATATAGAACTTTTTTGACAGCCTGCTTAAAACCAATCCACGGGCTTAGAGGGTTTGCACTGGCACCAAGTTGTCAGAAACAAATCCAGGAGTTGTGACGTCATTGCCCATTGTGTCACTGTTTGCATCACAAATGTCAACAAAATTGTGGAAATGGACTGCCGACACAAAAAATTGCCAAAAATCGGCAAAAACCGGCACCAAAACATTGCGAAAATGTGACTATCAGATTACAAATGAGCTCATCTACCCATGAGTATGTGTAGATCTACTGTGTGATTTTTAGATACTGTGCAGTCAGGGCAAACACCAGTTAGCATGTTGGATGAGACAAACTGTAGATAAGTTTGAACTACGACTAAAAAAATTTGATTATTTTAGTATATGGGCGCGTTATGAGCGCTTTGACATACTTATGCTGAATGATATATTGATTGATATTGTATCTTGATTTTTGTAAATTCATGTTGTGTCACTAATTTTTCATTTTTTGACAGTTCCTTGACAGTTGTTGCCACATCCATTTCTATTGCATTGCATCTTGTCTATTAAGCAATAACTATTGTCACACATAAGTTACTAAATTTACAAAATTCAAATTCTTATTTCAGACAGCAGCACTTTCAACTGCTCCCTGTCACTCCGTTGTACTCTCCGCTGTTACCACACACCACAAACAACAGTGACAATTTCCCACGATTACTACAACCAAACGTCAACACAGTAAGTTTCATTGGGACACAGTAACACTTTCAAACTACATCTTGCAATCAACCTTAAGTTTCCAGAAATCATTGTCAATTTTCATCATGGTAAACCATGTTTGCACAACTTCTGATGTCTATGTAACTATACCTGCAATTATACTCTAAAGATGTAATCTACATCATTTGAAGATAAAGAGCTGTTTGTATATATAGATAAATTTGCAGATAGACGGATGCATAGATTGATAAATGGACAGAATATGCACATCATAGGCAGCTACACAGGCAAATAAATACAGAGATAGAAAGACATACAGATAGACAGATAGATAGATAGATACATACATACATACATACATATAAAATTGAACAGAATTTTGTCCAAATAAAAGTTGACCCCAAAGTTATTCAGTCTTAAAATCATTGAATTAACATGGATGGTGTTTAGGAAAGATTTCACATAATTTAGAACTTCTTCATTATAACCCGAAATAATACTTATGCAATTCCAATTCTTTAACCACAGACACAAGGCCTACGGTTGCTCCTGTGGACGAGCCCCAGATACATTTCAAGGAGTATGTCCTGCACGATATCATCCTCATTCTGCATTATGTGCTTGCATGCCAAAATGCAGTGCATACAGAACATACAAGCAAGTCCTCAGCCACTACATTCCTGGTGAGTTTCACGGAGAGGAAAAAGTTCATAGTCCTGACCTTATCTCAGAAATGTAATTCTAAAGTAAAGAACATCAAGTTTTTAAAACACTTTAGCAATACATAATACTTGCATGTGTGTACGCAAAGTATTTCGCTCCACAACATTCCTGGTGAGTTTCACAGAAAGTAAAAAGTTCATAGTCCTAACCTTATCTCGGGAAACCAAGTACTTCAACTAAAGTAAAGAACATCAAGTTTTTAAAACACTTTAGCAATACATAATACTTGATTGTGTACGCAAGGTATATTGCTCCACAACATTCCTGGTGAGTTTTACAGAAAGTAAAAAGTTCATAGTCCTAACCTTATCTCGGGAAACCAAGTACTTCAACTAAAGTAAAGAACATCAAGTTTTTAAAACACTTTAGCAATACATAATACTTGCATGTGTGTACGCAAGGTATTTTGTTCCACAACATTCCTGGTGAGTTTTACAGAAAGTAAAAAGTTCATAGTCCTAACCTTATCTCGGGAAACCAAGTACTTCAACTAAAGTAAAGAACATCAAGTTTTTAAAACACTTTAGCAATACATAATACATGCATGTGTGTATGCAAAGAATTTCGCTAAGTTCCAATCGTGAAAGTGCTCCTTCAGAAATCCCCAATTGCCAATTGAAATCTTTCTCTTTCCACAGCAAAATCTAATGCACATCTGTCAGGAGATACATACGTCAAGCAATTCCAGAAATACCTTTTTCAAGAATCCACACCTTGCATGCTTGGACTGCACTTGTAGGCCCTGAACAGAGCCCAGACATAGGTAACTTCTCAAGGTAAGCTACAGTTGAAAACACTTTTCCTCAATTAACTATAACAAAATCTTAAATACACAAGATATCCATACTCCTCTGCAGCTGCACTGCTAAAACCGTCCACACAGGCAGCTATAATGTATGTTGTCCTACTTGGGCTACAGCCACCCAGCGACCTGGCTTCTGCCTCGAGAAGCAGTAATGTATTCACCCTAGCCTAGTTTTGAAGTCCCATGAGCCAATCAAATTGTATCTGCCCATGAGTGATTCACATGTGGCAAATTTCAAAAGCTACTGTGTTTACAACACATTCTGAAGAATGCTGTCTGTTCTGGGAAGTGGTTACATTTTGCCAGGTCTATGGAAGTGTGGATTCTTGGTTGGCTGGATAGCTGACTGACTGTCTTCACATAGTGTGACCCTAAATTATGACATTTCTTTAGGCCTATTAAAAATAGGAGAAATATATTTTTAGATTTTTCCTCCCCATATTTTTCTACACACATGAATTCCAATTTTGCAGGTCATAATATTTGACTGTGTCCAGTCTGGGAACTTACAGCATCTCCATGTGTCGTCCTTGAAGTACTGATAATGATTAGGATTATTGATGATGTTACTTTTAACAATATCAATATATCATTAATGATTAAATGCACATAGTCCTATATATATTTCAAAAATGCCAATTCTACATGAGTCACAAACTCTCTAACAATTTATCACATTCCAGTACAAATCCTTCAAACTACACTTTTCAAATGGAACAGATATATAAATATTATATACATCAATTAGCTCCAGACCACAGCAGCTGGTTTCTTTACATCTTCAACAGCACATGGGTTTATCAACTGGCAAACAGCTGGGGAATTCCTTTTTGGTTGTGGTCTACAAAGGGGTGAGCTGATAGGCTGGCCAAGTTAAGTCACACCCACCTACGTAAACCAGGTCATAATATGGTAATCTTTGAAATAGTGGCCAGAGCAGCCTGTTTTGTCAAGGTACGACTTGTCAAGATGAAGATATCATGCCGTTGAACAAGGAAGCATTACGCAAGGAACATGAACCCCATCCATATGTCTTTATGTTTCACATTTTCAGCTGTCAAACATTTCAACTTCTGTTTTGTTCTTTTCCTTCAGCTGCCGGTGCTATTCTTCCATCACGTCATAGATAATCATCAAAGCCGTCCCCAGAACATATTAACATTACACTGCAAGGAACATGTACAACCAGTCATCTTGTTGTCTTCAAAACTGCTGTGAGGGACACAACTATGAATGCAATATATCCCTTCATGGATAAGGATCTCACAATAATGAAGCTCTTCCATTACACGCAAAGCCAGTAAGTTCGAAAACTTATGCAATGCACAATTCCATTGATGCTATGGTGTAGCTCATTATTTCAATTATCCATCATATCCACATGATTCTTGTACCTCAAGTTTCCCACATGCTTTTTGTAGCTCAAGTTGTGTCTTTCTCACCCTTGCAATACAGCCACTCATGTTTCCTCATTCTGTCATTTCAGGCCTCTCACTTCGACATTACTACAAAATGGTCCATCGTCACTGCCAACAAAGTAAACAGTCCATTCTTCATTTCAAAACCCCACCATGACTCTAAAGCTCCTCATGGAATCTCAGGAATCGGCAGGAGTTCATCAAACAACTGGCAATTCCCTCAAACCCTGTTACAGTACAGTCACTGATTTCATCCTTAAAGAACACTATCACATTCTTCTTCACAGAGCAGTTGTTCACATACCAATGACTGTTAACACCATGACCACACCAGTAAATACAATAAACCCTAAAACAATTCTGTAAAGTCATTCAAGACTCAACATTTTCAATAAAGTCTTATAAACAATATGTCCTCTTTTTGTGTCACTTCATTTCTCATGCGCCTTCAATTCTGTAACTGTTCCAAAAAACTATACTTTCAGTCCAAGGTCACCAATCAGTCTCTCACTTCTTCAAAATATCAGTTGCTCATTGGTTACAGCAATGGCACCTAAAATTGCGTTAGGCCGGTTTTGAACCCGCGGTTTCTTGTTGAGCAGGCAAGCAGATTGGCGATAATTGAGTGTTTAAACTCAAGTTGGTGCATCTGAGCCATCTCCTCAAGCACATGACTAGATACAGATGGATAAATATTTTTGTATTAGGGGCCACCATTTAATGTCTGGGGGGGACCTTGGGGTTATTTTCTTAATAAGTCGTTGCTTGCTTATGGAATGAATACTTGGAGACTTCACACTTGAAATAAATAAATACATCCGTCGTGACCGTGAAAATAAATAATTTCTCCCCGAGGAAAACTCCAACCCCCCTTGGAAATCAAATGGTCGACCCCTACCGTTCATAAAGAAAATACATTGGTTTTTTCAGGAGTTACTGTCTGAAGATATTGTCTTTCATCGCGATTGTTCAATGACTATATTGTAACTACTTAGTGTTGGTAGCGTGCTGTCGCTATCATACAGCATTTATGAGGAATTAATTTTTCCTCTTGAAACGCATCTCATCTTTCTTCATGGATGTCAATTTGATTTCTTGACTCCTCAAACGTCCGATAAACTTAGGAATTAAACAAGAATTTTAAACGAGACAAGTTTTAACAGTTTTTAACTTTTATTCAATTTAGGACATTTATTCATTCATTTCGTTGGACATTTTCTGACTCTTAAATCAAGAATTTGTGACGCTGGATGGATTTTCATAATAATTTCCATTTAAAATAATTTTCCCAATTTCTTCTGAACTTACCCAGGCTGGAATTAACCATAAATAATTTCATTTGGCATTGCTGAGCTGGCCTGAACCCAAGATTCATTGTGACTCAAATTGATTTGTTTTTGCCTTCATGACTGTCCTTTCAAGGTTTGTCAGAGCATTTCCCAAATCATAAAAGAGCATTATGCTAACATCTCAATTGGTGTCAGCCAGAGTCCGCGAAAAGTGCTTTTGTCAGACAGGACATTCGGGCAGGTGGATTTTGAATTTTACCTGCCCGAATGGAATCCTGTCTGCCCGGATAATATCTTGTCTGTCCGAAATTCCAATTTTATTTATTTCAATTTGTATTCCTCATTTTGTGTGTCTTTAGAAATGTATCTTTAATCATAAAGTTACTCCAAACTTCTCCCAATAAAAATAGAGCCTACTATCTGATTGCTCTGTCCAGCAACTAAAAGGTCTTTTAAATTAATTAAACCAGTATTTATTGACCCACAAAATAAAAAAATTGTACTGAATATAGTTTGACTAAATATGGTTTATTTCATACTGATCACATTTAACCATTTATTTCTTGGTTCATTAATCCCAGGGCTGAGCTGGGTATCATTTCGTTGTGTAAAGTTCACAGACCTTATTATTCACAACTGTGCAGGGACTCAAATCGTGTGCATGTATGGCAGGCTACATACCAGCTGATGCTGAACATTGCTAATTGCAATTTGCTGATCTATTGACAATAATTATTGTGGGTTGAATTGCAATCCACTTGACACTTCTGACCCCCAATTTGAGTCAAAGATGTTTTCAATTGCACTGGCGATTTCAAAGACAAGCACTGACTGCATTGATTGCTGTGTCACCTCACTGACTCTCCAGCAAACCCATCGGACATTTGGGCAGGTAACCACTTTACTTTTGCCGGTCACACGCTATTTTTGCCGGTTTTGACCGGCAAACCGGCACTTTTCGCGGACTCTGGTGTCAGCTTTTTGATCCTCATTTCTGGAATAGGCTAGGCCTATGCTCACCATTAACTATTCTGGCTAAGGTTAATTACTATTGTATTGTGTAATGTTAACTCTTGCTCAGTAAGTTTTTCAGGTGTTCCCGTGTCCGATTCTGAGACCAGACTGATTCAGAACCCGCCAAGCACCCTTTTATAGCCTGCAAAACCCGCCAACCCGCCAAAAACGACGTTAAAACCCACCCGCCTAAAACGATGTTAAAACCCGCCTAAAACGATGTTAAAACCCGCCATCCTTCGCGTCTAAAATTCTTTCACGAACTGACGAGTCATCGATGTTGCATAAAATGTTTCAATTGTACAACAAATACATTAAAGTCTTGCAAAACATTGATGAAACTATGTTCAAATAATAAAATTAGGATGTACAATCATGAATTTGACAAGTGTAACACTGTTCAATTTACGTAAATAAACCAATTGTCAATGTTGCGAGGGGCGAGTTGACCTAATTTTGCCGCGAAAAATAAATACTAGAAGAAAACACAAGCACATGGCAAGAACAGATAAAATGTGAGAAATCATGAAGTAAATTGCAGGTAAATAATGTCAAATAACAATTTAAGATGTCTAGGGAGGTATAAATATGTGTTTTGTGTTGTTTACATGCTAAGTCATTACAATATGTTCAATATATCTGTTGTGTTTTATTGGTTTGTTTGAGATGCTAGATGTATGAAAGAAATTGAATTTTCAATTTCAAAAATTTTTTTTTTCCCCTAAATTTTTTTTGATTTGAACAAAAAAAAACCTTTTTTTGCAATTACACTAATTTCTTCTTTTGCTCAAAAAGAGGAGATCTTGCAACTTCTGTTTTTCAAATTTAAAAATTTTTTGTTCCAAGATTTAAAATTTTTTTTCCTAGATTAAAAAAAAAAAAAATTTCAATTTTGCCAAATTTTTCCCCCAACATTTAATTGAAATTTTTTTCCCTACATTTTTCCCCAAAATCTTACTATATAAAGGCAGCTTTCTGGATGCTTCAGTCCCTGCTATGAAGTGTCTGTTTGAACCACGACCGCCAAACTTGCACAGGGTCAACATTGTTTACCTGAGGGGACTGGGCTATCTTTTTTCCCACAGCGCACTTACTTCGTTCTCCTGAGGGGACTGGCTAACATATTTTTGAGTGGATTTAGTTACTTTGCCTGGTTTTTTTACACTGGGTTCCCCCAGTGCAATAGAGAGAGAATGGGTCAAAGTGCTTTTCTGTGAAGTTTTGTGGAGGCAAATTGGGAGGTTTTAGAGGCTTAATAACCAACTGGGGACCTTTGTATACTTGGTTTCTAAAATGCGTTTTGTAATTTGGTGCTGTATGTGCTGGGGTTATTCAGAATCTAGCAAAATTCCAAAACATGTATTTTTCCTCTTTCAGACTCTTTTGGCAGCAAATTACCACTTGTTAAAGTGTCTATTGTGAGCTTAGTATTTCACTTAGAGTTATGAAATTTAGTATAGGTATTCTTTTGAGGGTTTGAATCGGAAGAATTTGAGAAATTCAAGATGGCTGCCAAAATGGCCGCCACTAAATGCCTACTATTCTTGTTTTGCCAACGGTGAGTTAAATTTTCACTTAACATGCTTAAGAGTATTGAAATTTGGTGTAGAAATTTGTTTGATGGTGTGTATCAATATTTGGAGAAATTCAAGATGGCTGCCACAAAATGGCCATCATTCTTGAGTTGCCCACTGTGGGCTTAGTATACCAACTAGAGGTTTGAAATTCGGTACATGTGTAGACATTTGTGTGAGGGTATGGATCAATGACCCCTGAGGAATCCAAGATGGCTTCTACAAAATGGCTGCATTTCTTGATTTGTCTACTGTGAGCTTGGTATTATTCAGTGATGGGCTGTGTATTGGCGTTTGTTTCAGAGTTTGGATCAAGAAAATTTAGAGAAATCCAAGAGAGTGTCCAAAATGGCCGCCACAAATTGTCCATTGTGACCTTAATGTTTTAATAAAAGGTGTGAGAATATCTATATCAGCATATAACTAAATATTCGCTGAAATCATTCAAATTCTGGCTTGCAATATAGGTGCAATTTCTGTGCACAAATAATGTAAGGTAGTGGCATCTCTAGAAATGCAAGTTTGGGAGGGCAGTAGCACCATAGTTTAGAAACGTTGTCAGAGGTTCGAAGGTTCGAAGCACGTATCTTCCCCAACAATTTTTTTGGGTGGGCTGAATGCTCCATTTCGGGGGACTCAGCCCCTCTAGTGACGCTACTGAATGCAAGTAGTATATCTGTTCACAAAATTTAGTGGTATATCTGCAAACCTGACAAAGCATTCCTATTTCTTTCAGTACCTACAATAAAAGCAAAATGGGAAGTTCATTGAGTACTTTGCAAATATTTGCTTATGAATTGTCTGTACAAAATTAAATTTGAAAAAAAAAGGTTTGTGTAAAATGAATTTTATAAGCAGGTCATTGAGAAATAAACATATCCCACCTTTAAAAATCTTACTAATAAAAATAATCATGCAAAGATTATTAAACCCAGTGTTTGAATCCTCGGATTCTTGTACGGTTAGATATTCTGTGATGTGTGAAAGTCCATGGTACTATTTCGTGTCGCGGCGGAAAACAGCTGTGAGACGGCCGTACTACATAAGGAATTGGCATGAGATTTAGTCACAGGACCAGAAGCAGCCAGACGGACAAGAAACATGAGATCAGTGAGAGCGTTTAAAATCCGAACAAAGGCAGGGGAGAGTGGGGCATAACCACCCCATTAAGAATAAATGTCTCATATATGATGATAATGACCAACTCAATATTTTAGAACTTCTGCTAGTAATATGACACATATCCCCTACCCACAGCATCAAATGATTCTCCTTTATAGCACAGGGATATGATATCGTTTTTGGTACCACGTGGGTGGTTATGCCCCATCCTCGGGGCATACCCACCCATCCCATGGGGCATAACCTCCTCCCAAGGTACCAGGAAAAAAGTAACTAGAGGATCTCTATATCTGGTGGAAGGATACTATGTCCCTTTTTGATGAAAATGCAGGTGCTCTTGACTTGGAAAGTATCAAACCGTATCAGTGTCCTCACTTTTGCCATGGTAATGACTTCTGAGATATTACTCTCCGAGGCTCTCCTGCCATTACCAATCTTTATGTTTTTCAAGACAGACCAAATGACATAATCTATGCTAACCCTTCCCAAGTTATCACACATTTACAGTACATTTTTGTATAAAGTAGACTTAACTATTTCACCAGCATTGCTACATATTTCGCCATCATCACTGCCGCTTGAGCCAGGCTTTGAATCCGCGGATTCTTGTCTTCAGGGGTCATCACTTCATCTGGTGTTCAAACTGCATTTACTTTGTGTTAGGTTATATGAAGCTTACGTCAAGCCATCACCTGGATCACCATGCGCAGATAGCTTCTGTACAAGGCAATGTTGAGTTGATTCACATAATTCTACATAGGCGGTGAAACGTCTCAAACTTTTTTTGCTTAAAAGTCCCACTACTGGTGGTGGTGAAACGTCAGAGTGGTCAAAGACCAAGAATTGCAGCCAATATGTTTCTATCAATGCCTCTAAGTCTGGCGAAGGCTCCCGTATGGCCATAGCAAACTGGTTTGCCTTCTAGTTGTGAAACTTGGTACAGTTATTGGCCTGTGGGAATGGAATGCCCACTGTGAGCGTTGATTTGGAACATGTCGATAAATCCAAGATTGCGGCCATCATGGCCATTTTGGCTGCCATCTTTCTTCAATCTTGAACTGCCCATTTTGACCTTTTAATTAATATTTTACTTATGAAATTTGGTATAGGTATTGGCCTGTGACCGTGGGTATGGATTGGGAACATGTCGAGAAATCCAATATGGCTGCCAAAATTCTGGTTCACTGTATAAAACCCCTTTGCCGATTTTGCCATGGAGTTAGCTTGCTTTGCATTGACTGCTGGGTTTACTTTGAAGAATCAACGGCAAAATGTCATTTGCACCATCCCAACTCCTTGTGCACCATATCCAATTTTAGGGTAAAATGCAAAAAATAAAAATAAATTAAGGTCTCCACTCTAGAAAGGTGCCCTTCAAATCTGGAAAGTGCCCTCCTTTTCAGAATTCTTGCTTGCCTAAATAAAATATTGGCTGGAACACTGAATCCATCGGGAACCTGTGGATTTTTGACTGTTCATAAAATTTTCACTGATGGAGACATGCCGTTCTTGAAGGGATACACTTGGTTATGAACGGAATCACATTGAATAGCCGAAGAGTTGACTCTGTTGATGTTTGCAAGCGAGGTAAACCTACAGTTTCAAGGATTACATATAAGCAGATAAGGCTACACTGTTAATTTAAAGCAATATGACGTAAATACTCAGGAATTACGGCGGTTTACTGTTTGCCTTGGCTGCCTGGAAGAAAATCAAACATGTTTGATTTCGCCCCGGACATTGCCCTCATCACAGGCAGTGTTCACATGCTTTGCCCTTATTCTGTTATATTATACCAAGGTGTATTGCTCAAGCTCCCCCTATGGGAAAATGACAGTCGTCGTGTGCGGTCATATTTGCGGAAGTTGCCATAAATAGTATTCTTGGGATATCCCATGGCCACCAGGCCTGTTTTGTGGTGGCTGGGAAACAGGCTATAGTATGCTCACCAAAGGGCAGACTAAGGTTCCAATTTAATCAAGAGATGGCTCTGTGGTCTCCTAAATTCTGATTGGCTGTCAAAGGAAATTCCCTTGTGATGTATGCTGATATGGGTGCACACATAGGTAAGATTGGCCAAACAAGGTTTAATGCGAGTCTAAATGCAGCGTAGTGGGTGAAAATCATCTCTAAGTGTAGCTGAGAGACTATTATCTCACAGAACCAACAAGAATGTTGTGAAAGGCTGCTCCTTGAGCAATTTTATTCAATTTTCTATATTTGCACTCCACCAGGCGGCACTTGAGCCATACACCTTCCTCTCTATCTCTAGAACTGCTAAGCCATTGCGATCACTCCACCTGTACCCTCATTCGCTGAAGTTGACGGTAAGTTGTAAAACTCGGAGGAGCAACTGTTGTCGGCGGACAGTGTCGGACTGTCGGCAGACAGTGGCGGATCGTGGATTTCAAGCTGCCGGGAATGCTGTCGTTGCAAAACCGGAAATGTATTAGAGGGCCTTAAGGGAGAAATCCAATCTTTGGAGTTCAAAGGATAATCCAGCAGATGTCATGTTTGGGATGTTGAACATAGGCTGCGCAGCAGCAAACCTTCAGCGAATAACACCTTTAGAAGATTACAATTACACCATAAAATTGTTGCATTGACCAAATTGCATATATTATAGGTATGCAGTAGTGGTCGAGTTATGGCCTCTTATCTCTATTTGGCTGCTGCCCTGACATCTGCTCGTTTGCTTGCCAGGTTTTGTTAAAAGCAGGGAAAGGCCTTATTAAAGTAATGTACTGATATAATGGCACGGTTTTATGCACGTACAAAATATTGGTCATGAGCTGTCGTTTGGAAACCAAAAAATATAAAACTTATATTTTTCTCAAACTTTTCCAATCATTCAAAAATAATTTTTCTCAATATTACAAAAAGTATTTCTATGTATCAGTCAGACCATGAAAAGGCACAACTAGACCACATAAGTCATAATATTTATGTGTACCAAAGATTATCCATGTACATAACATAACATAACATACATTTATTGGTCACATATGTAAAATTTGGTGGCTCTGACATCCAAAAATTCAAGAAATTTAAAAATATAGACAAATTAAATTTTTGCATCAAGATACCTTGATGGAGTTCCGAGTCTTTATGGACATAGGAATAAAAGTGTTTTTAAATCTGTTTGTCCTGGCACATGGGACTCTGAGCCTGCGACCACTGGGAAGCATTTGATATTCATTCGCAAGAGGGTGTCTAGGGTCCTTCATTATTTTATCTGTAAGTGATCTAAGTCTCTGATTGTATATCTCTGTTATTTCAACCAGAGAACGGTTTGGAAGGACTTTTTGACATGTCCTTTGGGGTCTTTCTAGCTCTTTCTTAAGCTGTGCAGATATCATGCTGTAAAAACACGTCCCTGAATACATGACCACACTCGGGATTGTGGCATTATAGAACATGCATATGATATCTGGGTTTACTCGGAGATTTTTCATTGACCTGATGCAGTATATCCTCTTGTTAGCTTTTTTTACCTGCCCTCTTACATGTTGTTCAAACGAAAGTTTGTTGTCAATGGTTAAACCCAAATACTTGTAGCTGCTGACCACTTCGACTGCAATAGTGACTGAGTCTTGGGCCATAAACAAAAAAACAATTTTTCTATTTTTTCTTTTTTTCAATCTTTCAAAAAGCATGTATTTTTCGCAGACCTTTCAAAGGGCACAACTAGACCTTATGGGCCATATGTGCACCAAACTTTATCCATTTACATGCAATATTGACAGAATCTCAACTCTGAAAACCAAAAAATACATATTTTTCCTCATTTTTAGAAAAAATATAGAATATCTATCAATGAGACCATCAAAAGGCACAACTAGACCATATAGACCACATCTGTACCAAATTTCATCCTTGCACATGCAATGGTGACTGAGTTTCGGCCCGGAAACAAACAAAAATAATTTTTATATTTTTTAAATTATTTCAAAAAGTATAAAATATCTATCAATCAGACCATCAAAAAGCACAACTAGACCATTTAGGCTATATGTGTACCAAATTTCATCCATGTACACTCAACAGAGGCCGAGTGCTGGCCCGGAAACAATCCATCCGCCCGCTGACCGACCGCCCGACCGCCCGACTGCCCCGTCCGGCGGACGGACAACTTTTGACCAAAGTGATAACAATACCTTCTTCAAAAAATGGTTGCCGTTAGTTGCAAATTCTGTCTGTTTTCAAATATGTTTTTACCTTCAACAAACGAAGTTCGTTCCTTTACCTCCCACTGACCATATGCTCCTTTTGGAATTGTCCATGATTACATTACAAGATTTAACTGCCATTGACTCGCAGCCTTCACCAAAGATTTAAATTTCTGCTTCTAACAGCAAAACAAAAAGTGGTAGAGACAATGACAGTCTTATCTATATGCAAGCTCCAGTTCAGAAGAGCACTAATTTCTTCTCTCTGATCGACAATGTATTCACCCTTTTATTTGCTCCAACTTGCCAAGTCCAAGCCCTCAGCCCTTGCAGTCTGTAAACATATCAGTAGCTCAATGAAGTGGCGCTGACTTAAAAATCAAATGAACATCTTTCCACTTCTTTAAAATGATGCCTTTGGATTTTCAAGACTGTCCCAGATTATTGTCTCGTATAATATAAGATTATTTTAAATCCCCAGTCTCAAGAAATGAGTTTATTTCATAATTTTTCAATGAATATTCACCAAAAAGGCCATATCTCAATAACCATTGAACCTACAAAGACAGAATTTATACTAAAAATGTTCAGAATACCCATTTTTGTATTCAATATCAATACATTTACATGACCTAAAGTCACTAGTTTTCATATTTTGATGGAAAATGCGATTTTTGGCATTTTAATAGAATCGGTTTGACATTTAAGCCAATAGAAGCTGGAATAAGCCTTGAAATTCGGTTTGGTAATATTTTCCTTGTTTCTGGAGACAATGAGCATGATTTATGAGGGTACCCACAAATTTCCATGATGATAATCTGTCTATTTCTTCACAAAATATAAAGATTTTCTTAGCTTTTTGGCGTTTGCAATCTTCAATTGAAAACAGCCACCCCTAGGCAACCTTCAAAATTGATGAAATTTGGCAGAATTACTCTTTTCTATGAACCTCACCACCAAAAAAAAGGCAGAACCGATGTGACAAAATTTTGCATTTTGAGGGGGATCTGATACACCCTACTGCACATACACCTGCAACCGAGGCGGTTTACGTGCTTGCATGGTTTTTTTTTTCTCTGAAGGTTTGCTGCTACGCAGCCTATGTTTTTGATTTTGACATAGAAATTGTCACCGCAAATTCGTCCGACATTGCTGAAAATCGAAAGAAAAACATTGCCGATGCTATTCAAATTGAGTAGAGGGTGTACTTACTTATACAAAATTACTAGGACTCTCATCGAAATCAATGCATCTGAAAAACTGCTTTGATAACCTATTGATACCAGACGGCGGGTATCGAATATATTATTTCCATACCTGTCAGCATATTCATTGGAAAATATTTCTAGAAATCCAGTAGAATTAACATTGTTTGCATCAAAACTACGCCATTTCATTTTCTGTTCTCGTCTGAAATCTCGTTGGAGGAGACCGGCATTACAAAATGACAGGACTGGAGTGAATTCTTGTAATTTTCAGCGAAAAACTTGCAAATAAAGTTGGGATTTTGATGTTTCTCAAGGTTTGTGTAAAGATATCGATACGTCGGTGCATCAGAAAAGTTTTTGCCAATTATCGCATTGTTAATTCCATAAAGATTACAATATTTTTTGAAAAACGAGAAGAAAATCATGAGAATGAAATGACGGAACCAAGTCAGTATCACACGTAAAATGATATTTAGTGGCAAGAAAGACGATTTTCTCTCAAATAATGTCAACAGGCAAGACCTAATTTGCCTAACTTCCCGATATATGACTTAAGAGACTGCCATGTGATTCAAGCAGAAGGAGAATCTGATCGGACAGCATCAATGGAAGATCTCAAGGTGATAAAGCAGATGCTCGGAGCTGAAGTGTGCACCAACACGCTATTCCTATATGCTTCACTTGGTGTGACATGACTTCCAGGGTATTGGAAAGAAGAGAGTGGTACCCAAATGATGAATGGAGATTGCACCCTAAAAGAGGGCCAAGGAGTTTTACCACAAAAAGTCATTTTGCTGCTGAAAGCAATGGATGCAAAGCTATGGTTGCACTGTTTATAGGCAGGTAGGGAGATGGTCGTCATTTACTGTGATACAATATCTTATGTACCAAAGTGACTGCTGCCAAAAACTATCTTGCAGGAGCAATTGTCACCCACAGCCTCAGCTGCATGTTGTCACTCTTTGAGGAGCAACCACCAGGTGATGATATGCATGAATGGCTATGATGAAGGCATGAATGCTACGTAATGGGAACATTTGGGAAAAGCAAGGCAACTGTCTCATGCAGAAACTAATCAGTCAATTAAGCAAGCATTCCTGATATGACGGATGCGTATCAAAGTTATTCATTGAATATCTTCTAGCTGCAAGGTTTTTCAGATACGACTGCAGCAAACGGCTTTTTTTTCTGTATGTGGGCCATGCCAGGTGTAATCTATGACAACATGGACAAATCCCATTTGTGGCACTTCGTCTGAGGAAGAAAGTGTCAAGGAAAAGTGGGCAGTCACTGGCAAGTTGTATGTTTGGATAATTAGCTTCGCTGAGAAGCTATTGTGGTTCCTGGCACTTCAGCATGTGCGTTAGTGTGTATGTGAGTTGCCTCCTGCAGAAACTACTGGGTGGATTTAGATTTCCTTTGGCATGATGTGTTCATTTGTACTGCACAAGACCTGATTAAATTTTGGTGACAATTGGAGCTTTTTTGGGCCCACAGTTAAAGAAAATGCCTCTACAGTGCAGCATGCACTATCATTTTTTGCTGCAGCACTAGCAGCCAAGAGGGTGTATATTTCTACATTTTCTCTGCAAAAACGCCCATTAAACATCCGTAGTATCTTCCAGTACTTAGTAAAAGTTCAATGTTAAATGGACAGCGAAGCTATGTGCTCTCCGAACGCCAGTTCTAGTTGCTCTTGTGATATCACAGTGACACCTGCATGAACTATGAAAACCACTGGGATAAACATCACACAAGGTGATAATTATGTTTGAAAAGATTTGTGTGACTTGTAAATTGACTATCAACAGGCCTATTATAAATAAAAAATGTTGACGATTTTCCAATATCTAGTAATGATGTTGTATACACTCTTCATGTGACTTGAGTACAATAGATTTAAATCTTCTTGTCATTTTAAAGTATTTTATTATAAATTGTCACTTTGTATTTTAGAAAAGCTTTCATGTTGGAATTACCAGGAAGCAATTTTGTGATTGAGAAATTATGCTTAGATTCTATCCACCCGACATAGTTAATTTACTTATCAATATTTTGCTTACATTGAGGGTATATCATGAACTGCAAAGGAGCTATTGACAATTTCATGGTTTATTTGCATTGGTTGACCCTAAAAGCATAGGTATAGACTATGAAATCAGCATTCTATCACAAATATCAAGGAAGTTATGGTCATTTTTGTTAACGGTTGGCAGCCATTTTGTTTTTGGCCAATAAAAAGGTTACCTGAGGGTGCCAAGGTGACACCATGCCCAGACCAAAGAGAGGCACATTTGAGGCACCGAATAGGCATATTTGAGGCATACCATGGAGAAGGTAGAGGCATAAGCTTAGATCACAGGAGGCGTAAAGGAGGCATATCAAACTCCTCATTAAATATGCAACAGGCATATATGAGGCATTTTCGAGGTACATTTGAGGCATATATGAGGCGTATTTGAGGCGTTCCAAATATTTTAATAATGCCTCAAATATACCTCTAGATATGTAAATGATGTGCCTCAAATGTGCCTCACATATGAGGTACGTTTGAGGCATAATTGAGGCGTATTTGAGGCGTAGGCTCATCATACAAGTGGAGGCATATTTGAGGTATTAATGAGGCGTATTTGAGGCGTTCCAAATATTATAATAATGCCTCAAATATACCTCCGTATGGAGGTACAGAAGAGGCATATCTGAGGCATGAATGAGGCACATTGACAGTTGAGGAAGTGGGCCAAATATTTGAATTTTCAAATAGTGCTTCTATCTAAAACAAAGGAAAGACTTGGTACAAAAAGCAGAACTATTAAATAAACTTAATGACCTTGATATAAATGCCAAATTCGTGGCACAATCAATCTGACATAGGCCTACATTCAGGACTATTTGTCAAATTAAGGAAATTGTTATTTGACTTCTAACAAAAGAGCATGTTGTCATGTGAGTGATAATATGGTCTGTTGAACAAAACAAAAAATTCTGAGAGTTACATCAGCAACAAAACCAAATAAATTTTACCAATTGTTCAGCACACACTTTACAATAAAACTACAACTTGCATATTTATAAGTATGACATGTACAGTGAAGTATAAGTAAAAATGTGACTTACAACATTGGCACCATGCTCCCTAGTTGGAGTTTCCCTTGTCAATGCAAATTTAGGTCACCACAAGGAGACACCCTAGTATAATCTACAGGAGAGGCATACTTGAGACGTAATGGGGGAATTCAGGCCACACAAAAATTTGGCTATGTTGGAGAGGTATATTTGAGACACATGGTAGAAAAACAGAGTCCAGTTTGAGGTACTTTGAGGCATAGATGCAGGTAATGCTTATCTTGGTAAGTCAGGGAGGCACGTTTGAGGCATATCATTATGCAGGGAGGCATAGATGAGGCACATCATTAATGTAAGAGGCACGTTTGAGGCACACTGCACTTGGAAGACTATGCCTCAAATGTGCCTCAAGTACGCCTCAAACATGCTCAAATGTACCTCTGAAAAATTTCTATGCCTCAAATGTGCCTCTCTTTGGTCTGGGATATGATGCAGAACCCCTTCTGCAGGCTGAATCTGCCTCAGGACTCACCAGAGTACCAAAATTAACCAGAAAACATCATTCATACCCCAAAACATGCTTCTAATAGACTAATATTTCCAACATTTTGGCTAATTAGCGGCCCAATTTTTGATGACCTAATTAACCCACTTTCGCTGACCCAATTTTGGGAGACTTTTAGTATGTTCTTCCTATGACTCTATACTGTAATAAAATACAATAAAACAATTTCTTGCAATTTTTTTGGGGTCAGGGCATGTTATGACATAAATTGACTGGACTACTTGGGGAAAATACATATCCCAAAAATAAAATTTCCAAACATGACCCAGTATGAGAACATTCCACCTGCATAATGCAAACCAGTGGGTTATTGTTTGCATGTACCAACAGGCAGGTACACAGTGCTATTTAGTTGTTGGCCATGAAACTCTGCCCATGCTGTTCCTCTTTAAATTGGGCTTAATAATTTTGTTTTGTGTCTGTTACAGATTATATCTCTCCTGTCTTGTGAAGTGGTGGCGTGGAAGTGCCAACGACGGAAGTGCATCTTTTGCTCTCAGACACTACTTGATCTTCATTTTGGAGTTGGCTGGCTCCCTGTGAAGTATATACAGCCTTAGTGCCTTGGTGTGTGCTGGCTCCTTGGCTTTAATTGACAGCAATTACTTGATCTTCCCCTGGAGTACCTGGCTCCTTCGGTCGTAAATACAGGTGTACATTGATCTTCCCCTGGAGTACCTGGCTCCTTTGGTCGTAAATACAGGTGTACATTGATCTTCCCTTGGAGTACCTGGCTCCTTTGGTCGTAAATACAGGTGTACATTGATCTTCCCCTGGAGAGCCTGGCTCCTTTGGTCGTAAATACAGGTGTACTTGAAATAATCACAAGAAAAATTACAAGAAAAATTACGAAAAAAATTACGAGAGAAATTTGAAGAAAACTTAAAAGAAAACTTTTTGCTTAACCATGCCTACTAAAAAGAGAAAATCTGCAAGGATGGTGAGGGAAATGCGGAGGGCAAAAAGAAAACAAAATGAAGATAATCCTGACAATGGCCAGTCACAGGAAGTGGATGAGACAAAATCGGTACCTCAAAGGAAAAGGGCGAAAATTCAATCAGACAAAGTTACATTATGCAGCAGCACTGATGAGGACAATGCATTGCCATCCCAAAAAAGTTGTGTTAGTAGTGATGAAGACTATGAATTACCATCATCAGAAAGAAATAAAAGGAAGAGTGCTCAAAGGAACTTGAATAAAAGACGAGCTGCACGTTCCAGGTATGAAAACGATGACAAGTACAGGAATAGCAAAAGAGGGCAGTCTTTGGACAAATACCAAATGGATTCCAAATATAAATCTAATGTTCAAGAGCGTTCTAAAGAGAGGTACAAATCTGATGAAGAGTTCAGAGCCAAACTTCAACAACATTCCAGAGATAAGTATAAATTGAATGAACAGTTCAGAGCCAATGTTCTACAGAATTCCAAGGATAAGTATAAATTAGATGAGGAATTCAGAGTCCATGTTCAACAATATTCTAAAGACAAATATAGATTTGATGAAGAATTCAGAACCAAAGTTCAACAACATACCAAAGACAGGTATAAATTTGATGAACAATTCAGAGCTGATGTTTTACAACATTCCAAAGACAAATATAAATTTGATGAGCAATTCAGAGCCACTGTTCAGCAACAAAGCCGTGACAAATATAAAACTGATGAAGAACACAGAACTGCTGTCAAGACAAGAACAACTGCTCAATATGAGAAGAAACAAGCTGAAAGAACCAATTTGGAAAACGTTGTTGATGAATTTTCAACTGGTTGCCTTGAAGGTCCTGAAAATGTCTGTTGTTCTTGTCACAGACTTGAATTCTCATACCAGGTTACAAAGTGCCATCCAGAAAACTACGATCAAGTTTTGGCTGAAAAGTGTATCACAATTTCAAATCTTCACAAGTGCTCAGATGGCTGTTCCCAACCTTGTGTTAGCAAGGATGAAACAACTGGTGATTATGTAATTTGCGCAACTTGCAATAAACACTTGAAACAAGGAAAGATGCCACCACAATGTGCAGCTAATAAACTCCAGATGTGTGCCATTCCAGAGGAATTTGTTGATTTGAATACGCTTGAAGAGCAGTTGATTTCACTGTCAATTCCTTTCATGAAAATTGTACCTCTGCCAAAAGGTCAGCAACCTGGCATTAAAGGACCTGTAATCTGTGTAAGATGTGACCCAAAACAAACGACAAAGTCATTACCTAGACCACTGTCAGAATCCCAAATTCTAGCAATTAAGTTGAAGCGTAAATTGGAGTACCGTGGCCATGCTCAGTTCAAAATGGTTCATCTCAAGAAAATTGAAAATGCTTTAAGGAAATTGAAAGAAATTAACCCTTTATATGCTGATGTTGAACTCGACCCTACATGGGCAGATGAAAGTGAAATAGACCTAGACAACATTCTTGATGAACATCCAATAGATCTCACAGTGGATGATGAGAGTAATGAAAAGGACACCAATGAAACAGAAAATGATCCTTCTAATGAATTAGGTGGACTTGGACATGACACTTGCCTGGAGCCTCTTGATATACGAGCTGAAGCAATGCAGGAATTACAAAATCGAATAATTTCTATTGCACCTGCTGAGGGTAACAAACCTCATTCCTTACTGGACACACCAAATGATGAAATGAAAGCTTTTCCAACTTTATTTCCACATGGTATAAATGGTTTGGATGAAGAAAGAGAAGTGAAATTATCCAGGGCAAAATACTTTGCAACTAGATTACTTGGAAATGATTTAAGATTTGCAAAGAACTCAAATTACATATTTTATGCTCAAGCACAAGTAGAATTAGAAAAACTTCTGTCTGGTATTTCAATTCAAACCCGTAAAGGCACTAAGACACACAGTGGAAACAAAATAACAGCATCAATGTTATCAGACACAGACACACTTATGAAGCTTATGAATTCAGATCATGTATTCAGTTACATGGATTCTATGCGAGGTAGTCCTCAGTATTGGAAGAAAACTATGAATGATCTTTTTGCCATGATACGACAATTAGGAATTCCAACATGGTTTTGCACATTCACTGCTGCTGAGTTGTCACGCTGGCCAGAAATTGTCGAGGTAATTGCACG
This sequence comes from Platynereis dumerilii, assembly GCA_026936325.1. Lineage (NCBI taxonomy): Eukaryota > Metazoa > Annelida > Polychaeta > Phyllodocida > Nereididae > Platynereis > Platynereis dumerilii. The sequence continues at coordinate 20,494,517 of JAPTHN010000013.1, forward strand.
CCAAAATGGGCAAGAGGTGGATTTCAACTTGTTAGATTTCAAGGAGAAATGTGAAATCCTTAGAAGCAATCCTGTCACAGCTGTCCGTATGTTCTATCACAGAGTAAATCTTCTTATGCGTCTGTTGAAAAGTCCTTCGAATCCTATCGGAAAGATTACCGATTACTTTTACAGAGTCGAATTTCAACAAAGAGGTGCCCCACACATTCACTGTTTGTTTTGGATCGAAGATGCTCCACAAATAGATGTCAATCCAGATTCAGAAGTGATATCATTTATCAACCAGTACATTGGCGTTACTAATGATGATGAAACAGATAAGCTGCATGAAATTATAAAAGCAGTCCAAACACACAGTAAATCACATACCAAATCATGCAAGAAAGGCTCAAAAGAATGCAGGTTTAATTTTCCAAAGCCAGTAATGGAAGAAACAACAATTGTAAGACCAAAAGAAACTGACAATCCATTGCAACAAAATGAATCTGAGAAGTCATGGAATAAATCGCTTGCTGAAGTACATCTCACAAATCTATCAGACATTCTTAGTGGAGATGTTTCAGGTCTAACAACTCAAGAAATACTGAATGATGCAGGTTTTGAAAACCATGCAGACTTGGTTAGTGCTTTGACATCACTTACAAAGAAGACCACCATCTACTTGAAAAGAAATGTTGATGATGTATGGATAAATCCATATCCTAAGTCTATCCTTTCTACCTGGAATTCCAACTGTGACATTCAGTTCATTACAGATGCTTATTCCTGTGTTATGTACATTCTCAGCTACATCAGCAAGTCTGAACATGAATTAGGTGAACTTTTGAGAGAAGCGAAACTTGAACTAGCAACTGAATCACCAAGTGATGACTTGAAAACACAAATGAAAAAGCTTGGCTTTGTATATTTCGAAAATCGTGAGGTATCAGTACAGGAAGCAGTAGTGAGAACAATTGGAGGTTTGCCATTGAAGCATTCATCTCGCAATACCCTGTTCATACCAACTGATGAAAATCAAGTTCGGCTTTCAAAGCCCCTTATTCACATTATGAATGAAGCAAAAACTGATGGTGATAGTGACGATATTTGGGTAACATGCCTCTATGACAAATACAAGGCCAGACCATTGATATGTGAATTTGACAAAATGTGTCAAGCAGAATTTGCATCATACTACAGATTTGCTTCAAAATCTGAGGGAGAAGCTGCAGTTGCCAAAAAAAATCCAAATGCACATGCTTTGCAACATGACATGGGATACATAATCAAACGTACCAGAGCACCACCTGCCGTAATTCGTTTCCCAAAGCATTCTCCAACCAAAGAACCTGAAAAGCACCACTTGTCATTGCTGAAACTGTTCTTACCACACAGACTAGAGGAAGCACTGAAACCGACTGGTTTTGAAACGTTCCAGGAATTCTGTGAGACAGGTTACATCAGACTGATACCTTCAGAAGAGCTTAAATCTGTGATTTCCATAATCAACACAAACAAAGCCAAATTTGACAAAATCAGTGATCACTTGCAAGAAGCATGGCAGCAGCTACAGCAAAATGGAAGAATGGAAGATGCCTGGGCACAAATTGGGCCGAATTCTGAACAAGAACGCCTTGATAATCATGATGATGTACTCAATGATGAAGTTGAAATTGGACCAAATGAAATGCCCGACTTAGATGACAATCAAGATGAATCTGCTCCAAACTCTCTGTGTTCTTATGAACTATTAGGAGATTCTACTCGAGGATTACTGCAAACAATGAATGCTAAACAGAGACAAGTCTTTTATTATGTACGGCAATGGTGCGTCCAAGTAGCTCAAGGTTCGAAACCAAAACCAATACATTTGTTTACCAATGGTGGAGCTGGTGTTGGCAAATCACACCTCATCAAATGTATATACAATGAAGCAAGTAAAATACTGAGAAATGGAGAAAGTCCACTTGACACTACTGTTTTGCTTACTGCCCCAACTGGAACAGCTGCTTGTAATTTGGGAGGAGCACACACTCTGCATTCAGCCTTCAAAATACCACCAAAACTGCCACTTCGATATGAACCACTCACAAATGACACTGTGAACACACTTATGGCAACACTTGGAAACCTCAAACTACTCATTATTGACGAAATATCAATGGTAGATCGCAAGGTTCTTTCCTATGTTCATGGACGTCTAAGACAGGTGAAGCAAGTGAGATCAGCTGACAAGGAGGCCTGGTTTGGAAATGTTAGTGTGATAGCTGTCGGTGACTTTTATCAATTACCACCTGTCAAAGCAAAGAGTCTGATGAAACCAGACAGGAGTCAAGGAACTGATATTTGGCATGATCTCTTTTACATGGTTGAATTGAATGAAATTATGCGACAGAAAGATGACCAGTCCTTCGCTGAACTGCTCAATTCAATCAGAATCCACCCAAAAGATGAGCCCTTACCACAAGCACATGAAGAAGCTTTGAAAAGCAGGTGTAATCGAGAAGATGTGCCTGAAGATGCCCTTCATGTATTTGCAACAAACAGCAAAGTTCTCAAGCACAACACAGCTATGATAAAGAAAACCTGCTCAGACATAGTTGATGTACTTGCCACTGACTATGAAAAGGAACCAGGTACTGGAAAAATCAAGAAACTCGACCATCATGTAAAGGGATCAAATGATGATCTATTAGACAAATTACAATTAGCCAAGGGAGCACGTGTTATGTTGACAAGAAATATGGATGTGTCAAAAGGTCTTGTAAATGGGGCTTTTGGAATTGTTATGGACTTAAATGTGTCATCAGAAGACAGTACAAAGTATGTGTCAGTCAAATTTGACAGAGATGGTCAGGTACATAACATACACTTGCATGAACAAGTCATGTCAAATAGGAAGGCAACTACACGCAGACAGTTTCCACTGAAACTTGCATGGTCTTGCACTATACACAAAACCCAAGGAATGACTGTTGACAAATGTGTCGTAGACATGGCTGGGATATTTGCTGCCGGACAGGCATATGTTGCATTGAGCAGAGTAACAAGCATGAATGGTCTATACATCATGAATTACGATGCATCCAGGATCTTTCGCTCTGAAGATGTCCATGAACACTTGGAAACAATGAATGCCCCACTAGACTTTAAAGAACATCTTGCTCATAAAGATGTCATACTAACAGTGCTCCATCACAATGTACAAGGCTTGCATTCAAAACTTCCAGACATCAAGAATCATGTGGAACTCCAATCAGATGTACTAATGTTCAATGAGACTTGGCTAAAGAAGCAATATTCAGATGACCATATACACCTTGATGGATATGTACCTTTCAGGCAAGATCGATCAGTTAGAGAAAAAGGGGGTGTCATGATGTATGTGCGGAATACGCATTCAGCAAATAGACTTGAAACAAATGTTAATGGAATTGAACATGTGGCATTGGCAGTAACAACAGCCATTGGTGATGAATACTTGCTCATCAGTGTTTACAGATCACCACAGATTTCCATTCCAAAGTTCCGAACATTGTTACAGAGTCTCCTCAAATTTGTGACCTCTACTACTTTTGAAAATGTTGTAATTGCTGGAGATTTCAATGAGAACTTGCTCAGTCAACATCCACACAGTATTCATGATGTCTTCACTTGTGAATATGGATACACACAACATGTTCTTGCACCTACAAGACAAGAATCATTGCTTGATGCTGTGTACACAAAAACTGCAAAGAAAGTTGCAGCTGTTGTCATACCTACATATTATTCAGACCATGATGCTGTGCAAACTGAAATATTCTCAATAACTGAGACTGAATCTGCTCACACACCTAATGCAGATGCTCCTCAAGATAATGACAAATCAGCGAAAGTAAATGTTCAAGAGCTGAACAAAACTCCACTTATTGACCACAAAGGTGCAAGATCCAAAAAAAAGGCGCAACCTAAGAAATCACCACCAACTAATGAGAAAAAACCTGTGAAGCCAAAAAAGATGCTAAGTAAACCAGAACAAACAGCGAACACATTCCCATCCTCTTCACACAGACCTTCAACAACTCCAACAATTTCTCCTTCAAACAGACTACCCAGAAATATTCCAGCTGGATTAACCAACTTTGGAAACACTTGCTTTCTTAACAGTGTCTTACAAATGTTATTCGCAATCCCTGAGCTTCAACCTCTGTTTGATATCAATCACCCAGTGACCAGGGCACTTACTCAACTGAAACAACAGCTGTACTCAAGTCGTGATTCTGTAGAGCCACATTCACTGTTCAATCTTAACTTTTTCCCAAGAGATTGGATCAAAGGTCAACAGCAAGATGCACATGAATACCTGACATTTTTACTTACTCAAATCCATTTAATGCATATATTTGGACACCAAGTAAATGCTGTACAGGGTCAAAATAATCCAAGAACTTGGGAGGAATACAGAAATTTGAATGTGTCACCAGTTACTGAACTACTTGATAGTCATCTTGTCACAGATCAAATCTGCGAACAATGCGATCATGTTACGACTCTTCATGATTTCAACCGATTTGTTGCAGTGTTTCTTCACAGTTCTGATCTTATCTTTGAGGAATCTACACGACAGAGTGACTTCCCTTGCACACATTGTGGAGCACAACGCACAAAACGTGAAGAAGTAATGTCACATTGCCCTCCTATTTTGATACTACTCCTAATGAGATTCAATCTAGAAGACAAGAATACAAAGAACATGAAACTGAAAAGACATCTTAAGACCAAGAATGGGACGGATTATGATTTAACTGCTGTTGTCAATCACATTGGCAATTCAAAAAAAGAGGGACATTACACAGCTTGCATCAGAGTACCCCCAGGCATTCGATGGTACAAATGTAATGATCAAAGTGTAAAGGAAACAAGACTGCCATATACGTGTCCAGATGCATACATGCTTGTATATAGGAAGGTGCTGTAGACAATGACACTCATGTTGCAATGGAATTAAACACGCTCTCATTTTACAAAATGAATATTTATTATTACAGATAGGAATGTGAACTACATGAATTTGGAATATCAAGAAGCAGTTGTGTTGCACTTTCCTCTGGTTTTATAACGGGCAAGAACATTAAACTTGTTAAAATGCAACATGGACCATTACATACACGACCTACATAGACAATTGCATGGTCAATTTACATGGACAATTTACATAGATCATTTACATAAATTATTTACATGAATTATTAACATAAATTATTTACATGGACAATTTACATAGAGCATTTACAGAGATCATTTACATGGACAATTTACAGAGAAAATTTACATAGGCAGATACATGGGCAATTTACATACTCAGTTTACATGGGCAAGCTACAGGGATAATTTACATGGACAAATGACATGGACAAATTCAGTTGATGTTAATGATTAATACTTGAACACAGTTATATGCATACATATCGTCAGCCTAAGTCAGACTTAGGCCATTTTTCCTTTTTGGTACCATAGGAAGGCCCTTATGATAATACAGGTGCTAAAAAAAATTTGGACTCCTAAATTAATAATAAACCCCTCAAAATCCCAACTCAATTTTCGCACAAATGGCCTAAGTCCTGTTGACTTAGGCCATTTGGACTTAGGCCAATTTCGTTATCACCAATTTTAGCGGATATCACCAATATTTTTGCGGTCATAATTGTGAGTTAATTTTATTGAAGTTGTTTTTTTGGCCTATGTCATTTTGGTTTCCATTTTGCTTTAGGCTGACAATATGTAAACATGCACATGCAAAAGGATATGTACACAAACATGTGCAAGTACACTACGACTGAGGAGACCATTTAATGTCTGGGGAGGGGTTTGGAGTTTTTTTTTAAACAAATATTTCTTACTCTGTTTTGGTGAAATAAATCAATTTTTTTTGGGCAGTCTTGAAATAAATAATTTCTGCCCATGATATTTCTTAATAAGGTGTTGTTTGATTTAGGAATGAATATTCGGGGACTTCATGCACTTGCAATAAACGAATACGGTTGCCATCACCGTGAAATAAATGATTCACCCGTGAGGAAAACTCCATGCCCCCTGAAAATTAAATGGTCACCCACTTAACATCTCAGGAAGACTTGAAGCAACAAGGGCTGCACAAGCTGCTTCAAATCTTACTGGGTCAGGTTGGTCCACTCCGTCACTGCGGAATTCGTGTCAGCAGACATTACCTCGGTGAAGGGAGAGGAATCAAGGCTGAGGAATCAGTAATGATGCAAGCCTGATGGGTCAAAGCCCTGTGGGCTTGAGGTTTGCAGGCCTCAGAGCTTCAGAAGCTAAACAGATCTTATGCAACTGGAAATGTGTTCTGAGCATTTTTACCTTCAGCGAATGAAGTTGGTTGAAGGTATTGTATTCACATGGGTAAAAAGTGCTGACGGGCACTGGGTGGTCTGTCATGGGTGGTCTGTCGTGCATGCATCATTTAATGTAGTAGTCCTTTCCGATTGTCTGATTAATAGGTTTATCGACTTTCCAAATATTGAGATTAATCTAAAAATATAAGAATAACGATTTTCTTGGGGTTTCTGACTGACAGCTACTACTTATTTCTTGTACATGCATGGAACTGCATCATACTATGTGTAAATTAGTCTGGTTAGGCCTTTGTATGATTTTCAATACCCTAGTAGGCAGGCTGTCAGATGGTACAACTGTTGGCTTTCAGATAATTTGGGCCCAAGTCTCATTAATATTAAGTACGCATATATGGAATTGAGTACGCAAATTATTTTCATGGTGTAGTTGTGTCTTTTAAAGGTGTTGCTCGCTGCAGGTTTGCTGCCATGCAGCCTATGTTTAAGGGTCTCGTGGTCTTCGAAAATGCTGTTAAACAATTTTTAGCTTGTCTGTTTTCTTTTAAAACGAAGAGCTATAGTCATCAAGTGACTGCGTGGTCGTCATTATTGTCCCTGTTAAGGTTTGTGTAAGTGTTCATCTGTGAGCTTAGTATTTCACTTAGAGCTATATATATATAAATTTGGTACAAAAAGGGGTGTATTGGTCTTGAATACGAACATGTAGAGAAATTCACGATGGCCCCTAAGATGGCCTCAGCAAAATGGCCACCATTCTTGGAACTGTCTGCTGTAACCTTAGTATTTCAATAAAATTGGTACACATTCATTTCTCATGGCTGCCAGTACAGGTCAAGCCTATGCAGCTGTCAATACCAACATGCTCATCTTCCCGTTATCTTCATTTCTCTATAACTTTGTTTTGCGTCGTCTTTCTCTTCCACTGCTCTCTCAACCATCTCTAATCTTCATATATTGTTGGAAACAACATTTTCTTTTAAAATAAGCTGTTATTATTTAAAACCCTGTAATTGCTTTAAAATCTGCCTTCATTTGACACCTTTTCCTTCAATAAATCAACACACTATAGTGTTATGTTCTATCTACTGTCTATATAGTAATCATCAAATTTACCTCTAGGCCTATATGATTATATCTTTATAAACTGCTTCCATGGTGTAGAAACCGGTGTCAGGGGTGGGAGTATTAGATCTGAAGTCTTAAACTACTTGGAAAGCTTGCAATTAATTACATTTAATGATTACACTCTAAAAACAATCAACACTCTAGCACTTGGCATCAATGATATTCTGTAATAAACTCAACATTCACAATTTCCTGATAGATTGTGTACAAATGGAAGCGAGCTCATGGAGTCCCAAGTCCACCTTCACATTGTGTTGATCAAAACAAATCAAATGGCAGGAAATGGCCTGCTCATTCTGCAGTCCCGGTGCAACTTTATAGGCCATCAAAAATATTTTATAGTTACATTTGTTAATATACACCACTTATATTGACTAAAAAATGTCATATTTCGCACAATAGCATTTACAGATACATGGATGGATGCATGATTCGGTTTTACATCCTGTATTTATGCACTTGGTAGGATAATTAGGACAGAATGATGTGACAATGAGAAGAAGGAAGATTGAAACAGCCATCAAACGCTGGCCCAGTTGACCCGGCAAGAGCTGGATTCAAACCCTGGACCCAGCAATTGGCAGTCTAGAACACAACCACTGGACCAAACCTCCCCCTTAAAAATAGATAGATAGATTGATAGATGACTTCTATTATACTCCTGGCGCACTGCAAACCCAACCTCAATCCCATATTATCTCCATGGGGGTTCTGGTGTTAATAATTTCACCAAAAGCAGATTACCAAAGGTGCACAGCTGGCTGTACTCCCCCCCCCCGCCAGGGCCTAGACAAATTCCAATGAAGGATAATTTTAGTATTGCCATTTGCAATAACTTGTGATTTGAAATTTGTTGTTGTTGATGTATACTGTATAGCCATGTATTGAGGGTGCCTGAAGAGGGCCAACATGTTAAAGTTCACTCAAATTCCATCTAAATGCACAACTGCATCTGCTCACCTGTTATCTGTAGTGTGGAAAACAGACCTTTAAGAATGAAATTCTGAAAGTAACAGTGACAGTATTCTGTCAACTGTAGTGGGGAAAACAGATTTTTGAGAATGAAAATTTTGTAGGTAACAGTGACAAACCACAACAAACCACATGTGTTCCAGAGGGGTAAAATTATGTTTAAAGTATCCTTCATCCCCAGGCTGGCCATCATGTCATTCAACGACATCGTCGTTCGCGTCAGACGTAAATTGGAGGCGCCGTGGACCCAACTGGAAATAAGTCATTGACTTAGCTTGGCTACCCATGTTAAATAAAAGTACCTTTACCTTCACCTTTACCATTGGAATATGCTTGGGAGATGGGATAAAGGGAAGGTTGTAAACTATTGGTAAACTGCCTTTGATTTCACATGAACAGATGAGCTTTAAAACCGCTTGCGGTTCTGGTTATATTGAGTCCTCTGGTATCCGCTGTGAAAGTCCCAGAGTTCAAAGTTTTGAAGTGTATGTTGTAATGTTAGAATTCCCAGTGAGTGCTTTATATTTTGGCGCAAGTGTGAATGTCTCTACCTGTGATTACATGTTTAGAAAAGGCATTTAGACTCTCTGTCTGTGATTTCATTATTTTACTGGAATATCTTGAACGTCTCTGCCTGCGATTTCGTCTCTGGAAATGCCCTAATGCTTTGAGTTTTAGCTCAATGGTGAGTGTCTGCCTTTGATCTCATCTTTAGCTCATTGAAACTAATTACCTTCATGATATAATAAAGTTGACTTGACTCGATGACTCTGCCTGTAATTTCATCTCTGGAAATGCCTTCATGCTTTGTATTTTGGCACAATGTTGAGTGTCTGCCTGTGATCTCATCTCTAGAAATGGCAGTTAGACTCTACTTTGTGATTTAATTATTATACTGGTATGTCTTGAACGTAGCATCAATGTTTGGAATTCCCAGTGATTGTCTCTGCCTACGATTTTGTCTCTGGAAATGCCCTCATGCTTTGTGTTTTGGCTCAGTGGTGTTTGTCTGCCTGTGATCTCATCTTTAGCTCATTGCAACTAATTATCTTTGGGATATAATAAAGTTGAGATGACTAGATTTCTCTGCATGTGATTTCATCTCTGGAAATGCCTTCATGCTTTGTATTTTGACATAATGTTGAGTGTCTGCCTGTGATCTCATCTTGAGAAATGGCAGTTAGACTCTAATTTGCGATTTAATTATTATACTAGTATGTCTTGAATGTACCATCAATGTTTAGGGATCCAAGTGAATGTCTCTGCCTGCGATTTTGTCTCTGGAATGATTTAATTATTACACTGGTATGTCTTGAATGTACCATCAATGTTTGGAATTCCAAGTGAATGTCTCTTCCTGCAATTTTGTTTCTGGAAATGCCCTCATGCTTTGTGTTTTGGCTTAATGGTGAGTGTCTGCCTGTGATCTCATCTTTAGCTCATTGCAACTAATTACCTTCGGGATATAATAAAGTTGACTTGACTCGATGTGTCTGCCTGCGATTTCATCCCTTGAAATGCCTTCATGCTTTGTATTTTGGCACAATGTTGAGTGTCTGCCTGTGATCTCATCTTTAGAAATGGCAGTTAGACTCTACTTTGTGATTTAATTATTATACTGGTATGTCATGAACGTACCATCAATGTTTGGAATTCCCAGTGATTGTCTCTGCCTGCGATTTTGTCTCTGGAAATGACCTCATGCATTGTGTTTTGGCTCAATGGTGTTTGTCTGCCTTTCATCTCATCTTTAGCTCATTGCAACTTTTTAGCTTCGAGATATGATAAAGTTGAGATGACTCGATATCTCTGCCTGCAATTTCATCTCTGGAAATGCCTTCATGCTTTGTATTTTGGCACAATGTTGAGTGTCTGCGTGTGATCTCATGTTCAGAATTGGCAGTTTGACTCTAATTTTCGATTTAATTATTAAACTTGTATGTCTTGAATGTACCATCAATGTTTAGAGATCCAAGTGAATGTCTCTGCCTGCAATTTTGTCTCTGGAATGATTTAATTATTACACTGGTATGTCTTGAATGTACCATCAATGTTTGGAATTCCAAGTAAATGTCTCTTCCTGCAATTTTGTTTCTGGAAATGCCCTCATGCTTTGTGTTTTGGCTTAATGGTGAGTGTCTGCCTGTGATCTCATCTTTAGCTCATTGCAACTAATTACTTTCGGGATATAATAAAGTTGAATTGACTCGATGTGTCTGCCTGCGATTCCATCTCTTGAAGTGCCTTCATGCTTTGTATTTTGGCTCAATGGTGAGTGACTGCCTGTGATCTCATCTTTAGCTCATTGCAACTAATTACCTTCGGGATATAATAAAGGTAACTTGACTCGATGGCTGCGATTTCATCCCTTGAAATGCCTTCATGCTTTGTATTTTGGCACAATGTTGAGTGTCTGCCTGTGATCTCATCTTTAGAAATGGCAGTTAGACTCTACTTCGTGATTTAATTATTATACTGGTATGTCATGACCGTGCCATCAATGTTTGGAACTCCCAGTGATTGTCTCTGCCTGCGATTTTGTCTCTGGAAATGACCTCATGCATTGTGTTTTGGCTCAATGGTGTTTGTTTACCTTTCATCTCATCTTTAGCTCATTGCAACTTATTAGCTTCGAGATATGATAAAGTTGAGATGACTCGATATCTCTGCCTGCAATTTCATCTCTTGAAATGCCTTCATGCTTTGTATTTTGGCACAATGTTGAGTGTCTGCCTGTGATCTCATCTTTAGAAATGGCAGTTAGACTCTACTTTTTGATTTAATTGTTATACTGGTATGTCATGAACGTAGCATCAATGATTGGAATTCCCAGTGATTGTCTCTGCATGCGATTTCATCTCTGGAAATGCCTTCATGCTTTGTATTTTGGCACAATGTTGAGTCTCTGCCTGTGGTCTCATCTTTAGAAATGGCAGTTGGACTCTACTTTATGATTTAATTATTATACTGGTATGTCTTGAACGTACCATCAATGTTTGGAATTCCTAGTGATTGTCTCTGCCTGCGATTTTGTCTCTGGAAATGCCGTCATGCTTTGTGTTTTGGCTCAATGGTGTGTGTCTGCCTGTGATCTCATCTTTAGCTCATTGCAACTAATTACCTTCAAGATATAATAAAGTTGACTTGACGCGATATGTCTACCTGGGATTTCACCTCTGGAAATGCCTTCATGCTTTGTTTTTTGGCACAATGTTGAGTGTCTGCCTGTGATCTCATCTTCAGAATTGGCAGTTAGACTCTACTTTGTGATTTAATTATTAAACTGGTATGTCTTGAATGTACCATCAATGTTTGGAATTCCACGTGAGTGTCTCTGCCTGTGATTTTGTCTCTGGAAATGCCCTCATGCTTTGTGTTTTGGCTCAATGGTTAGGGTCTGCCTGTGATCTCATCTTTCGCTCATTGCAACTAATTGCTTTTGGGATATAACAAAGTTGACTTGACTCAATGTCTCTGCCTGCGATTTCATCTCTGGAAATGCCTTCATGCTTTGTATTTTGGCACCATGTTGAGTGTCCGCCTGTTATCTCATCTTTAGAAATGGCAGTTAGACTCTACTTCGTGATTTAATTATTATATTGGCATCTTGAACGTAGCATCAATGTTTGGAATTCCCAGTGATTGTCTCTTCCTGTGATTTTGTCTCTGGAAATGCCCTCATGCTTTGTGTTTTGTCTCAATGTTGAGTGTTTGCCTGTGATCTCATCTTTAGCTCATTGCAACTAATTGCCTTCGGGATATAATGTTGACTTGACTCGATGTGTCTGCCTGCGAATTCATCTCTGGAAATGCCTTCATGCTTTGTATTTTGACACTATGTTGAGTTTTTGCATGTGATCTCATCTTTAGAAATGGCAGACTCTACTTTTTGATTTAATTATTATACTGGTATGTTTTGTTTTTTTTTGATGTACCAACAATATTTGGAATACCCAGTGATTGTCTCTTCTGCGATTCAATCTCTGGAAATGCCCATGTGCTTTGTGTGTATTTTGGCTTTGTCTCTGCCTGTCATTTCATGTCTTGATGTGCAAGTCAGATTTCAAGTTTAGAAAAGGCATTGAGACTCTGTCTGTGATTTCATTATTATGTATGCATGCCTTGTATGTTGCTACTATGTTATGAGTTCCCAGGAAGTGTAGCTTGGTTGTCTTTTCAGTTCTATCATTTTAATTTATTTTAAGAGGATACACCAGTGGCACATATGTGCTACTAAAAAATGAAAGAAAGAACCCATAGTGTAACTAGTAAAAGAATGATCTAATTAGTGGAAGCCTACTCAATCCTGTGATCTTTATGGGACTGTACCATCCATCTCCTTCATTTCTTTTTTTTCGTTCCTCAACAGAGGAGTTAACTTTCGAAGTTTCGAGAAGACTGTCCCAGTCTAACCTAAGACATTGAAGGAGAGATGGGACCCATAGGGACAAAAAATTATATTGTATTGCAATTACTTAGTCATGTACTGCAATGCTCTGTTCACCAACAGGATTATTCAGATCAACTGCGCTGTTCAACAACAGGATTATTCAGATCAACTTAGAGAATACTAGCTCCCACGCTGCACAACAACTTTTTACACACAAGGGGAGTTCCCCCGTGGCCTTATGGTCAAGACTGCTTGACCACTGGCTTTGAGGGCGTGGGTTGAAATCTCACCCCAGGAACTCACTTTAGTCCGAGCCCATGGGACATTAAATGGAGGCTGGTTGTATCCAGTATTCTATGCTGGGGCAACTGAAAGACCCTGGGCATTCCTGAATTAATAGGGTATGTTCCAGACTCACAGTCTTCTCATCTCATCATCATACGGCGATCGCCTGCCTTGCTATAGCCCACTAAGGTGCTGCAGAGGCGTAAAACACAAACAAACAAACAAACACACAAGGGGAAAGGGAAGGGCATCGTACAGATATAACAAATTAACTGACAGGTGCCACCTGAGTAAATCATTGTGTCTGAAGTTTAGAAAGTCAATTGTGGCTGCTATTCATAAAAATCAGAGAAACCATAGATCATAACTGAGGTCGGTCCAGACCCGTTATGCTATGGCGACTCAAGCCATATCCTGGCATCCTCGCACTGTATATATTAGCACTTGTTAAAAAAAAAAATGTTTTTCTTTTGTCACAATCGAGTTTGAAGTCTGACAGTGACTGGTTACTGGAATTTGGCTAAGGTAGCAGTCGGTCCAGACCCTCCTAATATTAGTCAATATTCAGCAGCTCAAATACTGTCTTTCTAATTACTCTGGGATATTTACAATGTCTAGAAAATCAAATTTTTTTATTTTTTTATTCATTTATTATTTATTTATTGTTTATGTTACTAATTATTTATACTAGAAAGCCTGTTGGATAATTGGAGATTACATAATCAGTTTTAAGTTGCGGAAAAGGTGAACGAAAGAAATAATTGTTTGTTTTAAATGTTTGGATGTCTGTAATTTTAAATGTTGGTTTTCATTATTGAAAATATGTGAACATAAACTTTTCATGCTGAGGAATTAAATGTACATCAGTTTAAGAATTTTTAGATGTTTAAGATGTGACATTTCTCAGTATTATATTGTGGAGGCTAGAAGTAGCCTATCATTTAATATGTTGAGGTCAATGACATACTAACAGCTGAAATGACCATTGAGTGAGATATGCCATAAAAACTTTCCGGCACACTTGGTATAGCAGAGACTTAGACTGTGCTGCCATCTGCAGAAGCTTTCTGGGGCAGAACATTTCTGACCTACTTGAACAGGCAAGGAGGCTATTCATGCTAGAGGTGGTGATTCCAAAGTGGATTCAAAGAAAACAATGGGCTCCTGGGTGACATTTTATGAGCCACACACAAAGGCAATGTCAGTCCGGTAGAACATGCAAAGTTTGGTGTGTGTAGCTACAACATGGATTGAAAATTGGAGGTGACAACAAAGTTGAACAGATGCATCTTTTATTTTAAGATTATTATAATCCCCCGCCGCTTGCGGGGGATTATATTGATATTGTTCGTTTTATTATTATTATTATTATTATTATTCTTATTATTCTTATTATTATTCAGCTCAGGAAAACTGTGATTACGGCAAAACTATTAGAGATAACATTCTGAAACCTCAAACACAATATGTGACTCCATTGCGCGCTACTTCATACGAAATTTCATGATCAAATTTCATGATGCTTATGAGTTATGAGGAAAATATAAAACAAATTTCCGGCGCAGGTTTCTGAGAACCTAAGCATAACTGAGACCTGTTGATTTTTTCTAAGATACCTTGACAAAGTCTCCAGTGCAGAAAGGCGTCTCGTGGAGATTTCATGAACACATTTCAAGATATGATTTTTTGAAAATTGGATATCCCGAAAACTGACCAAAATTTTGTTGAAAAACAGGGAAGGAATGCTCTTAGAGAGCTGAAAATAGGTGAACATACAGATGTACCACAGTGTACCAACTTCACAAAGTTACGGACCGCCCTGACAAACGGTCTTGGCGCTACGGACGTCCAAAAACGCAACTTTCAAGTGGCCATATCTCGGTCCCTATTTAAGCTACAACAAAGTTTGACATATCACAAGAAAGGTCTGTTTGTCAGCTTTCCAATGGTGTATAGCATTATAGTCTCAGATGCGCGGCGTAAAATCGCGTCAGACATTGAAAATTTGTTGTCACTTTTTGAGCCCTTCGAAACGTTTTAGGCAGAAAAATCAATGAAGTTCTTTGTGAATGTTGATGAATATTTTTTTAATTACTCCCTGGTTATGCCTCCATACTGTCCTCAAAGGATATTTGCCTGCATCAAATTGTTTTTCCAAGAGAATTTTTTGAAATTCAAAATTGAAATGCACATTGCTCAGCTTCTGGTTGTTCAAATTTCATGAAATTAATACCAAAAGATGCGTAAAATTATGGGCTGCACTGTCCTCCAAGGGCATTTACTTATTACTCATAGCCAATTTAACATAAATGATTTTATATATTCAATTATATCTTGTGAATTATTATTTCAAATCACTTAAAACTCAATGTACATGTTGCTAATTTTTTGGCCTATTTTGTGATATAAGGACATCCTCCTATCTCCAATACTTTGCTGGTAAAATAAAGTACAAAAATCGTTCACAGATGCATCTTAGTCTGCTGTCGGGACTATTCTGCCTCACTGCCAGGTTTTGCTCCCCAGCACCAGCATTATGCCATGCAAAGAGCAGCACACTCAAACACGCTCATCAACAATAAGGTACAGGCTTACGCCTATCATGACAGGGGAATGATACACGTTGAAGGGAAAGGCCTTTATAAGCGTTGCGTGAAAAGGCATATATGTCCTATATTAATGCACTGAAACACCTTAATAGTATGAGCATACACACAAATAATGGACATGAATTGAAAAAGAAGAGTATACAGGCCTGGGGGTCATACGGGGCCTGCGGGGGATTATCCGATATTGCCGTACGGCAATATCAGTTATACTAGTTATTATAATCCCCCGCCGCTTGCGGGGGATTATATTGATATTGTTCGTTTTATTATTATAATCCCCCGCTCGCGCAGCGGCGGGGGATTATATTGATATTGTTCGTTTTACTATTATTATTATTATTCTTTTTATTATTCAGCTCAGGAAAACTGCGATTACTGCAAAACTATTACAGATACTACATTACAAGTCAAGGGTAAGATGCGACTCTATTGCGCGCTACTTTACCCGAAATTTCATGATCAAATTTCATGACACTTATGAGTTATGAGGAAAATATAAAAAAAATTTCCGGCGCAGGTTTCTCAGAACCTAAGCACAACTGAGACCTGTTGATTTTTTCTAAGATACCTTGACAAAGTCTCCAGTGCAGAAAGGCGTCTCGTGGAGATTTCATGAACACATTTCAAGATATGATTTTTTTAAAAATAGACATCCCGAAAACTGGCCAAAATTTTTCTGGAAAACAGGGAAGGAATGCTCGTAGAAAGCTGAAAATGGGCGTGCTTACAGACCTACCCTAGTGTACCAACTTCACAAAGTTACAGACCGCTCGGACAAACGGTCTGTGCGCTACGGACGCACAAAAACTCAAACTTCAAGTGGCCATAGCTCAGTCCCTATTGCAGCTACAGACTAGTTTCACATATCACAAGAAAGGTCTGTTTCTCAGCTTTCCAATGGTGTATAGCATAATAGTGTCAGGCGCGCGGCGTAGAATCGCGTCGGACATTGAAAATTTCATGTCACTTTTTAGGCCCAAAAAAACTTTTCGGCTCAAAAAGTCAATGTAATTCTTCATGCATGTCCATCATTATTTTATGTGGGCTACCCATATCAGCCCTCCATATTGTCCCCGAACATAAATTACCTACATTAAATAGTTTGTCCTAGAGAATTTTTTTAATTTTCAAACTTCAAATATAAATTGCTCAGCTTCCGGTTATTCAAATTTCATGAAATTAATACCAAAAGATGCTTAAAATTATCGCCTTTACTGTCCTCCAAGGCCATACAGCTCATAGTAATAGCCAATTTTACATAGATGATTTTATATAAGCCACTATAACTCCTGCATTTATGTTTCAAATCAGATGAAAATGCAATGACATGTTCCTAATTTATTGCCTGATTTTTCCATGGAGGCACATCTCCCCAACTCTTATGGTTTGCCTGCAGCAAGCCATTAGGGTTAGGGTTAGGGTTTACTCAACATGCACTGCTTGCAGGGTGGTACGCTTGGCCACCACAGGTGTGTCTGGCAGTCAAGATATTTGATAGGCATATGCTCCAACAACATTGCAGCGTTCATACATGCTTTTGAGAATTCATCATGAAGGACATGAATTGGAAGGGGAGAGTAAGCAGGGAAGGGGAGACAGGGGGGGCGCGGGGGATTATCCGATATTGCCGTACGGCAATATCAGTTATACTAGTTATTATTCTTATTATTCTTATTATTCTTATTCAGCTCAGAAAAACTGCGATTACTTCAAAAGTATTACAGATGCTGTTCTGCAAGTCAAGGGTAATATGCAACTCCATTGCGTGCTACTTCATACGAAATTTCATGATCAAATTTCATGATGCTTATAAGTTATGAGGAAAATACAAAAAAAATTTCCGGCGCAGGTTTCTGAGAACCTAAGCATAACTGAGACCTGTTGATTTTTTCTAAGATACCTTGACAAAGTCTCCAGTGCAGAAAGGCGTCTCGTGGAGATTTCATGAATACTTTTCAAGATATGATTTTTTTAAAATCTGATGTCCCGAAAACTGCCCAAAATTTTTTTGAAAAACAGGGAAGGAATGCTCATAGAGAGCTGAAAATGGGTGAGCATACAGATGTACTACAGTGTACCAACTTCACAAAGTTACGAACCGCTCGGACAAACGGTATTGGCGCTACGGACGTCCAAAAACCCAATTTTCATGTGCTCATATCTCGGTCCCTATTGCACCTACAGCAAAGTTTGACATATCACAAGAAAGGTCTGTTTGTCAGCTTTACAATGATGTATAGCATGATAGTGTCAGACGCGCGGCGTAGAATCGCGTCAGACATTGAAAATTTGTTGTCACTTTTTGCGCCCCTCGAAACGTTTTAGGCTTAAAAATCAATGAAGTTCTTTGTGAATGTTGATGAATATTTTTTCGATTAGTCCATGGTTATGCCTCCATACTGTCCTCAAAGGATATTTGCCTGCATCGAATCGTTTTTCCAAGAGAATTTTTTGAAATTCAAAATTGAAATGCACATTGCTCTGCTTCTACCCATTCAAATTTCATGAAATTAATACCAAAAGATGCGTAAAATTATGGACTTCACTGTCCTTTGAGGGCATTTACCTATTTCACATAGCCAATTTAACATAAATGATTTAATATATTCAATTATAACTAGTGAATTACTATTTCAAATCACTTACAACTCAATGTACATGTTGCTAATTTTTTGGCCTATTTTCTGATATAAGGACATCCTCCTATCTCCAATACTTTTCTGGTAAAATAAAGTACAAAAATCGTTCACAGATGCATGTTAGTCAGCAGTCGGTTCTATTCTGTCTCACTGCCACCTTTCCCAACAGCTGACCTTCAACAATCGCAGCTAACCGCTCTGTGCTGTCAAGGCAGCGTATCTAATGTAAACACAAAACCATGTAGAGTGTAATAATCACATTGGAATAATATACATTGCTCATTGGGAGGGCATCATGCATAAGGGTTTTCTCATTGGGTTTCATATCCTGTATTTGTGCATTAAATTCATTAAGGCATACTGGCACTACAGTAATGATGTTATGCACACTCTTGGAATAGAACTTCATTCCCTACAAAAAGGGCCAGGGTAATACACAAAAATAATGGACATGAATTGGCAGAGAAGAGTATGCAGGGCTCGGGTCATACGGGGCCCGCGGGGGATTATCCGATATTGCCGTACGGCAATATCAGTTATACTAGTTATAATCCCCCGCTCGCGAAGCGGCGGGGGATTATATTGATATTCTTCGATTACCTTTTATTATTATTATTATTGCAGTCAGGAAAACTGTGATTACTACAAAACTATTAGAGATAATGTCCCAAAACCTCAAGTACTATATGCGACTCCGTTGCGCGCTACTTCAAGCGAACTTTCTTGATCAAATTTCATGATACTAACGCGTTATTGAGAAAATAAATAATAAATTTCTGGCAACGTTTCCAGGAGAACAAAAGCAAATTGGGCTTTGCTGATTTTTTGTAATATACCTTGACAAAGTTTCCAGTGCGGAAAGGCGTCTAATGGAAATTTCATGAATATCTTTAGAGATATGAATTTTCTAAAATTGGATGTCATGAAAATTTTCTAACATTTTTCTTGAAAACAGGGAAGGAATGCTTGTAGAAAGCTGAAAATGGGTACACTTACAGATGTACCCTAGTGTACAAACTTCACCAAGTTAAGGACCGTTCGCACAAACGGTCTCGGCGCTACGGACGTCCAAAAACGCAATTTTCAAGTGCTCATATCTCGGTCCCTATTTGAGCTACAGCAAAGTTTCACATATCACTACAAAGGTCTGTTTCTTAGCTTTTCAATGGTGTATAGCATTATTGTATCAGACGCGCGACGTAGAATCGCGTCGGACATTGAAAATTTTATGTCACTTTTTGCCCGTTTCAAAACGTTTTTCGCTCAAAAATCAATGAAGGTCTTCATGGATGACCATGACAAATTTTTTGGTTATAGCCTTGTTAGGCCTTCATACTGTCCTAACAGGAAATTTGCCTGCATCAAACAGTTTTCCCAGAAGAATTTTTATAATTTCAAAATTTTAACTTCAAATTACTCCTCTTCTACTAATTCAAATTTCATGAAATTAACACCAAAAGATGTGTAAAATTATGGCCTTTTCTGATCCACAAGGACATCCACCTCGCCACATGACATAAGGGTTACGGTTAGTGTTCACTCAACATGCATTGCTTTTAGGCTGGTATGTTGGCCACGTGTGTCTGGATCCGAAGACATTTGACAGGCATATGCTCCAACAACATTACTAACTTCATACATGTATACCTTTAACAATTCATCATGAAGGACATCAATCGGAGGGATGGAGTAGGCAGGCCATGGGAGAGAATGGGGGCCGCGGGGGATTATCCGATATTGCCGTACGGCAATATCAGTTATACTAGTTATTATTCTTATTATTATTCAGCTCAGGAAAACTGCGATTACTTCAAAACTATTAGAGATATTGGTTTACAAGTGAAGGGTAATATGCAACTCTATTGCGCGCTACTGCTTACGAAATTTCATGATGAAATTTCATGACACTTATGAGTTATGAGCAAAATATAAAAAAAATTTCCGGCGCAGGTTACTGAGAACCTACACATAACTGGGACCTGTTGATTTTTTCTAAGATACCTTGACAAAGTCTCCAGTGCAGAAAGGTGTCTCGTGGAGATTTCATGAATACATTTCAAGATATGATTTTTTCAAAATTGAACATCCCGAAAATTGACTGAAATTTTTTAGAAAAACGGGGAAGGAATACTTGTAGAAAGCTGAAAATGGGTATACTTACAGACCTACCCTAGTGTACCAACTTCCCAAAGTTACGGACCGCTCGGACAAACGGTCTCGGAGCTACGGACGCACAAAAACTCAAACTTCAAGTGGCCATATCTCGGTCCCTATCGCAGCTACAGACTAGTGTCACATATCACAAGAAAGGTCTGTTTCTCAGCTTTCCAATTATGTATAGCATTATAGTGTCAGACGCGCGGCGTAGAATCGCGTCAGACATTGAAAATTTTATGTCATTTTTTGGGCCTATCAAAACGTTTTCCCTCAAAAAGTGTATGAAGAACTTCATGGATGTTCATCAATAATTTATGCGGGCTACCCAGGTTGGGCCTCCATATTGTGCCAAAAGGAAATTTGCCTAAATCAAATACTTTTTCCTAGACAATTTTTTTAATTTCAAAATTGAAACGTAAATTGCTCTGGTTATAATTGTTCAAATCTCATGAAATTAACACCAAAAAATGTGTTAAATTACGCCCTCTAGCAAGCTACAGGGATATCTTCCTCTTACCTTTAACCAATTTTACATATAACATTTTATATATTCAATTATAACTCATTCATTATTTATCAAAATCCATTAAAACTGATTCGTCATGTTCCTAATTTTTTCCTCTATTTTTGTATGTAAGCACAGCTCCATAACTTGCATGGTTTGTCTACAATAACCCATTAGGGTTAGGGTTTCACCTACCATTCACTGGAAATGTATTGCTTTGAGGGTGGTACCGCTGGGCACCAAACACAGGTCTCCATGCCAAGCGATGTCTCATTTCAATATATCAGCCTCTTCAAGAATTCATCATGAAGGCCATGAACTGGTTGAAGGGAGTAAGCAGGGCAAGGGAGACAAGGGGGGCGCGGGGGATTATCCGATATTGCCGTACGGCAATATCAGTTATACTAGTTTATATTTATTTATCTATCATTTACCAATTCATACATTAAATTTGTGCAATTTCCGGTGTGACTTGCCTAGGATAGAGCTATTATACAAAATATTGTTGCTGGTCAGATTTTTAATTTATAGTTGGTGTACAGAATAATGCACATCTAAGATTAGTTATAGCAAATCACCCTCATTATCAGTCAGTTTCTGCGCATGAGTCTGCTAATTCAGAGTACTTCCAGAGAGGTCACAACCTTCCATGGTTAGACCTAAACCATCTACAAATCTACAAATGCATACACATGGTTATTTTTCCACAATGACCAATTCAAACCAGCCATAGAACGGTGCTCATGGGCAGACATCCCAGCCCATGACACATCAGTTGTATCCAGCGTCCTGTGCTGGGGCAACTGAAAGACCCTGGACATCCCCCCTGAATTAATACGGCGGTCACCAACACTGGACAATGCTATGGCATTGGAACCTTGGGCAATGTTCCCCTTGTCTCTTCCCATGGCCGCCATACTGCTGCCCTGAGCTGTGGAAGGTTCACCACAAATTCCATGCCTGCATTGTGGTGCATGATCGATAGTATATACAATTCAATTGCATTTACTATTGCCTGTCTTGCATGTACATGTACATGTGCTGGTACTTGTGCAAAGTGCAAGTATTATGGCAAGTCCAAGTACATGTCCATTTCATGTCCTAGGTCTTTTCAGTGTTTTCCTGCTTCCCTTTGTTGCCACTAATTTTTATGATAGGTGAAGTTTTGTTACCGCATTGCGGTTACCCGATTTCTAGTTATTATTATTTTTCTTTCCGAAAAATGTTCTCGAAAAATTTTCAAATAATTTGTGTACATAGTCCTATGTGACCTAATTAAATTGTCCAATGTAACCCTATACCTCTGACCTATTTTTCAAGGTCATTGACCCCTTTGAAATAAATTTTTTCTATATTTCAATTGACCATTACTCATATATTAACTGATCAATTATAGTTTCCTAATAAACTATATATAATAGACTTATACTAAATAAACTGACCTAATTTTCAAAAGTATAGGTCAAGGTCGAGGTCATACAGGTCAATTTTTACTCTCAGAGGTTTGCGCGCCTGATCTCTATATAAGCAACTTTGAAAATTGCAGAATTCAAGCCAATTGTTACAGTAAATGACTAATCCATGGCAAGCGATCATTTTTATGATGATATCATGCTTAGTTATTTAATTATGGAATTTTTAGTGTCAACCGCGTCGTCAAAACTGGTGACCTTGATTACTTGACACTGAAATATCGATTTTAGGCCAATAAAATGTATTGTGAACCCCCCCAAATATGCCCATAAAACCTCCATAGCCACCTTCAAATTTGACCTTAACCTCATTTTTCAAGGTCATTTGACCTGTTTAATGTTCAAATCACTCGATTTTCAAAAATTCCAACAATTATGTTATTTCCAGCATATTGGGTTCATAATTTAAAGTATAATAGCCAGGAGCTATATTGTTGGAACCCTGAAATCGGAATTGATTTATCTCTTCTTGCTGATTTATAAAAAAATTCCAAATATGGCATACCGCGCGACATGAAAAATTAGCCTATTTTTGCCAATTAGAGAGGTAAATATTGATCCTACATAGCTCAAATAATGAAATGACCCCCCCTAAGTCATACACCCCGAATCTGTAGAAATTATAGATTTTGACCTTGAAAGGTATTTTCAAGGTCAAAATCAAGGTCAAATATTTGACAAAATTGGATATTTGAGATATTTAATTTTTTTTAAGTGGGAAATAATGAAGGGATTTTTACAGTCTTTTCATAGGTCAGTCCTACAATACCCTAGAAGAAATGTGTAAAGTTTTAAGTCCATCGGATTGACCTACATTGCACAATAAATGTCACAAGGTCAAAAAATTACTGCAAAATTGACCCTCTCATTTTCCAATTTCACACTTGTACCCAAACTTTGATGGTCTGTATCTCCGGTTCTAATTAAGCTACAGAAAAACTGAAAGCATATTCAGAAAGCCCAAATTCTCCTCTAGTATTCATTTTCTATACATTTTAACGTATCTCTGCTAGTTAAAAAGATCGCCGGACCCTGAAAAATATATGTTTTCGGTCAAGATTTCACCAATTTACATTTTTTTGACAAAGAAGTCAGTCTTCAAAAAATTTGATAATATTTCGAGATATAGTCCTAACATATTTACAGTATTTTGTGCTATTTTAAGTCTCTCCTTCAAACCGTTTACCTTTGGGAGCAATTTGGAGTTCAAAACTTGATATTTTCAGAGTCAATTTTTCGGTGAAATTTCATATCTTTACCATTACTTCAATCAACTCTATCTCGGGTTCTAATAAAGTCATATGAATGATACAAGCCGTTTTGGAAAGCTCAGATTCTCCTCTTATTCTAATTTGTGTACATTTTGTTGTGTCGTGAACAGGTAAAAAGATCGGTCAACCCTGAAAAATTCATCTTTTCCTCACCTAACCGAATGACTGTACTCAGACTGGAACACCAGTGATTACTAAAATTTGTGTAGTAATTGCCTAAAAGATGTCAATAAACTAATTTTAAACTAAAGTAAACTAAATAAATTAAACTAAACTAAATAAACTAAGCTAAACATGCATTCACCGGGAAAGGGGGGGCTGTCCGCTAGCTTCATTAATTTGTGCATTGCAATATATCACAAATAAATAAGGTACATTTTTTATGTTATTTTTTGTACCATTTTATACAATATTTTTGATACTATTTTATATTTTATTCATATAATATTTTATATATTATTTTATATCTTGCTTATATACTTGTTTATATACTTGTTTATATACTTGTTTATATACTTATATACATTTAGACTATTTTCACCCACTGAACTAAATAAACTAAACTAAACATGGGCATTCACTGAGCAAGCTGCTTAAACATGTACAATATACCTTCATATACTTGTTCGTATACTTGTTTATTTTTATACTTAAACATATTTAGACTATTTTCACCAACTGCTCGGTGAAGTTTTATTACCGCTAGCGGTTATCGGAATCTAGTTATTATTAAACTTCACCTATACCATAGGTGAAGTTTCTTATTATCGGTGTTATTTTTTTTTTTTATTAAACTTCACCTATACCATAGGTGAAGTTTCTTATTATCGGTGTTATTTTTTTTTTTTATTATTTTTCTTTCCGAAAAATTTTCTCAAATAATTTTCAAATAATTCATGTACATAGCCTACAATAATCTAAGAATACAATTTCAAGATAAATGACCTTGACCTATTTTTCAAGGTCATAGACCCTTTTAAAGTCCATTTTTTCAATATTTCAATTGACCATTACTCATGTAATTACTAATGAATTACAATTTCCCAATAAAGTATGTATAATAAACTTATACTATATTAACTGACCTAATTTCAAGAATGTAGGTCAAGGTCAAAATCATACAGGTCCATTTTCACTCTCAGAGGTTGTTACGCGAGATCTCTATATCAGCAACTTCCTGATTTATAGAATTCTAGCCAATTGTTGCGGTAAATGAGTGACGCAGGTGAAGCGCTTTTTTTTATGATGATATCATGCTTGGTTATTGAGTTATGTGATTTTTAGTATCAACCGCGTCGTCAAATCTGGCGACCTTGATTACTTGACACTGAAATATCGATTTTAGGCCATTAAAATGTATTGTCAACCCCCCCAAATATACCCATAAAACCCCCATAGCCACCTTCAAATTTGACCTTGACCTCATTTTTCAAGGTCAATTGACCTGTTTAAGCTAAAATTCAATCAATTTTCAAAAATTCCAACAATTATGTTTTTTCCAGCATATCGGGTTCATTTTATAATTTATAATAGCCAGTAGCTGGACTGTTTAAATCATGCAATCGGAATTGATCTATCTCTTCATGCTGATTTATAA
Source organism: Platynereis dumerilii (assembly GCA_026936325.1). Classification (NCBI taxonomy): domain Eukaryota; kingdom Metazoa; phylum Annelida; class Polychaeta; order Phyllodocida; family Nereididae; genus Platynereis; species Platynereis dumerilii. The sequence goes on from JAPTHN010000013.1 coordinate 20,519,874, forward strand.
AAAAATTTCAAATATTGCATATCGCGCGACATGTAAAATTTGCCTATTTTTGCCATATGGAAAGGTAAATATTGATCCTATGTAGTTCAAATAATTAAATGACCCCCCCTAAGTCACACACTGCCAATCTGGAGAAAATATAAATTTTGACCTTGGGAGGTATTTTCAAGGTCAAAATCAAGGTCAAACATTTGACAAAATTGGATATTTGACATATTAAATTGTTTTGAAGTAGGAAATAATAAAGGGATTTTTACAATCTTTTCACAGGTTACTTGTACAATACCCTAGAAGAAATATATTAAATTTCAAGTCCATCGGATTGACTTACATTGCACAATAAATGTCACAAGGTCAAAAAATTACTGCAAAATTGACCCTCTCATTTTCCAATTTCGCATTTGTACCCAAATTTTGACGGTCTGTATTTCCGGTTCTAATTAAGCTATAGAAAAACTGAAAGCATATTCGGAAAGCCCATATGCTTCTCTAGTATTCATTTTCTATACATTTTAACGTATCTCTGCTAGTTAAAAAGATCGCCGGACCCTGAAAAATTCATGTTTCCAGTCATGATTTCATCATTTTACATTTTTTTGACAAAGAAGTCAGTCTTCAAAAAATTTGATAATATTTGGAGAAATAGTCCTAAGACATTTACAGTAGTGTGTGCAATGTCAAGTCTCTCCTTCAAACCGTTTGCCTTTGGGAGCAAATTGAAGTTCAAAACTTGATATTTTCAGAGTCAATTTTTTGGTGAAATTTCATATTTTTACCATTATTTCTATCAGCTCTATCTCTGGTTCTAATAAAGCCAAATGAATGATACAAGCAGTTTCGGAAAGCTCATATTCTGCTCTTATTCTAATTGATGTACATTTTGTTCTAGCATCAACAGGTAAAGAGATCAACCCTGAAAAATTCATATTTTCCTCACCTTACCAAAAACATGTGCAAATACAGGGTGGGTAAGAGAAAACTGGAAAATCGGGGCAGATGCAGAACTTATTTATTTTCAGCCATTTCCACTGAACACAGAACAATGATTTTTGCAAATGAGTAAGTTTAGACAATAGACAACATTTTAATCTATGTGACAACCATTTTCTGCACTCACAGCCTCAACACACTTTCGAAAACTTTTGCAACTGTTTGTCACAGCGTCAGCTGACATCTTGCCCCACTCTCTCTATATGGCTTCTTTCAGAGAGTCAACATTAGGGTGAGAGTTTCTATTGGTGGCCTTCTCAAAAACGCCCCAGGTTGCGTAGTCCTGAGAGTTAAGGTCTGGGCTTGAGGACGGTCAGAAATCTGGAGTATGGCGGGCAATTACAAAATTCCTGGTCCTCTTTGTCTGCCCACGGCTGCCAGACTTCCTCTGCAACCCTTTCCCACTGGCTACGGATTGTTTGATGGCATATACAATGCTCAGTGACACACCAACAATGTCAGAACTGGTCCGAGGCTTCACCTGGGCAGACAGGAGATCTTCCACCCTTTTCCTTACCTGCTCCTGGGTCACCATTTCTTGTCCCAGTATTTCAAGATTGACCTGATTTGTGGCTGATTAACCACTGTTTGTTGTGTTGTTGGTTTCATGACATTCCGTTAATCTGTTCGCGCTATACAGTAACTTAAAGATCATTCCAGATTTCCCTTACCCACCCTGTATACCTTTAAAAAAATATGGTAAATTGTTTTAAGTACTATTTTATATACTATTTTACATTTCTGCTTTTATGCTATTTTCATTCTTGCTTATATACTTGTTTATATAATTTAAAATATACTTGCTTATATACCAGTTTATATACTTGTTTATATACCTTTACATATTTTGACTATTTTCAGCAACTGCTAGGTGAAGTGTTATTACCGCTAGCGGTTATCGACATCTAGTTATTAAACTTCACCTATACCATAGGTGAAGTTTCTTATTATCGGTGTTATTTTTTTATTTTATTATTTTTCTTTCCGAAAAATTTTCTCAAATAATTTTCAAATAATTCATGTACATAGCCTACAATAATCTAAGAATACAATTTCAAGATAAATGACCTTGACCTATTTTTCAAGGTCATAGACCCTTTTAAAGTCCATTTTTTCAATATTTCAATTGACCATTACTCATGTAATTACTAATGAATTACAATTTCCCATTAAAGTATGTATAATAAACTTATACTATATTAACTGACCTAATTTCAAGAATGTAGGTCAAGGTCAACATCATACAGGTCCATTTTTACTCTCAGAGGTTGTTACGCGAGATCTCTATATCAGCAACTTCCTGATTTATAGAATTCAAGCCAATTGTTGCGGTAAATGAGTGACGCAGGTGAAGCGCTTTTTTTTATGATGATATCATGCTTGGTTATTGAGTTATGTGATTTTTAGTATCAACCGTGTCGTCAAATCTGGCGACCTTGATTACTTGACACTGAAATATCGATTTTAGGCCATTAAAATGTATTGTCAACCCCCCCAAATATACCCATAAAACCCCCATAGCCACCTTCAAATTTGACCTTGACCTCATTTTTCAAGGTCAATTGACCTGTTTAAGCTAAAATTCAATCGATTTTCAAAAATTCCAACAATTATGTTTTTTCCAGCATATCGGGTTCATTTTATAATTTATAATAGCCAGTAGCTGGACTGTTTAAATCATGCAATCGGAATTGATCTATCTCTTCATGCTGATTTATAAAAAAATTCCAAATATTGCATATCGCGCGACATGTAAAATTTGCCTATTTTTGCCATATGGAAAGGTAAATATTGATCCTATGTAGTTCAAATAATTAAATGACCCCCCCTAAGTCACACACTGCCAATCTGGAGAAAATATAAATTTTGACCTTGGGAGGTATTTTCAAGGTCAAAATCAAGGTCAAACATTTGACAAAATTGGATATTTGACATATTAAATTGTTTTGAAGTAGGAAATAATAAAGGGATTTTTACAATCTTTTCACAGGTTACTTGTACAATACCCTAGAAGAAATTTATTAAATTTCAAGTCCATCGGATTGACTTACATTGCACAATAAATGTCACAAGGTCAAAAAATTACTGCAAAATTGACCCTCTCATTTTCCAATTTCGCATTTGTACCCAAACTTTGACAGTCTGTATCTCCGGTTCTAATTAAGCTATAGAAAAACTGAAAGCATATTCAGAAAGCCCATATGCTTCTCTAGTATTCATTTTCTATACATTTTAACGTATCTCTGCTAGTTAAAAAGATCGCTGGACCCTGAAAAATACATGTTTCCAGTCAATATTTCATCATTTAACATTTTTTTGACAAAGAAGTCAGTCTTCAAAAAATTTGATAATATTTGGAGAAATAGTCCTAAGACATTTACAGTAGTGTGTGCAATGTCAAGTCTCTCCTTCAAACCGTTTGCCTTTGGGAGTAAATTGAAGTTCAAAACTTGATATTTTCAGTGTCAATTTTTTGGTGAAATTTCATATTTTTACCATTATTTCTATCAGCTCTATCTCTGGTTCTAATAAAGCCAAATGAATGATACAAGCAGTTTTGGAAAGCTCATATTCTGCTTTTATTCTAATTGATGTACATTTTGTTCTAGCATCAACAGGTAAAAAGATCAACCCTGAAAAATTCATATTTTCCTCACCTTACCAAAAACATGTGCAAATATACCTTTAAAAAAATATGGTAAATTGTTTTAAGTACTATTTTATATACTATTGTACATTTCTGCTTTTATGCTATTTTCATTCTTGCTTATATACTTGTTTATATAATTTAAAATATACTTGCTTATATACCAGTTTATATACTTGTTTATATACCTTTTCATATTTAGACTATTTTCAGCAACTGCTAGGTGAAGTTTTATTACCGCTAGCGGTTATCGACATCTAGTTATTTTTCTTTCCGAAAAATTTTCTCAAATAATTTTCAAATAATTCATGTACATAGCCTACAATAATCTAAGAATACAATTTCAAGATAAATGACCTTGACCTATTTTTCAAGGTCATAGACCCTTTTAAAGTCCATTTTTTCAATATTTCAATTGACCATTACTCATGTAATTACTAATGAATTACAATTTCCCAATGAAGTTTGTATAATAAACTTATACTATATTAACTGACCTAATTTCAAGAATGTAGGTCAAGGTCAACATCATACAGGTCCATTTTTACTCTCAGAGGTTGTTACGCGAGATCTCTATATCAGCAACTTCCTGATTTATCGAATTCAAGCCAATTGTTGCGGTAAATGAGTGACGCAGGTGAAGCGCTTTTTTTTATGATGATATCATGCTTGGTTATTGAGTTATGTGATTTTTAGTATCAACCGCGTCGTCAAATCTGGCGACCTTGATTACTTGACACTGAAATATCGATTTTAGGCCATTAAAATGTATTGTCAACCCCCCCAAATATACCCATAAAACCCCCATAGCAACCTTCAAATTTGACCTTGACCTCATTTTTCAAGGTCAATTGACCTGTTTAAGCTAAAATTCAATCGATTTTCAAAAATTCCAACAATTATGTTTTTTCCAGCATATCGGGTTCATTTTATAATTTATAATAGCCAGTAGCTGGACTGTTTAAACCCTTCAATCGGAATTCATATATCTCTTCATGCTGATTTATAAAAAAATTCCAAATATTGCATATCGCGCGACATATAAAATTTGCCTATTTTTGCCATATGGAAAGGTAAATATTGATCCTATATAGTTCAAATAATTAAATGACCCCCCCTAAGTCACACACTGCCAATCTGGAGAAAATATAGATTTTGACCTTGGGAGGCATTTTCAAGGTCAAAATCAAGGTCAAACATTTGACAAAATTGGATATTTGACATATTAAATTGTTTTGAAGTAAGAAATAATAAAGGGATTTTTACAATCTTTTCACAGGTTACTTGTACAATACCCTAGAAGAAAAATATTAAATTTCAAGTCCATCGGATTGACTTACATTGCACAATAAATGTCACAAGGTCAAAAAATTACTGCAAAATTGACCCTCTCATTTTCCAATTTCGCATTTGTACCCAAACTTTGACGGTCTGTATCTCCGGTTCTAATTAAGCTATAGAAAAACTGAAAGCATATTCGGAAAGCCCATATGCTTCTCTAGTATTCATTTTCTATACATTTTAACGTATCTCTGCTAGTTAAAAAGATCGCCAGACCCTGAAAAATTCATGTTTCCAGTCCATATTTCATCATTTAACGTTTTTTTGACAAAGAAGTCAGTCTTCAAAAAATTTGATAATATTTGGAGAAATAGTCCTAAGACATTTACAGTAGTGTGTGCAATGTCAAGTCTCTCCTTCAAACCGTTTGCCTTTGGGAGCAAATTGAAGTTCAAAACTTGATATTTTCAGAGTCAATTCTTTGGTGAAATTTCATATTTTTACCATTATTTCTATCAGCTCTATCTCTGGTTCTAATAAAGCCAAATGAATGATACAAGCAGTTTTGGAAAGCTCAGATTCTGCTCTTATTCTAATTGATGTACATTTTGTTCTAGCATCAACAGGTAAAAAGATCAACCCTGGAAAATTCATATTTTACTCACCTTACCAAAAACATGTGCTATATACCTTTAAAAAATATGGTAAATTGTTTTAAGTACTATTTTATATACTATTTTGCATTTTTGCTTATATGCTATTTTCAATCTTGCTTATATACTTGTTTATATAATTTAAAATATACTTGCTTATATACCAGTTTATATACTTGTTTATATACCTTTACATATTTAGACTATTTTCAGCAACTGCTAGGTGAAGTTTTATTACCGCTAGCGGTTATCGACATCTAGTTATTATTAAACTTCACCTATTACATAGGTGAAGTTTCTTGTTTTCGTAAATATTTTTATTATTATTTTTTTTTTTCTGTACGGAAATTTCTTCAAAAAAATTTAAAAAAATTCACATGCATAGCAGTACATGACCTCATTACACTGACCCAGTTTCAGTGACCTTGAATTATTTTTCAAGGTCACAGGCCATTTCAAAGTTCGTTTTTTCATATATTTCTCAAGAGCATATCACAGACAATTACATGCGTATTTCATTTTCCACTCAGGTTCTAAGTGGTACAAGTACATTACATAATCTGACCCAATTTCAAGAATGTAGGTCAAGGTCAAGGTTGCACAGGTCCATATTTAGTGCTGGAGATTGTCACGCATGATAGCAAAATTGGTAAGCCACACGGTATCAAAATTGATGCAATGTGATGCCTGAATGTCTGGCCCATGGTAAGAAGTTATTTTTGTGATGATGTCATGCTTTGTTTTTGAGTTATGTAATTTTGAATAACAACCGCGTCATCCAAACCAGTGACCTTGGTAATTTCACCCTGAAATATCAATATTAGGCCATAACAATGTAAAGTGAACCCCCCCAAAGATACCCCTAAAACCCCCATAACCACCTTCAAATTTGACCTTGACCTCATTTTTCAAGGTCATTTGGCTCTTCAAAGTGCAAAAAGTGCTTATTTTCAAAAATTCTGAAAATTATGTTTTTTTCATGATATCACCTTGATATATTATCTCTAGACAGACAAAAATATGTGCATTTAGAATATGGAACCCAAAGTCCTCTAACATTTTACCTTAATTTTCTACAAAATTCCAAATATCGCAAACCGGAGAATGTTAAAAAACGACAAATTATCGCGTTTTTGACATGGAAATATCGATCCGAGAGAGCCACAATAATTAATTGATCCCCCCATTTTCCCATCCTAATTCTGAAAATCATATTGGTTTTGACCTAGAAAATTATTTTCAAGGTCAAATTCAAGGTCAAACATGATGAAAAATTTTACCTTTTTGACATTTGATTTTTTTACACAGGCAAGGAATCAAAATATTGTTACAAAAATGTCACACATACTTGCTACAGTAGTCTAGAGGCATCGTATACATTTTCAAGGTCCTCGGATTAAGCTACGTTAGACCGTAAAGGTCACAAGGTCAAAAAATTAGGGAAAAATTCACAAAATTTTTTTCACATTTCTCAATGATAGCGTTATTTCGATCGGCTGTAGCTCCGGTCTTAATTAAGTTACAGAGAATCTGAAAACAGATTTGGAAAGGCCAAAGTCTCTTCTAGTTTTCGTTTTCTGAACATTTTGTCGTAGCTCAGACAGTTTAAAAGATCGCCGGACCCTGAAAATTTCATGTTTTTTGTCAAATTTTCACAATTTATCATCATTTTGACAAGGAAATAATCATTTTATTTCAATAAAGCTATTTGAGCATACTTTCATCGTTCGTTCACATAATCCTGCCAAGTTATATATGTTTCCATTGAACCGTTTTGGTTCTAGAGTAATTTTAAGTGAAAAACTAAATTTTTTCAGAAATTTCTGAAGTCCACATTTCTGAATTGTACCATAATTTCAATCAGCCTTATCTCCGGTCCTAATAAAGTTACGGAGAATCTGAAAATAGATTTGGAAAGCACAAATTCTCCTCTAGTTTCTATATTTGAACAATTTCTTGTATCACTGACGGTTAAAAAGATCGCCGGACCGTGAAAAATGTATGTTTTCAGAAATTGCAGTCATTTCGATATGTTTTCAGGACTAGAAGTATCTTAGCCAATGCATTCCTAAAATTCCGCTGATCAATGCGCTGGTCATTGGACTGGTCATTGGACTGGTCATTGGACTGGTCATTGGACTGGTCATTGTACTGGTCATTGTACTGGTCCATGTACTGGTCCATGTACTGGTCCATGTACTGGTCCATGTACTGGTCCATGTACTGGTTCATGTACTGGTCCATGTACTGGTCCATGTACTGGTCCATGTACTGGTCCATGTACTGGTCCATGTTATTTTCTGTATATGATATTCGGCAAGCTCAAATTTTCCTCTAGTTTTCATTCTCTGAATGTTTTCTTGTAACTCTGATGGTTTAAAAGAACGCCCAACCCTCAAAATTACATGTTTTTGGTCAAATATTTTTGTATCAGTCAGTGTATCAGTCAGTGTATCAGTCAGTGTATCATAATAACCGCGTCATCACAACCAATGACCTTGGCAATTTCACCCTGAAATATCGATTCTAGGCCATAAGAATGTATAGTGAACCCCCCCAAAGATACCCCTAAAACCCCAATATCCACCTTCAAATTTGACCTTGACCTCATTTTTCAAGGTCATTTGGCTCTTCAAAGTGCGAAAAGTGCTTCTTTTCAAAAATTCTGAAAATTATGTTGTTTTCATGATATCACCTTGATATATTATCTCTAGATAGACAAAAATATGTGCATTTAGAATATGCAATCCAAAGTCCTCTAACATTTTACCTTAATTTTCTACAAAATTCCAAATATCGCAAACCGGAGAATGTTAAAAAATGACAAATTATTGCGTTTTTGACATGGAAATATCGATCTGAGAGAGTTACAATAATTAATTGATCCCCCCATTTTCTCATGCTGATTCTGAAAATCATATTGGTTTTGACCTAGAAAATGATTTTTAAGGTCAAATTCAAGGTCAAACATGATGAAAAATTTTACTTTTTTGACATTTGATTTTTTTACACAGGCAAGGAATCAAAATATTGTTACAAAAATGTCACATATACTTGCTACAATAGTCTAGAGGCATCGTAAAAATTTTCAAGGTCCTGGGATTAACCTACGTTAGACCGTAAAGGTCACAAGGTCAAAAAATTAGGGAAAAATTTACGATATTTTTTCACATTTCTCAATGATAGCGTTATTTCAATCGGCTGTAGCTCCGGTCCTAATTAAGTTACAGAGAATCTGAAAACAGATTTGGAAAGGCAAAATTCTCCCCTAGGTTTCGTTTTCTGATCATTTTGCCGTATCTCTGACGGTTTAAAAGATCGCCGGACCCTGAAAATTTCATGTTTTTTGTCAAATTTTCACAATTTATCATCATTTTGACCAGGAAATAATCATTTTATTTTAATGAAGCTATTAGAGCATACTTTCATTTTTCGTTCACACAATCCTGCCAAGTTATATATGTTTCCATTGAACCGTTTTTGTTCTAGAGTAATTTTAAGTGAAAAACTACATTTTTTCAGAAATTTCTGAAGTCCACATTTCTGAATTGTACCATAATTTCTATCGGCCGTATCTCCGGTCCTAATAAAGTTACAGAGAATCTGAAAATATATTTGGAAAGTACAAATTCTCCTCTAGTTTTCATATTTAACAATTTCTTGTATCACTGACGGTTAAAAAGATCGCCGGACCCTGAAAAATGTATGTTTTCAGAAATTGCATTCATTTCAATGTTTTCAGGACTAGAAATATCTTAGCCAATGCATTCCTAAAATTCCAAGGTTGATGTACTGTTGATGTACTGATTTATGTTCCGGTTGATGCACTGGTTGATGATGTACTGGTTGATGCATGGTCAATGCGCTGGTCATTGGACTGTTCAATGTACTGTTCAATGTACTGTTCAATGTACTGTTCAATGTACTGTTCAATACTGTTCAATGTATTGGTCCATGTATTGGTCCATGTACTGGACCAAGTACTGGACCAAGTACTGGTCCATGTTATTTTCTGTATATAATATTCGGCAAGCTCAAATTTTCCTCTAGTTTTCATTCTCTGAATGTTTTCTTGTAACTCTGATGTATAAAAGAATGCCCAACCCTCAAAATTACATTTTTTTGTCAAATATTTTTGTATCAGTCATTGTATTAGTCAGTGTATCAGACAGTGTATCAGACAGTGTATCATCAGTATCAGTCAGTGTATCAGTCAGCGAATCAGTCAGTGTATGGCCACAAACCGATTGACATGTTTGATATTGCATAATATTGCAAGTGATATTGTGTGATATTGCGTGTTATGTAACATGTGCAAGACGCATGCAATTGCATGTACAAGTTTATGTGCAAGTTCATGTTCGAGTTCATGTTCATGTTCAAGTTCATGTCCAATATCATTTCCGTGTTTTCTCACTTAAATTTCAATGCCAATAATAATATGATTGGTGAAGTTTTGTCACCGCATCGCGGTTACCCGATTTCTAGTTAAACTTCACCTATTACATAGGTGAAGTTTCTTGTTTTCGTAAGTATTATTATTATTATTTTTCCGCCTACCCCTAATTTCCTCGAAAAAATTTCAAAAAATTCACATACATAGTCTTACATGACCTTATCACACTGACCAAGTATCGGTGACCTTGAATCATTTTCCAAGGTCACAGGCCACTTCAAAGTCAGTTTTTTTATTATTTCAAGTGATTGCTTCTCAGGTAATTACTGGCAAATTTCATTTCCCAACTATATCACATGTACTACATATAAGTTACACAATCTGACCCAGTTTCAGGAAAGTAGGTCAAGGTCAAGGTCGTACAGAGCCATTTTCACTCCTAGAATTGAGAACACATGATCTCAGAATCCAACAATTTTTGAATCGTGTAATTGATGACAAAAGTTTCATCAATGACTAGTCTAGGTCTGCGACTTATTTTTATAATGATATCATGCTTACTTTTTGAGTTACGTAATTTTAAATATTGACCGCGTCGTCAAAACAGGTGACCTTGAATGTCTGACCCTGAAATATCGATTTTAGGCCATAACAATGTATAGTGAACCCCCCCAAAGTAGCCCCCAAAACCCCCATACCCACCTTCAAATTTGACCTTGACCTCATTTTTCAAGGTCATTTGGCTCTTCAAAGTGCAAAAAGTGCTTATTTTCAAAAATTCTGAAAATTATGTTTTTTTCATGATATCACCTTGATATATTATCTCTAAACAGACGAAAATATGTGCATTTAGAATATGCAATCCAAAGTCCTCTAACATTTTACCTTAATTTTCTACAAAATTCCAAATATCGCAAACCGGATAATGTTAAAAAATGACAAATTATCGCGTTTTTGACATGGAAATATCAATCCGAGAGAGTTACAATAATTAATTGATCCCCCCATTTTCCCATCCTGATTCTGAAAATGATATTTGTTTTGACCTAGAAAATTATTTTCAAGGTCAAATTCAAGGTCAAACATGATAAAAAATTTTACTTTTTTGACATTTGATTTTTTTACACAGACAAGAAATCAAAATATTGTTACAAAAATGTCACACATACTTGCTACAATAGTCTAGAGGCATCTTATAAATTTTCAAGGTCCTCGGATCAACCTACATTAGACCGTGAAGGTCACAAGGTCAAAAAATTAGGGAAAAATTTATGATATTTTTTCACATTTCTCAATAATAGCGTTAATTCGATCGGCTGTAGCTCCAGTCCTAATTAAGTAACAGAGAATCTGAAAACAGATTTGGAAAGGCCAAATTCTCCCCTAGTTGCCATATATTGAACATTTTGTTGTCGCTCTGACGGTATAAAAGATCGCCGGACCCTGAAAATTTCATGTTTTTTGTCAAATTTTCACAATTTATCATCATTTTGACAAGGAAATAATCATTTTATTTCAATGAAGCTATTTGAGCATACTTTCATCTTTTGTTCAGATAATCCTGCCAAGTAATATTTGTTTCCATGAAACCGTTTTGGTTCTAGAGTAATTTTAAGTGAAAAACTGCATTTTTTCAGAAATTTCTGGAGTCCACATTTCTGAATTGTACCATAATTTCAATCGGCCGTATCTCCGGTCCTAATAAAGTTACGGAGAATCTGAAAATAGATTTGGAAAGCACAAATTCTCCTCTATTTTCTAATTTTGAACAATTTCTTGCATCACTGACGGTTAAAAAGATCGCCGTACCCTGAAAAATGTATGTTTTCAGAAATTGCAGTCATTTCGATATGTTTTCAGGACTAGAAGTGTCTTAGCCAATGCATTCCTAAAATTCCAAGGTTGATGTACTGATGATGTACTGATTGATGTTCGGGTTGATGCACTGGTTGATGCACTGGTTGATGCACTGGTTGATGTACTGGTTGATGCATGGCCAATGCGCTGGTCAATGCGCTGGTCATTGGACTGTTCAATGTACTGTTCAATGTACTGTTCAATGTACTGTTCAATGTACTGTTCAATGTACTGTTCAATGTACTGTTCAATGTACTGGTCCATGTACTGGTCCATGTACTGGTCCATGTACTGGTCCATGTACTGGTCCATGTACTGGTCCATATATAATATTCGGCAAATCAAATTTTCCTATAGTTTTCATTCTCTGAATGTTTTCTTGTAACTCTGGTGGTTTAAAGGAACGCCCAACCCTCAAAATTACGTGCTTTCCGTCAGATATTTTTGTATCAGTCAGTGTGTCAGTCAATGTATCAGTCAGTGTATCAGTCAGTGTATCAGACAGTGTATCAGGCAGTGTATCAGACAGTGTATCAGACAGTGTATCAGACAGTATCAGTCAGTGTATCAGCCAGTGTATCAGTCTGCGAATCAGTCAGTGTATGGCCACAAACCGATTGACATGTTACAGTAAGGGTTTATCTGTCTGCTGACAATACATATGTATGTCACATCACAACTAGTCCACGGACAGATAGTCTATAAGTACTTTCATATATCTGTGCAGACTATGTACATACTAATCAACATGCAAAATTGCAGCTGATAAATGGTCCAAAAACAATATATGACCAACAAAGTCATATGCATATTTCAACAGCATAGTTGTACGAAATTCAGAAGAAATAATAAGACCCATATAACCCAGAAGCACCGTAAGAATCAACTTGCACATATCCCAAGAAACGTAGGATGAAACTTGCATACTTATTTAAAAAGTATGAATTAGCCTACACATGGATGTTTCAACAACCCTTTTCAATGAAAGTCACATGCATACTTCGAAAGGATAATTGCATAAAACTCACCAAAGGCATTATAAGACCCACTATCAGAAGGACCTTTACAATAGGCCGTGATAGTGGAACTTTTTTTCTGCTGTGTGATGTGGCCGAACATAAATAAACGTTTTCCGGAAACCTCTGCAATTTTGTAGGCCTGTACAATGCAATGGGGTCGGTTTTTCCGAGGTCCGTACCATTTTAAAATCAGCTTGACAACACTGGATTAGCCCAACCGTGTCTACTTCTGGGTCTAATCCTTGTATCCTGCCACTTTTACAAGACATACCTGTGATTAATCCAGATATTTTGCTCGTTGAAGTCCATCAGGTCGACTGCCGCCACATTTTTCTGTCTTCGTCGGGCCGTAACTGAAGATATATATATACGTTGTCAATCGACTGGATAATGGTCGGAATCCACTGTATTCTAATTAAGACTCAGTGATACAATCCGTAGTGTTTTAGTGGTTTTACAACTGTCCTGGAGCCCGGAATCCAAGCGTCCATCGACTTCGCAATGGTACAAAATGGCGGTGTGTTCCCGGAAAAAGTTTATTTGTGCACCGAGACGTCAGAGAACTGCAAAAAAGAGAGTTCCACTATCACGGCCTATCAACCCTGGGGGGGTGGGGGGGGGGGTTCTCATCGCCAAAAGATACGGGGGTGCTCAGCTGAGAGTCCCGTGTCCAGACCCAGTAACGGATTGCCATGAACCCAAAAAGAGGACCCTTAACTAGGGAAAATTCACCCTCAAAGAAGCATAAATTTCCCATAGCTTAATGAAAATACATTAAAAAGTAATTATTTCAATCATTTCTACCAATTAGTATCCTTATTATTGCCATTTTTGCCCCTCCAAAAGGTGTTTAATGCCGACATTTTGGATTCTAGAAATGATGGACCAGGTCTAGGAAATTTCAGACCTCATTTCAGGTCCCTTAACTAGGGAAAATGACCCCTTGAAGAGCCCTTTTCAGCCGGTAAATGACCCCCATTTCCCCAAAAAACGATTGTCTTAGCTTTACCGGATTTTCAAATGACATATTATATATATATATATAGGCCTACTAAAATCTTCATGACCAAATAGAGACCATTCCGATTTAATGGATGCCACATAATGAATTATTGCAGAAGCAAAATAGATATACGTTTTTTTCTCTTATTACCTATTCTCTATTCCCTGTGTCTATCACATTTCGTGATGTACAGTCATATATACGGCAAACTTAAAATATTGCTAACATGAAACAGGATTGCTTAGAAATATTTCAAAATTTCCTTTCCCCTGTCCTTTTGTCGTTTTTCTTTCCCTTCGCAGTGCATCCACAAGAAAGGGAACATTTTAAGGGGGAAAATGGTGATAAAACTTTCTGTAGGGAAGTATCACAGAATTTGACTTTAGATTCAGTCAAAACAAAGGGAATTTGGTTTTACATATATGTAAAGATGAGAAAAATTATCTCCATATTAAGTCATGATTTTTGGACACTGAAAGACAACGCTAAGAGCGAATAAGGTCAGGGAAAACATTCAATGATCAAGGTAACATCTGGGAAAATACAAGGATTCAGGGAATTCATCAAATTACTGTGGATCCCTGGTTCATTTTCCCTTTTGTTTCCCCATTTTCCCTAGTTTTTCCTCCTTTTCTATCTTTTTCCTCTTTTTTCCTCCTTTCCCCTCCTTTTCTCTCCTTTTCCACATTTCCCCTCATTTCCCTATTTTTTCCCCATTTCCCCATTTTTCCCCCAAAAAAAAGTCTGGGGGCAAGTTGCCCCCGCTGCCCCCACTAGCTACGCCACTGGGAATAGGGCTTTAAAATGATCGTTCATACGTTTTTAAAATATATATCCATCCAATCCAAACTTTGCAGAGGCGGACTGGCCTATGTGGCAGAGTGGCAGCTGCCACGGGCTCAACCACTCAGAGGGGGGGGGGGGAGCATGCTTGGTGCAAACATTTTAAGAAAATAAGAAAAGAGCAAAAATGTATTATTTTGTTTGTGACTGTGATTCATTGAATTTTCAGAGCCCCCACATGACAGGGCCCTGTAAAGGAAGGGGCCCTTCACCTTGGCGCGAATGTTGCAGAAAATAGAAATTGGGGGCAGGGGGCCCATCGACCAATTTTGCCACGGGACCCAAAACGCCGCCAGTCCGCCCTGATCCAAAAATAGTTATGGCACATAAGTTATTAATAATAATATTGACTCAGATTATTCAGCTATAAAGATCACTCTTTAACACAAGAGGGAGCCTTAATATTTTATTGATAGCTGGCGACACCGTGTGGTGACTTACAAGAAACCTAAAACCGGGTGTGTGTAAAATGCGGAACAGACATTCTGGCAGTCAGTCAGCTATTTTAGTGGTTTTAGTGGTTTTTATGATCTTAATAGTTTTAAGCTTTTATGTGAAGCCAATAAGTGTTTCAAACATATATGTCAGAAATAGACATCATGAGGAACTATGGACATGGACTGAAAACGAACTCCCTCTGGCAGGGCTCAGTATTTTGGTCTACATGATTTAATCTGCATCCCAGGGGCGGGGGTGGCGGGTACTTAACCAACTTTTAGGTACGGATGCTCCTTGGGAATTTTGAAAACTGGAACCATTTTAATTTTTAATTCAGAAACCAACAGCAAAACCACAAACCATATTAATCCCTTCAATAAAAATGTTGGCAACCAATTTCATCTTTATGCTTTCTAAACCATTTTAATTGTCTTTTCGAGCCGATTCCAACGATACAAATTGAAGTGTTTTTTACGGTTTTTACAGTTGTTACAACTCCTGGCTTTATTACTGTTACTTATTCGGTGAGACTAGCTCTGAGCTAATGTTTAACTGTTTTGTAACCGAATTGAAATAAAACTTATCTTATGTTTGTGTCTTAACAAGTGGAGGTCGCTAAAACCGGTACCAAATTAATCAGAATTGTCCAAAAAAAAAATAAAAAATTTAATTAAATAAGGCCAAAAAATCTAAACCATCCACCTGAGCCTCTATAATTATACATAACACCTTTCATAGTGAGTGCAAACCCTCTCTCCCAGTTAGACTCTTCTCCCTGTTCATCAAAACGACAGGCGCAGTTAAGATTTGATCACATAGGAGATAACAAGAAGTGAAGAATGGAACTGATAACACTTGAGAAGAGACAGTATTGAAGGTGGAGATATGACGCCTGACCTGATTTTTTTACAGTGACTTCGTTCGCAGGCCACTATAGATTCTATATTCTTGAGTAAAATAAGAGAATGAAGACGAGTAAGTGTGCCCTAACCAATGGACAACTTACAAACACCACAGGATGAAGAAATCAACAAGAAATCTAAACCATCATCTCGTTCTGCTTGGACAAATATAGGAGATATAAACATATAACTGTTATTTCCCCAATAATGGAGATCAAATAATTTAAAAAAGCCTATTCACAAATTTGAGACATATCACTCCTCTCAGAGGTTGAATGAACGTATGTATATATATTATAGTAAACAAAACACAGGGTACCTAAAACAACTTACAACTTAAATTGACTTTCTATGACAAAATTTTGGATTTTCCCTGATAAGCGTACCGCAAGCACTGCCAAGCAGAATTTTTGTAGAAGGGAGCGAGATCTGCTCGAATATACAAATCATATTTCATACCAAATTGAAATAGCATATATCTCAGAAACCATTGATTTTTTTAAATACGTATTTGATAATCTGTCCAAAAAACTCCAAATTTTTAGCCTCTCCTTGCCAAAATTTTTGGGGCTTCGCCTATTTCCCTGACCACTTCTTTACTTTTGAAGTCTTCAGGTCGAGATAGTCAAATTTCCCGAAACAATTTCACAAGAATACCATATATCCCTTTCAGCTGTCTGGTCCTGCAACCAAGTGTCATAACCAGGGAAATACATTAAATATTAGCATATTTAGTTGCCAATTTCAATTATTTGTGACTTTTTTCAAAAAGTTTTTTACTTTTCCACGAACGCAATTTTTTCCCTGACTAACACGATTTTGAGAACCTTGAATCAAAGAATTAAAAGACCCAAGTGTAGAAAAAAATCTATAGGAGAAAAAACTCAGCTGCAATGTATATAGTTAATGATATGACAATATTTCCAATATTCAACAATAAGTCAGTGAAATCCAACAACAAGAAGTACATGTATAAATGAATAGTATAATTCTTTGTTTACAAACCAATCTCCAATGCCATTCTCAATCAGCTTGAAGCTTATATTTTTTTTACAAACATTGCACATGAACCATTCTTCTTTTCATACATGGATACACATCCCAGTTATGACCTCATACCTATCAGTTACTAATAGCAAAAATTTTGTAGTTTCAATCTTTCGGGTGTATTTTTAGGATATCCGCTCATCCAAATGTAAATTGTGAAATATCTTCAAAGGATAGACGTCTTGTGCAGTCCTGAAACAAAAATAGGAATACTTATTAAACAATAATTAAGTTCAATTTCAACTAAGTTAATCATCTGGTCGGCCCCTCAACCATAACTGACACAAACAAAACATTCTTAAGCCAGTGACATCACAAGACCACGTTGAAAGTTATTTTGAAAGTGTTTGGACCGCCAATCTGCAAAGATCTATAAATCATAATAATTTCTGAAACTTTAAATTCAATTAGATGGCATAGTTTTAGCATGCAAAAATCGAAAAGGCTTAAATATTTGCAAATTTACAGAAGACACTCTTGTTTAGTTTCAGGAACAAGATCCCACATTTTATGCATTTTCTTATGATCTGAACACAACGTCTACAAGATCCAATGCTACACATGTCAGAATTAAGGCAGAATCTGATGCTATTAATTTGCTTTTCTTTGATTGCCTGATTCTGAGGGTTTGCTGCATAGGCGCATGACGGGTGGAATTTTTGACATTTGCCCGTATTTCACGATCCAAATTTTATACCATGCCCAATGAAATTACTAAGAAAACCCTGATTTTCAGTAATATTTATTTGATCATCTGCCCAAATTTTTTGCCTCCTTGCCCGAATTTTGGCCTTTTCTCAAAGGTTTGGGGGCGATCGCCCCCCTTGCCACCCCCTGCGATACGCCTATGGTTTGCTGCCATGTAGCCTATGATTTTTACCTCACACATGCGGTGCTATTAAAGAACTTAAACTTTGTCCAGTCAATAAGCAAACTGGTGCTTGGCCAGATTGCTCAGGTTTTTGTGTATAATTCGGTTTGAGAGTTGCCACTCTCTCTACATAACTATATAAATCAGATGCTTTGCCTCTGATTAAAAATCTAATTTTCAAACATCAGTACAAAATACAACTTTGTAATCAAGATCAAGGGGCACCCACAAAACTTCTATACCAGTTTTTCTATCAACCAGATTACTCAGATGCAGGGCTTTGGAGTCAAAGTTAGGAGTCGGAGGTTTTTGGGTGGAGTCGGAGTCAAACTTTGATTTTCAGGAGGAGTCGGAGTCGAAAATTAAATAGATGATTCCTGACTCCTAAAATTAATTAATATAATTTACAAAAACAGTTACGAAAATGTGAAATGTATCCCAAATTTTACACCAAATTTCCTATAAAACAAGTGTTCATGTACAGAATCCTATGAAAATGATGTAGAATACATTTTTCTCCCCTGTTAACCATAAAATATTTGTGCGCAATAATGCCGATAAGCGGATGGATGGATGTTTGGGGCTTTACGTCCTGTATTTATGCACTTGGTAGGCTAATTAGGACAGGAGGAGGACACGGCAATGAGGCGAAGGATGATTGAAACGGCCATCAAGAGCTCGATTCGAACCCTGGACCCAGCGATTGGCAGTCCAGCACGCTACCACTAGACCAACCCTCCCTCTTGCCGATAAGCAGAGTCAAGAGTCGGAGTCGTAAATCAGGAGACCTAAGGAGTTGGTGTCGAAGTAGGAGTCGCTTTTCAGAAAGCCAAAGGAGTCGGGAGTCGGAGTCGGTTCACTTACTACCCGAGTCCAAAGCCCTGCTCAGATGCGCATTAAAAATTACCAAAATACAACATTAATACAAAATGCATGTAAAATTAATATATATTACTTAAGATGTTACATTATTAGAATCCAAATTACCTATATTTGCAACTTAGAATGTTCTGCATCTTTCATCATAACGAGCATAATCGCACCATATGTCCTCAGCTTGTACACAGACGGGACTGTCAAGGGCCTTGGTCCAAAATAAAAACTTCTCTTGTCTTCACTAATCATCACCTTCATTTGACCTGCAATACAGATGGAAGTGTGAGCATTTATTAATTAAGCAAAACAACAATAGGGACTTTATTAAAAAAAGTGTGTTAGTAATCTAACACGCAGTTCATTCTGCAAACAAACAAAGTCAGTTGTATTTTACAGGTAGTATTGAAAGAAAATTTCACAATTGTTCCAATGTTTTACACTATTTTGAATAAAGAACAAGGTTGACAGATTAAAATATCGGTCCTCGCATCATGCCCCTGATATATTGTTACTCCTCAAAATGTGTAAATTTGTAAGTACTGTATTTCAGTCAATGTCTATTTACTCTATTATCATGACTTGCTTTCATATTTGACACATAACCAAAATAACTAATCGCTATACAACTTGACATCCAATTATATCATACCTTATCTGAGTTATCTCCCGACATTCAGATAATTGATGACTCTTTTCTTGAACCATCTTCACCTGGCAGTAACTGGACATTAACTTGAAACTTCGTCTTCACCCTCATCGTTTATGTCAGCTTAAGTCATTCTGGCTTCGTTACATAGCAGCTGCATAGATCATTCAGCTTCTTTCACAAAGTAGCTGAAATTTTGAAAAAAAGTTAATATTTAAAGACCTGTATCTAAAATAACCATATATCAAAGTTGTGAATGCATCCGCTGGAATATCAAACAGGAAATCCAGCATCTTATTTCAGAAACTAATTCAGAAAACTGAGAAACAATAATTTTTTTATTCACAGATTTTCACACAAACATGTCAATAATTTGATATAGGATTAATAAAACAATCAAAACAGGGCTTAAATTTAAATTTTAACAGATCCCGAGTGTAAAGACACATGTATGTGTGGGGCTGTGGGCTCAAGCCTTAAGGCGATGATACAAGCCAAAAGGGCACCTGCGACAGTGTGACATGCCAGCCCTGGGCCAGCCGAGAAACTAATAATTGACAACCTGGGTTGAGGCGAATAAAAAGTGAAGAATACTGAGGACCATATATATATTTTTTTTTTTTGCAGAATAAGATAGATTAACTCCTAAATTTTCACAACTTCAAGTTTTTTGCCAAGATCACTCCACAACACCCCAGGCCCCCACATTCCCTGTCATATTTTATAGAATTAGACAGATTTTGATAGTAGAAATAGATGACAACCTGAGCAGCTGAGTTGGGGCAAATAAAACAGTGAAGAATACTGGAGACCATGAATTTTTTTTTTGTATATTAAGATAGCTTAACTCCTAAATTTTCACAACTAAAAGTTTTTTTCCAGGATCTCCAAACAACAATGTGCGTCATATTTCATAGAATTCAGTCCATTTTTGTAGAAGAAACTTGTAATGACATTCTGGATTGGGGCGATAAAACAGGAGATCATAAATTTTTTTTCCTGATAATGACAGCCGAACTTCTTAATTTTAACAATTTCAAATTTTTTGCCAAGATCTCCCCACAACAGCCCCCCCCCCCCCCACCATCATATTTTATATAATTCAGCCAATTTTTGTAAAGAAACTTGAAATGACAAACTGGATTGGGGCGATAAAACAGGAGATCATTAATTTTTTTTGCAGATAATGATAGCTGAACTTCTTAATTTTCACAATTTCAAGTTTTTTGCCAAGATCTCTCCACAACAGCCCCCCTCCCCCATCATATTTTATAGAATTCAGGCCATTTTTGTAGAAGAAACTTGAAATGACAACCTTGATTGGGCGATAAAACAGGAGATCATGAATTTTTTTTGCAGATAATGTTAGCAGAATTTCTTATTTTTCACAATTTTAAGTATTTTGCCAAGATCTCCCCATCACATCCCCTCCCTCTTCCCCATCAAGACATTCCCTGTCACATTTTAGAGGCCTACCTGCCAGCCAGTGTCAATTTCATTAAATACTCGCTTTTTAATGTTGAAATTTGGTAAAATTATACATACTAACTGACTATACAATGTGAAAAACCTTTATGTACCAAATAAAATGTTATTCACAGATTTTGTATAGGATGTCAGTCAACATGGTCAACATGGTCAAGCTGTCAAAATACGCCATGGCTATTCGCCGAGCTGGGCTCGGCCAATAGCAATTTATTTTGCTATTGGCCGAGCCAGCTCGGTAAATAGCACTTTTGCTATTGGCCGAGCCGGCAGAGCCACTTGAATGACAGGTGAGCGCCGACCGTCAGGCGCCTAACGTAACAACTAGTACTTCTTTGGTTTGCCTGATGGCAATTTTGTTCAACAGTCAATCTTAGGGCTACTGAGGCAATCAGGCAACAGTTCAAAACCCAGGTGAAGTGGAATCAGGCCATGACACTTCATCACAGAGGCCTAGGCACAGAGGAGCACTTAGGCTAGGTGTGAATGTGGATTGCTATCAGAGCATAGGTGACAGCTGGCCTACTGCACTGTAAGCAAAGGCCTAGCCTATTGTGTTGACACTGAGAAAAAAAACCTTTTGTTTGCTTTGATCTTGCAGTGTCTGTGATGAAATGAGCAATACAATGATTTGATTTGATTTGATTTACTGCACATAAATGAAACACCAAATGAAACAGTAGGCCTACTTAGTCTTCAGAAAGTTCATTGACAGTGATTAATCCTATATTAAATTTGATTGAAGGTAAATCTTGACTAGGCCTATGGAAAATCTGGTTTTTATATTTTATGTGATTTATGTATTTAACTAAATAATTATTTTCCCAATAAAGAACTTGAAACTTAAAATACTTAACCCATATCTCAATTCTAAATGTTGTGACCGTTTTGACATATATATTGCTTTGATGTCATTGCAGGTACCGTATGAAACTGGGTGACCAGAAAACTGTTCTGCATAATGAAGTTAATAATTTGTAAAATTAGTCTAATTTTACAAATTCCGGTGAAGTTGCTACTTGGGAGACCTGTCTTAATTATTCTTCTTGAAGTTATCTTTGTGCTATTAAAAAAGCATTGCTATCGGCCAAGCCGGTCGGCTCGTTCTGTAGACGATTTATAGCTATTGGCCGAGCCCGGCTCGGTGAATATCCTCGGCCGTCAAAATAAACATCAAGAATCTTGACTATTGTCAAATCTGACAAAACCTCAAAATGCCTCAACTTTGAGGTCTGGTTTGGGCAACAAAATGCAGGAGATCACGCAGTTTTTTTCTTGATTAGGGTAGCCACACTTACTAAATTGAATAATTTCAGGTTTTTTGTTGTGATCTCCTGAGAAAACCCCGTGATCTCCATGATCTTAGACATCATGTTTAGGCGATTTTCCAAAAACGTCAGGCTTTGTGAAGGCATAAAATGTCACACACACACTCTGTGGCCTCCATTGGAGAGGCGAGATTATCTACAGGTATTCACAAAAACATTAGTCAGGTAGAAATAGTCTAACAAAGCCATTAAACCCACGTACCAGCCTCTTGTTGTGGACCTGTTTTTGTTGTGACTTTCTGCCATCTTGGACATTGTTGGAGATCAGCGCCGCAAAGGATCATGGGAAGGCCTTTCGGTCCTCCTTGCCGGCACATAAAATCTGGATCAACAATGCAGATTGTCGAGGTAAACTGCATGAGTGGTTGCAGCAACTGAAATATTCATTCAGCTTTTGAAATATAATATTGATCAATCATACCGTAATAGTTTTAAACTTTCAAATCAATTTAGAACTATCAACTGATCAGTCTTCAAAATCTTTTTTTTTTCTTGGGCCCAGGCGTTCCGTTGCCCGCATTTTACGCCTGTTGTGTCCCACATTCTGCTGATTCGAATCAGGTGAGACTGGCAAGATTTTTCGTCTGATATTTTGAAACTTGATTAATTATGACTACAAGCTCGTTGACTGTCGGGTTATCAATGAAACCGATGCATGTTCATTCTTAGAATCGAAGTGAAACCATGAGACCACGCGTCCTTTGCCAGATTTGTAGTTTTAGCTGATTTAAGTAGGCCTGGACTGTTGCAGCATGCAGTAAGGTCTGGAAACAGATTATGATTATAGGACGTTTCACCGCTGGGACGTTTCACCGCCGGCAGTAGCTGGACGTTTGATTAGCAGTCAAAATGCCTACAGACAAAAACGCCTACTGTGATTTCTGACAATGCAAAAACGGCAACACAAAAACGCCAACTAATAGATGTCAAAAACGCCTACAAGTCTATACCAAAACGGCTATACTACTTATAACAAAAACGCCTACTGTTCATAAAGGAACAACAGTTACTGTGTTGCAAAAACGCCTACTGTTTATAAAGGAACCATCAATATCTTTTGAGATTTACAAGCTTGAATACCTCGGTATACCAAAACGTCTACATCCATTTACGGTATTACTTAAGTTTTAATGTCAAAAAATGTTCAGGTCAAGTGTCTAATATTAAGCAGTTAATTAGTAGGTGTGACTGAAAAACCAATTGGCTTCAACATCAGACAGCCTTTGAAGAAATAAATAGCAATTATCATTGATCTGTGTGTTGCTATATGACAATTAGCAGTTGGATAAAATATTGACATTCAGACTTTTATTTTTAACCCCTGTGACCTTGTTTATAGTGTAGGCGTTTTGGTCATTCCAGAAATTGCCGTTTTTGTAGAGTGCAGTTGCCGTTTTGGCAATGGCCAATAGCCGTTTTTGCACTGTTATGCGAAAGGAAAATTAACTGTAGGCGTTTTTGATAATGCAAAAAAAACTGTAGGCGTTTTTGTCAGTAGGCGTTTTTGTTTTAGGCGTTTTGACTGATCACCGGACGTTTCACCGCCGATCTAAAACAATGTTTATCAAGTACCGTAGAGGAGCCTATTATCGACAGGGGGGTATTACCGACACCCCCTTGTAGTTATTGGTGGATTTCAAAAGCAATCATGAAAGTCTTGGTGCTGAAACTCATTAATATTCATGAGGCAATACTGACGGACTTTCGGCCGTCATTTCAGCATCAGCAAGTGGCTAAACATGCTCAGATCACTTCATTAGGGACAATAAACTACTCCACACTTTGCAAAAACGTCGTTTTTAAGTCCCCTGATTAATGAACAAGTTTACTTTCTTGACTGACCAGTCTACCAAAACAGGAAGGGGGGACAGTCAAAACGGCCAAATTCAAGACGGCCAATTATCTAGGACGGCCAATTTCTCAAACGGCCACCACGATTGACGGCCAATTGCCAGGACGGCCACCAGCGAAAACGGCCAAAACGTTATATTAAGTGCATTTCTGCTTATTGGACTTTTAAAATCATTACTATATCTGGTAATTGGTTTATCATTTAATCATTCAGCTACATTGTTGCTTTTTTGACATAGTTAAATTTTACGCCACGGCTAATGAGTAACTTCACAACACAAATTAGGGACAAGCTTCCATAAATAAAAATGCACAATCAAAAATCAAATCAAACATTTTATTTACAGATTAGCGGTCATTGAAAGCTTTGGGAATAACCTTATTCCCCCAAGTTGAAAGTAGGCCTACAGGTTAAAAACAATCAAAAAGGAAATATAAAATAAAACCAAATAATCGTTGGTAGTTGAGACATGTAGAATCCAGGATTACATTAATTAATTTGAACATAATATCAATTAGAATTGAGTATACAATAAATTAAAAAGTCTTGGTGGGAATTAATTGAATTAGTAGGTCTTGCAAGCGATGATCTGCATGTGATATAAATAATAGCTTTAAACAGTGTTAAATGCTTTTAAGTTTTTAACAAAAACGAAAATATATTCATTGTTCCGAAAAGGTGTGAAGTGGAACAGAATGACACTGTTGTCTTAACTGAGCAATCAATTGCACAATTAGAGAAAGGGTGTCAAGTTGATAGTTCTAATAGACAAGCATGTTTAGCAATTAAGAAACTGAAAATTAATAGCAAGAAAAAAACTTAATTAAGTAATGATTTTTTTGTTGAAAAAAAAAAAAAAACAGCAATAAGGCCAATTAAACTCAATATTGGTCGACTCAACATCTACTAGGCTATTAGTTATATTCTGCACCAAAATTTCTTATGCATGTAAATAAAAGAGTTGGCTGTTTACTTTGAGATTCTTAAACCATCACTTATAAAAACCTGTTTAGCTGATTTTAATTGATATTTATAGGCCTACATAAGATGATTCTGACTTCTTTTTTTTTTTTAACTTTTTTTAAAATCTTTTATCTCATCAACTGCCATTTCGAATGCATAATCTGTGCAAAAAGGAAAAAAGTAATGAATTAAAAAAAAAAACAAG
This sequence comes from Platynereis dumerilii, assembly GCA_026936325.1. NCBI lineage: Eukaryota > Metazoa > Annelida > Polychaeta > Phyllodocida > Nereididae > Platynereis > Platynereis dumerilii. Next base: position 20,545,176 of record JAPTHN010000013.1, read on the forward strand.
CAGACTGAAAATTGTCTATCTAGCAATCTATCTTGGAATCTATCTATCTATATCTATCTATCTATCTATCTATCTATCTATCTATCTATCTATCTATCTATCTATCTATCTATCTATCTATCTACCTACCTATCTACCTATCTATCTATCAGGCTTTATGATTATCATCATGTCGGATGATTAGCTAATGTTTCTTCGTTGTAATATTTCTCACCGACGTAAAATAAAATGATTTGATTTGATCATGGTTTTTAATTAATTTTTTATCATGGTTTTTAAGTTTCAAAAATTATCAGTGTATTTTCAAATCTGCACAGCAGACAGTTTTCTTTCCAATCTAATTCTCAATTGTCATTGAAAGAAACACAGTAGCCTAACTCTTCTAATATCAAGGTGCTAATTGCTATCAAAGACAATTGCCAAATTCCAATTGAAACTTGTTTCACTCCCTAAGAGAAACAATTAGCACTTTACTAAAATCAATCAAGTTGAACAAACGGCAATTGATATCATGAACACAAAGTAACAAAAATTGCAACTGGAATTACTGGATCAGGTAATAAATCCATAATAACTCATCATATATATTTATTGGCCGTTTTGGGGGTTGGCCGTCCTAAATTTGGCCGTTTTGGGCATTGGCCGTCCTAAATTTGGCCGTTCTGGTTAGTGGCCGTCATAGAATTTGCCGTTTTGGGTGTTGGCCGTTATGACTGTACTCCACAGGAAGTGGGGCACAGGAAGTAGATCAAAAGTTTCGTCTGCAGTTCTGAGATTGTATTTTTGCCAAATTTAGAGTCATTGGATACAGCAATATCAGAATAGGGTGGGTGTCGAAATTACACTCCAAAAATGATGAATGGAGGGTATTAACGACACTTCAACCTTCCTCCATTACAAATTTCATAATTTCTTGGGTCCTGTCAAAAATTCCAGGTGGCAGCACAATGCAGTAGGAATGCAGTCCCCCAGGTGAGCAATTTTGTCACGGAAGAACCCATGGGTTGCCAGTGCACAGGTGGAGCGTGCAAGAAAAGTTTCATTTAGCTGCTAAGGCTGTAAAAAATCTTAAAGTAATGTATTTTATTGATGCATGCATTCCATGCAACTCCAAAGCATATTAGACCAATGTATGCATGCCCATAAATTGAATACCTACAGGCCTGCAATGATGCAGATGGTGAAATATAGGTATTATAGTTTGTCACGTCAAGCAGAGGACCGATGTTTGGCCAGATATCTCAGCAACCAGAAGTCGTACAGCATAAATACACCTACCTATGTGTAGCTTAGCTGTGTTGTAATATGAATATCCCATTTTCATGACGTTTTTCTGCCGTTTTTGTCCGATATTTGCCAATTTGTGGATATTGCAGTCCAATTTCGCAAAATGTCATTTGTAATGCAGCCAATCTGACACAAAATGGGCTGTGACGTCACAAAAGTGCACTTGAGTACCACTTCAGACATAGTTCTAGTCAAATTACTATTCCCAGAACTTCCTATCTCATTGTGTTGATTTTTATGGACTGCGCAAACCATGCTAAATTTCTGTCTCAATGGTTGACGTGACAAACTGGTCTACATGATTCCACTGTTGAGTGGCATTTAGTAAGAATGGCTATGTAAAATCACACACGAGTCCGAGGATTCAAAACCTGGGTATTTGTGGATGTCATTGCACTGCTGCTCTTGATGCACGTATACCTAATAACATTGAGGGTAGCGTGATTCCATGTTTCTACCAATACAAGCCCTCCCTTCTTCTTCTTCTTCTTCTTCCAGTGAAGTACAGGAGCCTATAGGCTATCATGTACTCTCTCTGTAATGTGCATTGTTAGGTGCATCGTATCATTGGAGAAATTACGCATTTCAGTTTTTTACGATGACAATCACAACCCTTAATAAGTGAATTTTTAATATTTTGTTAGATGATATAGAATTACGACTTCATGATAAATGAATTCACAATATTTCAACAACGGAGAAGACTATTAAAACTTGATGCAATACATAACAACAATTAATATTATACCAGTCTCAAAACCAGACAGTTTTGGCTGCATTGTTCTGAATGTAGGCCTAAACTCCTCCACAACACTTCCATGGATGTTTGACACCTTTTGTAAGTCTTAGTTAGACACTCTTTTAAGTCCAGCTGCGCAAGAGTAGCAGTAGCACCACGGATCACAATGGAAGGAATCTGTTATTCTGGGATCAGATTTGCTTGATTTGCAATACCTGGCATACTTCTGAAACTTCGTCATGCTGGAAAAGCTAAAAATCCTCATGTCGAAGTAGATTTTGATGCCATTTAACAATGCAGCCCAGAATATGGCAGTTGTGTGATTTATGTCCCTGTAGCGAAATGGTATTGATACCAACAGTCACTCACTACCATTACATAATGAAAGGCAAGACATATATATATGCAGGATATTATGAATGTCCAATGCTTTTACAAAATTCTCATGCACCAAATTGATGACAGTCTAAATATTATTCACAATTATTCTTCAAATCTTGTCTAACCCATTTTTATTTAACTGCATGGATAAATTAACAGTCATCATGAAATTTCTACTGGTGTCCTCATCTCACTGGGTGTGAGTCAGGTCTAAGAATCAATACATCCACAGGAGCACTGCAGAAACACCTTCTTATAGTGGTTCAAGTCAACTATAAGGAACTCCCAGTGACATCCATGCTGAGGTAGGCCTATTTTAAACAAAGACCTCTTCAGATGGTATCAGGTGGAGGGTTGGTCCAGTGCTAGTGTGCTAGGCTGCCAATTGCTGGGTCCAGGATTAAAATCGAGCTGTGCCCGAGTCACCCCGGCCTCTGTTGGATGGCTGTTTCAATCATCCTTCAAGTTGCCTCATTGCCGTGTCTTCTTCCTGTCTAATTAGCCAACCAAGTGCATAAATATAGGACATAAAGCCCCAATCATCCATCTTCAAGTCCTAGTCTATCACCTCTCATATAGGATATGCGTTTTTGCCCTGGGTGATTCACCCAGGGTACTTTTTTTGAAAAACCAGTCTGAGAGGTTTTCTGAGAAGTGTTGTCCTGGCATGAATAGGGGTGTGGGTACAGCCAATATGGCCACTTCATGTTCTAATGATGTTATAGTAAAATGCGTTTCAGGTTTGGGTTGAATTGGGTTGAGTTGATTTTTTTTTTTTTTAAATAGAAAAAAAAAAAATTTTTTTATTAAATTTTTTTTTTTTACGGTTTGTTGATAGATTGTTTGAGTCTTGAGGGACTGTTTTCAAGCTGACTTTGCATTATAATATCGCCCACATGACAATCGTCCATGCGTTTCAAGGAAGGCCAATAATGCATTTAGCGTTTGCTTTTTGCAGTGCATCTATTCTCAAAGCAGTCTAACAATGCTAATTGCAATTCTGCAAGTTCTAAAGCCTATTTTCATCCTCAGTTTACCAAATTGCCATTGAGGAACAGCACTTGAAGGCAATCTGACAGGTGTCAAAGCTGATTGCACTTCGCAGTGCAGTGCTACTTTGATGTTATATCCATGGATCTTATGCTTATAGGCCTATTACTCATTCCCAACAGAACCCAGGGTTTGAATCCTCGGATTCTTGTTGGATTTTATATGTGGTTACAAACACTGCAAGATCTGGAAATAGAGGCAGAAGAGCCTGCTTCCAGTAACGCTAAAAGCTAAAGCTAAAGGATGTAAAGCCCCAATCATCCATACATCCATCCTCTCATATAGTCCTGTAAACTTGTGCAGAAAATATGGTCTGTGGCATTGGAGTATTTTGCAGGTGGTCAGGGGGGCTGCAGCCCCCCTGGCATCAGGGCAAATGGCAAATCAGGGCAAATCTTGACCAATATCAGGGCAGTGGCCCTGGTTAAATCCGCTGCATGTTAAAATAGCAGAGCAAAATAGTCTCCCGTGAAACGGTCATCCCGTAGGCTATGCCTATGATCTCTGGAAATGCTTGTCTTATGTCCAGCTTAAAAATTATATTTTGAAAGATATGATAAAGCATACATACAACTTTTTGTATTTAAATGAGTGTCTCCAGACCTATTTGTATATATTTTTTAACTGCCACCTGTCCAGAACTCTTGTATTTTAAAGTAATGGTAAGCCTATGCATGTGGTTTGCCAAATTGCAGTCACTGAAATAAAATGAATCGAAATTGAATTTTGAAATTATGAGAATACACACTGGAGAAAAGCCACGTGAATGTTCTGTGTGTGAGAAAATGTGCAAGAGGAAAAGGGACAATTACAAATTCAAGAAAACCCACACTGAGGAGAAACCACATGAATGGTACACATTCGGTCACCCATGGGGAAGTCATTGTTTTAAGACGGGGCAACCGAAAATAGATGAGGATAGGTGGAGTGGGAATTGGGAATGCTGCCATAGTGTTGGAGCATGCATTGTCTGAGGATTAAAAAGGGTGGATGAGGCAAGCTGGGGGTTGTTGAGGAGAATTGGCAGTACATTTAAACTTCTTCCATCACCTGCAAAAAGCAAGACATTCTGCAGGTCTGCTGGAAGCTGCACAATTCTATAGGAGGCTGTTAGATTCCGCAGTTCTACAGGAAGCTGGAGAATTTTGCAGCTCTGAAATGTTTGCAGAAGCTCTGTACTTTTCTGAGGGATTTTGCACTTTTTTGGTGGTCCACTGTCAATGAAGCATTTCTGAAAAGTTTCTACAGCACACTATGTACTTTTGTAGGACTTATGCAGCTCGGGAGGCTTTATGCAGCTCTACAGGAAGCTGCACAATTCGGCTTCCTGCAGAAGTGCAGAAAGTGACAGTTCTTGCAGAATGCTGCAGCTTCTTGTCCTGCAGAAGTGCACAAAACCTGCCAAACTGCATTGAGATCTGAACTTGCTGCTGCATTGCAGACAGCTGCAGGAAATAGCAAAAGTGCAGAAATCCTGCAGCGAAGTACTCCTACAAAAAAAAAAATTCAAACATAATTCTGCGGTTTCCCATAGAATTATACAGAATTGCTACAAAACTGCAGAACTGCAGAAAGAAATATACTTCTCGGAATTAGGGCCAAGTAAGGGAACACAAACGCTGGGTGTGGCAAGTCAAGGTTAGGTGTAGGGCTGTAGGTGCATCATGCATGCGGTTAGGTGACCCACAGACTACATGGATGTGAAATTTCAGACCTATTATCTGACCAGCCTTTGCAATATTGTGTGCAATGTCATGGCATTTTGCAGAAATTGTGTCTTTCCCATGCATGATCACAGCCTCAAAAATTTATTATTTGTCTTTTTCATTGGCAGCACAGGGAGACCTGTGGCCTGGATCGTACTGTAGCATCAAGTGATTAGTGCCCCACCAGAAAAAAAATTATGCATGTGCTTTGCAGTATTTGGTATCTTACATCAACAATCAGATAGTTACCAGCACATTTCACATTTCTGTCCTATTAGCAGCACAAAAAGGCAAGCAGGCCTGAGTTGTGCTGTGACAGGGAATGAGTGACAGGTGGCCTCACCTGGTGAGAAAATTATTCTTTCCAAAATGGGTTCCTTGGCTGCAGTATTAAGCAGTTTTGACCATGCTACTACACCAAACTGTTTAAAATACCATCCAGGTGTCGATAATACCCTCCCTATGTCGAAAATACCCTCCAAAGCAAATTTTAGTCTTCCCCTTATAGCTCAGTGGCCATGCACTGGATCGTGCTGCCCTCTGGTGGAATTTTGTATTTTGGCTAGTTTTACTTATTCCCGCTAGGGGACGACGTTGTGACGTCATCCACTGTCGGCGGAGAGGAATTCTTCTAAAGGTGTCGATGATTGGCTACTCTACGGTAATCATTGCCTTGCCCTTGTGCAAGCTTTGTGATGCCCCACAAACATGCTGATATTAAGTCTCAGTCACCAGATAGCACTTGAAGGTTGATTACTTGATGTTGCTGCAAATTCGGGTCAGTGTAAAATGCGGACCTTGCGGACCAGACATACTGGCAGCCGGTGTGTTGGTTCAAGCCTTGGACAAACACTGTCCAGTCTGGAAGGGTTAAATCATGTGGACCAAACAGGGCAGACTATGCGGACCAACTGGATAACAACAGGGACATATGATTTGAAATACCTAGTTTTATATATTTTTTAAAGGAACTTTTTTTTCATAAAATTGTTAAAATGTTCTTGTATTTGGTCTGCATTTGGTCTGCATGATTTGGTCAGTACTCTGGTCAGCATTTGGTGTGCATAGATCTGGTCTGCATTTGGTCTGCACAGATCTGGTCTGCACAGATCTGGTCTGCGCGGATCTGGTCTGCGTGGATCTGGTCTGCGCGGATCTGGTCTGCACAGATCTGGTCTGCGCAGATCTGGTCTGCGCGGATCTGGTCTGCACTTTAATGCACTTTGGTCTGCACTTTGGTTTGAACTTTGGTCTGCGCTTTGGTCTGCACTTTTGTCTGCACGATCTTGTCTGATCAACAAATTTTATTTCAAGAAGGCTATACAAATTTTGTTAGTGCAGGCTGTATAATCTAGAATGACATCCAGTCGAGGTCGTTTCTATTAATTGCATTTAAGCCACCATCAATGATTTGCACTCCAGGCTCTGTAATCCACAGTGGATTACAAGACCAGGGCAGCCTAACTGAAAACATTTAAATCAAGTATTTTTCTTAAAAAGGTCATTCTATATGTCTCTGGAAATGTACACAACTTTTGTTTTAAATTTACCAAAGTTATGGTATATATAAGTATATATAATGCAGACCAGAATTCTATCATGCAGACCAGATTTCCTATCATACAGACCAAATGCAGATCAAAATTTATATAATGCAGACCAAATGCAGACCAAACTCACATAATGCAGACCAAAATTTATAGCATGTCAAAAGACCATGTAGCGTTCTGGTCTGCGTTCTGGTCTGCGTTCTGGTCTGCGTTCTGGTCTGTGTTCCGGTCTGCGTTCTGGTCTGCATTCTTTTCTGCGTTCTGGTCTGCGTTCCGGTCTGCGTTCCGGTCTGCGTTCTTGTCTGCGTTCTGGTCTGCGTTCTGGTCTGCGTTCTGGTCTGCGTTCTGGTCTGCGTTCTGGTCTGCGTTCTGGTCTGCGTTCTGGTCTGCGTTCTGGTCTGCGTTCTGGTCTGCGTTCTGGTCTGAGTTCTGCAAGATCTGGTCAGATCATTTTGGTCTGTTTTTTTTTATTAAAATTTTTTTCTATTTAATTTAATATTTTTTAAATTCAATTTTTAGGTTGATATATTGTGTAGTCTTGCTAATTGACTTGGTCCGCATCTGGTCCGCATTTTCCGCTTGATTGGCTTTGTATTGTTAGCTTGATCAAACAAGCAATGCTCCTCTGCACCCTCCAGTGTTTGTTTTGTGTCTGGTCCGCATGGTCCGTTTCGTCAAAAATGCTAAAATTTCTGAAATTTAAATTATTGCACTTTCTGCGATAAATTTATTGCTCTACTTGATATCTTGATGAACGATTAATTTGTGATTAATCGTGCAGCCCTACTCTCTACGGGTGTAAGCACTAAGCACTATTGCCCACCTCTCCTGTACAACTCTGCTGCTTTGACTCAAATTTTCTAAACTGTATGAGAAGTTAACTTGTGCTCTTTTTTCCTGAATTTCAGACATTCTTCTCGTGTTTATAGAAGTTTTTGTACTACAACCATTGTGTCTTCTGCGATTTGTACTTCAACTGTTGTGTCTTCTGCAATTTGTACTTCAACCATTGTGTCTTCTGTGATTTGGTGTCTCATGAAGTTTGAAAGCTACTGAGTGATTTAAGTTGTATTTTTCATTCATCTTGAAATCACAGGAAACAACAGTGGTAAGTGGGAAAAGCCATAATATCACTACAGTTGTCATGATAAACAATATTGTTGTTACTTGTAATACAAAAGTTAGACCAATAATTGTATTGTCACAAATGTTCAATATCATATTGGCAATAATAAAATATTTTGGAGGAGTTATTCAATCATTCTAGTTTTTGTACATGATCAATGAAAAAAAAATTCTTGGGACTTTAAGTACTACCAACTTCTCTCTTATCAATAGTTTGACCATGTGGCTACTATTTTACAATAAACCTGTCCTGTAGCAACAGTTACTCTCATTGAACCTTGCATCTCTCACTTTTCCCAATTATTTTTTCACTTCAGGTGTTCCTATGTGAACAGTTTTTGATAATCTTCGCTAATCAACAGAAGTTCTCTTGTTCGGTGTAACTGAGTATTCCTCGTTTCTGTCTTTCTTGGAATCATCTGTGACTACAACTATTCTGGTAAGTGGAATGAGAGGCGCAAACAAACATTAAGTTATACAGATAATGTGTTTGTAATTTTATGTTGTTACTTATAACTTTAATATTCTCATGTAACTTTAATATTCTCATATAAACAGTTTCTATTTCAATTCAAAAACATGTCACACTCTATATTCTTACAATGATTATTGTGTCAAGACGACATTCATTCGAAAAGGGGAGATTTTAAAACATTTATCCTGATATGATATAGGGCTGCTGTCATATTGCAATGGCAACGATAAAACACATATTTGAGTCTGTTCCGCACCCAGTCCTTCTGGTCCGCAATTCACTTTATTTTTTGATCAGCATTTTATTTTTGCGCCAAAAAAATTGCGTATCTGAAATGGTTTTTACACTTTGCTGACGTTTCTTGCCCAAATTCTTTAACTAAAGGAAGTTTTGCAACTGGAATTCCGTATGCAAGTGAGCGTACTGTACCTGTTCGAAATATTCAAGTACTTTTTATTGAAGGTTAGGCTTTATTATCGTTTTCATAGCTACATGTTTTTCAAGTTTGCAATTTGCTTCATTCCAAAACTATGATGTCAGAGATTAGTTGAATAATTTTGTTTACTACAAGCAGATTTCAGGAAACTGACAAATTGCAGTGACACATGGATGATGTATGTTTCACTATGCACTGTAACTGAACCAAACAGACTACTTAGCCTCAAAGGAAAGTTGCAATTACTGACAAAAAAAGTTGTTTGAAATTGTAATCACTAGTGTCTTGTGAAACACAGCAACACATTTGGGAAAACAATGAGGTGCAACACTCAGCTTAGACATGCGTTGGTTGTTGTGGTTGTACACAAATAGTAACATTGTCTGACAGTTTTAAATTCCTTTGTCATTACAGGAATTCGCGTTGAAGTTGACTTGTGGAGATTGAAAGCTGGTGAAATCGTATTTTGAAAGCTTTTGATGACTGTCCATGAACTAATCAGTAAAATTTACATATTTTTGTAGCAACTGGTGGGCATTGTATCTGGAAATGGTCCTGCAAAGTCTTGTTGGTGAAAAATAATTCAAAGATGATTTATTAAGAAAATCATATTTAAGATCGTGATGTATGGTGCACAGATGACGTGTGGTAGACAGAAAATGAGGTCTGCTCAGGCATGAAAGACAGACAGACAGACAGACAGACATATTTCATTTATTTCATCATCTAATCGTTACATGTATACATATTTAATGATGATGGGATGAAATGGGGAAACAAATAAATATAGATGAAAGAGGAGACCCACCAAAGACAAAAAAGATCATCGCTGCTGGTGGGCCACCTGAATAATGAGAGATGATGAAAGTCCCTGCAAGCATTCATGAAACAAAGATTGAAGATGAAGTGAATGAGTAATGGATGACAGTACTAAGTATTCTTAATTAGTAGGATGTTTTAAGAAACCAATTTTAGAATACGAGGTATATGAATTTAGCTATTTGAACAGATATAGCAGTTTCTGCTTTGACAATCAGCAGGAAAAGATTCAATAAAATGATTTTTTACATACCTGGCAAAACCATCGATGCTATGAGTGTAGATCTTGCTCCTGACGATCGATGGACAGTTATTAAATGCTATTGGAACTCTGTACCTAATACTATTCCTTGAAAAGGAGTATCTTAATTTTGGAATTTGAAAGTTATTATTATTTCGTGTGAAGAAGCTATGATGATCTGTAAATTTTATGAAGACTGATCTGAAGTAAGTCGGTAAGTCATTATTTTCTAGTTTATGGCAAAACTTAAGATCATGGAATGCACACATATCAGATGTCCTGATTAGTTTTAATTTCTTGAAAATAGGATTTGTGTGTGCATTATATTGTGCATTTACAATGATACGTACAGCCCTCTTTTGCAACCGAAAGAGTCTATTGACCTGTGAGCCCCAGAGTAAGATTCCATAATTGAGATGTGGTATTATGAGTGATTTATAAATAGTTTCTAAAATAAAGCGAGGAATAAAATGTTTCAATTTAGTCATAATAGCAATGATCCTTGATATTTTGAAAGAAATATGACTTACGTGTTCTTTCCAGTTTAAGTTACTGTCTATCACTATACCAAGGAAATTAAATTTATCAACCCATTGAATCCTTGTGTTATCTATTGTCAAATTAGGTAAATCTATTCTACCTGTCCTAGTACCTGTGGTGAAGAGCATAGCTTTAGTTTTTTCGGCATTGAGTGATAATTTGTTTAGCTTTAACCAATCTAAAATCTTATTTAGCTCCAAATTAATTTCATTACTGTTATCGGCTGAGGTAAATGTATTTAGAGTTGTGGAGAGAGTCGTGTCATCAGCATAAATGATTGGATAAAATTTTGAGCTTGCAGATGTTATATCATTCACGTAAACTAAAAATAGTAAGGGGCCCAAAATAGAACCTTGTGGGACACCTGTTGATAACGGAAGATAAGTTGAGTGATTATCAGAAAAATACACACATTGTGTTCTGTTTTTCAAGTAACTTTTAAACAATGACAAGGCAGATTCATGTATTCCATAGTGCTCTAATTTACGTATTAAGATATTATGATCAAGAGTGTCAAAGGCTTTGGAAAGGTCAAGATAAATATTTATTGGAATATTGTTATTTTCTAAATTTATTACCAACCGATCGACCATTTCTAGTGTTGCGAGTTCAGTAGAATGTTTTTTTCTGAAACCATATTGACTATCATAATACAGCTGATTAATACTAAAGTACTTATCGATTTGGTCATGCATCAATTTTTCTATTACTTTGGAGAGCGATGGGAGTAGAGAAATGGGTCTATAATTTTGAATGTTATCATTTTCACCTTTTTTGAATATTGGAGTTACTTTGGCTATTTTCATTTTATCTGGAAATATACCTGTATGAAAACATTGGTTTATTATCAATGTGAGTGGTTCAACTATGATGGGTGAAATAAGTTTTAGTAATTTATTAGAGAGGCCATCAATGTCTCTCGATGTCTTAGATTTCATACTTCTTATTGCTTTTGATACTAATTCAGTAGAAACTGGAGTAAATTTAAAAGAGCAATTAAGTGAAGAAGTTAAGTACTCAGTAAAAGTTCTATTTTCTGGGGGATTTATCTCGGAGGCCAAGTTGCATCCAACATTAGCAAAGAATTCATTAAACTTATTTGCTATTTCATTTGGGTCAGAGGTATAGTTGTTATTTATGAGGAATGTCTTTGCAGAATTGTCATTCTTGTTTTTACTTAAAATATCTTTTATTGTGCTCCAAGTCCCTTTAATATCTTTTTTGAATTTTTCAAAACAATTATTGTAATAATTTTTCTTGGCCATCCGAATACTACGCTTTAAGATGCAGTTATAGGTTTTCAGGTTCGTTTTCAAGGTATGATATTCTGGACTATTGACTGGAGTACTGCGCACTCGTTTATAAAGTTTGTCTCGAAACCGGATAGATAGAATAAGACCTTTAGAGACCCATTTGCATTTTTTGTGTTTAAATTTATCAAACTTAACTTTTTTAGGGGTCATATATTTAGTGAGGCAACTGGTTATGTTTTCATGCAGTCTATTGTAATTGATGTTAGGATCTGTTTCTAAGTCATCATGGAATTCATCAAGGGCACACAGGCCTCTTAGCTCATGTTGGAGTCCCTCAACTGCATCAGGGCCGTTCGGATATACAGTAATAAATTTTGAGTCATCAGAAGAATGATGCAGATGGTCAAAGGTTGCAAAACAGGGCTGATGATCAGAAATGTTTTGTAAAAGCACACCTGCTATAGATGGCGACCAGAATTTTGAAATTCTAACAAAAATATTATCAATCAGTGTTGCCGAGGTTTCAGTAATTCGAGTTGAACAGGTGATCTTGGGAATGTACCCATTTGACATCAATGTCTCTAGAAATTCATTCACAACATTTTTATCATTTACTTTAAAAAGGTCTATATTGAAGTCTCCGGTGATGACTATCTCTTTGTTATTGTTTCTAAAGCTATTAAATATTCTTGACAAGTCTTCTATGAAAGTGTTATAATTGTCAATGTTTTCTCTTGGTGGCCGATAGATATTGGCTATGATAGTCTTACGCATTGACTGATCATCACTGGAGACCTCAATAAAGATGCCATCCCAAACATTAGCATTATCATTAATGTCAAGAACCTTATAAGAGAAACAAGATTTTAAATAAATTGCGACCCCTCCATGCATACTTGCCGACCTACCTCTAGATATTAGGTTGTATCCATCGATCCTCAGGAGGGAAAGATCAGCATCGGTGGAGAGCCAGGTTTCTTGGAGACAAACAGCGGAAAACTGAAATTCAGATTTAAAGCTTTCTAAATAAATTGATAATTCATGTATTTTCGCGTTTAGGGATTGACAATTCAAGCTTAATAGACTAAATACATTCTGTTTATTCTTAAGTAAATCAATAGCTTCACAAGTTTCATAGTATTCGGACTGCTGCAAAAGTGATGGTATGTCATAATCTTTATCAGTAATATCATTATCACTATCAATTAAGTCTATTAGTGACGTTTGAGGGAGACACATATTTGAATCAATCTAGTCAGCAAGTAGGCCTATACATTACGCAAGGTTAGCCAGTAATAGATGAAGTGGGGATGGACGCATGGAACTGAGCGGTGATGATGCTTGCAGGAATTTCCGAGAGATGAGAAGGATGTCTGTGAATATGAATAAAAGATGATTAATACATATCTACAGATCATTGACAAGATTATGCAATAGGCGTAAACCGACATAGTATTCATGTCAATAAAGAATAGTAAGATGAGAGATCATTAAGTAAAGGCTATGCAAAATTAAATTAAGATGACTGAGTGATTATGAAAATGTACATAAGTGTCATTAACATTTATCAATTGCTAAAGTAATTGCTTGAGATTTTTAATCTGATTGTTTGAGAATTGTTGATAATAAATTGGCGGTTTGAGAAAACTTTTACATAATAGCCGTGAGTGGATAACTTCCAGCTGAGTAAAATTGTTCTAAAGTTAAAATGAGAAGTCGTTATAAATGTAAAATATACATGATAATCATGAAAAATCAAGGAGGAAAAAAAAAAATAATAATAATAATAAAACAGTCTGAAGAAGATGCATAAGACTTAAGAAGTACAAAATAATTCAATCTCTTTTAGCCATATATGGTAAATACATGTTTATATAATTGTACAATTTATAAGGTACTATTATGCTCGATCAGTGCATCAAATATAAATATATATATATGTATTATTATCATTGTTTGTATTGAGATAACTTGTTTACGACTACAAATAATTTCATATTGTATATAATGGTTTATAAAACTGAAATCAACAGTCAAAACAAAAACTTGCTGGGACACACTAAACAAGCGAATTACTGAATACAATTTATATTGAAATGGTAAAAGACAAAGTTCACAAGAGTTCAATTCATATGAATTAATAACATATATACCATTACAGAATGAAATTAACCAATTTAAAACATTCATCACATTTTGGTCTCCAAGCACACAAGTAAGTTCATTTACTAACCTCATAAACAGCAACAGTTGTGCATTGTGATACAGCTTCTCAGAACTTTCTAAGTCAATGTAATTTCACCATTTGACATATATAATAACAGGATTAAAGCATTACTCAAACCATCACAATTATCAAGAAACAAAGTTATACTGTGATACATGAAGTCACAGCAGATACATTTTTAGCATGGGAGATAGAAGTCATGCATACCACAGTTTAAATTGATACAGTTAAACAGTTTAAAGAATAATATCAAAAACACAGAACAGCTGACTGATTACATTCTGCTGCTCTCAGCAGTTTTGGCATCAAGTTCATCGCGAATTTTCATAAGTATTTTGCCCATTAAATTATTGCCAGTCCAATTTGTTTGAATTAAATTAGTTGGATTAGACAGAGAAAGTCCAATACCCCACATGGGGTCCAGTGTAGCTTCTCCAATTTCCTTGTTTGCAGTTTGAAACAAAACATCACGAACTGACTGATTCTGTTCAAACTTTGCCCGTACAGCGGTTGTCATGACTTTTTCAGCATGCAGATTCCAGGTAGCAGAGTTGAAGCCCTCAATTTTCTTCCCGATCTGGTTGTACTCATTGGGGTCGTCAGCCTTCATTATACGCTCAGCTGTTTCAGTATCTTGGAAAAAGTGCGCCTTGTGAAATTGGTAATATTGTTCGGTGCAAGTATATTGGACATCATCAATTGAGAAAGGGGCCTTCATGTAGAAATTGCTGAACATGGCATTTCTTGAGAAAAATACCAATAGATGCTCATTTTCCTTCATTGCGATTTTTTCTGAAAGATTAATAACAGAAATATTAAGACAGAAAGCTGACCATGAAACAAGTAAAAAACAAACTGAAACAGTGAAATACTGGAAATAAGCTGTCTACCATAATAACTGTTGATGGCAATGATTTTTTTCAAGTGATTCCAATTGTCCACATTTCACTAGTCCAGACCACATATTTTTAAGCATGGTGATTCTGATCTACAACAAGTTTTATTCTTTTGATGAATGTCCTGTTGCATGCGTCAATCAATTAGGTTTTTATTTCATAGATAGTTACATAGATAGATAGATAGATAGATAGATAGATAGATAGGCTAGATAGGCTAAATAGAGAGATAGTGATATAGATTGCTAGATAGTAAGACGATCAGATAGATAAATTAAATAATCTTGCTAGATAGTAAGATGGTCAGATAGATAATTAAATTATCTATCTATCTACCTATCTACCTTCCTATCTATCTATCTCTCTATTTATCTTTCTATCTTTCTATCTATCTATCTTTCCATCTATCTATCTATCTATCTATCTATCTATATCTATCTAACTATCTGTCTGTCAGTCCATCTGTCTGTGTGTCTATCTATCTATATATCTATCTATCTATCTATCTATCTATCTATCTATCTATCTATCTATCTATCTAGGCCTATCTATCTGTTTGACTTTCTGTGAAAAAAATCTGACAACTTCTCCCTGACTATAGGCTATAATTATCTGGCTATCCATCGTCAGACACTCACACAGAATGCGTTTTGAGTTTATCAAATGTGGTCCAGGTCAATTTTTAACCGACCTAACATCGGTTATTAGAGGGGGGTGGGTAGTGAAAGGGGACTCATGTAAACCATGTCCATGTGTCCATGTCAACATTTCTTGTCAACATGTGTGTAAAAATCCATTTGTGACCTTAGTTTTCAACTTAGAGTAATGAAATTTGGTACAGGTATGGTACTATGGGCATGGATCTGCTACATGTTGAGAAATCCAAGATGGCTGCCATTTTGGCGGCCATTTTGGCAGCATGTAAATGATGTCCATGTGTCCATGTAAACATTTCTTGTCAACATGTGTGTAAAAGTCCATTTGTGACCTTAGTTTTCAACTTAGAGTAATGAAATTTGGTACAGGTGTGGTACCATGGGCATGAATCTGGGACATGTCGAGAAATCCAAGATGGCTGCCATTTCGGGGGCCATTTTAGCAGCCATTTTTCTTCATTCTTGAACTGCCCATTGTGACCTTAATATTTCACTTACAATTATGAAATTTGGTACAGGTATGAGACTCTGGGCATGGATTGGGAACATGTTGAGAAATCCAAGATGGCTGCCATTTTGTGGCGGTTATTTTGGCAGCCATCTTTCTTCATTCTTGAACTGCCCAATGTGACCTTAATATTTCCCTGACAGTTATGAAATTTGGTACAGGTATGGGACTCTGGGTATGGATTGTGAACATGTTGAGAAATCCAAGATGGCGGCCAATTTGTGGTGGCCATTTTATGGTGGTCATTTTGGCAGCCATCTTTCTTCATTCTTGAACTGCCCAATGTGACCTTAATATTTCACTTACAGTTATGAAATTGGGTACAGGTATGGAACTCTGGGTATGGATTTGGAACATGTTGAGAAATCCTAGATGGCTGCCATTTTGTGGTGGCCATTTTGGCAGCCATCTTTCTTCATTCTAGAACTGCCCATTGTGACCATAATATTTCACTTACAGTTATGAAATTTGGTACAGGTATGGAACTCTGGGTATGGATTGGGAACATGTCAAGATTCCAAGATGGCGGCCATTTGTGGTGGCCATTTTGGCAGCCATCTTTTTTTATTTATTGAACTGCTAATAGTGACCTCAATATTTCGCTTAGAGTTATGAAATTTGGTACAGGTATGGGCCTGTGGGTATGGATCAGGAACATGTTGAGAAATCCAAGATGGCGGCCATTTTGGCAGCCATCTTTCTTCATTTCTTGAACTGCCCATTGTGACCTTAATAGTTCACTTACAGATATGAAATTTGGTGCAGGTATTGGCCTGTCGGTATGGATGAGGACCATGTCGAGAAATCCAAGATGGCGGCCATGTTGGCAGCCATCTTTCCATTTTTTTAGAAATCTGTTCAAACTGCATTGATTCTATACTAATAGTCTAGCATCTTCCAATCAACTATTTCTCCTATCTTCCAATATCAGTTGCGCAGTGGTTTAAGCAATGGCACCTTCAATTTCATTGCGCTAGGTCGGTTTTGAATCCGCGGATTCTTGTTTATCAGGGTAGGTATTGGTGAAGTATAGAGTGCCCATTGCCCACCAATCAAACATGTGGGGGCAGGTCTGCACTTAGTGATTGACATAGGATTATTACAGAGACTAATCAGTGTGTTTAGGACTCCCACCAAATGTGTGATCTACAAAATGTCACAGATTTAGTTTCCATATGACTGAAACAAACGAGATAAACTGATTGAAAGGATTCCAACTTCACAGTTTCTTCATGTACATAAAATTGAATGACTATTGGTCGGTTTGATCATACATGAGTAGCTTTCTACCACACGTCACGTACAGCCAAATTGCTTGCTTCTGCAAGCTGTGAAGTCTACTTCAACACGAATTCCTGCAACTGTGATGTCAAACTCTGAACTGATATGTCACAGATTGAAGATTAGACCAATCACATTGACAGATACCCGATGATGTCACGGTATAACTGCAAAACAAAGTTTTCAAAAAACACATAGCTATGAAAACGATAATAAGGTGGCTCGATACTCGTAAAATTTCCGCGATAGAATTTCGTCAAAATGATCCAAAATGTGGTTTCTTGCAATGATATGTAAAAATATAGGCTGCGCAGCAGCATACCCTCGGCTTTCAGCAGCAATTCTGCCCCAGAACTAAGAATTCATTTAGGGCGTCCACTGTCCAGCGGTCAGGGAAACTGAAATTTCTTCCAGGTCAGGGAAAAGTTGGGGAATTTTGATATTGGTCAGGGAAAAATGAAAAAAGTGCTAAAAGTCAGAGAAAAATCAGGGAATTTTCAAAATTCTGATATTCCACGATGTCCAAAATTGTGCAACTAGTCACCATCTACCAGGGTTGTACGATTTTAATCGGACTGATTTTAATCGGTGATTTAAATCAAGCTTTTTCTTAATTAAAATCATTGATTTTAATCAGATTGTATTTTCTCAAAGTTTAGTGCTTTTAATGTCTCAATATTCCTATAAATCAAACAATTTACTCACTTTCAAAGATTAGTTATGCTTCACACACATGGGATTAAGTCACCACCAGGGTTAGCAAAAAGCCAGCCGTACACTGTTTTCGGCGCGACATCTGCCTTGAACTGTCTTAAAGTGGCAAAAACCGCCTTTTACTGCCTTAAATGCCTTTTACTCCAAATCAGCCTAAATTTGATTAGTCCAAAAGTTGGAAAATATGCCCTGTAATGATTGAAATGCAGAATTCTTTCTTAAATCTACACAATATCAAGCAAAAATTGGTATTTTGAGCTTAATTTGGGTTTTAAGGCAGTTTACTGCAAAAAAAGTGCCTAAAACTAGTTTTCAGCAAGGCGGTTTTTACCGGTAAAACCGCCCGGCAAAAACCACCTTGCCGTAAACTTGCCAACCCTGGTCACCACCTGTTAATTGTGCTTGTAGAGATGATGTAAATTTAACAAATTTTCTTTCATATTTCAACAGAACTGAAGTAAAGAAAATTTTTCCATAAATTTTGCGTTTAACTATGAATGAATATTATTTCTCTGATATTTTTTAAAACAGCCTCCTGAAACTTTAATTTCTAGGATGGCAAAGATGGTAGTCATACTGCGATCGGCGATCGCCTGCCTCGATATAGCCCACTAAGGTGCTGCAGAGGCGTAAAACACAAACAAACGAACAAACTCAAGTTTTGGTGACTGCCGTGTGATAATGAGTGATGAGAAGACTGTGAGTCTGGCGCATACCCTATTAAGTCAGGGATGTGCAGGGTCTTTGAGTTGCCCCAGCATAGAATACTGGATACAACCTGCCTCTGTTTAATGTCCGATCGGCTCGGACGAAAGTGAGTTCCCGGGGTGAGATTTGAACCCACTTCCTCGGAGCCAGTGGTAGCCAGACAAGCGCTCTTTACCATTTGGTCAATTTGGCAGTCCACAAGTTACCTGGCAGTGGTAGGAAGATTGACATGTGTATAGAGCAGCATATTAGTGAGTAAGTAAGATCTTTATTGACATGGTGGTAGGGAACTAAGCAGGTCTTAGGATAAATATATAGCCAGTTTCCGTGGCAGCTGGGTGGCCTAAGAGTTGTCAGTCCAAAATCCCGAGAGTCAGACCTTGGCCAGTCAATTTAGAACATTTTCAGTGGAATTTCAAGTCAAAATCCCAAATGTGTTTCATTCAGATGATATGTTAAATTGGTGTCCCTTTTGATAATTTTCAAATAGGGTAAATGTGCAACATGTAGAGTTCTATCTGCCATCTCATCGATCAATCACTGTGAGCAAGTAATGCTTTTAAAGGGCAACACTTGTGTATATCTATCTATCTATCTATCTGTATATCTGTACTATATATTCATAATGCTGGATGTCTAATCTATATGTATATAAATCTATATATCTATCGATCTATCGGAGTAGTTATAGCAGTGCAGGATGAATAATCTGCTGGATTCATGGTATGCGAAATTAGTCACTTCACCACCTCCATTTTGAACCCCTGGGTTCTTGTATTTTATTAGTTCCGCCGACGTCCGCCAGGTGGCGTCAAGTCGTGTGGCCACCTAGTGTTGTTTATGCAATGGTGCAGCTCAGCTCACGAGCTGAGCAACCAGGTGTGAAATTTGTGACACTTTCAATAAGCAATCCTGCACTGATTACAGTCTGCAATGCTCCATGGTTCAATTGGATTGTATGAACTGTGCAGACAGTCTGTTATTGACACTAGGGAGTGCAATCAGGCCTATTAGGCTGATGCCAAATAGCACCTTAAATGGCTTGAATCCTTATATTAGAGCTGAAATAGCATTTCTGCCATAATCTTGGTGCACACAAAATCAGTTTTGGTGACTTTCAAAGTCAAATTTATATTTATTTCTTTAAGTTAATTTTCATGCCTTGAAAGTTCAAGTCCACATCATATCAAGAAATATCCATTCTATGTGAAGTACAGGGACTGACTTTAAATTTATAGGACTTTTTCTGAAATATTATTAATTTCCTTATGTCACTTTAAGAGTTAGCAACCTTTATAGTCAAACAATTTCTTTTAATTGATGACACAAACCCATGAGAATAAGTGTCAGACTGTCAGTGGTCCGAATGTATTTTTAACCGGCCTCAGGCCGGTTATTAGAGGAGGGCTTAAGGTGAAATGGGACTTTTGTCCACTTGTCCACTTATCCATGTGTCAACTTGTCCACTTTTCTTGTCAACCTATTTTGAATTGCCCATTGCGACTTTAGTATTTCACTTGGATTTATGAAATTTGGTATAGGGATTCACTTTGGGGTCTCCCTCAGAAATTTTTGGAAAAATCCAAGATGGCCACCAAAATGGCCGCCATATTTTGAATTGCCCACTGTGACTTTACTATTTCACTTAGATTTCTGAAACTTGGTACAGGGATTCTCTTAGGGGTTCCCCTCAAAATTTTTTGGAAAAATCCAAGATGGCTGCCAAAATGGCCACCATATTTTAAATTGCCCACTGTGACTTTAGTATTTTACTTAGATATATGAAATTTGGTATAGGTATTCACTTAGGGATTCCCCTCAGAAATTTTTGGAAAAATCCAAGATGGCTGCCAAAATTGCCACTATGTTTTGAATTGCCCACTGTGACTTTAGTATTTCACTTGCAGTTCTGAAATTTGGTATAGGCATTTACTAAGGGGTTCCCCTCAAAGTTTAATGGCTTGCAGCAAACACTATCAGTCTGGCGATCACTGCTCAATACAAAACAATCCATGTAATAATATATAAATCGCTCTCTTCATAATTTCAATCCCAATATACAATTACTAAAGGCCGGTTTTGAATCCATGGATTCTTGTTTCAGATTGCACAAAGTTAGTTAAGCTGCATTTGACAATCAATATAAATGTTAGGCTGCAGAGTGATGACTTGGGCCTTGCATAAATCTAGTATCAGAGAAAAACCAGCAACTGTTTGATTCAGTATTTCCATAACTTGATTATAATCAGAGTAGCTCAAATTTGATATTTTTTACATTATTTTAGGAACTTCCATGGCAGAAATTCTTTTGCTCCACTGTAGGCCTATAGACAACCTGACAAAACTCTTGAACATAATAACAATTGTGCGTTTGAAATAAAACTTTTGAACAGTGCCATTTTAAATTGGCCCTATATAAAATCAATTATTGCATCAAACAGTATATTCCAAGGAACCAACCTGATTCCTCTTCAGTACATACTTTTTGGATAAAACTAGATTTCCATGTGCTTCATATATATAAAATATGCACCGCTTGTTGCAAAAAGTGATTTATTTAAGAAATTTTACTCTAAGATTTATATCTCTTTTTTTTCTTTTGACATTGGCAAAATTTGTCATTTTATTTTGCCGACATGAAAGAAAGTCAGAATTTTTTTTAAATTTTGTCCGACATTCACATGGCAATCCCAAAAAATCCGTCAAACTAAAAAAAAAAAAAGGTGGCCTTATATCTCTTTAAATACTTAACTGATTTGGAGGGCTAACCTTATGAAATCTTCAAACAAAACCAAAACAAACAGGAAAAAATTATGATATCTGATATTTTTCCTGATTTTTGGTTTCTTGCAAGTTAATAGTAATGAATAAATTGGTAAACTTCAACAAAAATGTAGGTTAACATATTTGGAAATAACTGTTATAGCCGTACATGGTTTAGTGCAAATTTTTTTGTTGGAACTCAGTTTTGTCAGAGCCCATTGGATTTTGGTGGATGTCAGTAACTGTTGTATCCACTATCCAGTGTTCCATAATTCAATTAGTGGATAAAATATGTGTAAGATTCCCAGTCTTCTCATCAGGGCTCGAAGGTGGCCACTTCCCGATTGCCCGGGGCTAGTTAAAAGTCAATCAGGGCAAGTGAATATTAGGAGCACTTTCCCGAGCGGGCATGGGGAACCTGAGTGTCTTAATTACTGGTTCTTGGTGCCCTGGTGCAACCATAAATCTGTGGTGCAACCCACTTGTTCACTCTCTACATGATATCAATATGCAGAAGGCACTGAAGAGCAATTAGCAGGTATATTCACCTGCATGCACTTCTTGATTGCTTATAATTCAGCTCTCGCCTCTGGCAGAGAGCTGATAGCTATCGTGAGCATTTGGGACACCCCACTTATTAAGGTGAATAAATTGCTATTAACGTACCTGTTTGGCTTTGGGAACAGCTAGAACAGGTGGCTTAAGTGTCTGGGCTACTCGCTATGTAATTTCAAGTTGCTGTGGTTGGTAGGGCATGTGTAATCACGGTTGGTTCACACTGAAATTGTTTTCTCCAAAAACTTTTCTCTGGCCATTGCTACCAGTGGTGTTTGCTGACGTCAGCAATAGATCCCCCAAGGCCAGATTACCTGCATAGCCTTGTGTAGCCTTGTGTTGGGCAGATTATCTGTCATACTACTACTACCTTGTGTTGACCACCACCGGTACCACCACCACCGGTACCACCACCACCGGTACCAACACCACCGGTACTATGTATATGGAGGACATTTGCTACAGATACCTCATGTGGTGTAGTTTACCCATTTGCTTGTCTGAATCATATAGTTTCTGAAAAATTCTGAAAAAATGTGCACAAACTAGTCCCATGTTGCTTGTGCTGTATACATGCAACAGTCATAGTTGTTACATTGAAATATCTTATAAAAAATACACACTATTTCTTTCGATCAGCGGCTCAAGTGACGAAAAGTTAACATCAATCTAACACGCCCACTCACCCTGCGAGAGCTCTCCCTTTGCATCGGTCCCGATCGAAACTCTAGTTCTCGATTCCTATCCTCGATGGCTATCCTCAATGGCTATTCTCGATTGCTATTCTCGATTACCATTCGTGGACTTCACAAGCCTCAGACCTGAGCTTGCTGACTACTCAGGTCCCAGTTGTCTAAGTCTGAATATATTAGACAAAGGGAACAAGTATATAACTCTCGGTGTAAAATCAATCACAGGCTCAACCTTAGATTCGTTTATTTGCTTGTCTCTAGTATGCCCTAAAACGGGGGTAAAGTTGGCAATCCGGGGTAAAGTTGGCACGCTTTTTTAACCCACTTAATGGCAGAAATGCCAACTTTCTTCACTGACACAGGTATCTTTGGCAAAGTTGCCACACATGTCAGTGAGGAAAAGTTGACATTTCTGCCATTAAGTGGGTCAAAATAATGTGCCAACTTTACCCCAGATTGCCAACTTTGCCCCGTTTTATGGTATTCAAAGGCATCATGCTTTTGTTGGGGCTGCCAACTTAATATTGATAGAATAAGTATATTTAGAAATAGTGAATTTTTTGATTTTCTGAAATCATAAGGTTTGATATGATGCGGGATGGGCAAATGTAAAAAGTGTCTGGGCAAGTGAATTTTTTGTACAACTTGACCTGAGGGCAAGCAATTTTAAAAGTTAACTTTGAACCTGCTTCTCTTCTCAATATCATGCAATAGTTGCCAAAGTGAATGTACAGCTCCTTCCACAAAAAGGAGGTTAAGCTACCTGGCTTATCACACACATTTCCATGCATCATTTTAAAGCTCTTGCCAAGTTCTTTAATGAAATGTATTATTTTTTCCATGTCACCTACACCCCTCCTTATGTTCTTGTGATGTTTTTAGATCTGATGAACTCAAATTTGACAACTACAAAGCTGAATTAAGACTCCTTCAACCCATAGCTGCGTTAGCATAAACAATGCAGACAAGTTATTGTGCTGTGGTCTCAAAATGGTTTATTTCCAGTTGTAGAATGAGTCAATTTAGTGTTTTGGAGGACTTTTTTGACACTGACAGCAATATTTATTATGACCGCACCAGCACGCTGGCCGGTCATTTTATAATCACCATAGATTGTCCGATTCGACGCACAGTTTTGCGGGAGGATAAAACAAACTACACTCAATGCACAGCCATGAAAGTTGCTGTATACACGTAACTTAACACCCTTCAATCGGGCATCAAAAGACCCAGTGACATCAGGCAGTCTTTAATATAGTTCTCACATTCACCATTTTATAGTCAGAACCCCACCTTATTGGTTTTTTGTCCATCTTTTCGTGTTTCCAAAACGCTTGTCCATCCTCGGCTTGCGAGGGTGCTGCTCAACACACCTCTCTCTCTTGCCAAATTCTTTAGACCGATGCATCTGGCTGTTTCCCTGGATATTGACAAGCATGCATTAATTGCATCTCCATATACTTTTGCACATTAACATCATATTAAATTGTTTTTTTATTGTTTTATGAGATCTATATCATTTCTGAAGTTCTCTGTGCTAAAATGTGTCTAGTTGTCAATGACCATGGTAGCATCACTGAACAAAAACCAGGAAATATAGTTTTACAATATTTGAGTGCCATTTTGCAACATTTTAGTCATTTTGCAACACTGGTCTAACATATATATGGCTCTCATTCCTAAGTAGGTCACCAGAGCAATGAGCCGCGACAATGTTATTATTGCAGCAATGCAATCCACAGGGGCTTCTGAATCAAGTTTGTGCACATTCATTATATATATGATAAGTTAATGTCATTTACCTTGGTTTAGAAGCCTCTGTGATGCAAAAGTGTGCACAGATACAAAAATGTCTGTGCATGATTATGGTTTCACCACTTGTCAGTTTCATGCCAGCCTATCTGTGAGTGAAATTTTCAGCCTTGTCAAGCTACCGATCAATGTTAGACATAAATTTTTGTGCCATCTGCTCCTCAGTCACACTAAGGAAATAAATGGATAATTGTACTGTTTGTTACCGAAATTGGTCATGATAGTGACTGGCAGAAATTTAATAAGTACCACTTTAGCTTCACCTGAACTGTTGAATCAGTGTTAATTTATATTTCATATGTAGTGGGCAGCCCCAAAAACTCATGCTTATCAAAACTGCTGTGACTAAAACTTTGTCATTCTCGGTCATGGAGTATGATGTAAAGAAGTGCGATTAACATAGAGCCCGGAGTCAATGACTCCTAGCATCATGACATCACTTTAGTGCTTGGTGACTTGACGTGAGGGACTTTCATTACTTAGAAATTTGCCATGACTTGAGTGTTTCATGACCTGACTAACTTCAGCGGCTTATTTATTTCACTCTTCAAGTCAAATTAAAATCACCAGACTAGGAAATAATAAATATAGTTGATGAGTGATAATTTGCTGATTGATCTCAGTCCCTTTGCCAAATCGGAATAGTCAAATAATTATGAGTCATCACAGAAACAATTTCAGCAAATTAAAGCACTTCATGATTAATTGTCATGATGTCTTAGAACAAAAACGAATGTATTTCAATGGCCAATACATTGCTAAGTGCAATCAGCTTTGACTCCTGCCACGTTGACATGACAGTTCATCAATGGCAATTAGGTACACTGATGGTGAAAAAAGACTTAAAAACCTTTAGAATTGCAATTGACATTTTTCATCTGCTTCTTTCATTAATTGATGATCGCAGAAAAGCAGTCAAACATTGCAATAGTTAGTGTTGACTTATTAGAGTGATCATGGCTTGACTTGAGCTTGATATGACTCATCGACTAAATCAGCTGCAGAGCGGGGCTCTAGATTAACAGATTGCAAGTTAATTGATCTATCAGTGAGTGTGTATACATGTATAACTACTGTGCGACTTTACATTCTGAGCAATCGGGCCAAACATCAGTTAATTTCACGGTTGACAATTGGACATGTCTGTTCTTCCTTGATTTTCTCATCATTTGAGGTATGATGAGTCCATGCTCCCATCAGTGCACCATGCTCTCCATCAAACCAGTCGACTAAGGATGAGACCTTTTCAACTTTCGGGGGAACGCTTTCTTTCACAGTGCATGTTGCCCCAAATAAAGGCTTTATCAACAATTGATCAATTATATTCTGTCTATTGCCCTTGATGTCCCTACCCATGCTCCACTATGCAAAATTTCGTGCTTCCAAGTGTGCACTGTGCAGGTGTGTATTCTCTCAAGACTGCCACTAAACAACATTATGCTAGGCACCCAACCTGAACCCAAGTTGTTCCAATCAACTGCTGTCTTTATGAGATCATTAAAACCAAAAGATTCTAGTTTGAATATATATCCTAGTTTCTTTTATGCTACTTGTCATGCCATACAGAGGAGGAGGAAGAAGGCCAGCATTGTCCATTTTCCAGGAGTCAAGGGAGAGGCCAACAATTCGGACTAATCCCACTTGGGCTGAGCTAATATAAGTTGCTATGGCAACGCAGTGGCCTCAGTGGGCCTCTGGCCATGGTAGTGAACACTAGGGTGCTTCTTTCGCCCCAACTTGCTCAGAACACCGCATACTTTTTTTTGTGGGTGAGGCTGGTCAATAGAAGTAATCATGCCAAATTTCAAGAAATTTTATTGATGCCTAGGGGTAGCACATCTGGATTGAAATTTGTAAAATTTCCTTAAAATTGTGCGATTTCTTTTGAATTACTAGGTTATATGTCATATTTTTTTTAATAGCCTTGAATATTGTTTAAGAAGATTTCTGTGTTAAAACAGCGTTTTCCATCCATATCTTACTCATTTATAAATTTAACATAAGATTAAAGGCTCAGCTTAGGTTCAGGAAGGCACTGTAGGTAGCAACACTGATTGCGACGTCTCATATTGTCATAACATTATCAATAATTGTTGATAACAAGGCTGGTTCAGTATATATAGCATATTTACAACAAATACTATTATTTTTTCCCTGATTACATGGTAACCTTTGTTAGAAATCAAACTTTTTCACTTCTTTGAATGCCTTTATCAAAATAAGGCAGTATCTTGATGGAAACTAGAATTTCGATCATTTAACTGAGTAGAAAAATAGGCAGTTGCCAAGAGTTTCAAGATGCAGTGTTGAATGTACACATTAAGTCATTTACTTATGACACCAGTAGTCACTGAATTAAAGTTTTTTAATGTGACTAGCTGCACAGTACCTCACATGGTAAAAGTGTGAAGGACATTTCTGAAGTTTTAAAGGCCAATACAAAGATGTCAATCATCAAATTCAGCAGATCCTTGGGATATTCCTTTTGCCCAGTATTCTTGGTCATGTCAACACACTAGGATCAAGGTATTTGTTTTATAAGAAACTGCGTCTACAATTCTTGCTGAAGGAAGCAGGTCTTGTTGAGCTTCATGGCTCATAGGGAAGATATTTGGAAAAAATTACTCTGAACTTGTTTTACCTTTCTGTGAGAGAGCACATATATTCTGTCAGCCCCAAATAAGATGACTTTGCAAATATTTAATGCTATGAGGAATTTAAAGCGTTACTGAAATAAAACACCAAGAGAGGAAAGACTCCTGGCACAGTAGGTAGGGTACAGGACCATGAATATGTACACCATTATATATCAAAATTAGGAGAAAATTTACCCCAAAAAATGTCATTCAGTGATTTAAATTCATTGTCAATGGCTGATAGTGATTTGCAGCATTTTCTCAGTGAGCTGAAAGAGATTGTGGCAGACCTTCTGTAGAACTTCAGAAGGCACCCAAATTCTGATGATGTATGTATACTTGATCTTGTCTTGCTGTATTTCTACTCTTCAATTGCAACTAGCAATGACTTGAAAAGGAAGGTGCTACTCACATAGCCCATTGGATGGCAATGCTTCTTATGCACTCTAGTTAGCTGTTGCCTGAATAGAGTCATGTCTTTATTTGACAATTATAAATAAATAGTGACAATTAAGACAAGACTCCAGGCTTTCGTCTGTGCTCTCAGCATACAAAAAATTAAATGATTCATCAAATTTGAGGTATTTGTGCATTAGGGTGGAGTGAAAAAAGTCAAAATGTGAAATTCAAAAAACAGCCCCTCCAAAAACTTGTCAAATATAGTTAAATAAGTATTTATGACCATTTTGGGTGGTTGCTGTCATTTCTGTGACAGCTACCCTGGGCATTTTGAAATCACCTTTTTCTATGATTCGCGAGACCTCCAAAATGCTGTTTTTGGTCATAAAATGGGTTCTAAATGAGATAGGGACATAATTTAAACAGCTGAAAATAAGTAAATAACCATACCAAACATATTAGAAAACAAAAAATCAAGAAACACTTGCTTTGCATGATGTAACTATTGAAATAACATGATTTTTGCCATTTTTTACGCTGTTTTTGTTCTAAAAATGATGTTTTTGTCATATTATTGATTCTAAATGAGCTAGAGACATGATTTAAAGAGCTGTACATATGTGTAAGACCATGCCAATCACAGTGGACAATATTGTTTGTGAGAAACATATGTATAAATAATTTAATATTGAGATATTATGATTTTTCTTACTTTTTTGTATTCTATAAATTATCTAAATTTTGTTTTTGTCATAGAATGAGTTCTAAATGAGCTAGAGACATAATTGAAAGAGCTGTGTGGAGGTTTTATACAATTCTGGACATGATAAATAACTTTTAATATGAAAAAAGACGTCATCCCAAATGCTGTATTAAAATAATGAGACACATAATGAGAATTTTGTGAGACAAGTATTTTTTAGCGCATGAAATTATAGTATTTGTTATAAATTGGATTCCAAAAAAGCTAGGAACATGATTTCAAGAGCAATATATATTTTATGGATCTTAAATATGATTAATAATAATGTATGTGATGTAGTTGTCATAACTGTTCTGTTGCAAAATGGGGATAACATGAGTTTTGTACTCTGCCAAAACGTTTTTGAAGGTTTTCTGTCATATTGACAATTAGGTATTAAGTACCATTATTATTTCAACCTGGTTCCTTTTTATTTATCTTCCAAAAGTGAAATAAGCATCAGGCTGGTATGCAGACATTACAGAGAGGGTAGGACTTGCATTTTGGCTGAAGGAAACATCATTCATATTTTCAACTTAAAGCAGGACTGGCGTAGGACTGCTCCCGACTGTTGTAGTACTGAGTCTCTAAACTATACCATAGATATATATCATGCTGCCATAACTGAGCAGCTATATTACGTTTATGTCTTTGGGAGATAAAGACATAAAAACCAGGCTAAAAAAATAATTCTATATAATATATGGTTGTCCCTATTTGGAGTTAGTTCTAAAACATTTCGGGAACTAAAAAAGATAAAAAGAAATCATGTTATCCTCATTTTGCAATAGATATGAAATCTATGTCACATACAATATTATCTATCATGTTCAGAATTGTCCAAGAGATATTTATTGCTCTTTAAATCATGTATTTGGCTTATTTGGAACCCAATTTATGACAAGTATTATAATTTCATGCGCTAAAAAGTACTTGTTTCACAAATTTCACATTATTTGTCTCTTTTTTCAATATAACATTTGGAGTGACATTTATTTTCATATTCAAACTTATTTATCATGTTCAACATGCTATATATAAAACAGGTGTAAAGCTCTTTAAATCATGTCCCTAGGTCATTTAGAACCCATTTTATGATAAAAACAAAATTCTAATAATTTAAATAATGCAAAAAAGTATGAAAAATCATAATATCTCAATATTAGATCATATGCAGCACATGACTCTCAGTCAGAATATTGTCCATTGTACTTGGCATGGTCTTACACATATGTGCAGCTCTTTAAATCATGTCTCTAGCTCATTTAGAATCAATAATATGACAAAAACATCACTTCGGGAACAAAAACAGTGCAAAAAATAGCAAAAATCATGTTATTTCAATATTAAGTCATGCTAAGCAAGTTTTTCTTGATTTTTCATTTTCTAATATGCTTGGTATGCTTATTTACTTATTATCAGCTATTTAAATTATGTCTCTATCTCATTTATAACCCATTTTATGGCAAAAAACAGCATTTTTGAGGTCTCGCGAAACATAGAAAAAGGTGATTTCAAAATGCCCAGGGTAGCTGTCACAGAAATGACAGCAACCACCCAAAATGGTCATAAATACTTATTTAACTATATTTGACAAGTTTTTGGAGGGGCTGTTTTTTGAATTTCACATTTTGACTTTTTTCACTCCACCCTATTGTGCATGCACCTTTGTTGAATTCAACTGCAACCCAAGCAATGACCTCGTACTGTGCAATAAATTAAGTTAGTATTAACCACTCACTCCACAATTTGGGAAGCTGAGCTGAAAGTACTGAAACATCGTCTCTGTAATCTTGTTCCTGACAAGATCGCTTTGACACTGTTTGATGATCACTCTCGCACCGATGACAAAAACACATATAGTGCAAGAAATATTAAAACAACCATAAAATGTCCAACATCAAAGCAGATAAGGTTCTGCTTTTGGGAAGCCTTAAACTCCCTTTCCTGAATTGAGGGAAATATGAAACTGTGGGTTAGTGGTAACAGACTTATGGCATGCACATTGTTTCTTTAATGAAGATTGAACCATCCTTTTTGGAGATAGATGTACTGATGCACACATCCGAACCTTCTGAATGACAATATGATGACAGATGCATATCAGGGAAAAAGATCTCCAGTGCCTTTAGGGTTACAAATGACTGTTCAGAAAGAGGGTAAAATTGGAAGAAGATTATTAAAAGATCATTCAAGAAAAGAAGATCGATTTCAAAATGAACTACAAGTATGGTCGACTATTCTCTGAATTATCGCCAAAATCACAGAAAACAGCGCGAACTTGATGTTGTACACCTATCATATTGATGACCCTGGCATGTGGTACCTTGTACCTAGCTGACCTCTATCTTTCCCAAATGGTGTCTGTACTTCATTACGTATGTTTAAATCTGATTTATCACGCAAACCATGTTATATCTTGATTGGCAATTTGTTTTCTTTTCTCTCGAAAATACGAAAAACGACAAAATTTCAATTGCAATGTGCTACCCCTCGGAATTCTTCAAATTTCATTAAATTTCAGAAAAATGGTCTACATTGATAACCTCACCACCAAAAAAAAGTAAGGTTGGATCCAGAAAAAAATTCAATTTTGGGGGGCAGAAGGAGCACCCTAGTGAACACATGAAGGTGCTGCAGAATTTTTGACAAGAAAAATGAACGATGCTTTGTACAAGCCTATTGTTCAGCTATTGTTGATTGCCTTAATTTTATCTATACATGAAGCCTAGTACTAGAATACAGATAGTTGCACAGCATAGCAGCATATTTCTCTGAGAGCAACAGTTGCAGCAGTCAGCCAGTGACCCATGATGAATGATAGAGGTGATCCAATAGTCCATGCACCAGTGTCTCAAAATGTTGTTTAAAAACCAATGCGGTCACAGTTTTCTTGACCCCATGCGGTGCGGGGCGGTCGCGGTCAGGTTGAGACCTTTGCGGCACGGGGCGGTCATAGTCAAACTTTTGGACAAGCAGTCGCGGGGCAGTCAATCCATGCGGTCAGAATATGTTGTTGTTCTTTTTCCAATTTAAAATTAATATCCAAAGTTATTGGACCTTCATCTGTTCTCAGTCATAAGTGTACCAAAGTTAGAAAAATCAACCTTTTGCATTTTTGCAGAATTGTGGAAATATTCTAGAAGAGAATTGCATTAATAATAACATTAGAATGTGATATTAATAGGCCAACATTACTTAATAGACAAGAAATTTATAATATATCTGCATAAGGGTATCTATTGTTGGACCACCGTTGTTTGTCAAATGTCACAGAGGGCTCGAGGAGTCTGTCAAAGCCCTTCATGAATAGCAAGCAGTAAAAAGAATCATTGGTTGAAAGCTCAAAAGTTGCAGGTCACAGAGAGGTGCAAAACATAAAGCGTTAGGGTCAGGACAGAGGAATAGGGTTGGGACAAGCAAAAGTTTTCAACATTAGCTGAAAATCCAAAAATGCAGGAGCATCCATTTTAGTGCTAAACAATTGAGTCACAGAAGAGGAAAAATGTTGTAGTAAAAAGGTGTGTGTGGGACTAGGTGCTGCAACAAACTTAGCGTTTGGGTTGGGACAACTTGTAAAAAGCAAGAAAAGATGATGTAAGGAAGCAGCTATGGCATGCATGCAGCGAAATGAGGTATAATATGCAGTAGAGGGGTCCTCAACCTAAGCCAGGAGGGCTCATACTACGCAGAATACCAAGAACCAACAGGTACACAGAGGTGTTGCACAGATATTGCCAAAATTTCAAGTTTTGGCTTCATTGGCCTCTTTTGAGTCCCGTTGACACTATTTGACAAATACACAGAGTATCAAAATGCAATTGATAGTCACTAAACCAGAACTCACTTGGCCACGGTTAAGCATACTTTCCACTGTCAAAATCTTTCTCATTATTTTCTATATTCCTATTGCCAAAAATATGCATATCACACAAAAATGCTGAAAAATGGCCATTTTCTGGACGTTCAAATTATCAGATATCTGGAACCAATGCTCCGTGTGAGTTTTCTCTCATAAAATTTGACAACTTCCTTGTAAAGTCCACATGTTAATTACACATCAACCGTACGTACTGAACTGGTGAATCTACAATGAATACAAAAAACCCCAATGTCACAATAATGTCTCAAAATATATAGAAAGACAAAGTGTAAACATTACCATCAAGTGATTATCAACAAATTAAATGATATGCTATTTAAAGTATAGCTACATATAGACACACTTTCAAAACTAAATGTTCAAAATGATATTTGATAAATTACCAACTGAATGAACTGGAACTGTGACTATTTAAACATGGAAGTAACTTGAACACATGTTAATTAACAATGAGTTTACTGAACAATTGAGTACATAAATTGTAAGGTATATAATCAGCTGGTAATAAGCAGGTGATTAAGCAATATAAAAATTATGAATAAATCTACTTACAAAACTATGGTCCCTTTGACATAAATGTTGACTATTGAATGACTGCTTCACAAATGATTCTAAATTGCTATCTGAAAGTTGTGCTGTTAACATGTTTGGCATTGTTTATGCATGAAGTAATTTGTTACAAACCGCCAAACCACAGAAAAGAAGGAAGAACTGACATTTTCACAGTTATCAGTTTCCTTAAACAGATCAACTCTTAACAAGCATTGAAAACACAGTAATAGAAAAATTTCCAGGTTTTACAATTATTTTAGAAACCATTGTGAACACATGAAAAACAGTACAATTGAATAAATCATATAAATTTGATGAATTTGAATTTAACACTCCCCCACCTGGGATCCTTGAAGGATCCAAGAGGACAATAACATATCATAGATAAATAAATGAACATGGACATCAATCAGATTACAAATCAATCAAGCAACTTCTAGGACATTCACCATGCTGTTGCCCTTGATAATCAGACAATACGAAAGAATTTGGAACTATGGATGATCTGCTACCTTTCATCCAACTCTTCCAAACCTCGCAGGTGGTATACAGATGATCATGAAACTCTATGTTATTTCCCAATTTGCTGATACTGATACAAGTGAGAAATTTGAAGAAATGCAACCACCTATGCCAAGCTGACATGAAACTGGAATAAATCTGATGACCTTGGCATTGAATCAAACAGAGAGGATCAAACATGGGAGAAAACTCATTCAACATGAACCGCCTTACAGCAACATCAACACCATCATCAGAATATAGACAACTAGATTGAACAAAAGAGTGAACAAAAGATTTAACTTGAAGATCAACTAAATTATCATCAAATTGACTCTCTTGAGACAAGCAAGGCTCATAGGACAGAAATGAAATTCTCACAACTTCACCAGTCAACTCACAAATTTTGCCATCTGCCGGTCTTGGGAAACTTGAAGAAAGATGTAACACATTTTTTCCTGTGACATCATACATCTGAATTTTCTCAAAGGAATTTTCGGAACACAATTTGTCAATTTCACCAGGAAAAATCACATTTTCAGTTGGAGGAAGAGAATATTCACAAGAACCATCCTTCTTCTTAACCTCACTTTCACATGGATCAGCAGAAATTTCATCCCTGACTGACATCACAACATTTTCTTTGGATTGACAATCAGAATTTGAATCGCATGATTCCCGACCTTCATTTTCAACTTGAGAAACGTGCACGAAATTAGCAATCACTTGTCTGCTGGGACTAGGTTCTGAAGAAACCGGACCATTTAACGACCAAACAAAATGAGTAAGGACTGCATACGGCTCATTTGGCTTTCCCAATCTTACATCATATTGGATCAAAGCCTGTGCATGATCTTGACCTATCAAAAGATCTACATCACCATCAAAATCAGCCAAGGACAATCCAGAGAGATGCCTATGTTTACCAATATCAACAACAGGCAAACTAGCTGGGATGCTGTCAATGACATACACATTACGCATAATCAATTCATCATTTCCATTGTAGGGCATTACATTCAAAATGACAACTTCAGTTCTTTTGACCTCATCAGCTCTGCTGATTGTACTCAAATTATAAGTTACAATAGATCCTTTTACACCAAGTCTCTCAATCAACTTACGAGTACAGAAACTGCTTGTTGAGGCTGTATCAAGCAGAGCTTTAGTTTGACAGTTTTGGTTTACAACAACTGACCAGTACAATTGGTACACAAACAGTCTTGGCATCATTTACACAAGCACTTTTTACCTCAATGTGGTTGGAGTTCACATTCAAACTACGGCTGCTGCTGTTAAGCCAAAGGTCCACACGGATAAACTTGGTATGCTTTTGCCCACATCCTGTCACTGAGCAAACGGAGGGTTTTTTGCAGTCAGGAGTCTCATGATTTGAGAGCAAACAGTTTTTACACAGCTTTTTGTCTTCCACAAATTTCAAACGATCGACTGGCTTCATTTCCTTAAATCTTGGACTGTAGAACAAGCGATGGTCAGGAGCGCAAAGAATACAGGTCCTCTTAAAATGAGATTTGGCCTCATGGCGACTGGACACATCTGTAGAAAAACAGACAGCTGGGCGAGATGATTTGAAAAAGAATTAATCTGCTTGCACATTGGATCATTTGCCTCTTCTGCTTCTCTGGTAACAAATTTAACCATTTCCTCAAAATCTGGTTAGCTGTTATTGTTCTGTTTCTTATCCATGACCAGGTCTCTCCACCTTTCGCGGATACGTAGCTCAAGGCGATTAATTATTCCACTTATTTGAGACCTGCAGTCGATTTCATGGAGCATATCCAAGCTGGCCAAAGTCATGAAATGGGTATTGAGATCGTCTGCAAGTTCCAGAAGTTCAGCAGCGGTCTTCACATCCTTCTGAACTTTCAATTGCTGAAAAATCATATCGGAGATAATGAAAGGATCCCCAAAATGCTTCTCTAATATTTCACAAGCTTTCTTGTAGCCTTCTGAAGATTTCATCAGGGAGCATAGACGGATTGCCTCTAATGCATCTTTACTGGTAAATTCAAGGAGTCGAGAGAGCTTCAAGTAGTCTTCAATATCAGAACGGTCGACCAATTCATCAAATACAGCCATAAATGCTCTGTATCTCAGCGGATCTCCATTGTTTCACTGATGGCAACTTCATTCTGTCATACAATTTCTGAAAACCGGCTCCCTCCCGCCTACCTTTCAACCTCAGGTCTGTCTTAGAATCATCAGGTAAATTATTTCTGATGAACTCTTTTGCCTTCATCATTGCCTCAGTATACTCCTTTTCAACATTAAAGAAATATTTGTCACTCTCTTCAGCAGCTTCATCGGTTTCCAAGAGACCGTGGTATGCCTCATATGCTGCCTCAAATTTATCGAAACAGTCTTTCATCTCTACAGTTCGTTCTTTCAACATAGCGAGATCTTCTTCAGCAATAAATTTGTCAATAGCATTGACACATTTGGTGACTTCGATCTGTCCCCGTTTCTTCTTGGCTTCATCAATATCCCCCATCTTGAATTGGTGACTTGACTTCGGTATCTTCAAATGACGTATAGTTTTATTCACTGTGAGTTTTCTCTCATAAAATTCGACAACTTCCGTGTAAAGTCCACATGTTAATTACACATCAGCCGTACGTACTGAACTGGTGAATCTGCAATTAATACAAAAAACCCCAATGTCACAATAATGTCTCAAAATATATAGAAAGACAAAGTGTAAACTTTACCATCAAGTGATTATCAACAAATTAAATGATATGCTATTTAAAGTATAGCTACATATAGACACACTTTCAAAACTAAATGTTCAAAATGATATTTGATAAATTACCAACTGAATGAACTGGAACTGTGACTATTTAAACATGGAAGTAACTTGAACACATGTTAATTAACAATGAGTTTACTGAACAATTGAATACATAAATTTTAAGGTATATAATCAGCTGGTAATAAGCAGGTGATTAAGCAATATAAAAATTATGAATAAATCTACTTACAAAACTATGTGGTCCTTTTGACATATAAATGTTGACTATTGAATGACTGCTTCACAAATGATTCTAAATTGCTATCTGAAAGTTGTGCTGTTAACATGTTTGGCATTGTTTATGCGTGAAGTAAACTTACAAACCACCAAACCACAGAAAAGAAGGAAGAACTGACATTTTCACAGTTATCAGTTTCCTTAAACAGATCAACTATTAACAAGCATTGGTAACACAGTAATAGAAAATATTTCCACATTTTACAATTATTTTAGAAACCATTGTGAATACATGAAAAACAGTACAATTGAATAAATCATATAAATTTGATGAATTTGAATTTAACACTCCGATTGTCCTGAAATTTGAAAGGTTTATTAGTACAATAGTTTTCTGCATAACAAAGTGATAAAGGATGCCACACATTTATTTTCTGTGGTTTTATAGCAGATACAATGCCGACTTTACTTAAAATGCCCTAAAATTTGTACCAGGCCTTATTATTTGACAAAGTAGCAAATGCAACATACACATGCATATCTAGTGGTATTCGTGCTTGAACAGTGGAAAATTGCCCGTAAAATTTTCTTTGAGGAACTGCCATATCCAGGTATTATCATGATTATACCGTTGTAACCATGAGTGGTGGTGCATGGAATTAGCTTGAATCATCTTCAGATAACTGAAACCTATCATTTGACAGTAAATTTGCTCAAATATTGCGAGTAGAACATATATTACGCTTTAGAAATAACCTTTTTGGAGTTATGAAATGTGGTGCAGCTATTGGTCTGTGAGTATGCATCAGGAAGTTGTTGAGAATGCAGGTTTTGCCTTATGGTTGATTATCATGCACACCTTGATAGATTACACATTAACAGACGAGTGTTGACATCACTTGCGGTTCTGGTTTCTTAGCAAACCTAACTGCAGCTTCAGTTTCTCACCCCTTTGTTATGCAATCCCCGGATTCTTAATTTCAAAAAAATCACTAAAGTCGTCGCGGAAACCTTCAAAAACATGGCAGTGACTTTTCCATAGTAATTATCGCAGAAGAGAAGTAAAGACACAAGTCACAAAAAACTGATTTCTGATAAATGAAAAATTCTCCCAAGATAAATGTGTTGGCGTAAAGCATGAAATTTTGCATTTAAAAAGGTTACCATGGCAACCATTTATTGCTGGAAATCAAAATTGACAGAAAATTGCCAAAACCTATCTTCTGACACCAAATATGGGTGGTTTTTGATAAAATTGTAGAACAGTGCCTGTTTGACTCGTAGCTCCCCTAACGGGTTTTTATAGTTGAATGATGATGGACCTTTTAGTTTTTGAGAAATTGACAGTTGAATGACAAATTTCTTTGCGGAGTGTGACAAAACCGCCCTTTTTAGGTTCCCAGCTCACCACATGTGACTATGTGCCATCAGGCAGTTTCTCTTATCTTACAACTGCTTTTCAATATTTTGTCCAACATGCTGCCCATGTTGTTTGCCTTCTTTATCCTCTCTCATAAATTTTACATTTTGCTTAATGTCTTTTTTTTTTTGTCTGTTTCAGGTCATATCTGTCGTGTCTCCTGAAGTGGTGCCCCTGTTTTGCTGACGACTAAAGAAGTACTTCTTTCCCTCTCGCAATAACCATCTACAAAACTCATTCATTGATTCTGGAGGAAGGCCACTGGACTTCATCTGTCTGCTGTCTGCAGACTACTGGATCTTCACTTTGGAGTTGGCTGGCTCCCTGTGAGGTATACACAGCCTTAGTGCCTTGGAGTGTGCTGGCTCCTTGGCTTTAATTGACAGCAATTACATTATCTTCCCCTGGAGTGCCTGGCTCCTTTGGTCGTAAATACAGGTCTACATTGATCTTCCCCTGGAGTGCCTGGCTCCTTCGGTCGTAAATACAGGTGTACATTGATCTTCCCCTGGAGTGCCTGGCTCCTTCGGTCGTAAATACAGGTGTACATTGATCTTCCCCTGGAGTGCCTGGCTCCTTTGGTCGTATGAACAGGTGTACTGAAAATAATTACGAGAAAAATTACGAGATCTTCCACTGAGATGCCTGGCTCCTTTGGGCGTATGAACAGGTGTACTGGAAATAATTACAAGAGAAATTACCGAGATCTTCCACACAAGTTGGCTGGCTCCTTGGGTCATATATACAGCTGTACTTAACAAAAATTACGAGAGAAATTACGAGATCTTCCGCTTGCGTTTCCTGGTTCCTTGTGTATAATTACGAGAACATTTTCCTGACTCTTTTTTTTTTCGCAGAAAGACTGTCAAATAACTATATTATACACAAATAATTTGTATATTTTGACAAAACAAAATTAATTTCACTGGACTATTCATTAATGTCTTGCTCATGAAAATTGACATTTTATTACAGTTGACTTTGAATAACCGATTTATTGTACAGGATAATCCGATCATATTTGATAATCTAAGTAATTCTTAAAATTTAGTACTTGATACTTCGTGTACTAACCTAAATTTGTCACTTGTAACACTTGTATTTTGTCTCACTTGCATTAAAACATTCTTATGTAAAGCTGATTCTGTCACTTGTAATTTTGCAAAAGAAACTAGTAAATCTGTATTTTTATACCATTATTGGTGTCTATTGCAATTTTCTCATCTTAGGGCTATCTTGTCTGCTTCACCATGCCACCTAAAAGGCGTAAGTCTGCAAAAACATTAAGGGCCCTTCGTAAAGCTCGTAAGCAGCCTAATGAAGAGAATACTGAACATGATGTGCCTGACAATGACCAATCAGATGGTGATGATGACACAAAATCTTTACCTCCTAGTAAAAGGCTAAAAATTCAGTCTGACAAAGTGACATTAGCCAGCAGCAGTGATGATGACTATGAACTGCCATCACAAAGCAATTCCAGCAGTAAGGATGAAGACTATGAATTGCCTAGCACAGTTAAGACTAGAAGGAATAACTTGAAAAGAAAAGTTGAGAGAAGCCAAGCTTACCGTTCCAGGTATGAAAAAGATGACAAGTTCAGGAATGACAAAAAGCAACACTCTGTTGACAAATATAAAACTGACACCGAATATAGAACAGATGTTCAACAACGTGCTAGTGACAAGTACAAGTTTGATGAGGACTTCAGAGTTAATGCTCAACAGCATTCCAGAGACAAGTATAAATTTGATGAGGAGTTCAGAGGCAATGTCCAACAACATTCCAAAGAGAAGTATAAATCTGATGAGGAGTTCAGAGCCAATGTTCAACAACAAAGTTGTCACAAATATAAAACTGATGAACAACATAGAGCAAATGTTAAAGCCAGAGCAACTGCTCAATATGAAAAGAGGCAACTTGATAAAACAATTCTTGAAAATGTTGCAGATGAATTTTCAACTGGTTGTCTTGAAGGTCCTGAAAACGTTTGTTGTTCGTGTCACAGACTTGAATTCTCATACCAGGTTACAAAGTGCCATCCAGAAAACTACAATCAAGATTTGGCTGAAAAGTGTATCACAATTTCAAATCTTCACAAGTGCTCAGATGACTGTTCCCAACCTTGTGTTAGAAAAGATGAAGCAAATGGTGATTATGTAATTTGCTCAACATGCAATAGACACTTGAAACAAGGAAATATGCCACCACAATGTGCAGCCAATAAACTCCAGATGTGTGCGATTCCTGAGGAATTTGTTGATCTGAATACACTTGAAGAGCAGTTGATTTCACTGTCAATTCCTTTCATGAAAATTGTAC
This sequence comes from Platynereis dumerilii, assembly GCA_026936325.1. Classification (NCBI taxonomy): domain Eukaryota; kingdom Metazoa; phylum Annelida; class Polychaeta; order Phyllodocida; family Nereididae; genus Platynereis; species Platynereis dumerilii. Next base: position 20,585,034 of record JAPTHN010000013.1, read on the forward strand.
CTCTGCCAAAAGGTCAGCAACCTGGCATTAAAGGACCTGTAATCTGTGTAAGATGCGACCCTAAACAAACAACAAAGTCATTACCCAGACCATTGTCGGAATCTCAAATTCTAGCAATCAAGCTAAAGCGTAAATTGGAATACCGTGGCCATGCGCAGTTCAAAATGGTACATCTGAAGAAAATTGAAAATGCTTTAAGGAAATTGAAAGAAATTAACCCTTTATACGCTGATGTTGAACTCGACCCTACATGGGCAGATGAAAGTGAAACAGACCTAGACAACATTCTTGATGAACATCCAATAGACCTTACAACAAATGATGAAGATGTCAATAAGAACACCAGTGAAACAGAAGACGATACTTCAAATGAATTAGGTGGACTTGGACATGACACTTGCCTGGAGCCTCTTGATATACGAGCTGAAGCAATGCAGGAGTTACAAAATCGAATTATTTCTATTGCGCCTGCTGAAGGTAACAAACCTCACTCGTTACTGGACACACCAAATGATGAAATGAAAGCATTTCCAACTTTGTTTCCACATGGTATGAATGGTTTGGATGAAGAAAGAGAGGTAAAATTATCCAGAGCGAAATACTTTGCAGCTAGATTACTTGGAAATGATTTAAGATTTGCCAAGAACTCAAATGACATCTTTTATGCTCAAGCGCAAGTAGAATTAGAAAAACTTCTGTCTGGAATTTCTATTCAAACCCGTAAAGGCACCAAGACACACAGTGGAAACAAAATAACAGCGTCAATGTTATCAGATACAGACACACTTATGAAGCTAATGAATTCGGATCATGTATTTGGTTACATGGACTCTATGCGAGGTAGTCCTCAATACTGGAAGAAAACTATGAATGATCTTTTTGCCATGATTCGACAATTAGGAATTCCAACATGGTTTTGCACATTCACTGCTGCTGAATTGTCACGCTGGCCAGAAATTGTGGAGGTAATCGCACGCCAAAATGGACAAGAGGTAGATTTCGACTTGTTAGATTTCAAAGAGAAATGTGAAATCCTCAGAAGCAATCCTGTCACAGCTGTCCGTATGTTCTATCACAGAGTGAATCTTCTTATGCGTCTGTTGAAAAGTCCTTCGAATCCAATTGGAAAGATTACTGATTACTTTTACAGAGTTGAATTTCAACAAAGAGGTGCCCCACACATTCACTGTTTGTTTTGGATCGAAGATGCTCCACAAATAGATGTCAATCCAGATTCAGAAGTGATATCATTTATCAACAGGTACATTGGCGTTAGTAATGTTGATGAAACAAATGAACTGCATGAGATTATAAAAGCTGTCCAAACACACAGTAAATCACATACCAAGTCATGCAAGAAAGGCTCAAAAGAATGCAGGTTTAATTTTCCAAAGCCAATAATGGAAGAAACAACAATTGTGAGACCAAAAGAAAGCACAAACAATCCATCACAGCAAAATAAATCTGAGAAGTCATGGAATAAATCACTTGCAGAAGTATACCTCACAAATCTCTCGGAGATTCTCAGTGGAGATGTTTCAGGCCTTACAACTCAAGAAATACTGAATGATGCAGGCTTTGAAAACCATGCAGACTTGGTGAGTGCTTTGGCATCACTTACAAAAAAGACCACTATCTACTTGAAAAGAAATGCAGATGATGTATGGATAAATCCATATCCTAAGTCAATCCTTTCCACCTGGAATGCAAACTTGGACATACAGTTCATTACCGACGCTTATTCCTGTGTTATGTACATTCTCAGCTACATCAGCAAGTCTGAACATGAATTAGGTGAACTTTTGAGAGAAGCAAAACTGGAACTAGCGACTGAATCACCAAGTGATGACTTGAAAACTCAAATGAAAAAGCTTGGCTTTGTGTATTTCGAAAATCGTGAGGTATCAGTACAAGAAGCAGTAGTGAGAACAATTGGAGGTTTGCCATTGAAGCAGTCATCTCGCAATACCATGTTCATACCAACTGATGAAAATCAAGTTCGCCTTTCAAAGCCACTTATTCACATTATGAATGAAGCAAAAACTGATGGTGATAGTGATGACATTTGGGTAACATGCCTCTACGACAAATACAAAGCCAGACCATTGACATATGAATTTGACAAAATGTGTCAAGCGGAATTTGCATCATACTACAGATTTGCTTCAAAATCTGAGGGAGAAGCTGCAGTTGCCAAGAAAAATCCAAATGCGCATGCTTTGCAACATGACATGGGCTACGTAATCAAACGTACCAGAGCACCACCTGCCGTAATTCGTTTCCCAAAGCATTCTCCGACCAAAGAACCTGAAAAGCACCACTTGTCACTGCTGAAACTCTTCTTACCACACAGACTAGGGGAAGCACTGAAACCGACTGGTTTTGAAACGTTCCAGGAATTCTGTGAGACAGGTCACATCAGACTGATACCTTCAGAAGAGCTTGAATCTGTGATTTCCATAATCAACACAAACAAAGCCAAATTTGACAAAATCAGTGATCATTTGCAAGAAGCATGGCAACAACTACAGCAAAATGGACGAATGGAAGATGCCTGGGCACAAATTGGGCCGAATTCTGAACAAGAACGCCTTGAAAATGGTGATGATGTACTCAATGATGATGTTGAAATTGGACCAAATGAAATGCCCGACTTAGATGACAATCAAGACAAATCTACTCCAAACTCTCTCTGTTCTTATGAACTATTAGGAGATTCTACTCGTGGATTACTGCAAACAATGAATGCCAAACAGAGAGAAGTCTTTTACTATGTACGGCAATGGTGCGTCCAAGTGGCTCAAGGTTCAAAACCAAAACCGATACATTTGTTTACCAATGGTGGAGCTGGTGTTGGCAAATCACATCTGATCAAATGTATATACAATGAAGCGAGTAAAATACTGAGAAATGGAGAAAGTCCACTTGACACTACTGTTTTGCTTACGGCCCCAACTGGAACAGCTGCTTGTAATTTGGGTGGAGCACACACTCTGCATTCAGCCTTCAAAATACCTCCAAAACTGCCACTTCGATATGAACCACTCACAAATGACACTGTGAACACACTTATGGCAACACTTGGAAACCTGAAACTACTCATTATTGATGAAATATCAATGGTAGATCGCAAGGTTCTTTCCTATGTTCATGGACGTCTAAGACAGGTGAAACAAGTGAGATCAACTGACAAAGAGGCTTGGTTTGGAAATGTTAGTGTGATAGCAGTCGGTGACTTTTATCAATTACCACCCGTCAAAGCAAAGAGTCTGATGAAACCAGACAGGAGTCAAGGAACTGATATTTGGCATGATCTCTTTCACATGGTTGAATTGAATGAAATTATGCGACAGAAAGATGACCAATTCTTCGCTGAACTGCTTAATTCGATCAGAATCCACCCAAAAGATGAGCCCTTATCACAAGCACATGAGGAAGCTTTGAAAAGCAGATGTGATCGAGAAGATGTGCCTGAAGATGCCCTTCATGTATTTGCAACAAACAGCAAAGTTTTCAAACACAACACGGCCATGATACAGAAAACATGCTCAGACATAGTTGATGTACTTGCCACTGACTGTGAAAAGGAACCAGGTACTGGAAAAATCAAGAGACTCGACCACCACGTAAAGGGATCAAATGATGATCTGTTAGACAAATTACAATTAGCCAAGGGAGCACGTGTTATGTTGACAAGAAATATGGATGTGTCAAAAGGTCTTGTGAATGGGGCTTTTGGAATTGTTATGGACTTACATGTCTCATCAGAAGACAGTACAAAGTATGTGTCAGTCAAATTTGACAGAGACGGTCAGGTACACAACATACATTTGCATGAACAAGTCATGTCAAATAGGAAGGCAACTACACGCCGACAGTTTCCACTGAAACTTGCATGGTCTTGCACCATACACAAAACGCAAGGAATGACTGTTGACAAATGTGTTGTAGACATGGCTGGGATATTTGCTGCCGGACAAGCATATGTTGCATTGAGCAGAGTAACAAGCATGAATGGTCTGTACATCAGGAATTACGATGCATCCAGAATCTTTCGCTCTGAAGATGTCCATGAACACTTGGAAACAATGAACACCCCACCAGACTTTAAAGGACAACTTGCTCACAAAGATGTCATGTTAACTGTACTCCATCACAATGTGCAAGGCTTGCATTCAAAACTTTCGGACATTAAGAATCATGTAGAACTCCACTCAGATGTACTGATGTTCAATGAGACTTGGCTCAAGCAGCAATATTCAGATGACCACATACACCTTGATGGATATGTACCTTACAGGCAAGATCGATCAGTTGGAGACAATGGCGGTGTCATGATTTATGTGAAGAATACACATTCAGCAAACAGACTCGAAACAAATGTCAATGGAATTGAGCATGTAGCATTAGCAATAACAACACCCAGCGGTGACGAATACTTGCTTATCAGTGTGTACAGATCACAACAGATTTCCATTCCGAAGTTCCGAACATTGTTGCACAGTCTCCTCAACTTTGTTGCTAGTACTGATTTTGACAATATTGTAATTGCTGGAGATTTCAATGAGAACTTGCTCAGTCAACCTCCACACAGCATTCATGATATCTTGACATGTGAATATGGATACACACAAAATGTTCTAGCTCCTACAAGACAAGAAGCATTGCTTGATGCTGTGTACACAAAAACTGCAAAGAAAGTTGCAGCTGATGTCATACCTACATATTATTCAGACCATGATGCTGTGCGAACAGAAATATTCTCAGTAACCGAGACTGAATCTTCTCACACACCTGATGCAGCTGCTCCTAAAGATGTTGACAAATCAGCGAAAGTAAATGTTAAAGAGCCAAGCAAACCTGCAAATGTCGGCCACAGAGTTACAAGATCGAAAAAAATGACACAACCAAATAAATCACCACCGACTAATGAGAAAAGAACTGTGAAGCCAAAGAAGCAAAATATGTCACAACAAAATGCAAGCGCATTCCCATCATCTTCACAGAGAACTTCGACAACTCCAACAACTGGTGTTTCAAACAGGCAAATCCGAAGTATTCCAGCTGGATTAACGAACTTTGGAAACACTTGCTTTCTTAACAGTGTTTTACAAATGTTATTTGCAGTCCCTGACCTTCAACCTCTGTTTGATATCGATCAACCAATAACCAGGACACTTGCTCAGCTAAAACAACAGCTTTATTCAAGTCGTCTTCCTGTAGAACCGCATTCAATGTTCAATCCTAACTTTCTCCCTGTAGAGTGGCCCAAAGATGAAAAACAGCAAGATCAGCAAGATGCACATGAATATCTCACATGGTTACTTTCACAAATCCATTCAATGCACATATTTGGACACCAAGTAAATGCTCTACAAGGTCAAAATAGTCCAAGCACTTGGGAGGAATACAGAACTTTGAATGTGTCACCAGTCACAGACCTACTTGACAATCATCTTGTCACAAATCAAATCTGCGAACAATGCAATCATGTCACAACTATCCATGATTTCAACCGATTTGTTGCAGTGTACCTTCATAGTTCTGAACTCATCTTTGAAGAATCTACACAACAGAGTGACTTCTCTTGCACAAATTGTGGAGCACAACACACACAAAAGGAAGCAGTTATGTCACATTGCCCTCCTGTTTTGATACTACTCCTGGTACGATTCAATTTCAATGGAGATGACAAGAATACGAGGAACATGAAACTGAAAAGACATCTTACAACCAAGAATGGAACGGAATATGATTTAACTGCTGTCATCAATCATATTGGCAGAAGAACGAAAGAAGGGCACTACACAGCTTGCATCAAAATACCCCCGGCTGTTCGATGGTATGAATGTAATGATCGCCGTGTAAAGGAAGAAAGACTGCCGTATACATGTCCAAATGCGTACATACTTGTGTACAGGAAAGTACTGTAGACAAAGACATTCATTTTGCATTGGAAATAAACTCTCTCTCATTTAGAATATATTTATTATTACAAATATGAATATGAAAAATCACTTATTGGAATAAGAAGAGGCGGTTATGTTGCACTGTCCTCTGGTTTGATAACAGACAAGTACATGGATATGCAAATGGGCAACTTCATGGACAATGGCATGGACCACTACAGGATTAATTTACATGGACACTTAACATGGATAATTTACATATATTATTACAAATTGCAATGCAAAGTGTATCAAAAACTATGATAAGAAAATATATCACTGTTTAAAATGTAGAATGTTTCTTTTATTGCAACTTTCATCCCCCTCAAAAAAGATATCCAACAATACATATATACCAGATATTACTATAACTTGAAAATAATGTGCTGTACTAAAGGGGATGTTAAGATGACTAGCTTTTACGGAGTACCACGCCAAATGTGAGGCAGTTATATCATATAGCTTCTCCTTTTTTGGGCTTATCCTTGTCAGATTCAAGAGACTGAAAGGATTCATAAAAAAGTCTATAGAATTGAACTTTGATTTAAATACTACTATTAATCACCATGGCATAACAATGCATCATAGGATAATATAACTCTCTGCCTTTAACTAATGTGGATGCACTGATCAAACTTCATCTGCAATGAGTTTCCTTATACCTCATATATCAAGAAATGCGTGTAAACTTGTATGTAAAGTTACTGTAGAAGATAATATTAATCTTGTACAGAAATTGATATTTTGTGAAACTTATTATGAAAAAACATCCACCTGATGTAATACCAACTACATTATACATTATAATTATGGAACATAACAATGGAATATTAATATGGAATATAATGTACAATATTATTACGGAATATAATAACTGAATATAATAAATAGAAATGGAATATAGAAACAGAATATAGAAGTGGAATATAAAAGTGGAATACAGAAATGGAACATAAAAACCTGAATACTAAAATAGGATGCTATATAAAGAAAATTGAAAACTTCAATGAAACAAAAACAAATTAACCAACAATAATTGCCGTTCACAATCCGAATACATGTGTGCTCCTAGATGGAGAAGCATGTTGTGTGGTTAGGCTGGTCTTATTGGCCGGCCTACGCAGCACATCCAGTTGGTGAGACCTTGATGGTGGTACCCTCTGCTGCATACGTAACACTGGTAAGTTTAAGGTATAATTTCTCCCAAAATATGTTACATATTCATAGTCGTTACATATTCAATAAGTGTTCCTACATTTCTTTGCAGGCCAACATGATTCAGATAGTCTCTGGCAACTGACATTCTCTCTCCGAAGACCTCCGACAACACTAACCACAGCACGGTATGTTGCTTGACCATATCCTCTAATAAACTAGACCTAATATAGATTTGATTCAAAAGAATGATAGATGCATATTGATCGATTCATTTTCTCTTCCCTTTCAGGCACACATCTCCAATCTGATCAGTGTTATCAAATACATTACCTGAAACATTTCCTGTATACATGAAGTGCTTTATTAAAATATTGTAATATTGTATTTTTGTTTTTTTTAAATTTTTATTGTATAAATAGATGGCCTTATGTTACTCAAGTTGTCCATGTATTTGTCTGACTCTCCTCCTATCTGTATTTCAGATGCATTTTCGTGTACCTTCAATAGGTAAAAAGATCGGTCTACCCTAAAAAATCCATCTTCCGCTTATCTATCAAAATGACTGCCATACAGCTGCGCAAAAAGAAGTATTTTTACATGACAGCCTCTCAGTGAAGAAGTGCAAAATCAGTATAAAAGCAGTACATGGACCTTCATTGCTAATGATTTCTAGTGGAAGTGATAGGAATTGGTTTGGTTTTTTGGGATCGATAATCAATAGCCCTTTTGATTCGATAATCGATTCACTGTAATGGGTGTATCATCTGGCCAAAAACCGTTTGACATGTGATATTGCATTAGATATGATTGTGCATGATATTGCAAGTGATATTGTATGTTACTTTGCATGTAACTTGCCTGAATATTTTGCATAATATTACAAGTGATATTGCATGTGATATTTCATATAATATTGCTTGCGTAAGACATGTACAGTTACATGTGCAAGTACATTTACATGTCCAAGTTTATGTCGGAAGTCATTTCCAATCTCATTTCCAACTTCATTTCTGATGTAATTTTCACCTCATTTTTTCATTTGACCGCCAGTAATTACTATGATAGGTGAAGTTTTGTCACCGCTTCGCGGTTACCCGATTTCTAGTTATTATTATTATTAAACTTCACCTATTCCATAGGTGAAGTTTCTTGTTTTCGTAAGTATTTTTATTATTATTATTATTTTTCCGCCGCCCCCTAATTTCTTCGAAAAAATTTCAAAAAATTCACATACATAGTCTTACATGACCTTATCACACTGACCAAGTATCGGTGACCTTGAATCATTTTTCAAGGTCACAGGCCACTTCAAAGTCAGTTTTTTTATTATTTCAAGTGATTGCTTCTCAGGTAATTACAGGCAAATTTCACTTCCCAACTATATTACATGTACTACATATACGTTACACAATCTGACCCAGTTTCAGGATAGTAGGTCAAGGTCAAGGTCGTACAGAGCCATTTTCACTCCTGGAATTGAGAACACATGATCTCAGAAACCAACAATTTTTGAATTGTGTAATTGATGAGAAAAGTTTCATAAATGACTAATCTAGGTCTGCGACTTATTTTTATAATGATATCATGCTTACTTTTTGAGTTACGTAATTTTAAATATTGACCGCGTCGTCAAAACAGGTGACCTTGAATGTCTGACCCTGAAATATTGATTTTAGGCCATAACAATGTATAGTGAACCCCCCAAAGTAGCCCCCAAAACCCCCATACCCACCTTCAAATTTGACCTTGACCTCATTTTTCAAGGTCATTTGGCTCTTCAAAGTGCAAAAAGTGCTTATTTTCAAAAATTCTGAAAATTATGTTTTTTTTATGATATCACCTTAATATATTATCTCTAGACAGACGAAAATATGTGCATTTAGAATATGCAATCCAAAGTCCTCTAACATTTTACCTTAATTTTCTACAAAATTCCAAATATTGCAAACCGGATAATGTTAAAAAATGACAAATTATCGCGTTTTTGACATGGAAATATCGATCCGAGAGAGTTACAATAATTAATTGATCCCCCAATTTTCCCATCTTGATTCTGAAAATCATATTTGTTTTGACCTAGAAAATTTTTTTCAAGGTCAAATTCAAGGTCAAACATGATGAAAAATTTTACTTTTTTGACATTTGATTTTTTTACACAGACAAGAAATCAAAATATTGTTACAAAAATGTCACACATACTTGCTACAATAGTCTAGAGGCATCTTATAAATTTTCAAGGTCCTCGGATTAACCTACATTAGACCGTGAAGGTCACAAGGTCAAAAGATTAGGGAAAAATTTACGATATTTTTTCACATTTCTCAATAATAGCGTTATTTCGATCGGCTGTAGCTCCGGTCCTAATTAAGTTACAGAGAATCTGAAAACAGATTTGGAAAGGCCAAATTCTCCCCTAGTTGCCATATATTGAACATTTTGTCGTAGCTCTGACGGTATAAAAGATCGCCGGACCCTGAAAATTTCATGTTTTTTGTCAAATTTTCACAATTTATCATCATTTTGACAAGGAAATAATCATTTTATTTCAATGAAGCTATTTGAGCATACTTTCATCTTTTGTTCAGATAATCCTGCCAAGTAATATTTGTTTCCATGAAACCGTTTTAGTTCTAGAGTAATTTTAAGTTAAAAACTGCATTTTTTCAGAAATTTCTGGAGTCCACATTTCTGAATTGTACCATAATTTCAATCGGCCGTATCTCCGGTCCTAATAAAGTTACGTAGAATCTGAAAATAGATTTGGAAAGCACAAATTCTCCTCTAGTTTATATTTTTGAACAATTTCTTGCATCACTGACGGTTAAAAAGATCGCCGGACCCTGAAAAATGTATGTTTTCAGAAATTGCAGTCATTTCGATATGTTTTCAGGACTAGACAGCAGTATTTAATTTCCTTAAAATGGCACTGCACGTACCTTGCACCTAGACCTGCACCTCGCACCTAGACCTGCACCTCGCACCTAGACCTGCACCTCGCACATATACCTGCATCTCGCACATAGACCTGCACCTCGCACCTAGACCTGCACCTCGCACCTGGACCTGCACATCGCACCTAGACCTGCACCTTGCACCTGTGTCCTGGTATCTGCACCTTGCAACTGGGTCATTTTCACATATATATATATCAATTGTAAAAAATCGGCAGGGGCGTATCTAGAAATGGCCTGAGGGGGCGGGGCCATCACATGGGGTCAATACGGGGCACTGCGCGGCTTTTCCTATCTTTTCCATGTTCATTTTTGGCCTGGGGGCCATGGCCTCCCCCCCTAAATACGCCACTGAAAACAGTGGTATGGAAGCAAAGAAAATATGCCCTGAAGCATCATCCCAAGTCATACCATGACAAAATGGCCCATAACCTTTGCTATTTCACGAATACTTAATTAACTGACTCAGTTTTGGCTCAGCAAATCAGGGACTGTTACATCAGTTTGAAATTGTTGCTTCTGTTTCACACAGTTACAAATGGAGAAATTGTGTATTGTTGAAAGGTGCTATCACAGTTCTGAAAATTCCATTGAATTATGTATTTTCACAGTTCTGAAATGAAACTGTTTGAAAGTTTGCTTGTTTTACACTGTTTTTCTTAGTTACCAGTAATCCTCTAAGTGTCCATAATCGGACTAAATCTGCCTGCAAAATGCTTATGACCTGAATAAGCAGCCAATCACAGAAGAAGTTGGAAATAGCAGAAAGCCTAGTCCATTTTAGCAGGGCTTGCGTGGGGAGGATGGCCCTGAAGTAGCAATGCTAGCTATTTCCAAAAAAATTGATAGTTCTAAGGGGTGAGGGGGGGGGGGGTTGAAGTTTTTTTTTTAGTAAATAATTTTCCAAGGGGAAGAGGATCCTTTAATCAAGGGGCACCACCACCTGGCCCAACCAAAACAAGACCTTCGTTTGGTAAGTTTTAGTATTTTTTTAATATTAACTGAGTTAGGGGGTGACCATTTAATGTGAATGGGGGGATGCTTTGCAGTTTTTTGAAAATAAATGATTTCTTGCTCAGTTTTGGTGAAATAAATAAATTCATTTTGGGCAGTCTTGAAATAAATAATTTCTGCAAGAGGTATTTCTTAATAAGGCGTTGCTTGACTTATGAATGAATATTTGGGGACTTAGCATGCGTGAAATAAAATATTGCAGCCATTTCCTGAAATAAATAATTTCCCACCGAGGAAATCTCCAAGCCCCCCTGGAAAGTGGAAATTGAATGGTCGCCCCCTAATTATTCATTTCAAACACGCAAAATCCCTGAATATATTCACTCAATAAAGCTAAATCAAGCAACACCATAATTGTTGAGAAATACAACCACCAGAAATTATTTATCAAGACTTCCCAAGAATTTATTTATTTCATCAAAACTCAGCAGAAAAAAATTAGGTCTATTTATTTCAAATCTTTTCTTGGGTAAAATAACAGAATCTTCAAGGCATCGTTTTGGGGTGATTTAAGGCTTTGAAAAATCTAAAAAAAATGGAAGCATCTAGATTTTACTATTAGAAAACATGTTGAATACTTGAAATATTTTTATCAGGCCGATTTTTAGAGAAATGGTCAACATGAAAAAGAACATGTCAACAAAAGTTTGGAAATTGACTTCAGGGGCTTCGGACGGACTTTTCACATAGAAAGAATGGTCGTACAGAGTTCAAACTTAGCTCAAAATGAAGGATATTAAATTTCCAATACGATGACACCAGTTAGAAAATTCTACAGCCAATACTAATAGCGCTGGGCTACGCCGCGTCATAACCGCAACAATTGCACGAGGAAAACTGGATGGATACTGAGCTCTGCTCTGCTAATCTAAGTCCACCCCTGCTAGTGACACGTGTCGTGTGCAGGGCACGCGAAGGAATGTGTCCCCCCCCCCCAGATTGACAATTTTCTGAAATGGAATGTATGATCCTAAAACATGTTTTATATGGCTGAAGATGCACACACAATATTGGTTGACATATATGAGTGGGATGAGACAAATTAACACACTTAACTGATACCTGAGTAAAATGATAACAAAAAGATAATAGTCAGTATTTAAGTTTTTAGTTGTGGTTGATAAAGTAATTATCACTGGCATATGAGAGCAGAAAAATAAATCACTGTTTTGGTATATTTTCATTAAAACTATCATGAGACATTCATATATAAGGTTTTATTAAGTCATTATAGGGTCCACATATTGTAAAACAAATTGCAGGAACAACAGAAACAATTTTGTGTTTTGCTACAAACTTGCTTATTACTTAATCATGCAGTCACATAGTCACATGTGTTTGTCACACTCTGTTCACTTTTTTAGGAAAAAACTTGCCTAATATAAGCAGGGTGGTCATGGAAATTGAAGAATATTGTTTGAAATCTCAATAATATCTATCTCATTAAATTACCTCTATCCAATTTACCGGCTTTATATGACATTTCAGCATGAAAATGACAGTGTTATAAACCAAAATCTTAAAATTGACATTACTCAAAATTCTCCCAATAGAATTTTTTTCGTTTTTGTCTTTAAATGTTCTCCTGACCTTGCTCTATAATCATGCACTTTTAGTTTTCGGACTTCATTTAGAAAATCCCAAACCTTTTTAAGGTTAAGAGTCGTGAACAATTTTTTCTCTTCTGCCAAACTAAAACTAATTGTGAGCCATAACTCTTAGAAGTCCTGCTATTGTGAAAGGGGTACAGGTGTAGGTCAATGTTAATATAATGAATAAACAGTAGTGAAGCAAAATTAGTTTGTTTATGTTACTTAGAAAATAATTGCTAGAACATGTCTTGGTAAGAGAAATATTGATCATACTAAAGTGTTTGTAAGGGATTTGATTTTCCTGCGTGGGTTTGAACTTGTGATGGTGAATCCAAAATTATTTTCAGTGGGCCTTCATGTTTGCCCTCAATAAGCCGTCTGACTGCTGTATACATGTAAGAGACAGTCCCTTGTATCAGTGTTTACGCTGAGATACCTCACGTGGGTCAAATGCATGTGTAGCGTGTTGGGCTGCCTGAGTACTCCCTCTCCTGTCTTGTAAATCAACCCACACAAACATCTATGGGCTTTCAGAGCTGCTGCAGTGCTGCACGAACCACGACATGTAGCATGGAGATGAAATAGTAAAATATTTTTTTGTGCTGTTTGCCATTTATTCAATATTTATGATTGGTGTATGAGCTCTGAAACTCCTTGAGGTTTTCCTAAATTTGTTTTATATTAGGGAATGGGGAAACAACTATTCAACTACATGGTGACTCGGCTGGCCTAAATTTTGAATTCCTCGAACTGTGAAATTAGTGTGTATAAATTCGGTGGAGATGCTCTCCTCCCAGTGATCATGTTCCACAGCAATTAGCGATAGATGCTGTAGGAGCAGCAAATTCTTGCATGTGGCGCCTGTATGTGCAAGAGGTGCAGCAGGTTTGTGCAAGTGCAGCAGTAGAAGGGGCTTTATCCTTTAATTACTGCTAATTATGCACTTGGTTGGCTAAAGGATGATTAAAACTGCTGTCCAACATAGGCGCTTGTAATCTGGCAATAGCTGGATTCGAATCCTGGACCCAATGATCGGCAGAAGCTCCGCTTGCTATCACTGAGCTGACCCCCCAGCCCCTGCACATGCAGGAGTAGATCTAATGCAAGAGGTGCACTCTGAATGCTGCATTTGTGAATTCTGCATGTGCGAAATGCTGCACGCGCAAAATTCTGTACATGCAATACATCTGCACATGCAGGTGCTTTCTGAAATGCTGCACATGCAAGGACGTTCTGAAATTCTGCACTTGCAGGTGCATTCTGAAAAACATATTCTTCTGGGTTTTAAATCCCATAATTATGCACTTGGCAGGCTAAGGGATAATTAAAACTGCTGTCCAACATTGGCCCAGGTAATCCAGCAATAGCGGGATTCGAATCTTTGACCCAATGATCGGCAGCAGCTCAGCTTGCTATCACTGAGCTAACCCTCTACCCCCTGTACGTGTGAAATTCTGCATGTGCGAAATGCTGCACGTGCAAAATGCTGCACGTGCGGCATTCTGCATGTGCGGGTGAAATTCTGCACATGCAAAATTCTGCACATGCAGGCAAAGTTCTGCACATGCGAAATTCTGCATGTGCAGGTGAAATTCTGCACGTGCGAAATTCTGCACGTGCAGGTGAAATTCTGCACATGCAGGTGCATTCTGAAGAAACATATTTTTTGCGGGGTTTTAAATCCCGTAATTATGCACTAGGTAGGCTAAAGGATGATTAAAACTGCTGTCCAACATAGGTCCAGGTAATCCGGCAATAGCTGGATTCGAATCCTGGACCCAATGATAACCCTCCACCCCCCTGCACATACACTAGATCTAGTGCAGGAGGTGCACTCTGAATGCTACACATGCAGGTGCATACTGAAATCCTACACGTGCGAAATTCTGCACGTGCAGGTGAAATTCTGCACGTGCAAAATTCTGCATGTGCAGGTGAAATTCTGCACATGCGAAATTCTGCACGTGCAGGGCAAATTCTGCACGTGCAGGTGCATTCTAAAGAAATCATATATTCCTCGGACTAGAAGTGTCTTAGCCAATGCATTCCTAAAATTCCAAGGTTGATGTACTGATGATGTACTGATTGATGTTCGGGTTGATGCACTGGTTGATGCACTGGTTCATGTACTGGTTGATGCATGGTCAATGCGCTGGTCATTGGACTGTTCAATGTACTGTTCAATATTCGGCAAATCAAATTTTCCTCTAGTTTTCATTCTCTGAATGTTTTCTTGTAACTCTGGTGCGTTAAAGGAATGCCCAACCCTCAAAATTACGTGTTTTCGGTCAGATATTTTTGTATCAGTCAGTGTATCAGTCAGTGTATCAGTCAGTGTATTAGTCAGCGTATCAGACAGTGTATCAGACAGTGTATCAGACAGTGTATCATAAGTATCAGTCAGTGTATCAGTCTGTGAATCAGTCAGTGTATGGCCACAAACCAATTGACATGTTACAGTAAGGGTTTATCTGTCTGCTGACTATATGTCACATCACAACTACTCCACGGACAGATAGTCTTTAAGTACTTCCATATATCTGTGCACACTATGTACATTCTAAGTAACATGCAAAATTAAAGGTGATAAATTAATATTACATGTGATATGATTTTGAAGATATTGCAAGTGATATTGTATATTTAATACATTACATGTAACTTTACATTTGATATTGCATAATATTACATGTGATAATGTGTGTGATATTGCATGTAATGTTACATGTGCAAGACGCATGCAATTGCATGTACAAGTTTATGTGCAAGTTCATGTGCGAGTTTCATGTTCATGTTCAAGTTCATGTCCAATGTCATTTCCGATATCATTTCTGTGTTTTCTCACATTGATTTCACTGCCAATAATTATATGATAGGTGAAGTTTTGTCACCGCATCGCGGTTACCCGATTTCTAGTATTCAAGTTGCGTTCGTACTTTCCAAAAAAGGTCCTCGAAAAATTTTCAAAAAATTCATGAAGGAAGCCCACCATGCCCGTATGACACCCACCCGGTTTCGCCGACCTTGATTCATTTTTCAAGGTCGCAGAGCACTTTGAAGTCAGATTTTCCATACTTTTGAAATGCCCAAATCTCATCCGGTTACGCCCGGATTTCGTTTCTGTCACTTTTATTAGGTTCCACATGCTTTTTGCAAGTTACAAAGTGAGACTTCCGAAAACGCAGGTCCAGGTCCAAGATGGCTACGGCCATTTTTAGTATTAAGCGATTGTCGCACGAGATGTCAGAAACCGTAAGCCCCAGGGTTTTCAAAGTGAGGCCAAAAGCTGGCTTGGTGGCCGGGCCAGTGCTGTAAGTTATAACTGTGGTGATCCCATGTTTGGTTATGCAGTTACATAATTTTAAATATTGACCGCGTCATCAAAACCAGCAATTATCCTACGGTGCACCACCCCCCCCCCCCCCCCCTTTGAATTATGCTTTTTGCTGAAACTCCTGTGGTCTAATATTGTAGAAAGCCAAAATATACCTAATTCAAGCCTTCTCTATGTTATATAAGCAACCTGCAAGCTGAAATACTTGCAGAAGACTCCATTCTAGCAGACGACACATGTCTTATGGTTTCGAGTCCCGTAGTAAACATAAAGCTGTGCTGTGATTGGCTGACTTAATGCAGGTGAACTTTGAAGTTGAGGCTGCAGGCCAGTAAATAGCATGGAAATTGGTTAGAATGGAGTAGATTAGCATCACTATGGCTGTGACATGGACCGGGATTGCCCCGGAAACAGGTCAAAACAGAAAAACCGCATATTTTTGGCGGGAAAAGCTGAAACACCGCATTGTGGGGGTGCCGGTGGCAGTTTAATGCCTTTCTGGACCCCTTCCCCCTAGAATTGCATGGTTTTGTGATTCTAGGCCTTTGCATAGGCCTATGTGGGTCCATTACGGCATTCGCGTGCTAAAAGATAGGAAAATGGGCCTTCCGGTCAGAATCAACCTGAACGTACTCGGGCCAAATGTCTTGACACATTACTAATCCTCACTAGTAGAGCAGCATTTTCTGCAAAAATGATGAAAATCGCATCATTTCTGAGCCCCCAAATTGCCAAAAACCTCCGTTTTTGCATTTTTCAAGAAAAAATCGCCCCGTCACAGGAAATTGATTTTGAGGGCTGAAAGTGGCTCTGAAAGATTGCTTGGAGTCGGACCCATAACCTAATACCCTTACTTTAGTTACATTGTACCAATAACACTCCGATTATAGGCGGTGAAGTTTTGTCACCGCTTCGCGGTTACCCGGTCTCTAGTATTCAAGTTGCGTTCGTACTTTCCAAAAAAGGTCCTCGAAAAATTTTCAAAAAATTCATGAAGGAAGCCCACCATGCCCGTATGACACCCACCCGGTTTCGCCGACCTTGATTCATTTTTCAAGGTCGCAGAGCACTTTGAAGTCAGATTTTCCATACTTTTGAAATGCCCAAATCTCATCCGGTTACGCCCGGATTTCGTTTCTGTCACTTTTATTAGGTTCCACATGCTTTTTGCAAGTTACAAAGTGAGACTTCCGAAAACGCAGGTCCAGGTCCAAGATGGCTACGGCCATTTTTAGTATTAAGCGATTGTCGCACGAGATGTCAGAAACCGTAAGCCCCAGGGTTTTCAAAGTGAGGCCAAAAGCTGGCTTGGTGGCCGGGCCAGTGCTGTAAGTTATAACTGTGGTGATCCCATGTTTGGTTATGCAGTTACATAATTTTAAATATTGACCGCGTCATCAAAACCAGCAATTATCCTACGGTGCACCACCCCCCCCCCCCTTTGAATTATGCTTTTTGCTGAAACTCCTGTGGTCTAATATTGTAGAAAGCCAAAATATACCTAATTCAAGCCTTCTCTATGTTATATAAGCAACCTGCAAGCTGAAATACTTGCAGAAGACTCCATTCTAGCAGACGACACATGTCTTATGGTTTCGAGTCCCGTAGTAAACAAAAAGCTGTGCTGTGATTGGCTGACTTAATGCAGGTGAACTTTGAAGTTGAGGCTGCAGGCCAGTAAATAGCATGGAAATTGGTTAGAATGGAGTAGATTAGCATCACTATGGCTGTGACATGGACCGGGATTGCCCCGGAAACAGGTCAAAACAGAAAAACCGCATATTTTTGGCGGGAAAAGCTGAAACACCGCATTGTGGGGGTGCCGGTGGCAGTTTAATGCCTTTCTGGACCCCTTCCCCCTAGAATTGCATGGTTTTGTGATTCTAGGCCTTTGCATAGGCCTATGTGGGTCCATTACGGCATTCGCGTGCTAAAAGATAGGAAAATGGGCCTTCCGGTCAGAATCAACCTGAACGTACTCGGGCCAAATGTCTTGACACATTACTAATCCTCACTAGTAGAGCAGCATTTTCTGCAAAAATGATGAAAATCGCATCATTTCTGAGCCCCCAAATTGCCAAAAACCTCCGTTTTTGCATTTTTCAAGAAAAAATCGCCCCGTCACAGGAAATTGATTTTGAGGGCTGAAAGTGGCTCTGAAAGATTGCTTGGAGTCGGACCCATAACCTAATACCCTTACTTTAGTTACATTGTACCAATAACACTCCGATTATAGGCGGTGAAGTTTTGTCACCGCTTCGCGGTTACCCGGTCTCTAGTATTCAAGTTGCGTTCGTACTTTCCAAAAAAAGGTCCTCGAAAAATTTTCAAAAAATTCATGAAGGAAGCCCACCATGCCCGTATGACACCCACCCGGTTTCGCCGACCTTGATTCATTTTTCAAGGTCGCAGAGCACTTTGAAGTCAGATTTTCCATACTTTTGAAATGCCCAAATCTCATCCGGTTACGCCCGGATTTCGTTTCTGTCACTTTTATTAGGTTCCACATGCTTTTTGCAAGTTACAAAGTGAGACTTCCGAAAACGCAGGTCCAGGTCCAAGATGACTACGGCCATTTTTAGTACTAAGCGATTGTCGCACGAGATGTCAGAAACCGTAAGCCCCAGGGTTTTCAAAGTGAGGCCAAAAGCTGGCTTGGTGGCCGGGCCAGTGCTGTAAGTTATAACTGTGGTGATCCCATGTTTGGTTATGCAGTTACATAATTTTAAATATTGACCGCGTCATCAAAACCAGCAATTATCCTACGGTGCACCCCCCCCCCCTTTGAATTATGCTTTTTGCTGAAACTCCTGTGGTCTAATACTGTAGAAAGCCAAAATATACCTAATTCAAGCCTTCTCTATGTTATATAAGCAACCTGCAAGCTGAAATACTTGCAGAAGACTCCATTCTAGCAGACGACACATGTCTTATGGTTTCGAGTCCCGCAGTAAACAAAAAGCTGTGCTGTGATTGGCTGACTTAATGCAGGTGAACTTTGAAGTTGAGGCTGCAGGCCAGTAAATAGCATGGAAATTGGTTAGAATGGAGTAGATTAGCATCACTATGGCTGTGACATGGACCGGGATTGCCCCGGAAACAGGTCAAAACAGAAAAACCGCATATTTTTGGCGGGAAAAGCTGAAACACCGCATTGTGGGGGTGCCGGTGGCAGTTTAATGCCTTTCTGGATCCCTTCCCCCTAGGATTGCATGGTTTTGTGATTCTAGGCCTTTGCATAGGCCTATGTGGGTCCATTACGGCATTCGCATGCTAAAAGATAGGAAAATGGGCCTTCCGGTCAGAATCAACCTGCACGTACTCGGGCCAAATGTCTTGACACATTACTAATCCTCACTAGTAGAGCAGCATTTCCTGCAAAAATGATGAAAATCGCATCATTTCTGAGCCCCCAAATTGCCAAAAACCTCCGTTTTTGCATTTTTCAAGAAAAAATCGCCCCGTCACAGGAAATTGATTTTGAGGGCTGAAAGTGGCTCTGAAAGATTGCTTGGAGTCGGACCCATAACCTAATACCCTTACTTTAGTTACATTGTACCAATAACACCCCGATTATAGGCGGTGAAGTTTTGTCACCGCTTCGCGGTTACCCGGTCTCTAGTTATTTTTCTTTCCGAAAAATGTTCTCGAAAAATTTTCAAATAATTTGTGTACATAGTCCTATGTGACCTAATTAAATTGTCCAATGTAACCCTATACCTCTGACCTATTTTTCAAGGTCATTGACCCCTTTGAAATAAATTTTTTCTATATTTCAATTGACCATTACTCATATATTAACTGATCAATTATAATTTCCTAATAAACTATATATAATAGACTTATACTAAATAAACTGACCTAATTTTCAAAAGTATAGGTCAAGGTCGAGGTCATACAGGTCAATTTTTACTCTCAGAGGTTTGCGCGCCTGATCTCTATATAAGCAACTTCGAAAATTGCAGAATTCAAGCCAATTGTTACAGTAAATGACTAATCCATGGCAAGCGATCATTTTTATGATGATATCATGCTTAGTTATTTAATTATGGAATTTTTAGTGTCAACCGCGTCGTCAAAACTGGTGACCTTGATTACTTGACACTGAAATATCGATTTTAGGCCAATAAAATGTATTGTGAACCCCCCCAAATATGCCCATAAAACCTCCATAGCCACCTTCAAATTTGACCTTAACCTCATTTTTCAAGGTCATTTGACCTGTTTAATGTTCAAATCACTCGATTTTCAAAAATTCCAACAATTATGTTATTTCCAGCATATTGGGTTCATAATTTAAAGTATAATAGCCAGGAGCTATATTGTTGGAACCCTGAAATCGGAATTGATTTATCTCTTCATGCTGATTTATAAAAAAATTCCAAATATGGCATACCGCGCGACATGAAAAATTAGCCTATTTTTGCCAATTAGAGAGGTAAATATTGATCCTACATAGCTCAAATAATGAAATGACCCCCCCTAAGTCATACACCCCGAATCTGTAGAAATTATAGATTTTGACCTTGAAAATACCTTTCAAGGTCAAAATCAAGGTCAAATATTTGACAAAATTGGATATTTGAGATATTTAATTTTTTTTAAGTGGGAAATAATGAAGGGATTTTTACAGTCTTTTCATAGGTCAGTCCTACAATACCCTAGAAGAAATGTGTAAAGTTTTAAGTCCATCGGATTGACCTACATTGCACAATAAATGTCACAAGGTCAAAAAATTACTGCAAAATTGACCCTCTCATTTTCCAATTTCACACTTGTACCCAAACTTTGATGGTCTGTATCTCCGGTTCTAATTAAGCTACAGAAAAACTGAAAGCATATTCAGAAAGCCCAAATTCTCCTCTAGTATTCATTTTCTATACATTTTAATGTATCTCTGCTAGTTAAAAAGATCGCCGGACCCTGAAAAATATATGTTTTCGGTCAAGATTTCACCAATTTACATTTTTTTGACAAAGAAGTCAGTCTTCAAAAAATTTGATAATATTTCGAGATATAGTCCTAACATATTTACAGTATTTTGTGCTATTTTAAGTCTCTCCTTCAAACCGTTTACCTTTGGGAGCAATTTGGAGTTCAAAACTTGATATTTTCAGAGTCAATTTTTCGGTGAAATTTCATATCTTTACCATTACTTCAATAAACTCTATCTCGGGTTCTAATAAAGTCATATGAATGATACAAGCCGTTTTGGAAAGCTCAGATTCTCCACTTATCCTAATTTGTGTACATTTTGTTGTGTCGTGAACAGGTAAAAAGATCGGTCAACCCTGAAAAATTCATCTTTTCCTCACCTAACCGAATGACTGTACTCAGACTGGAACACCAGTGATTACTAAAATTTGTGTAGTAATTGCCTAAAAGATGTCAATAAACTAATTTTAAACTAAAGTAAACTAAATAAATTAAACTAAACTAAATAAACTAAGCTAAACATGCATTCACCGGGAAAGGGGGGGCTGTCCGCTAGCTTCATTAACTTGTGCATTGCAATATATCACAAATAAATAATGTACATTTTTTATGTTATTTTTTGTACCATTTTATACAATATTTTTGATACTATTTTATATTTTATTCATATAATATTTTATATATTATTTTATATCTTGCTTATATACTTGTTTATATACTTGTTTATATACTTGTTTATATACTTATATACATTTAGACTATTTTCACCCACTGAACTAAATAAACTAAACTAAACATGGGCATTCACTGAGCAAGCTGCTTAAACATGTACAATATACCTTCATATACTTGTTTGTATACTTGTTTATTTTTATACTTAAACATATTTAGACTATTTTCACCAACTGCTCGGTGAAGTTTTATTACCGCTAGCGGTTATCGGAATCTAGTTATTATTATTAAACTTCACCTATACCATAGGTGAAGTTTCTTATTTTCGTAAGTATTTTTATTATTAAACTTCACCTATACCATAGGTGAAGTTTCTTATTTTCGTAAGTATTTTTATTATTAAACTTCACCTACACATAGGTGAAGTTTCTTGTAATCGGTATTATTATTTATTATTATTATTCCCGACAAACCTCTTCGGAAAATTTTCAAAAAATTCGTATACGTAGCCTACAAAAATACAAGAGAATCATTTTGAAAATTTTGACCTTGACCTATTTTTCAAGGTCACAGAGCCTTTCAAAGTCGGATTTTGCAATATTTCAAATACATGTACCTCATCCGGTTATTACCGGTTTTCACTTTCCAGTATATGAAAAGGTCCCACACACTTCCTACATAGTTTGACCCATTTTCTTGAAAGTAGGTCAAGGTCACATTGTACAAAGTCCATTTTCATGGTTTGAGGTTGATTCCTGTGGCTCATATTCTGTGAGGCGTAGAGACATACCGTTGGTGCCAGAACGTGTCTAAACTCACGGGACACCTGCCCGGACTCTTCATTTTTCATTGGCAGTACTGGTTCTTGAGTTACATAATTTTAAAGTCATACCGCGTCACCAAAATTGGTGACCTTGAGAATTTGACCTTGAAATATTGATTCTAGCTGGGTCATTCTCAAATTTCGGGACAATTTGCGTCACTCTATCTCCCTGACATTAATATGAATGCGATAAATATCTGAAGCGTCACTCTGCATCTGTTATTCATATTTCTACTTAGAACCACTGCATTTGGAGCAAAAAGTCATTCATTAGATTTTTTTTTATGCATTATGTCCAGAAATCCGTGCAAAATCAATGGTTTTTCCCTGTCACTGGACCTGACATGACAAAATCAAATGTTCATTTTGCTCCTAATATACCATTATTTCCAAAGTTTCTTTGCACGATTCATGGGACTATTGACTTGAATTTATATTTAGTTCATATTCAATTTTGTTGTTGTATAATTTCATTGATTAAATTGATACAATAGTCGTGTCACTAATTTATGTAAATTTTTTTGTCCCCTCCGTTACTTGCCATAGCTCTGTTTGTTATTGTTTTTTATGAGCTATTTTAACTGAATATCATCAGACTCATGTGCGCCATCGTAACACTGCCTTGCAGACTTCATAAAACATGTATTCAATAAATTATGACATAATGTTCATAAAAATATTTTTTTGGTCCCACTAAAATGTCCCCTCCGTTTCCTTCATTTCCAAGCTTACCAATGATAATTTTACAGAGCGATTTCATGTATATGTTGCTGAGGGTGGCAGGTTTTAATATTCTGCAATTATTTTGTCTAATCTCCAAAATAAAAAGCAGTAATGAGCGAAAAGCAAAATATTGTTCCCCTCCGTTACCGTCCACTCCGTTACCAGATCATGAGCAAGAAATCGACATTTGGACCAAAAAATCTACTGATACGAGATGAAGTACTTCTGAAAATAATAGTTACATCAATCTTTTATCATTTTTCCTTTTGTTGCTGTTCCTACAGTTGGTTTTTTACATCAAAATTCCCCTCCGTTACCACATTGTCCCCTCCGTTACAGGACAATTTTCCTATACCCATTGTCCCGAAATTTGAGAATGGCCCAGCTGCCAACATGTCATAGTAAACCCCCCCAAATATACATGTATACACCCCATATAGACCTTTAAATTTGACCTTGACCTCATTTTTCAAGGTCATTTGACCCGAAAAACTTTGAAAAGGTGCCATTTTCAGCAATTTTTTTTACCATGTTATTTTCAAGATATCAGCGTGATTTCCAGGTGACAGATGAACATTGACCTGTTTATTTATGATGTATAATCATACTTTGTCTACCTCCTTTGCCAGATTTATGAACATTTTTTAACTATAGCTAACCGACAGATGTTAAAAAATGACACATTTCCTCGTTTTTGACAGGGAAATATTGATGCTACAGGGTTACAATGCATGACTGGCCCCCCCTTTGTCACGCACTGCCTTTCTAAAAATCATAGTCATTTTGACCTAGATAATGTTTTTCAAGGTCAAACTCAAGGTCAAACATGTTGAAATATTTTACTATTTGAACGTTTCATTTTTTTTAACATAGAAGGAATCAAGATATTGTTACAAAAATGGTAGACATACTTGCTACAATACTCTAGAGGCTTCCTGTAAATTTTCATGGTCCTCGGATTGACCTACGTTGCACTGTAAAGGTCACAAGGTTGAAAAACGAGCAAAAAATTTATGATGTTTTTTCACATTTCTCAAAGATAGTGTAACTTCAAACGGCCGTAGCTCCGGTCCTAATTAAGATACAGAGAATCTGAAAACAGATTTCGAAAGACAAAATTCTCTTCTAGTTTTCATTTTCTGAACATTTTGTCGTAACTCCGACGGTTAAAAAGATCGCCGGACCCTGAAAATGTCATGTTTTTAGTCAAATTTTCACAATATATCAATATTTTGACAAGGAAGGAATCATTCTTTTCTAATGAACCTGTCTGGACATATCTCTTACATCTGTTTGCATAAACCTGCCAAGTTATATATATTTCCATCTAACCGTTTCTATTCCAGAGAGATTATAAGTTAAAAACTACATTTTTTCAGTGACTACTAAGGTTCGTATTTCTGAATTGTACCGTGATTTCAATCTACTGTCACTCCGGTTCTAACTAGGTTAAGGAGAATCTGAAAACAGATTTGGAAAGACCAAATTCTCCACTAGTTTTCCTTTTCTGAACACTTTGTCGTAGCTATGACGGTATAAAAGATCGCCGGACCCTGAAAATTTCATGTTTTTTGTCAAATTTTGACAATATACCAATATTTTGACAAGGAAGGAATCATCCTATTGCAATTAACCTCTCTACACCTATCCATAGCTTCTGTTAACATAGTCATGGAAAGTTATATATGTTTTCATTGAATGGTTTTGATTCTAGACCGATTTTAAGTTAAATACCACATTTTTCAAGGAATTTCTGAAGTCTATATTAATGAATTGTACCATCATTTCAATCGATCATATCTGTACTGGTCCATGTACTGGTCCATGTACTGGTCCATGTACTGGTCCATTGCATTGGACCATTGCATTGGTCCATTGCATTGGTCCATTGCATTGGTCCATTGCATTGGTCCATTGCATTGGTCCATTGCATTGGTTCATTGTATTGTTCCATTGCATTGTTCCATTGCATTGGTCCATTGCACTGGTAACCCTAACCCCAACCCTAACCCTAGCCCTAACCCTAACCCTAACCCTAACCGCTAATAACCTTTTCACTGGCACATTGTACTGGTACATTACACTCTTACATTGTAGTGGTCTGCTGGTGCAAGTACTGGTTCATGTACTGGCGCATGTACTTCTTATACTGGTCAATGTACCAGTCCATGTACTGGTCCACTGTATGAAATTTTAGATAAACTTGAAAGACAATGGATCACAAAACTTGATAATTTTCAGTCAGGCCTGAATTCAGATGCAGGCAACCCTGAAAAGGATTTTTGTACTTTTATTCTACAGTACAATCCTCTCTCAACTAAACTTACAAATATTGCTAAAGATTGGTTAGAAGAATTCTGCCAGAATAACTCTAGATACAAAAAACACCCAGTTTCATTAATAACAGCAAATGCTAAAAACAAGAATTTGTCTCAAACTTTGGTCAGGTCATTGCTCAAATAAGTCCCTACATGTATGGGGCCTGGAGGCCAACATGCCTCATTATATAACTACTTTTTGCCTACAAATAGTTGTAGGCGGATCTAAACAGGCTATCCAGCCACATTTTCCATTTGCCTGTGCCAGTGCATGGTTAAGTTGGGATTTTAGGGGGATGGGCTGAGATAAGTTTCTTTTTTGGGAATCTTAACTCAATAAACCCTAACCCTAACCCCAACCCTAACCCTAACCCCAACCCTAACCGCTAATAACCTTTTCACTGGCACATTGTACTGGTACATTACACTCTTACATTGTAGTGGTCTGCTGGTGCAAGTACTGGTTCGTGTACTGGAGCATGTACTTAGTTCATATACTGGTTCATACACTGGTTCATATACTGGTTCATATACTGGTTCATCTACTGGTTCATGTCCTGGTCCAGGTCCTGTTCCATGTACTGGTCCATGTACTAGTCCATGCGCTGGTCCATGTACTGGTCCATTGCACTGGTCCATTGCACTGGTAACCCTAACCCTAGCCCTAACCCTAACCCTAGCCCTAACCCTAACCCTAGCCCTAACCCTAACCCCTAATAACCTTTTCACTGGTACATTGTATTGGTACATTACACTCTTACATTGTACTGGACTACTGGTGCAAGTACTGGTTCATGTACTGGCGCATGTACTTCTTATACTGGTCAATGTACCAGTCCATGTACTGGTCCACTGTATGATACATTGTACTGGACTACTGGTGCATGTACTCATTGGGGCATGTACTGGTCCATTGCATGGGTACATTGTACTGGTGCATGTACTGGTGCATGTCCAATGGTGCATGTAGCCTACTGGCTCATGTATTGGTTTACGTACTGGTCTATGTTTTTTGCACACTTGCATGTATTGCAATGTATTACAGTAGGATTCCTATATCATTTCCACGTACTTTTTACTTGCTCATCTACCTGCGTCTATTTCGAGTTACTGGTATCACAGTAGGTGAAGTTTTGTCACCGCTCTACGGTGGCCGTCTACTAGTTATTTTTCTTTCCGAAAAATGTTCTCGAAAAATTTTCAAATAATTTGTGTACATAGTCCTATGTAACCTAATTAAATTGTCCAATGTAACCCTATACCTCTGACCTATTTTTCAAGGTCATTGACCCCTTTGAAATACATTTTTTCTATATTTCAATAGACCATTACTCATGTAATAACTGATCAATTACAGTTTCCTAATAAACTATATATAATAGACTTATACTAAATAAACTGACCTAATTTTCAAAAGTATAGGTCAAGGTCGAGGTCATACAGGTCAATTTTTACTCTCAGAGGTTTGCGCGCCTGATCTCTATATCAGCAACTTCGAAAATTGCAGAATTCAAGCCAATTGTTACAGTAAATGACTAATGCATGGTAAGCGATCATTTTTATGATGATATCATGCTTAGTTATTTAATTATGGAATTTTTAGTGTCAACCGCGTCGTCAAAACTGGTGACCTTGATTACTTGACACTGAAATATCGATTTTAGGCCAATGAAATGTATTGTGAACCCCCCCAAATATGCCCATAAAACCTCCATAGGCACCTTCAAATTTGACCTTAACCTCATTTTTCAAGGTCATTTGACCTGTTTAATGTTGAAATCACTCGATTTTCAAAAATTCCAACAATTATGTTATTTCCAGCATATCGGGTTCATATTTTAAATTATAATAGCCAGGAGCTATATTGTTGGAACCCTGAAATCGGAATTGATTTATCTCTTCATGCTGATTTATAAAAAAATTCCAAATATGCCATACCGCGCGATATGAAAAATTAGCCTATTTTTGGCAATTAGAGAGGTAAATATTGATCCTACACAGTTCAAATAATGAAATGACCCCCCCTAAGTCATACACCGCGAATCTGTAGAAATTATAGATTTTGACCTTGAAAGGTATTTTCAAGGTCAAAATCAAGGTCAAATATTTGACAAAATTGGATATTTGAGATATTTAATTTTTTTTAAGTAGGAAATAATGAAGGGATTTTTACAGTCTTTTCACAGGTCAGTCCTACAATACCCTAGAAGAAATGTGTAAAGTTTTAAGTCCATCGGATTGACCTACATTGCACAATAAATGTCACAAGGTCAAAAAATTACTGCAAAATTGACCCTCTCATTTTCCAATTTCACACTTGTACCCAAACTTTGATGGTCTGTATCTCCGGTTCTAATTAAGCTACAGAAAAACTGAAAGCATATTCAGAAAGCCCAAATTCTCCTCTAGTATTCATTTTCTATACATTTTAACGTATCTCTGCTAGTTAAAAAGATCGCCGGACCCTGAAAAATACATGTTTTCGGTCAAGATTTCACCAATTTACATTTTTTTGACAAAGAAGTCAGTCTTCAAAAAATTTGATAATATTTCGAGATATAGTCCTAACATATTTACATTATTTTGTGCTATTTTAAGTCTCTCCTTCAAACCGTTTACCTTTGGGAGCAATTTGGAGTTCTAAACTTGATATTTTCAGAGTCAATTTTTCGGTGAAATTTCATATTTTTACCATTACTTCAATCAACTCTATCTCGGGTTCTAATAAAGTCATATGAATGATACAAGCCGTTTTGGAAAGCTCAGATTCTCCTCTTATTCTAATTTGTGTACATTTTGTTGTGTCGTGAACAGGTAAAAAGATCGGTCAACCCTGAAAAATTCATCTTTTCCTCACCTAACCGAATGACTGTACTCAGACTGGAACACCAGTGATTACTAAAATTTGTGTAGTAATTGCGTAAAAGATGTCAATAAACTAATTTTAAACTAAAGTAAACTAAATAAATT
Source organism: Platynereis dumerilii (assembly GCA_026936325.1). Lineage (NCBI taxonomy): Eukaryota > Metazoa > Annelida > Polychaeta > Phyllodocida > Nereididae > Platynereis > Platynereis dumerilii. Next base: position 20,613,472 of record JAPTHN010000013.1, read on the forward strand.
AAACTAAACTAAATAAACTAAGCTAAACATGCATTCACCGGGAAAGGGGGGGGGCTGTCCGCTAGCTTCATTAACTTGTGCATTGCGATATATCACAAATAAATAAGGTACATTTTTTATGCTATTTTTTGTACCATTTTATACAATATTTTTGATACTATTTTATATTTTATTCCTATAATATTTTATATATTATTTTATATCTTGTTTATATCTTGTTTATATCTTGTTTATATACTTGTTTATATACTTGTTTATATACTTGTTTATATACTTGTTTATATACTTGTTTATATACTTGTTTATATACTTGTTTATATACTTATATACATTTAGACTATTTTCACCCACTGAACTAAATAAACTAAACTAAACATGGGCATTCACAGAGCAAGCTGCTTAAACATGTACAATATACCTTCATATACTTGTTCGTATACTTGTTTATTTTTATACTTAAACATATTTAGACTATTTTCACCAACTGCTCGGTGAAGTTTTATTACCGCTAGCGGTTATCGAAATCTAGTTATTTTTCTTTCCGAAAAATGTTCTCGAAAAATTTTCAAATAATTTGTGTACATAGTCCTATGTAACCTAATTAAATTGTCCAATGTAACCCTATACCTCTGACCTATTTTTCAAGGTCATTGACCCCTTCGAAATAAATTTTTTCTATATTTCAATTGACCATTACTCATATAGTAACTGATCAATTACAGTTTCCTAATAAACTATATATAATAGACTCATACTAAATAAACTGACCTAATTTTCAAAAGTATAGGTCAAGGTCGAGGTCATACAGGTCAATTTTTACTCTCAGAGGTTTGCGCGCCTGATCTCTATATCAGCAACTTCGAAAATTGCAGAATTCAAGCCAATTGTTACAGTAAATGACTAATCCATGGTAAGCGATCATTTTTATTATGATATCATGCTTAGTTATTTAATTATGGAATTTTTAGTGTCAACCGCGTCGTCAAAACTGGTGACCTTGATTACTTGACACTGAAATATCGATTTTAGGCCAATAAAATGTATTGTGAACCCCCCCAAATATGCCCATAAAACCTCCATAGCCACCTTCAAATTTGACCTTAACCTCATTTTTCAAGGTCATTTGACCTGTTTAATGTTCAAATCACTCGATTTTCAAAAATTCCAACAATTATGTTATTTCCAGCATATCGGGTTCATATTTTAAATTATAATAGCCAGGAGCTATATTGTTGGAACCCTGAAATCGGAATTGATTTATCTCTTCATGCTGATTTATAAAAAAATTCCAAATATGGCATACCGCGCGACATGAAAAATTAGCCTATTTTTGCCAATTTGAGAGGTAAATATTGATCCTACATAGTTCAAATAATGAAATGACCCCCCCTAAGTCATACAGCGCGAATCTGTAGAAATTATAGATTTTGACCTTGAAAGGTATTTTCAAGGTCAAAATCAAGGTCAAATATTTGACAAAATTGGATATTTGAGATATTTAATTTTTTTTAAGTAGGAAATAATGAAGAGATTTTTACAGTCTTTTCACAGGTCAGTCCTACAACACCCTAGAAGAAATGTGTAAAGTTTTAAGTCCATCGGATTGACCTACATTGCACAATAAATGTCACAAGGTCAAAAAATTACTGCAAAATTGACCCTATCATTTTCCAATTTTGCACTTGTACCCAAACTTTGATGGTCTCTATCTCCGGTTCTAATTAAGCTACAGAAAAACTGAAAGCATATTCAGAAAGCCCAAATTCTCCTCTAGTATTCATTTTCTATACATTTTAACGTATCTCTGCTAGTTAAAAAGATCGCCGGACCCTGAAAAATATATGTTTTCGGTCAAGATTTCACCAATTTACATTTTTTTGACAAAGAAGTCAGTCTTCAAAAAATTTGATAATATTTCGAGATATAGTCCTAACATATTTACAGTATTTTGTGCTATTTTAAGTCTCTCCTTCAAACCGTTTACCTTTGGGAGCAATTTGGAGTTCAAAACTTGATATTTTCAGAGTCAATTTTTCGGTGAAATTTCATATTTTTACCATTACTTCAATCAACTCTATCTCGGGTTCTAATAAAGTCATATGAATGATACAAGCCGTTTTGGAAAGCTCAGATTCTCCTCTTATTCTAATTTGTGTGCATTTTGTTGTGTCATGAACAGGTAAAAAGATCGGTCAACCCTGAAAAATTCATCTTTTCCTCACCTAACCGAAAGACTGTACTCAGACTGGAACACCAGTGATTACTAAAATTTGTGTATTAATTGCCTAAAAGATGTCAATAAACTAATTTTTAACTAAAGTAAACTAAATAAATTAAACTAAACTAAATAAACTAAGCTAAACATGCATTCACCGGGAAAGGGGGGGCTGTCCGCTAGCTTCATTAACTTGTGCATTGCAATATATCACAAATAAATAAGGTACATTTTTTATGCTATTTTTTGTACCATTTTATAGAATATTTTTGATACTATTTTATATTTTATTCATATAATATTTTATATCTTGTTTATATACTTGTTTATATACTTGTTTATATGCTTGTTGATATACTTGTTGATATACTTGTTGATATACTTGTTGATATACTTGTTGATATACTTGTTGATACACTTGTCGATATATGCTTATATACATTTAGACTATTTTCACCCACTGAACTAAATAAACTAAACTAAACATTGGGCATTCACTGAGCAAGCTGCTTAAACATGCACAATATACCTTCATATACTTGTTCGTATACTTGTTTATTTTTATACTTAAACATATTTAGACTATTTTCACCAACTGCTCGGTGAAGTTTTATTACCGCTAGCGGTTATCGAAATCTAGTTATTATTATTTTTTTCTTGGCCAGTAGGTTTTTGTGCTAGAGACTTGAAACTTGGTACATATATAGTCCATGGTTAGTACTTCATTTTGGGAGAAGATGGTTGACCTTGACCTTGAACTCAAGGTCACAGGTCATCTCAAAGTCGAAAATTGGAAAACTTAAAAGTGGAATAACTTTTTTAATATTACAAGAATCAATTTGAAACTTTGGAATATATATATAAACATGTATCCCAACATTTGTAACCCATAATTGTTTTTGTGCAATGAGGGTAAGGGGGTAATTACCCCAATTTGACTAAAACAGGTTTGCACAGGTTTCCAGAAAAACTAAGCAAGCTAGAAACTCAGTTCTTTCACTGATAGGTAGCCTGACTAACCATTCAAGGTAAGTGATATTTTATATTTTGATTATGTGAAGGGGTAACTATGTAATGGGGTGTTGAAAATAGGGTGTTTTGCCCCAAGAGTGAAAACATTGTAAAACTTTGGTTTTAATGAAAGGATTTCAATGATAGTCTGGTAATATATTAATGGTTTCTGTATTATGTAATCCATGTTGCCCGAAGCTTGGTAATTACCCCCCAAAAAGGGGTAAATGTCTATAACTTGTGATTGACCTGGACGATTTTCTTCAAATTTTGCACACGTTTGGGATATTGACTCAGGCACATATTAAACGAATAATTTTAACAGTATTGCCAACATAGGGTATTTACCCTCGTAATCAATGCCAAAAGGGGTGAATATATATTTTGAGGAGTTATGTTGTTCAAAATGGAATATCAGCTGTATGTTTGGTCTACGGGTATCCGGTTGGATTTTACTGGATGAAAAGTTTCTGTTTTGGGTAATTACCCCCAAAAGGGGTAAATGTCTATAACTTGTGATTGACATGGACGATTTACTTCAAATTTTGCGCACGTTTGGGATATTGACTCAGGCACATATTGAACAAATAATTTTAACAGTATTGCCAACATAGGGTATTTACCCTCGTAATCAATGCCAAAAGGGGTGAATATATATTTTGAGGAGTTATGTTGTTCAAAATGGAATATCAGCTGTATGTTTGGTCTACTGCTATCCGGTTGGATTTTACTGGATGAAAAGTTTCTGTTTTGGGTAATTACCCCCAAAAGGGGTAAATGACTATAACTTGTGATTGACATGGACGATTTACTTCAAATTTTGCACACGTTTGTGACATTGACTCAGACACATGCTAAAAGGAAAAAATTCACAGAATAGGGTGATTTACCCTCGTAATCAAGTTCTAAGGGGGTAAATACATATTTTGAAGAACTTGGTTGTTTAAAATGGAATATTAGTTGCACGTTTGGTCTAGGTTATTCGTATGGATGTTACTGGATGAAAAGTTTCGGATTTTAATAATTACCCCCAAAAGGGGTAAATGACTATAACTTGTGACTGACATGGACGATTTACTTCAAATTTTGCACACGTATGGGATATTGACTCAGGCACATGTTAAAAGAGAAAACGTTACAGTATAGGATAATTTACCCTCGTAATCAAGGTCAAAGGGGGGTAAATACGTATTTTGAGGAATTTGGTTGTTTAAAATGGAATGTCAAGTTTATGTTGGATCTAGGCTTGTACTTAATGGATGTTACTGGATGAACAGTTTCGGTTTTAGGTAGTAACCCCCAAAAGGGGTAAATGGCTATATCTTGTGATTGACATGGACAATTTTCTTCAAATTTTGCATGGGCTAAGTGTGTCTACTTTACCACATAATATAAGTAGAAACTTCAGCTTACTGGGTCTCTACCATAATAGTCCGACATAGTCTCATATAATTTGTTTTATTCATATATTTGAGGTCGAATCATTGCCTAACCTTTTTAAAGGTTGAATACTAGTTATTATTATTATTATTATTATTTTTTTCTTGGCCAGTAGGTTTTTGTGCTAGAGACTTGAAACTTGGTACATATATAGTCCATGGTTAGTACTTCATTTTGGGAGAAGATGGTTGACCTTGACCTTGAACTCAAGGTCACAGGTCATCTCAAAGTCGAAAATTGGAAAACTTAAAAGTGGAATAACTTTTTTAATATTACAAGAATCAATTTGAAACTTTGGAATATATATATAAACATGTATCCCAACATTTGTAACCCATAATTGTTTTTGTGCAATGAGGGTAAGGGGGTAATTACCCCAATTTGACTAAAACAGGTTTGCACAGGTTTCCAGAAAAACTAAGCAAGCTAGAAACTCAGTTCTTTCACTGATAGGTAGCCTGACTAACCATTCAAGGTAAGTGATATTTTATATTTTGATTATGTGAAGGGGTAACTATGTAATGGGGTGTTGAAAATAGGGTGTTTTGCCCCAAGAGTGAAAACATTGTAAAACTTTGGTTTTAATGAAAGGATTTCAATGATAGTCTGGTAATATATTAATGGTTTCTGTATTATGTAATCCTTGTTGCCCGAAGCTTGGTAATTACCCCCCAAAAAGGGGTAAATGTCTATAACTTGTGATTGACCTGGACGATTTTCTTCAAATTTTGCACACGTTTGGGAATTTGACTCAGGCACATATTAAACGAATAAATTTAACAGTATTGCCAACATAGGGTATTTACCCTCGTAATCAATGCCAAAAGGGGTGAATATATATTTTGAGGAGTTATGTTGTTCAAAATGGAATATCAGCTGTATGTTTGGTCTACGGGTATCCGGTTGGATTTTACTGGATGAAAAGTTTCTGTTTTGGGTAATTACCCCCAAAAGGGGTAAATGTCTATAACTTGTGATTGACATGGACGATTTACTTCAAATTTTGCACACGTTTGGGATATTGACTCAGGCACATATTAAACAAATAATTTTAACAGTATTGCCAACATAGGGTATTTACCCTCGTAATCAATGCCAAAAGGGGTGAATATATATTTTGAGGAGTTATGTTGTTCAAAATGGAATATCAGCTGTATGTTTGGTCTACTGCTATCCGGTTGGATTTTACTGGATGAAAACTTTCTGTTTTGGGTAATTACCCCCAAAAGGGGTAAATGACTATAACTTGTGATTGACATGGACGATTTACTTCAAATTTTGCACACGTTTGTGACATTGACTCAGACACATGCTAAAAGGAAAAAATTCACAGAATAGGGTGATTTACCCTCGTAATCAAGTTCTAAGGGGGTAAATACATATTTTGAAGAACTTGGTTGTTTAAAATGGAATATTAGTTGCACGTTTGGTCTAGGTTATTCGTATGGATGTTACGGGATGAAAAGTTTCGGTTTTTAATAATTACCCCCAAAAGGGGTAAATGACTATAACTTGTGACTGACATGGACGATTTACTTCAAATTTTGCACACGTATGGGATATTGACTCAGGCACATGTTGAAAGAGAAAATGTTACAATATAGGATAATTTACCCTCGTAATCAAGGTCAAAGGGGGGTAAATACGTATTTTGAGGAATTTGGTTGTTTAAAATGGAATGTCAAGTTTATGTTGGATCTAGGCTTGTACTTAATGGATGTTACTGGATGAACAGTTTCGGTTTTAGGTAGTAACCCCCAAAAGGGGTAAATGGCTATATCTTGTGATTGACATGGACAATTTTCTTCAAATTTTGCATGGGCTGTGTCTACTTTACGACATAATATAAGTAGAAACTTCAGCTTACAGGGTCTCTACCATAATAGTCCGACATAGTCTCATATAATTTGTTTTACTCATATATTTGAGGTCGAATCATTGCCTAACCTTTTTAAAGGTTGAATACTAGTTATTATTATTATGTTCAATTTTTTTAACCCCAAACTTTATTCAGGGACGCTGTGTGAAGTCTTACAAAGGGCAGATGGCGGCACTGTATTACTCTCATCTCCCAATTGTGACCTGGTGACAAATATTGAAACTATTAAGCTTATGGGAGTGGACCACATGGATTTACTGTGCATTTTTAATGTAACACTTCAGTCATTTGCTCATCCCCTAATTTACTGAAAAATATAGGCATATTTTTCCATGAAAGTATCAACTCTTACAAACATGTAGGCATGCAGGGTATACATTGTTAGCCATCTAGATTTTTTGCTATGCGTCTCCGAAACTGAAACCTTCCGGTTTTGCCAAGAATCCTGGAGTAACCAGCTCACACCCTCCCCAGATTTAAAAAAAATAGTCCCTCGCCAAACCTCAAGATAATGGCTAAATTGTGGTCTTAATCAAGTCCAGACAATCTAAAATCATTTATTCAGTAGCCTAAATACTGTTTCCAGTTCATTGGCTGACTGTAAAGACAATCAGAAGACGCGCAATCTTATTTTTTCTTACATACTATTTTAATGTGTGCAAGCCGATATATCAACTGTGGTCCGCATCCTATACAAGAGTTCATAAAACCCATGCCCCACACCCCTTCCAAAATCCTGAATGTGCAGTTTTGTGCACCTGGCCAGCGGACCTGCGAAACAGGGTAAAGCAGCGTTATCAGTGAAAGATAGCGTGTAGGCCTACAGTTTTTTAGTGCAATCTATTTACAGTGCGCATTCGTAAGCAGATCACCCAGAAAATCTACTGAAGTGAAGCAGATGTCTATATCTACAGGGTGTCTGCATCTTTTTTTAAACCAAATTCCAGGCTTTTTCCAGGCCAATTTTTTCCAAAATTCCAATTTGTTGATGAACTGACCAGTTAACGACATGATACACGAATTTTTTTCTGAACATGATACTCGTACTTTGGTCCAACCAGAGCTGAAAATTTAGCAGTGTACTATTTTTATTTCCATACCAACTAAATTCCAGGCTTTTCCAGGCCTTATTTTTCAAAATGCTGGTTTTTCCAGGCTTTTCAAGGCCTGGAAATTGAGAAACCAAATTCCAGGCTTTTCCAGGATTGGCAGACACCCTGATCTAGAAGGAAATAAATAATATATATATTCATGATTTTACCATTTCAGTTTAAAGTTTTATCATTTGATGATATTGAACTGCTGTTGAGCAGTCCTTGGGACAAAAATTCAACTAGACAGGGTTCAGGTAAATGCATATGGATGTGTGGCTTATTTGCATATATATATATATATTGAGGATGAGATGCACTGTTTAATGATCTGTACTAAATGGTTAGAACACAGAGTAAAATTATTTGAAGTAGCTTATAATTCCATTGATGGGTTCATGGTATATGATAAATCTGAACAATTTCACTTAATTATGATCTCTAAAGATATCAACCTAAATATTGCTCTTGGCAAATTTCTGTATTCAGCGCTAAAAATAGATCAATAACCATGTCATTGAACTTGGTCAATGTTTCAAGCTCCTGGTATCTGAGTGGTGAGTGGCATGTTGACTGTGTTGCTTCCAGGTGTTGTATGTATAATTGTATATATGTTTATCGCATTTGTTACATACATGTCTCTATTGTACTTAAATTATGCATTTATTTACTCATTACTCATTGTTAAGACTTATACGGGCTTTATTTATCACTTATCTTAAATAACCATTCTGCACAACTTTGGCTTTACACTATCAAAAGAGATTTTGCTTCAATATAAATTGTTTGTCTTTCAATATAAATTTTCATTTATTTTTGCTTTCTATTTTATTGCTCTTATATGATAATAACTCATTTGCAAATACTGTTCTTATACTGTATGGTTGCTATATATATATGCATATAATATAGATAATTTTTACTGTTATTTATAGGCCTACTGTTATTGTGCAATACCAATTTGATTTTTTTTTTTTTTTTCCCCTGTACAATGGTGCTCCTAACTTTCAGTATTTCGCTACAACAACTTCAAAATGACTCTAAAAGAAATAATGTGTTTAAAGCATATATATATTGGATATTATTTTCATTTTATAATTGTACTTCATTGGTGCTTTTTCTATTAGATGTAGCTTCTTTCTTTCCTTTTGTACATATATATCTCCTATCTTTTCTTTTATTAGTTGTAGTTGTTTTTACAATTTGCTTGCTTATTATGACAAATGTATCTTGTTGATATTCTGTGTCAATAAAAGCCTATATATATATATATATGCAATTTTAATTAGCCACATGGAGGATACATTACCCAATGCTAATGCTAGGAAAAGCACTGGTTGAGCAGTGTAGAAGCTTTGATGCATTTTAAACTAACGCACATTTTATTGTCCTTGATGGTTGCATCCCCGATTCATGCCACAAACTGGGGCATAATAACCATCAACCAGTGGCGTAACTGGGGGGTCTTGAACGGTGGGCACCTGGGGGGGCACGCGATTCTCTGGGGGGGCACCCGCTATACTAATTGTAGGGTAAGGTGGGGGAAATCCGCCCCCCTTTTCACATATATTCGTTGCTCAGTCCCTCACCTTTTTAAAAATCATCAATTTTACTTCAGGAAATCCAAGAATGTATACATCTGAACATATCTGAAAGTTACATGCTTTAATTTGGCACCTTTTAGCCTACATCACAATATCAAAGTTCAGTCTTAGGGGGCGGATTTGCCCCAAAAGTGTGGGGCAAATCCGCCCCCCTTGAAGTTGGGTGACAAATGACAAGAAAAAATTGGCTTCTAAAGTAAATTCTTTTCTTCAATTTAGCACCGATTCTTTATGGTACATTTACCAATGTGTAAAGATTGTTTTATCAATCTATTTGTGACATCAGAAAAAGTTAGCATATGACACATTCAAGATTCCATAAAACATGGCAAAATTCTTAATGTCATCTCAATTCAACTCATAATCACTATCAATGGTGCCAAATGGCAAAACCGAGTGACTTATAAACCATATCTTGCGTTTATATGTTTTTAACATGAGAATCAGAGGTGGCGGATTTGCCCCATCGACAAGGGTCGGAATTGCCCCCACCACTAGAAAAATATGAGTTGCCATTTTCTAAAGATGCATTTTATTGACTGGTGAAATATCTTGTAAATGTAAAGTAGTGGCATAAACGTTGCAATTCATGACTATAAGCAAATTTTTCATACAAAATTTTCCTGCAAAACACCTCAGTTTTTAAAGTTTCAGTTGCACATTGAAATTGCTTTGTGGTCAGTTGCTTGGCTTCCTTCCCAGTTGCAGTCAAAACAAAACTATGTTACAGGACAATCTTTGTGTTCCCGTAATCTCTAGATCTAGTAGCACTAGTCTGCATGAGAAATGTTTGTTGTAAACTATATTCAAGGCCATGAGGGAACTTTTTCTCCTCAAGGGGGCGGATTTGCCCCGGGGGCGGATTTGCCCCACCTTACCCTATACTTTTGCCAGAGTTGGAAATTTCATATGGGGGGGCACAGGTCCAATATGGGGGGGCCTGTGCCCCCCCCCCCATAGGGACGCCACTGCCATCAACCTTTACTCACTTTCTCTTATCATTAATAGTCCATCACGTTTATAACTGTTCATGTAAATAAGAATTCTAAACCAGTCCACACTTACTTTCGCAATCAATTAACATCAATAAACCAGTTGCTAATCTGCTTGACCTGATCTAACCTCAATTTCGTAACAGAATTATACAAATGTCATTTCATAATATCCCTTTCATAACATGCAGTACAAATATTTGCCAAATACCAGTTCAAACATGTTCCCAGAATACAAATATTTATTTCATATTTTTAAAAGACAATTTTCATTTTCGTAAGTCATATCACACATCGTAGAAACATAATTATGTACACAGATATATACACTGCTGATATCAGTTAGAGATAATTTTACGTAAACAAATACAGACGTACATACAAGGGAATATGTACAAACAAAATGTTCCTAAAGCGAATTCAATGAAATTAATGTACAATTAAGAATCACAAAGTGACTACCGACTACCTTCAAGTTTTGCGTAAAACACAACAAAATTACACATTCGTGTAGAATCTTTAAAAATTGTAACCCTAACATAAAAATAGAAGTTATAGAACCCTGTGAAATTTTAAAACATTTGGGTTTCACGTAAATACAGAGCAGCAATTGAACATTCTTGCAAATTTGCAATCAAAAATTTGTTTCTGTGAAAGTTGAAATTAAACAAGTTAATAGAAAGCTACCTAAACAAGTTCATAGAAAGCTACCATATAACAACTCATTACACTCTCCTTTTTCGTGTGTGTAGAATTAATCATAAAATCACAAATATACCCGTAAATATAACTTGTCAGAAGCTGACACATCTCACAAGTTAAATATATATATCAAACTTTTGAATATCAACAGAGGCACTCGATCAGTCCTGCACTGGAATAAAATCACTTCCACAAGATGACGCCACTGCTGATGATACTGACGACTTCAAACTCATTTATAAGCCATTTTTAAATTGACACTACCAGATAGTAACTGTCAAAATTGAATTAATAAACACCCAAGCTTGTAATTGTCAAAATTGAATTGCATGCATTAAATCCATAAGTTAATTAATTATTAATAATAGTAGAGTCTGTAATTGCTAATTGGGCATTGAGAACTTTATCCATTAACATTAGTTCGTCTCCCCGTTTCTTGACGTCTTTCAACGGCGTCCAGGACATGTCGTATTCGAGTTTGTAAGCATCGAGATAGGTGTGTGGACAGCTGTCGCCCCATTCCTGTGAGAAAAAAAAGAGTATTTGTAACAAGATAGATAATTTATTTTCCAACATCACAAGTACAACTAATTTATGAATTAAACTGGGTGATGACATGATGTTGGAGGGATGCCCAGAGAAACTCGAGAGTTTGTGTTTTGGGCAAAAGAATTTTTAACAAATATAGATCATGTTGAACACTTGCATTCTGGAATATCGTCTGTTCAGTAAAAGTATTTTAAGGGCCACACATCATTGATTCTTAGCTTCGCTGACCCGCCGACTTAATAGATTTTCTGTCTACAAATTTTTTTTCACCTTTTTTTTTGTCCTACCGACCGACCCTACAAAAAGTGCCTAGAGAAGATCCGAGAAGCTAAAGATCAATTATGTGTGGCCTAAAGATACAATAGTATCCGAACAAGCAACCAGGACAAAAGCGACTACATTGTATTTTGGTTCTTCTAATAAAACCTCCTTTTTAATTTCAAATTTGTGGGTGCATGATTGGGGCTTTACGTCCTGTGTTTATGCCCTTAGTAGGCTATTAGGACAGAAAGTTCCAAACATTTAAGACTTCTAACTGGCTCTTTGTTTGATTTCCTGCTAATGATCGATGATGACAACTAATGACTCAGAAACCAGTTCTCAACATCTAGTTTACAAACTACAACACAGATATTTTAGAGTTTGCACCAGTAAGGCCTCACATAATTGATTCTTAGCTTCGCGGACCCACCGACACAATAGATTTTCTGCCGATGGAAAAAAAAAATTTTTTTTTTTGACATTATAAAAAATTTTTTTCACCGTTTTTTTTGTCCTACTGACCGACCCTAGAAAAAGTGCCTTGAGAGGATCCGAGAAGCTAAATATCAATTATGCGTGGCCTAAACACGTTGTGACATACCTGAGGTGACAATATGGAAAGGTACTTCTGGCCTGAGCTCCTTTCGTACAAATAGTAGATGGTGCCTGGTTTCTTAACCAGATTACACGCCGCATGATGCAGGTCTGCATCTCGTTTTGCTTCTAATAACGTCTGAAAATCAAAGAGAAAGTTTTAAGAATTACTAATGACCTTTACAAATAACAAGTAGTAATTTAAATAATTGATGAATGGATGATTGGGACTTTACGTCATGTGTTTATGTACTTGGTGGGCTAATTAGGACAGGGGAACGGCACGGCAATGAAATGAAGGAATTGGAAGGATGATTGCAACAGAAGTCCAACATAGGCCCAGGTGACCAGGCGAGAGCTGGATTCAAACCCTGGACCCAGCGATTGGCAACCGAGCACTGGACCAACCCTCCCACAGCATGCACAAGGCATAATAGATGGATGGATGATTGGGACTCTATGTCATGTATTTATGTACTTGGTGGGCTAATTAGGACAGGGGAACGGCACAGTAAAGAAATTAAAGATGATTGAAACAGCAATCCAACATAGGCACAGATGACCAGGTAAGAGCTGGATTCAAACCCTGGACCTAGCGATTTGCAGCCCAGCACGCTACCACTGGACCAACCCTCCCAAAGCATGCACAAGGCATGATCAGATGATAGCTGGATGGATGATTGGGGCTTTAAGTCCTGTATTTATGCACTTGGTAGGCTAATTAGGACAGGAGGAGGACATGGCAATGAGGCGAAGGATGATTGACACAGCCGTCCAACATAGGCACAGATGACCAGGTAAGAGCTGGATTCAAACCCTGGACCTAGCGATTTGCAGCCCAGCATGCTACCACTAGACCATCTCACCCACAACATGCACAAGGCATGATAAGTACACTACCGAGTATAGACAATTATACATGCCACAATTAATCAATGCAATTACTGTCTTTCGTACAGCAAAGAAATTATGCTCAAAATATATACTTTTGGCAATTGGCAAGGTATATCACCATTTAGTCATTGAGAGGGTTGCACGTAGTACATAATGGATCAATACAAGCACATCTATATAATTAATTTACTATAAGTACTCATTTACGACCTTGAAGTGGGATTATTTTAACTGGTGTATAATCAATAATGTTCATCTGCAAAGTAGATTTAATCCAATTACAGTAGACGAATGACGAGTGCTTACATTCAGCTGCTACATCCATAGAAATACATAGAACGGACATGAGGCTGTATGATGCCTCCTCAAGATGAGGTCACCAAATCCGCCATATTGGAACTGCCCTGAGACATGACGTCACAATAGACTAATTATGATGTGACGTCATGCCATTGTTATAAGTGACATCACTGTTATTGGTGACGTCACGGTTACAATGTGCCTGGTTACAGGGCAGTTCCAAGATGGTGGATTTGGTTGCTTCATCTGCCAGAGCCTCATGTCCGTTCTATGTATTTCTATGGCTACATCAATAACCTCACAACAGGCCCTAGCCATTACATTGAAATTAACTGTCAATTTGTCATTGAGTTACTTGTGACCTCAGTGACATTGAGTTTGCGACTTATTTTGATAGCATTGAAAGGATATGATATGACCTCACCAATAACTTATGAGTCGTAGAGAATAACATGGCATTGAAATTGGATAGGAATGTGATCTCACAAGGAAAATGTCAGTCCAATTCTGTAAGCACTCGACATTCGTCTACTGTACCATAGAGTGGATAAAATGATATGGTATCTGATATAGTACATATGAAAGTGTTTGAAAAGGATGTGCCTGAATGACCCTACAAACCAGTGGTATAATAAGGGAGGGGAGCAATTAATGGATCATGCCTAAGGGACCCAAAATATGATGGAATAAATAGGAAAATCCACCAATTTCATAAGCCGCATTTAGCCCCCCTCCAGACAATTTTTTTCGAACAACGTCACAATATTTACCTTCTTTGCCTGTTCTTGGAGGTATCTGATTTGGTCGGCTATAACTGTCAACTTGTTGCAGGCGTTTGCTCTGACAAATTCATCAGCCTGGAAATAAAGTTACAAAAAATGATCATCAGTTATCAATTAACAAACTAAGTACAAATATAGCCAATTTATTTCTGTCACCAAAATTATTTACAACGTTTCTGAGCAATTTCAATTTTGTTGCTCAAACAATGCCATGTGCAATGGTGTTCAATCTGACATTTCTAGCTGTAAAGAAGTGTTTCAGTGTTTCACATGTGTGCGATAAGTTATAACAATGACCTGAATGGAAATTTCCGAAAGACAATAGTATTACATAACTTTCAAGTAAATGTCATTATAACAAGGACTCGAAGCTACACAAAAATATTCCACAATGCTCATTCTTGTTCTAGATTTTTTAGCCCAGGGGCGGATCCAGAAAATGTCAGCTGGGGTCCGGGGTGGTGGGGTCTGCATCCCAAACACCCCCCTCGCCTCAATCTGCCCATGACAAGAATCAACAATGTTGAAAAATCATTGATTCAAAAATAAACATCAATTTATGAAATAAAGAAGTTTTCCAGGATTTTGTTATGTTTTCTCTAATTTTACTCATTTAATTTACTCATTTACATATGTTGAGGCCAGACATAATTGATCTTTAGCTTCTCGGACATTCTCAAGGCACTTTTTAGGGTAGATCGGTAGGACGAAAAAAAAGAAGTTGAAATATCAATTTCTTATAATGTCAATTTGAATAAAAATTGTGGGTATACTCATTTTTTTTTTCCGTAGGCAGAAAAGTTGTTGGGTCGGTCGATCCGAGAAGCTAACAGTTAAAAAAGTCTGGCCTTAATGAATATAATTACCTTTTGCACGGTTTGAGCAAGTTCGACCAAATCCATTGGTTCTCCCATTCGTTTGACTTGACGCTCATTGACAAGTTGAACCCCCAATGGCCTCGAAGAAGACTCCACCAGGCTCACTGAAATTAAAACAAATGTAGACTGAACCATGGCCAAATAAGTTAATAAGGGACCATTCAGAATTAACGACTGGGGGAGGGGACATACCTTTACCCATTGTGGAGCACATTCATCGCTTGTAAACTAGTTTTCACTAAATTTTAGTGAACAAGTTTTCGGGTTCTATTAACATGATTAATCGCAAGTGTATTAGCACCGTAGTGAAAACAGGGAAGATATTCAATTGAGTGCCTCGATGCTCAAGTATCTGGCAGATGCAGAGAGGGCCCGGGGGGGGGGGAGGGAGGGGGCTACTTACTATGTTCAAGTGTACACCTATGCTCGGCTCAGTAGGCCCCCTTTTTCAACTGAAAAATTCCAAGAGTTGGGTCTAAAAATCTGGCATTATTCCTAGAGTGTTGGCCCCTAAATTTAATTATGAACTTTTATCGAATATTTGCAACGACCAACCACCTAGCACCGGGTGTGGTTGCCGAACTTCTAGCCTAGCACACAAATTCGGAAAAAATTTTTTAGTACTCTCCCCCCCCCCCCCAGGGAGAGGGCGAACTGAAGAGATTTTCAAGTAT
The DNA here is from genome assembly GCA_026936325.1 of Platynereis dumerilii. Lineage (NCBI taxonomy): Eukaryota > Metazoa > Annelida > Polychaeta > Phyllodocida > Nereididae > Platynereis > Platynereis dumerilii. The sequence continues at coordinate 20,629,338 of JAPTHN010000013.1, forward strand.
CTTCTAAAATCATAATTTCAATATGGCCTATGTCAAACAGTAAAAAGGCCTATTCAAACCCCTGGAATTAACTAATTACATTAGTAATTCATGCTTGTGATTGTCAACTCAACGTTACAGTGTTTACAAAGCACTGTCACTGAGTGGTAACATGCAAATGCATGCACTGAAAAATGTGCTCATTTGAAAGTGCAAAGTTACAAAACAGGTCATAATCAAAAATTTGATCAGTGATCACCTTTAATTTCACCATCAAATTAACCCCCATCTCACCAAAAATGGTTTGTCTTACGTTCCAATGCATACCTGTTCTTGAATTGGCTGGATTTTCCATGATTTAGGCCTTCAATACACAATCAATCCTTCCCAATACACATCCAAAGCAGCAAAGACGAGTGACATAACTTTCTGGTGTTTATATAAATGGTGTTGGCCAATCAGAAGCAAGGATTTTCTTCACTGCTGAAAATAAATCTTTAATTAATTCTAAAATTAATGAATACAAGATGACTTGCAAGAAAATGTTAAATTACAGTCAGCAAAAAACAAAAAAGTACTTTCTTAATTTTATAATTGCACTAATTTACTAAAATAAATTTATTTATGCAGCTGTCACTGCGGACCTGCTGTCAAGTCCGCCATGCTCCCGCCAACGAAATGGATTCTGAAATTCCCAAGAAAAGAAGCAAATTAAGTCGAGCAAAAGCAAGAAGAAGTGAATTCAACAATGACAGAAAGGAAGTTAAAGACTTCAGTGAAAGTCTTCAAGTAAATACAGAAGCTGTCATCGAATCTGAAGCCATTGTGCAGAGTGAAGATTTTGACAGCAAGTTTGACAGCTGCAGGTATGTAATGTGTCATGAGGGGCCGACCAGATGATGTGGATATTTGGTGAAAAAAAAAAGATTGTTCCGACATGACACCGAAAAAAAAAGTTTGTTGAGCACATGGAAATAAAAAAAAGGTTTGTCTCCACCTGTAGCTAGGGTACCGTAATGTTAAAATTGCGAAAAAAGAGTCTGTCGCACATAGAAAACTCAATGGTTCCATTTCCTGCGTTGCAATGGATGTTTTGGTTTTCTTGAGAGTAAAATAGCTCTAATCCAGCGATCTGATTGGTCCATAGACAGGAAGTGTGCCTTTTCTGTATGTTCGCGTGAAAGGTCATGATTTTGCTTGGTACCAGAATTTTTCTAATTTTTTTTCTGATTTTTTGGTGTAAGTGAAATCCATGACCTTTCACGCGATCTATTATCGCCCATAACTTTCTAAGTGTGTCGCGCGTCCGCATGCGAAAAAAATTGTTCGTCGACGTGCCGCAAACGAAAAAAAAAGTTCGTCCCGGGGGTAAAGTCCATAGCCCCCCCCCCCAACTATCGCGTCTGGTCGGCCCCTAATGTGTCATTGTGTGTAAATGTAACTAATGAACAAATTGACACCTGTCAACATGAAATTTCATGTACATAAAAATAAATCTGCATTAAAAATTTAATTTTGTTGCAGAAGCCTAATTTTTAGAACATTTTTTCAAATAGGCCTAAATTGGTTAACTTTAAATAAATTTTTTAAAGTTTAATACCTGGTACATATCTGAAAAAAAAAAAAACTGGATTATGAAAAATCTGTAATTCATTTCATATTTTTAGCTCGTCTGTTTTCTTTGAAAACAAAGAGCTAGTGTCGTAACTCGATCGTGGGCGTCGTCGTCCGCGTTGTCCCGGTTAAGGTTTGTGTAAGTGTCCATTGTGACCTTAGTTTTCCACTTAGAGTTATCAAATTTGGTACAGGCATGGGGCTATGGGTATGGATCAGGAACATGTTAAGAAATCCAAGATGACTGCCAAAATGGCCACCACAAAATGGCCGCCATTCTTTAACTGCCCATTGTGACCTTAATATTTCGCTTAGAGTTATGAAATTTGGTACAGGTATGGGCCTGTGGGTACGGATCGGGAACATGTTGAGAAATCCAAGATGGCAGCCATTTTGTGGCCGCCATTTTGGCATCAATCTTGCTTCATTCTTGAACTGCCCAGTGTGACCAATATTTCTCTTACAGTTATGAAATTTGGTGCAGTCATTGGCCTGTGGGTATGGATCGGGAACATGTTGAGAAATCTAAGATGGCAGCAATTTTGTGGCGGCCATTTTGGCATCCATCTTTCTTTGTTCTCCAACTGCCCATGTGACCTTAATATTTCACTTACAGTTATGAAATTTGGTACAGATATGGTTTTGTGGGTATGGATCGGGAACATGTTGAGAAATCCAAGATGGTGGCCATTTTGTGGCGGCCATTTTGGCAACCATCTTTCTCCTTTCTTGAACTGCCCATTGTAACCTCAATATTTCGCTTAGAGTTATGCAATTTTACAGGTTTTGGCCTGTGGGTATGAAAATTAATATGAATGGGGTACATGTTGAGAAAACCAAGATGGCCACCAAAATGCCCACTTGAAAATGGCCACATCCTAGAACTGCCCATTGTGACCTTAATATTTCGCTTAGTTATGAAATTAGGTACACTTACTGGCCTGTGCGCATGGATCAAGAAAATGTTGAGAAATCAAAGATTTCTTCATTCTTGAACTGCCCATTGTAACCTTAATATATCGCTTAGAGTTAGAGTTATGAAATTAGCTACAGGTATTGGCCTGTGGGTGGTAATCAGGCGCACATTGATAGATTTCACATTAACAGACGAGCGTTGAAACCGCTTGCGGTTCTGGTTTTCTCCAGGAATGATGTGTTGTCTGCAGTTCATCCGCGACAGGCCAGTCCGAAGGAAATGGTTGCTTTTCCAATTAACAGAAAGACAAGCTCAACCCCTCAGCCTTACAAACCTCTTCCCCCAATGAAGGTCCAGGTGTTTTACGATGCTGATAATACTAAAAATGGCGTAAGAAATTATATTATACATAGTATGTTGTATCAACCATTGCTGTCATTATTTTATCAGTAATACTGGCTAATACTGATTACTAAAGTAAAAATTTTATAGAAAATTAAAAATTTAACTTTTTTTAAATTAAAATGTTTAATGTTTTTCAGAGAAATATTCCAGGACAACAAAAGACAGAGGATAAAAATGTCCTCAAAAAAGAAACCGGATATAAGCCTCTTCCAAAGAGAGTGATCAAGTTATGGAAATATCCTCCCAAAAAACTGGATCATGATTTATTTGAAGAAAACGGCCAGGAGAAAGTGGATGAAGATATAATGAGCCTTGGTCTCGTTAAAGATGTTAAAAGGACTTCTAAAGTAACACCTAAAGTTGATAAATCAGGGAAAAATAAAGACAGTAGCTCTATGAAAATAAGGAACTCAAGTAAAGGTGAAAGAAAAAATTCAAGTGAAAAAGTCTCTACAAATTCAAGACAGGATATTTCTGCAGAGTGGCTTGAGAAGGATGATACTGACATTGTTACAAATGAAAGAATGGAAGTAGATGATTCAGAATCAAAGCCGACAAATGATGCAGATGATACTAAATTTCTTGAGTCTCTGAATTACTGTCCCATCTGCCAAGCTCCACTGGACGGAGGGTGAGTTCACCTAGTTGGTTTTTAGGGACCGTTATGAATTTATGACTGGGGGGGGGTGGGAGTTTTGCCCGAGGGGGTACTAACTTATCACACGTATGTCAAGGGGGCGCTCTAAGTTTTGACAACATGTCCAAGGGGTGGTAAGAAATTTTAACAGAGCAAAAGTGTCATAAAACGCGCATACAGTCAGTTTATCCTCGCATTTTTACATGCAAAAAGTTCGCGAATCTGTACGCATGACTGTCCAAGGGCATGTATAACAGTATAGTCCTTGCCCTGGGGGTCATTTGTGTGACCGAGAGAGGGAGAGCGTTTGACTTCATATTCTGTTACTATAGGGTCTTGCCTTTAAAAAAAATCAGGGTAGACATCTGGCAGCATGGCAGGTTAGGAGAAATCCAAGATGGCGGCCAATATGGCTGCCGTGACAAGAAAAATGGGTTAAATTGCTCACGGTAACACTACAGAGGCGTGCAATACATCAAAATAGGGGTTTTCTGGGATGCTGAATCCAAATATGTACAAATAAAAACTTTTACTACTTTTTCTGTTGAGATATTCAAGATGGCTGCCAAATCAAGCCAAAACGGCTGCCGTGAAAGCAAAAACACTATTTTACGGAACAACAACCACTGCACAGGCATATGGTACATCAAAATAGGGGTTTTCAAGGTTGCTGAGTTCAATAATGCACAAATAAAACCTCCAGCTCCCTTTAATTTGAGAAATCCAAGATGGCCACTGATATGGCGGCCAAAAAGTCCTAGAAAAACACCTAAGTTGCCCCCAACAAACACTAAACAGGTGTGTGATACATTAAGATAGGGGTTTTCAAGTTTGCTGTGTTCAATAATGCACAAATAAAACCTCTAGCTCTTTTCTAATTTGAGAAATCCAAGATGGCCACTGATGTGGTGGCCAAAAAGTCCTAGAAAAACACCTAAGTTGCCCAATAACACTAACAATGTGTGATATTAGAATAAGTGTATTTGGGATCACTCAGTTCAACTTTGTGCATGAAACCTCTTAAACTTTTCCATTTTGAGACTTTCAAGGTGGCTGCCATTTGAACCCCTGAAAAAGAAACATATTTTGCTCACAATAAACATTTAGAGGGCTTGTGATACAGCAAAACTGGCATTTTCTGGCATGCTGAATACAATCGCACGCGTGAAACTTCTTGCTCTTTCCATTTTTAGAATTCAAGATTGCTGCGGCTTCAATGAAGCTTTGGAAAACACACCTTTATGATAAAGGCTTTAAATTATTGTTGCTGAGCAAAAAGTTTTCAAAAATGTAGCAAATCAAAATCCGGGTATCCAAGTCCAGTTGTGAAGAGGAATATTCTTACCAGAAACAATGCAGCTGTGAATACATGAATCCGTCTTTGAAAGAGTGTCACTGACTTCACATAACTCTTTATAGATCATGTTGACCTTGGGACTATAATAGTGTTTGAGAGAGATCCAAGATGGTGCAACATTCCTGCCATGAACGGAATATGCCATATGGATGAATTGGTCACATGGAACTAGAGGTGTGTTATACATCAAAATAACGCTTATTTTGACCTTTTGGAAGCCAATCAAAGGGGGATGTTGTCCCACATGTAAAGTCTTAAATGATGCTTCATAATTAATAAAAAGAAAAACCAGTGTTAAACATTGAATGGGTTTTTGTAATACAGTGATTAAAGCCAAAAAGCAATAAATTCAAGTTTGAAATGTTCTATAATATTTTTTGCTGAGTCCAGCCAAGCTATTTTAGCTCTAAGACTCTTCGACAAGGAATCACAGGATTTTTGTGAACATTGTGATTCAAATTTGACACTATACAAAGTATCCACAGACCTTTTGATTAGTGGAACATCTTAATTAGGATAGTCTTGATTAGGAAATTCATTACCAAATGTCCCTTCAGATTTTTGGTGTTAATGGCACTTGCTACATGCCCAAAGAATATGTAGAACTTTGCATTATCTTCAATACACAGTGTATTAATATGAAAAAAAAAATTTAACCGTGGATGTGGGTTAAATGCAACGTAATGTGGATCATGTTCCTTTATGATCAGAAACTATTGGGCTGGGCCCAATTTAACCAGAGAAGTCAAAGCGTTATCAGAATGTGGAACTTTTTCTATAAGTGACAATCTGATACCAAGTTATTATTTTTGTAGGGGAAATAATAATTGCAGGAGTGGACACTCAGTAGCCCCTGTTATTGGAATAGATCTCACAGTGAGGATCTGGTGAGGAATATTGCCACAGGAACCATGCAATTTCTTGTATGCCAGGGAAAAAACTGCATGGAGTGCATCACTGAGACTCTTATGTATTCATTGTGGGATTTTGAAGTTGGAATAGTGCCTCACGTCGATCAACTTTGTGAATAGTTACGTCGAGGTATCTTGGTCATTCACATAGTTTTTGTACTATGAATTCAAAATGTGAAAGTGTGAACAAAATAAAAACAATTTGTCTTGTTCTTTCTCTCTTAATAGGTGTGTGTTCAACTATAGTCCCCCCCCCCCATAAACTAAGCCCTAAATGATGCAGGTGATATTTTGCCTGTCATTGAAAATGATGTTGCCCTATCTCAGACGAGTCTTTTTTTAAAAACTTTACTGAGACACCTCTGAACAGGTATCTGCACTGGTTCTATTTAGTTGCAGCCATCTGACAATGGAAAATATGAAGAATTTTCATGGATGCAGCAACCCTAAAATCTGCCGTATTGATGCATTTCACCCTAAATGGTGTGTATTGTGAGAAACTTATGTATTTTTTCAGACCTTCATAGCAGCAATATCATAAGCTAATTTGAATTATTAAAAATAAAACAAGAATCTATGGACTCTATGACATAGCTTAGAATTATTTTTTTAATTTATAATGTGTAATTACTTTTCCAAAAGGCACTTTGTGAACTAACATTTTTTTTTGTGATTACAATCATCTGAGTTATACTAACAGTAAATTAAATTTATTTATGGACATTTCAATTGATTTGAGTCCGACAGAACAGCTTAGCCCCAATTACACCAATTGGACATAAGAACTTTCAATTGATACAATGTAATTGGGTTGTGGGTCTTCGTCACAAAAGTGTTAAGAAAAATATATATAGAAGAATGTACCAACCTAAAACTACTTTTTTCTGGCAGGAGATGACGAGAGGTCAGGATGGAAATAGATTTATTTGCAATTTTTTGGAAAAAAACAAAATATCACTGGCCAAAAGAAATTTCAATTGATACAATGTAATTGGGTTCTGGGTTTTTTCGCAAAAATGTTCAAGAAACTTTTAGCATCTGTTTGAGGAGGACAATGTAAAAAAAGTAAAAAATAAATGTAGAATCATGTATCAACCCAAAACTACTTTTTGCCTTGTGGTATATAATAAGAGTATGGAAATAAGTTTATTTGCATTTTTTTGGAGAGAGAAAAACAAAAATACAAAAGAGCATCTGTTTCAGCAGGCAACCAAAACATTGAAAGTTTGAGATGTCTCAAACTTTCAAAGTTTCAGCTTCATACAGAAATTCTACTAGTTTAGAATTATCCATATGAAAAAGCATTGTTATTTATTTGCAATTTTTTGGAAAAAACTAAATATCACCCACCCAAAGAAATTTCAATTGATACAATGTAATTGGGTTCTGGGTTTTTGTCACAAAAATGTTCAAGAAACTTTTAGCATCTGTTTGAGGAGGACAATGTAAAATTTAAAAAATATATGTAGAATCATGTATCAACCCAAAACTACTTTTTGCCTTGTGGTATATAATAAGAGTATGGAAATAAAGTTATTTGTATTTTTTTTGGAGAGAGAAAAACAAAAATACAATAGAGCATCTGTTTCAGCAGGCAACCAGTTTGAGATGTCTGCAAGAGTTTTTCCAAGTTTCAGCTTCATACAGAAATTCTACTAGTTTAGAATTATCCATATGAAAAAGCATTGTCTAAAAAGCAATTTCCAGTTCTCCAGCTAGAAAAATCACAGTTGATACAGTGTTATTTGGCCGGAATCCATGTTTTTTCATTTTGGGCTCAACTCCCTTATGTTCTCTTACCTGATTAGAAAGACAGAGCGAGATACCTCGCTATGTCAAAAATGCAAGAATTATCATGCATGCTTATTTGAACTCTGGAGCCTGGAAAAACCTTATTTTGCTGTATTCTTATTACCCTTATTAGGTGTTGTTTGGGGCGACAAACTTGTTTTTCTAGGACTTTGTGGCTGCCATATCAGTGGTCATCTTGGATTTCTCCAAATCGAAGGGAGCAAGAGGTTTTATTTGTGCATTATTAAACTCAGCAACCTTGAAAACCCCTAACTTAATGTATCACACACACGTTTAGTGTTTGTTGGGGGCAACTTAGGTGTTTTTCTGGGACATTTTGACCACAATATTAGTGACCATCTTGGATTTCTCAAATCAGAAGGGAGCTAGAGGTTTTATTTGTGCATTATTGAACTCAGCAATCTTGAAAACCCCTATTTTGATGTACCATATGCCTGTGCAGTGGTTGTTGTTCTGTAAAATAGGTGTTTTTCCATTCACGGCAGCCATTTTTGCCTGATTTGGCAGCCATCTTGAATATCTCAACAGAAAAAGTAGTAAGAGGTTTTATCTGTACATATTTGGATTCAGCATCCCAGAAAACCCCTACTTTGATGTATTACACGCCTCCGTGAGCAATTTAACCCATTTTTCTTGTCACGGCGGCCATATTGGCCGCCATCTTGGATTTCTCCTAACCTGCCATGCCACCAGATGTCTACCCTGATTTTTTTTGAAGGCCAGACCATATAGTAACAGAATATGAAGTCAAACGCTCTCCCTCTCTCGGTCACACAAATGACCCCCAGGGCATGGACTAGTATATATATGTGTGAATTTCTATGTATGTCGAGGGGGGGTTCTAAAAATACGCATGAAGCCTAAGGTACTAAAAATCCAGCAAAACTCCCACCCCCCCAGTCATAAATTCTGAACGGTCCCGTAATTCTATGGCAGTATATTTGGCAGTGTAACTAGCAGTTTAACTTAAGAAACATAAGTAGGCCCTGCTGCTGAGATTCTGAGAATATAAATGAAAATTCAATTCCTATCTGTAATATTCCTTATTAAACTCCGTGTCAAAGGCCTCAGTGAAACTTGGCTCAAGTAATTATATTATTATGATTTTGATAAATATGTGCATTTCTGCAAGTACGTGAGAGGCAGGATAGGAGGACTAGAGATGATATGTTAGTGTTTAACATTTCTATACTTTTCTTAATGGACACATATTTGTTTCCAGGATGTCCCAGTTGGACCAGGACAGTCATATCGCAGCTTGTCTTGCGATGTCCAATGATGATGTCTTGTGGTGAAATCAAGATGGTAAATCATTCACAATTTAACTGCTTTGTTTGAGTATCCTATAGATGTGTAATTTAATCATTTTGAAAATTGACTATTTCTTTAAAAGAAGTTGACAAATGGACTTTTCTTGATTTTTGTTTTATCCCGTGTATGTTTGTAGCCCTGAAGGATTAAGTGGTCCTTTTCTGTTATACTACGAAGAATGTAATAAATAGGCCTATAACCGATAACATAAGTGGAGGGGTTTTTAATCTTATTTTCAAGCTTCAAATATCACAGTCTTTCTTCGACTCTTTCAGCATTTTTAGCATCCTGTGAGGATGATGTAGGATTACAAATGTAAGTTTTGTGTCTGTCTTCTGTGTCTGTCTTCTGTGTCAAGATTATCTTCTGTGTCTTCTTTCTGTGTCTATCTTCTGTGTCTTATCTTCTGTGTCTTATCTTCTGTGTCTGTCTTCTCTTCTGTGTCTATCTTCTGTGTCCGTCTCTGTGTTTGTTTTCAGTGCCTATCTTCTGTGTCTATCTACTGAGTCTTATCTTCTGTGTCTGTCTTCTATCTTCTGTGTCTTATCTTCTGTGTCTGTCTCCTGTGTCTGACTCCTGTGTCTGTCTCCTGTGTATATCTTCCTGTGTATATTTTCTGTGTCCATCTTCTGTGTCTATCTTCTGTGCCTATCTTCTGTGTCTGTCTTCTGTGCCTTATCTTCTGTGTCTTAACTTCTGTGTCTTAACTTCTGTGTCTATCTCCTGTGTCTTATCTTCTGTGTCTGTCTTCTGTGTCTGTTTTCTGCGCCCGTCTTCTGTGCCAATCTTCTGTGTCTGTTGTCTTCTGTGTCTGTCTTCTGTGTGTGTTTTCTGCGTCTGTCTTCTGTGCCTATCTTCTGTGTCCGTCTTCTGTGTCTGTCTTTTGTGTCTATCTTCTGTGTTTTTTTTCTGTGTCTGTCTTCTGTGTCTATCTGTGTCTGTCTTCGGTGTCTGTCTTCTGAGTCTGTCTTCTGTTTCTTATCTTCTGTGTATATCTTCTGTGTCTTATCTTCTGTGTCTTATCTTCTGTGTATATCTTCTGTGTCTTATCTCCTGTGTCTTATCTTCTGTGTCTGTCTTCTGTGTCTATCTTCTGTGTCTGTCTTTTGTGTCTGTTTTCTGTGTCTTGTCGTCTGTGTCTGTTGTCGTCTGTGTCTGTCTTCTGTGTGGGTTTTCTGCGTCCGTCTTCTGTGCCTATCTTCTGTGCCTATCTTCTGTGAATGTCTTCTGTGTCTTATCTTCTGTGTCTGTCCTTCTGTGTCTGTCTTTCTGTGTCTGTCTTCTGTGTCTGTTTTCTGTGTCTGTTGTCGTCTGTGTCTGTCTTCTGTGTGGGTTTTCTGTGTCCGTCTTCTGTGCCTATCTTCTGTGTCTGTCTTCTGTGTCTGTCTTCTGTGTCTGTCTTCTGTGTCTATCTTCTGTGTCTGTCTTCTGTCTATCTTCTGTGTGAGACTGTGTCTGTCTTTTGTGTCTATCTTCTGTGTCTATCTTCTGTGTCTGTCTTCTGTCTGTCTTCTGTGAGTGTCTTCTGTGTCTATCTTCTCTGTCTGTCTTCTGTGTCTATCTTCAGTGTCTATCTTCTGTGTCTATCCTCTGTGTCTGTCTTCTGTGTCTATATTCTGTGTCTGTCTTCTGTGAATGTCTTCTGTGTCTATCTTCTGTGTCTATCTGTGTCTGTCTTCTGTGTCTGTCTTCTGTGTCTATCTTCTGTGTCTGTCTTCTGTGTCTATCTTCAGTGTCTCTCTTCTTTGTCTGTCTTCTGTGTCTATCTGCTATATCTGTCTTCTGTGTCTATCTGCTATATCTGTGATCTGTGTCTACATTCTGTTCTATCTGCTGTTTCTGACTTCTTTGCCTATCTTATGTGTCTATCTGCTATATCCATCATCTGTGTCTGTCTCCTGTGTATGTATCCTGTGTCTGTATCCTGTCTAGCTGTGTCTGTCTTCTGTGTCTATCTTCCTTTGTCTATGTTCTTGTGCAGGCCTGTCTGCTTGCTCACCCATTGTTAATTTGTTAGTATGGGGCAGCACTGTTAAGACTCAAGAAGGCTTGTTTAGGCCTAACCAGTAAGATGACCAGCTGTGTATTGTACACGGATCACTTGGCATTACTTACTGGTAATCTCACAAGAGGGCGTTTTATGATAGTTCCAGGTTGTGCTGCCCTCTTGTGGTAAAAATAACTTGGCCATGGCCACAATGCAGCTCTTCTTCTGTTGCCCAGAAATAATTAATTGTGTGATATTGATAGCTCTTATCCTGTTAAAATATTTTTGCTTTAATTGGATTTAATTGATCCTACTTGTAATATGCAGACACCAATTAGAGGAACAAAAGAAATAGCATGACCATATAACCTTGCTGCTTTTTAAAAGCATTTATTATTAATGAAGAGTATGAAATATGATTTGCTTTTTAACATTTCACCAAGGTCATTATATGCTGACATAACTGATTATTATCAATCTGCATTTAAAATTTTAATGAGAAACTCTTTGCTTTTCTGAATGATTTGTCAATATGGAAAAGGAATAAATTGTGAAACAAGTCAATTTGATAAATTTCTAAAGAAAGGAAAAAGAGAAATCATACAAAGTAAAAAGAAACGCATATCTTCTCAGCTCTTCTGAAAACCTACTTTCCCTTGAGAAAAATATAAATGAAATTTACTTTAAATTTCAGGCCAGGGGCGTATCTACAAATGGCCTGAGGGGGGGGGGGCAATATATGGGGTGAATACGGGGCGCTCCGCAGCTTTTCTTATCTCTTCCATGTTAATTTTTGGCCGGGGGGGGGCCATGGGCCAATGGCCCCATCTAAACACGTCACTGTTTCAGGCCTATCAATTATACCAGTAAGGGGGAGACCATTTAATATCCAGGGGGAGGGGGCTTGGAATTTTTAAAAAATAATTTCTTGCTCACTTTTGGTGAAACAAATTAAATTCTTTTTGGGCAGTCTTGAAATAAATAATTTCTGTCAGGGTTTTTTCCTAATAAGGCATTGCTTGATTTAGGAATGAATATTTGATGACTCCTTCGCTTGAAATAAATAAATACTGCCACCGTAATTGTGAAATAAATTATTTCCCTCATACGGAAACTCCAGGCCCAACCCCCCTGAAAATTAAATGGTCGCCCCCTAAACTTTTTTTTTCTAAATATTGAAAAAGGGTCTATAAGCCATATCAGGGTGACATTGCACCGAATGAACCTATCCTCATTGACCTGTTTAGGGAGAATATATTTGGGTAGGGCGAATGGGTCGTTTGGGGTTAAATCACATTAACGGAAGACACGTAACTGTTTCTTTTAAAGCGGAATGACCTTGCGAGATGTTTCATTTAAGAAAGTGCCCCGTAAGTGCCCTCAGATGTCGTTGTCATGTTGGCATAGCAACGGGGTGGAAATGAGGCTGCCGAAGGTCTATGGCCCTCCAAGAGGTAGCCAGGGGCCGATCCAGAAAATGCCAGACAGCTAGGGGGTTTACAAATGATAATGTACTAAAAATATCGATATTTTAAATTTCTTTTTTTAAATTAAAATAAACAGGCCCAAGGGAGGGAGCATGGCTGGAAAAAGTAAGGAATTCGGGCATGTCATTGCTGGGAAATTTCGAAATCCCTCTAGAAATTTTCGAAGAAAATTTTCAATTTTGACTTGGAAGTAGTCGCTCGATTAGCGACCATTCGTAGGAAATTTTGTCAGATTTCATAAAATTGCCTGGAAATTCACATTTTTACTAACCCTGGGAGGGGAGGTTTGAACCCCCAAACCCCCCCCCCCCCCACCTCTTGATCCGCTGCTGGTAGCAGGGTACAGGGTAGAATCCTGGGGTTACCGGTGGTTGTTGTTGTATACACTATCAATTGAGGTTGATTGAACAGTGTTGAAGAAGGGTAAAGGTCGTTAAAGGGGCGAAAGACCTTGCCCTATTAACAATGGAAAGGGCGCAGGCCCCGAAAGGGTAGATGCACTGCTCTCGATTTATGGTCTTGCTCTTTTATGGCCTTGGCACCAATAGCTTCTCAATAGGATTGCCAACAGCCAGCCAGACGCGACAGGAATTCAATTTCTGGTGCCAGTGCCCGGACAGTGTGGTCCTGAGAGTTGACTTCGGTGCAGACACATTCTGTGAAGTGACTGAAGTGTTATCGAACCTTGGGATTTTTATCAAGGGCCTTGCAAAGCACCCCAGGATGGATGGTGATTGAGGCTTTATGTCCTATATTTATGCATTTGGGGTAGAGTAATTTGGACAAGAGGACACAGCAATGAGGTGAGGAATGATTGAAACTGCTGTCCAACATAAGCTCAATTCCAGCTCTGGCTAGATCACTTGGGGCCAGGTCACATAGGCCAACGCTGCACAGCAGTTTGTCACCCTGCGCCTCATTGCCGTGCCCCCCTCTTGTCCTAATTAGTCTGCCAAGTGCATAAATACAGGACGTAAGTACAATCATCCATCCATCTCAATTAAGAGTTGTGGCTCAAAGCAGGAGCATGGACTTAAGGTGTCCGACATCCCTCATATGGTTTACTGTTGCCCTGTATCAGGTGTTTTCTTGGTCCTTGGCACATGATGGAACATATTGCATTGAAATGGGTCGCCAAGACTGGGAATTGAACCCGGGTCTCTGACCTTCCGAGGTTGTCAGCGCAGGGCAGCCCACTACCACTGAGCTGGGTCCCAAGCTCTTTAACAAGGGCCGTCAATTTCCTCAGATTATAGTGATTTGCACAGATCATAGTGATTCGCACAGATCATAGCGACTTGCGCAGATCATTTAAAACAATGCTGAATGTTTTGTAAGCCGACTTAAGTGGTTAAGTCCAAAACCACATGGCCTCTGGTCGCGAAATTTCAGAGGTTACACCAGCCAAGCTATGCACCATTGATGAGCGAAATAGATATTTCAATTGAACTATTACTAAACTGCTTATTTACTGCCAGCTCAAACTGACTGCCTGCATCACAGATGCCAGCAGGTTGCATAGTCAGTCGCATCAGGACAGGCATTAAACCTTCATAGGCTGTTTTTGAGCTAAGTTCGCCCACGCAATGGAGGCTTTACTCCCTGTCACTGTTCGAATATTAAACACTCTACATCTACCAGTGTTGGAGGTCTCGAAGCCAACCTTGTCCTCGAGGCCATATTCTGATGGCCTTGGTCTTGGATGTCCAAGCTTTGGCTTTGGCTCAGTCTAGAGTGTCTTTGGGCCAGTGTTGGACAGTTAGAGGCCTTGAGACCGGCCTCGTACTCGTGACCGGCCACATTTCGATTACCTCCAGTCTCGGAGACTCCTGCCCCGGTCTGGGACGTCCAGGCCTCGACCAGACGACTACAACACTCATCATCATCAACTCGGAACAAAAAACAAGCGGTTTTCTTTATACTCTGCCAACTTTATTGAGTCTAATTTATGATCATCAGATAAGAAACAATGAGTAAACGTGGTGGAGGCATAGGTGCTCGATCGGAGCCCTCGCAAGCTAATTAACAATAACAATAATAATGTACAGTCCCCAAGCGCACAGCAGGGTCCCTCTCTAACAAATATATAGATAACCACGAGAGTCAGGACCCTTGATGCATTTATACACTTACAGTTCACAGATTTATCTAAGACGCCAATTTTCGTACCGTGAAAGTACACCAGTGTATCTTGTACATGTATCTTGTACGTTCACATGTAATTCATATATTTTACATAGTAACAAGCATCCTAGCATCATCATCATCATCATCAAACGAGTATACTACACTCACGAAGAACTTTTATAATAACAAGACCCAGATTTGAAATGATTCGAAACATCAAATTGTATGATACATCACACATCATATATTATTACATATTCCAAGTTGAAACGTATTCAAAATCTTTTGCACAGATTCAAAATCTCGAATCGTATTCAAGAATCAATCTCGAATCGCATTCAATTTTTGACGAATATCTATAATATCGCATCGTTTACTAAACTTTGAATCTAGCACAGATTTTGAATTTTTCCAATTCTTGAATCGTATTCAATGTATCGAATCGTATTCAAATCTGAATCGTATTCAGTTGAATGAATGACAATCTTATGCAATGAAACAACACGTGCACCTGAGCTTTCCACATACAGTAACTTTCTTTTTTTTTTCAATTATTTCATTTTTATACAAACCATACGTATGATATATGCACAGAAGGAGCAGCGACTATGAGTTGACCATTCAATTGACAACTATGAATTATATGAATTATATGAATTGACGATAGTGGGGGAACAATTCAAATTGAATCCGTAAATTGAATCCGTAAATTGAAAACTAGTATATTATTTCATCCCTGAATGATATATATATATACGACCTACATATATATATATATGGATACTCAAGGTCTCTGGTTCACAGCTCGAATTAGAAGCTTGAACAAGAAGACTTCAAAATTGTATGTGCCGTTCCGCAGAACTAAACCTAATGGTAAACTAAAAAAAAAGATTTGACATGGAGGCGATCAAGATTTCTATATCTGCAGCATATAAGGTACCCAACAATATGCAGTTTAAGGTAGATTCATCTTGATATTATAATATTGAGCTAATATGTTGTAAAATGTTTGCGTAATTTGACCAAAAACACAGACAAGGCATTATATATCATTCGATACAGGATAGATTCATTATTATACGTACACAAACCACTGATACAGCAACATATACACCTCATGCAGCAATTATTGAATATTTTCTAAATTGACTTCGCATATTTATATAAATACAAAAACAACTTCACAAAACGTCATAGCTGAACACACTAACTTTTGAAAAATAGAACTTTTTCAAAAACAAAATATGCTGAGTAGGAAAGGAATTCATTCACCGATAACACATTACACGATAGCCACCGATAAAACTACTAAAGTCGTAATATGACGTCCGTTACGCCTCTCACGACGCCAATTACGCCCCTCACGACATCAATTACACCCCTCACGACGTCAATTACACCCCTCATGACGTCAATTACGCAACTTATGACGCCCGTAATGTAACGTTTTCCTCTCTCCCATGAAAGTAACTCAAAACTAGGTAGATATGAGCCCATAGCAGGTATCATTTCCGAATACACTACATCTTATAGTCCAACAATGTACATCTGCAGTTCAAACTTGTCTACAAGTGTCTACATTCGACTATCACTTAATGGTACACAAGAATCACACAATTACACTGTTCAATCACACCAATTTGTTTCCTAAGTCACACATATTCAGTCACACAATCACACAATTTCATTCGTACAGTATTCATTCAGTGACATTCACCATCCGAAGTATCGAATCTGAATTCCTAAGTTTCGATTCAATTTCAAATCTGATCCTCAAGTGTCTGATAATCGGAAAAAAATTTATAACCGGACAAAAACAGATCATTAATCCAGAACCACGAAACACCCACTTTCAGGAATATCTGAATATATTGATGTTTATATTTTGCCGTTCCATATTTTTCTATATTTTTCATAAAATTGCAACGAAAGTTTTCATGCAATAAAAGATTTTGAATCTGAATCTGTCAATCCACATTCATGAATCCGATATGAGATCTAGATTTTGATTTGAGAATACTTATCTGACAATTCAGACAATACCAATTTTCATGAATCGGTCCAGAACATAAGATTTGGGAATAAGATTCGATACCCCGGTGAATATTTTTTCACACATTTCACAGACTCGTCACAAGCACACATCTTTCGCTCCAATGACACGTTTAGAGAAATCACAAAATCAAATATGGCCCTAGAGAATGAAAGTATTTCAACATATATAACAGCTAGACATCACTCATATACACTTTTTCCTATATCATAAGGACATTCCTGCCTTGCAACAATCATGCCGTAGACATTCACGCCCCGCGACATTCGCACCTTAAGACATTCACGCCTCACACTGCCCGGCATTAAGCTATACCCGTACTCTCCCTGTACACAGTCTATGAACAAAACATTTCGAAAACACGGAAAATATTGCGCACAATGGCATAATGAATTGTCAGATATTGTCAACTGAATATTTACTGTGATATAAATTAGATTTCCGAACATCTGACAGAACGTCAATTCAGACAGATTTTTCAGGATTTCCTTTAAAACACAGTGAAACAATTATTCCCAATCTGTCCATCTTCATATAACTATGTATATATTTATACCGAAATAAACGGCAAGCGTTTCAAGCTGAATTCTTCTTTTACCCTAGCACACAGCCTCTTGCAACTATCTCCAGAAATTTTTGATCCTATAAGCTTGTACTTAACAACTTTTCACCTGTTCAATAACTAAACTTTTGAAATAAAATTAGAATAAAATTAGGACAGAATTGAAATGAAATTCATAATCCAAAACATAATAATATCATAATACTTGTGCACAGCAGCTTCTTATTAAGTTATACGGATGCTATTTACAAAGAAAAAAGGTAAATAAACCAAGAAATAGGCGGAGTATTGGAAATATTTTTACAGGTATAACCATATATCACAACAGAACTCATGCGTACTTCAATTAAACAAATGAAACAGACACATAAATGGATGAAAATAAAAGTAAAGAAATTGAAAATTCATATTTGGATTCAAAATAATTGCACATATGAATTAAGGCTGAACTGTGAACCAAGCCAGTAACAAGTGATGTTCGCATATTTTACAAGCTATTTACAGAAATGTATTATTATCACTGCAGCTCAGAGACGCACACTTATTGTATCTATAATGTATCTATTAGTTCGACTTTTGTTTCATTGTCATTATCAGCTTTGTAATTTTTTTACGACATCTCCTTAATTAAAAATTCTCCAAAAATCTTATCAAGTAACTAAATGTCAAGGTTACTATGGCAACAAAAAGAAGCTCTTTGTAATGTATTTACATCATCACAGGCAAAGAATTAAGCACATGATATGGTCAGAGAAACCAAAATATTTTCTAAATTTTTTTTTACAATTTCATTAAATTTCTACGAAAAATTCTGTTTCAATGACACCAATTTTAGCCAGAATCGCGTTTTGGGGAAGTTAATTTCTTTAATTAATTTAGCGTTACTGTTTAAGCTTAAAACGTTTGGTCATTAGATGTTAAACCTGTCTTTGAACTTTTGTACATGAAACTCAACCATGCCTTAATACACACGCTCACGAATAATGAACACACAAAATCAAAAATAAGCGGACATGTAGCTGCCATGATATGAGAGGAAAACGAAAATGTGCAGTCTCGGCGACCTCAGTTTGGTTTGTTGCCAAGGCAACTGTCACAGTTACCTTGGCAACGACCCTAGCAACATGGGATATAGGTCTCATATTGCTCACAAATCATATTTTTTATACAGTCCATTGTTTTACGACAGTATTAAGACAATTTAAGATGGTTTTACGTGGTATTTTACAAGTTATTTCAAATTCATAAGTTCATAACACAATTCCCAAGTGAAATTCTAACTCAAAACTTAAAAAGATCGCTTGAGTGAACGTTTTACACAAAATCCAGCATTGATTAATTAAGGTACACAAGTGAATGACAATTATTTGATAAATAAGCGAAATAATGACTTATTAAATGACATGTTCAATTCAATAATTATTAATTTATATACTAAGGTAATCAAAGTTGACAAAATTAACACTTTTCGCGTGAAATCCCAACATTTTCAAACACATTTAACATATCTCAAACACATTTTGAACATATTTTAAATACATTTCAACACTTTTAGTATGAACTAAGACATAACGAAACACAATAACACAAATAGGACGAAGCAACATACATAGGCAGATATTAAATACATTTCATCATAATGAACAGCAATGAATTGTAACATTTTATAATTGTAATAATGATCATACAACGTAGCATACAATCACAAAGATCATATATTAATCAGTAATACAAGTAGGAACTTATAAAAGATTAAATGAACGAGTAAACAGGAATTTTTGACCCCAGTGTTTAACACTGCTCGGGTTCAGTCTCGGCGAGTCTTAGACTCTCATATGACATGAAACGATGATGGTTTTGACTATTTGTTATGTTACAGCTCTCTGCACTGAACAAGTACTCAAGTACACTCATGATATTCACTGACATAGTACTATGGATGGAATACACTGATGAAGTACACTCATGAAGTACACCCCATGAAGTACTCATAAAGTACACTCATGAAGTACACTCATAAAGTACTCCCCATGGAGTACACCCCATGAAGTATGCTCATGAAGTACACTCCATAAAGTACACTCGTGAAGTACACCCCATGAAGTACACTCATGAAGTGCTCATTAAGTACATCAATGAATACTTTCAAAGTACACTCACAAAGTACATCCACAAAGTTCTCATAAAGTACACACAAAGTACACCCATGAATACTTGCCAGAGGTACACTCCAGAAGTATGTCAATGAAATGCTCACAAAGTACACTTAAAGTACACTCCAGTACAATCAAAGTACACTGCTTGGTTGGGTTCGAAGCAGTTAGTCTTGCGAATATTCACCAATTATATATACTTATATATATGTACGTATACAAGCAGCTAACTATTCTATCAACACCGGTTGTTAAGGACATTTTAATCAATAGGCAATTGCAATCAGCAAGTCATACCGCCCAACTGCAACTTGATTTTTATCGAACACAGGTCTTTCAATGATATATATTTTCAACATTCATCGTTACGGTTATTTTCACGATGCATTTGTTGTTGTTTTTTATTAGCCAGCCATATCGCACTTTGTTGGCTTTTGCATATATTAAGACATAACACTTTCATAGCTAACTCTTCACAAAATTTTTCCTTAAGAAGTTGCCCAGAAAATACATTATGGAATTTTTCGAGCTCTCCTGTGGAGATGTTTTCCTAACATTTCTCAGAAAATTAACTTTTACAATTCTCTGAGAAATTTCTGTTAGGCCTTTTTCTGTGAGGAATTTTCTATGCAGCATTTTCACTTCAAAACGCAATTGCGAAGACTTAATGGTGACTCCAGATATCACTGTTGTCCCCTGAGATTGCCATTAATTCTGACTATCATCACCAGAATTAATGGCAAATTTCTCAAGTTACTAAAAAGTTACTAAAAAGCCTTCACAATTATATGTATCGTTATTCGTTGAGCAGGATAGAGACTTTGACACTCTTCGCCTCGATCAGAATTAACTTGATCGAAAACCACCTTGTTTCCATCGTACATTCCTATCTTTCTGAAACATCTTTATGTCACCAGGATTATAAGGAGTTCGTAGACCTCCTCAATTCTCTAACTACATCACATAATACATGTCACTCGGTCTTTAGTTCTACAATACATGTACTGATTTAAGACTGGTTTATCTACACACAGACGTAACCTTGTTACATTGTAACCTTGTTACATTGTAACATTTGTTACACCATCGTATTGGATTGTATTGCTTTCAAATTCATATCGTACAATCTTATAAGGACAGTTTTTCTCCTGTTTTCTCTCCATTTTTCACAATTCCTATTTGAGGTATCAACAACAAATATCTTTAACAGATTTCTGCAGGGCCAAGATTCGCTTCCCACCCCAAGACTATCCCATTCTGGACGTCCTTAATTTAAGAACGCAATGCAGAAATAAACAGTTTTGTCCCAACTCCTCTGGGTTTCAAGCGACAGAATAACCGGAAATCTACGACCCGGGTTTCGGAATAGAATTTCACGCAAACACTTCTCTGCATAGAATTTTATAGGAGACTTATATACATGAAGATTTGCCTGTAATCCTATAGATAACAGATATCCATGGGACTCAAACAGATTTCATTACAGAAATCTATATTTTCCTTTTATATCACAATTACCAAATTCCAAATGCAGATATTCTGTACAGAGATAATGTTATCATAGATACCTCTTCAATAGATAGGTGTGTTTGTGATTTTGGGAGATTTTAGGAGAATTGTATGGGAGACTTGCAACAGTTTCTGTAGAGGGAGCCACTTACATCTTGTGCAACAGATAAATTTTGAAGTTAACATTAAAATGAAACTTTCTGCAAAAACTTACATTAAATTTTCCTCAAAATTATTATAATGCTGAAAAGTGAAATTAAGACAACTTAAACTTACAAAGAAATTTTGCCAGAAATTTGAATCGACCTCTAATTTTGAGTGCAACTAAGTAACTGAATACATTTCTCAGAAAACATTAAAGTCCTATTAAACAATGAGTAACCACTTGTGATCTTTTTGATAATTGTACGAAGATGATAACTTTAATATATGAAGTTGCACAAGTGAAGGAGACCTCCCTGGTCTGTGTGTGGTCTCGCATACAAAACGCAAAAGCCGAGGATTTTAGAAATCGTTTCAGGACAATATTCGTCACAAGCAGTTACCTAAAAGCTTGATCTTTTTTAATTTCGTGAAAAGAACGAAGTTTATGGCCGCACATGTGGCCGTAATGGCATTATTGACTTGATCATTGTTGGTAAAACACATTATGAGTACAGAATGTGAAATCAAAAATCATTTTTCAACTGTTCCCATAGTCAACTGCGACATTGACCTTTTAAAAGTTGGAATTTCCAAACGGTATATATCTGTCTTTTGTTATATAGAAGATAAGTGCGCAGATATAATTCAGAAATCTTAATTTTTTAGCTAAAAATATGTTTGTTCGCAGATATAATTCAGAAATCTAATTTTTCTTTCGCGAAAAATAATTTTTTGAAATTATTACAATTTAAACTTATAATTCAAATTTAAAGAGACTTTTGCAACGATGTTTCACTGCAAATGACTCAATCCTGTCCAAAAACAACTTTCAACCCACAGCTTCATGTCCAATATGACGCTATATTGCCTTTGTTGCAGTCCAATAGTCGCCATATTGTCCCGGACTGTCCTTCCAATTGTACATTTTCGCACCTAATATTAATATTAGTTAGAACTCATCTTTTATCAATTCTTGGCTTTTTCATCGTAACAAAAAATAACAGTATACAAATAATAGCACCATATTCTAAAAACCAAGGAAGAAACAAAATAATTTGCTAAAGAATTATACACCCGTACAAAAAAAGATTACCAGCCGAGTTCAAGTTAAGCGATTAACCGTTAGCTCGGCCAGAAACAACAACAAAAAACACAAAGTTGAAACAGGGCCGAAAAAAATTGATTTTCTTCGGCAATCAAGAATTACATTCTCAACTGGTATTTGCTGCTTTGTTATTATATATATATGTATAGGACGGCGAATTATTTACACACTATATACACCAGCAGCGGAAAATGCTAGACATAATGCATGCACGTCACAGTAAAACGAGTCACAGTTATTCGTCACGTCACAAGTTGTGTCCATAAACATGTGGAGCTAAAGGTTGATGTTAACATTTTAACTGAAATGGATAAATTTCAAAATTTACAAAAATTCAATGACTGTAATTTGAAACTTGACTATGAATAACACTGTGAAACTGAACAGTAACTAAAAGGCCTCTCAGCAGTGCTTTCAGTTCCAGTTAATTTTTAATTTCATTAAATTTTAGTTTCAGTTAATTTTCTACCCAAAAATACACACAATATATATATTCATAATAGATATATATATATTCAAGACTATACAAACAGCACAAGGATTAATGCCCATGTATGATGTATATGATTGTGCCCCGTGAATCAAATGATCGTCATATCATCATATCAATGACATATCATCATCATCAGAGCTGTGGATTTTCTTTCCGGCTAAATATGGTTAAACGGTACATTCGCAAAAGCAACAGTCCTGCCATGAATATGGCGATGCTATGATTTACACTAGGAGGCGCTCTAAGTGTTTTCAACATTTAGCCTCCTTTTACACCAGGGGTCTCACATGGTCTCATGGAGTCTCTCGGAGTGGATTCAAATGTGAATCAAGAGATGAAAATGGTGAGTCGAATTCAGAATCCTAAAAACTTGATGGTGATTTCCTGCAACTCCTTGTAGAGACCGATTTGACGACACAACAAATAAGTCTGTTGCTGGTTGGTTGTAGACTCGCAAATGTTCATGCTGTTATTTTTCTTGTTGTGACTTTTGTTTTTGTGTAAAATTTCTTAGAAATTCTTCTGGTTTAATCGTTTTTAACGTTTCTCTTTATACACAGCTCTTGTGCCGCTGCACCGTTTACCTTCAAGACTTGCCGTTTGACGACCCGTTTTCCACCACCGTTTTCTTGTGGACATGCTCTTCCAGCGCTCGTAGGCGTGACAACTTCTTTGGGGTGACTCCGACTACCGGCGTCGTCGTGGCAACCGAACTCCCGTTGCTGCCGTTGCTCCCGTTTGTCGTCGGGCCGACGTGCGTGTCGTGAGAGTTGTTTCCTCCGCATTTCTTCAGATTAATGGGGTTTTCCATACTCCCGTTGCCGAGGGTAGCCTTGAGGGTCGGTAATTCCTTCCCTAACTTCTTGAACTCCTGCTTGAAGAGAGTATTCTCGACACGAAGATGCGTTCGACTGTCTTCTAACTCCGTCAGCTGCGTTCTCAGGGTCTCCACCTGGTTTTTATACTTGGACTTTACCTGGAAAGACAAAAGATAACCAACGCATCAGTACTGTTATCGAGTAAGACCTTAGAAATACATAGAACGGACATGAGGCTCTAGCAGATGAAGCAACCAAATCCACCATCTTGGAACTGCCTGGCAGCCTGGCATTTTGTAACCATGACGTCACCAATAATAGTGACTTCACTAGTAACAATGGCATCATGTGACGTCACAATCAGCCAAACACAACATCTTGTTGCTCCTGTTGTGATGTCACAATGACGTCATGTCTCAGGGCAGTTCCAATATGGCGGATTTGGTGACCTCATTTCGAGGTGGTGTCATACAGCCTCATGTCCGTTCTATGTATTTCTATGAGTAAGACATATTGCATCAGCAATGTAATACAGAGACATTTTGCAGAGTAATCACATTTGATACTCCCACAAACATCAAAATGTACCTTCACACTTCAAGTCACATTTTAAACTAATTTAACAAAAAATAAATAAATTATGATGTCTCTGCAGGATACTTTTAACAAGTGAACTAAACACTGATAGAGAGTTTGTTACGCAAAACAACTTCTTATACAAAACAACACAATGTATATTCATTTCAAAACAAACCCCAGTACTGGCGCTAGTAAACAGACCAGACAATGTTTAACATCACAGTAAGAGACCTATCAGGGTGTTTCAGCTTCATCAACAAAAATAATTTGTAAGCATCATCGCATACCAACGTCTTTTTGTTACACTCAGTTCACTAAAAGTCTAAGACCATCGCATACTTCAGACTAACACGAGTAAAACCACCCAGACCCAGTCCAGTAACACAACCAGTACTAATCTATCCAAGCAACGCACTAAGCCAAGAACTGCTTTAGGCAATCTCTATTTGGTCGCAGAATTCAGCAGAAGCTGGGGAGGCTCTCCGAGAGCCGAGGGCAAGCGAGAATGGCCCTTTGGCTCAATGTCCGTGATGGATATGCGAGGGCGGAGGCCGAGGAGAATACTAATGACCTTGAAACCATTACAAGATCAGGGGCACTGCGGTGAAGTGAGTGCGCTTGCTGGCAGGCTGGTGAGTAGGTGGTTAGGACCAGTCTAGTGAGACTAGGCAACCGTTGAATGTTATGACCTAAGTGTTAGCAGCACCAGCACTGCCGAGAGCAAGTTCTCCGCCTAGAGAGTTGGTCAGTTTCACATTGATGCAATGTGGCCATCTTGCAACAAGGCATTTGCAGTGCCAGAACGGGTATGATAGCTGCATCACTTCAATGTATATTGTGACAATGTCGGTGGATGAATGATTGGGCTTTACGTCCTGAATTTATGACCGATAAACTTAAATAGGACATGCAGATACCATAATGAGGCACAGCGCACTTGCACAACAAATGTCTAACAAGGGCTGCCTAGACTGGGAGTTGAACCCATCTCCTCGAGCTTAGCATTTGAACTAAACTGATAAAGTTTCCAACCATCAAGAGACAAACATATCAAACTTCAGCCAATCAATCGCCTGAGAAAACTTCCAAACGTTTTCAGCCATTGTTAGACATTATTCGAGGTCAAACGAGTGCGAAACAACATCTCACAAGAACCAACACCAGGTGGCATCTTGGAGAGGTACAAGAAGAACCACCAGGGGGACCTAGTCCGACCTGCCCAACAACCTAGGAGGCCTGTACAACCACCCTATAAATCATGAGCTGTTTGCGTCGGAGCAAACGCACTGTTTACACGTGATAAAACGAGATCAATCATCCGCGGACCTCCTACATGGTACGGCAATAAGCCATGTCGTTAAGACGTTCTTGCATGGACACAGACTCGAGGGAAAGTCAATACTCTTCTCACGACCTCTGAAGACCTCTACACCATTGTCTTAGGAAACATTTGAAGTGTATTGGGTTGGTGTGGGCCTTTTGGGAGTATACTGATACATGGTGGTTAGATAATAGGGCTTTATATCCTGTATTTCAGCACAGATTAGGCTTAACAACACAGGCTAACTAGAATGCGCAAATAAAATTTGCAAATCTAGGCGCTGATTGTTAACTTGACAATTTAAGCATGAGACGACCTCTGTCTGCCATTGTAGATGCTCCATTGTGAATGAACCATACAGCTGGTCAGAGATCCTATCATATAGCAATTTATAGCATGTATATATTGTATAGGTATATGAAATCGAATGGGTCACCAAAAGCTGTTTTCATCTTATTTTACATTTTGCTGCAGCCCGTTCTAATATGCTAACATGTTCCGCTTGAGTGCACACAGTCTAGACATTGCATAAATCTAGGACAGTGACCTGATATTTTGTGACCAGAAATAGTTATTTCTGCCAATTTACAGCAAAGAGGACAGCTATTTACAATCACAGTCCATAGATCTGTTACTGATCCATCATCAATAGCAATTACAGCATCCAAGCTAGAAGGGTTGATGTGTTTAGGAAGTTAGAAGGTAAACGCATGAAACCATTGTATTTCATGTTCACCACAAACAGGAAGTTGAAAAACACGCAGGAAATGGCAGGTTGTACAAGCATGATCTAGGCGCAGCAGCGCCTAGATAATGAGGAGAGGTACAATATGAATGAAACATCTGTTAAACATGTGGTGCTCGGACTTGGAATTGAATCTTGGACCCAGAGTATAGCCGCCAATTAAGCTACCACCGAGCAAGGCCGAAGGTTCACACACAGATGGCTGCACCTATTTACCTGTCTTTCGATCTATCAGCCAAGGCTTATATTATAAGGTCTCAATGACCTTTTTTGAATTCAGAATGTCATTTGGTGATCACGTGCCAATTTCATTTGGCTTCAATAAAAAGCAAACTTCATAAGCT
Organism: Platynereis dumerilii; assembly: GCA_026936325.1. NCBI lineage: Eukaryota > Metazoa > Annelida > Polychaeta > Phyllodocida > Nereididae > Platynereis > Platynereis dumerilii. Next base: position 20,655,707 of record JAPTHN010000013.1, read on the forward strand.
CACAGTTAAGTTTGCACATACAAGCCATTTTATTTTTTGATTGCGTGTCATCATACACAACATACTTATATACTGTAATAATTGTATGTATTTTTTCACATAGAAATTAAAGAATGGCATTTTGATCCCCTTTTTTATTCGCACGTGTCACAGAAACCGTTGATTAATAACGCACTGGGCTACATTCTCGGTCAGAAAGAATTTAATGGCTACATAATGAATCCTGCACAATAGAGTGTACCGGAGTAACCATTTTGAACCAAAAAAAAACGCTATCGGATAAAAAACTTAGACTGTTATTACAGACTGGAGGAGCCATGATAGAGTGGAAAATACATGAGGCCAAAAATAAGCTAAAAATTCTGAGCAGGCTTGCTAAATTAACTACTTGTCTCGGGTTCATTCGGTACAGAAAAATAGTCATGTCTGTTACATCTAGTTTTTTGCTTAGTTTCTATGTGTTTCCAGGCTGCTGCCTATATATGATGTATATGTATGTATATATTTGATATATTTTTGGTTTCGGTCTGTATGTCTTGTGTATGTAGCTATGTTACTATGTTCCATTTTTCATGGATATATAATATATTATTTAATAGGCTTGTGGTTATGGTATGTTTAGGTGCAAAGCACCACCGTGTGTGCTGATATAGGGGGGAGGGTTGATCTAGTGGTATCGTGCTGGGCTGCCAATCGCTGGGTCCAGGGTTCGAATCCAGCTCTTGCTGGGTCACCTGGGCCTATGTTGGACGGCTGTTTCAATCATCCTTCGCCTCATTGCCGTGTCCTCCTACTGTCCTAATTAGCCTACTAAGTGCATAAATACAGGACGCAAAGCCCCAATCATTCATAATGCTGATATCAAAGAGAACATAATCAAATAATTAATCACATGTTAATTGTCATATCTGATTTACATTTCTACTCATCTTCCTATTTTTAGACTATCTGTGAACTATCTAGCAATACATCTATATGTCCGTAAATCTATAGCTCAGACTATAAACTAATCTATTAATCCATCCATCTATCTATACTTGTTTCATACCTGGATACCACTGAGAGGAAAACGATAAACATCCAATATGTTTTCGGCTTACATCAAATGACTTTAATAATTTTTCATCTAACACAAACTATTTTATCTCCCACAAAAATAATCCACTCTGTAATCATATCATAACCAGAGTGTTCCAGACTGTTCAAGGCTGAAGACCAGTCATCTGGTGCGCCTAAAATATGTATATTTTTTGTATTTTTACGCTACTTTAGCTCATAATTTTTGCCATTTACGAGTGGCTACATTGCTATCACTGATGACGCCAGTAATACCATTAATACAGGTGTCCCCATGTTTAATGAGGTGGGTGGATGGTTGAAGGGGCCATGGGTTTTACATCCTGAAAAAGCTCAGTCTGTAGCTAAGATGGTAGAACTCTGGGATTCCAAACCCCGTTCGAATTAAGCTCCTGTTGGGTCACAGGTCCCTATGATGGGCCACAATTTCAATCATCCTTCGCCTCATCGCTATATCCTCCTCCTATCATGTTGAGCCTGTCAAAGTCTATAAAATATATAAATACAGGATATAAAGCTCCAATCATCCATCCATCATTGCTTCATGGCCAGTAGGATTGCCTCAAAATCGAGGGATTACTGCACATACTTGATCATAATGTAACTTTACGAGTGTTACTGACTGAACTGGCTATTTTCTGCATTTGTCCCTGAACTTCAGACAGCACAGACAAAATTTTTATAATAATGGTGCGATTTACCGACTACAAACACATTTCATCGGTTAATTAAATATGTCTGAGTGCAGTTAAAGAAGTTAAATGTTAAATCTATGAAAATGCCTGTGGTTTAAAACCTATTAATATAATGACAAACATGATATGTGTATGAAATATGTATTTGAACTCGATTACACGTGTGATTTCAGTAATAATAATGAGGAAAATCTATATTTGCATCCGAACCATATGGTTTATAATTGGTTATTCATAATTTAAAGTTTTTTTATCTCGTATACATTAACCTACAAGCATTTAATTGACTCCTTTTTATTTTATTTTTTTTCAGGGTCAAACGTTTTGGAAGCCAGCAATAGTGTACTTACTTGCCAATTTAATTTAAAAGTCTGTTTTTCTGTCTTGTACAGAATCTGTCTGTCTAGCTGGCATATAGCTATCCATCTGTCTCATCTTTTTTCTTGTCCATAAAGCTATCCATCTATCTATCTATCTATCTATCTGTCTGTCAGTCTTTTCAATCTATTCATTTATATATCTATCTAATTTGTCTATATACACAGCTCCAAGCAATATCCGATATATCATGGCTAACCTTGACATTATGCCATAGGCTTATGGCATAAAACCAGAGCCAGTCTCAGCACAAAGCACTGGACTTGCATACAACAGCCAGTATAACACAGCCACATGGCATGGGGCATAGCTGCAGCATAGGCAGGGTGGTGATCCAACGTTTATTTGCATATCCCTACGTCCTTATTTGCATAACATTTGTCTCGAATTACCAAAGGGGTGAGGCGGTGCATTTTTCATTTTTATTCCTTTGAGCGCCCGCTAAATAATCTGATATTCGGATGATTCAATTCAGTTGGGGGGATTTTTGCAGGATTCTGAGCACAGAGAATAGTATGTGGAATTCTCAAAAGTGGCTCAGCGGGTAAATTCATTACTTCGCCAGCTCCCGGGTTCAATTCCCAGCAAAAGAAAAATTCTGCTGGATGTGGTTTTGTACAATGTTAGACTGACAGACTTTCATACTTCATAAAGATGTGAGTGTGGTCTCTTTCTCGGGGAGCAAGATGCAGGATTGATGGATGGATGATTGAGGCTTTACGTCCTGTCATGTATTTATGCACTTGGTGGGCTAATTAGGACAGGAGGAGGACACGGCAATGAGGCGAAGGATGATTGAAATGGCCATCCAACATAGGCCCAGGTGACCCGGCAAGAGCTGGATTCGAACCCTGGACCAAGTGATTGGCAGCCCAGCACGCTACCACTAGACCAACCCTCCCCCCTGCAAGATGCAGGAAGGTAACCACAAGTTGGTCTTACAACAAAAGGTCATATAATACATGATTTCGACTCCTGTTTTGGCCAGGTCATCTGGACCTATGTTTGACAACAGTTTCAACTGTGTCATCCTCCTGTTCTATTAAGCCTACTAGATCCATAAATACAGGACGTAAAGTCCCAATCCTTATTCCATCTTACAATGCAGGGAATACTGCATAATATATATATATATATGTAATTTCAGATCATGAGTGGGCCGAGTTCATTCTACTTGGAGATATATTCCATACAATGTAGCAACCTCAGACAATCCTCTCTCTATATATATTATGTTACAATTTTTCTTTTCTTTATTCATTCCATATCTTCAATCCAATCTTCTTTTTCTTTTAATTTGAATCAGCTATTTCTTTTAATTTGAATCAGCTATTTCTTTATATTTCTATTTAATTTCAATCAGCTATTTCTTTTCTATTTCGTTTCAAATTCAAGGCCGTCTGCACCGAACAGACGGAGCGTTCTCATGAGATCCATAAAGAATTTAAGCGAGAAAAAAAGAATTTCGAAAAGACTCGTCCTTGAGAATGTCTACACGGATTGCCTTTTCAATCGAAATCTATTTTTATCACCGACGTCATTTGAAATGATTCGCAATCTTTTGCGAAACTTGTGGAATGGCAGCTATTCACTCTTGACTATTGAATGATTTGTTTTTTTTCCCTTTTCTTTCGCTATTAATGTAGTTTCTCCTTTTTTATAATTCACTCATATACTCTACAGAATGGCTACCATTCACTTCTAGCTGTGAGTGAAGTCTGCTCTTATCCATAAAAAATACTTTTATTATACCATACAACATTAGACAGTGAACATTTACATTAAAATCGCAAAGTCATAAAAAAAGTTGTGGATGTAGTATGCCTCAGTCCAATTATTGAGATCATGTACATCTAGTGTGTTGTTATATATGACCAACATCAAAAAATATATAAAAGCTAAATAAAAACCAAGTGAAGCACTACATACAACTTGTTCAGTGTGTTGCAACTAATATTAACTACGCAGTTCCCATATCTCTAGAGCTGAAACGTCCTTGGATACTTTTTTATTAACATTTGTCTACTTTTTATTGGAGAGATGTTCTCTTTTTATTGCGCTTCCCAAGGCCACCACCAGAGGCAGCACTTGCATGTGGCTTAAACTTCCTGTCTGACGTTCTTTTCCATTTTTTGCCTTCAACACCGGAGAGCTCTGTCAACATAGAGTGATAAGCTCACTCAGATAATTGAAAGAATAGAGATATTCAGAGAGAAAAATCATGATAATAAATCAAGCTTCCATCAACTCAAAAACATTATCAATTTATCAGAAGCCTTTGAAGTTTTAATTGCCTAAAACCTGACAGGTAGAAAGACTTGAGGAGACGAGGACAGAATTAGATCATTGAATGTTAGGAGTACTAATATAGACAGATAGATAGATAGATAGATAGATAGATAGATGGATAGATAGATAGATGATTGGGGCTTTACGTCCTGTATTTATGCACTTGGTAGGCTAATTAGGACAGGAGGAGGACACGGCAATGAGGCGAAGGATGATTGAAACAGCCGTCCAACACAGGCCCAGGTGACCCGGCAAGAGCTGTATTCAAACCCTGGACCCAGCGATTGGCAGTCCAGCACGCTACCACTAGACCAACCCTCCCCCCTCTTAGATAGATAGATAGATAGATAGATAGATAGATAGATGGATAGACAAATAGATGGATAATAAAATTTAATAGATGGATAGGACAGACAGGTCAAACGGAAAGTCGGTCAGATACACATAGGTCAGATCAATAGATACAGGAGGTAGCCCGACAAGTACTAACATAATGTAGACATTGTCAATATCAAACCTTGTTTTTTCAATATTTATTTGAAAAATTGATTTAACATAGTTGAACAGTTGATCAAAAGAGTCAACTTCCCCCGACTTCACAAATTATGCATATTTTTTACAGAGTGTATATATCGATATGTGGCAGAAATACTTGATGAATTATGTTAATTTTGGTAAATGGATATTGTTTTTAATGTTACAGCTGTTGTTGACGGAGAGTAATTGAATGATCGGCCAAAAATATCACAATTTTAACTGAATAACTTGAATTCAATTTTCCATAATATGAAGGCCTATCTTATGACTACTCTCATCCAATGTTGCAGAGAACTCATTCTCATTTCTTCCTGCAGATATGGTGAAGTTGCTCCCAAGGTTGAGGCTGAGTGGATGATTTGGGGCTTTATGTCCTGTATTTATGCACATGGTTGGCTAATCAGGACAAGAGGAGGACACAACAATGAGGTGAAGGTTGATTGAAACAGCCGTCCAACATAAGCGCCAAGGTGACCCGAGAAGAGATGGATTCGAACCCAGGACCCAGTCGTCGCCCCCTAGCATGCTCCACTAGACTAACCCTCCACCCCCGTTATGGAGGATGTTCATTGTCAGACTAGTGTATCTAAATATTAGAAAGGTCTAAAGGGCCAAAACCACTTGGATACCAACTGCTACATCTGTATAACACTGTACTGGTTGACCTGAGTGAACTAACTCCACCGAAGAGAGCCAGAGAAGAGAGCGGCAGAACAGAGACGCGGCGCCCCGCAGCATGTAGCAAGCCGAAGCACCAACATAGAGGAGATGGATGGAGTCAGTTGCAAGTGGCTAAGCCAATCTGCATAGGAACACCATTAAGGGGAAGCAACAGGCCAAGATATTGCCCCGGCCGCTCACCCGTCTCTCCTTATCTGTCTTAATGTTGCCCTTATGTCTTGGCACGCAATGACGGCCCCCAAGACGCCCTCCGCCACGGCCATGACGCTCTTCATGACGCTCTTCATGACGCTCTTCATGGCGCTCTTCATGACGCTCTCCATGACGCTCTTCATGACGCTCTTCATGACGCTCTTCATGACGCTCTTCATGACGCTCTTCATGACGCTCTTCATGACGCTTGTGACGGTCGTGATGTTCGTGATGCAACTATAATCATGAGACAAGTCATAATGTTTGTGACGGCTGCAAACATATACATGTTTGCTGATATTCATGACATTTTAAAAGATGTTCATAAATGTTCAAGACACTTGCTTGGCTTTCATGATGTTTGCCACAATATTCATGATACGAAATAAGAAGTTCATAGGCCTAAATGTTCAAGACATTTTTCCAGGCTTTTCTTGAACTTTATGAAGTTTGCAAAGATATTCACGATCATGCTTGCAACATAAAAGGCAACATTCATGACACCTCTTGGTGTTTGTCAATGCTGGTGTCAACTGTTTGGGCTTCTGAAGGTCTGGAGCAGTATCATCCTAAATGCAATACAGAAACAAGACTAAAATTTCTACTACACCCAAAGCAGTCCCACCTGAATAAGTGAATATGACCCCAATAGACTACGTATTTTTTTGAATGGAAAAGTTATTAACGATTGTTTAGTTCATGGAGAAGTTTGTTATAATAATAGTTCTGCTAACACTTCAAGATTCATATATCTGGACATCAAAATTCACAAAATATCTCCCATCACAATGTATTATTACTTCACCCTATGGACATCAATACCACATATACAGTGACATAAATGGTAAAGCAATATTTTAAATGTCCTGATCTTCATTAATCACAAATGTGACTTCTCAATTAAGGATCACTGATGATAGGACAAGTCGATTTTAAAAGAAGATGACGTGATGTCGAAAACTTGAATAATAAGTTAATAACTCAATAATTGAAAGGGTATACACCACAAAAGGTTTGAAAACACACACACAAAACACTACCCCAGTGTCAAAATGGGGTGTTAACACACAACCAGAGTGGCAATGAGTGCTGTTGTAGTATATTTTCATTCTCACCCCTCTCTTCTGCTTGGCTGAGCCATTTTCAGAGGAATGCAGACACTTTCAGAGCTTTTCAGGCCATTTGGAGAACAGTAGCATCATTGTTGACATGTTAAGGCATCACATCACATGATCATTACTTTGACATGATGTCACATGACCTCAGGAGACATCATGTAATCTAGACACAGGTAGACACAGGTAGACAGAGCTCACAGCAGTCTGTCATGAGTCCTCACAACTACTCCAGGGGTGAGGTATACCCCCCTCCCCCTCCCCTCTCATTTTGGCTGAATTCAGTGAAAGTGAATAGTTATAAACTTATGATACAGATAGACAGGATGGACAAAAATGTGTTAGTTATGTGTTAAGGTACAAGTATTTCTCTATTTTGCGGTAGAATTAGATATCTATATCTGTCTGTCTATCTGCTAATCTATCTGTCTCTATCTAGCAGTCCACATGTCCATTTATCTATTTATCCACCTATCCAGCTGTCCAACAATTCATCCATCTTTTTATAATCTGTTTATCTACACATCTTGTCTATCTATCCATATATCTCTCTATCTTTATGTTTTAAGCAAGCTTTTGGTTAAATCCCGTCACAATAGAAATGGCATGTATTCCAGCATAAAGTCATACCGATGAGCTGTTAGTTTGTCAGTGCGGTTGAAAGGCAAGTAAAAGATCCCACATTTGGAGTAAACGCTTAACATGTTATGGTCTGAATAACATAGAACTGCGCATGCATCTTTGCTTATACAGGCAGTTCCTCGGCTCTTCCCTGCTTAACTCTTTTGACATTACATTACTACAAAATTACACGGCGCATAATGAAGAAATGTGGGTTTGTCCTCAAACAACCTTCCACTAGGGTTCCAACAAGGTTCCAACAGGGTTCCACCAGGGGGCAGAGTTAGTAACCTCCATTGACACCAGATGGCTGCAGGGTCCAGTTGACAAATGGCTTCTGGAACATTCTTGTGCTCTTTTGCTCCTGCTATCCATCAACAGTCACCTCTGAACTCACTCCATTCCTCTCGCCAAAAGAGAACTCAGGACTGATTACTCGTCTCATAGACTATGTGTCACGAGACTTCGTTAGCCAATTCTGAGATGAATTACCCTGGAAATGCCGCATTCCGACTCGGAATTACAACCAAATCTGGACCGTGTAGAGATATGAAGGCAAAATGATTAGATGTTTTGTGACCTTGTTTAGTTCCGTAGGCTGGTTACGGTGGTAAGCCGCATTAAAGAATAATTTTGAAACAAAATATTTATTTTCATGTTGTGTCGTAGATTCCTTTTTGTCCACAGCTATAACCCCTTCCTAAACAAAAACCTTCAAGAGAACTACAAATTTGTGAAACTGCAGCTCAACACCTTCATCATAGAACACCTGTCGACAAATTTAGTCGCAATTTAGTTTTCACAAATCTGACCACAGCATAACAATACATACCATGAATGATCTTACACAGGGCTTTAATAGTCACCACTTATCCTCAGCCAGAAGGCAATGAACCCGCTTTCCCCTATAGATACCATCCCCTCTCTAGTCTCCCCAATGGGTGTCCCAACGGGTGTCCCAACGGGTGTCCCACTGGGTATCCCCACTGGGTATGGCCATTACAAGTGTTTATGGGTCTATAGAAGAAATACCTCTTAAAATTGAACCCATACTTCCCAAAGGCTCGGTCAATTTACACTTGATATTCAGCAGCACCCAAGCATAATTAATTTGCAAACAAAATTCAATTCAATGCATTGTATGGGGAAGGTGCATAATTTTGAGGCAAGTGCATAGACTTGACTACCAATAATTTACACAAAAGTGTGCACAAAAGTACCCACAATGGTACCCATAAGAAGAGCCCATGCACAAGCAAGGAAAAGTCCCCTCCCATGGAGTTGATGTTTAGTGATGTTTAGTGAATTTCCCCCTTTGAAGTGTAACATCAATAGATGAAAGTTACTGCATCGTAACAGTAATTTTAATAGTATTGTTATATTTAAGTGCATGTTATTAACTTATTATGTAACATTAAATAACAGTTGTAAAATTTCAGAAGTGATGGATGGACTTCAACAGATAAGATTAATAACCATGCAGAATCTATCTATGTGTCTAAGTATTCAGGTGCTAGAGAGTAGTGTTATGTCCTATTCAAGGTATCTCTCTATAATTATGGTGTATCTGTCCATCTATCTATCTATCTATCTATCTATCTATCTATCTATCTATCTATCCATCATCCATCTATCTATATCTTTCATTGTTATTTTCATAATAATTGTTCACCATCACAGAACAACATTCTATCTATCTATATCTATCTATCTATCTGTCTATCTTTCGTTATTTTCAGAATAATTGTTCTAAAACCATCACGAAACAGCATAATCACAAAACAATACAATTGTGGCATATTCGGCAGGAAACAACAATTAGGCCTATCTCAATTTCGTAAATTGGTTTGGATTTCCAAACTTGCATTGTTTGCGACAATTTATCGAAGCAATGAAACAATATAAGAGTAAATTTAAATTGGAAAATAAACAGGTAAACCGCGGGGCCAAAGCAATTAGAAGTGAAACCATCAAATTGTTGTGACACCAACTAATTTTAAGTTTCAGCAACTTGCCGCAAAGAAATTAACTCAGGAAATCAGGGAAATTTACCAAGAAAGTCGTTTTCGGAGTAAACTGAACAATTTAGACTTGGAATATCACCCAAGAACTTATTTGCTCCCTGAAGTTAGTTAACTTTTGAAATTGTTGTAAACTACCATAAATGTCATCAACATAAAGTTTCCACAACTTTTCCTCAAGGTTTATACATTTTAACATATTTCAATCAAGTCCCTGAGAATTTGAATTGTGTAAGAGTGAGCATTAAATTATTATTTTTTGTATCATTCACCTGGTTAGTCTCTCAGGATGAACCTAATTGGCAATCCAGCAATTTTGGATTATTTAATAATAATATCCATTAGCGTATCTTCAATTGAAAAATTCTGAGCATGAATTAATTTTCAACATTGTCGGGCAGATCCTCATCCTTCAGACTTAACTATTTTCTACCGCAGTGGCACATCCTAGCTGGAATTGAAGCCCCTACCCATTTTGTCCGTATATCATCCTGGTATTCCATCTGGGCAAACCATCTAGGTATTTCATCTGGGATGCGTTTTGATTGACAGGTGACCAGATGCTTTATCAAAGGATGAGGTTACCATGGCAATGCTGGATCTGGAGGTCATCAATTGTAATTCTGTTGTGTGCAGATAAAACTGCAGAGCACTGTTCAGCCATCCAAGTTTAGTTAAGATGGATGCCATTGGATGGATGGTTGGGGCTCTATGTCCTAAATTTGTATGCACTTGGTAGGCTAATTCGGACACAAGGACATATCAATGAGGCGAGGAATAATAATAATAATAATAATAATAATAATAGGCATTTATATAGCGCCAATTCCAGTAAACTGCTCACTAGCGCTTATGCATGATCGATTTATTTGTAGAAACTCTTAAAAAGATAAGTTTTAAGATTTCTCTTGAAGCCTTCAAGTGTTCTAGAGATCTTTACAATCTCTGGGAGTTGGTTCCACAGTTTTGGAGCAGCATGTGAAAAGGCTCGGTCTTCATACTTGTTTTTGTTGAAGGAAGTTGGTTCATTTAAGAGCATTTTGTTATTGCTTCTCAGATTACAGCTTCGTTCAGATTTCGGCTGAATCATCTTTTGAATATACAGGGGAGCTTGTCCGTTTAATGCTTTCCAAGTTGTTAACATGAGTTTGAACTGTATTCTAGCTGGAATTGGCAGCCAATGTAGCTGCTTCCTATGCTGGCTTACACTGTCATGCTTTTTCAATTTTTCAATGAGTCGAACTGCTGAGTTTTGGGCCACTTGAAGTTTATATAATAAGCGACTTGATGTTCCATACAGAAGACCGTTTCCATAGTCTAGGTGAGGAGTCACAAGAGCATTGACAGCTGTTTTGCAGGTTTCCTTGTCCAATGACTTGCGGATTTTTGAAATATTTCTTAAATTGAAATAGGCATTCCGACACATTTTGTTGACTTGTTTTTCCATGGTCATGTTTTTGTCAAAGATAACACCTAGATTTCTAACATGATCGACTGCATTAATTTTGACATTGTCGACATGGATTGATGATACTGGGAGTTTATTAAGTTGGTGTTGACTGCCAATGAGCAGTAACTCAGTTTTTTCTCCATTGTTGCAAAGCTTATTTTCATGGAGAAATTTCCTGATATCAGCAATGCACTTTTGCATTTTGAGTATTGCATTTCTCTGATCTAAGAAAGTTGGTTTGAAAGAGAGAATAAGTTGTTCGTCATCGGCATACTTTTGGTCTTTGACTTGATTTTTTGCAGCCACTTCGCTCAATGGAGCGATGTATGAATTGAATAGGATTGGTCCTAATTTTGAACCTTGAGGAACCCCAAATTTGAGTGGGAGTTTGGTTGATGTTTTGTCATTAATTATCACTGACTGTGACCTGTCAGAAATGTATGAATTGAACCAGCACAGTGCGGAATCTTGAATACCGTATCTATTTTCTAAACGTTTCAGTAGAATCTTGTGATCAATTGTGTCTAGGAATGATTGAAACAGCCATCCAACATGGCCCCGGGCAACCCCCGCAAGAGCTGGATTCGTACCTTGGACCCAGCGATTTGTGGCCTAGCACGCTACCACTAGACTATTCCTCCCATCTCCCAAGTTCAGCTAAGCAATGGTAATATGGCTTCACTGCATACGCCCTACAGCAGTGCCCACTGGCTCCGAAGTCGCCAAACTCCAAACCATAACAGCCCACGGCTTAAACGCTGTTATGGAAATGTTATCAATAGTATTGTGTGTCATTAATGAAGAATGGATGAACTGTAAAGAGTAACTTGTGACTTGGCAGGTCTATAATTACTTCTCGACCGAGGTCATTGGATATCCCCGGAGATCTTCTATCATATTCTGTGGGGTTAAAGCATTCTCTAAACATATTCATAACGCCACAATGGGCCGGGGTTATTCAATCGTTATTGGATGAACTTGTGCTGTATGAAGCCAAAGTAACAATCAAATTGTGTGTGAGTGATCATTCAGAGGTAACTATTGAATGGCAATCATTTTTCAATGTTAAATTGGGATGGGGGAGCCCAGAGAGGTTGAGTTTGGTAGAGAGCTGGACACCATCGCCATTCTTGAATCAGGAGTTTCGTGATATACAGTTTGGTTCAGCATCCTCAAGTGCACGAGAGAAATCAAATTCAAAGGGTTTTATATCCATAAGGAGTTTGGATCACTTGGGCATATAAAGAAATATAACTATCGGTTTTACAAGTTTCATAACTTGAGAATAATTGTAGGTTAAAGGTAATACTTACAAAAGGAGGTCACCTCATCTTGTGCTCAAATTCAACATGGCATCTTGGAAAACAAATCAAGCATGGCTTTTCTCTTGGCTGTTACTGACAAGTCTGTACACTGCTGCAGTTGCTGTCATTTGGTTTTTTTCATGATTTTGTCAAACTACGAAAATTATTCCAGCAGTTTCAGCCTTTTTGAGTAGTTTATAATCAATGACGCTGAGATTCATCAACTTTATATCTTTGTTTCATCAATGGAATTCAATGTTTTGGTCGAAATTCTTAATTTCTTCCTAACATCAACTGCGAAAACAAAATCTAAAATGATCTTTTTCCCTCTACCAAAAACTCCTCATTACTGTAAAATACAGATCAAAATTCTGATTACAACATCATTTTCTGAGCTTCGCAAGAGCACCTTGACATTCTGGTATCACCCATTGTAGCCCTCAAGACCTTAGTGTCACTGAGATGCCCTCTTGTGGTCATTGAGGGCATTACAGCTTTCCAGACATGACCAATTTCCTTGACCAGTCCAAGACACTAAAGGCAACCAGTGAACTGCAGACGTTCCTTTTGTGTTGCCAGGAGACAGCCCTGGTTTCCATGGAAACCTGAGACCTCAGAGCAACATTAGCCATAACTGGTGTGTGTGTGCAGATCATGTGATCTGATCACATGACCTCACCGGTCATGTGACCGATTGTCTAGCTCAGTAATGACATCTTTTGTCAGTACCGAGCACCTCTGACATTCGGGAGAGTGACGTTCTCAAAAGCAAGTTGATACGGTCAATTTTGACAATAGCCATTACTGCTGATGTCCTAATGTACCTCCATATGAAGACAGGAGACTGCAAGATGGACAAAATTATAAAGGTTTCTTTTGCGGACCGGCCTATCTGTCCAAAATATATCTATTTAAATCTATCTATCCGTCTTATCTTTTTCTCTCTATCTACCTTCGGAAGATATCTATCCACCAGGATACAACTTTGTCTATCGTATTAAACTTTCTCTCCTGATTGAGATTCAAATTTCCATCGATACAAGATACAAGTAATTCGCCTACCCCCACTAACCACTACATTGTACTTTGTTCTAGTAAGGCAAAACCAGACATCAGTATTTTTTAGCTTCCCAGATTGACAGACCAACTAGATTTTCTGCCTATGATACATAAATTTAGTTTTATAAACAATTTTTATTAAATTGACATAAAAAATTGAGATTCTACCTTCTTTTCTTGGTCTTGTCGACCGACCCCAGGAAATATACGTCGAGGAGATCCAAGAAGCTGAAGATCAATGTCTGGCCTAAGTGCAGTCCTCTCAATTGAGCAACCTCCACTATCAAGGAGTCAGACTCTCAGCAGCATAACCTTCAAGGGCACATTGCACTAAACGCCCTCAGTGACCTTGAAATTGCCATGTGGCAGATTTAAGGGGTAGTAACCATGGAGACACGTGGTCTGTAACTTAAGAAGGTCCTGGGCCCTTAAATTTTGCAAAGGTCATTTGATAGACAGGTAACAATAGGAAGTAGCAGCACATTTCTAGTGCACCATGTCATTAATAATGATAGGGCTTTGGTAAGCAAGGACCTCTAAGGACCTTGAGGACCTCATAGGCTAAAGGGGTTAGTAAGGAAAATTGGTATAGGGTTCTTTGATTAGGCCAGACATAATTGATCTTTAGCTTCTCAGATCTTCTTGAGGCACTTTTCCTAGGGTCGGATGGCAGGACCACAAAAAAGTTAGGCCTAAATCTACATTTTTTATTATGTCAATTTAACATGAATTGTGGATAAGTTCAATTTTTTCTCGTAGGCAGAAAATCTGGTGTGTTGGGTCAATCCGATAAGCTAAAAATTAAATATTTTTGGCCTTATGACCATGAAAAGCATTCCAAAGAATCAGACTGATGTCCCTGATGGCCAACATTGTCATTACGATGTCACAAATGACAACAATGATCTAGAAAGGTGTGTAATTAACTTATTAGAAAAGGAAATTTAATCACTTCTTCACGATAGAAAGTTACACAACTTATATGTATAGTTCTACCATTTGAGGTAAGGATTGACTACCCATACAAGTTATTTAATAGAAAGATCTGGGTGGTATGTTCAAACTTCTGATTAGAAAAAAAAAAGACGAGTTAGAGCGTCGCTTTTCAAATACGATACAAAGAACACATTTCTCATAAAGGAAAAGAAACAAAAACTATGTATATTAGCTATGGTTAGTTATAATATTGATTAACCATCAATTAAACCTATTCACGCCGCTAATTACATAGGGTCAATGTGCTTTTGTTTAAATAATGTTAAATATACCGATTTCATGGTTTTTATAATCAAGATACTGATCTTAAAATCCAACATCTATTTGTCCAGCTGCTGTTAAACATTCAGTTGATATAGCCGCAAGAAAAGCCGTACTTGATCTTTTCTAAGATGCGACTTGAATTTGCGCACAAGGTGAGGAGTCAACATATTTTCTTCCCCTCCCCCCAGGCCGTTCCTAATTAGTCTGACTTGGGGCGTATACAATGTTTATTTGAGTATCACATCAGCACTGCATCTAATTTTCTTTAAAATAAACTAGAGGGGAGGTAAAACCTGAGAGACTTTTAAGTGCGATTAGGTGTTTGATCAGGAAGATACGGTAAGTGCATTTCAAGCCTTCTTGCAGCTGAACTCTCTTGAATTTCTTGCAGGAAATTATATCAAGTATCTCATCAGACTTTGGGGTTGTCAATTTTTGATTAATGATCTTTTTCAAAATCTAGTAAGGGTTTTAAATGCATGTCAAGAATCTCAATATGTCCTCCAAGTGAAAAACCTTCACAAATTTCCTTCAGCATCAGATTTCAAGGGTGCCCTGTTACAAACACCTTGTCTATAAAAGGTTCTTTAAAGGTTCTTTAAAAGGTGTTTCAAGGTGTCGAGCTGAACACTTGTGTTCTCCAAGTGTCTAAAAGGTGTTCAGAAAGGTGTTCAGAAAGGTGTTTGCAGTGACAGGAGACTGGAGCCATCACGAATGTATGCATTAAGAGCAATTAAGTTGTCCAGCAGTCGTGCTGAATTTCCAGTATTTATGTCTTGATTGATTGTCTGATATGGTATGGTGGTTTTTTGTCCATACACAGCACAATTTGGGAATTTATTTGATTCAATAGAAAAGTTCTTATTTCTAAAAATTTTGATGATAATTAAATATATCGGAAGAATATTCGATCAATGATCAACTAGAGGATGTTCGATGAAAGTTTAAATGTTAACAGTAAATTCAAACCTACTCAAAGCGATCTGGTAGGCCTATCATACAAATTATTCACAATTGCATTTTTGCAAGACAGGATACAACTTGCACCAAATATCATAGGCCCTTAGACTAAGTAAAACCATGTATACATTATTATCATAGTACCACAAATTTTCTTTCAAAATTCTACCAAACTCCGCAAACTACAATTTTCTTATCGCAAACATCAAACCAAAGTACCACCTACATTCTTAGTTTCCGAAATACCTTCAGGTCTACCGGGCAATAATACAGACAACATTTTCTACATTTCAAACCTCACCATATTAAGTACTCACTGTCAAGTACATTGGACATGTACACAGAGACAGGCAGACAGGTAGGTAGAAAGGTGGACATTACGTTGACAATTAGATTGCACAGTCTACGATGGCAAAATATTTCGAAAGTACTATTTGGCTCTCGGAGGATAGTACAGTAAATTGACACCATTGAACAGACAGGTACAATCCAAGTTATAGGAATTTTAGAAATAAGAAATAGTATATCTAAGATGGTTGATTCCCCTGAAAGGCTAAGTCATGTATACAAAAGGTGACAACCTCAAATGTATGTACTTCAAGTACTACTCTACCACCCAAGTTTCTTATAATTACTTGATTTGGGAGTGCCAACACACCCCCTGTGGCAACAAACCCTCATTTCCCCTACAACTAAAGTAATACCTATCATAAGAAAATACATTTGATGGCATGACAACTAAATTCATACTCGTGCAAGCAAAAATATATGGAGATGGATGGATGATTGGGGCTTTACGTCTTGTATTTATGCACTTGGTGGGCTAATTAGGACAGGAGGAGGACACAGCAATGAAACAAAGGATGATTGAAACAGCTGTCCAACATTGGCCCAGGAGACCCGGCTGGATTTGAACCCTGAACCCAGCGATTGGCAGTCCAGCATGCTACCACTAGACCAACCCTCCCCCCAAAATACAAGGAGAAATCTCGGAAATTTAGAATAGAGATTTCAGTATGATTATTTGTACATGGTTATGAATTCTAATAATACCCATAGAGCATGGCATTATCCATACTGCATACAGTGTACCGGAGCCTGTCAAGGGTGTCACTCTTGAACAATGACATATACAACAAAGATGTGACGTTGAGATTGTGTAGAGATGGTGACGTTTGATTGACACTATTGTTCAATACAATGGTGCCATCTGTTGGTAGTACAACTTTGGACAAAATGCCATCAGAAGCATGCTGCTACTGAGAGCTACTGAGCCTGTATGAGTATGACTAGTTTGTAGTGCTTGGATATAACATATTTCGTCTCAGGCTGACTCTGTTGGGTAGCCTACATGACCATTGGACAGGTGGGCACGAGGCTGACAGAGGGATTCAGAATTAATATGGATCAAAGCAGATGGACGGATACAAGAATGGGGCTTTAATTCCAGTATTTATGCAATCGGGTGGGATAATCATTAATTTGAATGGGAGAACACAGCAAATAGCAAATTTCAGAAGGGCGATTGAAGCACCACTCCCAACATAGGTCCAGGACTGGTGACCAAGACAGAGAAGGCATCGAACCCAGGACCCCAGCGATTGGAAACCCAAAGGCAACCAACTGAGCTTATCAAAGCCTCCTCTTAACTGATGAAAAGTACTTCTTCAAACAATTTTTTTTTTTCATAGAAATCTATCTATTTATCTACATATCTGTCTAATTGTTCACAAATTCATCACACCATTCCAAAAGACTAATCCAACATAGAACATCATACCATAACCAATCATTAGGCCAATAATAGTAATATATAGAGCTATTTAAATGATTTTGCTTATTGGACCCTAATTGGATCGATGTCAGTTGCCTTGAGAAGAAGTCTGCACATGCTATAAAATGAGTCATATCCAATGATATTCAATGATATTGGTCTGTAGCTCTCTGTTCAATGGTGAATATGAAGAATATGATGAATGGATTGTAGTTGCCAAGTTTTTGCTCAAGGATAAACAGGTAACAGACACTTGGTACAGGTATGAGCAGAATATGGCATTGGTGGTGCATTTCAATGGCAATTAGGATAGACATAATTGATCTTTCGCTTCTCGGATCTTCTCGAGACACTTCTACTAGGGTCGGTCGGTAGAACGAAGAAAAAAAAGGTGAAATCTCAATTTTTTATAATGTCAATTTGATAAAAATTTTGGTTATGCTCAATTTTTTTTTCGTAGGCAGAAAATCTGTTGGGTCGGTCGATCCGAGAAGCTAAAAATTAAAAAAGTATGGCCTTACCAGCATCTGTAGTCCTGTACTTATGTAGGAGATAGTCCCTGACAATTCAGGGACTACTCAGGGTCTTGACAGCCTTGACAAGGACTCATTTGGTGGTCTGGTTCAGACTGATTGACATGGTGCCATTTGGAATCAGAGGAGGCCAATTACATGACTAGTAGGGGGTGCAGGTGCGGCTGGTGGACAGGTACATACCAGGTAGGCCTATTGAATGAATGATATTTATCAGTCTTCACACCTACTAGGTCTGATTGGATAGATCTGACAAATTATACTTTTACATGATAGATCTTATACATATAGGTATATGATTGAGTTCCTACAAAATTCTCCGTACCTTTGAAAATATCAACACGAATGATTGAATCTTAACGTCCTTTATTTTTGCAATCTTATTATGCCATGAGGAGGACATAACAAGTAAGGAACGAGGTGTAGGATGGTTGAAAGTGTTGTCCATCATATATAACCCGACACGCTGGATTCGAACCCAGGACCCAGCGATAGAAAGTCCAGATTAGAGCTAATATATGAGCTAAAACCCACCTTACCAAGTGCCATAGATCTATGATTTAATAATTAATACCATTAAATAAGCTATTCAAAACAAATTTAAAGCATTTTTCTGCACATTTCATTGGCCTTCTTAATATCACAAAATATTATCCAGAGCATTACCCGAATAGCACCTAATACATTTACCAATCCACCAATAGTACTAGTACTACAACCAAATGGATCTATCTTGTATGAGTACATGCACACCAATACTAAGGTCCAATTATATCTGGGTGATCCTTAGCCCTGCTGTGTGAGGCACTTTTCATATCTCCTTATGACCCTAAATAACCCCACAATGAATACTGTCTGAGTCAGACACCCTTTTGTTTAATCATTCAGTCTAGCCTACTAGACCCCAGACGGTCAATGAGGTCATGACCTGTCCTGACCTGACCTAGTTATCGTGACTGACCTAGTTCTAGTCAAGTGACCCAGTCTGGCTCACTCCTAGTGGGTCAGGTCAGCTGAGGACAGCCTGTCAGACACAGAAAGATAGACAGCCTACTTGACCACAGTATCATGCTATGGACTATAGGAAGCCTTTGCTGGGCCCAAGGAATATCAATATCTCTAAAGAATATCAATATTCCTGGGAAGGTTGAACAAGGTTTCATGCAGTGAGGAAGAAATGAAAAGATTAGCACTTAAAATGGAGCCCTTTTTGCATTGATTTGAAGGTCATAAGTTTGTCTCACATCAATATGCCCTTTTATAAATAGAAACAAAGAAGAAGAGACTGTTTTTTTTTAAATATCATACACCGGCAATTATTTTTCATGATAAAATCATAGGTGGATCCGGGTTATTAGTTCTAGAGACTGCAATATTATAAGTATTGCCGTGCCCCTTGCGAAAAATCATGGATCCGCCCGCTATTAATCCATTACAGTTTTTGCACCATTTGAAGCAATTTTGTCAGCATCCCAGCAAGAAAATTGGTATTATGGTGTTAGGATTTATCTCTGGCCCAATATAGTATGTTCAATTTATCTTCACAAAATACATACATGCCTGTATATTCAATATTTTGGAGAAAATAAACATCCCAAGTCTCAGAGAGTTTTAGTGTTTGTCGGATGTTGTTCAACTTGTAAAATTTGAATGGATGTCGCTACAAACAGTTTCGAACAATGGAACTGATGGCATCGCTTCTGGCACCATACAACCGTTGATACTTTGGTACATTCGGTACCTCGGGAGTCGACAGCCGCGGAGACAAGTGTCATTTTCTCCAAGAGAAATATCGATTGCCGACGGGAGTAGTGGGAATCTGTCGGATAAATGCAAAGTTCTGTGTGTGTGTGTTTTCCATGCCCCAAACCATCAGTAGTTTTTCATTGTGCTCTCATTGTGTCGCGGCTGCGGCGTTGGATGCTCGTTTTCAACTTGCACTTATCAAGGGCTGTCCCCGTGTGACCTGGCTCTGGCTGTCACGGAGTAATGTATTGGAAACCCCTGTCTTCTCGGTACATTTAGCGAAAATTAGGATAACCTTAAATGGGAGATCCTCCAAGCTGACGGCACTTGAGTAATATTAAAACTCTGAATTTTAAGATTGTTGATGACATATATACTCTCCAGTCTACATGGATGGATGATTGGGGCTTAACGTCCTGTATTTATGCACTTGGTAGGCTAATTAGGACAGGAGGAGGACACAGCAATGAGGCGAAGGATGATTGAAACAGCCATCCAACATAGGTCCAGAGACTCCAGACGACCCGGCCAGAGCTGGATTCGAACCCTTGACCAAGCAATTGGCAAGCAAGCAATACAAATACGATCCATATTCCATACACAGGGCTATAGTTTGCTCTCACACAATCAATATAGCATTGTTTTCTTCCACTTTCAAGAACAGTAGTTCTCAAGCCTGTTCCAGGAAGTGCATACAGGTAATTCTGCAGGTAGATCACAAAAGGCACCCAATCATCAGAACCACACCTGTTAAATAAACGACTCAGTGATGAAGACACATCATCCAAAGTTAGACTGAACGGATATACCACATAATATGAATTGCATAAAACATTAGTGCTTATAACATAAAAATCACACATAATTCCATATGGTATATTTTGGCAGCCAAGAGAAACATATTGATGAACTGTAACATTTTTATTCTGATTCAGAGGTTCGCCTCGACCAAAGGTGGGAAATAACCAAAAGAAGAATCATGATAATATATTATTGCAAAAATATGAACTTAATTTAATTTATGAACAGTGACCTTAATCTCCTAAGATATAGTAATAACAAGTAAGGGCAAAAGTGTATAAATTGAACTTTCCACATGCTTCACTTGGAAAAAAAAATTAATATTCACTCAGGATCCAAATAATCCTCTACATTTTGCATGGCAGCCACCTAAACATGTCTATATATCAGACACCAATCATTAGACCCGGCTGATATTGGACTCGACCAGTGCACGCAAAAGCATTTTGACTTTGGTCAGACATTTTGTCTGACAGAAAGAGAGCCCTGGTCAGACAATTTTCTTTCAGGTCAGACAAATTTACGCAATCTTTACACTTTTTTTTTCAACGATCCACCATTTGTAAATTTATCATTTTATTACATGTGTGATATGAAAGAGGTCCACAAGATGCAATAGTGAAATTTATCCATCCACATAATATTATATATATTTTTTCCTTAGTTGGATCTCATGCAGGAGCTAATACAGGCCTACTTTCATTTAAAACAGATGCAGTAATTAAATGCATCTTTAAATAATAAGTTAGTCTTTTGAAATACGCCCTTATAGTTAGGCCTAATTGATAATGCTAATACTTCTGTTTCTTTTTTCTGAATCTATTATTATGGACATGATTACTTATTGAAACATTCTTTAATGTAAGTACCATGTTTAAACAAATTTAGTCCAAATTTTTTAAAAAGTTAATTGTATTTTCTATATTTTAAAACTTATAAGTGAATAAAGAACATTAACTTGGGTAAGTAAATTGTTGATTGTAACTAGAAGGCAAATTGCAATTTGCATATCTGGACGCTGATAATTGACCTGAACATTGTAACATAATATTGGTCTGGTAGTCTGGTTGGCTGAATTATAATAGCAGTAGGCAGAAGTTATCAGGGCATAGTGGCCAATGGGCCTTAAGAGAGAGAAATAAATGTATTGCTACATAGCGATGCATGAAGTTTTTTGATTGTGTGTGATGGAGTTGTGTGTTAAACAACTTGAAATAGTTGTGTTAAGCTGACAGAGGAGATACACACCCACAGCTCATCATTGCTTTGGACATCTTAAGCTAAGGTAGATACAGCTCATCTTCATGAAGCAGACCCACTTTTATGATTTCAATAAAACCTGAGATGTTCGAGAAAGAAAGCAATAACATAATTTAAACGAAGTCAAAGAGCCCTGAGGCTATTGCCCTACTTCATTGCACATTGGCCTAGAAAAATGGACCAAGGGCAGAGTAAATGTATTTACCCCTTTTCACACCTCTTTCAAATTACCCAACAATCTTGCTGTATGTGTATGTGTATAGGCATATGCAGCTTACATTTACCATGACAGTTACCCTTGTAACTGTCATGCATTTACTAAAAGTACACTGTATAAAGTTTATAAACTTCAAATTAAAAGTAAAACTTTTATTTGATTATGTATACTACACTTTACTTTATCAAAACGTATATGCATCATGGGAGAATTCTTTTTATTTTGTTTCTATACATTGTCAAACAAATGGACCAGTGTAGTATGCTTCCTCAAAAATCCATTCTTTAGGTCAGAAGGAGGTGTGAATGAGGCCATGGTTGTAAAACAGTTCATCCTGTCTGAGCATAAGTCGGTCACAAGTTGGTCAATAGCTTTAGGGCTCTTTAACCCCCTTTTAAATTGTTTATGCATGCCAGTTTCAATCACCCAGAGAATCTACCCTAGACGAATCCCTTCATCGTTGCATATTATCATTAGATTTTGCGTCAGAGCGTCACAGCCAATCAGCGTGCAGCATTTCTCTCCCATTCAAAAGTTTACCGGCGATTTGCGAAGCAACTAATAACTTCTCAGAGACGTATGACCTATCATTTTAAAGCTCTTGGAGAGACGAATCTATTGATGTGTGAATCGTATCTGTAAATCTTACGGGAATGCGTGTATAGACGTAATCGGCCTCATTTGCATAACATGCTTGAAGGCCTGTTCATTGGCCAGCTTTGTGGGTGTGTCTGATTTATTCACTGAAGGCTTTGCTGAAGTGGTTTCAATCTAATGATCTAGTTGTTGAACACCGGCAAATCTATATAGCTCTCTCAACCAATAGCATTAGTGCGTATTTTGCATGCTAGGTGGCTACCGTGTGGTGATGAAGGGTGTGCACTGAAGCATATCAGATTCTGGTAGACTGGTCCCCCCTCCCTGGTGTGCCATAGGGACAGTATATCAGTTATAATTCTAGTACATTGTCCTATTTAGAATCCAGTCAATTTTCCATGATTGCAACACAGATTTCCAGCTATTCTCGGTGTTAAGGACCAATTCACCGGGTGATATCTGTAGATCTATCCACTATCTGTTTGCTATATCAGTCTGAGTCACTTGGATCACGTGTGTGCAACATAAAGTAAGTTTGATGGGTTTACTGTGTACATCACTATGTCTTATGTTCAGCCAACAGGAAACTGAAAAACACAAGAAAAGACAGGAAGTAGGCCGTTGTGAGACAGTATCTGGACGCCAGAGGCGTCCAGATAATTAGCTTGGTCATGAACACTTCTGTGAAATGTGTGTTGTTCTGACTCTCTTCCATGATTGCAATTAAGTCAATTGGGTCATTTGGAGCTATTTGGGGGTCAAATGAAGCTCAAAGAAATCCAGAATTGCAATTTACCAGGGTACAGATTGGCTCACTTGAATTGCCTGCCAAATTGCCATTTGCACTTATCAATAGCTTGTTGATTGACCTCCTGTGTTCTTGTGATTGCCCCAGCAATTTTCTGTCGGTTTTTTTGTCTGACCAGAACCAGAGATAGGTCGGACATTCGTAAAAACGATCGGCAAAAGCCGATTGTCCGACGTATTCTGCGCGCACTGGACTCGACTACCATTTCACCTTCAACAATCACTTGTGGGTTTGCCACTTATCATCTTTTTAAATCGGAGTAACCACGCGATGCCAACCACATTGATTTTCCATTAAAGTCCCCAGAAACATGTCGATAATGTTCCGGCATCGTTAACATAACAACACGAGACTATTGATTGTAACTGATATTTTTGTCGCCTGTAATTTTCGATTCTTTTCAGTAATTCCGACTCTTGGCGTCCAGACTGACACATCGTTTGACGCTTTTGAGAGATAGTGTGAATTACCATGAAATAGTACAGTAAAAGTTGCAAAAACGCTGCAATTATACATGCGATTATACAGCAATTTTGTAATCTATAGTGTAATTAACATGGTGAATCTTTCGCATGAATCATTCCGAACCACTGAAGTTAATTACTATAGTCACTACAACAGTTCACCATAATTGTTCGAAAACCTATATAGGAGTAAACTAGAATCATGCGGTGGCGACATCGCAAGCGATATACTAGTTGCAAACTCCCAGTCTGTTAGGCCTATAGTGTGAAGTGATAAATATTTAATTTTAACGAAGATCTGTAACACTACATCTGAGATACCATTCAAATTGATTCAAAGGGCTAAATAGACAATCAATATCAGACACTATACTATTGTCTGCGGTCAGTAGCTGTGATAAACAGTCCAAATCAAAATGTTGTAAATAGTTAGACATGGCTTCAATATAAAGGTCCAATTTTATTATATGTCACTGTGTGCTTAAAATTCAAATTTTAATCTCAGAGAACGACAATTATAATTTTATATCAATTTAACATCCATTAATTATCAAATTACAGATAGCCAATATTCAATAACAAGTATGGTCTTTTTCTTAACAATCTGTATTTATAACCCAAGAGGCAACTTAGAGGTGATCATTTATATAATAATTTAGCTACATTATCTAACATGGTATCCCTCTTTAAAATGAATCAACAGCAAAAAGGATACAGTGTAATACGCATAAGCAGAAATATTGGAAATTCAATAAAAATACTAATTCACAGTCCAGGTGAATAAATTAGGAAAAATTTGATTCAAATTACCATTAATTCCCACTCTTTTTTAGCTTCACTGCATAGCTTCATAGGAGGCCGTTAAGCCTCTGCAGGTCTTGCAAGTTTTAGGAAATTGAAGCAAACGTCATTTTGCGATTATCAATAGAAATTATTGATCTGCGATATGATTGATGACCGAATGTCAAAGGCCATCAGATTTTGCACCCATTTTATTCAAAAGGTGTTATTAGCCATTTGTGAAGCGATTTTAATCAGGCTGTGGTAATAATACGTCCATTTGTCATGACTTCTATTCATTGCAGAAATATGAATGAGTAGGTCAAGAATAATCTCTTTCTCAGTTATTCACAAATATACGAAATTGTGATAAGTCACTATCATACTAGTTGTATCGAACTATTTTGACAAAGCATGATCAACCGAGATGGATGCTTTGGGCTTGTCCTGTATTTATACACTGCAGTTAGTCAAATAAATCTCTATTACAGAAGTAGTTCAACAAAATATGAAATTGCAATAAATCACTATCATATAAGCTGTATCGAACTATTTTAATAAAGCATGATCAACCGAGATGGATGCTTTGGGCTTGTCCTGTATTTATACACTGCAGTTAGTCAAATAAATCTCTATTACAGAAGTAGTTCAACAAAATACGAAATTGCAATAAATCACTATCATACTAGTTGTATCGAACTATTTTGACAAAGCATGATCAACCGAGATGGATGCTTTGGGCTTGTCCTGTATTTATACACTGCAGTTAGTCAAATAAATCTCTATTACAGAAGTAGTTCAACAAAATATGAAATTGCAATAAATCACTATCATATAAGCTGTATCGAACTATTTTAATAAAGCATGATCAACCGAGATGGATGCTTTGGGCTTGTCCTGTATTTATACACTGCAGTTAGTCAAATAAATCTCTATTACAGAAGTAGTTCAACAAAATATGAAATTGCAATAAATCACTATCATACTAGTTGTATCGAACTATTTTAACAAAGCATGATCAACCGAGATGGATGCTTTGGGCTTGTCCTGTA
Source organism: Platynereis dumerilii (assembly GCA_026936325.1). NCBI lineage: Eukaryota > Metazoa > Annelida > Polychaeta > Phyllodocida > Nereididae > Platynereis > Platynereis dumerilii. The sequence goes on from JAPTHN010000013.1 coordinate 20,681,378, forward strand.
TTTATACACTGCAGTTAGTCAAATAAATCTCTATTACAGAAGTAGTTCAACAAAATATGAAATTGCAATAAATCACTATCATACTAGTTGTATCGAACTATTTTAACAAAGCATGATCAACCGATATGGATGGTCATTATGGCTTTAAGTCATGTATTTATGTACTGCTGTTAGTGTGGTAGGCTAATATACACATGTAGTCCTAAAAGACTGCATGAGGACCCAGTAATGAGAAGCATGATTGAAACAGCAGTCCAACATAGGTCCACTGGTCCAGGTAAGCCTGATGGAGTTAGAATCGAACATAGAGCCCGGAGCCAAGTCAGTCATGTCTTGGTGACTAACTTGAACCAAACCTGACTAACTTATTCAACTTAGCCAAGTTTTGTGACTTCAACTTAGCTGACCATTTTCGACTAACTTATGTGACTTAGCTGATCATTTTCGACTAAAATGTATCAATCAAATAATGAAATTAATAGTGAAATAATGAAATATTGTCTTGGTAAGGATAATTGTAGCTCATGGTTCGAACTGGCACCAGTATGATGAGAGAAGTCACTGAATGAATCACTCATAACTGAGGTCACAAGTTGAAGTTACCCAATTACAATCTGACAGTTCTGATAGGGCCTGCAGTGATGTCATTGATGTTCATTAACAGCTGAATGTAAATTTGTGTCATTCTTTTACTGAAACTGATGATTTGTAAAACTGAGATTTGGTTGTAGGAACCAAAAGAACCTAATTGCAATAAGCAGCTGATGACATCTATAGGAATTGTCAACTTTTTTCAAAGACATAATTGCAATTCTAGACCAGTTGACACTTCAATGCTAATTATGCTTATCAGACATTGACATTTCAATGGAACTTACTGTTCAATGGAACTTTCTGTTCAATGCCAATCAGAAGCTGATTCAATGAGGAAGTACTATAACACCAGTTAGGCCCTCTAGACCTCTATTGAATGCATGGGAACTGTACGGCTTTGATTGACAATTATCATGCTATTTCGGCGGCAGCGATTGCCTGGTTTTTCGGCGGCTAAGTTGACAAGATGCAGCTGACTTTGACTAAATGGTTTTGTGGCTGGCTATGGCTAAATTTCACGGCGGTTCCGGGCTCTAATCGAACACAGAACCCTGCAATTCTCAGAGAACTCCTCAGCCTTATTGGTATAGGATGGCGCAGAAATATCGGACGAATAACCATCATATCATGTATTCATGTTATGCCATTGTTGAATTATTCTAATTTTGACAATCCTACAATAAAGAGGAGCTAAATACTAAATAGCATGAATAACTGTACGATAAAAGCTTGAAATAAGTGTTAATGAAACTTAACCATGATAAAGGGAGAATTCAATATTGGGTTTGAATTTTAATAAACCTCCGTATTAAATGCGAAAGAAATTTGACCAAAGAGATATTTTGTGTTTGATCGCCTTTCTCAATTGTCATCTCCTCACAAAATTCTTTATTCAGCATGTAATAAACCTAATTTTACTCCAATTTAATTTTTTTTTCTTTCTGTGTTTAATTTGGCCAACAACACAAGCTGTGACCAACCCTAGATACCCTGGATAATGGAGATTGTCATTTGATGGCCCCTGGATCAAATGGACTTGTCTCAAGTGGGAGCTGCAGCCATATGGGTGGTGCCATCGGTGTGCCCTGTTTAACCAGTGCATTCAGTGAGGTTGTTTAAAGACCATTGGCAAATATTGTAATCGAGGGTATTTATTGTAATCATTGATAACTTATGACAAGTTTATTGTATTTTATGATAATAAGTGTGTTGGAACCTGGATGGATGATTGGGGCTTTACGTCCTGTATTTACGCACTTGGTAGGCCAATCAGGACAGGAGGAGGACACACCAAGTGAAGGCGATTGAAATTGCTATCCAACATAGGCCCAAGTCAAACTCAGCAAGAAAGACCCTCCGTCCCCTATTTTTCCCACCTTTCACAATATTCCCCAGAGAATTCCCCGCATTAATCAGGTTGCTGATAATGAGAGGAAAGAGCCAAACCAATTATCAGCAATGCCCAATGAGGCGAAAGACGATTGAAACAACCAATCGCAGAGCAAAACTTACTGAAACCATGGCACTCATACGGCTTATGGAGATCCTGAAGCTGGAACCATGATTGCTTAAAGATGGTTCTCTATCTTAAAACTTTCCGAAGACTTGTCGTTCGCGAAATTAAACGTAATGCACCACAGGGCACTAACCCCGCGGCCTGTTGCTTGCTTCAAATTGTCTTTTTTCCCAATTAATTGCATGCATTCCTCATTTGTCGTTAAATTTGATCCCCAATTTACAACCTCATCCCTTCAAAGCCGAAGGGTTAATTCTGCTTTTTAACCCCCGCTCAGCAGCCGGCGGGCTTCCACCTAATTCATGAAACTTCCGATGAAATTTAGTTTTAATGATGCCGCACCGCAATCTACCCCCCCCCCCCCCAAGCCCAAAGCTACTTGTTGAGCCAGAGGAATTACAAGCAAGGGGCGGGGGGGGGGGATTGGGGGGAGTTGAAACCCTCAGAGAAAAATGTTGGGACTATTCAGAATCACACTCTTATTCAAATTGATAAAAGCAGGCCTAAATCACAGTATATTGCGGTCACCAGACAAATTTATCATTTTAGACAAATCTCATAAATTTACAAGCATACCTGTATTAATTCCCCAATCACATCATATCTTTTTAACTTTTATTCCATGAATGATATTTCTAGAGCCATTCCACCTGAACCCTAACAACTCAACCCTGAACTAAAGCCCTCAAAAACTATTTACCCCTTCAATGATACCCCTTAGTAGGGCATTTACTCCCCAGGAGTCCTTCAGAAAAAAATTATCAAAAATGGTCGTAAAATATAATTTCCTTCTTCAGAATTCAATAACTACTCCTATTCTAGGCTATTTCTCAAAGAATGTCTCTGCTCAGGTCATGACCTCACCAATGACCTCATATAAAAAATATTGACCTCAATAAAAAATTCTAGGAAGGTCAAGAAATGTCCTCATAACTCCCCGAGAATGACCTAATATGAACGGTAAAAGACCTTTTCAGTCCACTGGAGGTCCCGGGTTTGAATACAGCATAGTTTATTAGCTATAACCGGAAGGTCCTGACATTAGAGACATGGATGACTTTTCCAGTATTTTCCTTCAATTTGTCTGGATATTAGAGAACACAGATAGGCGAATGGGGCTTTATGTCCTATATTTGTGCAACTAGTAGCAACACACACATTTGTATGGATGTATGTATGAGGCTTTACGTCCTGTATTTATGCACTTGGAAGGCTAATTAGGACAGGAGGAGGACACGGCAATGAGGCGAAGGATGGTTGAAACAGCCGTCCAACATAGGCCCAGGTGACCCGGCAAGAGCTGGATTCGAACCCTGGACCCAGCGATTGGCAGTCTAGCACGCTACCACTAGACCAACCCTCCCCCGCACACATATTTGTACAGAGTAATTGACTAGACTGTTCACGAGACATTTTCTATACCGTCGTATACGGAAACAAAATTTGGACTCTTCGTTTTTAGGATTTCTGATAAATCAACCATTTAGAATTTGAGAGCAGCAAGACTTTGCAGAGAGGACTGCACATAAACCGTGAAAATAGCCTACTTCAAAATACTAATGCAGATAATCAGTACTCCTAAAGTTGAGCATTTTAAGACAATCCACCAGACAATTTCTTTTGCGACAGGAAATGCTAAGAATACATAAACACATGTTGTATGTCAGACATACAGGATTATTCTTTAGTCACCTAAAAAATTATTAAAACAAAAAGCCCACTGAAACAAAAATAACCTTTTTTAAATACAAAAAGATTGAAAAAAAAAGACAACAAAAAGATATTCAGAAACTCAGACTGCACAGCTTAAGACACTGTTCTATGTTGAGACAAATCTGGTAGCTTTTTTCTATATTTTTTTTTCGACACTTAAATCATATTTTGCCAGTCTGCCAGACAGTATATCTCAAAATCTCAAATATACTATCCTATTGACACTGGAGCTTTGTTTAGAATACTAAAGAAACTTGGAAGTTAAGGAAAAGAAAATGTACAGGCGTTTAGAAAACCAACTTAGTTAAGAATTTGGAATAAGAATTTGGGGAAAAAGAATATGTATTTCACTCCAGCTCAGAGATAAGCATGTTTCTTCAGGGTCTACATTTTCACCTTGACATTGAACTTGGGGAAAAACACTTTTTTTAAACTCCCATGATCTTTTTTTAGCAACTTCTTGGAAAGAACTTAGTCAGATCTTTCCCAAAAATAATCTATCTACGTCCCTCCAAGTCCTCTCTACTGTTAAGCATTGCATGAGTTCATAATAGGAGTGAAGACCTACAGCTAGCATTACTTGTTATGTCATGACAGGGTTTCATTAATCAACTTGAAAAAGGAATTGCAAAAACTTACATGCTAGATAATAGTTGCCTTTTTTTTCCTTGTCCTTTTCAGATAGTTTCAGAATGTGTCATCATCCCACCGACACGGTTCGATTCAGAACTACCTCATGATTTTTAGAAATTCAATTTGAATATATTATAAGCTAAAGTATCACTTTTTCATTGGCTGTGATCATGAAAATAACGTTAATGGTCCACTTTTAAATCCAGAAGCAGGGATCCTGTCTTTACGGACTGTGTAGGCTAATTAGAACAAGAGGACACAACAATGAAGCAAAGGATGACTGAAACTGCTGTCTAACATGCCTGTAGGTGAAGGTGATGCAGTCAGAGTTGAGATCAAACTAGGAACAGAGCAACTGGATGGATGGATGTTTGGGGCTTTACATCCTGTATTTATGCACTTGGTAGGCTAATTAGGACAGGAGGAGGACACAGCAATGAGGCAAAGGATGATTGAAACAGCCGTCCAACATAGACAGAGCAACTGGGTCCAGAAAATATGAAGTTCCTTCAATTCAGATCAATGTTTTTTTAAGTCTCTAAACCCTTATTCATAGAAAGGTACACCATTTATGATAAATTGACTGTCTGATGACAAATTAGCAGCTACTTAAGAAGAGGGTTTTGATCAAGTGTTTTGAGGGTGGCCAGGTTGTTGTGGTCAAAACCCCTTATACACCACTCCCCTCCCCCAACTCCAATTGGCCACTGAATTGTCGAAGGGTGTCAGCCATTGTCTGTGATATTGTCTGTAGTTCAAACCCCTAACCACGGCTTAGTGTATTCGGCGAATTCTCGCAAAGCAAAGCGAAGTTTTAATCAGCGAAGCGAAGCAAATTGACCATGCAGTCTGACCCACTGCCCTCTCTCTGGCCAGGTCACACTAAAGGGTACATTCAGACTGCGGCCCATCCTCCCATGCAGTTGTCTTGGCAGGGTGACTGCAGCCGAGCTGCTGCCTATCACCCTGCCAAGACAACCTGCATGGGAGGATGCTGCCTATACTCCCATGCAGCATTGTCAAGATTGGCAGATCTATCTATCTGTCTATCTATCTGTCTTATTATCTGATTATCTAATACCTTATCTATAGGCACATAAAAGCAGGGATCAGGGGGCAATAACCACCCCTCCCTAATCAATCCACGGATAATGACGAATTGCTATTTCATGACCAGTGCATTTAACAAAAACTTTTTCTTTACCTTCCCCCCTGTTTATATTTTTGTACACGCTGAATGTGTACATAGACTTTTGCAACACTAGCAGTATCATCAGTTTTAACGGATGTATGTATAGATTAAAGTATAGGCCTACATAATATCTTTGCGTAACTATTGTCAAAATACAATCATCCAAATGACCTGAGCCTATTAACTGCAATAGGCCTATGCACTTAGCAGGGCAGCAGCACTAGATAGATAGATAGATAGTTAGATAGATAGATAGATAGATAGATAGATAGATAGATAGATAGATAGATAGATAGATAGATAGATAGATAGATAGATAGATAGATAGATAGATAGATAGATAGATAGATAGATAGATAGATAGATAGATAGATAGGTACTGTTCCAAGCATCAGTTTCACTAACAAAGTTTAATACAGGTGATCAGTGACAAAAAAGTAAAACTTAACACATGACTAACATTGACAGAATTGCTTTGTTAAATAGTAACATGGTCACAAGGGACAGTGAACAGTCCCTTGAATAAGTGTCTATATACATATATGAATGACTCGTCTTATGGCATGTATACCCCTAAGATATGGAATGATTTTGTGACTACAGTTCACTTGAATTAAACACCTGTTTATCATTGGCAGTTGACGGGGAATCATCTAAACTTTCCAAAATGGGGTCTGCTGATTCTGTAGAGTGAATGGTTGCAATAATACAAGCACCCACAGTTTTATTGCATACTTGTCTGCTAAAACTTCGCTTTGCTTTGCCATTTCTTGAATTCGCTTCGCTTTGCGTGGATTCGCCGAATACACTAAGCCCTAACCACCTCCCTAGTAGGGTTGTAGTATCTTAAGAGTCCAAGTTAGGTCCTACTGAGGCCTGAGAAGGGTTTTAAAGAACCCAACCCTCAAAGTAAAACCCTCCTGGAACTCCTGGGGATTTCTGGATACCCCATAAGGCCTTTTTTAGGCCCATTTCAAGGTGGCTATTAAGCATTTTATTTTTGCTCCCATAAATCTCTATGAAAATACCCCAAGTGCCAATCAGGGGGCCCCATGCTGGTGCAAACGGTTTCGCCATTGCCTTTCTGACACTTTGTGACACTTCTGTGACACTTCGGTGACACTTCTACGGGACCTGTAGGACACTAGTGACACCTGTAGGACACCTGTAAGACACCACGTGTGACACCATGTCCCTAGAACAGGTGAGTTATGGACCTGTAGGCAGGTGTGAGACACCACCTTACAATCACTACTTGGTCATTGCTTGCTCCATAATTATGCTTCTGACTTCATTTAAGAATAGACAGTGTCTAGACTCTTCTGGGTAAAATTACTAAATTTTCTCACTAAAAAGCTTTAAAATGTACATGCAAATCCATAAGGCAGATAGGACGGATAGATGTAAGACACCACTTCACAAATTCACTATCACCAGTAGATTCAACGCTAGATTACCGTTTGATTCACAATTATGCTCACAATTTAACCTAAGATAAAACAGCGTCCAGACCCTTCTGAGTCAAATTACAAAATTTTCACATTAAAATTTGTGCAAATCTATGAAGAAGATAGGATGGATAGATGTATGGATGATTAGGGCTTCAAGTCCTGTATTTATGCACTTGATAGGCTAATAAGGACAGGGGGAGGACACGGCAATGAGGCGAAGGATGATTGAATCTGCTGTCCAACATAGGCCCAGGGGACCCGGCAAGAGCTGGATTCGAACCCTGGACCCAGCGATTGGCAACCTAGCACGCTACCAATGGACCAACCCCCCCCCCCAAGCCATCCACATGAAAATGTATTGCTAACATACCAGCAATCCAACATGCACTCGAATTTTCCTCGAATGTCCAATTTCCAGCTCAGACAAGTCCATCGCTTCCCTAACATAACATAAACCTAGTTTTATTCAAAAGCGACAATTTATCATTTCCTTTTTAAGGCGAGTTAATCAAAGTTTCAAAAGGATTGAACAAATAGGAAACATAAATTTGTTCTTGTACAAAAAAACGCCATTACTGTAATGAACATAACATCAAAACTTCAAAAGCATAAACAATTTTTTGTATGTTTTTGCCCGTTAACCACACGATAGATCTTGTGTAATGTTAACATATTTTTTAAACATTTTATGGGGTGCCTGTTATAGCTTGGCACCGCATTTCACCATCTAGTTTACTGAATTTAGATTTATGGGCTTTATCATTTCTTATATAAAGACCATATTCCTTTGAATACACAACTTATTTGATGTTATTTTATTCAATAATACCCTTCCTCTTGCATTGGGGAAGAAATTGGCTCAGTTGGTAATGCCCAAGGCTTGCAAATTGCAGTTTTCGAGCAGGCTTGGTCAGTTCACTGAAAATATCACTAAGACTGGAAATGTGCTAATGCCCACCCTGACATCTGGGTAGACCCATAAACTACTCTACTGACCTTAAAAGTTGACCATTTGGTACCTAAAAACAAAGAAATCTCTCCAAGGTCAACCAGTTGCAGTATCTTGACTGATATTTTAATGTGATTTTAATAGTTGGTCAATTGCTTGATAGCCTTAGTCTCGGCCATCGAAGTTTATGATCTGTAGGGTCTCCTCAGTGAACTGACCAAGCCTGCTCGAAAACTGCTGTAAGTCCTACTGGGTCCCAAGTTTGATTCCCAATCTGGATGAGTCACCAGAACTCTTGACTCATGCTGGACAGCAGTTCAATCATCCTTCACCTCATTGCTGTGTCCTCCTCCTGTCTTAATTAGCTGACCAAGTGCATAAATATAGGACGTAAATAGGCTAAAGCCCCGAACATTTATCAATCCAGCCCCTTGCCCTAATAAACTATATCTTACAAATCGAATATTCCAATGCCCTGAAAAAACTTGAAAACTGAGTTCTGTCTTGAGAGCAAAACACTTCTAAACTGAAGAAAAAAATACATAAAAGAACATGGGTTTCAGGTGAAAAACACATGGTTTGCTCGAGGTTGAATCTCTTAAATCTTAAAATTGTGTGTGTTAATTTGAGATAATGATAGGTTGTTAGTTTTTTTTTAACCAAACTTTTTCTAAAGTTTCTTGAAGAATCCTATTTCCTTCATCATGTTCATGACATGTTGGGAGCAGGATCGGGTGTAAGACATGACCTTTTTGGGTTGGGACGACCTTTTTTTCAAGGGTAAAGTGCCCTTTTCAGGGGTAAAATGCCATTTTTTTGCCCCCCAGGGTATAACATAACACATGACACCACTGAGAGGCTGGGTGAGGACCAATGGGAACTGCCAAATAAGGTCATGTGACACACTTAATTGCATAATGAAGGCCTACAAGATTCAGCTTGAGCAAGTCTTGGGTAAGTTCCATATGATAGTTTGTTCCTTGCCTGACTTCAGGGTTTCAAAAAACCCCCAAGGCTTATTTTCTTTTCCCTTTTTTTTTCTTTTTCGTTTTTCTTATAAAAGCAAGAAAGAGGTATCTTGTTGTAAGGGTAAACCTTAGCATAATACAGAAATAGATATCTAATAAAATAGTAGCCCATCTCAGTACAAGCAGGTGAGAATTCAGAACTTGAATATTCTTGAAATGTCAAATTTACAATCAAAGTTCCCAAAAAATATCCACTTGGAAAACAGGAGTGTCAATGAAAATCCAATATTCTGCAATGACAAATTTGATGAATGCCAAGAGTAAAGCCATATCTGATCTTCTCTTAAGATATTTGGATAACCCAAATTTAGAACCATCCCCTTTAAGTCCTCTATGCACTGCCATGGTGGTGGGCTAATAGAAGACAGGAAGAGGACACCGCAATGAGGTGAAAGTTCTTAGGATGTTTGAAAATTTGAAACTGCCGTCCAACATAGGTTATGGTGACCAGTCAGAACTGGCAGCAATGCATAAGGGCAATAACCGCAACACACAACACACAGTTACTGCATGTCAGGTAGGTCTGGGTCTCCGAGAGACTCTTCGGACGTCCTTCGTCACATGATATTCATCCCACTGGTCACATGATATTCACTCAGTCACTCTAAATTGCCACATTCACGTTCCTCAAGTAAAATTTACTAAACTTGTGTGAGCAAAAACAGGTTTTTGGCACCATTTTTAGACAATTTTTGGTTATTTTGACAAATTTTTGTGTAGTCAGACACTTTTAAGTGACCAATCTCAAATTTACAAAGTGGCATAATAACACTATAATGTTGTCTTTGTTGTAAGTGTGCAGTCTGCCACTTTTTGGGGGTACCCCTTTATTAGCACACCCTTTAAATACAGGTTACATACCCCCAACAGCTGGTCACTGTAGGATTTTCACCTTTTCTCTCAAATTCTTGCACATTTTTGTACAATTTGAGACTTTTCTTAACACATTAAGGCCTTTCAAAGTGCTATAACAGTCCCAAGGAGCTCTAAGAAAGGTAGCAAGATAATGCTTAAAATGATATAGTGATTTGATTTCTTAACATAGAGTAACTTATACAGCAGCATGCCATGTTTTCCAGTGGAAAAATGTGACATTTGAAATTCCTGATATTGCCACCTTAAAAACACAATATTCATATTAGATATCAGTAATAAATCCAAATTTATAAACTTAAATACACCTCTTTAAAACAACATACAAGACATACTAGCCAATTTTATCAAAAAGTTACAAATAAGACATAACACTAACAACCATTTTAGTCGTGCACACTTCAGTTGCCATGCATTTTAGATAAGATTGATGAGGGGTTAACAGGTTGTAATTTTAAAAGGTAGTCATTTTATAAGTGCATTGTTAAAATATGCAAAGATCCACTTAAGTATCAGACTAAACTACAAAATAATGTACCTTCACAGTATGGTACATCTTTAGCAATTTAAATATTTGCACTTTTACCCCAAGACAAAGTAAGCAAAATATTCATAAACAAAATTTGTGTTACAGAATGAGACTACACACATGTACAAAAAGCATAATCACTAGCATTAGGACAATAATCATTGGTCAGAACTTAGTTGAAACCACTCATTTCAAATTTTTGACCAATGTTCAAGTTCAACAGAACAAACAGAGGACCAGGAGCAGCGTTTCAGGTAAGCTATCGTCGACCGATCAGATACCAAAAGCGATAATTTCCAAAGACGGATCGCTTTTAAATTGGTTTCCCTGTCCAATATTAATGATGACGGATCACCAAAGCTTTTCTTAGCATGTCCAGAAACTATTTGTTACTGGTCGTGCCTCTACAGCCCTCTACCAAAGACTTGGTCCACAAGTAATAAAGGTACTTGTACATGTTTGAACACTGTTACACTACCAATCTATGGTTCAAGTCTTGTCAGGTTAAACAAATGACTGTAAAGCCACTAAGTTCCAACCAGGTGGTGAGCGGTCAGTTAGAAGAGTACATACGACTAAAATCAACAAGATCAATCACAAATCAGCAAGTTTTCAGACAATTCATCAGACAAATACAAATTAACTTAATCACCGATAGGCAAGTTTTCTGATTATTCATCCCGCAAATACAAATTAACTTAATCACCATACCTCTATGACGAGACCATGTGTCCACTACAAAACCACTTCACAGCAAAGTTAAGCAAACTAATGATGCTTTCGACTAATGATAACTTTCAACTTATCCATCAGCTATACATACACTAATTACAAAGATAAATTAGTTAGGTTACACCCCTCTTTCAACAAACCAAACACGAGGAAGACTTGGTAGTACAAGAGTGATTGATTTGTATCAGACGTACTCTCTACCTTAATGAGAGGTACACACGGAAACTTTTCGTTCGTCCGACAAAGTGCCAACGAAGAGCAGCTTTGTTTCCAATAAGTTTTAGCATGCTGCTGTGCTTCAATTTATTCTGATACTACCTGATACACGCAGTTTTGCATTGACCTTTATAGCTTTTTGTATACTCCCTTCTTTGATATCAATACATATATGTAATCATCTTGTAAAACTTCATATTTCTTGAAATCAAAACGTTATACTTTAATAAAGGACTTCATATTGCCAAGCTTGTGTTTTAAGCCTCTTCGGCACCTTAGTGGACTATAGCGATCACATAGCCAAGTTAAAGTCAGAATTGATGGTGGATTCAAATTTTGCATAGGGTGAAATACACAGCTGAATCATATAAACTAATATTTTAGTAAACTAATATTTTAGTAATCAAATCTTTTAATGGTTCAAAAATTTCAAACCAACCCCAAAGTCTTGGAAGACTGTTGTTCTGACTTCTTCACCCACAAATTTGTGGTAGTTCTCCGAGCAAATTTCGACATCTTTATCAAAGTTGACATAAACCGGTCTATACTACCAGCAGTGAGCACCGCCTTCAGACGGAAGACACTAAACCTCTTTATGGACAAAAGTTCTATATTTCATTCCGAAGATCTTAGACCCAGAACCGATACAATTGGAAGCGTAGGAGTCAGCAAAACCATAATTGTTCTTGGTCAGGCAAAAAAAGTCTGGAGTGAATTGAAAGTAGTCAAGACTTCAATAGAAGTAGATTCCTCAATATTTTATGACCCTGCAACTCCTTCTTAGAGACATGCAACTGACCAAATTCTTAAACAAATAATGACCTTTACGAACAGGTTCATCCCACTCAAAAAGTAGAACATTTATAATTGCAGAAGTTCAAATCATAAAGTTAGCAAGACAAATTCAAATCATAAAGTTAGTGAACCAAGTTCGACCTTTTTGTCCTACAAGTTCACTTCAGATATAGAAGTAACAAAATTGGTTTCTTCCAGTTTCTAACAGTGTGATTTGAAGACAGGGAAAATTATCTCATATACCAGTCCATTATCCATATATATCATACATCTTTGTTAATGGTATATCAGTATGAATAAACGGACACAAAGAATGAAAGACATAATGAAAGGCACCACATCCTCCATAATTAACAAGATTAAACATATTGACCATAGTTGGTAATATCTAGCCGATCCAAGGACGGCCAAAACTATCCGAGATCCAACAAATAACAAGAAAGCCTTGTAACCCCACATCCGGACATCCACACATAGACAAAATTCTGAAAACTTCTGAACTAAAGACTTCTAAACTAATATCGTAAAAACTAATATCTAAAATCAAAAGTATCGTCATCTTACCTGGTCCAATTCAGCTTTGAGTTCTTCTTTCTCTTGTTTAAGAGCTTCTTTATCGCCCTCGACTTGGGATCGGATGCTTTCCTTTTCCAATTCCAGTTGTCGGAGGCGCCCAGCTTGGTCGTATCGCAGCTGGTCGAGCTCTTGCTTTAAGATTTTCTTGGCGTCTCTTGCCGCTTGTAATCGTTCCCGGCGAGACGTTCGCGCTTCTTCTAAGTCCTGAAAAGAGAAAAAAGACCGAATATGAAATTATATAGAAATATAATTGAAATTTACACTATAATTCAATTGATACTGCATTTATAAGTAGTCCATCACAGTAAAGTAAGTGTAGCTACCGGTGTCTGTTCTTGGACACAAGGAAATAAAATTAATAAATACCTTCTTGAGGGGTAACTTGTAACATGTTTGGGGTTTTTCATCTCAAGAATTTTTTTTCGTATCTATCTCCTATTCCATCTACTGTGATTGTATGAATGTGTGCGTGAATGCGCTCAAATCCAGTGAAAGTTTCTGTTTGTATTACTATGAATGGACGAATAAAAGTATATTCTATTATATTCCATCTATCGTTCTATCTTATCTACCTATCTACCTGTGTATCTTTCTACCTATCTACCTTTGTATCTTTCTACCTATCTACCTGTTTATCTTTCTATTTACTAACTTAGCTGTCTACCTCAGTATCTATGTATCTATCTATCTGTATATCTATATCCATTTATCCATTCTTCCAAATATCTCTAAAATCCTTACAGAACCGGTTACAAGTATATTTGCAACTTGTAGAAAAACACATTAATGCACATAAAATTGGCCAACATTGCATGTTGGAAGCGTATTTATAACGTACCTAATTCTAGCAACTTATAACTGGTTATGCGCAATTATATAGTAATTTCTATCAAATGTAGAATGATTTGATGCATAAGTGACAACTTTCATACCCTTTTAACTACCAGATAAATACCAAATATGGTATGTCAAAATATCATGACTTCACGATAATATCACACAATTATGTATCATGATTATATCAAGAATATCAAGGAATAAGCCATCACTGCCAATTATCACGTGATATTCCATGGTATCATGAAATGCCAGTTATCCAATTGCCTAACACGGCCATTAAATGTGAAAGATTTGGTTAAAATCGGTCCAAATATGGTTGTTTGTGACACCCAGCAGAAAACAATCACATTTTTCAACCTACCGTTTTATCCGCAAGCATGCGATGCTGGTTAACCGAATGAGCTATTTTGTCATCTCGCAAAATATCAAAATACCAACAAAATGTCAAGGTTATAACTTGTCACAAAATTGGTCAAGTCAATAAGGTGAGATCTGATGAGAATAATTAGGTCAATTCATTAAAGAAATGGGTCAAGTAAAAGGTCTTAGAAGTGTGTCAAAGAGCGGTCACAAAGGTGTGTCAAATAAAGGTTATAGAGATTTTTCATGCAACTTCACAACTTCTACAGGAATACTAATCAATCATAAATTCTAAATAATACCAAGAACTTCTGTTTCGATCACACAATGGGCCAAAGCCCTAAACGGCGAAAGTAACGGAACTAAGCGGGTACAAAAAGATTCATGGAAAAACGTCTGACAGACTCTGAGTCTCCGACAAAGGTCCGTCAGGGACTGATTTTGTAAATGGGGTTCCTTCCAATCCATTCAGATGATTCAGGAGAGGTTATTAACCTCAAAAGATTTTTTGGGTCTTGAAATTCATGAAAGGGCCGAACCCAAAAAGATTCGGAGTGAATTGAAAATGAATTGAACATTGTGCAATGGTTTTTAAGCAACCCTACTGAGCACAGCTGAGACTTGCACAGACTCAATACTGATGTAGAATGAGCAACTTTTAAAAGGCAATTCTTCTCCCCCAATTACACTATTAGTGCTCTTTTAGGAGGTTCATGTAACTAGGTCACATATCTGGGTCACTAAATAGCCTCTGAAATTCAATGAAAAGGTCACAAAATACTCTCTAAGATCTCTTTATTCTGTCTTCAGTCCCTGTTGGACATCTAAACCATTCTGGGTCACCTTTTTTCCTTTTTTTTCACTTTTTTTCTAGAAGGTTCTGTTAAAACACCTGCCATGTTGAATAATCCCACATAAGCTGAAATCACAAGCCATGATTGAAATAAATGGCCCTCAAGAGTTGATCAAAAGAAAATGTTTCAACTCTCTCCAGAATCTTGACTGCTAAACAAAACCAGCAATTGCAGATCAAGTTTTTTTTCTCCTCCTAATAGAAAAAGATTGAGTTAATTGTCACTTTTGACAGCTCATAAAGTTCACACAAAAAGAATGAAAAGTTTGTTCAAATCATTCTGAAAGGCTCCATTTGGTTCTGACAAAGAATTCAAAAGAAGAATTTAGAAAGTGGAATTTAAACCAAACTTAGAATAATGACCATTTGTCATTCTAAATTCCAGTTCAAGTAACCCAAACATTTCAGCTTGTTTTGTAATGAAATGGATTCAGATGTCACAAAGAATCATTTAAAAAGAAAAAGAAGAACCACAATAACAATATTGGGGATATCGCCATCCATTAGCAAAATGTGACCATTACAAAATAAACTTCTCACTGAAACCTTTACCTGACCTTATTTTGGTTCTTGACATGTCCCATTGATGTCTGGAATCTAGAACTTAACCCAATTTGGCTAAAATGGAGGGATCTTTTCAAGCATCATCACAGATGCAACCAAATTGCAATCGGTTTCCATAGATTCAGTGACCGACTGCACTTTCTTGAGAATACCACTTATTGATATGCGTAGGTGAGATACGAGAGACTCCGTAACATTTTACTAGCGGCTAGCCTCTACTGATACAATATATTATCTGGTTAACATTTATGCTAGTAATCAAGGTAAGGTTAAGATGACCATTTGTAGTTGAAATCTCATCATCTGGCACAGATAACCCTGCTAATACCCTACGAACTGAGCCAATTGTGCGGGACCAGTGTGGGGGCCAGTTGTGTGGGGGCCAGTTGTGAGGGGGCCAGTTGTGTGGAGGCCAATTGTGTGGGGGCCAGTTGTTATATTTCCTCCAAAGAATTTTGTGAAGAAATACACATGAGCCCAGGCTACCCAGTATAGAAATCAAACCAAGCTAAAAGGTTCAAAGAAACTCACATTTCTGGGTACCGTACTCTTGTCGAATAAAATAAATATACAGATAAACATAGACTAACTCCGGGTGGTACCATAATGCTGTAACTCAGACCAAAGGGCAAAGGCAGTCTGGAAACTTGAACTAGTTTATGGACATTCCACGTTAACTTTACTATAAGTATTCCATAAACTGTCATAGAGTGACTTCCTTTCATTGACACATTTTAACAAAGGCTGTATCTCTGACATAATGTGCATCTTCTTTTCAAAAGGGTTGGAACAGATCTTTTCAACAAAATTCACCAGTATTTGATGTTGTTTCAATAGATTTCAGCCACAAAAGTGTACACTTCGCAACAAACTAACAGTTAGCGTCAGGAGACAACTTGCAAGATAGCATTTTTCGACCGATTCATCCAACATGCTGTCGACGGTGGTAAAACCTCCATATGGAATAAGCAAATAACCAGCCCCGCATGCATATATATATATATATGATCTTCTGCAGTCAGGAACAGAGATTTATCGGATATTCCATAGTACATCAATATTTCAACCGAACAAATATGGTCTGCCAAAAGTAACAGAAGTCCCACAAGGGACTATTGTTGGGTGGTGAGGAGTCCAGTCCTCATAAGATTAACACAAAGAGGGAGAATAGCTTTTACCCTTTTCTGTAAGTGACTTATATACCCTCCAGATACTTCCTTTCATCATGTAACACATGCAGAAGTTTGGTTTAGGGTGTGGGGTACCAGTGGCGTATTTGGGAGGGGGGATTGGGCCATGCCCCCCCAGCCCATAATTAACAAGGAAAATATAGGAAAAAGTCACAAAATTAACATGAGAAAGATAGGAAAAAGCCACAAATTGCCCAGTACTGACCCCTGCTTATGCCTCCCCCTTCAGGCCGCTTCTAGACCCGCCCCTGAGGGGGGGGGTGTACATTGGACTTCAGGGCGAACGTGAAAAGAAAGGACAGAAAGGGACACCCAGGAGAGTTGGGAAGTTACTTGGTGTAATCACAAAAGTTGGTTAAGTTCGGTTTAGAGTGTCACAACTAAACTCAAAACTTTTCAAAGTCATCTCACAACAAAGTTGAATCACCAAACCACATGGCAATGTTACAATACTATAGAAAACTGTATTCAGCATGTTCAGGTCTGACCTGATACAACTTTTGAATTATACCCTTCAAGGGCCTCCAACAATGATCAAACTGGCACATAAAGAAGCTGGGTTTCTCACATGAAAATGTTAATATTGAAAATATCAAGGAGTGGAATAACTCCAGAATAACTTCAGATATTAGTGATATCACATCAACTTGTGAAGTTCACCTATGAATTAAACTTAAAATTCTGTATTTCTTGCTGAAGCACTTGAGTATTTATAACACCACGATTCAGAAAGTTTCAGATTTCAGTATCTATATCTGATTAGATGGCTTGGTTTTGAGCAACATAATGTATCAAGAAAATACATTAATCTATTCTATTAACAACTCAAGCACTACATGTCATAATACGGTAGTATGTGCGACTAATAACTACAGTTCTGCCTAAAAGTTTACATACCCCTCTGCAAAATGACCAATTTCTCTATTTCGAGGACAATTTTAACAACAATAGGCAAATCATACATTAAATACAGCGCACTGCATGTGGCCAAACACTTCCGAACCATTAAAAATCCAATAGTAATGAGATTGAATGATATTATCACTTAATTGAATTTTATGACAGTTTCAAAAGTTTACATACCCTTCTGTACTAACACATATTTTCCCGCTTAGGGTAAAAAACAGATCACAGGATTTTACCCCAATATGTCAAAAGTACTCAGACTACATCAGCAGTGATTTTGATCCAATCTGCATCACACAATTCTGTAACCCCACCTTCAATGTAGGTCTCGGCTGGGACAGGGTCTGTCTCGGATCAACCCAGAATTTATCAATAAAATTCCAGTATCATGTTGAACCACTTGAGAAGCTTTTCCCAACTGTCTGGAAAAATATTTGGACAGGATTGGTGGAAGGTTTTGGTTTGTTGTCCTGTTGCAGCGCCTTGTTTTTTCCTGTTCCCAACTTTCACACTGAATCATGTCAGTTCTCCTCCAAAATTTTCTGGAAATCAGAGATGTTTCAACTTTTATTAGTCTTGGCCAATTTTCCAGTACTATTTGCACTCAAATAGCCACAATTTATCATATATGCACCGCCTTGGTTCACTCTGTGAATGGTACAATTTAGTGTGCATACCTGATTGACTTGCATCCAAACATAGCGCAGGTGATTATGAGACAAACTTGGATGTAATACACCAGAAGCAGTTTAGTAAGTGCCAAGCCATCTGCCGAAATGTTGTTGGACGGAAGAGACTTAGCTGAGGTGTTAAATCATCAAAATTCCTTGTAATGTGTTTGCAGGAGTTCATTCAGAATTATGGCGAAAAGAAGACCATTGCCAAATTGAACCAGGGTGGTGCACTTTCAATGCTTTGCAGCTGTTTCATTTCGAATAGCACCAGAGACATTGTCAAGACTGAAGAATTGTTTAATTTCATTGATTTCCAGAAAATTTTGGAAGAGAACTGACATGACTCAGTGCGAAAGTTAGGAGCAGGATGAACAAGTCGTAGCAGCATGACAACAATCCAAAACCTTCCACCAATCCTGTCCAAATATTTTTTTCAGGACAGTTGGGAGAAGCTTCTCGAGTGGTTCAACACCGTCCATACTGGAATATTATTGATAAATTATGGGTTGATTCAAGACAGACCGTGCCTCAGCCGAGACCAACAACGAAGGTGGATCATGGAGTGGCAGAAATTGTGTGATCCAGAATGGATTAAAATCACTGATGTAGTTTGAGTACTTTTGACATACTGTGGTAAAATCCTGTAAGCTGTTCTTGACCCCAAGCGGGAAAATATGTGATAGTACAGAAGGGTATGTAAACTTTTGAAACAGTCATAAAATGCAATTAAGTGATAATATCATTGAATCTCATTGCCGTTGAATTTTTAATGGTTCAGAAGTGTTTAGCCACATGCAGTGCACTGTATTTCATGTATGATTTGTCTATTGTTGTTAAAATTGCCCTCAAAATAGAGAAATTGGTCATTTTGCAGAGGGGTATGTAAACTTATGGGCAGAACTGTATCAACAGTTCCCCTCACGACTCAAAACCATTGGTATCCATTGGCAAACTTTGGTTAATGTATATCAGCACGCCAATTGACGTGTCCATGGTTCCATTCCCGCCCTCGCAGGGTCACCTGGATTTATGTTGGACAGCAGTTTTCAATTATCCTTCCCCTGGTTGCTGCGTCCTCCTGTCCTTATTAGCCTACCAAGTGCATAAATGCAGTATGTAAAGCCCAAATCATCTATCATCAACTGAGGTTATAATCAACTCACAACTGAAATAACCATTCACCTCCCAACTGAAGTAACCATTCACCTCATAACAGAAGCAACCATTCACCTCACAAGTGAGGTAACCATTCACCTCACAACTGAAGTATCAATCCACCTCACAACTGAAGTATCCATCCACCTCACTAGTGAATATCCATCCACCTCACAAGCAAAGTATCCATCCACCTCATAAGTGAAGTAACCATACACATCATAACGGAAGCAACCATTCACCTCACAAGCAAAGTAACCATTCACCTCACAAGCAAAGTATCCATCCATCTCACAATTGAAGTAACCATTCACCTTACAAGTGAAGTATCCATCCACCTCACAAGTGCAGTAATCATTCACCTCACAACTGAAGCAGGCATTCAAATCACTAGTCCAGCACCTGCCATTGGTTATGCTAACTTTGTTATGGATACCAGGATAGACATTATAGGCCCAGATGCAAGGCATGGATAAGCCTCCAGATCAGAACATTCAGGCATAAGCCACACTTGATAAGTCTTGATATCTGACCCGTTTCACCCCTTTGGCCCTTTCTCATATATTTCCTATAAACCTAATCTGCAACAGTCCAACTTCTGGGAACTATAACAGCTGTAAGGTGGAAGTTAAGATGGATGGTTGGGGCTTTACAACCTGTATTCACTATTTATAAACTGTAGTAGGCTAATAAGGACAGGAGGAGGATACAGCAATGTGGTGAAGGATGATTGAAACTGTCGTCCAACATACAGTATGTCTCATCTTGCATGCGAACTGGAATTTAGCACCTTTTGTTCAGTCAATATAAAACCATGGCATGAGCTAGGTGAATTGGTACCAATACCAATGGCTGGACTAAATGTGGAGAGGCGCTACAGTGCACTATTGTGACGTCATTGCCCTTTGTGAGCTAAAACATTGGTTGCGTCACGAATGTCAACAAGTATGAATGGACTGTCGTCATTAAAATTGACCGAAAATAGGCAAAAAAAAGGCACTAAAACATCGCGAAAACGTGATATTCACATTGCAAAACGGCTGATCTACCAGCAGGTATGTGTATTTCTGCTGTACGACTTTTAGATGCTGAGATATCAGGCCAAACACCAGTTCGCATGTTGGATGAGACAAACTGTAGGTCATGCGACCCAGCTCACAAGCAGGCAAAAGCCTCCATGAAGCTCCTGTACCAAGAAAATGACCTTGGTGTCCTGTCTACCTGCACAGTCTTTGGTATCTATAGAACATACAGATTACACAGACATAATAACAATGCATAAACCATAGAATAGGTAAGGTTTCCTTTTCTGAGCTCTAGTCTATGGTCTCAACAACTTGCCCAGGCCACTCTGTCATTGTGTGAGCCAAAAATCTGCCAACCTGTCTATCTAGTGAATATCTATGTCTATCTGTGACCTGCCAACCTGTCTGTCTGTGTCAGGTCAGTGTGTCTGTCTCATTGTGTTCGCAGTAGGTCGCTTTGACCTTCAGCCTGCTCCAGGCTGTTTGGAAGTACGTGCCAAATGTACGCCTATGTCAGCGGTAGGTCGCACACCTTATTCTGTCAAATAGTTATTGGAGCCAAGGAGAGCTTTACGTCCTGTATTTATGCATTGGAACAAGCTAGTAAGGACAGGAGGAGGACACAGCAATGAGAGGGAGGACTGTTGTAACTGCTGTCCAACGTAAGTCCAGATGACTTGGTCATACTGGAACTGAACCTGAGATGGAATATTGGGAGTTTACTACCTGTATTGAATCTATTGATGCACCTGGTAGGAGGAGGGCACATCAATGAGGTGAAGGACAATTGAAACTGCAGTCCAACATAAATCCAGGCAACCTGTCCAGAGCTGGAATCGAACCCTGGACCCAGCGATTGGCAGCCCAGCACGTTACTGCTAGACCAACCCTCCCCTATATCATATCTTGTGGAATAGCATGACTATTATAAAGTCACTATAGTATAGTCCATAGCCTGTGCATGCTCTGCTTGTCTGACACTATTGTCTATCTGTCTGTCCTGACTGGACATGTACACCGTACGCTGAGGGGCATCAGTCAACGATAACTATGACAGATAGTGTACGAGACATATTCATATATATATACTCTACAATGATAGATGACCACAGATTGAAGGTCGTACTTGAATGGTTATTAGAGAACCATCTAAGCACTGGGGCTACTTATTATAGTCTTATTATATGGCTATACCCACTGATGGCCATGATAGGTACACAATAACCATGGGTGAGAGGACTTCTTATCTACATCTTACTTCGAAGTTACTTCAAAGTTACTTCAGAGTTACTTGGAAGTTACTTCATACTTTTCACAAAGAAATGAATGACACCCACTGGACCTATAGGTAACCCAGGTACTAGTAGGTAGTGCTGGTACAGTTCACCTGTCCAGTAACTGCAGTTTACCTGTCCAATCTGTCTCTCCGTCTTTGTCATATCTACAGATCTATCACCTAAGGACTACCACCTGAGACCGAAGAGCCAAAGGTACCACAGTATACGCTGTAATGAGAAACCTTCAATAGACTGAAGGAGTGGGACATAGCAATGATGCAAAGGATGATTGAAACTGCTGTCCAACATAGGGCCAGGTGACCGAGCTGGAGCAGGAATATAAGACGCTCACGAATATTATGCCATAAAGCTATAGAGGCATAGATTTTGATACAAGTATATACGGTACTCGTCAAGTCCAGTCTACAGCTTTCCTGTCTGCCGGACAAGCCTACTTGACAGGTCTACTTGACAGCTTTGCTGATACCAGCCAGGTAGGGCTAGGTACCCCTCTCCCCCATTATAAACACAAGGAGTGTTCCATTGGATCTGTTACTATGAGGCCCTTTGGTGCCAAAGTGCCCCTGGGCAACCTATGATTGATCCAACTTCCCCTACTATTCTGAACATATACAATATATGCCACAATATATAACAAATATGTAACTTATATTTAGCGGTTTACGTATAAACTGGTTTGTGGTATTATGCCTGTGCCAGTGTGTCTACCCCAAGTCTGCAATATCAGACTTGTATATATATCATATATATCATGGTGCAATTGTTCTGATTTTGTTTGGGCTCTTATATTGCAGAAATGGTACAGCAGTAACTGCCCCTTTGGAGCTCATATATTTGTCTATCTATCTGTCTGACAATCTATCTGTCTTACAATCTATCTGTCTGACTATCTATCTATCTATCTATCTGTCTATCCTTCTAAAAAAGGAAAAAGTTCGATCTTACCTATCTTACTTCTTACTCATTTATATCTTTCTCAACAGACAAATTTTTATATTCATTCGGTTTCAAAACTTACAAACCTTAGTCCGAATACATATGTAGGTGATATCTATAATATCATCTATCTATAATCTATCTATAGATTATCTATCTGCCTATACAGGCGCGGATCCAGGAAATGTCGGAGGGTTCACGAACGCATATGCACTAAAAAATAATACAATTTCACTTTTTTTCACAATTGCATTGCATCACATCTGAAATCTATCCATCTCACCGGCATCTGTCCTCAGGATTTCAGACAGACAGACAGACTCCTGAGACAGACTGACAGTCAATTGACACAAGATAGCCAGTATGAGTTGTGCACAGACACCCTGTGCAACTGTGCAGATCTCTGAAGTTCACGGAGCTCACGAGAGGTCAGTTGAGACTTAGCAATGCTTAGAGGAGACTAGGTTTTCACTCCAACAGTGTGAGAAGGCCCCTGAGAAGAATGCCAAGTCTGTGCATTGTCAGAAAGAAACCATAATACCATAGAAAACACTGAGAGCAAAACACAAAAGAAAAAGCCATGGTTATGTACTTGCTGTATCTGTTAGATGAGATACCACAGCACGAAAGGCGAAATCTTGTTACCATATTCATTCGAAAATATCAAATATAGCCTTTCGTACATATTTGTATGGCTCAAGAAAATGTTGCACCTTTCGGAGAATGCGATTTCTAATTGGAGCTTTCGTCCTATATTTATGCACTTTTAGGATGGCACAGCAATTATATGAAGGATGAGAGAACCTGCAGTCTAATTCACCATTCGAAGAACAGTTCAAGAAATTATTTAAAGCCAAATAACCGACCCTCTGAACCTTAAAAGACAACACGACCCTTCTAAAGAGCAGGAGCGTTTATCAGCTAATAAGAATTCAATACTTATAATTCTTTTAATTCAAAATTTTCAAACCCTATGGATTTACAGACTGCTCAAGAGCTGGGCTTAGAGGGCTGCTGCGTTTAGTGAGGAGGGCACATAAATTATAGTTTTGACACTTATTCATATCACTTGTTCTCTACACTGAATAACTTCCTTCCCAAATCTCCAAGTTCTTTCCAAGTTCTTTTCCTTTCACGTTTGAAAAGTTGAGGCGAAAATCAAACATCTCTGAGATTTGCGAACTTTTCAAATTCACAGAAATTGTTCACACTTGTGCAGAGAAACAGAATACTAGAGCATAATGGGGGATTTAGACCTGTAAAGTCTCTACTGTTGACAATCTTGGACCTTACAAGTATTGATTGTTGGAGGGAACTTTTGTAAAATGTCCTAAAACGTCCTAAAATGCCAAATGTTGAGTACTTCAACACGTCGAGACTTAGTGAGCTCGGTTGACAAATGTATTTGTAGAAGTACAAACATTTGAATAACTTCAGAAATACTTAAGAATCTTACATTTAATATTTTGTGATGTATAAGAAAGCTGAATATATGGTTATTGGACCTTTTAGTTTCTTCTCCTTAGCTGTGATTATACATGGACTTTCAGCTTATCAGCTTCAAAATTGTTGTAGCCATTCCTGGACATTTGGATCTATAATCAATATGAAAACTAAACATTTCGCGTAAATGATATTAATGAAACATTAACTTTCAATCTATAAAATAGATGTTATAGCCTTATCTTCAGAGACTAAAGTCTAAAGTCTGAAGTCTGGAGGCAGAAATCACCCGAAGAATCTACTGAAGTGCAGAAAACGTGAACTGCTAGTCAAATATTTAAAAGAGCAGCTTCTAAAAGGGGTTCGCAAAGATCTTAAAATGATCCAGGTAATTTGGAAATAAATTGGCCAGTTTCAAATTCCTCGCAAAACATTTATGAATTCTCATGTGTCGTGAATCTGTTGTCGGAGGAGAAATTAGATTTTTTAAGTTATTCACAGCCTGACAAGCATGTGACAAGACTTGCAATTTCAATTATTTGTTACCATGACAACCCCAAATTATTTGAAATTACCTTTTTAACAAGATTAGGGTTACAATCGAGTTAGACGATAGTTTTTCACCCTACCTTTTTGGGTTTCGGTCCTTCAGGCGCGATTTTGACGTTTTTCGCTTCTCGCAAAGGGTGTGAAGAGGCACACAATGAAATCGCAATGAATTAGGAATGATTTTAAGATGAAAAACGAATGAATTTGGGTTCTATTCCCGGTCTCAGAATCTGTAACTCTTGAGTGATTTTAAGATGGCATTTTAAAAGGGTGCGCACCATCTCAATTGTGATGCAATTTGGCCAGGGCTTCTTAAATTTCAGGGTTTTGTCAAGAAATACCTGCAAATAGTGCGGATTGTGTTGCCATGGTGAATTTCAGTCTGTTGCCTTGGTGACAGGTGCAAGTCACCCCATCTTGTGGTGAAGGGTTCCTTTTAGGGTTCCTTCTAGGGTTAAACTTCTGGGTTCAGGGTCCACAGTTACTATTTCTGGACTTGTAAAGGGGGGGGGGATTCCTTTTGGGGTTGGAAGGGTGTCAGTTCTTAGGTGTTGGGGTTCCCCTGTATTGTCTGAAAGAATGTGTATTATTCAATGCTTTCCACAAGAATCAGTCTTTGCTTTTTATTTTTTTGGCATACCTCACAGCTTTCCTGCTGTATTGCATAGCAGCATAGTGCAGCTCCCTCACCATAGCTTTAGGGTGCTCAAGATCCCCAAGGAATGTAGAAAGCCATTTCAGCATTGGAAGTACTTCTTAGATAGATCTTACACATGAAGAGAAATAATGGCATTTTGAGGGACGGATGGATGGACGATTGGGGCTTTACGTCACCTATTTCTTTTAGTAGGTTAGCCAAATTCACTGATTGCAGAAAAAAGTGATGATTTTTTACAAGTTAACATGGTCAAGACATACAATTTTCATAATAAACTCAAGTTTTTCATGCCACGAAGCCAAAAATTTGATTTGAGATTTCAAATTCTGAGCAGCTCACCTATATAAAGTTGTGTTTATGTAAGAGTTTGGTGTTGAAATGGGTTAACCAAATAGTACTCATATTACTAGCATGCAGCCAATGTCAAGCATAGCCAAGGGCCCAAAGAGACTGAAAGAACAAGTTTAGAACTTTTAGAACTTTTGAAAACTTTCAGCTCTCAAGTTTAGCAGTTTAGAAGCTGTCTAAAATCCTTTAAGTTGCTTTTTATAGGTAGTTCTGCTCTGGTTGAGATCTAAGGAATAACCTATCTACAGGGCTTTTGAATGTGAGTGACCTTCTTTAACTGACATCTTTGAAAAGCAGAGAAAAAAGCAAAAATTTACCCAAAAAAATTAAGGAAACTGAAAAGATAGTAAAGTGACACATGGAACTTTCACTTGTTTACAAAATTCTTGAATTTAAATCTTCATTCAAGGTAAACAGGACTCAGAAGGGATGGGTCCATCTGGGAAGTTTAGAAAACACGTGGCAATTCACATGTACATCCCAAGTGAAGTTAACCCAATGGTTTTCAAGGGATCTGATCATGAGACCTCCATGGCAAATTACAAGATACACAAAAATTAATTAAACTTTTTTCTCAACACACTCACTGTTTAACTTACTATCCATGTGTCTCCATAAATTGATCTATCTAGTATCTATCCATCTATCTATATACATAAATTGATCTATCTATAGAAATCCACCTATCTTCATAAATCTATCCATCTATATCTATATATATTATGGGGTACTGATAGATCTAATAGACTAATATTATATGAATTATTCTTCTGATATGATTATGAGACAATATAAGGGGATATATCATATATATTTTAAGGGTTTATTGAAAATAGAGGTACTTTTTCACTCTACCACACTTAGCATTAAGAAGTGAACATATTTTAGAAGCAACATATGGTGAAAGTGGGAACACCCACAACCATACATAGCTAAAGCGTGCAACTTTCAAGTTTAAAAAATAAAGAAAAATTAGAAATGAAAAAAAGGTGTAAAAACCTCATTTCAATGGGGCCTTTTAAAGTTTTTTTTTCTCCTGCTGTGTTACATAAACTGAAGGCTGAAAAAAAAAAAACACCTAAAAAATCGACATTCCATCATGCAAAATCCCCATTCACTTCTGTTCATGAACAGAGTTTAAAAATACTCTGTGGAACCTCAACTTGTGGAAAAATTGACTAAGAAATTCACTTGCCATTTCAATGGAGATGAAAAGACTAATATAATTTCCTTCAGTGGATATCAGTACTAGTAAGTTGAACATCACCATTGCCTCATATTTCCTTATTCAGGATTCTAAATCCATTGATGTTAATATTTTTACATTTAGGGTTGTATTCTAATCACAAAATCAATTTAAATAGTTAGTAATTTAATAAGTTCAGAGATGATGCATTATTCATGTCATTATTTTAAGTTTATGGGTACTCTTCACAACCCAAAACAGGACCTAAATACCTCAAATTAATTCTGATGCAAAAAAGGATGTACTGGATTCAATAACATAACAATGACATGGCCATGAAATTAACATTGCATTGTATTATTGACACATTACATGTGGCTAGTCTGCTGTTGTGAGTGTTGTTCCTATTGACAAATAGAGTCTACATTTTAAACCTTCGTTTTGTGGTTGAATATCGCCTCATTGTATTAAAATTACCAGATTCTTAAAAATCGGCCAACTCCTAAAATCACCTCAGTCTAAAAAATAACCTCTCTCTCAATAAATCACCTCACTCTAATATCACCTGATTCTCTGAAACTATTTCTATCAAAAATCAAACTCTCACAAAAATAACCTCATTCAAAAATCATCTCTCTCAAATTCACCTCACTCTTACAAATCACCTCATTCTCAAAATTCACCTCACTCTCTTCCAAATTCACCTCTCTCAAAAATCACCTCAGAAACCACCTCATAAATCACCTCACTTCTCCTTGTCCACCTCAAAATTCACCCCACTCTCAAAAACCACCTCAAAATTCACCCCACTCTCAAACACCACCTCAGAAATCACCTCACTCTAAACCACCTCAGAAATCACCTAACTCTCAAAAACCACCTCAGAAATCACCTCACTTTCAAAAGCCACCTCAGAAATCACCTCACTCTCAAAAATCACCTCCGAAATCACCTCACTTCATCGATCCAGTATCCACCTCACAAAATTCCTCATGATTCCACCCCACAATGCACAGATAGGATCCCAAATCATTTGTTCTGACAACCTTTGATTGATGATGTGTCTGGGGGGCCAGGGGAGGGCGGTATACCACATACCCTTATAACAGCACCCCCCCCCCTTCCCCCTGCTCTTATACTCATAGCATACATGCATAGACACCTCAACACCTCTATACCTATCCATCATAGCTCATGTCAATATTTTGGCTCAGTACTATGGGCTGATCCCACCTATCTTTTATCATAGTTTTGCACACCAATTACCCCACAGAAATGTGCCCTGTTAGAAATGTTTCAGTGATTGTTGTAAGATTGTCTAGTACTTACATACCCCCTCATAATAATCAATCTCTTGCAGTAATTGGATACCAGTCCCCTAGTGAGGATTTGCTGTAGACAGAAAGTGGCAGACTCATATAGAGGGCATACATACCTTATCGATCTGCTACATTCTCATTTCAAATTGCTTGAAAGATGATGATGCTGCGTTGAGCTTTACAGCTTGTATTTATTCACCAAGAAAGCTTGCTCAGACAAAAGGACACAGCAATGAGGCGAAGGATGATCGAAACTGCTCAGAAATCACCTGACCATCCAACATCTATATATAGGCCCAAGTGACCCAGTAAGAGCGGGATTCGATCACAGGTAATTTAATTGGAGCACAAGATGAGCAAAAATTGAATTCTTACAAGTCACTTTGAAGTCATTTTCAAGCTCACAACTTCCCCAAATCCCCAAAAACCATTAAATCACTGGCAATACACAATCTGACATACGGTAAAATACCGTGATATCGAAATCTGATCCTGTTATGGCATGAGCCATAGAAAAAACAGCTTTCCTGAAACTTTCCTCGCATTTTCAACATTTCAGATTTTCTACAAACTCACAATAGAAACTCTGAAAGCCCCTGAAACCACCATATCACTGACATATATATACTCTACCATCCTACCATGATGATGGAATACTGATCAGACCATCCCCTCATGATTAGGAACCACCGAGAAGCCATAGAAGCAGCTTTTCTCTGATTGGCTGAGCTATCTTTCATCTATTATCACCCGGGCCACATGTTTCGAAGAATCGCAATCATGGCGAGTGATGAAACCTGTCATTCTTATCAGACACCAACTTTTTGCGAACTTTCTGATCTTCGTTATCTCATATTCAATGATATTAATGTCAGCCGGGGCAACCAGAGATGGAATTTAGAAATGAATCGGATTCGGATGGAATCAGTGTTGTCAAGTCTCTCAGAAGTATTTATCAATTACACAACTTTAAGTATGTGTGTCTTTGGAATGTATCGGAATGGATCACAGTACTTCACATTTATACAACTTTGGAATTGGAAGAAGAGACATTCTACAGCCCACAAAGATTTATCGAATTTGGATGGATCAACCTGGGTCATGCGGATGGAAGCGGAACTTTATGATCAAACTCCAGAATATAATCCAATGGATGAATACAGAATGGAAATTGGGATTGTGGCATCACAACTCTTTCAGCTTTCAGATTTATTTTATCAGAGTACATGGATGTATACACTGCTCTAAAACCTGCCCATCTGGCCTCTTTCTTTATATTTCGCTTTAAAATCTGCCCATTTCGCCATTTCTCTTCCTAGATTTTGCTCTTCTACATTTCACATAGACTACAGCTGGTCTCTTACTCTACTTCTTTGCTTATATTTCGCTCTACAGATTAGCCAAAAATTGCTCTAAAACCCACCCATATTGCTATTTTTTTCCTCTAAATTTTGCTCTTCCATTTTACATCTACATCTCTTACTTTCTCTACATTATGCTCTACAAAGTGGCACATTTCTTCAAATATTGCTGAAAAAATTGGCCTACTTTACCATTTCCATGTATCTATAACCTAAACATTGAATTTCGCTCTACATAACTAGCCTCTTTCTTCAAATATCGCTCTAAAAACCTGCTCAATTTGCTATTTCTTTGTCTAAATTTTGCTCTTCTGCATTTTACATCTACAATTGGTCTGTTTCTTTCTTTATCAACATCATAGTCTATAAAGTGGCCCCTTTCTTCAAATATTGCTCTAAAACCTGCTTATTTAGCATCTTTCTTCATATTTTACTCCAAAACCCGTCCATTTTGCTATTCCTTTCTCTAAATTTTGCTCTACATTGTTCTCCCATACTCCACATTCTGCCCTATGCTTTTGCTCCGTCTGATCAGGGATGCCATCACAGTCTTCTCAGAGGTGTCAGATCCTGAGTGATCCATCATAGTACAGACAGGCCCTTGGCCCTCGGGGTTGCTGGGCCCCTCTGGCTTGGGCATGGGCCCCACAGGGTTGCGCCATAACTACCGGTTTTGTCTGATTAAAAGGGGGCGGAGGGTTGGTCTAGTGGTAGCGTGCTGGACTCTCAATCGCTGGGTCCAGGGTTCGAATCCAGCTCTTGCAGGGTCACCTGGGTCTATGTTGAACGGCTGTTTCAATCACCCTTTGCCTCATTGCCGTGACCTCCTCCAGTCCTAATTAGTCTACCAAGTGCATAAATACAGGACGTAAAGCCCCAATCATCCATCCATCCATGTTAAAAGTCAGTGAAAAGTTATAAGCATAGCAGAGCCTACAGGATTTTCAATTTACATTGTCCTGCGTGCACATTTGTTTGCCTCAAAGCAATGGATTGAAGTTAACGACTGACAATCGGGCTTTACGTCCTGTATTTATGCAGTTGGTAGGCCAATTAGGACAGCAGGAGGACAAAGCAATGAGGTGAAGGATGATTGAGACAGCCATGCAACATAAACCCAGGCGACCTGTCAAGAGCCAAATTTCGAAACTTGGACCTCCCAAAAATTTGGGATGTTAATTAAGCTCCGGACAACAGAAAACGAACATTACTCCCATTATTCGACACTTTACGGTATTCTAACCATGTAACAGTCCATGTGGTCAGAAATGGGGGCTCAGACACTTCTGACATTGATGGATGACCATTTTGACTGGCAGGTAACTACAGTATATACCCACTCAAACTATAGACTATTGTTATCAGAGAAGAGCACATAACAGACCTGCAGGCAGGATGCAAGAGTTAGCTGCCAAAGTAGAGGAATTTCAACATTACATATAAGCCTACAGTGTATGTACTTTCTATGCTATTGAAGCTGTTATATGTCTATGGATGGATGGATGATTGGGGCTTCACATCCAGTATTTACGCACTTGGTAAGCTAATTAGGAGGAGGAGACAGCAATGACGAAGGATGAATGAAACCGCCATCCAACATAAGCCCAGGTGACCCGGCAAGAGCTGGATTTGAACCCTGGACCCAGCGATTGGCAGTCCAGCACGCTACCACTAGACCAACCCTCCCCCCTCCTATGCTATTGAAGTTGTTATATAGGCTGAAAAGATCATTGGGCTTTACGTCCCGTATTTACGCACTTGGCAAGCCAATAAGACAGGGGAGGACACAGCAATGAGGCAAATGATGACTGAAACCGCTGTCCAACAACATAGTCTTGGCCCAGATGATCCGACAAGAGCTGGGTTCGAACCCTAGACCAAGATATTGGCAGCCCAGCACATAATCACTGATCTGACCTCCCCCCCCCTTTACATGTTAAATCTTTTAATTATAACAATTATCATATTCATTGATAATAGCTATAATCATGGATCTATAGCTCTATGCCATAATACAGTGTACAGCCAATAAAACTGATTTACAGGATGCTGCAGAGCAAACAATGTAAATCAGGGACCAGAAAAAAAAATATATATATTATAGAAAATAATAAGATAAGAAACATCATCATAATCATCAATCCTAACTAAGTGCCAAGAAACAGGAACAATAGTTATTATAACACCCAACCTGTACTTAATAACATTATCATGTTGTCATTATCATAATAGCACTATTTATGGGTTTCAGGTAACTAATTTTATCAATAATAGTGCAGGTTGGTTTCTGATAACTCCATTGATATACTGCCAACACTGTATGGCTAATGCAAAAGCTGATATGGGGCAGCCTGCATTCAATCATGCAGCCATTTTGTTGCTTGGATATGTTCAATAACAGACTTCAAAATAGTTCACACTTTACTTCAAATGGCAGGATGTTTTCCTGGCACAGTGAGGTCCATACGTTATCTTTGACCAAATTATATATAGAACTTTACGGTGTAATAATTAACTTCATCATTTATTTTGCAGACTTTTAATTGTATCAATTTTTAATTGTATCAATTATTTTGCAGGTTTTACCCTTAGCAGATGTAACTAAAACCCTCTTTACACCATATTTAGCAAGAGACAGTTATGGTTCTATGATTCAAATTCAATTTAACCCGGGGTGTAGCATTTTAACTTCATCAATTATTTTTTTGCAGTTTCACCTTTTGCTGATACAGCCTATTTACAATGCTTTATGCAATTAAGCAGCAATTTGCTAGTGTCCATTCACAAGTTCTATGAATCAATTAAATGAATTAAACTCCTGTTGCAACATCAACATTTTATCAATTATAATTATCTGACAATCCATCTTGCTTTTTGCAATTTTTGCAAGTTTTCCATATTGTCATTAAATTATTATTGCCTGTAGTAGACCCTGTTGCACCTGCCTCAGTGCCTGTAATGGGCTGTATTTCAATCATTGAATCCACAGACCTATTACAGTGTGCAAGTGCCAGTCATGGTCCATGGTCTTGGTCCCATTATTCTTTGTAAAAGGTCCTACGGTCCAATTGAATGTTTGAAAACATGGTGTAATTGAACCCATTATTGAACCATTATTCGACTTTTTCACATCTGCGAAGGACATTATACCCGCTATATATCATGTATATCGAATTGATAGAAGACATTAAAGCAATGTATTTTGTGCATGTATCAGTTGAATTTTGTTCCCTGCTGCTTTAGTATGTACTAAATCTTTTACAGTATCTGCTATAGAAAGATAGAAATTGAGGACACCAGAAAATAATTTTTGTGTATAGCGGTATATATGTGTTGCACCCTGTGGCTTTAGTATGTACTTCAGAATCATACATCTGTTGTAGGAAACATAGGAAATCAGGGCATCAAGAAAGTAATACATAGGGAATATCATAATATATTGGCAAGCATCCTTTTGCTTTAGTATGTACTTTGAGTCACTTTAAGTGCTTAGCTTGAATTAAGAAGCATCATGATACTTTTTGAGTCATTTTAAGTTCTTAACCTGTTATCAAACTGACATAGAGAAGATAGAAACTGGGGACACCAACAAAGCAATACATAGTGGATGTCATACCATGTGGGTAAGCCCCTGTTGCTTTAGTGTGTACTTTGAGTCATACCTAACTTGTAATCAGACTATTCTATAAAAGATAGAAACTTGGGACATCAACAAAGCAATACATAGTGGACATCATTGAATACATGACAAGCACCCTGTTGCTTTAGTATGCTCTTTTAGAAACCTTTTTTAAAAGTGCTTAACTTGTAATAAGATTGATTCCTGCCCATTTCAAGGGCTTTGCAGAGCTTTGTATGATGCTTTGTATAATTCTTTGTATGATGCCTGGCTCCGTGCAATTACCACACAAAACTTGGCACGAGCCAGAAGCATTGATAAAATAGTAGGTTAATGTGTTCACCTTGAGGAACCCCGGTGACCTTGACCTTGCATTGCTACATTATGGTGACCTCTGACCTCTAAACGACCTGCAAATGACCTCGTGACCCAGTAATGAGGGTTG
The DNA here is from genome assembly GCA_026936325.1 of Platynereis dumerilii. Classification (NCBI taxonomy): domain Eukaryota; kingdom Metazoa; phylum Annelida; class Polychaeta; order Phyllodocida; family Nereididae; genus Platynereis; species Platynereis dumerilii. Next base: position 20,714,904 of record JAPTHN010000013.1, read on the forward strand.
GGTGACCTCTCCCCCTTAGAACTGCTCAGAAATTGCATAGAAACCTCAGGTTATTAGTGGCTATCACTAAAGAGATACATGTAAGAAACGGACAACGTGGAAATTGGATTGCATTGATATGCTTAGCCTTAGAAAGTGGGGGACTTCGAAAGGAAATTAAGGAACAGAGCGAAAATGAAAGGAGGGAGGAGGGAATTCAGGAAAGGAGTGGGACAATTTTCAAAATTAGGGTGGGAGAAATTTACGAAAACATAGTGGAAATAAAGAAACTTGAGAGAGAGAAAATTATTAGGAAAGCATGAAGAAATTTAGGATGGGAGGGAGAAAAAAATTTAGGGTTGGAGGACGGAAATTAAGGCAGGAAGGGGAAATTTAGGAATGGAGGGGGTAGGGGATTTACAAAATCAATGAATGGAGGCAGAAATTTACAAAAAGGGCAGTAAATATAGGTAAGGTAGGACCAGGATGAAGGTAACAAGTTATGTACATGGTGGGGGATAAATTACCAAGGTTGAAAAATCTTATATATCTGATAAATTTCAGTTGCCATGGTGACATAGTTTTTCAAGTTTCATAAATCATAATTCACATGCAGGAGGGCTTTACCTTGTAAGCAAGACAGCCCTGGAGATAAGAGGTTTCAGATTTCCCATTTTAATTAATTGAAACATAAATAGAATGGGTATGTGAAAGCCCTGTGTGATCTTTCAGTTTCATCATCCAATAAGGCATAACCCGATTGGAGGGATGGATGGATGATTGGAGCTTTACGTCCTATATTTTTGCACTTGGTAGGCTAATTAGGACAGGAGGAAGACACGGCAATGAGGCGAAGAATGATTGAAACAGCCGTCCAACATAGACCAGGTGATCCGGCAAGAGCAAGATTCGAACCCTGGACCTAGCGATTGGCAGTCCAGCACGCTACCGCTAGACCAACCCATCCCCTCCATACCCCGATTGGACTCAAATTCAAACTCTATTTTCAGTTAGGCCAAACATATTTAATTTTTAGCTTTTTGGATCAACTGACCCAACAGATCTATTGCCTACGGGAAAAAGAATTGAGCATAACCATAATTTTTATCAAGTTCACACAAAAAATTCAGGTTACAGGTTTATTTTCGACTGACGCAGGAAAAAGTGCCTCGAGAAGATCCGAGAAGCTAAAGATCAACTAGGTATGGCCTTAGTAGACATATGGATTATGCAATCACCATGTGATCTCTAAACTTCATCTAATAACACTCAGCCCAATTTGACTCTAAATCAAACATATTCTATTTGCCAGTTACTTGACAGTGACATATCACAACATTTATGCTAATTAATTTCATATTTACTAATGGCATCGATGCATCCATTGACCACATCATGTGTGTCAACACAAATGGCCCACATTTCAGTCAAAAACATTTACTGTCAATTTAGTTGTGCTCAACTTTGTAAATTTGCCTAATTGAACAGTAATCAGTAATGCACTCTATGCACTGATAATGCATCAAGTTACTATCATTTCAATTTTATTAAAATATAAGGAAATCACATATATTGACTACATGGGCTATGTTGTCCGAGTAATCTCGTTAATCTGTAATATATAGCTTTCGTGACTTTTACACTCCCACATCAACATATAAATAACATTCCTTTCAAGACTGATTTTCAATAGGTATCCAAGTTAAATTCATCTTGCTATTTATATGCCTGCCCGCTTTCTTTCCATCTATCCTATCCTATCGTTCCTTCTATCTGCCTGGTACCATATCTTATATCTATTTTCCATTTCTATCCATTCATCAATATCTGTCTATCACATCTATCTTTCTATATATCTGTCTATAAGTTCTATTTCTCTACAATCATTCGATCAATCCATTCTACCACAATGAGCCGCAAAGATTCTTGAATTAGAGAACGTTTTGCAATATTCTCATATTTAGCAAGTTCAAAATGTTCCAAGTGTTCATCTTTCCGCACTTTTCATTATCTCAACGACTCATTAACTCACATCCCCTGAAATCTTAAGCCGCTCGGCTCTGAGCCGCTCTTGGAAGGATTCTGAACAGCAGTCGCTCTAACGAATGCCGAAAATGTTCGATTTCAGGGTGGAAAGTCTAATTATGAAATCTCATGCTTTATAATATTATTGTGGTTTAATATCACTTGAAGGGGACCAAATGCAGTGAGTATATCCCTTATAAGTGATCTTCAAGCCATTTATATATTTTCTCTCTCTTCTACTACAAATCTATACTCGGCTACACAAACTCAACATCATGACACTCCGGTTTGTAATCAAGTTAAATTGGCAATTTTACAAGAAGCCTTTTAAAATGAGGTTTCAAAAAATTGAAACCCTAACTCTTTTGGAAACAAACTTTTGAAATCACAAAATGTTCAATTCAAAATCCGCTCAACAGAAATTTGAGAAAAGCCAAGTTGCACCGAAGTTACCGTAACAAGATCGTGAAGAACAGATTGAAATATTGTTTTGATTCTTTTCGTGCTATCTTAAGTTAACATTAACTTGCAAAGAAATGAAGAAGTCTAAAACCAAGGGTAATTCTAGATTCTCAGACCGAAGTTAACCTAACTGATCTGAACTCTGTGCCATCAGAACTGACAATTAACGATTTCACAAGAGCCACTCAAATTTGTGCGAGTCTTGTCCAGATTTTCAAGATGTCTAAGAGAAAAGTCATGCTTCATGATGTGATTGATCAACAAAGTTTTCCAATATGGCAAATTCAAATTCAAATGAATCCTGGTGGCTCCCTCCTGTGGATGAAATACAAAACTAGCCCTGGTGAGAGAAAACTGCATGTCATCACTTGGAATCTTACAATGAGAAACCATTGGATCAGTTTCTTTATATTCTGTGATACAAATGGGTAAATATATTCCATCCCTTCTCATCAAAATATATCTCCCAACATATAGCACATATAGTTTTATTCATGATCATATTCGCCATAGATATCAAGACTTCAAGTGCTTCGGGTGCCTATGGAACATTCCTATGGAATATTACTGTGGCGCCTACTTGTGGCTTGTGGTTAACCGTAGGTTATTATTCCTCTGCTAGCCACCACAGTATGGCCAGACACTATCTGGAGAAAGTTATTTATAAAACCTGCAGGGATCAAGTAAGAACCAACAAGAAGTATGAGGATTATGAAGCAATTTTTTATGCAGTCAAGAGGTGAACTAGTCGTCGTCTCAAGATTGTTTCAAAATTTTACAGATAGATGGATGTTTAGGGCTTTACGTCCTGTATTTAATAATTTACGCACTTGTAGGGCTGATAAGGACAGGAGGAGGACATATCAATGCGGCAAAGGATGCCCATTTTACAGAGCAAGCTTCAAGGCTATCATCACTGCAAATTTATCTTCTTCGTAACAATAATCACCAGATCAACAGAAATGCACTCTGAAGAGTCCAGAAATGCTCCTCTCACAGCCATAGCATTGTCACAGCGCCGCATACTATCGACAACGAAACCTGCAACACGGTCTATATCAAGTTCATAACTGGTCTGTAACTAGTCCATAACCAGTCTAACTGTGCCTGTTACAGTCCAGTAGAGTAAGTTACAAAGTGCCCTCCTTATAGACCTCCTGGAAAGAAGGGCAAAGCTAGATTTCACTTTCAGCTCCGCAAGGTTCAGTCGAGACATAGGAACATAGGACTATTACTGGGGGCAAAGAGAGGGCGTAGTGAGGGCATTGTGGAGGCATACGAAGGGCATTAGTCCTTTGATTACCATGACCTAAGAGCATCTCCCCCTCCCAGGGGCCCTATTTTTACTTAGTAGTTCCAAGGCCTTTGCCTGGCCCTTTTTGGGTGCAGATGTTGGGTTCAGATGCTAGGTTCAGTTGCAAGGTTCAGACTGCCCGGAAGCCTAGCAGAAGGTCATTATTGCCTTTTACTGCAACTAGAATCTATTAGCATGACCTCAAAAGGCTCAGACAACACCTGATCCTAGACACAATAATGCATGGATAATGATGAAGTAACCAGAAGCTTTACTCCATCCATTGCAGTATCCGATTGTATCGTTCAGATGAGACGTTAAATCGGCGGCCCCTTGTATCAGTGTCTGAGCTGGGCAAGTAGTAAAACAGCCGTCCAACATAGGCCCAGATGACCCGGCAAGAGCTGGATTCGAACCCAGGATCAAGCGATTGGCAGCCCAGCAAGCTACCACTAGACGAACCCTCCGCCCTGCTATAAGAGACTATACGACAGTGTACGCGTAAGCGAACTATTCATAGTAAAAAATATCTTTACAAAAATGCAATGACATCTTTCTCCACACTCCTCTCCAACCACAAAAACAACCTACCCCGCCGGAGTACCCCGGGTATCCTTTATTCGAATCAATACGACTAGAATAAGGCGAAAAGAAGAAAAACAAGTAAAAAAACAAGTAGAGGAAATATATAGAAAAGATATATATATGCAAAAACATGGGCCACATAGAATATGCTATAACATACACAACAGCTCTGGGAACCAGCGCAGTACACACAAATCGCGTTTACTTTACATCACACAATATACAAAGAGTGAAAGTCTATTTTGGCACCAGACATATAGGCATATTAGATGCATAGAGATGGCAAGATGCTAAATATTGCCAGTTGTGGAATTCTATTGTTCTGTAGGGTCAGATACATTTACTTGAATTGATATATCATTTTATATTATTCATTTGCTACATTCTAAGATTGTCTTTAGTCAGTTTCTTAGAAATTTAATTGAGTTGTGGAGCGTAATCGATTTGAAGGCTATTGATAGAATATATAGATAGATGGATGATTGGGGCTTTATGTCCTGTATTTATTCACTCTGTCGGCTAATTAAGACAGGAGGAGGACATAGCAATGAGGCGAAGGATGATAGAAAGTGCCATCCAACACACGCTTAGGTGTCTCAGCAAGAGCTGGATTCGAACCCTGGACCCAGGCAGTCCAGCAAGCTACCACTAGACCACCCCGATGGAGACAGATAAGATATATTGACAGAAAGGTAGATAGATAGACAGATATATAGATAGATAGCAAAGAGAAGCGAACAAATGGTAATACAATGCATCAGTACATCGAACACTGCTGCTGTAATTATGTCGAATATACTCGGGAGCTCTACTGGGGATCATGGCGCTCGACTGGGGATCATGATTCATTTCCATTTTTTGATCCCTTAAAATACATAATACCTAAGTGGATTAGACTCCCAGTCTCCTCACTGTCTGCTAGCATCTAGATGTCAGAATAAATTAATAGAAATGAGCGTTGTTTTTTCACATTAATTCCGCAGTCCATAATAAGCACTAAGAAGATATACATGTATTTATTTTATATGTCATCTTTAACAGCACTTTGTATTCCACGTGAGGTGTTGTAAATCTGCTTAGAAAATACCATGGAGAATACAATTGTCACAAATCATTTTTAAAGGTGCATTTTAAAAGGTGTCCTAATTGTCTAGATCATTAAGAGATACCATTTTAAACACCAGAAGTGGTAAATATGTACATGTACTTCAAAAAGTATGCAAGATAATGACTTAAGATTTTACCAAATTGACTTATACTGTTTAGGGATGAAAATTATGCGAAAAAGAGTGAAATAATCAAGGTAAATGAAAATAAAGATATGGCAGCGTTTAAACAACATAAGGCATTGATCAGACATGGAATAACCAAATAGGTGTTCGTATTTCGGCGTTTGCGAATTTTTTCCTTCTCCAACAGGTCACTTGCACAAGTATGAGGGTGAATGTCTCAGAATCATCTTTCACAAAATTAGCCAACACTGAATATAGTTATTATCCTATCTTAACAGTTACTGCAGAACCCCCTTTGAATATTACACCGTTTTACTCAACTATAATATAGCCCTTGAACAAAAATGAAAATATTGTTCCCATGGCAACAGTACATGCCAACAAGAGGCTGATGTCTGGTGTCCTTGACCCCATGTGACCTCACAATCCATCATGTGACCTAACAATGCATTGTTCTCTGTCATAACTTTGTTCCATTGGGAAAGAGGGGGAGATTTGGGGGGGGGGGGTATTAGCAGCCATCCGGGGTTATAGTTTAGGGTTCAGTTTGGTTTTAGGGTTTTATTAGCCATGTTTATTGGGTTGGTTTTATTGGGCAGGTCTGGATGCTTTCTTGTGGGGTTAAATAATGGGGTTATAATAAAGGGGTGGTATTTTTCAATTATTCTGGGGTTACGTAAGGTGATGGACTTAAAAAGCTTTCCTCATGTAATAGCATCAACTTAAAGTATGAAATTAGAATTATGATAGCTCTAAATCGTAATTTTAATAATTGATTTATGGAACATCAGTTTTTTTTTTTAATGTCGATAAACAGCGTTTGAGCAAATTGATGAAAATTTTGCAAATCAAATCGAAGTTACAAGTTCCCCGCTGTCCCAAATGCTTTCATGAATAGTTCTGTATTGGTTTGAACAATTAGTAATTGTCTATAACTAACCTACGTTAATATCGATAATTCTTTCTTTCTTTTAACTACATATGTACAGCTACCGTACGATTTTGCCTCTACTAAACAAACAGACACTCTCAGCAGTATTACAATGCCACTGTAGCCAGAAAGTCCAGCAATTTATTGATTTATACTGAGAGCACGATAGGTCATGGTACCATAAAATACTACAGTGGCCAATAGAGAGAATTCAGAGAACAGATATTGCATAACGACCGACATATTGACTTTGTACATAGGTCAAACCTCAGGTTCGCCTGAAGAGCACGTTCGGACAGTGTTTGTCCATGTTTTCGCCAAGTTCTGAACTCATTAACTGATTAGCGAAATGGTGCTACTTGTTTTTGTGTCACACACTCCACGTCAAGCCAGTTGGAAAGGAATTCGATCATCAGTTGGTAGAACTGTCTATATAGATGGACTACAAATTGCTGTGTCCTGGGTTCGTTCCAGGTCCGGTGGGATCACCCGTTTTTCTATCAGAAATTACGCTGCTACTCAACTATTTCGATATGCTTTTACGATAAAATCTTGAAAATAGTTAGTGATTTTCAATGGAGACATGTTTCTTCACATAATTTTTCACGGTGCTTACGCTAAAAATTACGCTCTGCCTCAGCCCCCAGATATAATCCCAGAACACATTAAACCAATCATATCACAGAATCCCATAAATACAACACAAAATATCAAAAGTTCTTGCATTTTCAGTGTTATTTTGGGAATTTTTTAGTTGCTAGGCCCCGCGCCTCAAAGAGCAGGCCACTTTTCCTTTGTACATGTTTGCCCCGTCTCTCCTAGCAAACAAAGAATGAATTACTGTCCGCGCGTTAAATTCATATCAACGTCCAGTCCTTAACTGTCCTTCAGCATGTTCAGGGTTCGTTGTTTGACTGGCCTATAATTGAATGGCAGTCTTTTGAGTTAATTTGAAGAATTTTTGGTCATTCATAGGCTTGTAATGTGACAAGAAATCTAACGGCAACTTTGTCCTTTTGTTATAACTAAATCATGCTCTTTATCATTGAATTGTCGGACTAAATAGTAAGCATTTATGGTTATTGTCATTCAGGATGGATGTTCGGAGCTTCAAGTCCTGTATTAATGCACTATGGACGGCTACCTTAAGTAGGACAGGAGGAGGACACAGCAATGAGGCGAACGATGATTGAAAGTGCTGTCCAACATAGGTCAAGGTGACCTGACCGCAGTGGCCAGACCTTCGTATCGAACCTGGGATGGGTGGATGGATGTTCTGGGCTTTACCTCCTGTATTAATGCACTATGGACGGCTACCTTAAGTAGGACAGGAGGAGGACACGGCAATGAGGCGAAGAATGATTGAACGGCCGTCCAACATAGGACCAGGTGACCCGGCAAGAGCTGGATTCGAACCCTGGACCCAGCGATCGGCAGCCCAGCACGCTACCACTAGGCCAACACTCCCCCGATTTGAACCTGGGACCCAGTGACAGGACTTCAAGCACTGCCAAGTTATATCCAACTGAGCTAAGGCCACACATAATTGATCTTTAGCTTCTCGGATCCTCTCAAGGCACTTTTTTTAGGGTCGGTCGGTAGGGCAAAAAAAAAAGGTAAAAAAATTTTTTTTTTATAATGTCAAAAAAAAAAATTTTTTTTTTTTTCAATCTTTTTTTCTCCATCGGCAGCAATTCTATTGTGTCGGCGGGTCCGCGAAGCTAAGAATCAATTATGTGTGGCCTAACTGTAATCCCGGAACTAAATAAATCCTTGTGCTATTTGCTCAATCATTTAGAAGGCACTGACCCTATACTACGTCATCTCATATCATCATAACAGGTCAAAGACACTTGAAATTTACATTTTTTATCTCTATCACTATCAGAACGCTCAACATTAGACTTTTAAACATTTAAATAACACAGTAGCCCGATATCTATAAACTATTAAACATACAAGCGGAATCCAGGGTACTACTGAAAATGTACACCATAATAGTGCGTAATGTAGTGAACGTGATAACCCATTTAAATAAGGGACAGTAACAGATAAATGGCAAGCAAGTCGGACATTTCACCCATATTTGATTGACATATATAGTAAGTATAGGTTATACAACGATTTTGAGGTGTATAGCTAAAGCCCTCGGTAAATAACCCCTGAAATGTTAGTTATACACCAAAAAAGAGTTGTATAAGCGACTTATACTCCATAAATGACTCCTGAAGAATTTTAACTGAATTTTGATGCTTTGTTGTCATTTTTAGGTGTGTTGTTTGCGAAAAAAGCAGTACAACAAGCTAACTTAATCCCCAACAGTGGTATAACTAACAAATCCGTTGGTTATACCATGGCAAAAGACAATAGAAAACTGTCTCGGTGGAGTATAAATGTAGATATATATGTGACAATTATGAAATATGGTAAATGGCTGATGTTAGTTACGTAATAATGTAATAGTATATACATAATCATTCATCTTACATATAGAGAGTCGGTTCAATTGACACACAATCAGCACTTTTGCATAATTATAATATCTTGTGGGGTTTGGGATAATTATCCTAAATTCGAGAAACAAAATAGGCCTGCATTGCATCTGTTCAGATAGCTTTTTAGCAATGTTATTGATGTTTCATATTTTGCAAATTTCAATTTCGCACGTGTCGAGTTCAGGTTGTCATTTTTGGGTCACAAAAAACACATATTTCCAGGTGATCAATATCTTCAATTATTCTGAAATTTGCGTTTTGCTGGCTGCGTTGTAATTGGCATTCAAACTGTTATAATGACACTAAATTTTGTATTCAAGAAATTTGTTAACCATCACCTCATGGCAAACACCATTATTATACAATATTACAATAATTTCTATAATTAATTTCTATTATCAGCGACAATTTTGTATGTGCATATTAAATTGAAGGTTAAAGCTAATATTAGTCATGAAACTGATGTCATTCTGGATATAGATAATTACAGTTACTGAGCTTCTGTGGAACATTTTTTCATAAAATCGCTCGAAATCTTGCTTGCTAAATCTCGCTCTGACGCTCTCTAAATCTCTCTAAATCTTCCTTTATGTCAATCTTGCTCTCTTTCAATCTAGCTCTACAAACCTTGCTCTAAATTTCAATATCTCTCTCTCTCACTCTCTAAATCCTATCTCTCTGAAATAAATCTCACTCCATAAATCTCGCTCGTTAAATGTCTAAATCTCTCTATTTTCACTAATTTCCTGTTTGATCAGCCCTCGGCTGTCTGTCCCTAGCGATCTGTTATCTCAATTTGAAAAAGACTACAAGTGTGTTTTAAGTGTTTACACTGCGGTTTTCAGGCCATTGACCAAATAAAACACTATTTTAGGGTCCATTTTTGGGTCCTGGATGCGTATAGATGTCTTTATTATCAGCGGCATCAGATTTGTCACTATTTCACATGAATCAATACAACTGAGAGGAGTTCGGATTTAAAGTCTGTCTCAACTTGTCAATTAAATGATAGAGGGTTCATTTGCCATTTATCTATCTATCTATCTATCTATCTTTCTATCTATCTATCTATCTATCTATCTATCTATCTATCTATCTATCTATCTATCTATCTATCTATCTGTCTGTCTATCTATCTATCTATCTGTCTATCTACCTACCTAGATCTGTCTATCGACCATCTATCTATCTAGATATATTTGTCTTTCAATCTATCTACCTGTCTATCTATCTGTCTATGTATCTACCTGTATTTCTATCTTTCGGTCTGCATATCTATCTATCTGCATATATGTCTATTCTAGATCTACCCTTTAGCCATTGATAAAATACTTGTGCCTTTTTTTTTTAACAGACTTCATTAGATTCTTTTTATCATCTGAATTTTTTACAGTTTTCGATAAAAATATGCCTTTCATACCCAACACTCAAAATGTCTAGCTCTATGATCATTATTACAATATCGATCAGACATCTGCGACATTATACAACAAGAGTTACATATATATGAAACAAGATAAAAAAATTCTTTTTTTTTTCCTTTTTTTTTTTTCTTGTACAGTCCTCAGGGCAAAAAAGTCACAATGATGATAAGACCGATCCATCTCATTCTATCACTATTTTTTTAATCTTCTTTTCGCTCATATCATGTTTTACATATATCACTTTTACTTCTATTTTTACTTTAATTTGTCTACCATCTGTTTTCATGTTTTGATGTATGTCCCTCCGACATAACAGGAAATATCCGTCAAATTCATATACAGTTAACGGCAAGTCAATAATTTCGACTCGTGACTCCATTCATTTATAATAACTTGAATATATTGTTTTTGTCATTACCTTTATGTAGATTTTACTCTAAAATTATTCATACTTTTTTTAAGATAGCATGAATACTAATCTGACAATATTCTGGTGTTACAATTCACTTTTGATTCAACTACTTTGCATTTAACTTTATTTGCATTTACTATAAATCCAAACATGTATATATATATTCCTGTCTATCTACATACTTATCTATCTCTCATCCTCTGTGTCCTACCTGATCTATCTATCTATGCTATGTCTGTATATCTACAATCTACATTATTTATTGATCTATCTATCATGACCTATCTAATCCTATCCTTTCTTGCCCTACATGTAATCATTTCCTATCCTTTCCTATATAGGCCTATCCAATCCAATCCAGCCCTATCCTATGCTAGGACAACCTGGTTGAACCAGAAGAAACTGTTCATACATACATATAATTATTCCAATATAGAATTGCTCACATTCATATAACAAATCATATACATTATACATTGTGGCTACTGATAACATATTGATTCTAACTATCCCACTCCCCCCATAATCGGAGCAGACTATATATGGTTCATAATGGTTGGGCTGAAATCTATGTTAGGCATAAGTATCGTATATCTGGGTTACCCCGTCAATATGTCTATCAGATAGGAGCGACATATGGTCGAGTGTATGGCTGTGTATTCAGAATTATGTTACATAAATACTATGAAATATCAGTCGAGAGATTATATGATGCACGAGTTTATTAAAAGAGCTTTGAACTAAGGTGAACATTCCGAACTCTCAAGAATAGGCCTACATAGAATATGGAAATCGAAGGAAGACTAATTATCTGGCAAGGTATCCTACCGTTTGTCATCTATCTATCTATCTATCTATCTATCTCTGCCTTTTTACATATCTATCAGATTCTATTGCTCAGCCTATCTATCTTTCTATCCATCTATCGTTCCACAGCAATTTGCTGATTTACATCTAAATCATAATATCTCAAATACATCAAAAGCATAGGACAATTAATTATTAATTTACTTATCTACGATATCTACGATGATACCACTACTACAGTAATTGATTTATCATAATGTAACAGTCAACAGGGAAACAAACAGATTTTTTACAACTTTTGCTATTGATGGCTCGGTGCATTTGTACTTAGCATGTATATGCATCGTAAATTTCAAAAGCCAAAAAAGGTGTTTACCAAATAATGCTATATTGATCCATGCAAAAAAGTAGCTTATAAATTACTCCGGCGGGAAAATCCAGGATTTTTGGTAAACAACGTCCCAATAGCCACATCAAAACACAAAATAATATGCATTCACAAAAACTGTATTTCTACTTATTCTCAAAGCGTGCCGAACTTTAAAAATTGTACTTCATTCAAAAATTAACATGTACATATTAAAATAACAACACAGACCATCTTAGGGCAAGTTTTCCATGAGTAGCATCTATAAGAAGATTTCTTCATCAACTAAATACTGCTAAATAAATGGCTTTTCCTAGCCATAAGCCACACTAGCATTTACTAATGCATCCTCCATGTGACTAATGAAAATTGCATATTTTGGCTGCAAATTAGCAACACACATATATACATTTCACTCAAAATTGACTTTTGCGGCTAATGGTATTTTGGACGTAGGCAAAGCACTTTAATATTCATGTGACCTAAAATAAAACAGACCAATCCAAGGGAAACTTTACCATCTGCAGCATCTGCAAGAAGGTTATGATCAACTAAATACTGTTAAATATCACTTAAAACCACAGCAAAACTGGGAAATCTTCATAAATTTGGTAATCAAAAAATTCAACATACCTTTCTCAGCTGGCGGGCGAGAGCGATAAGGTTATCCATCCGCAGAAGTCTTTGTTCCTGTTGCTGTTTGCACTCTTCCAGAATCCGTTGGCGTTCCGGGGCATCATCCGGATTGGTATTTAGTGCCCTCTGTAGGAGATCCAACTCCATTTCGCGTTCAGACGCCTGTTCGGCTTCCGAAGGAACCAGTTCAGAAAGGCGATCTTCTTGACCCATGCTTGCCACTGGAATATGGATGTTGTACAATAACTTTAAAATCTAAAGGCACGAAGGACAAAACCTCAGTCAATAATCATTGTATTACCATTATTGTATCGTAAGTTTATTTCACCCATATATTATGCAGCATATAAGCTTTTTGCTAATCAAACTGGAGCCATGTGCAAAAATATGTAGAATTGCATTTATATTGAAATTGAGAAATTTCAAATTTAATATTAAGGTTACAACAATGGTCCTACAGCACAATTTAAAATGATTTTTTGGTAGAATTCATCAGCTAAAATTTATAAACATAGTAATTTTACTTAGCTTTTTGTTAATACATTACGACCCATCGTAGAAATTCAATTCTAACTAAGGAAATCATCACATTACACTAACCGGAGGAGAAATCGGAGGAGAGACTTGAATCAGTATCAGAGGAGATGTCAATGTCCATGGTATCCTCCTCTTGCTCATCTTTAACCGGAGGAGAGATGGACCTGTTCGGAGGAGGTTTTCCCTCATTGCTATCCACGTTATTCGTCTTCTCCTCCTTGATTCTTCTTCCCAATTCTTCCTCTTCTTCCCGCTCTTCCTGTTCTTCTTTCGCCTTCTGGTAGGTGGCGGGGGCGAGAGATACGTTTGGGGCAAAGTGGCGTTCATACCTACAAATAGAGACAAATATATTATATATTATTATGCTAATGTTGAAATATAATTTTTCAGAAATGTCCATGTCAATTTGGGCTTATAAGAATAGCAACTTAAAGCACGGTTGGTTGAACTGATTAGGTTGATATCTGTATCATTTCCAGTTAAAAATTATATAAACACATTTTCGAAGATTTCCTTGTCTTTTGTCGCAGTCAAAACTGCATTTTTGCTCTTATATTGAAATAGAATTTTTCAGAAATGTCCATCTCATTTTGGACTTATAAGAATAGCAACTTAAAGCACGGTTGGCTAAACTGATTAGGTTGTTATCTATACCATTTCCACTTAAAAAAATATCGAAATATATTTTAGAAGATGTCCTTGTCTGTTGGGAGTTGTCAAAACTGCATTTTGCTCAGATTATTATAGTCTGACACATTCTTCTTTTGCCAGGTAAACACATATCTACATTTTTCACCTCTCCAGAACTAGATACTGCTCAATACAGGCCGAAGTATGAGATGTAAAATGATAGAAAACATTTAAAACCTTCCAGAAATAGAGATGATTCGCTGAATATACTCCAGCTGGAAGACAAATGCCTAGATCAATCACAGGCCAGGGTGAGAAGCCTATCTTCCATTAGGAATGCCTCTGCCTCCAATGCAAATGTATCTTTCAGGAAGCTTCTACGGAAATCAACAATCAAGATAGTTCACTTACCTGTAAGATTCAGAGAGGGGGATGATCTTTTCTGGGTTCAACAAGACGGGTGGTCCAGTGTGTAGGTAAGGGGGAAGGACTCGGTGTACCCTAAAATGAAAAGTATTATGTCATTTTGTGATTTGGTTTAATTGCGAAGAACAATAATCAATGGATAATTAAATATAATAAGACTTATCTAGCAACTGCGACATGCATAAATTTACAAGACAGCCTTGTTATTACTCAGCAAAAACATAATTTTCATATCGGTAATCCATAAGCTTATAGAAAATAGGGCCCTGCCCAACTCTATAACATTAACAACAGTCCCTTAAAATCGATTGTCGGTTGATTGGGGTTTTACGTCCTGTACTTATAAATGCACTTGGTAGGCTATATGTACATTGTACTAATGATTAGGACAGGAGGACACAGCAACGAGGCAAAGCAGTCCTTTCAAATCCCATTAATATAGTATCTCATATGATGCTTTCTAGTGAGACAATTGAGACACTTACCCGTCTCTGTACTGCGGCTGGATGGCCAATAGAGCCTGTTTCGTGTGATCCTTTGCCTCCGAAGCGATGCCCGGGGACCACGGCCTGAACGCCGAGGATTCTCGAGATCCTTCTGAACCTCTCTCCTCCTCAAATCTGCCGCGCTTCGTACTGTCTTTACAATCCTCCTCTCCCTGCAAAGATAAAGACAATATACATAAGTATTTTGTGGATGGATGATTGGGGCTTAACATCCTGTATTTATGCACTTGACAGGTAATTAGGACAGGAGTAGGACACGGCAGTAAAGCATTTTGTGGTGCACAATATTTACTCAGGAGAAAACTGGAGAACATGTGTATAATAATTTCCAATTATCGAAAGTATATAAGATTGCAATCTATTCAATGTACATATAAGTGTAAGAAAACTGAAAAAAGTTAATGTTATAATTTCAGCAAAATCAGTATAACTTCAGCAAGATCAGTATAACTTCAGCAAGATCAGTATAACTTCAGCAAGATCAGTATAACTTCAGCAAGATCAGTATAACTTCAGCATGTAAATGCAACTTCAGCAAGATCAGTGTAACTTCAGCAAGATCAGTGTAACTTCAGCAAGATCAGTGTAACTTCAGCAAGATCAGTATAACTTCAGCAAGTAAATGCAACTTCAGCAAGATCAGTGTAACTTCAGCAAAATCAGTATAACTTCAGCAAGATCAGTATAACTTCAGCAAGATCAGTATAACTTCAGCATGTAAATGCAACTTCAGCAAGATCAGTGTAACTTCAGCAAGATCAGTGTAACTTCAGCAAGATCAGTGTAACTTCAGCAAGATCAGTGTAACTTCAGCAAGATCAGTGTAACTTCAGCAAGATCAGTGTAACTTCAGCAAGATCAGTGTAACTTCAGCAAGATCAGTGTAACTTCAGCAAGATCAGTATAACTTCAGCAAGTAAATGCAACTTCAGCAAGATCAGTGTAACTTCAGCAAAATCAGTATAACTTCAGCAAGATCAGTATAACTTCAGCAAGATCAGTATAACTTCAGCAAGTAAATGCAACTTCAGCAAGATCAGTGTAACTTCAGCAAGATCAGTGTAACTTCAGCAAGATCAGTGTAACTTCAGCAAGATCAGTGTAACTTCAGCAAGATCAGTGTAACTTCAGCAAGATCAGTATAACTTCAGCAAGTAAATGCAACTTCAGCAAGATCAGTGTAACTTCAGCAAAATCAGTATAACTTCAGCAATAATCGGTATTGCATAAAATACAAGTCTTACTGCAGTTATGATACCCTGGTTTAAATTGATAACATAATGACAATGAATGACTAAAGAGAACAAGTAATGGTGCAAGAAGTTTTAGGTTGTAGGACCACATATAATAAATTTCTCAACAAAATATTTGCTTGTTTTCTGCACAGCAAAACAGACCTGTCAATCCTCTTTTTTTTTCATTCCATATTTTCTCCGTGCAAAGTTTTGGTATGCATGTCATGTCCAGAGTAACCAGCCCACTTGTCACAGGTCAGCCCACCACACAAACAATCGGACAGTCGCTGGACAGTCGCTGGACAGTCGCTGGACACAAAAAGACAGACTGACATATGGAGACAGACAAATAAACGCAGATAGACAGGTGAACGCAGACAAATACCGACATGTGCCTTCATGATGCAGCTTTCATAACTTCCATGTAGTTAAGGACAAACCTATAAAGTTATTATATTCACTGCCTATTAGAGACCATCCTCTTCTGAGTTTTATGTTATTTTTTCACAATTATAAACAAGGAAGAAGAGATGCCTTTAACTATCCTTTTTAATAGTCTTTCATCTTTTTTTCTTTTTTTTTCACTAACGAGGAAGAAAAGATGCTTTAATCTGTCCTTTTTAATAGTAAAGATTGTCTTCTTCACATTAGACAAAATACGATTTAATGAGAAAAGATTAGAATGGAATAGAATGGAATAGAATAGAATGGACATATCAAAGTCAAACATACTAGTCACATAAGTTGACATAACCATGCACCATGATACACACCCTGTTTATTAAACCCATTTATGAAACCTAGTCTTCCAGCTTTAAATTTATAACTCTTTTTCCGTGTTTATGGCAATTTTTCTTTCAAATTAACCTTTGACACTCACAAGCAAGTTTTTTTCCTCCTGTGTTTGAACATCCCTTTCAAAACACACCCAAAAAAACATTATTCAAAACAGTTTTAAAACACTTGACTATTTTCAGGACTGAGTTAAAGTTCAGCTACCGTATCAACTTGAAAATTCCGAATAATAAAGTTAAAACTGAAAAATATTTTACTGTTTGACTGGAATTTATGTTATCTCTAGACCAGCCTCTTTTTGAAGCAGCTTCTATTTGAGGCAGGCTTTTATTAATTTGAGATAGTATTTAAATGCAAACATTGTTTTCCAGTATACAGTAAACATAACATAGACTTGAACAGTGTTGTTTGTCAGCTGAACTTTGTAGCCACATTTTTGTTGACTTTCTTTTTTTTACATTTTCTCTTTTTTCTGGTCCACAGTTGTTTTGAAACTTTCCTGGCCCACTGCCAAACTCACAGGTCACTCGCAAATTCGCCATAAACACATTTCCTTCGTGTGTGCACACTAGAGTTCTAGAAAAATATTGTCAAAAATACATGTATATATTCACTCATGTTCAGGGGACATAAAACTAATAAAATACAAAAATCTATTAGGAAGCTGTTTTCATAGTTGCTCTATAATATTCGCGCAGCGAAACGGCCGAAGGCCGTTGAGCGAAGCGAATTGAGTGCAAGAGAAGACTCAAAATCTGTGCAGTGATGGTCTCAACACCAACAGTCCACAGTTTGGAATTAGGTCAAGTGGGTCAAGCTTCTTATCAATGATTTAGTTTCGTATTTAGCAAAACATAACATATTCATCTTCAAAAGTGTCTTAAAAATTCGATTTTCTCTAGTATTATATCCTGTACCAATATTTTTTTTGAAATAGTTAATTATTAGCATTGACAAGCTAAATCAAATTATTAACATGTGATTCATTTAATTTCAATCAGACAACAAGAAAACATAACAAAATTAAAGTTACATAATCTTTATAACTGATGATTATGTAACAGTGAACAGTTAATCTACTTGCAATGTTATTGTTTTTGTATTACTATATATTTATACTATTATGTAATATCAACAATCTAACATAGACTTGACTTTGGCAGCTTTCAGTGCTGTCTGCCTTTTTACCATTTATTTAATATATATATCTATCTATCAATTTATCTATCTATCTGTCAGTCATTTTATCTACCAGTCTATCTGTGTACCTATTTATCTCGCTATTTATCGATATATTTATCTATTTATCTATTATACTTTTTGTCTAGTTATCTTGCTATTCTACATTTTTCTCTGTCTTTCCATGTATCTGTCTTTCTAATTTTCTGAAACAGTTGCATAACTCCTTTCATACACTGAATATGAAATAAACATGAAAGTTATGATAAAACTATAAGTCCTACAAAAACTTTTTAAAGTGCTGCGCGAATTTCATGGCAGTGCCATTTACATATTATATATTATATCTGGCAAAACATCAGTGGAAAAATTAAGTTTTTTACGGAGTTGAAGTAAAAAGTGGAAAATGCCTGTTCTGTCAAAAAGTGGAAAATGCCTGTTCTGTCAAAATACATATTTTTCAAAAATTGAATTTTTTTACTTTTGAAAAACTGAATATCTTTGAATATTTTATTACTGTCCAGTAATGAAGAAGAGATACAATTCGAATTTTTTCCTCAGTATTTGAATTTGAAATAGATTGTCAATGCAAAATAGTGAAAAATAGGCCACAACTCCCATGTCGGAGCTGTCTCAGCATTTTTTGTTGTTTGTGTGCTATCATATTTAAGCCGGACAGCTTGTCAGCAGCTGTAACATTAACAAATTATCATTTTTTTCTTTTTTCATTTGTGTCAGAACTGACAGATCACTTAGCGAAAAAAAAGTGAAAAACCAAAATATAAATCTATATGCATAACATTATTTGTAACATTCGCAGTAACATTGTCAGTTCATCACCTATCTGAGCAGTTGGTTTTTTTTTTTTGCTTTTTTTTTCTGGTTGTAGTTTATGACTTAAGGAAATGGGGCTAGTTGTGCTAAACAGGAAAAGTGAGATTGCAACCATTGAAAAATATCTAACAATTATTACAATTATGATAATACTCATTCAGTCTTCAGAAGTTCAGATCCATTCCGCAAGAAAAAATCAATTCATTCTAATCAGAAAAAGTATTTTATACAACTGTAAACTTAATATCAAATCCCAATCCTTTTTCCTGAAACTATAAATACATTGTATCTGCATTACTCCATCTTCATAACTTCCTACTTTTTTGCAAGATTTTTAAAGTATTTATAAATCAAACAGCTTTTTTGGAGGAAAAAGGCCAAAGTTTTTAAAGTAGAAGTTCAATATTCAGAAATTAATTTAAAGAAATTTTATTTTTATCTCAATTATTTATCCATTTTCCACTGAGATGAACCAGAAACACCACAATTTTCTTTGCAAACGCAATCAACAGTAAATTTGAGTAGACAAGTCTGTGTGAGCTTGCTCAGTAGCTATCTATTGAGACTATGACCCCACATATAGTCAACAGTATCAACACAGTCTGGGCAGTGACAGTGACTATTGTTATGACTATTGTGATAGAGCACTTTGGGCAGCTCATGACCTTATGGTCAGGTCACGTGACAGCCAGACGTAAAACTGGGTCAGGTCATAGGTCAGGCTGGCTGCCAGACAGCGTGCCAATAGGCATGACCTAATTTTGCCATTCGTGACCTTAAATGCCCTATCAGACTGCCCTCTGTTTGGGATTGTGTTGCACAGGGCATGGACCTATTGGCTATGGGCAATGATATTGGCATATGATTGCTATAGCCATAGCCTATGCAGCTGTTATATCCTATATTCAATATCAAAATGGTTTCTTTTTTGTTGGTTATTTGGCCTGATTTCACAACACACAAGCCAAATACAGCAATTGTAATTAAATTTGCCAAATTTTAGACTATTCGAATAACATTTGACAAACATTTATAAGCTTTTTTGTATGAAATTTGAAGACTTTCGAAGAATTTTGGCCTAGCAGATGACAGTGATCAAATTTGAAAGCAGCTAACCAGGCCAAATTTATCTTTTATAATTAATTGTTCTTTAGTATTAAAATAAAATTTGTAATATAACTGGCCCAGTCAATTGAATTCTTTTGGGCTGCAAATCACAACCCATGAATTCTGAATTCATAAATCAAATTTGAAAAATAATGACTTTGGTGACCTTTTCTACATTTGCCATTGAAGTTGCCAGTGTCCTTTGTATTCACAAAAGCATATGGTTTTTGGGTAGGTATAATAAGGTCATGTCTACTGTGTAGCCTCGGGCAAAATTGGACACAGATACTTTTCTACATAGCCCACTTTACAGTTTTACATATAATGGTTTTATTACTAGTACATATAGGTAGTTTTTGTTCCATTTATATCAATTTGAGAATGGTTATTTTTTACGAACCAATCCAAAAATTATAAATTTCACGGTGACACTAAGAAAATAGTGCTGGGCTGTTCTGGGGACGGATGGATGGATGATTTGGGCTTTACGTCCTGTATTTATGCACCTGGTAGGCTAATTAGAACAGGAGGAGGACACGGCAATGAGGCGAAGGATGATTGAAACAGCCGTCCAACATAGGTCCAGGTGAGGAGACCCAGCAAGAGCTGGCAATAAAATGCTAGTGCAATAAAATAAAAAAATATTCCTTACAATTTCCAATAAAAGCTGGTACCACGTGCAATGGTCCATGTTGCATGCTACATGCTGATGATACAATAGTTAATATTGGTCACTGGGCCAAACGCATAAATAAAATATTACTTTTATGGCTCTTTATGGCATCGACCTGACATAACACCGTTTTTATGGCATGGTATTCCAATTGGCAGTTTTGGTGGTTGTTGCCTCAAAGAGAGTCTGAAGAATCAAGAATGGTTTTTGATGTCAAAGGTCAACTCAATTTGGGTAATGGGGTAACTGGTATTGGAGGTATGACCTTTCTATCAAGGATTCAAAGACACTTATATATTTTGCAAAATTTTCATAAATATTATTTCAATTAAACTGTAATTTTCAAATATACTGCCATGGTAGGTATCACCTCTTTTGTCTACATTGTCTACATTGTATCCGTCTATCCGTCAATCCGTCTATCCATCTATCTATCTATCCACCCATCTATCCACCCATCTATCTATCTATCTATCTATCTATCTATCTATCTATCCATCCATTATCAACCATGCTTCATCTGCCCCCCCTCTCACCCCACTTGTTTCCCAATTCAATATATCAAACAAAGCACTTGCTCAGCTAAGTATCACTAATTCTGGATTGCCATACATTTATTCACAGTTTTTAGTCATTAATTCACATAATTATTCACACAATTTCACAGACCAACACACCAAAATCCCTCTAGACCAGCGAAACCACTGTAGACCAACCAATGTCAACTAGAGACATAGCACAGTCAACCTGAATCGGGCATTACCCTAAAATTCATCAAAGGGGCAACCACCATTTCCATGACTATAACAATTAACCCCGGTTGACCCCATTTTAATGCTCTCATTTCCCTTAATGAAACCACCCCTTGGGTGCTGTGGGGGCAATTGATACTAAGCATGGCTGCCTACATGCATATATATTTGGGGGGGGGGGGGGGTAGACATGTATTTTTAACACAAAGGGTTGTAAAACGGAGAAGAGGGATTAAGACAAAGACACTGCATATTAATGAAATCAGCCATGTACGTATTTAATTGTACACATTATAATCAATTTGAATGATATACATGTTCCAACTCACTGTCACCTCTGTTATTGCTTATCAGATACTAAGAATGACTTGACTGACTTGACTGACTGAATTGGCTGACTTAACTGACTGACTTGCTTAACTGACTGTATTGACTGAAAAGACTGACTGACTGACTGACTGACTGAACACCCAAACACATTCAGGATACCCAGAGAAGGATAAATGGCATGCATCAGAAGAAAACCTCAAAAGTTTCACTTTTTGTTGGTCAAAATAATCAATTAATTCCAGTCCATTTAAAAACAACACCCACTTCCTTCATTAAAACACTCCACAAGCATTCCATTCCACACAAAAACCCATATTCAGAATTTATCTAAACTTTTTCATCTTCACACCATGAATTATCAAATCACAAACTATCCAGAAACAATCTAAAAACTATTAACAACAATATACTACAATTTTATCAGAAATCTAGTCCAATCAACTAACAAAGACCCAATTGTCTACAACTTGCAAAAAATTGGTTGTTTTTTCCTATTTTGTCCCCATACCAGTGACCACTGCAATGCCACACACACTCTACTAATGGTTCAGAAAGACATTAACTATTTCTGTAACTACTGCCGAGGGTGTGCTGCCTGGCAGCCTATAGTTATCCCATTAAGTTGACATTAAGGAACTAGGGGTAGTCATCAGGGGAAGAAATTAGGGACATAAAACACCCCTTCTCATTGGCCACACATGTGGGTGAAAAACAATTAAAGGTTTGAAGTATTTCTCTTCTTTTTTTCTTTCTTCTTTTTTTTCTTTCTTCTATTTTTCTTTCTTCTTTTTTTTCTTTCTTCTTTTTTCTTTAAAACTTCCTGTTTTTTAATTGCCAAGGAGATGCTTTTGCAACTGAAGACACAATTCATATTTCAAGAAATTGGTAAAAAATTATAATATCACAAAAATATTTTACGGAAATTTCTCAGAAAGTCTTCATCAACCAAGAATAGTTTAATCACTACCAGAGGTACAAGAAAAATGAGTTCTGTCCAAGGTTATTAAATATTGTCTCACGGCTTTTGAAACAGACTAAATTTGATAAAATTAAAGAGACTGACCACGGTTGTTGTTTGCCCGATTGATTAATTTCAAAATATGTCACCCAGAATTGCAATACCAACAATTTCACAATGAGAAATTCTTAAAATAATGCCAAGAACAAGTCCTCCTACTCCCCCCCCCTCCAAGTTTCAACCTGCACCCCCCCCCCCCAGTGATAGGTAAGGGCCAAATTTGAGCTTTCCCTCACAAAGGTGAACCCCTATTTAGACCCCTATCAAAACATCTTCATTTACCCACTTTTTTTGCAAGTAATATTTCACCCAAAAAGAACAAGCCACCCTTTTTATTTCCACTCCATTACAATTTCTCAAGCCCCAATTTATAGACCATTCTGAAGCATTTGACAAAGCAACCACTGGTTCCCTGGTTGCTGTACTGATCTTCAAAGGGCCATGCACCAGGGCTGACCCCCTATTCTGGGGTCAATAAGGAAACATGCAACCTAGAAATGGTAAAATGGAAACTCGCTTTTCTAACTTTTTAAGTTAATAAATCTTGGTGTTCCTGCAACAAATATATGAAATTCACTGAATGATGTAGATTAATTTTCTTCCCTTAGGTTTTTCTACATTCTACAATAAGAAGTCCAATTTTGTTAATTGTCGATTCATCCTACCATCGACTTCGTCCACTTCTAAATTTCAAGGAGTTTTTAGTATTTTTGTGAATAAATTTTTGCACAAACTTAGGAGCATTTAGCAGGGCACAACAATGCGGTGACGACAGAAACAACTATCCAACATTCTCGTCATTGGTCTAAGCGACCCAGCGGGAGCTGAATTCGAACTCAGAACCCAGGACCCCGCGATTAAAAGCCCCAGAGCACTACCACCTGAGCTAACCCTGGCATCAGGGCCACCAAGCGTGTAGTACAAGTATCCATATTTATTTAATGATCAGTGTTCCACCTGCTAACTCCTACTTCATCAATACTCTGCCATTAATTAGCCATAACCCTTGGGCTGAAGGCTGACACTGTCTCCCTTCAAGGTTTACTGCGGTCTCTCTGGCTCTCCTTGGTTTTAATATGCTCTCTGCATACTGTCTACCTTGTAACATCAATATGAGTTTATAGAGTTAGTTTAAAACTTTGTATTAAGTTTGTCAACTACTGAGTGGCTCAGTGGTTAGAGACTTGAGTCATGGGTTCTGAATTCGTATAACTCAATCCGGATCTTGGGGTATGATCTGGAGTTATGGATCTTCTACACAAACCTGTTTTATCGCAGTTCTTCAATAAAAATTCAGAAGTATCATAAAGCTTCCAGCCTTCCAGGTCCATTTCAAAACAAATAGGATGATAGTTTACAAGGAATCAATTTACCCATTTTAAATGCTTTGAACTTCCATTTTGTGATATTGCAGACATGGCTGAAATCATCCAAATTTTGATGGTTTTCGAAGAACAGGCAGAGTTAGTGCAATAAATACTTATCAAATAGACGAGCAGGAAAATAAAAGTGACCTATCCAGTCTCCATGAACTTCCCAAGCCACCTAGATTCATTCAAGTCCCAGTCAGCCCAGTCTATTTTCAAATTGTGAATATAATGACATTTTTGGACCCATTATTCATTGTGGCATAGCTATGTGACTAGACTGAAAATGTTCGTGATATTCAGTCTGTGAAATATGCTTGGCTAGTCCCAAAAGGGTTGTGAATCCATTATGTGCACCCAAGCAGATGCAAGTTAAATACCCAAAAGAATAGGCAAAAGAATACACAAAATATGCTGATACATGCTATAAGTGACACAACTTAAAACTCTTTTTTTAAATCTTTTTTTCTTCTTCTTTTTTTTCATGACCTGAGTGAGTGAGGGAGTTAGTGTTTTACACCCCATCAGCTCCATTGTGGGCTATTTAGTGGCACTTTTTTGCAGGGCATCTTCACATAAATTGTGCCAATATTTACCTGCAATCCATGCATTTTATAATGATTTATTTAGTCTTAAAAAAATTTTTTTAAAGAAATTCACCTTTTTCTACACACAAATTGTAAATTAGCCATATAACAACAATAAGAATTTCTCTTGAATTTCACCCTATTTTTTTTCATCACTCTTCTTAATCATTCTCATTACACAAATTGCTAACAAATATACAGAATTATATATCTGTCAGAAAATTAAATTTCTTTCATATTTTCCATATATAAAACATGGCATTTTTTAAGGATAGCAGACATGCAGACGTCTGCATTTTCCTCAATATAGTCACTGCAGACGTCTGGAAGACCTAATTTATTGCTCTGTACAGACGTCTGCTAATACCAGAATTACTGCCCTTACAGACGTCTGCATTTGACAGGTTTAGCATTTTACAGACAACTGAGGATTCCTCAACACTCAATCTGTTCGTCTGCTGTTCATTTTACAGACATCTGCACAGTCGAGATTAAGGGTTCTTACAGGCGTCTAGTTCTTACTCTTTTTGGCATTTCACAGACAACAGAGGATGTTTCACACTCACTCCATTTGTCTGTTAGGGATTTTACAGACGTCTGCAGAATTAAGATTTACTGCTCTTACAGAAGTCTGGTTCCTACTGAATAGATGATACACAGACGTCTGGTTATTGAAAATAACCAGATACAGACGTCTGTACAACTTGGAAAAATGAAAGATACAGACGTCTGGTTAATCTGGAAAAATGCTAGATACAGACAGCAATGCTGTTTATGTAAATGCCCATACATCTAGTTATTGTCTGCAAGTTGCGAATATGTTTGAGATACAGACTGTCTGTAAGTGGCCTTTATTTTACATTTCCAGACGTCTGGTAGCACCTAAAATCCATCTATTCCAGACGTCTGTAAGTAATTATACAGACCGTCTGCATTTGCAATCCAGACCGTCTGTTACAGGCTAATTATTGATAGAGCCAGACGTCTGCTAAAGGCAAAAAATGCAAAATACAGACGTCTGCATGTCTGCTAAACCCTTTTTGGAGCTGTTTTATAGCTCATATTTTCTTCTTTTTCTTTTAAGAAATTATTAAAATCTTGGCTCTTCCCCAACAACAATGCTCTGGTGACACTTCCCTGAGTTCTTCAAGAGGGTTATAAAAGAATAAAATGCCCATATTTGGAATAAGTAGAAGGTTCATGGCCAGTCCAGGGGTCAATAGTGCTTTTTATTGCACACATTTGTTTAATAGTCATTTATTATAGCTCCCTGTCTGTCAAGGTACAAAAATGTACGTATATTTTCTTACAAATTATAGAAGGTAGTTCTGCAGCATAACATGTGTCAAGATTAACAGAAAGATAGAGATAGATAGACATGGATATATGGTAGATGGATAGGACACTGGATAGTTAGTTAGTTAGATAGATAGATAGATAGATAGATAGATAGATAGATAGATAGATAGATAGATAGATAGATAGATAGATAGATAGATAGATAGATAGATAGATAGATAGATAGATAGAATGACACATGATATGACCTTGTCGTACCGACAGTCCAGGACACCAGCTTACTTGTATATGTCACACGCACCTGTCTATCTGTAATAGTCTGTAACAGTCTACCTGTAATAGCATGTCTGTAATTAGTGTGTTCGTCTGTCTCCTAACCAGGCTAACCAGCTCAGAGACAGTAGCCCTTGGATATATATAACTCATGCATGTGCATTCACAGTCTGGTAACAAGGCCCTTAGGCTATGACCTAATTATTGCTTCTGACCCAGAAGTGAACTATTTGCACTCTCATATCACCTTGACCTTGTATGACCTTAATAGGTCATTGTATGAAAGATGGCTATCCTTGGATCACCTCATATAGGTCATTGACATGAATAGATGACTGGCGCTTTAAGTCTTGAATTTATGCACCTGAAGTAGGCTTATCCGGACTGTGGACCGGCCAGACAGGACTCTGGAGGAGGACAAGGCAATTGAAGCAATGGATGATTGAAACTGCTGTCCAACATAGGTCCTAGTGATCGGCGAGAATGAAGATCGAACCTAGGACCCTGCGATTACAGTGCTACCAACTGAGCCAGCTAACATAGATTGTACGGGGATTCACAAGTCCGAAAGCATCAATAGAAGAAATATACTTAAATATTTCAACAATATCAGTTCAATGACTTGTATTGTGACCTTCTCAAATGACCTTGACCTCTAGAAAAGAGTTGAAGACTATAAGCTCAAAGCCTGAAAATAACAAATTCTTTTGGCAGTGCATATTCAAGTAACATATATATCTATAGAATAAATCAATACATATCATATATAGATACATGCATATGTGTATGGGCCGTTCAAGGACTGGTCAACTCCCGGTCAATGAACAGGCCTGCCCAAGGCTAACAGTATACTTGCTATACATAGGAATATACGCTCAATCTAATTTCGCTTGGTCACTTTCTCCTGGTCATCGCGGCCTTTAATATATGTCGGGTCACAGTGACCTCAACAAATTTTCCAGAGAGATCTTTTAAGACACAAAGCCGATACATAGATAGACAGACGACAGAGAGATGACACAGATAGACAGATATATAAAAGAGATACACACATCGAAAGATACATCAAATTATACATCCATAGATACATCCAAAGATACATGTATACATCCAAAGATACATGTACATCGATGGATACATGTACATCGATAGATACATCTACAGATACATCTACAGATACATCTACAGATACATCCACAGAATCTGATGATGATTGTCTTGACAGTTAGATAGTAGGTCCTCAGCAAAATCAATTTTCTTCATAAACTATATTACCATGGATCCATAAGTCAACCCTTATACTGTAGCTCTATGATATTACACAATCAACACCAAAAAAGGTCAAAATAGACTCCAAAAGGACCTCCCAAGCCCAGACTAAGCAGGACCTCAGCCTTACCAGCCCTGCTTCAAGTTCTTGGTGAGGTCATGACCTGCCGACTTTAATCAAGGACCATGTCCCCCAGATGACATTTAGGGGCCTTAATGTGCAATAAACACAGATAGGCTAGCTTTGATACAAGCAGTATCTTGAATTAACAAAAGGCAGCTTTAATACATGTACAGAGGAGGAAATTGAAGGAGAGCCTATTATCATTTTAGTAGGCTCTCTGTCTCTTTGATGCAAGAATGGTAAAATTGTAGGTTTTGGGGAATGGTAGAAATTGTTAGAATTGTATTAACAAGACCTGAGCCTAGCTTGAGCATTGAGGGTCGCCATAGATGTACAAGACCCATATTCATCTCATCTGCAAATGAATAATGCATTAGTTTATTCAAATTTCGATCTTTAGATGTTAGATGTCAATTGTGAATTTAAATACTATTTTCACTGTATTTGTTACTTTGTTGTTTGTTTACCATGTTTGGAACTTACATATATATGTGGATTGCTTACAACATTTGGTATTTCAAACTAAAATATCGATTTGTTTACTTATCTAGAAGGAATTCACCAATTAAAATATCGGTAATCGGTATCGGTGCCAATACTGTCAAAAACAAAACAGCAGTACGTATCAGTATCGGATCGGATCACTCTCAAAAAATAAATTGTACTGGTACGGCATTACTTACGCTTACTGAGAAATCATTATCAGTACAGTCAGTACTACTGGAAGTGTAAAAGTTGGTATTGGCCCATCCCTGCTACCTACATGTCTACCTAAATGTTTATTTATCTCCGTCTGTTCATCTATCTACTCCATGTATCTACTCCATGTATCTGACTGGAAGAATAGAACTAAAGATCTACCTTAGACTACCTACCCACCCTCTTTTCTACTTCAAGGAGTGAAAAGTACCAACTGTCCAACTCTGCCTTTTCTGTACCCTAAACAACCTTGTCAGCCCCATTCTTTAGTCTTCGCAGATTAGAGTAACATCCCCTGTGTATATAGTTCACCTTTCTATCAACCAGCTTCTGGAATTTGGCATTGGGATGTTTAGACTGCGATTACCAACTCCTGACTGCAAGACAACACACTATCTAAAATTAACATGGACTGTTGGCACTTGGTAGGCAGGCTGAAAGGGGGGGGGGGGCTGAATAGTTGCCCAATCTACACACTACAACACAAAGAGGGCTTACTGAATACCATAGAGCTATGAGGGGCTTAAGTTATAGATCCATGTGAATACCAAGAGTATAAAACATGAATGTCTTTTGCGGATGAAGGATGCTTGAAACTGCCGTCCAACATAAGCCCCGGAGAACCCAGCAAGAGCTGGATTCGAACCCTGGACCCAGCGATTGGCAGCCTCGCATGCTACCACAAGAACTAACCCAAGTGTACAAAGTAATGAACAAATATTTTATGTCTATTGAAATAGGACTATTGGGGCTTTACGTCCTGTATTTATGCACTTGGTAGGATAGTTAGGACCGGAGGAGGACACGGCAATGAGGCGAAGGATGATTGAAATGGCTGTCCAACACGGGCCCAGATGACCTCCCAAGAGCTGGATTCGAACCCTGAACCCAGTGATTGGCAGCCCATCTTGCTACCTCTAAGTTACCCCGTCTTTTGATGAAAATTTTAATTTGACCATGGCTATAGGACTATTTGTGTATGGCATAATGTTAACCATCAGTAATGCAGATGAAGTGGTCAAATTTGCTCTCCAATTCTGAATTCTGAGTAACCAATGTCGTGAATGTACAATGTAATGTCTACCTTTGTCTATCTGTCACAGTCATCAACCTCTGTGCGTCTGTCCCTTTGTGACATGCAGCTTCATGTTTCGTTTGACCCCAACGGAAGTAGTTCTTTGACCCCTGTGACCTAGGATGGGGTAACTCAAGGTCACAGCCTGATGACTGTTCTTTTATTGCCAACCAAAGATAAAAATGTCATTTTCGACTCTTTCAGATGTTATCTACGTAATTCTGAGCTTGATGGCTCAATAATGCAGTCTGTGTGTGTTGTCTATCAGTGACAGTCTATCTATCTGTCTATCTATCCACTTTCAATCTTTCCAGATTGTATTAGTTAAAATATACTGTATCTGTTCTGTCTGTCTATCTACCAATACAAATGTAATCATCCATATCTATATTGCATCTTCCTATCTGTGTCTATCCAATGTATCCATTCCATAGTAATATGATAGTATACCTATCAATCTATTCGTATGATCTGCCTATCCTTCTCGATGAAATGCATTCTATGCACCAATGACTGATTTACTAAAGCAGATATTTATAACCTTTAAAAAAAAGCTAAATAACTTCCCACTCAAGGAAATGAAATTCTTATCACTTTAGTAACCGGCAATCAAATTTACATCAAATAGCAAAACCCCGGATCTTTTAGACCACAGCAACATTAAATT
Organism: Platynereis dumerilii; assembly: GCA_026936325.1. Classification (NCBI taxonomy): domain Eukaryota; kingdom Metazoa; phylum Annelida; class Polychaeta; order Phyllodocida; family Nereididae; genus Platynereis; species Platynereis dumerilii. The sequence continues at coordinate 20,744,935 of JAPTHN010000013.1, forward strand.
CTCAATTGAAAAGGTCACAATTCAAATCAGAGTCAGATCCCCTTAAATAATCTGATCAGAGGCTGATACAGGGGGGCCTAGGGGGCCCGGGACCCCCTAGACTGCTGAGATCAATAATAGCATTTTGAAGAAAATACGCTGCGACGCGGGCCCGAGAATGCCGAAACACGCCTGGGCCCCCCCTACATGACCCTGTCTGGATCCGCCACTGCTGATTCACATGATGAAATAGAGGAAATTCTACCATTTAATAACAATCAGCAAGGTCATTTTAGGATTCAAATAAAGGTAGCAAAGAACATAGAATTTTTATGAACATCCTTGATTTAGTAGAGTAATAGGGAGTAATTTGACCAATGGTCAATGTATACAATGTATACTATTGTACAGTACCACAATACAGCAATTACAACACAATCAGATCCTGGATGTAATGGGCCATTTGAAATCAGAGTTGAAAGAGATCCCTATATTAATGTACATTAGGGTACATTGAAATACCCTTGAACACCCCTCTAAGTACAACACCAGTTCCTCCAGACTGATTGGAATTCCAGGGCTATTTACTATGTCTAGCTTCATTTTGTATGGGGTAAATGAGTCAAGACACCAATAAAAATACCATTCTTTGAGACTAGGACAATAGGATGAATATAAATAATTATATGAAAAATTCCTACCTCCATCTCCATACCAGCTAAGCATCAATCAATGAATTATACCTGTTATCTATCTATCTATATGATATCTATCTGCCTATATACATGATATACCTACCTACCTACTTGGTGCTTACTAGTCTATCTTACCCCCCATTCTATATATATCTTTCTATCTACCTTCCCATCTACCTATCCTTCTTTCTATCTACATTCCTATCTATCTACCTGCCACGGCTACCCTCCTTTCTTTATATTTACCTACCCATCTATCTATCTACCTGCCCAATGTACCCATCTGCCTACCTTTCTACCTGTCTAACTACCTTCCTATCTTTCTACATATCTACCAACCCGATGGGTTTTATCTATTTACCTGTAATCTATATACCTATTCTATAATAATCTATATCATATCTATATCATATCACACATCTATATCACACATTCAGTCTACCTGGCTCAATAATTGAAATAGCACGTCCTTGAAAATCATATCCCTATAGCAGCATACATTACAGTACAAAGCAAAGCAGCCTGCAATACAAAGTACTAGTGCTACTAGTAAGTAGCCAGGGAGGCCCTGAGTACCGCAGCTTGCTGGCATTGTAGCCACTTTATGCTAATACATTACAGTAATGGCCATGAATTAGAAACTTGCAGGCCATGGCAAATTTATGTCTGGCCCACATGACATGTACATGGTCTGATTGGAGTGGCTGCATCACACAGGCCACTGCACTGCACTCACTCAGAGGCACCAGTACCAGTTACAGTGGTGGTAACAGTGTACTTATATACAGTACTGTGCTGTACATTGTAGAATGTAGATACCATAATATTTCATATCTGCTAAGCTACTATAGAGCTCTATATACTTCATATCTATCTATCTATCTATCTATATTTCTATCTATCTATCTATCTATCTGTCTACTAAGTTACTATAGAGTGTAATAGCCTGTATCAGTATCTGTGCTCCGTGTGCTGGGCAAGTAAAAGATCCCTCACATGGGGTATATGTGTAACATGTTGAGGACTCCTGCTCTCTCTTTTCCATCTCATCAATCAACCCTCCTGAGTACCCAGAACAGGACTTAGGGGCTGCACTTAGTATATCTATCCATCTATCCATCAATCCATCTATCTATCAGTCTATATGTATATCTATCTATCCAAGTATCCATCTATCCACCATATATCTATCTTTACAATAGGTAAAACACTTTATATCATTTTCTGTTCATCTTTCTCAAATTTGCCAAAACATTTCCATATACTGTTTGTATTCCTGGTACTGCAAACATAGCAATTTCACAGGGAGTGGCAGATTATGGCATGCACGAATTTGGAAATTTTTCTGTTTAACAATAGGAAAATTGGTATTTATCAAAAATTTCAAAATGGGGCGTGGCACCTTCTTGGAAAATTGGGCCTATGGATTTTCCTCATCTACTATTTAAAGTAAATAAGGCAAGTCTAAGGCAAAGCTGGTAACAAATGTGTTGAGATAGATAAATTGTTCAAATCAAATGCAATCCTCCAATCAAGAATTTCCATCAATATCATGTACAGCTAGTACAGGTCGACATTGCCCCTATCCTCTTACATGTATCAGTTACATTATGGTTATGATACATGCTTGAAACGTACATAATTGATTTTAGTGCAAACACATATATCTATTCTATACATGATTATACACATATTCATACATACTATGTATTACAAGCCATTCAGCCAATGTGAATTTCACCTATATGGCCATAGCCTAAACACAGTATTACATTCAGAATGATACAACCTATAGAATTCACCATCAAACGGTTTTAGTGCAGGTAATACATAATAAATAGGTTGGATATTGATTTTTTTTTCTTTTGTGCCACACTGACGTCCAGTCTGGCTTGGTGACTTCAAACTATATGTACCGGCACCATTTAGATGGCAGCACATGTACTGGAGTGCATCTAAGGACAGTGAACACGTGCTTCAGTGCACAGCATAAATTAACCCAGTTTTTTGCATCTGCTTGCTGCTGAGGATGAGCTTGCTGCTGGAGACAGGCAGACTGCGGACTAGTCCGACCAACTGGGTGCCCGGTCGATGGAAGTGAAAAAGATATTTGACATTTTATTATCCAGGCGATTGAGCGGTTAAGACATCGCACGTCGCCAGCTCTGTCAAAGATCTAACGTCTAAGGTTCGATTCTCTTTCAAGGAACGATTTTAACCTTGATGAATCAGGAGCACCATCACACCTGCATACTGATGTCCAGAAGAGATGCCAAATTGTGGCACCTTGTATCAGTGTGTATATATGCAGGACAAGTAAAGATCCCTAACATGGGTAATGGTACCATATCGCCGATTTGTCAACATTGTCAGTCTCATCTCTTCAATCAACATTGCCAGAGGAAAGAAGTTGCTTTGGGAGCGTCACTTATCATACTGACCAATGATATTGCGACAAATCACTTCAAGCGCAACAAATCACTTCTATAGCGACAAATCAGCGAAATCACTTCTAGTTATTTGGAAAATTTGCAGAATTCCTTTTAAATTTCAAGGAGTATGAGCGCAGTGCTTGCTACTCCATGTCACCAAGTTTTAATTCTCTATCTTTAGTCGTTCAAAAGATATGGCACTTTTTCACAAATGCGCGTTTTTCAAGCCGCCTGATTTCTTTGCCATCAAATGTTTAAGATCTCAAAGATTCTGGAGAATAAAATTATCTCATTTCAACTTTATAAGTAGACAACCAGAATTACTCGGTCTAAGCCATCCATCTCTGGCCTTGCAGCAGTAGCAGCAGCCAATTGGCCTAGCCAGCAGCCAACGCAGCCAAGTTGAGCAGCAGCTAGACTTCCCTCACAGAGGATGCAGTGTCTAGCCGTTTGGTTACATGTTGCCATAGCAGCCAGTCATCACAGCAGCAGCTATGACGTCACAAGTGGATCCCCCCCCCCTTCTCAAAGAAGGTTGGGCCTTGGGCCTTGAGAATAAGGGGGGGGGGAGGGGAGGAGAGTTAGGCCTGCTGTTATAATGTAGTGCAATAGGCCTATGCAGTATGCACTGTATGTAGTATGCCTGCATGGTTTCGAATTGTAGGCTACTCTGCTTGCCAAATCTAAAGCATTGCAGTGATTAATGGATGGATGGATGGTTGGTGCTTTATGTCCTGTAATTAAGCACTTGAAAGGCTAATAACAAGAGGAGGACACATCAATGATGATTGAAACTGTTGTCCAATACAAGTCCATGTGACCAATCCAGAGGATGAATCGAACCCGAGAGCCAGCGATTGGCACCCAGCGCGCAACCAACTGAGAAATGAAACAAGATCCCATAATTTCAGCCTTGAACCTGTAGGCGAAATGCTGCTTTAACATTGTTTTAGTACATTTATAGATTTTACCTGCAAATTCACCGATATAGCTCCAGCTGTCGAAGAGCTTTTTATCATTTTTATCGGCGAAACATCTGAAGTACATACTAAGCCATTAAATACATGTGTGTAAATTTTTATTATCAGGCCAAGCAATTAAGACTATCTTCAAGGACATAACATTGTATGTTTAGATAATAGCCTTTCGTCTATACATATATAGACCTATATATATACAATAGACAAAAGTACTGAGCATAAAAGATATCTATAAAATATAGATTCTATACAGACATAAAGCAAGTACACCATGCACAAAAAATACTTGTTATGCCAAATGTATTTAATAATTGGATTTTTTTTTTTGGACCTTCTGCTTCATGAGATCAGAGCAACATCGGAGCTGGATGCCGACATCCAGATGAGAGATTAAATTGGTGGCCCCTTGTATCAGTGTCTGTGCAGGGCAAGTAAAAGATCCCTCAGATGGGGTTAATGTGTATTGTATCAAGTTTAGGGCTCCGGCTCTCTGTTCCGTCTCATAAATCAACCCTCATGAGCACCCAGAACTGGGCTTAGACTGTAGAGGGCTGCACTTACCATATCTATCTATCTATCTATCTATCCATCTGTCTATCTATCTATCTATCCATCTATTGCACTTACCAAATCTATCTATCCATCTATTTGCTGCACTTACCAAATCTATCTGTCTATCTATCTGCTGCACTTATATCTATCTATCTATCTATCTGCTGCACTTACCATATCTATCTATCTATCTATCTATCTATCTATCTGCTGTACTTACCAAATCTATTTATCTGCTGTGCTTATATACCATATCTATCTATCAGTCTATCTATCCTGTACTTGCCAAATCTACCTATCTACCTAGCACTGCATCCATCAGGACCATCATAGCCCTGAGTATGCTGAATGCCCTTGACATCTATACATGTATAGCACTGTATGCAAGACCAGTCAGCCACACAGCCAGTCACAGAGCCAGTCTCAACTGCAGTACATTGCAGGCCAATAGCTGCAGGCAGCTGCTTCGAGTTGATAAATGAGTAGCCATCAGACTGATACTCTATCTCACTTATGTGCAGAGACTGGCCAACTGTCTCTCCATTTATAGATGTATACTACTTTGTGTATAGGCCAATATTGTATATCAATATGTTACAGGCTACCACATAAGTAAAGGTTCATGACTAGTCTTTTTGTTTTTCATAAAAGTCTCAGTACATAATGTATATTAGCAATATGTTACAGGCTATTAGATGTAATTATTGCAGGCTGGCCTAAATATAATATTTAAAATATATATACATATATGCTTATGGGGTACTGATACAACCAATCTTCATGGCTACTATTTTTGCTACAAGTAATGCAATCAGGGTACCCACTGAAATTTGGCGAGTAAATTCCCTGTATTTTCCCTGACTTTGCCCTGCTTCACCGGGCGTTTTCCCTGACCTTATTCGGGCTTAGTGTTGTGTTATCGCGGCAATAGCATCTCTACTCGGAGACCAAAAACTATGACTTTAACGTATTTTTGCTTGAAATAGAGGGCTTTTTCCACGCATTAACACATGTAAAACCAAATTCCCTGTGTTTTCCCTGAATTTGAGGTCAAATTTCAAATTCCCTGATTTTTCCCTGCAGGGAATTTTTTTTCACCATTTTCCCTGTTTTCCCTGTTTTCCCTGTCCGGTGGGGACCCTGTGCAATGTACTGGCAGAACTGCTGATGTTCTCCAGTATGTTAGTCCAGCAGTTCAGTTAGGTGAGTCTTCGGCCAGATGGGTGAAACACTGAGCTGAGCTCGATGCAGTGTTAGGTGTTTTAGTACTACTTGATCCGAAGGTTACATCTACTTAATATTCTCAGGTTATATATTTTGTATATTATGTGTCTTCAATAAATGAAGCCATCCTCCAACTGTGCAAGAGGGTACATGAGCCTGAAGCCATTGAAATTCTCAAATGACAAATTGGTTGCAATAATATGGTTGTCAATCTTGTAATCTATTTATTTGCGAACAATTTATATTCTTATGAGAATACGTAAAATCATATTGGAACAATCCAATGACTACCCCCCCACCTCCAGTCTACATTGCTTGCCTTGCAAGCCCCCCCTTCCTTATTTAAATCCCCACACCATCATAAATTGTAATTTCTGGTTTTTAAATGATCTCCAGTCAATAATCATCCAAATCCTGATACCCCCCCCTCTGAAGTCTACCCCTCCCCCATTTCACAAACCCTTTCTCTCGGAATGACAGCTGCTGAATAAAACTGCCAGGGGCGGATCCAGGACTTTCAAAGGGGGGGGATACATATAACATTGGGGTCTCTAGAACTGATTTTTTTTCAGGACTTTTCTAAATAGCTTTATGAAGGATTTATCTGATGAAGGGGGGGGGGCAAAGCCCCCCCCCCTTTGCCCCCCCCCTCTGGATCCGCCTATGACTCCAACTTCTCCATGAGGCATGACCTTGAAATTTCACATGCTCCCATCACAACATGCAATGTGTCCATATCTCATGGAATTGACATGCATTTAATTGTCAAGCTGTGTTTAAAAAGAGGGCCCCAGCCAAATTGGCAGCCCCATAAGATTAGACATGGCCAGGTCACCTTCCCCAGAATCCTAATTGGCCAAATTGCAAGGTTTCATGATGCCACATGCTAGTGATGCTGCCCTCACTGGAGTGTACATGCATTAAATTCAACACAGCATTTCCTGAATTTTAGTCCATTGTTCTCCTAAGTATCAGTGAGAAATCGTCCTTGTCTTATTGTGCACTGTCCTCAGACTTTTAAGTGTCTTGTCCTGTCCTGTCATGTCCTCTCCATAACCAAACAAATCTAAATCGTGTAAATACTGAATAGGCACTGGTGAAACTCCTGAAGTCAAAATAAGGTTAATCAATGCTAAACACCCTCTGAATTGTATCATCCCAATCACTGATTAAAGCCACCTGCATTAATTTAATAGGCATATACAGACCTCATAGTGTCACAAAACAAAAATCAGACAAACTTAATTGCCTAAATGGGTCACAGTGTCCTTAATGAGTAAGGGTGTCCACAATGGGTCAGGGTGACCTTAATAGGTCATATGGACTTCAGAGACCCCTATGGGACTTGAGCAGAACCTTAGTAGGACCTCCCATAAGGATTAAATGGACCTCGATAGGTGGACCATACTCGCCCTAGTGTGAACTCAACTAGATTAGCCCAGATAAGCCCTGTGAATTGGGTCAGCCTTAGATAAGCCCAGATTATCGCTTCACTAACTGTCAGCAGTCTTGTCATAGGCTGGCCTGCAACCAGCCATCTCATAAATGGCCTCTGGGTGTTTTTGGGCTAAATTAGGATATCTGCTTAACTGGCAGAATCAGGACTGACAGTGACTGGTTATCTTGGGACCCTGTGGGTATTTTTGCGGAATCCATTTACTGATCTATAGATTCTGCATGTCCATGACTATACCATAGACTTGATAGAGCGGTGATTTCTCTAAGGTAATGCAAATACCAACATCAACAGTAAGTTGCTCCCGAAGACATCTAAAATGGTTTGTGTCTTTCGATTAACTGAAGATACGCTGCATGTACTTCTAATGCTTGGAAACTGATACTCCTTCTCAATGCCAGTCATTAGCACATTGATGTGAAGCAATCAACACAAGTTCATTTAATTTACCTTTCTACCAGAGTCCATACTCAATAGTACATGTAGATTGGAAACCATCTGGAAATCAAATACATGTACATCAATCTAGCCTGCATCCAATGCTGTTCATCTATCCAAGAACTGGGCTTAGAGGGCTGCACTTACCATATCACCATATCACCATATCTATCTATCTATCTATCTATCTATCTATCTATCTATCTATCTATCTATCTATCTATCTATCTATCTATATAGATCTATCTCAAACCTCCACCTAACATGCCCCCCTGTAGCTCTACCCAACATGCAAATTTGCTCCAACACTGAGCACTATCTTCACAGCGAGGACGTAATAACTATTAGCAAACCCCTTAAGTGCCATTTAGGTCAGAGGGGGTTAAGTTTTAATTAGGGCACCCACTGACCTTGAACATCACACCCTGACCTGAGTTGACCTTGAAAAGAACTAGGTCAAGAGACAATGATGTTTGAAATTTAACATGGGATTTTCTTGGATTGATACAGAAAAAAGAAACATTTGAAAACAAAAGATGACAAGATTTCTGTGAAAATAGCACGAATTGGCAAACCATGTTCATAACATCACTTCGAAGAGGATAACCTATAAAAGAAAGATGGATGGATAACTGGGGCTTTACGTCCTGTATTTATGCACTTGGTAGGATAATCAGGACAAGAGGAGGACACGGCAATGAGGCGAAGGATGATTGAAACAGCCTTCCAACATGAGGGCAAGCGACCCGGGGAGAGCTGAATTCGAACCCTGGACCCAGCAATTGACAACCTAGCACACTACCACTAGATCGACCCTCCCCCTTCCTAAATCCCTCTCAAAATCAACCAGTGAGGAACATGAATTGATATATATACCTCACAGCAATTGTCTATGATGATCACAATCCCATTAATCAATGCTAATAGACTTGTCTGTCACCACAATACAGATCATATAGTTCATGTCATGAGTGAGGCATGACAGGTGTCAATCACTATTAATGTCAATATGGCCATTGTAAGAAATTTGCATATATGATAATGTTACTCTCCAATGACCATCCTGTGCTTAATGGCCATAAAACATGAAAGAATGTCCCATTCCCTTGCACCTCAAGAGTAGCTCAAAGCAAACAGGTCCAAAGCATGACATTCTACATGACTTCGGCCTATAATATTGAACTTCATAAGACTCAAGGAGACTCAAGGTGAAGATCTGTAGCGTGGTAAAGCCACATTGAGCGCCAGTTAGAAGATTCAAGGATAGGACTCCCTCTGTAGTGGATGATTGGGCTTTATGTCCTGTATTTATATCCACTTGGTAGTTGGAAGGCTAATCAGGACAGGAGGAGGCGAAGGATGATTGAGGCTTTACATCCTGTATTTATATGCACTTGGTAGGCTTACAAGGACAGGAAGAGGACACAGCAAAGAGGCGAAGGATGATTGAAACAGCCATCCAACATAGGACCAGGTGACCCAGCAAGAGCTGGATTCGAACCCTGGACCCAGCGATTGGCAGTCCAGCACGCTGCCACTAGACCAACCCCCCCCCCCCGACTCAAGGATAGGACTAGCTGATTCTGGTGGTCAACCCTCTCAAAGATGCTGACTAAGCATTCAGTACTGCTAACAGTCTAACACTACTAGAATTACAGAATTACTTTGAATAAGCTATACAACTTACGGCATAGTATAACTATCTATAAGTCACAGGGAAACTGTATCTGATCTAAGTGATCTCCATGATGTGACATCAGCCTGTAAATTCATTACTTTAGGTAAAACAGAGAAGGAAACGATCAATTTACTACAAGGTGAATTTGTTCAAGGCGATCACGATCGGCTGATTCTTCGGCCCTGGCGGGAGTCCCGGTTAGGCCACACATAATTGATTCTTAGCTTCGCGGACCAGCCGACACAATAGACTTCCTGCCGATGGAAAAAAATACAGAAAAAAATTTTTTTTGACACTATAAAAAAAAAAGTTCACTTTTTTTTTTGTCCTCCCGAGCGACCCTAGAAAAAGTGCCTTGAGAGGATCTGAGAAGCTAAAGATCAATTATGTGTGGCCTAAGGAGACCTGGAGGAAACCTGGTGAAGACTAGTAGACAGGAGGACAGCCTTGTAGCATCCAGGTCTCCTCCTTGCTAAGATTAGCCCAAGGACAAGTCTGAAGGCTGATGGCTGAATGAGCAGCATGCTGCAATTATGTGCAATATGGCTACAGCTAAACGGCCCAAGGACTCAATGGAGGCTCGAGGACAGACAGAACGGAACCGAAGGCCGCCAAAGGCTGTCGAAGGATGACAGCGACACTACTTTTACGATATCATTTATATATTATTTAAATATGAAAATTCCACGGTTTTCCTCATTTACTTTGATGCTTTTTCGGGTAACCAGAGGCAGACATAATGAAGATATGATACAGAAAAGTAGGTCCGCAGTCTTCTGGAGCAGTCCTTCAGCAAAAAAATACATTATCAAAAGACATTACCAAAAGACTACATATGTCGACAAAGTTAAGAGATTCAATTTTGTCAAGAAAACTCAATTTCCTAAATTTGAAGGCTCCTGCCCAAAATATCAAATTTTCTAGGCTTTGCAGATCGCAAAAATATAATCACAACCCAAAATTCTCAGTTTTCCCGGTCTTCCCACATTCTCACTACTAGGCACAGGAACTCCAATACGACTTAAATGGGCATCAATATGCATGATATCCCTTAATTATAAACTTTCAAGTATAAGCTACAATTAAGAAACCCAGGATACATACCTTATGTTTGGAGACCCTCAATCTCCCAAACGCTAAAGTATTCTGAAGTATTCTATGGTTGGAAAGCGTGCCGGTGAATAAATGAAACACTCAGACCTTGTGTCTCAAGTGATTAAAAAGTCAATTAGAGGTCACTAATTAGTCTAGTTGGCAAGTTCCAAAGGAATGTTTTAACTAGACTTTCAGTCTAACAACCTTCTAAAGGAAGATTAATATGTGGGAACTTCAAAGGTGTGTGGTATGCAGGTAAGTACTTCATTTATAAGCAAGGATGGGGCACTAAGGAAATGTATCATAATACCAGTTACATCAATCTGTTTTCTGCAAACCGATCTCCCTAACATATCCTATTCTATCCCCTATATTCTCAACTCAGTATCTGTCTATATATCTATATATCTATCTGTCTTCTATATGTGTAAACAGTAATAGTATAAATCTATTGATGTAAACAGTATCTATCTCTCTATCTGTCAAACCATCTATCTATCTATCTGTCTGTCTATCTATCTGGCTCATTCGAGGCAAGTAAAATCCCAACATATCATATACCAGTGCAATCTTTGATATCATGTCCATGATTGATCCATATATAGATACATCACAACTAAAGTAAGTACTGAGATCACCAGCATATTTGCACAGTATATCAAGTAGAATATGCTGGTATCTATAATTCACCATTCAAGGTCGTGTATACTGTTTCACAAAGACAATCACATCATACAGATGTACCATGAATGATATGAACTCTATAAAGTGCACCTAAAAGGGCTCTTTTTTCAATTCAAGTTATGACGCTTAATTTTAGGTCATTTTAATAATGTAACTTCATGTATTATCAAAACTTTCAAAAATATCCTCAGAACTGTATACATGCTTATATCTTTCGGTACGTCTTTTGGGTATACATCATGAAGCCGTCTTATTAAGAAATCTTTTGCTACTCATTGGAGTTGGTTGATGGCATCCCGAGAGTGGGTGACAGGGCTTCATGTCCTGTATTTATGCATTTATAAGGCTTATTAGGACAGACAGGGACCATGGCAATGAGACGTAGTGCACTCTTGGCACAGGACGAAACATGCGTAAAAATGGGTTGCCTAGACCGGGAATCGAACATACGTCCCAGAGGTTCAAGAGGTTAGCAGTCTAGCACTCTACAACTGAGCCAGATCTCCAAGATCTATGACAAGAAAAAGAAAGAGACACCAAGTAATGTATACTTTCAATTATGTGGGATCTTATGTCAAGCTATCTGTTTATATAGAGACAGATTTTGATGTAGTATACATTTTCATGATGTCGAAAATATAGTACACAGTGTACATAGTACAAGGCCAGCAAGAGACAGTACTGTACAGTGTACAATATATACATATGTATACTGAATATAGCTAATGTATAACAAGTACATTACTGCTGTGTCAGAACATTAGGGACATAAATTATATTACATGAGTTCAGACATACAAGTTGAATGTATTCCAATTATTGGAGTACTATGTACTGCTCATATACATTGTAAAGTGTCCAATAAATTAAAGTGAAGAAAATGGGTGTTCAGTGTTCACTGTATACATACTACTTAAAATAGCATCTAATCAGTTTCTAATGAAGTTTCTTAACCCAAAGGACTCATTTGAAACATAAATAATTCAGAGGGATATGTTTATGAGACAGGCTAATTACTACAATCATATGGACCCCACAGGCCCACACACAAAAATATATCTGTAACATTCTCAACCAATTACAAGGGTAAGCTCCGATTGTAGGGGTTCCAATCGCCGGGTTCCGCATTCAAATCCACCTCCCGACGAGCCACCGGCACGTTGCTGCTTACACTGGACAGCAGAACTTTTCAATCATTCCTCGCCTCATTGCAATGTCCTCTTTCTGTTGAAAGTGCATAAATACAGGATGGAAAATCTCAAATCATCCTTGAATCCATACCACATAGCAACCGTCCCTAGCAACCTCCATAGCAACCTCCACAGCAAACCAACCTGTCAACAATCCTACAAACCAGCCAACAGTCCTACCAACCAGCCGAAAGTCCTACCAACCAGCCAAAAATCCTACCAACCTCCCAACAATCCTACCAACCTCCCAACCAACCTGCCAACAATCCCACCAACTTCCCAACAATCCTACCAACCAGCAAACAATCCTACCAATTCACCAGCTCTACCATAGCAACCAACCTGCCAACAGTCCTACCAACCCGCCAACAGTCCTACCAACCCACCAACAATCCTACCAACCCACCAGCTTCATAGCAACCAACCTGCCAACAATCCTACCAACCTCCAAACAATCCTACCAACATACCAACAATCCTACCAACCTCCCACCAGCTCTACCAACCAACCAAGTTAAGTACCATAGTTACACAATAGTTGCACCACCACTAAAACAGAGCCAGCCAGTCTGCACAATCTACTTCCATAACAGCGAAAGCTGAGCCTAGTACAAGGCCAGCCCAGGATCAATAACAGCTATTTTGCAGGCAATAGCATAGGAGGGGCTGCATGGTAGAACTATGGATGCTCCACTCCGGAGTTCACACACCAAAGCTGCGCCTTGGCAATGCCTTGCTACCATCTTAAAGCTAGCATCTATCATGTCTACAGCAGAGAATGCGGTAAAGACAAATCTGAAAATGGGCTAAAACCACTGAATAGCAGTATGAATTGATTGAGACTTTTTCATTTTGGCAGGGAATGTCTAAGAATTTCTAAAGATATGACCAACAGACGCCATAATATAACCAAGAAATTGAGCTCGAAATCCTAGAACAATAGTCAGAAGTAGCGCCAATTATCGCTAAAGCAAATTCTAGACAAGGTTTGTTTCCTCTGTCTTCCCTACACAAAGAATACGAAGGATGTTGCAATTGATCAAAACACACAAACACACCGAGTACGAAGGACAGTAAATTTCATATTTCACATATTTCATCCTGATGGAAATTCAGGTGGCGTTTCAAACTAAGAAATAATACATGGCTTTATCGCATAAGGAGCTACAAAAGCCACAATAGCTACATGATACCATGCATTCATTGTCTCCTATTGCCAGTTACTTCCACCCACCCAACAATATCCACACTAAAAATAGCAACACTATTTTTCGCACAGACAGAAAGGCAACATGAATCGATGGGCTGATCAATCACGTCACATGTCCCATCCTTTTAATATCCGACAAAAAGGCAAAATAATCAATGGAAACAAAAGAAGAACCATAGGACCATCCATTACATGTGATCATAGGCAGCATGGCAGAAGCATGGCAGCCGCATTGGTCTGAAACAGTGCGCGATCAACCGGAAGCAATTTTGATGAAGTCAAAATGGCTACAGTGAAGATTGGGACTGCGAGTTGTATGGAAGCAGCATATTGAGTAGTCCATGTATACAATATTACCATACATGGAAGTGAGAGAGTGAGGGAGTTTGTGTTTTACACCCAATCGGCACCAGTGTGACTTTTGGAGGCACCATATACATTACACAACTAAGACTTTCGAAAGGGCTTAATTTTGACGTAGAGCATTCTTCGCAACGATCCAAAATCCCCTGCCGGAACGAAATGGAAATCTTGGCTTTTTCAAGAAATTTTAACGTGTATCCAATTACAAAAATTTGGCCGGGACTACCGGACTGGGTGCAGATCCGTCGGACAGGTCCTTCATACCAGCAATCTTCGAAAAGACCGGTGTATAGAAGGAAGCATCGAGATAAAGAGGCTTGAACTTTTTACACTTAGACTGCACTAAAATAATAACTATCATATCAATAATTCAGATTTACATCATTTTTTTAGGTGCCCAAATAAAAAGTAAGACGAAAACCGTGAAAAAAATTCCAGTGAAGATTACAAACTACTCGCCCTCGCCAACATAGTAGAAAACAAGTTCTTGCATTGAATCAATGTTTCCAAAGACAAAAATAATCTCCAAAAAAAAATGGGACACCACCATGCATATAAATAAGTTATACATTTCAGCACCTCGTAAAAAGTTTTAAGACAAGTGGCGGAAATCGATTCACGGTGAAAAAAATGTACTTTGAAATTTGTCATTTTTATTGAAAATCTATTAGAAGCTTGGAGACAGGAGTACGACAACTTTATAATTGGCAATGTCATTAGCAATTTTATGAAACATACTCATATATTTCCTGCTGTTAAAATGGTCGAGAGCAGTCAATCGTAAATAGCAACCCTGTAACTTCCAGGCGAGTAAACTATGCTATGAATTTTTAAATATTTAAAACGAAGAATGACATTAATTTGTAGCCATAAAAGTGTGATAATCAAATAGTGTCATTACTTGTGAATTAATGATAAATAAGAACGATTGACAAAATGTTAAAAGTTTATGCCTTAAAATGATGAAATAATAATTCGGCATCATTCATCAGTAGAAAACAAGATATCTGACAATCTCGTCAAGATGAAAAATTTAGGAATTTACTTCAAAATACTCAAATCAAAAACTTGAATACAGTTAAATAATCTTGTACATACCTTTAAAGCTTGTCTACCACTTGCTAAGTCCAACCATATTGGCTCTTGTCAAAAAAGAAGTCTGAATATTTTATTCGAAACTGTCGTAAATTCAAGCGATGCAGTCATCATGATCATCTGAGTTTTGATTATCAATTCAGATCATGAAAAGTAGCGAGATAAAAGCCTTTTAAAAAGACTGGATTCATTTGATTATAAATGAGCTATTAATCAAAAGCATCATCATGCCAGAACTTGAAAATCGAACTTCAAACCATGACTTCAAATTTGACCTTTCAAAGTTCACACAATCTCACAAAGGTCAAAAGTTTCAAAACTAGGTCAAGGTGTGGAAAACTCATCATGAGACCACCAAAATGAGGTCAATTGATTCCTAATGAGGTCAGTGTCAGACCACGTGATTCCAAATTAACCCCATTTTAATTACACCCATTCTTCATTGCTTAACAACTGTCCTATCTTCTCTATCTTTGCTCATGTCATGGAGTCTATTAAAAAGAATTAAGAGCAGTCAGCCAGAGATGCCGTAAACAATGTGAGGCAATAAGAATGTGAAAATTGGAAAATTTGAATAAGTGTGTCAGGTCAAAAGGTCAATAGGATGACCCAGTTTAAATCAAACCTGATTGAAGGGAAAACTCTCGCCAACCTTAATTATTACTACTGATAGATAGATACCAAATAGATAGATAGATAAATAGAGACAGATACAGATAGGCAGATGGAGATACACAGATAGATAGATAGATTGACAGAGGACAGAGAAACAGACAGATGGATAGATAGATAGATAGATAGACAAAAAGATAGATAGATAGACAGATAGATAGATAGACAGATAGATATACAGATAGATTGATAGCGATTTGACAGACACTCAGATAGATCAACCTTTTTGACTCCTGATAGCATATATTTCTGCGGTTGTGGGGCTGATCATACGAAACAAAATTAAACAAAACCATCAATACTGACAGCATTAATAAATTTTTGTTGTATCACAGCATTTTTGCACGGGATCAATGGCTGTCATCCACAAATGCTTTTGTTTGGTGACCTGAATGATTTAAAGGCCTTTTATTGCAGTCATTTATTATAGTGATCCCGGTCAGTGATGGATCACGACGAATCAAATGCATTTGCACTCTATTGATTCGAATCAGTTATATTGTTATAGAGCTCAGTTATAGTTCTCAGTCACAATGCTGTTTGTAGCTGTGCTCCTGGGTAGGCCATTGCTGTGTCTATGAAAGGATAGATAGTAATGGTGTGATCCCGGGTACCAGTCATAGACCACTTCTTTTACTCTATATCTGACTACATCAAGGTCGGATTGACGAGGCTTCACAGGACAGGCAGGGACCGCATTAATAAGGCAAGGTGCACTTTTGGCACAGGATGAAACATCTGTCTAACATGGGTTGCTTGGAACCGAATCGACCTTGGTTCGAACTGGATACCAGAGGCTAGACGCCCAGTGAGCTTACAACTGAGCAGGCCCCAAAGTCGAATTTCAATGAAAATGGCTCAAAGTTCAAGTCCAGGATTTAGAAGACCTCTGGCATTAGCCGCCTTACAGAGAGGTCAGTCAGTCCACTTCGAACTATTGTCATAAGTTGAAAGACACTCTTACGCTCTTTTCGTTCAGTTCATGTCGCAAGGCGCTCTTTCAAGTCTCAACTGGACTGAGCAGGCCAAACACAGAGACCTCCGTTCTGAAGCTCTGAACGCATCACCATGAACTTTTGAATCCATGGATTCCATGCAATTGAAAGGACTGGATGAGCATTCTGCACATGTTACGGTGTTATCCTGCAAATGTCACTCCGACCCAATCGCATGTCTCGCATGTCGGGCAGCCATCAAACGCAAAATGTTCGCTCTCTTAATGCGACCACAAGAGGAGAACGTTGGAGGTTCACAAGCTACAATACAAACATCAGCCCATTTTACAGCCGCTTTCAAGGCTTTTATTTCCATCCAAATGTGGGTCAGAGCAAGAAATTAGGTCATGTTGCAACTTGCCAGTGTTTCACATGGGGTTTCAGGTGTTTCAATCTAATGAATGAGTGGTAAAGTGAATTGTTTTGTTGTTCTCGGTGCTGGCTTGTCGTACGTTGAATTTTTGGTAGCGAATGCATGTCACACCTTCATTACCATTCAACGGAAAGAAAATCTAATGATCATTATAGTTTAAAATCTGTCTATCAATCTATCATCTATCTATCTATCTATCTATCTATCTATCTACATAATCTTGTCACCTTTCCGATTATTATACCCATCTATTAAATAGACTATACCCACCTTCTCACCTAATATTGGACTATTTCTGATAGATTATTATTCATGGTTTATGTTAATCATGTCATGGGCCTCAGCAGAGTATGAGAGGCTAAACATCTTAAATTGCCAATGATAACCTCTCATATACATGATATATCAATGTCTATACAGGGTAAATAGATATGGCCACTGAATATACATGTAGAATCTATGTCAAAGATCAATTTCTACCGCAAATACTCCATTATATTTGAGGCAGCAACTATTCGATGCCATTGACGTTAACGCCTGACAGACACCGCCGCATCTAATCAACCGAAAATAAAATGTTTTACAGGTATCATATTGACATTGGTGCCGATTACACTCTCAGATCTGTGCGTATCGAACCTATCGATTAATTCGCCGGACCCTTTTCCAATATCGGTCCATGTGGTCTACCAGAGACGTAAATTTACTAAATTAGAAGAACTAGTCTGAACTAATAGTTTGTCCGATAGCGTGGGTTGGATAGTAATAGAACTCATTCAACTTCAGTTCCATCAATCACTATTCATTAATAATTCAAATAATATTTTATAGAAGCAGAGTACATGATGATAATTATATTATCCAATATTGATAAATGTTGGCACATATTTTAATATCTAGCAAGTAAGCAGCAATGGTTGGCAGGCAGGTTTGTGTCCTTCTGTCTTTCATCTATCTATCTATCTGTTAACATTCTAGGCCTCTGTATGAATATTAAGAGATTAATTTTATTCATAATTCTTTACATCATTTTTCTATCTTTGGCTCCCATCATTGTCAATTTGTCTGCTCATTCTTGAAATTCTAATATTCCAAATTAAGAATCACAATGTGACAAATTCAATACATTAGAAGAGCCTTCGCAATTCCGAAAAGCAAAAAAAAAAAAGTAGCCTTCATGTGGATTTAAAAATTTTAAAATCTAAAAGCCGAGCGACCTTGACGGAGCATTAGAGGAATTGTCAAGAGCATTGAAATTTGGAGGAGCACTAATGAGGCTTAGCATTGTCAATTTGCTTCATTAGCATGAATTTGGGCCACAACGGCAGTATTATGCCAGAATAGCAACATAGCATAGTTCGGCTCTGCTCTGCTGCAAATGCTTCTACCGATGCTGCTGCTGCGAAATTCCATCACACCCAAAGCGGTGCTTTCCGGCAGCCAAGTTCAGCAGCAATGCTTCTATTCTACCAGTACCGTATAAATTTGAATAATGGCGTACTCCCGATTTAGGTATTCCCTCAAATAAGCACCGTTTCTCATTTTCAGGAGGTGCTGAAAAAGCTTGATTTCAAGCTAAATTTATTCCTCTAATAAATGCATACTTCAATAAGCGATAAGAGAATGCGTCAAAAACATAAACATCTTGACCGTTAATCAGGCAAATGCGGTGTCTACCACTTTTCCATAGAGCTTCCTTGGGCCTCGTTGAGCGAATTCTACCTGCTCCGAAGAGCATCAATGGAGCTTGCTTGAAGCCAGTGCAGGAAAAATGCAGGAAACTGTTTGTATTGCTGGAGCTGGCATGGATGGACTGATGATTGGGGTTTTACGTCCTGTGTTTATGCACTTAAGTGTGCTAATTGTGACAGGACAGCAATTATGTGAAGGATGATTATAACAGCCGTCCAACATAGGCCAAGGTGACCCGGCAAGAGCTGGATTCGAACCCGGGACCAAGCGATTGGCAGCCTAGCACGCTACGCCTAGACCAACCCTTCCCCGTCGCCAACAAAAGACCTTGGTCCTTGGCTAGAGTACAATACAAGTATCCAACGGCATCCAGTATCCGAAGACCTCGATGCACACAACCTGACCTGTTGGCACACTGGCTGGTTAGGTCCAGTGGGATGCCCTCAGATCTAGTGCCAAGGCCCTAGAATGGTGACAGGTCAATGATTGATGGATGGACCTTTATGGACTTCAGTGTTGGCCTTGGATGGTCACGTGACCCTCAAAAGGTCACATGGCCCTCAGGAGAGTCTCTAGAGGACTGGAGGTGATAGTGATGGGGCTTTATATCCCGTATTTCTGCACCGGTTGACTTTTAATAGGGCAGGCAGGCAGGTCTTATTACGTCTTAACTGCGTGCTGATGACAATATCATGATCTAGAGAGATGTCCTTTGGACATGCAATTTGCCAGCCTCTGACTATACATTGTAATACATATATACAGTGAGTCAGTGATACTCAGTGTAGGTCTGAAGACCTTCAGAATCCATCCGTGCAGGCTGTTTCAAGGTTGCACATATTCAAAATGTCTAGGAGTTTTGATACCATACGATAGATAAGATATACACTGTAGTTTGCATAGTCATACAGTCTTTTTACCATGATATGCCCAGTCACATTCTTGTACAATTAAAGTGGGTCTTTTCAGTACTACATAGATTGCATTTGCAGATAAGACTATAGATAGTTACTGCCCACTTCCAGACACCATTTTACACAAATATAACATTTATAAGATATCACATAGGACCTCTTATATGTGTGTAATATGATGAAACAGCTATTCAGTTCTGGCTGCCTGCCTGTCTGTACGATCAAATCCTTGACCCCCCCCCCCAAGCCAGCCCCCCCCCCTACTAAATGTGCAGACACTATGTCTGCATAGCCCATGGCTAGAGAGCGTACAGACTGCAGCTTTTCTATACAAAATGTAGCAAATGTCTAAGGTACACTTCATAATACACAGTTTGATATATCTTTACTCTTGTATATATAGTGGTATTTTCTGCATCATAAAGTATATAATCATATTGGTGGATGTAGCATTACTTTAGATAGATAGATAGATAGATAGATAGATAGATAGATAGATAGATAGATAGATAGATAGATAGATAGATAGATAGATAGATAGATAGATAGATAGATAGATTTAAACCATGCTATCAAGAACCTTTAAGAAAATAATCATAAAACTTCAAATTTACTTTTTCAGAGTTTTTCCTGATTAAATTTTAATATATATAAATATATATAATATAATCACTTTTGGGAAATTCATTATAAAATTCAAAAGATTTTAGTCAATACCAGTATTCTAGTAATGAGGCAATTAAAATGTCCATAACTACATGTACATAAACATTTACAAACATCAAAACAGACATAACACACTAAAATTAAAAGAATACTCATTTGAATTCACAGCAGTCGCAGTCCAATTCGACCAGCCATATTTGCATTCAATATTCATTAAATTTTGGATTTTAATCTAAAAACACCAAGATAGAATAAAACTAATTTAATTGGACAACCTCAACGCACTCGCGAACAGGATCGAGGGAAAATGTCACGTCGACATTATAAATATATTTTACGAATCTAAAAAAAAAAAGAATAGATTTACTACTAATTGCTAATTGAGACTAATTAAATATTTTATGACTTGACATCTTTTTATGCGCTTTTCCCAAGGCTTGGAATATCATATTCATCATGAATATTGATCCAATTTCAACAGCCATCGAACAACGGCCCAGCCGCCCAGGGGACCTGACAAGAGCTGGATTCGAACCCAGGACCCAGCGATTGGCAGCTATGCATGCTACAACTGGGCTCAGTTAAAATCAAACTTGACATTACATCGTAAATTTTGAAAAAAGATTGACATAACATAGTAAATTGCATAGTAAATTTTAGTACAGTACCAGTACCCAACAATAATCTGTTCGGCCTACATTGGTAGAAGTAATTTGGTACACAACCAGTTATCTAGTGTAGTACTAGGCATATATCTGGGACAAAACATAGAAATACCTTGTGGTGAAACCCATACACAAGACAGACCATAAAAACAACTTTACAGACTGTGGATTGACGTCACAACAACAACTTTTTTAGAGATTCTTTTTCTAGTTTTTTCTCGTATATCTTTCCATGACTTTTTGTGCTGTTGCATCACCACTGTTTGCAAAGTAAGCAGTGCAGCAGCATACCCTCGCTTTCGTTTTCGCTCTCACTGAAGGCAACACGAACAGTAGCAAGCGCGAGGAGATCAGGATGGAGGGATGGATGATTGGGGCTTTACGTCCTGTATTTATGCACTTGGTAGGCTAATTAGGACAGGAGGAGGACACGGCAATGAGGCGAAGGATGGTTGAAACAGCCGTCCAACATAGGCCCAGGTGACCCAGCAAGACCTGATTCGAACCCTGGACCCAGCGATTGGCAGTCCAGCACGCTACCACTAGATCAACCCCCCCTCCCCCCCACTGTCAGACAGACCCCAGATCCCAAAGTTACACGAGAAATAATTTCTACAATCAATGCATTATAGTTTGGATATATTGGCACTTTGTGCAATACAAGTTTGGGTCCTGAGCAATCTTATCACTTCGGGGATCAAGTTTACACAATCTAGGAAACAGAAAGGAAAACATGTTTTTGTTGAGAGCCATTTAACGCCCAGTGGTCGCCCACTATCAATTTTATCAAGAAACCCAAAAAACCCAAAACCCTATCAAATGAAACATAATAATTCCACAATCGAGAAAAAAACAACCTAAGGCTCTGTTATTCGACAAGAAACCCAAAAAGCCCAAAACCTGATTAAATGAAACAGTATATTTCCACAGCTAAAAAAACAACCTTAGGCTCTCTTACTCTGCAACAGATACTGCATATATAGAATCTCAAATATCCAATTTTCCATATATCACATTCTTCGACATATTCTCAATTCGCAAGAATCCAGGTTTTTCCTCCGTATTGATTATTCCATTCGCAACAACACAGCAGCACCTGCAGCAGCACAAGGTGTTTTCTACAATCCAGCCTCATTTTGAAATCTGGGAATTCCAGGGGATTCCCCAATCGTTTTTTGTGTCTGGAGCAAGATATTTAATAGATAATAACATTGCTATTACTCTCCAGTAGGTCTCGTTGCTATGGCAACCTTTTTTTAATGAAACATTTTATTGTAGAAATGTCTGGAAATAGAGAATTCAGAATGACAAACAGGATATTGAAATGGCTGAGTAGTCTGGGGGTATTGAAATAGTTTTTTGTCTTCTAAAAAAATTTAAAAAAAGATATTGCAAAGCACATTTATAGGGGTAAACACTTATTATTGGGAAGTCCCATAACATATGAGCCTCCCAGCCTGTCAACAACTTGACAAGTTGACAAAAACTCATTCTTTTCCCTTCTCTTTTTTTTTAGTTTATAAAAACACTGGGCTTTCCATGTTATTGAATATTTATAAGAGTTTACCAAAGCTTCTATGCCTTGGAACAAGCATTGTACTACATAATCACCAGTAATTCAGAATTTCTGTTGTCAACACAATTCAATTACAATACAATTTATGCAAAATTCATGAAATCACGTGGATTCAGATTGGAAAAAAGGCAAGGGAAAAATCCACAATTAGCTGACTAGAGGTTTAATGACATAAAGGTTATGACACAAATAGTCTTACAAAAACAATCCAAAAGAAACTATTAAACTCTTAAAAATCTCTCTAAATTTTAGCTGTATAACAATACCATTTTCTCTATTTGAACTTCAGTATCCTGCATCTATAATATATATGTCCTACAATCACAATCCCTAAAACCTCAACAATAGAGTTACAAATCACGACAACTGAGCATCAGTTGTAAACCGTTTCCATGACAACTGAGTGTGATAACTTCAGCATTTTTGAGCAATCCAATTAGAGTGAATTACACAAATGGTAAATGATATTACTGGAAAATAATCCACTCAGCAGAGTTTGCAAAAAAATCCACAGTATTTCTTAAGAAAAACATTCTGTTTTCTTTATACATGTATCTTAATCTATCCATCTACCTATACACCTTATTCATATCCGGTCAGTAAGCATTTGGGCTTGGTAGCCTCTGGGACCTTGGGTTCAATTTTTGGGCAACTATGTCAGACAGATGTTTCGTCCTGTGCCAAGAGTGCACTGCGCCTCTTTACCATGGTCCCTGCCTGTCGTGTTAAGCCTGGTCAGTGCAAAAATAAAGGAGGTAAAGGTATATCATCCACAAATCCACTGACTGGTCTACCTACCAAAATCTATTTATCGACCAAACTTATCACCTACTCTTCAGGTTATTAAATTTTATCTAGTTTTCAAAACCACACCATAATGTAGCCCTAAACCCAATTCACTCACAATGTAATTTTCAACTGCCAGCAACACAGCATAGCAGAGTTATTTATAGCAGAATATCTTGATAAAATACAGATTTGCAATTCAAGGGCTTCAGCCTGCACAGAGCTGAATAAGCTCCCTCTGAACTTCTCAAGGGTTGGGTTAGTGAGCTGTTTGGTGCATAGGGATATAGAGCCAGGGTGAGTTAGGGCTGAAACTTTTTCCCGGGTGCCCGAGCACGGGTAGGGTAATGCATTTACCCGGGGCCAACTTGTCTTCCCGGGCTATCGTTCTTTTTTAAAAAGGGCCTGTATTTCAACATTCCAGCTGTTTTTAATCCAGTTCAGTGATGCTGGGTTTCTCAAACATACTCCAGATAACCTCAAGTGACCTTAAAAGTGTGGATTTACCCCTTATCCAGACGACTCTTGATGACAGATCCTGTAACTTTGCAATGAATAAACTTTTATCCCACCCTTTTCCACAAGATAATCAAGATTACATGACAAATTGTATGTTCTTATTTAACAACGAGTGCCCGGGTCGGGTCGGGTAGAGGCTGTCAAGCACCCGGGGAGAAAAATCTCTACTCGTTTCAGCCCTAGGGTGAGTGCACCATGGAACAAATAGACAGCAATTTGCTGACTCAGTTTAATGTTGTTTTGGCTACTGTAATGGTCTAGGGGCTAGCCACAAGGATACAATGAAGGTTTTGTCATAAAAAATGCCATTTTCCAAGAAAATCGTATAGTCAGCTGGCTGAGTAAGCTAGTATGTTATGGGATACAGATATACAATAGTCATAGATAGATGGATAGTCCGATAGACAGATTACTGAGATTAGATAGAGAAATAGATAGATACACAGCCAGTTGGGTGGGTGATAGGGCTTTACTGCATGCGTTTTTACACCGATAGAGCTTATAATCGGGACCAAAGCAATGAGGCGAGGTGTCCAAGTATGTGCTCAAGATGAAACTGAAGTAGTGGCCGAGACCAAAAATCGAACTCTCAATTCCAGAGTCTAGAAGCACAGCGCGCTACCACTGAGCGAGATAGATAGATAGATGGAACAGATAGATAGCTAGACAGATAGACAGAAATGAAACAGGCCTTCACTGATGTAATTTTACTGAACTATTTATCCAGGATCCAAAATTCTAAATATATAGGCCTGTACCCAGAGAGTCCTAATATAGTTTTGAGCATACCTTGGGAGACCTTTGAGTTGTGAGTTGTTAGACAGGAGTTCAGAAATTTTCCGGCTAGCACAGTCTGGTAGTTTCAGGGTTAGATACCCATCATACCCCAAGTAGTAACAACCCCCCCCTCATTCCACCCTTATGTTACAGTGAGTGCATGCCCCTCCTGCCTCCCCCCCCCCAGTTCCTACCCTTCATGTTGCTAATTTATTAGGGGTTGTTGGGTGCGCTGCATGTCTGCCTATGACACCCAAGTG
The DNA here is from genome assembly GCA_026936325.1 of Platynereis dumerilii. NCBI lineage: Eukaryota > Metazoa > Annelida > Polychaeta > Phyllodocida > Nereididae > Platynereis > Platynereis dumerilii. The sequence goes on from JAPTHN010000013.1 coordinate 20,769,900, forward strand.
ATTGCTGGTCTGTCCTCAATGACCCTCTGTGTGGGGTACAGACTGAACATAACAACCCCCCCCCCAAAAAAAAGATACTTTTCAGACTTGGGACTCTGCTTGGATAGATAGATAGATAGATAGATAGATAGATAGATAGATAGATAGATAGATAGATAGATAGATAGATAGATAATCGGGGCCTAGCATCCTGTATTTATGCACTCAATAGGTTACATACATGTATTTACATGTATTTACATGTATTTACGTCAGAAGGAAGAACGAAGAAACAAGAATTAGGCGAAGAATGATCGAAACTACCTCTGAGGTCCGCTGTCCAACAAAGGACCAAGAAAAGATCAGCAATAGGTTGGAATTGAACCCGGGACCCCCAAATCAACTCAATGGGCAACCAACTGAGCTAACAGCCCTCCCAGATAGACAGATAAATAGATAGATAAATAGACAGATAGATAGATAGATGAGATAGATGAGATAGATGAGATAGATGAGATAGATAGATAGATAGAAATATAGATGAGATAGAAAGATAGATAGATATAAAGATAAATATGTAGAAAGATATAGGTAGATAGATAGATTGTTTGTTTGTTTGTTTGTGTTTTACGCCTCAGCAGCACCTTAGTGGGCTATATCGAGGCAGGCGATCGCCGTATGATGATGAGATGAGAAGAGTGTGAGTCTGGTACATACCCTATTAATTCAGGGATGCCCAGGGTCTTTCAGTTGCCCCAGCATAGAACACTGGATACAACCCGCCTCCATTTAATGTCCCATGGGCTCGGACTAAATTGAGTTCCGGGGTGGGATTCGAACCCACGCCCTCAGAGCCAGTGGTTGTGCAAACAAGCACTCTTAACCATTAGGCCACGGTGGAACTCTAGATAGATAGATAGATAGATAGATAGATAGATAGATAGATATAGATCCATTGTGGGTAGATGGGTTGGTAAAACCCCTAGCCCTACGAAACACTGCCAGAACCACTTTGGTGAAAGAGGAGGGAGGGGGGGGGGTACACAGACTCCCCAGGAGCAGCCAGACCAACCAGCCGGAAAATTCGCCCAGCGCCGAAATGGCCATAAAAGAACCGACCACTCAGTGGAATTTGAGGTTACTCAGTTGAAGCTTCAAGGGGACTCGGTGCACACAAGAGTTTTGAGGAATGCTCTCTATCTATATATCTCTATCTATCTATCTATCGATCTATCTATCTATACCTCAATTTATCTTTCTGTCAATACATCTATCAATCTATCTATTAAACTATCAATCTATATCTCTTCATCTCTCTATCAATCCACGTATCGATCAATCTTTCTAACTATTAATCTATATCTCTTTATCTATCTATCTATCTTTTAACCTATATATCTACCTATCGATCTACCTATCTATCTATCTGTCTATTACTCTACCTATCCATTATAACTCTATCTACCTATCTATCTTTCAGGTATCTACATCTATCCATCCATCTACCTCTCACTTTCTCCCTGTGTACCCTTGACATTTATAACCACCATCATGCTGTGAGCTATACTGTTCTCTCATAAAGGCAATTTCTTGCTGGTTTCACCTCTGGTATTTTAGCAACAATCAGCTCCCTGCAGTTCACAATAGCATGGCTGCCTATTGTTATAGTCTGTTATGTGGCTTTTCACTATGATACTGTGAAGTCACAGGTTGTAATGAATCTTGAAGGCAATTAGTAAATTAATTACCAGGGCATTATGATTTTTATCTATCTATCTAGATCTGTCTATCTAACATTATCTTTATACATCAGTTTGATATATCGTGTATCTTTCTTTAGGTAATAATATTTTAGTCTACCAGTCTATGAAATATCGAGCCTGTTAGAAGAAGTGTCCGCCACACTAATCTTTCTTTCCAACTATAGATATCTGGCACTTCATAAGCATGTTTTTCTTTATGACTTATCCTGACTTACCTATCTAGCTACCAATCTAGCTATCTATCTATAGCTATATATCCACCTATCCAGCTATCTATCTAGTTACCTATCTAGCTGTCTATCCATTAATCTATCTATCATCCCTTAATCTATCTATCTATCTACCTATTCATCTATCTAGCTTTCTGTGTATCCATTAATTGGTGCATATATATCTATCTACCTATCTATCTACCTATATATCTATCTCTATACACATCTGTCTGCAGAATGAAGTATTACACCCCATCTTTCTGTACCACCTCCCAGGACCTTCCCATCTTTCTTTTTGCCTGACTGCTTCATTTACGAAGCCTTTGATAACACATTTTTTCTTCTTTTCTTAATTCACCCCACAAGTGCTCACTGGTGAAGCCAGGGCTCAGAGCTCTCCCAGCTGTAGCATGTGTGGTCCATAAACCTGAAATGTCACTCACAGTACCTGGCCATAGGCCTAACATTCAGTAAGTCTCTACCAATGTTATAGATATGTTACATAGGCCTGCCCAAAGTACTGTTATTTTGTGTACCTTATTCCTATTCTAATATATTCTAACATATTCTATTATATTATATTCTATACTATGGTATTCTAACAATCATATTCTGTATCATCTATCATCAATTTTCATCATATCAGAGGCTTCTGAGCCACAGACTCAATTCCCTTGTATCAGTGTCTATGCTGGTCAAGTAAAAGATCCCTCACATCGGGTGAATGTGTAACAAGTTGAGGACTCCTGCTCTCTCTTTTCCATCTCATCAATCGACCCTCGTGAGCGCCCAGAACTGGGCTTAGAGGGCAGCGCTTACCATATCTAACTATCTATTTACCTATGACTATTCAATATCAATACCATTCTACTTAGATATTCAATTAATTGCAATTGATATATTTTATATTTGTACAATGTTTATTTATATTCTGAGCATTAATGTTGCTTGAAATACCCAATCACTCAAGAACGACATTGATTTTTAACATAAAATTTATAAGTAAAGAAGTATCGATCACAACCTCAGACGAAAAAAATATACCAGAATACCATTATTGATCACTTCGCTTTCAGACTACCACTGATATTTTCCGAGTCATGGAGTTTCCAGCGATTTAACCAATTTTACAGTTCACCAGCCAACTATTCCGAACCAGTGATTTTGCACATTTTTAGCCATTTCCACAGTTCCTGTCTTACCAAATAACAAATAGAAATATATACTTTCTGGCTGTGTGTCAAATAAGTACAGATATTTGCGTATAAACTAGTTTGAAACAAAAATATATATTCCTGTTACAAGAACTATGATTAAATTTATTTATAGTATTGATTTTTGATTGAAATTCAAATAAATTCATTTATTTTAAAGATTCAAACTTGGGTTTTCTTAATTTTACAACAAATGTACATATATATCGATTGCTATATACCATCATATCCTAATTGAGAGCGAATATTAAGTATGAAATTCAACCATTTCATAATTTACATCACCAAATAAAATTTACATCATGTATTATTTAACTAAAAGAACTTCCAATACAGTCCAGAAATCTTCATATTACCAATTTTCCAAATTTCAACGTCATCACAATGATTATGTATATTGGCAGTACATTACGAACATGCCAAATATTGAAATGCAATCACATTATCAATATGACATCAAAACTTCAATAGATCCAAAATCGGTTCCAAAAGTGGTTCCTAAATCGTGGCCCAAATAATAATCTCAACATTACACATTGGTACACAACCAAGCTGATTCTACACTAGTAAACTCTCATATAACTCATTCAGAATTCTGGGCAAATCCATCCAAAATTTTAAGCAAACCAATCCAAAATTCTAAGCAAATTCGACAAATTCAGAGTAAATATTTGCTCGTTGTAAATAATGACATCACAGTTCATTCTGTATGCCGAATAGCACCCAGAGTGCAAGGCGACCTTAATCTGGTGAAATTATTGATCCGAAATCCACGAGCCCAGATTTAATGGAGCAAACACTGTTAGATTCCATCCATATCTGTGTTAGAGTGACAGATAGACTGTAAAAGAGAGTGAAGATTTAAGAGAAAGGCTTTTTTTTTAAACATATATATAGGAAAATAAGAGAAAAGTATGAACATTGCAAATCCAGAAATAAATTTGATATAGGGCATAAACATTTATCAGAAAGATAAGAAGTTTAGAACTTAAATTTTTCAAAATAAGTTGAAACAGATTATACAATTATAATTAGTGTATTTTCATCTTTTCCAATAAAATTGCATTTAGATAAGTACCAAATTTTTTGATAATTTTTCAAAACACCAGGATTTCAACTTTTTTTTTATAACACAATTTCGAAACAAATTTTTGTGACAACTTAGTATTCATATCCTATTTCAAGAATTCAATCTCAGTCCAAGCATAGAACTATTCAATCAAAACACATTCCAAATATCCAATCTCGGCTAATGATCCAGTTGGCCAACTGACCATTGAACGGGCCAATACACTGACCAGTGGGAATAACCCGGTTAAGCTGGTGCTTGAGCAGCCTTGTGCAACCGAAGAACCGCGGCTGGCCTGGTGCCTTGACTGGACAGTAGCAAGCCGGTTGATCTGGTGCGTGTTAACCATGTGTTAACCGAAGCACCAACTGGACCTGGTGCCTGCTTGGACTGCCCATTGAGAAACGGTGCTTTTGGGCTTGGGTAGCCAATTTTCACAAATTCTGATAGATAGACACATGTAGATAGATACATGTAGATAGATAGATACATGTAGATAGATAGATAGATAGATAGGTACATGTAGATAGATAGATAGATAGATAGATAGGTAAGTGCAAACTGGACCTGGTGCCTGCATGGACTGTCCATTGAGAAACGGTGCTTTTGGACTGACAAGCTTCACAAATAGATAGATAGATAGATAGATAGATGATAGATAGATGATAGATAGCTAGACAGATAGATAGATATAGTAAGTGCAGCCCTCTAAGCCCAGTTCTAGGCATTCGTAAGGGTTGATTGTCTCTCTATTCAGCTTTCTTATTCTATAAAAAAAAAATTTAAGTATCAAACTCCACCAAATGTCAGCCTGTAGGTTTGCATGATGGCAAGTATTGGTGGGGTAGTGCAATCCTCGGAGTCAAGAAATTGTCACTAACTGAGCTATATGATTTATCAATCAGAATCACTATTTATGAGTTGAAATTGAAGCATCACCAAAAATACCCCCCCCCCCCTCTTCACCATAGAATCCTCATGCTATGTTTGCACAATGTCCGAGCAGCCAGCACGTGCTCTTTGCCCCCCCCCCACATGTAATTTGACCCCCCCCCCTCCATGACATATGGCCTCAGCAGGTCACACCACAACTGGCACAGCCCCATCAATGGTTTTCTGGTCAATGAGAGTTATGTACTGTCCAATATACAGCAATACTAAATGCGCATTATAAAAATACTCTTAATCCATATTTCAACTTCTTCTATATGATATTTTCATATAGTTTTTCAGGCTTTTACTTTTTAGATGTATCCAATTTGAAATAATTTTTTCAATTTTCAAAAACCATATATATTCTGATTTAATTATTTTCTAAATCCACATACAAAGTAGAGCAACATTGGCCTACAAAAACACTCTGAGTGACAAAAAGTTACATTATCTATGCGACAGTATGGTGCAAAAACTAATGGTCGAATAAAATTAATATCAATTTCAATTTTCTAACATTTTCAAAATTCATATAGGCTATATATATTGATAATTTTACAGCCAAGAATATTATCCCAACATGGAGCTAATGCAACAAGCATACATCAAAATTTTCCCCAAAAAAAGTACACAGCACATGCTATGAAAGATTCACATTATCTCCACGCCAGAGCTTCTGAATATCTGATAACATAAATTATGGGATATCTGGTAACAGGAAGTCACGTGAATCACGAGAGTTCTTAAAATATCTCATATCACCAAAAAATCGACATGGGGTGAAAATCATAAATATCATATATCATAATCCAACATAACCTGACTCAAAAGAAGCTAAATATTCAAAAATAAAAATATTCCCTCAGCAGTCTATAGCGTTGAGGTCGAGACATTCGAGGCCGAGACATTCGAGGCTGAGACATTCGAGGCCGGGACATTCGAGGCCGGGACATTCGAGACCGGGACATTCGAGACCGGGACATTCGAGACCGGGACATTCGAGGCCGGGACAGAGATCGAGACATATAGTCTCGGAGAACAAGGTCGCCAAATGTGGCCTCGAGGCTGGCCTCAAGGACAAGGCCAAGGCCATCAACATATGGCCCCAAGACCGGTCTCGAGGACAAGGCCGGTCTCGAGGACAAGGCCGGACTCGAGGACGAGATCGGTGTCGAGCATGAAGACGGCCTTAAGGAGGAGGCCGGCCGAGAGACCTCCAAAACTGGCCTAGATCCTATAGCTGATTACGACAACTAGTTAAGATAAATACTAAAACGGTACATACATAGTGAAATGCATTATACAATACTGTACACCACTAATTATAATATGTCTTAAATAAACCATAGCATGACAACTGAATTTGTTTATGTCATTGGGAGAGAAAAATATAGGTTAACAAGCCAATTTCTCGCGTTTCTCTTATAGACCAATTGTGTGCATTTGACAAAGTTTTGTTAAGAGCTGTCGAAAACTTTGACAAGATCACTAAAGACTTCTGACAGCCCTCATGCAATGAAATAAAACTCCCTTTAAGAAAGTTTTTTTCAGGACATTTGGGGAACTTTCGTCAACTTTTTTTGTAGTTACGTAAAGGCGACATGCGATATACACATTTGTTAGCGAATGGAGATATTGTAGGTTATATTTAGTTTTACAATGATCTAGAGAAAAGATAACAAAATTCAGAGCCAAATTTGGGTTCATTTTTTGTCTTCAGGTAAAAATCTGGCACACCTATTAATAAATTAATAGTATGTCCTACAATCTAGTGTCATTTCTTACGACTATGTATCTTTTAAAATTAAAACATAGAAGTAAAGGAAAGAGTTCTATATCCCTATGCTAAACTAGGGTAATAAAATTAATTTTTTAAGAAGTAAAGATTCCATATTATCAGCTTGAATATTTTATTGTCATTATTAAAAGATACTCAACTTTTTTTCTAAGTTTATACCATCTGATTAAACATTATCATTTAAAATCATCAAAATAAAGTGTATTAAAATGGGTGAACCATGAAAGTACATAACTTCTTCAAAAATATTTCTTTGCAAATCAAAAATTCCAAACGGTGTACCAACATAAATTTAAGCATTATTCAAAGGTATTAACTCGAACTAGGTCAAAGATCCATAAATTTCTCTTTTTGACAGCACTGGCATAACAGAACTTTATTCTATACAAGACATGATTTAAACAAGACTGACAAAACCAATTTTCTGACATTATCCAAGACAGAATCTATAGCCTTTTCTTCATACAAAATATGATTCAACTTAACCCAGAAAGTTTCAAATTTATGTGACAGCCTGACAGGTCTAATTTCTTAACAATAGCACCATTTTGAATATATGTCATATTATGGACTGGAAAATTATGACATGAACCAGTTTATTGAAAGCTAAAAATGTTGATATTTAAATAACTATAACATATCCGAACAAAAAAGAGTAGTTGGAATAAATAATAGTTTTAACAAAATTGCATTCAAATCAAATAATCACGACCTTGAGGACAAGTTGAGGTATTAAAGACACTGACTTAATATACTATTTAACATATTTAAACCGGCTTAAAAACTATATCCCAACTTGGTCATCAAAATAAATTTTCAAAATTCAAACAACATAATCTCTACTGGTCCTTTTTAAAATTCACAAACATTAACCTTCGTAGTACAGTTTGTACAGCAAGCCACCAACCCACCATGGAACAGTGTGACAGCACAGTTAGATTTTAAACCAACACAGCTTACCCAACAAGAGAGTTAACAACAATTTTTTGAATGTTAGACCCACACAAGACATTTAATACTGCGCAAACTTTAGGGCACACACTGTCGAAGGCTTTGTGAAGTCCATGTTGTCCGAGGGCATTTATGGAATCGCACGTCGAGGTAAGGACAGCGCCGAGCATGCTCAAGTTATGCAAACACACAAAAATATGGGTAGAAAAACCGGTTACCATATTAAATTTTGTTCTGTGCTCTCACAGAAGTTTAATTTAGTCAAAAATAGTGTGATCCCTGCAAAGTGAAGTGAAAATCCTGCGAAAAGCACTGAAACAGAAAGCCCTGCGAGGACAAATGTAAATCTTGTGAAGAGTGTAAACCTTGCGATGAGCAACCTTCCAATCTACAACCATGAAGGGTATCTCCTTGGAAAGAGGTCTCTTGTAAGGGTCTGAGGGTCATTTCTATTTTGTATAGCATTTACGGTGAGATTGAAATTCGAAAAAAAAGGTCTCAGTGAAAGATCATTGTTGAGAGCTAGAAGCCAGTTTCAAATTTTCAGAGCACAACAAATTATATATAAGTTTGAAGGATTAAGCAACTTTTTCGTTGCGGACCTACTATTCAAGCCCCGGCTTGTATTCGAGCCCTTTACGATAATGTTAATCATTGGAAGGAAAAGAACGGTTTCATAACCTTGAGATCATTTTTAAAACCTCTAAAGAACATTATGCAAACGGTCTGTTATAACTTAGAACAACAAAATAGCTCCAAGTCTGAAGCGTCCAAAAACTAGTAAAAGCCTCACAGCTCAGCTCAGCGAGCCTAAAGGACATGTCTGCGCAACCGAAAGCCGGCTAAACGGTTTTCAAAAAAAAAGAAAAGGCTAAATATAGACAAAGACCTGCTGAAAATACGTACTGATCTTGCTGAGTTGGTATTAATACGACTTGAAGATTTCGGAGAAGCTGCGACCAAACAGTAAACACTCACCTGCAAAAAAGATGGAAAAAATATTTAAAAACATTTCAAGACAAATATTTTTAGAACAGCATTTAGAATCAGGTATTCAAGTCACATCTGGAGAAAAAACAAGAATCCGAGGATTCAAACCCTGGGTTCTGTTGGGAATTAGCAAATTAAGCATAAGATCCGAGGATATAAGATCAAAGTAGCACTGCTCTGCGAAGTGCAATCAGCTATGCCACCTGTCAGATTGACTTCAAGTGCTGTTTCTCAATGGCAATTTGTTAAACTGAGGGTGAAAAAACGCTTTAGAACTTGCAGAATTGCAATTAGCATTGTAAGACTGCTTCTGAGAATATATGCACTGCAAAAAGCAATTGCCAAATGCATTATAATGTCACGTGGCGACATAATAATGTGCAAAGTCAGCTTGAAAACAGCCCCTCAAGACTCAAACGATCTATTACACAACAAAGTACTAAAAAAAAAAAAAAAAAAAAATTTAAAAAAAAAATTTTTTTTTTCAAAAAAAAAAAAAAAAAAAAAAAACCACAACAAACCATCCCGAATTCCACAACGCATTTTAGTTCACCTCTATATGAACACAAAATGGCCCACTTGACCACATCCACACCTGTATTAAGGCTGGGAAAACTTTTTTCCAAAAATCTCTCAGACTGGTTTTTAGATAAAATTACCCTGGGGGAACCCAGGGTAAAAAGGCACAAAATATGACTTAAGACTTGAGGTAAGGTCAGACATAGTCCCATATATACAATCGAAAGTATGTAAGTCATATCAGCAGCAGACAACAAATATTGTCCAAAATTTTACAGAATTTTTTGTATTTTCTGAAACAAAACATCGCAAAGAAGAGACTGGATAAGTATCATCATGTTTATAACCAGAGATAATTGTTAAGTATAGATCTATCCACTATACAGTATCTATCTGACATCTATCCATCTTCAAAATCAATCTGTTGATGTATGGATAAAATCTACCTATTTACTTATCTACCTATCAATCTACCTACTGATCTTTCTGCTATCTATCTGTCCATCTATCTGCCTATCTACCAATCTATTGAACCTATCTATTTAGAGAATCTATCTACCTGCCTATCTTCAACCATCTATCTACTTATCTAATATCTATCTACCTATCTATAGACATTCTGCAAACATAGATTCCACTCCCCTTCCCCTTGATCCATTGACAGTTCTACCTATCTAACTATCTACCTTCTCAAATATCTATCTACCAATCTATCTATCTACCTATCCACCAATTCACTCTCCTAGCTATATCATTTTAGCTGAAGCTAGTTCCCAAAATGTCTGCCTGAACTCATTTACGCAATGCAATGTCCCTCCCGTATTACACAGCAATTTCGCAGAGAGAAAAAAAACTGCAAAAAAAGAAGCCAATACATAATTTTTGCTGTAGAGAATTGGGGTAAAAATGCAGCCTTGGATAGGACACCCTATTCATCCTATTTAAAAAAGGATCCAGGCACCAGGCTAAACAGAAGGATCACTTGCTTCACTGGTGGGTCAGGTGGAGACTGTTCAGTCAGTGGCGGATGCAGGGGGGGGGGCCAAGGGGGCCCCGGGCCCCGGCCCCCCTAGACCACAAAGATTAATAATAGCATTTTGAAGAAAAATTGCGATAACGCGAATGCCGAAACACGTCCGGGCCCCCCCTAGACTATCGTGTCTGGATCCGCCACTGTGAATCAGCTAGCGCAGTCTTCACTCGTGTAACTAATTAACATGATTAATGAACTGGGGTTTCTTCTCTACAAAATTAAAATAGATAATTTACATAGTTAAAATTGCTAAATATCCATCTATCCAACTACCTATTTTGGATAGATGGATGATAAGGGCTTTACGACAGTTTATGTCCTGTGTATATGCACTTGGTAGGCTAATTAGGACAGGTGCCGGAAGAGGCAATGAGGCGAAGAATGATTGAAACTGCCATCCAACATAAGCACAGGTGATGGGGCTTTATGTCCTTTATTTTTGCACTAATAAGACTCAGCAGGAACTAGGAAGGGATGAATGGAGGCTTCATGTCCTGTACTTATGCACTTGGTAGGTTAATCGGGTTAATCACGACAGGAGGACACAGCAATGAGGCAAAGGATGATTGAAACAGCCATCCAACATAGGCACAGGTGATGGGGCTTTATGTCTGTTATTTTTGCACTAATAAGACTCAGCAGGAACCAGGAAGGGATGAATGGAGACTTATGCGTCCTGTATTTATGCACTTCAAAGGCTAATTAGGACTAGAGGATACAGCATTGAGCAAAGGATGATTGAAACTGCCGTCCAACATAGGTCCAGGTGATATACTAGGAACTGGAATGCCAAAGCACCAACTCAGCTAAACTGCCTACCCTTGGGTACCTACTTACAGACATACCTATCATCTACCAATCAATTCGCCTACCTTCCTACCATCAATAGTCCTACCACAACCAGCCTATCTTATGTATGAATGTAAGTTATGCTCCTAACATCTAACCATCCACCCCCTAAACCTAACACATATTTTGACTGTATGCTTCCCACATGAGAGTAAAACACCAACCCATGAGAAAATGACCTTTGCAGCCATCACATTTATCAACCTTGTTTCGGAGCACATAAAAAATATTCTTTTTATATATCCTAATCTGTGAGTTCAGTCTGTAATTTGATACAGTCTCTTTTCTTTTTCCTATCTTTTCTACTGTATTTTTGGATGCGCCTTTTTTAACTTTTTTAATTATTTTAGGAGTAAAATTACATGGTGGTGTGTAATTTATATATATGCATACTTTATAAATTACCTTAATTTTTCTAAAGAAAATGGTTTGGAATTCTATGTTAACTACCACTCTAAAGTTAATTTATTAGCGAATGTGCACATTTTGTGAGGGTTTTTATTTCTTGTTTGGGTCTAGGATTGGACTGATGGATGATTGGGACTTTACATCCTGTGCTTATGCACTTGGTCGGCTAATTAGGACAGGAGGACGACACGACAATGAGGCGAAGGATGTTTGCATCAGCCATCCAACATAAGACCGGGTGACCCGGTAAGAGCTGGATTCGAACCCTGGACCCAGCGATTGGCAGTCCAGCACACTACCACTAGACCAACCCTCCTCCCCCTTGGACAGGAGGACGACACGGCAATGAGGCGAAGGATGATTGAAACAGCCGTCCAACTTCAGGACAGGTGACCCGACAAGAGCCGGATTCGAACCCCGGACCGAGCAATTGGCAGCCTAGCACGCTACCATTAGACCAACCCTCCTCCTCCTTATACATATCAGGCACTAAACCACAGCACTGATACTTCAGTAAACTAAAACACTACACTAAACAGAGGCAAACCATGCTGGTAATTTCTGCTGCGTAATACACTAATAGAGTGAGGTAGCTTTTTACTTTTTTGCTTTTTATCTTTTTCTTTTTATTATACTACCACAAATTTGGCCTTCACCTTGCTAGTACTCCATAGAAATGGCACACAGCCAACTTCTTAGCCCATCACAGTGTATTTGTGAATCTATGTGCAGTTGGAGAATGGTGTATCTCCATATCAAGATCTTCTGATAAAAATTTAAAAGTTTTTAAAATCGACTTTACATCAAGACTTGGAAGTTGGAAGTTGAATCACGTGTATTTGAAGATACCTCACAACCATAGATCTTTGTGTAAAGTTTCTGAACGTGTGAAGAGTCATTTAATTCACCTAAAGGAATTTGGTTTCCTCTTAAATTTAATTTTTTTTTACTTCTAGACATTTTTCTTTATATTCTTTATAATTTTATCACCATGTTTTTCAGATGTTTTTTTAGAATTTCAGGGTTTTCGGAAAAACCAATTAATAAACAATAAATATTTCTGCTAGGGGCTTTCAGAAAACTAGAATTTGATTTTACTTTTTCACTGTACAAATGTGTAGCAAGCCTGCCTTTCTCTATGCATGGCAGGTCCTTAGTCTATCTACCCTTCTGCATTCCTATATCTATCTATCTATCTATCTATCTATCTATCTATCTATCTATCTATCTATCTATCTATCTATCTATCTATTATCTATCTATTATCTATCTATTATCTATCTATTATCTATCTATTATCCATCTATCTATCTATCTATCTATCTATTATATATCTATTATCTATCTATTATCCATCTATCCATCTATCCATCTATCCATCTATCCATCTATCTATCTATCTTATCGACTAATCTATATGTCTATTCATCCATCTATCTAAAAATTCATTCATTCACCTACCTACTTGCCTACCTAACTAGTATCTATTTATCTATCTATCAACATCTATATAATAATTATCTACTTATCTAAGGCAATATTCATTTTTTAAAAGTTTACAATACATTCTCAGTCAACGTACCTACAAATTTGGAAAATTGACAATGCAATTTGCACACCCACACATACAAGATTAGAAAGGTTATATCTCCTTTTTTTCTGCAGAAACATTAGGCATTAGCTCATTCTACCCCAGGCAATAACATTATGTCTCATCTGCATGCCCATTATCAAGGATTGCATGTTAAGACAATTTTCCATGTTTTAAGGAAGATTCATCAGCTTTACATGCAAGGGAGAAGCTTGAAGGAGCTGCATGTTACTCAGACTGATTCTTGTATGAAGTAATTTGTAACAAATAACCAATTTGCATGCTTGCTTGTATTCTTTTTTCGCACGATCATTGCATGTTACTTGCATGTTTCTTGAATGTACATGTATCTTGTTTGTGATATTGTCCACATTCTTAGTATGCTATCTTGCCATTCTTGTGGGTTATCTTCCATGTTTTTTCGTTGTTGTTTTTTCTACTCAGAATTATCCTTTATTTTTGGGTGTGTCCTACAATAATAGCTCCCAATTGTGTGCCTAAAATCACGCCATAGGGTACACTGAACGAATCTACAATTTAAAGTATTTTAATAAGGATAATTTTTGTGATGTGTCATTTTTTACACGACATGGAATACACCAACAGGATAACTATCTCAAAGGAGGCGAGCTGATTGAGACTTTACTTCCCATATTTATGCACCATTGACTAATTAGGACAGGAGGACTCCAGGAGAAGGACAAAGCAATGAATCCGATAAAAGATTCAAGGATAGGACTAGCCTTAATTAAGACAGTAGAAAGTGGATTGATATTTATGGATGGAGAATTTGGTTTTACGTCCTGTATTTCTATGCACTTAGTAGGCTTATATAAGGACAGGAGGAGGAAACAGCAATGAGGCGAAGGATGACTGAAACTGCTGTCCAACATAGGTCAAAGGTGACCCGACAAGAACTCAAATTCAAACTCAGGACCCGGCGATCGGAAGCTTGTCTATGCTTAACAACTGAGCTAACTGAACTACATACCAAAGAAGTTTAGGATCATGATGTTACTGATCTAACATGGATGGATGGATGTTTGGGCTTTACGTCCTGTATTTATGCACTTGGTAGGCTAATTAGGACAGAAGGAGGACGCAGCAATGAGGCGAAGGAGGATAGAAACAGCCGTCCAACATAGGCCAGGGTGATCCGTCAAGAGCTGGATTCGAACCCTGGACCTAGGGATTGGCAGCCCAGCACGCTACCGCTAGACCAACCCTCCCCCCAAAACTGATCTAACACATAAAAGCATCTTTAACCAAGGCAGCAAACAAAAGCCTAAAAAACAAAGTCCACAAAAACAACTAACTTTCCAAAGTTCAAAATATGCATGGAATCCACACACACACCCTGTCAAATGTAGAAGTCAGCCAAATTATCCAATTAAAACTTTAAAATCATTAATTCAAATCCACTCTTCCAATTTCCAGATGAATTTTGTATTGTGAAGTTATTGAAATATGATCCCTCCAGACTAATTTAGGCTAAATCTAGCCAAGGCTTGGGGTTAGAAGGTTAAATTTACACATTCGAACACTAAACCCTCATTCAGTTTTATGAAAGGAAATATTTAGTTCAATTCACAGTGGATTTAACCTTGAATTTAAATTGGCATTTGGGCCATTTCCTATTATGCTATGTGAAACCATGGCAGGTATATTATACCTGCCATGGTGAAACATGGAATAGTGTGATGTTTGTAGTTTAGACTTCAGATTTCCCCCCAATAAATTTACCAGATTCTAAAAGAGAGTTAAGAGAGAGCTATTGAGTTAAGAGAGAGCTAGAGTTTTACAGAGAGAGCTAAGAGTCTTACACAGAGAGTTTAGATTTTTACAAAAAGAGAGCTAGAGTTTTACAGAGAGAGCTATCTTCAGTTTTACAGAGAGAGCTAGGAGTTTTACAGAGAGAGCTAGAGTTTTACAGAGAGAGCTGAGAGTTCTAAAGAAAGAGCTAAGAGCTTTACAGAGAGAGCTAGAGTTTCATAGTGAGAGCTGGAGCTTTAAAGAGAGAGCTAGAGTTAAGAAGAGAGAGCTAGAATTGAGAGAGAAAGCAGAGTTTTATAGAGAGAGCTATCTTCAGTTTTACAGAGAGAGCTAGAATTGTAAAGAGAGAGCTTGAGCTTAGAGAGAGAGCTAGAGTGTAAGGATGAGTTTGGGAGGGCTGTCTATTAGAGAGAGTACTCTCAAAAACAAGTATTGAGATAAGATAGAGATAAGAATGGTAGATAGACAAATTCAAAAAGACAGTAAAGCTACAAATGTAAGAAGAAGAAAGGAGTGTATGGAGTACCCTACCTTAGCTACATACATATGGGCCGCAACATCGATCTTAAAGAGATTATCGAAGCTCAAACGATTAATCAATTTCAGTGTAGCATCCGATTTCATATTACTAATACAGGGTTGGTCTATTTCATTTGCATTTGCAAATACAGTATTTGTATTTAAATACACTTTCTGGAAATATGAAAGCATATTTATATTCACACGTAGAGTTGATAGGAAAGCTTTTTATTTTGGATGCTAACACAGCACTGTACATGCTGTATAGCAGTAGCCATAGCTCTTGCAAATGTTTCCCAAGCAAATCTTCTTTTTTCAAGTTTCATTGCCACAGCTTATTACATGAGCCCATAGCTTCCATGGTTTTATTACCAGTCACTGTTTACCACCAACCTAGACTAACTTACAACCAAGTAGTTTTCTACTTCCAACCCCACAACTACAGCTCTTTGGTATGTTTTCTTAGCGTATCTTTTCTAGACTCTTATTATAGGCCTAAATGCTAAGGTAGATGGATAGAGGATGGATGGATGATTGACTGAGGCTTTACATCCTGTATTCATGCACTATGGTAGCATAACTAGGACAGGGGGGGACACAGCAATGAGACGAAGGATGCTTGAAACTGCTGTCCAACATAAGTCCAGGTGACCCAGTCGACCAGTACGAAAATCTAACCCCAAACACGGGGCCCAGCAATTGACAGCCCAGTGTGCTCTAACCCTCCCTCCCATATTATAGGCTTACCAGCCCCATCACTTAACTTTACTACCAGGCTTCAGAGTTGTTTTCCTTCCCATACCTATCTCAGTTTTACCACTGCCCTACCTTTACTACCCACCCCAGCAAAACACTTGGGCACTTGGGCTGTATCATCAACAAAACATCACATGCTTGCTACTGGGCAAGTCCAAGAGCTGGGTTAGTCTGCAAAACAATGTATTTTGCTGACCTGGTATCTCTGAATATGCACCTATTTCTGCCTACCTGATCTATCGGTTTTTTCTATCGCTCTCCCATTTAGCTCAGTTGGTAGTGCATATAGTGCGAATCGTTAAGTCCTGGGTTAGAATCCAGCTTTGCCGGGTCACCTGAGCCTATTTTGACAGCGGTCAATGAAGCATCTAGTTGGAAAAATATTTTTTTATCCAAAACACCATCCGTATTTTTAATCAAATGTAACAAATACCTTCTTAATCGATTATCAAAAACTTGATTAATCCTGATTTTAACAGTTGTTAAACAACAGCCACAGCTCGCAAAAATCTCATCCGAAACTTGGTCCCAATCTTCAGTGTCTCAGCCTCATTCTGAATTATGACATCACCACAGTCACATTATTCAGCAATGACGTCACAGTTCATAGGTTGTGTGACGTCACAGTCTTTGACCAATCAGAGACAGCAACTTTCTCAATGTATACTATATCCAGGGCTAGTCATGAAAATAAACCTTGCACTGGGAAGAAAACATTTTTGTGGTTGTGGCTTTGGAGGGGTCAACTGGTGCTCACCACAAGAGCAAGTGCAGTCTGAGCCACAACAATTCCTGGCACCAGATCTTAGTCATAGAACTCATATTCTTATTCTATTCACTGAATCTGCTATTCTGTCTTATTCTATTCTTCTTCATACCATGCATGTACACAGAAAATGCATTGAATAGATGGATGGATAGATATATAGATAGATAGATATACAGATGGATAGATATATAGATGGATAAGATAGATAGATAGATAGATATATGGATAGATATATAGATAGATATATAGATAGATAGATAGATAGATAGATAGAGTGGGTGGATCATATTTAGATAGATCAGGGCGTCTGCAGCTTTTGTGAAACCAAATTCCAGGCTTTTCGAGACTTTTCAACGTTTGGCAGATACCCTAACCATGCAGTGTAGACAGCTAGACAGACAGACAGATCGATCGAGTGGGACGACACAGAAAGACTTACACACATTTCTGCGGCATATTATATATACTGGTCATTTACATATCATACGACAAAGCTGTCACGAAAGTGCAGTATTTTCAAAGAAAGCGCCGTATTCTCAAATTCTGTAACACTGCAATGCTGTAACGGACTCACAGTATTCTACAAATACACCAAACAACTATACGTAACCCAGCGCAGAGATTAGAGCATCGCAGAACTGTCCTGTAGTTGAGAATGGCCGTTGTTGAGAATAGTCTGCTTTATGCAGCACCGGATTGCATGGTGAGGCATGATCAATCACACACCTTCACCAACTGCCTTCACCAACTGCCATCACCACAATTCACCACCCACCTCCTCAACTGCCCCCTCCTACTCACTGGGTCTCTGACCACCTACTCAGTGACCACCTACTCAAAAGAGAGCCAAAAAGCCAGCTCGACCCATTACCAAAGGCATGTTGGTTTCAGGGTTTGAAATTGGCTTTCACCCAAAGATACGCAACTGTGTAGCAGAGTGGTCAAGCTTCCTGCCTGCTCCGCCGAAGGTCTTCGCCTGCATGGGTTCGAACCCCAGGTGGAGAACCAAAACTTTTCAGTGTACCTTCATGAGCAAAATCAGCTGGATGTCTTTCGGAAATTGGCAGCCCTTTGTATCAGCGTCTATACCTAGCAAGTAAAAGATCCCTCACATCGAGTAAATGTGTTTATTGAGGACTCCCACTCTCTCTCCCCATCTCATCAATCAACCCTCATATCGAAATTTTGTATCGATGACGAGTATTAATTGAAGCTGACCAATGGACAATGGTACATCACTTAACCACTTAGTCACAAAAAACAGTGTACTCCTCGCTGGACTAGACTCCCGGACTAGACTGCAGTCCACAGGTATTTCAGAGGTAAGGTTAGGAAAGAAAAAAGAACTACAGCTCTGCTTAAACTGTAGATTGCTTTAGAAGCCCTTGGAACAAGCTCTAGAGTAGAAGTTTCAGAGAGAAAATAAATACACATGTCTACCTGGGGCGAGTTGTCAAAGATGGTATGTCAGAATACTGTATAGCAAACCCAGGGCTTGGAGTGGACTAGAGTTCCTACCCAGTAGGCCTACCCAGTTGTATGTACTCTGTTGTCAGTAGGGTTGGTAGAAATGCAAGGAGGAGGAATTTTTAGACATTTTGGACAAGCAGTGTGAAAGACCCCTGTCAACTGTGACAACACATCAACCTATGTATTGAATTTGTATACACCCCCTGCCTAAAGTATGGGCATATGTTCAGCTAAAGGGTGTAGTAAGCATTTTGATGTTATTATAAAGAAGCTGCAATAGTGTAGTTGCTTAACTTGCAATATGATGGATGGATGACATAATATGCTGTATTTATGCTAGGCCCGGATGCTAGGGATGCACCGATCCAATACCAATCCTGGCACCAATAACGATACCAATCCGATACTGATAACATTGCTATAGTGAAGTCATTTTTTTTTGGCAGTAAGTTTTTGGCTGATAATTAAAAACATACCTTACTCTTGATAAAAATACTTGTCTCTCCCTGTTCCTGACACCTTGACCAAGCAGTTTCATAAACATTTGGAAGTATTGGCATGTTGTAGCCCTGGTTTTGAGGTAATCCCATTGGAATAACATTGCTGTCAACACAGCTCAAGAAGCCATTTTCTTCTATTGCTGTTGTTGTGACGTCACCATTGTTTCAGTGATGTCATAGAGCCTACAATGCTGATGACGTCACAACAGAAGGCTAAAAATAGCTCTAAATGTGTAGAAGAGCAGCAGGAATTTAACATTGTAAGTGCCTGTATGATGAAGCTGGGGGATTAGAGGACACCGATTTAATCAAAATCATGCTTGGTCATGGTGTACTCAGTCTAATAAACCAAAAATTAAACATCAGACTTAATCATGGATTGTTCCATTGGCAAAAAACTTACTGCCAAAATAAAATGTCTTGACTTTAATATACAGAGAACTTCCACTGATCTGATACTGTTTTTTTTTTTGTGCTGGATTAACACCGATACTTTGTATCGGACCTTTAAATCCCTAATATAATACACTCAGTACGACTGGGCATGCTAATTAGGACAGGAGGACACAGCAATGACTCCAATGAGGCGAAGGATCATTAAAACTGCCATCCAACATATGTCCAGGTGACCAGGTAAAGGCCGGATTGAAACCCTGGACCCAGCGATGGGCAGCCAGAGTGCTACTATCTGAGCTATCCTTGAGACAATACCCTTAGCACAGAATATTTGTAGTTTTTGATAAAATACTAAATTGAATGGTCAGTCTTTGGACACACCAATAACACCATGCAGTTCTAAGTGTAGAGACTAGTAGTGCTACTAGTGTAGAGACCACCACAGTCAGCAGAATGACCATTCTGTCAGCATACTCAAAGACTAGCTGTCAACGAAAATGACTGATTGGTCTTTTGATGGTAGGGGGAGCCAGACAGACACTGTAGAAAGACAGACAGGGCTGACAGACAGACAAAACAGCTGGCAGAAGTTAGGAAGTATGGCCATTGTGCTGTCATGCAACATTCTCATTGCCAAAAACTACACACAATGTACCGAATGCACAAAATAAGCCAACAACTAGGAATAATACCTGGATTTAGCAGAGTACAGAATAACTAAAGTATAGAAACCTTCCATTAGAATGTCCTAAACTTTGTAAACAATGTTTAGAAACTTATGAAGCACTTAATAAATGATCATAGACAGAGCTCTTTCAAAACTATCCACTCTTCAAGTAATCGAGGGTGGTTGGTACAAAGTTGGAACCTTTGATTTCAATATTATTGAGAAATTTTGATAAAAATGTTTCATTGTTGTCAGACAGAATAAATAAATGACTCACAATAACTACTTAAAGTCTTCTTTACAAATTTTTCTAGACTTGCCGGAGGTATTTTGAACATTCTTTGGCTAATTTGAGAATAGCGTCCTTCGAAAACTTTCAAGATCTTGCATCACCTACACAAAGCTACAGCATGATTGCTGTCACTGAACTTCATAAAATCTGAACTTTTACTGGCAAAAAAACTTTTAAAAGAAATTCCGTGTATACTATATATATATATATATATTTCTAATAACCTTAAAGACAGGCTGTCACTAAACTTCAGATATCCTCTTCAACTGACAAAGCTACAAAGGGAATTACTGTAAATAAACTCTGAATTTTAAACTAGAAAAACAAATTTAGATACAAATTCTTAAGGTGAATATACATTAGCAAGATATAAATATATTACTTCAACAGACCTCAACAGACCTCAATAGCCCCCAATATACCCAATTTAACCTCTACTTGAAAGGTTGAGTTTTTTTGAGGTGGTGAACTTTCACCCCAGCCACAGTAGACTGAACACCATTCAATATTTTTTACAACTTCAATTTAGAAAAGTCTTTGAAAGCATTTCGAATTCAAATATATAGGTAGACAACACAGTGTCTGAAAACGTATATATATATAAATGGTGTCTTTGCTTTACTCTTCGATAAGTTTCATTCAAAATGGTCTACAACCTCAGGACATCAAGCCTGCTTTTATATAATAGCCTAATAACTAGAACTAATACTTTAGAGGGTATTAAACCAAATATATGATTACAATACATTACTATTACAGTGACGGATACAGGGGGGGGCCTAGGGGGCCCCGGCCCCCCCTAGACCAGTGAGATTAATAATAGTATTTTGAATAAAATACGCCATGATGCGGGCCCGCGAATGCTGAAACACGCCAGGCCCCCCCCCCCAGATGACCTTGTCTGGATCCGCCACTGTAATACATGATTTTTTGAAGTCTGATATATTAGATTATACAAAATTCACAAAATTCTGTATGTATTTATGTCATAGTTTCACATAGAAGTAGCCAGACACATCACTGACTAGTCTAAAATCTCAAGCAGCTAGACCATGGCAGTTACCCTGTCTACAAGTGGACTGCTCTTGCATTGCCACAGATCAGAACATATGCTGTCTTGTGTTGCCACCTAGTGACTAGTGTGCTATTCCGCGAGCTCCTGCGAGCGGTCCACCAACTTTCAACCACAGGAAGACACACAATTTTGTCTGGAAGACACCTGGGCTGTTTCTGAGTGTGTTGATGGCCTTTTCTACTTCCTTAGAGAATTCGATTGCCGAGTCTGACTCTGGTATACATCGATCTTGAATAGAAATTTTGTGAATGTGCAATGAAATTGGAACTATTTCTTGGGACAGCAATGCTGTAGCATAGGAAATCAACTTTTATGCCAGGTGGCAGCAGCATCCAGTTCTCAGTTTCACCAGACTGGCAGTTACCAGTGACTGTCATGGCCAGTCCAAATGGAATATCTATAGTATCCTATATATATTAAACTAATTCATATATTATCAACCCACAGCAAGAAGCTTAAACAGATCAGCTTAATTTTTAATACGAGTATAAAGCTGAAAAACAAATCATAGGCCAGCTAGAGTTCAATAACAAATTTTATTCTCGATATTCGATACTCAAATTGTTCACAACTTCATTGTTCACAAGTTCATAAGTGTCATGAACATACAACTCGACTCTTGAGACACTGAAAATTAATAACGAACATTCGACACAACAAAAACAACTTCATACCCTTTTATCTCAAGTTTTATTTGATGACTTCAGGGAATTAATTATATTTGATGACTTCAGGGAATTAATTAACCCAGAAATTCTGAAGATAGCCATACAATTCAGAGTCAATTCCAATCACTGGCATGACCCCTGTGCACTCAAAGAGGGTAATGGTAGCAATCACAATAAAACATGGAGCCAAAAGGAATAAAACATGCACAGAGATAGTATCAGTGGTTGAGGGGGGAGGGTTGGATCTATTACAGGAATGAATGCACTCAAGAGGATAGATGATTGGGGCTTTATGTCCTGTATTTAGGACTTGGTAGGCTAATTAGGACAGGAGGAAAATACAGCAATGAGGCGAAGGATGATTGAACCCAACATAGCCTTAGGGAACCCGGCAAGAGCTGGATTCGAACCCCGGACCCAGCGATTGGCAGCCTGGCATGCTACCACTAGACCAACCCTCACCCCCCCCTAATAAACTCAAAGAATATCCACTGGATATTCTAAGGTCTAACTCTATGATAAACTTAAAAGTCTGAGCAATTTCTAAAGAATGCAGTAGTACAGGAACACAGGAACAAGACACTAGAATAAATTCAAGCTCAACCTTTACTGGTAGTCTGACTCAACTGGCTTCAAAGAAGAGCCATCAAAAAGCTGTAAAAATTCCACCAAAATCGTACACAACAATTGAGTGTGGTAGCCAATAGGCCATAGCCTAGCCAACAGACATGCACGCACTCTACAAGGGCCTAGACAGCCAGGCAGACAGCTATAGACAGCCTGGCTCACAGTGAAGAGTTAAATCAGTACATTTTGAGTTCTTTGGACTCTTTATAGAGGGAATTTTGAGAGAAAATTATCTGAAAATATCCTTCTTTCCTTCGCATTATTTCAGCTTCATAGATTTAGCTATATTTCCAGTTCTTTAACAAGAATTTTGGGTGAAAAACCACAAAGAGATAAATCAAAAATTATGGAATAATAAGTTCTCTTTTACCATTGTTCACTGGCATCATTTTATGATTCTGAATTTATCAGTTATTCGTAATTTATTTAAATAAACTACTATATGTCAGAAAATTACAAAAATACCGTGCAAAGCACTGGAAGGTTCGAATCTCGAATTTGAAAACGAGAAGGCACATAAAGATAATGTGCAAAGGTCGGTGGAAGTATAATTCTTACTGAGAAGTAGAATGCACGAGATGCTCAAACATATATATATCTGCTTGATCTCTCCACCCAATTGCTTCAAGCAAATTTTCTCCACGCACTACTATCCATCAAATTCTATTTCCCCTATTCTATCTATGAAAGTCTATGCACCCACATCATCACATAATGATAATTGACAGAAAAGTTTGGAAAAATACTGTGCAAGCACGAAAACCGCGGTAGTTGTCATATAGGCACTATTATATTGCCTATTGGAAGGGATGGATTACCAGTCAACCAGGCGACAGACAACTCCAGTATCATGGCATGGCTAGGAGTGCTATACACATGAAGTAAAGACATCACCAAAAGTCCCAGGATGGAGCATGTAGAAAAAATAATGCAAGATATTCAGAAGTCAGATAGTTTTGAGAAAATAATTCCAGTCATTTTTGACAGTGTACACTGTACATGAGATTCTTGGTAGCAATGACACAGTGCATTGAAAAATCTAATTTTGAAATAAAAGCATAAATAGAAGGAGGACAGACCTGTAATGCTGCCTTTCTGGAGTTCATTCATAAATATGCAAACTGGCACAGGCAGAAAGTCAGAATTGGGCTTAGAAATTGAGTAATTGAGCGGCATAGGTCCTGTCTTCAGCCAGCCGTCAATCCAGCACAACACTGATCGCAAGAGGTGAGAGATTCTCACCTAAAAATGCAACAATCTCATTAAATTGTTCATTAGAAAAACCGGCTACTTCTCTTCAAGAAGTCAGAATAAGTTAAATCTTATTGAATAAGACTTATTCTAGAGGTTTCAAATATCACTTTAATACTATTAATTTGGATTTTGGAAGTTCTGGTGAGAAGCTAGGTACTTACTAGACTGGCATGGCCCACTATGGATAGATGCCACACAAGTTGGAAGTTTTCCCCATATGTGGGATCTTCATTTGCAAACTATAGACTCTACCTGAAGTACTTAGGACCTAGTACATGCATAAATAAATTATTCAATATTAACAAGCTAAATGATAGTTAAAGTCTCTATTCGCTTGCGGCAGACACAACCTTTATGTTCGCTACAATTCAGCCCACTATTGAAAGAATCAATAGAAAAAATTGAATTCCCTTTTTACACCGAGGTCACATATGAATAATTTATTAGAAAAGCAACTGGTGTAACATAGTCCTCTATTTTTTTTATAACTCGTTTATTTTTTGTAACTGAACCATAAAAAAAACATGTCCGTTTTATAACACATGATCAATACATAAATTGGCAGACACCAAAAAATAAAATTACAATTTTCCAGATGAACTGATCACCCATCTAGCATTCACCATTATTTCTATCAATCTAATTTACCTATCTAATCTTCAATATATATAATCTATCTATCTATAGGTCAGCGGTCAGTCAATCAGTCTTATACTGTCTACACAATCCATATAGATCAACCACTATACAAGTATACATAAGGCCAGACTATTTTAATTTTTAGCTTCTCGGATCGACCGACCCAAAAGATTTTCTGCCTGCGGAAAAAAATTAAGCTCACCAACAATTTTTATAATTGACATTTATTTAATATAAAAAGTTGAGATTATACCTATTTATTGTCCTACCGACGGACTCTAAAAAAAGTGCCTCGAGAAGATCGGAGAAGCTGAAGATCAATTACAGCCGGCCTAACCATTATACACACTAGAAAGTACATAATATAGTCACATAGTGCGACATAGAGGTTATATCGAAGGCCCATATACTGTCTATGATGACTATTGTCCAATAAAATACCACAAAATAAACAGCTATATATTACAACCACATATATTGCTGAGTAACCAGAGTTCAATAGGCTGCTAGTCAATCAATAGTGTGACCTATATTAACAGATATAGGATCTAAAATGTATATACCACTGAGCACTGAGTATATACATGTGGATTATTATGGTACAGCTCTATCTTAAATCCTTTTAAAGAAAGGGCTTTGTACTAGTTTGTGGTTTCACTGGTCATTATATATTATTATGAATGTAAATTGAAAGATACAGGTATACACGATTGAAAAATAAAGCATATATTTTACATGGCATTGCCAAGTGTAGCCTGAGTGGTTGATTAGACTTTACGTTCTGTATTTCTGTAGGAATCAGGCCTAAATTGGGCTTAAATTGATTAGATCATAAGTTTGTAACTTACATTTGAACTGTAATCAAAAGCAATACATTCAGTTGAAAAGTGACTTTCTAATCTAGAGTTCTTGACAATAAACCATTCTGTTACAAATTTATACCAGTTGTGTACTAGGCCATAAATAAATAAATATTTGCTATTTACATAACATCAAGAAGTGGGATTCGGGGTCATATAAATTGATATAAAAACAAGTGCTATCTGTTTTATATCAGGGGTTCAACTTTAAAGTGAGCTCTGGCCTGTATACTTTTTCACCATCACTTGTGTCATATATATTTCAGACACTCTAAAACATGATATAAATAAAATACTACCACTACAATGCAAAAGATAATACCAACAACAGTTAGTTACTCTAGACATAAAGTGAATCTCAGTCGTAACCAGGTAACGAGGTTTAAAAGAAGCGAACAAGACTACAAGTTGCAGCTCAAAAACAAAATTTCTAGAATATGTATCTCTGAACTAGTATCAAAGCATGTTGTCCAGTTTATATTACATAGCTAGCTGACTTTTCCAAGTTCCAAATCTCAGATGACATAGTCTCTTAGAAATGACCCTTTTTGGGAGCTAAAGAGGTTGAAAGAAGTGTTCAAGCTGCAGCTCAAAAACACAATTTCTCTCTCTTAATCTATTCTCTTGAATATATATCTTTAATAATCTCTGCACCATCAAAGCATGCTGTCCAGTTTATATAGCTGAAGTTCGAAGCTCAAAACCTCGGATGACACAAAGTCTATCTGCACTTTTTGAGTGGTTTGAAAAGAAGTGCGCTGGCCTAGAGTTACAGATCAAAAACAAAATTTCTAGAATATATACATCTCTGAACTATCAAAGCATGTTGTTGACCAGTTCAGCTGAACTTCTAGAGCAGCTTAGAACAACATTTCTTCCAAGTTCTTGGGTTGGGGTTAAAGATGTGTGAAAGAGGAGGGTTTTTCGGTTGCACAGGGTTTCAGACAAGGGGTGTTTACTTAGGGTAAGGTGGGGTAATGTGGCGTAGGCCCCTGACCACCTAGGCCAACAAGAGGAGGTCTTGTTTAAACAAAAACACAAGAAAAAGTAAACATGGGGCCTACCCAGTCTATGCCTGGTATCTGGGTCTGTGTGGCAGCTCATGCTCATGCTCTGACAGCCCATGCTCTTTCTATCTTCTTGCTATGCTCTTTCTCAATGTTCTTTGTATGAACTACTTTTGCAGTGCTCAAAATACTACTCGCCTGGTCACTGCTCAATGTGAAATTTTTTTTTAGCATTTCTATGTCCAGCCGAGGGTACTATTGACAAAAGACCCATATCTTACCGTTTAAGATCTTCTTTTTTTTTTACATTTTATGTACAGCTCTTGGTTATTACAATAATAATGTCCAACAGATTCCAGATTTATATTCTAAACATTTTCTACAGTAAATTCTGCTCTCAAACTTCAACTAACAATTGCGTATCACCCCATAAGTTAAATCAGATAGGTAGAATTATTTCACAAAAAATAACAAGCTGAGCACATTCATCACTTTTGGTTATTGGATTAAAATAATCCAGCTTCCAGTGTATGGCCAGGCCATAGATATAAGATTATTTACTAGGTTCGCATAGGTCTGCCTAGTCTCTTATATTTCATGCTTAATAAAATTAGTGACAAAAAGTATAAATCCATTTTAGCTATAACTCTGGTCCTACAGTCCCAACATAATTCCTTTTTTAAAATATATTTATAAATGAACTACTTTCCTTTCAAATGCTCAAAAACAAATTAGATTTTTTTCATCAGGACAGTCATACGCAGCAACCTAATCAAGATAAATTCATTTTACAAATTATATTGATAAGGCATACACAAAAAAATATGAAATGATCAAAATCTAATCTATAAGATTATCTGAATGTCAAATAGATCACACTTTTTTTAAAATCTTTTTAACACACACATATTGATAGAGTAATAAATCGTCTATTTTCAACTTTCAAGTTTGACTGGCACACACATTATAAATCAATACCTTTTTTATAAGATTTTTTATACGGCCTGTCTAGCTGCTGATGTCATATGTCCAAGGTTGAATCAATGAAGCACTTAAGCTCTATAAGTCCACATTTTTAAATACATCACATGATCTGCCTATATATTTTTTTAATCTGATAAAAAATGACTAAATGAGCACATAAAATTTGCACCAGTATTTATCCTTGAACTCTGTATATGGACATAATATATTGTAGCTAAATATACTAACCAGGCATGACTATAACGAAATAACACATTGAACATGAAAGCTATACGTATATATGTATGAAAGTGTACATAGAGTAATATCACAAGTGAATATGTTCGTACTACAGATGATGTCTATATACTTTCTATCTAAAGTATGCAATGGATCATTTTATCTATGTGATAAATGAAATGTTATACATGATGAAATTCAATCAGTATGAAACTGGTTACATAGAATGTTCATGTCTATTTTGCTTATATAGTTACCTGTGTAGTAAGTACATTATAAAAGTATCTATAGGCCTATTTTTCAAGTGTGTATAATATTTTTTAGAAAACAGATCTAATGAAAACTGTAGAATATATGCAATATACTGCATAGTAGTGAATATACATGATCAGTCTAATCTGCTAATACACAAAATTATACACAATACACATGTATCTAACTGTTAAAAGCTGGGATTATATTTCTAACTCATGCTACCAAAGTTGACATTTAATCCCTCCAAAATATCAAATTAATCTTTTTGTTTGTATTATAATGTCAATATTGTCTAGCTATTGTGTAAGTTAAATATGGTTCACGATAGTTGCATTGTTTTAATCCCCTGCTATTTGCACCTTGTTAACCCAGCTATTAAGGATTAATTTGCAGGTACAGGCAATAATAGAGGTCAATTGACAAACAATTGTCTATCTATTGTCTACCAATTAAGTGTTGTTGGTTTAAATGAGCAATGAGCAATCAGTTAATGAATGTTCATATGCAATGAAGCCATGAAGCCAATGCCAATGGTAGCTCTATCTTCCTGCATGAACAATTAGTACCATTTACCAACTGAGGATTGTATGATCACATTTAAATAGATAGAGGATCCCTATATTACACTTAAGCAAAGGCAATATGATCTAATTTAAATAGACACAGGATCCCTATATTGCTACAAGCAAGTTTGCAATATGTGTATTAATACCAGGCTAATTAGACCAAATTTGTGAATTATCACAAGAATTTCAAAAACACAATATAAATATAAAATATCTTAAAATAATTATGGTATGCAATCATCTGTAAAATTACTATAAATTGCAATAAAAATGCAAAGATATTATGTAGGCCACATAGGCCTCTATATTTGAACACTTCA
Source organism: Platynereis dumerilii (assembly GCA_026936325.1). Taxonomy (NCBI): domain Eukaryota; kingdom Metazoa; phylum Annelida; class Polychaeta; order Phyllodocida; family Nereididae; genus Platynereis; species Platynereis dumerilii. The sequence goes on from JAPTHN010000013.1 coordinate 20,798,825, forward strand.
ACATCAAGACAAAAGCAAAAGTTGTTAATAAGTAAAATATTAATAAAACAATTAAAATAGAGCAATTTTGTAATAAAAACAATTAAAATAGAGCAATTTTGTAATAAAAACAATTAAAATAGACAATTTCATGAATTTTAATGCAATGTTTACCTCTTTTCTCTTGAGTCTGGTTGAGGGATCGAACCTGGATTTCATGTGATCCAGGGCCTCCTGGAACCTCTCCCTGTACTCTTGATCCTTAGAAAGAAGTAAATAGGACCTCCAATTGGCTGAATCGAATCCCCAGTGACATGTTCTGTTCTCCAAAGCTTTGTGAGAGTGGCAGACAAACTTGTCAGTGGAAAACATACCATGACAATCAACACACTCTATGCATTTGGCTTTTTCACTGGTATACAACTCAGGGCTGAAAATGCCCTTGCACTTCCCAAAACATTCATGGTAAATCCGAAAACTGTTAGGACCTGGGGGTTCAGTTGCTTTCTCTGGGTTGCTATGCAGTAAAGCATTGCAGAGGCGTTCTGAATCAGTTTTTGTGATCAGCCCACAACTCTGGGCGAATTTGGGTAAGATGTCGTCGTGTTTTAGGATGTTCAGTTGATCAGGGTTGCACCTTGAACAGTAGATCTGCAGCTCGTCACACACATTGTTTATCTGGGTGAGGTTAAAATCGCGTAGCACTGAATTCAGGATCTGTGGTAAACACAGTCGTTTTTCACCACCGACTACAAAACATGCGATTTTCTCACCCTCCAAAACAGTCGACGACTTCTCCGACCGGGTATTATCCATTGGCATAAACAGTGGCATACTTTGCACAGGAAAAGGTGGCGAGTTCAAGAAAGGGTCACGCAATTCTGGTTGTTGTGACTTATCCATGCTCGTAGCGGTAGCCGCCGTGACACCTTGCTTTTTAAATTGCATCCATCCATTCATTGCTGCAGCTTGAGCTGCCATGGCCTTCCTGTAAGCTGCTTCAATCTGCTCCTGTTGGACTAAATTGTTCCCTGGTCCAGACAAACTGTCTACTGCCGCGCTTTGAAAACTTTGCAAGACCCTTTTAAGATGCGGGTTAAAAGCGGGCGAGGCTAACTGTTCCATTCCTCATTAGTAAAGTCTCCAATTTTGCTCTTGAAAAGTCAGAATTTGCAAAACACATCCACTCTGGTCTAGTTCACGTGTGTGTCTGCGGCCGGCGAGGTTCTCTCTAGCCATGCTCCTTATTTGCATAATATGCCCTTACGTCTGCCGCTCATCCTCCCCTGCCGACGTTGTTTTTTGGCCGCCGATCTCTGCAAGTACACACATTCACACAAGTGCCTCGATTCAAATTTATTAAATAATCATTTTTAGCATGTTTCGCTACAAAAATTTCATTAGACGGAGCTTAAATTTGAGGGAATTCCTCATTCTTTACACCAGACAGTGCGCTGTCTGACAACTCGGGCTGTTCTGTCTGCCACCCGCGGCCAGACTTGGCGCCGTAATATTACATGACACAGGCCCGGAATGGCCAGCCTGGTATCAGAGCTAATGTAAAGGAGCTAGATCACTCATTGGCTGGCCATCTTGTTTACGTGATGCGCCAGCGCACCTAGTGGCGGGAAGCTGCAAAACCAAAGAAAAACACAGCAGAATTAGCACTTTCACATTTTCTGGGCTGGTTATGGACACGGTTGACATATTTGAGTGCGGAAAAAAATACCTGTGTATGGATTAAGCATAGAATAATCCCTCAGGCATGGATTCTGATGTTCTGGTGACGTTTTTCCAGTAAAAACAGCGCGTATAACAGCGCTTCCATTGCTGTGAACTTGTGAATTGTTGTGACTTTATATTGACAGATTACTGCAGGCTGGAGCAAAGTACCTAACAGGCTGGCCTAATCAGCACAGATTAAATCACCTGAGTCACGTTTGACACCCTGGTCAGTCAATACTCAATACCCATGGTGCTTATGAGGCAGAGTGCAATTATATTGAATTAATTAAGAAATTACAGCTTATAACCCATGTAAACTTAATTGTTCATAAATATATATGCCTAGGCCTACTAATGATGCATCTCATGATGTGTGAATAAAAGAAAAGAAATCTATATATATATATATATTATATATACAATTACACACAGGCCTAATGCCCGCACGTAGGCCTTAATAAATACACAGGCATAGCCCTTGGATAGGTGTATCATAGAGCAGAAATACAGATTATATTAACTTGTGATCCAAGATTTCTTTCTTGCTCCAACACCCCAGCCTTTCTCCCTTCACTTCATAGTCCTCTCTTAATAATTGCTATGACAGGGGGTCTTGGCTCAACTGTTGCCCTGTTCAATTAGATTTAAATGATGCAAACTGCTGACTATTTTAATTGGCTGGTGACACTTGCAGTGCGATTCAGCCATTTAGATCCTGATTCTGAAGTAAGGCCCACTTGTTGTATCATATCAAATGAGCATTTCATAAAATCACAATGTTAAAATGCAGCTCGTACCTTGTTTGTTTGTTTGTAAATTTATTAATAGGCTTTGTATGTGTAACCAGGGATGCCTGAGAGGGGGGAGAGTAGTTGCCCCTGCCCAATATCCAAGAGGTGCCGCCCCCCCCCCCCATCAGTCGGGAGTCTTTCCAGTCCAAAAAAAATAAGGGGAAACTACACCTCTGCCAAACAATATAGGACATTTCTAATGACACTTTCTCTTTAGCTAATTGAACTGTCAAGTTAAGTTATAATTTGGCTGAATATTTGTCTGGGCTAGGGTCTGATAATTTCTTAGTTTTCCAAGATAGAATAAATCAGGAAATTAAGTGGGAAATTAATGATGAAGTGCCCAGAACCAGGTGTCCCGGTTCCAGTTTGGACAAATATCAAAGGATGTTCGGCAAATGGACTTTTTTTTTAAATAAAAAAATTATAAGTCATGAAGATCTGGATGCCCTATTGCAAAAATAAGGTGTTATAGGGGACCATTCAGAATTTATGATGGGGGAGGGGGACATGGAGTGGGAGTTTGTCCAAGGGGTACTAACATTTCAAGTGTGTCTCAAGAAGGGGGGTATTAATTTTTGACATGTCCAAGGGCATTAAGAAATTTCAACAAAACAAAAAAAAACCCTCCATTCATAAATTGTGAACGGTCCCTAAGTTATTCTAACAGGCCTGTGCACATGTGTACGGTTTATCACTTCCATAAAAATTACTTAGGACCTACTTACCATAATTTACAAACTAATAACGAAACTATTGTCTTATACAGGGTATATTGTTCCATAAAATGTCTTTAGATACTTTACAAACTTTATTTATCCTTATTTAGACATATTTTTTTTACCCTTGTATGCGCAATGGGGGCCTGGGAGGCCCCCCTAGGAATTTGTGCTTTATAATATCTTGCACAATATATTGTCAATCACATTCAGATTTCATGTATTCCTAGTCCACCAAAACAACATCCAAAAGTTGTGAATTTATTGATGTTGAACATGGTCTACATGCTTGTAGAGGGCAATGACCCCCCAGAGCATTAAGAAGATCTGAACATACAGGACCTAAAAGAGGACCTGCGTTCAGTAAAAATACTTGATACAAATTATATTTATTGGCATTTAGAGTAAAATTCAGATACATTTTTCTAAAATCAGGCAACATTGACCTTTTAGTGATCTGAAACCTACCAAAATGGATTCAGCATCGTCAAAAAGACAAAAACTCCTACAGTGATGATTTTGCAAATGTAACTGGTATTATAGAAGTGCAGGATCTTTATTCTCAGAAAAAAACTGGCCTGAAATGGACCCCTGAAGGAATGGATCTGGTAGGGCTAGGGCCAAAATGGCCATTTTCTCTGCTATTTTCTTATCTCTAGCAATTTATAGCACACAAAATGGATGTAATGAAATTAGAAGACGATCCCAATACTTTAGAGAACACTTTGGTTAAAAACTTGAAAAATACTAAATATTCCAACAAAATGGCGAAAAATAAATGGAACATTATTTCATATTCTTATAGCAATCAGATTTCATTTTTTCCCAATTTTACTGTCACTATCCTCCATTTTGACTTGATTAAATATACTAGTCCTACTTTTGACGTAAAATTTTAAAACCATCGTATATTTGAGGGTTGAGAAAGGGTGGGGGCCTCGGAGGCCCCATTGCGGCTTTGTGTACTCAAAATTGTTGCGGCTACAGGGGTTAAGCTATGCTACCAATTGAAGTGCTTTATTCAAATATTGAACAATAAATTATTACATTTCTACTTTCCAAACATTATTCTTGAAGGAAGAAATTAGTGAAATATACAATTTAGCCATCAAACATAATAATAATTTTTGAATGAACCTTTTTATTTTTGTGTGGTGCTATGTAATTGTTGTGTCGTGCTATGTAATTGTTACATGGTGTTATGTAATTGTTACGTGTATGTAGTTTGTATATGGACCTAATAAAGTTTGTAATAATGTAATAGTAATTTTCTTTAAATAAAATATTTGTGCAGAAAAAGACCATGCTAGCAGCCCTTGTGTCAAAGAATATGAATAAGTCCCTCAGGTTTGACAATTAAATGACTTCATTGTGCATACAATTACTAGCCCAGCCCAAAATTCTGTCCACCGCTGCAGTAACAGCTCATGTACGTACAGTTCTTATAAAATGTTCCCCCATCTTTTAAAAGTACTGTATCCTGTCCCAGTTTGCTGTTCTTAGTGTTTTAATTTTCACCTGTTTCTCACATTGATGAGCCAGTATATTTCTTGATGATCTTATCAAGAAAGACTTCTTAATTTGAAAACTACTGCAGTGCATGGTTGCTCAGAATTTACCTCAAATTTATGAATTATGATATATAAAATTTGTTGGCTTCCAGGCCCTGTAAAATCCCCTGCTGGGCCTAGCCCTGGGACCCATGCGTAGCATGGGTCATGGTTCGTCCCATTCAAAATCCTGAGATTTTGACATGGTATCGGGAGAATTGCTCTAGATTACACAATTCTTACCCAAATTTGGTGAAATTTTGGATTTTGGTAGCTTACATATTTTACTACTGACGGCACTACTTTTGGAAACTTTTCCACAAAGATTGACATGGCAAAAATTGATGTTAAATGAGAGAAATGTCAAAAAATTGTGAGAGGCCGTCATCAGCCTCACTTTGATATGTGATGTCACAATTGTGACGTCACAAGAATAACCTATGACATCATAGGTGTTTGTTATGACATCACACTCTCTGGACCAATGAGAAGAGGCCATTTATTCAATGTATAAGGATGAAAATCACTTCTCCAGTTTCAGAGGACTATTAAACATTTATTCTCTGACCATTTGAGATGAAATAAAAGGTGTACTTTCAGAACGTATGAAAAAATTAGAAGAAAATACATGGAAAAATAGTCAGAATTCAGTTCTCCCAGACCATGTCCTTCAAATCTCATGATATTCCAATGGGAGGATTCATGACCCCTGTCCCATGGGTCCAGGGCTATGCTGGGCCTTGCACATTGAATCTCTTTCTTAACACTTTATTTTTTTAATAAAATGTTGGTCATTTCAGCAGGTTTTATTTGCGAAATAAATACTCACGTCCATACTTTAAAATATATTAATTTTTTCATGGTAAAATCCAAGCCTCCCCCATCCCCAAATATTATCTATACGGTCATGCGAGCCGCAGTGGCATAACTCTTGGGGGGGAAGGGTACACCACACCATAGCTCCCAAAATTTGGAATAGGGCATATTAATCAGCAGTCCTCGTACTGGGTGTCTGCCAATCCTGGAAACGCCTTGAATTTGGTTTCTCAATTTCCATACCTTATGAAAAGCCCTGAAAAACCAGCATTTTTAACAAAAAGGCCTTGAAAGACCTGGAATTTAGTTTGTGTGGAAATAAAAAATGTTTTGCAATTTTTAGCTGCAATTGGAAATATATATGAAAATGGTCAACTGGGTCAAAATATACAGACCTTTAGTACAGTTATTGCCCCTCCAGGAAATTTCTTACGCAATCTTGCAATCTTTTTCTTAACCCCCCGTCCCCCTTGAGGCCAGCTGGCTGCTCATTTGAGCACAATAAGGTAAGACTTAACTTGACTGTGATCAGTTCATTTAATTTTTAAGACTTTCTGTGGTGTTCATAGTAATGTACAAAATTATCTAGAAATATAACAAAAAAATTTCCCGGGGAGGGGGAGGCTATGCCATCCATGCCTCTTAAGTAAGAATAAGAAATAAATTGTCTATTTCTTTTTTACTGCTATTTCTTCACATTCCACATAGTTTCCCTAGACTAAGGTCCCTTGATTTTAGATCATGCAATTATTAAAATAAAAGAAGGCTTTCCAATTGGGTGGCAGCTAATGCAGTAGGCCTAATGAGGCCAATTATAGGCTCTGCACTGTATTTACAGACTCAACTGCACTGAAGAAGCAGTTAGCTGTTTGTAATCATCATCCATTGTAAGTGAATTGCCCTTAATAGCTCTTAATATATATAACCAGGCTTCCTGGGTAACATATGATGGGGGTGTTTTAGTCAGCCTGGTGGGCCCTGGAGTCAGGCTGTTTAGTTGCTCTGGATCACATGTTTACATTTTGAAGTGGCGATTTTGGCTGTATTCACGGACGTTTCACTGGCATATTACTGAAGAAAATAGCAGAAATTTGATGTCAGTGGCCTTCTCCCATTCCCATTACTCACTCAGGTAATTTACCAGGGTCAAAAATGTTTATTTTCGGCGATTCTAGCCCAGAAACCATTACATTAGCTCTGTGTTTGCAGTGACGGGAACGCTGTAATCACGGACGTTTTACAAGGTAAATACAGTAAAAACTTCACCAAATACAATGTCACTTGATTTTCCTATTCCTTCTGCTTAACAGAGATTTTTTTCCGGGTTCAAAAACGTTTATTTTTCGTGATTCTAGCCCCTGAACATGGGACTGTGGGCCTGCTCCTATGAATTTCAATGTTTGGATGTGACGTTTCCGCTGCCAGCCGCTGCAGCGTCGTGGCGCATGTAGTTAAAATGTCGGCGCCTTGCTAACCAATGAGTGACGGGGCTCATATATATAGGCTCTGCTGGTATCTGGGTTAACTTATGGCTCTGTGAAAACTGATTGATATTGCTTGCCTAGCTCCTCATTAATTTTTTTAAAGAAGAATACAAAAAGAAAGGGCTACCAGTGACAACTACAGTTCTTTCCAGAGTAATTAGTCTGAGCCATGCAGCAGAATAGACTGCTGCAAACTGTCTTTGATCAATAGCCTGTGCACAGGACCGGTGCTCTTGCAAACAGGGTCGATCTTGGTATTTTTCAGGAAATTCCTGGCCTGTGATGTTGACCTGATGTAGGCCTGTGTCTAGCCTAATCAGCATTTCTTGTACAAAGCAGCCTTGCTGTTCCTACCACTGGTACTGATCAATACCAAAAGATAGGCCTACACTGTATAGTGGAGAGGCCAATAATAAATGTAGCCTGGGCTGTGAAATGTGAATGTGGCTCAGCCAATTTACAGGCCAAGGAATCTAGGTGGCCTATCTAGACTATATATACATGTAGCATGACCAAAAGTTCAAACAGATTAGGACTAGCCTTGTCCATGTAGGCCTATATATGGTCTCATCGGTATGTCTGTATGGGTATTAGGCCTCAATAATATCAATCAATTTAAGCCCAACCAAGGAAGGCCTATCCAGTGTATGTCACATGTGGCTGGGCACATTGTTTTGTCTTTTAGGCCCCACTGACAAAATAGCAAAAATTAATTAAACTTTTTTTTACAGGGTGACCATGAATTGATTTTTTGTGACCTCCCAGTGTTTGAATTGGTCAGCACAGAAAACACACTCAGGGTTATAAGGGGAGAAAACGTTCCTTACGTTCACTAAAAAAACAACAACATTAAAATAAACGCAGATGTCACAAATGGCTCAGGATTTTTGAGAGGTAAGAAAATTTTTAATTTATTTATTTCTCCACAATGATTCATGTCTTGATTTGGTTGCACATGTAGGCCTATTTTAATGACTTCTATGTTGTCGTTAGGCCAGACTTTTTAACTATTTACATTTTCGGATCGAACATCAAGCTTTTATTCTTCTTTTTTTTCCTGTCAATCACCCTACATGAATTAAAAGTGTTTCGAGAAGATCAGATAAGCTGAAAATCAATTATGTTTGGCCTAACATAGTTTCACCTAACATGTTCTGAGCACTTAATCTTCTTTTCTTTGTTCTCTTGGTTTTAATGGGTTTTTTTTCTAGTTTATTATTTTTTTTGTACATAATCAATACCACTATAAATAGATGAAATAGTACACACCACATAAATCACACTGTGTGACACAGCTTCAGACACGTGCATGAATTAGGCCTAAAACACACATGTTAGAGACTTAGAGTCTAGTGTTAATTTTGAAGAAACATATTAATTAAAATATTCCTTCTCAAGTCAAGGCATCCATGCTTTATGTCACATGTGGCTGAGAATTGAATGGCATTTTTAAAGTGGGATTCGAACCCGAAACCTTGAAACCATTGGTTGGTTGCACAAACAAGCTCTCTAACCATTAGCTAAGGAGAAACTCTTTTGCTGTGTTATTAGAAAATATTTGCAAAGAATTTAGAATAACTAGTATCATGAAGTATGCCCCTGTTTGAGATCAAGTCAGGTGATAAAAGAAGAAGGTTTTTTTTTTTTTAGATCTGCACTTGTGGGGGGGGGACGCGATTCTCTGGGGGGGGGGGGCACTCTATACTAACCCCCGACCCCGTGCCCCCCCCCCCCAATAGGGATGCCACTGTATTAGTTTTACCTCATCACTATACCTAGATAGTCAGTTTATCACATTTCCTGCGGACCCAAGCCTTATCGAATATTTTCTTATTTGTCTCTATAGTATATTAAGCCAATCAGAGAAGTTCTTGTGAAGGTCACATTTGTAAGAATTTCTCTGATTGGCTAAGTTCAAAGGTGTCCAGAAGAAGCAATTTTAAAAGCAGGCTCAGTCAGAGAATGATACCTTTGAATATTCCAGTGACAAAGAGTCTAGACCATTGCGCTTGAGCCTGTGCTTCCTTACAGATGTATCACTTATTTTGTAACAGCAGTTTATTCAATAGAGACTGTATCAAGAAGATGAGCTTTATCTGTGGAAATACAGAGACTAAAACTCCCTTCACTATCACTAATCTCTAACCTTTTTTGAGTTAATTCGGTATGCAGGAATTATTATAGGGCCTATTTCAAAAATAAGTTGCTTGCTCAATTTTTCATTATAAGCTAAGCATATCATCCTACTCAAAAATAACAACACCTTCAGTCAATTTCATAGCCTAATCCGTATATTCCAGCCAGTGTAGCAAGTATTTTGCACTATTAGCAATGTTTTGCTTTGTACTGCAGCAGACGAGTCCCGGGGGTCCACTCAAAACATCGTCTGCTCTTTCAAGGTCACCGCAGCGAGGTTGAGTTATCAACAGGTCCTGTGCAGGCTAGGAGAAAGTGGGTGGGCGGACTCAGACTGACTCCAGTCCACAGCGGATCAACAAAATCGCCTGACCTTTGCAGACTGTTTTCAATACATGTGTTTTGTCAAAACATGATGATAAAAAATATTTTATTAAAAAATGGACATAAAAATTTGAAATCATGGGGCTTGTAAAACCATAAAAGTAAATAATAGAAGTTGGATAATTACACTGTATTAATTTTGTTTGGCAGGCAGGGTTTAAATTTAAAGGGCTGTATTTGAACGTATCAACAGATCTATCTATCTATCTATCTATCTATCTATCTATCTATCTATCTATCTATCTATCTATCTATCTGTCTGTCTAATTAAAAGTGAAGTTGGGTTCTCTTGATTAACAATAAAGAAAAACTCAATTATGATGATAAAAAATATTTTGAAAGAATTACATTATAAATTGGCGGATAATGGGTACCGGCAGATTCCTTGGGACTGTGTATCACAAAATTATCGAAAACATTCTAGATAATTGTAATTTTTCTTTTTGGAATCTAAACTGAGCGAGAACAATTAATTTCCAACAACTTAGAACCCAATCCACTGACTGCGAAGCGGTATACTCTTGGCCTCTCAGCTTTGGCCCTTCGGTCCTCGCTACTTTGCCCCATTGTCGATCTTTTGGATCTGCCCTTGAAAAAAAAAGCTCCTGTAACCAAAATTATGAAAATATCACATAATTTCCAGTGGCTTGCCTTGTTAAAGTTTTTATGCATATTGGATGGATCAAAAATATGCTAGCCGTCCTTATTGAACGGATTGGGTTGCATAAAAAAGTATTCATGCAATAAGCCGGTGTAAAAAAAAATGTAAAAAATGTGTATTTCCTGTCGGGAAAAGCTTGTTTATGACTTAAAATTCACCAAGGTTTAAAACCAGTTTTTAACCTTTCTATTCATTGTTTTTATTTCGGTTCAATGAAAATAAACTTTTATGTATTTATATACTGTTTAGGTATAACTTTGGCATTTTTTAATGGATGGACAGATGGATGATTGGGCTTTATGCACACAGACCGGCTAATTTGGACAGGGGGCACAGCAATGAGGTGAAGGATGATTGAAACTGCTGTCCCACATTATGGGCGAGGTGAACCAGTTGGCTTAAAGATGGGCATGTGATCCTTCAAGTTGGTTGTCCATATATCATTTTGATACTTTCAGTGATGAATGAATTTTAAGGTTGATAACATAAGACTTTATTAAACATTGATCTCTCACATATAATTTAAAGACTTTTTATTTTTGGTAAAGTAGGCCTAATATTTCATGCAATTTATATTTTGGAAACCACTTGGTATGCCTTTATAAATTGAGTACAGGTGCATTCAAATCAGTGTTGGAGTCGAGGCCAGGACATCCGAGACCGAGGCAAGGCCAAGGATTTGGCATCCGAGACCGAGCCAAGGCTGAGGCCATCAAAATAAGGCCTCGAGGCCGGCCTCGAAGACGAGGCTGGTCCCAAGGCCTCTATCTCTGGAACAAAGACACCCGAGACCGAAGCAAGGCCAAGGATTTGGTATCCGAGACCGAGCCAAGACCGAGGCCATCAAAATATGGCTCCGAGGCCGGCCTCGAGGACTCCAACACTAATTCAAATACAATCGTTGGATAATACACCCGTAGCCCCTAAACAGAGAACAAAACTGCAAAAACTGTAAGTTGATTGTTGAACAAGACAAAATGAGGTTTGGGGCTTGCAGCCAACCGGGCTCCCCATGGTAGGATGTGAGACGCCATGTTTTCAGTGCATTTTTTAGTAGTGCAGCTTTTATGGGTAAGGAAATAAGGGCCGCATTGCCACCCGTAGAAGAAAATATACAGTTGATATTGGTTTACTATTCGAAGGATGGAAGTTTGGGGTTTTGCGTCCTGTATTTATGCACTTGGTAGGTAAATTAGGACTGGAGGAGGTCATGGCGATGTGGCGAAGGATGATTGAACTTTCTGTTATTCTGTACAACATAGGCTGCCAGGATCAAACCCGTTTACCCAGCACGCTAACACTGATAGACAGATTGATGGATTGATAGAAAGATAGATAGATTGATAGAAAGATAGATAGATATTATATCGATAGGTATTAAATAGTAGATAGATAGATAGATAGATAGATAGATAGATAGATAGATAGATAGATAGATAGATAGATAGATAAATAGATAGATAGATAGATAGATAGATAGATAGATAGATAGCCAGATAGCCAGATAGATAGATAGAGCCAGTTCTACACACCCAGAGAATCTACTGCTCTGCTGAAGTGGTTCTACAATGTCATAAAGCCCGTAACAATAAATTGACCTTTTAGAAAGCTGGAATAAATGGAAATAAAAAACAATCACAAGACTAGCGAAGAAATGTGATGCACGAAGATTGTTGGAATTGGCAGAATTGCACTGAATGTAAAGAATTCTGCAAATCAAATTTATTCAATATGGAATGAGGCAAAATGTTTTCAAAAATTCTTGGAATATTTCTCTAGGATTTTTTCTATCGATGTGGAGCAGTTGTCCGGGACAGAAAAGTTAGCTCAGTTGGTAGTGCTTTTGGATTCCACTTGCTGAGTCCTAGGTTTAATTCCAGCTCTGGGCTGGGTCTCCTCACTCTCCTGCATGGACCTATGTTGGACAGCAGTTTCAATCATCCTTTATGACATTGCTGTCTCCTCTTCCTGTCCTAATTAGCTCACCAATGCATTAAAATGGCTAAGTAAAGGACAACAAGCCCCAATCAACCATCCATACATCCTCTACAACCTAGACCATCTCATTCTCACCATTTTTGATTTGTGACGTATCATACATGTCAGTCCATTCACATTTTGTAGACCAGGGTGCATAAATTCAGGACATAAAGAATTAATCATCAATCCATTCATCTTGCACCTAAGTTCTCCATCTATAGGCCATTTGAAGTCCACCAACTTGTTTTGAGAATTTTATTATAGAGCCTCTCATATATTCACATTTTGCTGAGCCATAATTCTGTAAGCACATGTAATATCTTTCAACTGGCAAGAGCAGCATTGGTAGAGATGCTCTGTCCTTGGCCCGGAGTTGCCAAGGAGCTTTAGACTCCCCCCCCCCTCCCCCATCAGAGCAGGGGGGGGGGGGCTTCCTGATGCTGCAGCAGCCACCAGCCATGGTGTAGCAGCTGCAACTATTGCTTGATTACAAGCCAAATGAGGGATAAGGTAATGATTCTCTGAGGCTTAGGCTCTTATTATTAGTCTTATATAAATGATAAGCCTGTAGGTGTCCATGAGTGCGTGCGTCAATTGATTGATTGATTGATTCATTCATTCATTGATTCATTCATTCATTCATTCATTTACTCGTCCCTTCATTCGTCCCTTAATTCATTCATTCATTCAGAAAGAGTGACACCATCAGTGGCGTTATATAATTACTGGGGGTTCTTGAGCGGGGGGGGGGGGGCACGCGATTGTCTGGGGGGCACCCACTATACTAATTGTACATTTTTAGCCAGAGTTGGAAAAGTTCATATGGGGGGCACCTGGGGGCACAGGTAGAATATGGGGGGGGGGAAGTGCCCCCCCTGTGCCCCCCCCCCCATAGGGACGCCACTGGACACCATTGAAATTATGCAAGTTATTCTCAGCTTTTTAACTTCTTCAGTTCAGTTCCATCCAGATGCATTAATATGCATAAGCCTTTTTACAAAAAAGTAAATTAATCGAAAAGATACGGTACAAGGATCCAGCCACATGGATGGTAGTCTGAACAGGCTGCGGCCAGAGACTTGGCCCATAGGTGGGGACACCATACATGCACCTAATGACCCAGTTTTGTCATTGGGTCAAGGTTGCGCGCGCAATTTTGCTGACACCATTACTTCACATGCATGTGCTGCAGGTGTGGTGCTGCAGAGATCTAAAGATAAGGAATGGTATCATGTTCAAATTGATCATTCTCAGCACAAATACTTGGGTCATATTGTCTGTTGGTCTATGGCTACCAGCAGCAGAATGGAGAAGGTTAGCTCAATTTGTAGACTGCTCGGCCTCCAATTACTGTGTCGATTCTCTTGCCGCGTCTATGTGGACAGCAGTTTCAATCATCCTTTGCCACCTCGCTGTGTCCTCCTGTCCTTATTAGCCCCAAAAGCCTCAATTCAGGACGTAAAGCCTCCGTCATCCATCCATTTATCCACCGATACCAGCAGGCGGGATCCAGAAATTTTTTGTTCGGAGGTTCTATTGGATTATCGTGTCGCAGAATGCATTGCCCTCGAATGAAGTGAATTGATGCTGACACAGCATGTTAAAATAAATATTCAAAATGCATCCCGTGTCCTCCCGTAATCCCTCCTTTGATGGTGGATACCAGTTTTTCACTTCCGACACCAATACGAAAGCTGGCATTTTTTCAGATAGATGCCATGCCAACGGGGATATCACACATGGTGGCCCAAGCAGTGTATCTGAGCCAATACTGACACTGCTTTTTTGGTGCCAATTTCGCTAAGATTATTACAAATCTAAATTATGTGTCTATAATTTTGGTGTCACCCGTACCAGAGACTTAACTAATTAAAATCAAGTCAAGTAAATATTATTTTATATTCATTGGTATTTTACAGGAACAGTAAACAAAACACCAGTCTTTTGGACCAACAAAATCGCTACCCATATTCTTAATTTTCAGAATCTTTGCCGGGCTGCCCATATGAATGCTGGGAAACTAACTTATAACATACAAGGCCTGCGTAGGCAGCATAGCTGCTTGAATGCTGGGTTGTCAAGATTAATTTAGGCTCGCTGTCATCTGCAAAAATGGAAATTCTTACTGGATTAAGTGCAGATGCATGTAGGAGCCACACGGCAACAGAATATAATGCAAATTCAGATGCTAATTTACAACTTTGATGGCCAGTCTTATCCCCCTGGGTTCTTCATGTATAATTGCAATCTTGCTATCATGTGATATGTCCCTAAAATGATTTGCTGCAAACTTTGAGGCTTGGAGCATGTGCTGCATGAACTGAATGTGAAGTTGGGAAGTAGTATCTTGCTCCCGTTGTCAAGCTCATGGAAGCCATGAAATTGAGGAGATGAGAAGACTAGTGGAGTCCACATGTTAACTCATTTAGCCTATGACATTGTGAGGGATCTTCTACTTCTACTTTTCCTGTATCGAAGATTCTCATATGATTTTGGGTGAAGCATCTACTTGTCAAATGATGCTTTATTACTTTAATTGTGTATCTTACAGTAGCTCTTGAAAGTAAGAACACCCCATGGTGATCTGCCATGGGATTTGATGCTAAAGATGTGCCCGCTGATGGCTTTTATGGCACTGACTATCTTGGCTCATTGGTACTACAGATCGAAGGGAGATGTACTCACTTTCAGGGGCAACTGTATATCCTTGAGTTTTTAAAGCAATGTGGGCCTATTATACTTCAATTAGACAGTCCCGAGTGCAGCTCTCTCTCTCTAGTCCTTGCTTCTCTTCAACAGATCAATCATAGAATAACCGTATATAGGATTGTAATTCCTCTGTCATCATCCAAAAAGGCACAATTCAAGGCTTTCAAGCAAACTGGCAAATAGATCATTTAGGCCAACTGGGAGATAATTCATATAGGCCTATTACAATAAAATTCTCAACACAACAGTCCTATATTGATATAAGGCAAACATTACCCATTTGATTAAGTTGCGATATTGCTATTGTCATTAAAATTCATGAGGCATTTAATTTGCAGTCTAATTAAACAGGCCTATTGCATGCATTGACCCAAATGTGAATGGGTATTAAAAGGCTAAAAATGAAGCAGTATAAATATAGGCCTCATGAAATGTCACAGAAATCAGGAAACTGAGATAACCAATTCTCAAGAAATTATGTACGTATTATTATATCAAAACTTCCAAGAGAAAATTTAGGAATTCCTATTTGGGGAAAAGAAGGAGGAATGTAATTTAGCATGTAATTCAATGTATTTAAGCCGACTCTATGGAAAATGAAGAAATATCATGTGTACCAGCGCTTTTCAGCCGGCATGCGTAATAAGGCAAAGGCAAAATTACGTTGTTTCGAAGCCATGTTTTATATATTTAGCCTACTTTACGTACTGACACCAGTTCCAAATTTAACATTAATCTACTCTATTCTATTCCGAACTTTCTTCTATTCTATCTTTAGACAACGCCACTCCGCAGCCATGACCCAAAAAAAAAAAATCAACGACAAACGGCAGCATATAAATGTATGCTTTTTCCTCTTGGCATATTCTCCAATTTCTAGTTACACAATCTATTCCAAACTCTCTTCTATTATATCTTTGGACAACACTTTAATCACCATTCTACAATCACGAACGATCCGAAACCCTCTCTACCGAAACAATAAACAACAATGTATACAATTGATGTACGCCTTTTAAGCCTCTGTGTATTTTCTAATTTTTAGCTTCCAAATGTACGCCATTTTTAAAATTCCACGTCTAATGACATATTCCTCGGTACCATCAGGCCAATACTATCCAAATTGCATGCAACGAAAACACATGCCTTAATATTATAATATTATGTAATATTTTACTAGTTTTAGCACTATTCTATACCGTTCCCTGTCTAGGTTTCGCTACCTCTATTATATTTTCCTCTTTCAAATATGTTTTCTTCTGTTATAATTTTCTTTTCCGCCCTATTCTGATGGCTGATGCAATATGGAGAGTAATCTTTTTTTGGTGCTTTGTTGAGGCAGCTTGTGGCCTTGAACTCGTCAGTGATGGAGGGGGGGGGGCTTAAGTCAAGGCCGCTCTTTTTTTCAGCATGGCAAATAATGCTGGCTCAGAGTGCATCTCCCTGTTTTACATTCTGCAGCCACGCATGTAGATTGGCAATCTGTATTGTATGCGTGGGTAGTTGGGATACGGAAGGGGAGGGTGGATGTCGTATGCAATATTCAAGAACAGCATATAACTACATATACAGAAAAGTGGTATAATAACACTAGAAATGAGAAAATGCACAAAGAGGATAGGCATACGTTTATACGCTGTTGTTTATTGTTTCGGGTGATCGAATATTTGGATGGTTCATGGTTGTGTAATTGAAATTACAGTGTTGTCCAAAGATGGAATAGAAGATAGTTTAGAATAGATTGATATATAGATTCTAAACTAACGAAAAAAATGAGAGAATATATGCCGAGAGGAAAAAGCAAGAGGAAAAAGCGTACATTTATATGCTGTTGTTTGTCGCCTTGGTGATAGGATTTTTGATATTTAGGCCTATACACTGTTGCATACCATTTTGGATGACAGCGTTTTTGGAGGATACAATTGACGTTTCAGAATAGGCCGTGATAGTGGAACTCTCCTTTTTCCAGCTCTCCTGTGTTGACGAGCAGAATAAAACTATTTCCGGGAACAAGCTGCCATTTTGTACCATTGCTGAGTCAGTGGAGCTGGCATTCCAGGCCCCAGGGCACTTTTAATCCATTGAAAACATTACGGATTTGCATTGCCGAGTCTTAAATGGAATGTTTAGCATGGATTGCCACCATATTCCAGTACTGTCAGGCTTATTAGACTTTGTTATGGAACTTAGAAACCCCGGCTGCATTGTAAATTCCCAGGCTGATGTTTTCGGAAATAGTTTTATTCTGCTCGTCAACACAGGAGAGCTGGAAAAAGGAGAGTTCCACTAATGCCCGCTATAGAATAGAACTAGCCTAAGGACTCATAGTTATGCAAGTAGCCAAACACAGAACAGTTCAACAGCCAGAATAAAATACATGCCAACTAGACACAACACAAGGAAATGAAAAATAGAACAAGGAGAGAGAAATTGCAGATCTGTTTGTGTTTTATATTCTGTTGTATACCATTTTGGATGATGGTATTTCTGGATGGTATCTTGTTAAAAAATGTCTTTCAACAGAATAGAACTGGCTTAGCCATGGACTCATAGCTATGCAAGTAGCAAGGATAGGATAACAAGACAAGGGCTTGAATAAGATGTTTACCCCGGCTTGATAAAGCTTGAGATTAAATTTGTGCTCTATTGTATACTATTTTGGATGACAGTATTTTTGGGATGGTACTGATGATATCTCAGAACAAAATTCAGCTGGCACACTAGTGTTTTCTATCTAGAGATCACTGTGGCACACCCAAGGACTCATAGCTATGCAAGGACAGGCCTACATTTAAATGCTGCTGCAGCAAGGAATATAGCAAATGTAAAGATTAGGCAGTGAAGACAAAGTATAAGGCCTAATTTAGTGATGTTGTGATGGTGAAAGTGCAAAACCTCTTATGTCAAAATTTCGCTATTTTTAGATTTTGAGTGGAATGACTAATTCAATATCCAATGCATGTTGTCAATTGGTCACCTTGCCTCTTTGCTATTTTTGGAAGCTGTAACAGAGTGATTTCACCAAACCTTGTATGTCGATTTTTTTCAAAAAGTGAAAGCGCAAAACCTCGTAACTCAAATCAGAACTTTGAAGCACATATTTAGAATATATCAACCTTTTTTGAAAAATTATGATTGTGGTACGTTTTTTATGGATCACAGGAAATTTCCTTTTTAAAAATTTTTTACCTCCCTATATTTATTGGGGTGATATAGGCTATTGAAAAGGAGCGTGCACAAAAATGTGAAAAAAGTGTCATTTTCCTCATTCTTGCCATTGTAGCCACTAATTAAAATTAGCTGTTGTTATTTATCATGGTCAAATTATATTTTTTACTGTTTACCTTTAGATTAGAGGTACATTCAATGCTGCAAGTTGCTTTAAAATGTGATAAATGGTCGAGTTACAACGTTTTGCACGTAAGAAAGTGAAAGTGCAAAACCTTGTAACTCAACATTTTCAATCACATCTGATGGTGACATCAATGCTAGGGGTCAACGACCTCTGACAAGAAATGATGCTAAAACAGTGTGTCACTTTCTATAAATCAAGTTGAGCCTAACTCACATATTGATAAACATTACAATAAAAAAGATCAGTGATAGTTTTTTCTGAAAAATGGCTTCTTTTTGACAAACAAGGTTTTGCACTTTCACCATCGATATATAGCAGTCTACTGGAACTGGCAAGTAAGCAGCCACAAGCAGCATATGCAAATGAGCATGATATGGCAGAACAAAGTTGTTTTCTTTCATGCTGTGGGAATCTTAGATTAATAACAATAACATTGGAAAACAAAACAATGTTTATACTTTTAAGTTATTAGTGCCTCTGCAAGTTATACAGTAACAATGGGAGGAACAGAACAAAGTGACATAACTATTTTTGATAATTAGTCACAAAAGATATAAACAAAAATAATGTTTATGAAAAGTTACCTAACCAATCAGTTAGATTTATTTGGCAAAGACCAATGTTTATAAAAACATTATATGTAACCGATCAGTTAGTATTTTTGGAGAATCCAAACAAAATCCAATTCAAGGAGTCCCTCTGACACTTCGTGTCATCGGCTTATAGAGGGACTCATGGAGTCTGTATATATAGTTGGCCTATAGCATTTTTGACATAGCGAGGTATCTCGCTCTGTCTTTCTAATCAGGTAAGAGAACATAAGGGAGTTGAGCCCAAAATGAAAAAACATGGATTCCGGCCAAATAACGCTGTATCAACTGTGATTTTTCTAGCTGGAGAACTGGAAATTGCTTTTTAGACAATGCTTTTTCATATGGATAATTCTAAACTAGTAGAATTTCTGTATGAAGCTGAAACTTGGAAAAACTCTTGCAGACATCTCAAACTGGTTGCCTGCTGAAACAGATGCTCTTTTGTATTTTTGTTTTTCTCTCTCCAAAAAAAATGCAAATAACTTTATTTCCATACTCTTATTATATACCACAAGGCAAAAAGTAGTTTTGGGTTGATACATGATTCTACATTTATTTTTTAAATTTTACATTGTCCTCCTCAAACAGATGCTAAAAGTTTCTTGAACATTTTTGTGACAAAAACCCAGAACCCAATTACATTGTATAAATTGAAATTTCTTTGGGTTGGTGATATTTAGTTTTTTCCAAAAAATTGCAAATAGGCCTAGATAACAATGCTTTTTCATATGGATAATTCTAAACTAATAGAATTTCTGTATGAAGCTGAAACTTGGAAAAACTCTTGCAGACATCTCAAACTTTCAATGTTTTGGTTGCCTGCTGAAACAGATGCTCTTTTGTATTTTTGTTTTTCTCTCTCCAAAAAAAATGCAAATAAACTTATTTCCATACTCTTATTATATACCACAAGGCAAAAAGTAGTTTTGGGTTGATACATGATTCTACATTTATTTTTTACATTTTTACATTGTCCTCCTCTAACAGATGCTAAAAGTTTCTTGAACATTTTTGCGAAAAAACCCAGAACCCAATTACATTATATCAATTGAAATTTCTTTTGGCCAGTGATATTTCGTTTTTTTTCAAAAAATTGCATAAATCTATTTCCATCCTGACCTCTCGTCATCTCCTGCCAGAAAAAAGTAGTTTTAGGTTGGTACATTCTTCTATATATATTTTTCTTAACACTTTTGTGACGAAGACCCACAACCCAATTACATTGTATCAATTGAAATTTCTTATGTCCAATTGGTGTAATTGGGGCTAAGCTGTTCTGTCGGACTCAAATCAATTGAAATGTCCATAAATAAATTTAATTTACTTTTAGTATAACTCAGATGATTGTAATCACAAAAAAAAAAGTAAGTTCACAAAGTGCCTTTTGGAAAAGTAATTACACCTTATAAATTAAAAAAATAATTCTAAGCTATGTCATAGAGTCCATGGATTCTTGTTGAATGATGATCTTTTATTTGCCCACTATATAGGGCCTACAGGGACCTTCAATTTAAGAAACTTCTTCCAGCTGTCATATTGCTAATTGAAGTCTATTAAAAGTTATAAACTCAACTTGGAATCCCACAGATCTCGGCTGTCTTTCCGATATTATGATGTCATTCTGGTAAATTTGGGTTGCCGGATGTGGAAATTCTGCAGAACCAGTGACATCCCTGCATGGCTTAATTTGACTGTTTATGTCAGGTTCAATTGAGCCCAATTTGTGTCAGGCTAATGTCACTTTGACATTACGCCACAAAAAATGTCGAAGTGACATTCTACCGGAAGTTCTAAAAGGAAGGACCCATAATGCTTTGGTTGGTCTCCAGACAAACAGGAAATGGCTGTAATCAACTTAATCAAGTGAGATCCGTTGCAACGGAGACCAGCAGACCCACGTGTGATGAAAACTAGGTCAGTTTGTCCTTGACAGCGTTGCCATGGCAACAGGAAATCAATAAAGACAAGAAGTTAAGACAGTGCGGTCCGAACAGTCTTGAGATGTCTCTTACGGGCTCTCACAGTGTCTGCACTTTTATGACGTCATAGCTGACACCAATCGTGTCCATTACGTACATGTAAGCTTACTTCTTTGAAATGTTGCTGAATCTGCAAAGCATATTATGACACGTCTGCGATGCATCTACCACACGCCACATGACACGTCATGATGGCTGCGACGTTGTAAATTGACGCAGCACACAGCAGCTGTGACGGGACACGAATATCTCATAAAGAAGGGTCCTCTTTCTTTTAGCGGCAGACAGTTCTGTCCTGCGATTAATTTTACTCGACACGACATGTCATATGATCATTTTCCTAAGAAAGCCGTGCGTCATTGCTGGGCCGGAGGGCAAAAGCACCCAACAGCATTACAGTAGAATGTGATTTTTGTGGGATGTCAACTTGACATGCCTTGTCACGGGTTCCAGCACACATCTTTGCAATTTGGCATGGCAAGACAGCGAAAGTGCTGGTCTTCTGGTAGGCCTATCTTGGTGTGCAGTCTTATTATTCCACGGAGAAATTTTTTTAAAAGGATTTTTGACTGGGAGACCAACCGAACGACCTACAACCATTATTTTTAGCATAATGGTGTGTGGTATCTGTAGATCAGTTGAAGATCCATAAGATAGGTCTAAATGATTATAGCTCCTAATATATTTGCAGTAGGCTACTCATGGAGTATGAGAGTATGAACTGTTAGCTACTGTTGATGTGACTGCTAATTTATATATATGAATTTGGTCGAATTCCGCCCTAACGAGTTAGACAAATTTTTGATATATCAAAGTTTTAAATCAAAAGATAAACGAAGCAGAAATATATTACAACAACAGTGAAGGATTTGTTTGATATGGAATGAAAACACTTCAGTTTCAATTTCAAATGTACACACATTTAACATGGAATTGAATTGATGCAATGACAGATAACTGAGAGGTTTACTTACTTTCAAGGGCAACTGTAACACAGAGGAGAATTAAAGTCATTAAAATCAGATAGCACTTCTATGACTGTGGGAAATTAGAAAATCCTTGTGAAATGATTGCTGTGAAATCCCTAGATATCTGCAATACAAAAAGGGTGGGGGGGGGGGGGTAAAATTAATGAAGTTTTACCCTGGATGTCCTCAAATGACCCCAAATGGTGATTACGTAATACTTTGATTATTCACCCCGTCAAGGATTCCTGGATACTGTTAGCATTGCATAATTGTATCCTGGATTGCTATCATCCTGGTTGATCTGTGTCTGATTGAATGTCAACTTTGCTTTAATTGCATGGAGACTGTAGAACTATGTATGCCTTGAAAAAAATGGATGCCCTGCACTGTGCATTATAAATGACTTAATTTAAACCTTGATTAAACCCCAATTTTCTTACGAAATGACATATTGATGAGCACAAGATGGACAGATGGTTATTATTATGCTCATTCTGCTTTCCATGAGCCACTCACCCTTTTAAAATGTCTAGTTAGAATGATATAAGTATAGCAAACAGGGCAAGTACATGTATGTAGCTTTTATTCAAAAGACTGGAAAAAGTAGAGACTGGAGGTTTATCTGTTCTGATTAAGTTCTTTTATAGGCAGAATGTAATACAGATATGGATGGATGGATGGATGATGGGGGCTTTACGTCCTGTATTTATGCACTTGCTAGGCTAATTAGGACAGGAGGAGGACTCGGCAATGAGGCGAAGGATGATTGAAACAACTGTCCAACATAGACCCAGGTGACCCGGCAAGAGCTGGATTCGAACCCTGGACCCAGCGATTGGCAGCCCAGCACGCTTGCATTAGACCAACCCTCCCCCCCCCCAATACAAATATGGAAGAAGAAGCCAACATAAATCCACATATAATAACGAAATGTGCTATTTAACTACCACCCAAAATTTAGCAAAGACATTTTTATGCTGGACTAAATGTATAGAACTCACTATCATCTCCTCAATTCAACCCATGGCTTCCACATGTATATTCAATTCATGCAGCACATGCTCCTGGCCTCAAAGTTTGCAGCAAATCATTTTAGGGACATATCACATGATAGCAAGATTGCAATTATACATGAAGAACCCAGGGGGATAAGACTTGCCATCAAAGTTGTAAATTAGCATCTGAATTTGCATTATATTCTGTTGCCGCATGGCTTCTACATGCATCTGCACTTAATCCAGTAAGAATTTCCATTTTTGCAGATGACAGCGAGCCTAAATTAATCTTGACAACCCCCAAATTCAAGCAGCTTCACAGGCCTTACATATAAATATAAGAGCTTCTCTTGAAGTGCATTCTTCATGAAGCTTTTTCATGAGCCCAGAGAGAATTTAGAAATTGTGAAAAGGGGTGAGGTAAGGCTTAGTAAGCTGGTTTTGTGACATCATGCATCATTTCAATGCTTCAATTCTGTGAATTAGGCCTTTGTGATGACACTTTGTACCGCTCGGCAGTGAAAATTAGCATTATGTACACCATTGTACATGTAGTCATGTCCAATGGTTTGGTACTTCATTTATTGACACTGGAGCAGTGCAGCATGAGATGGGACATCACAATGGTGTCACCATGGTGACGTCTTTCAACCTCTTTTTCACATCATCAGTAACAGTTGCTTCTTTTTTGTGGCAAAGATTTTGTGTCTCTGGAAAAAAAGGGGGGTGAAAACAGTGGTTACAAATTCTTTGAAAATTAATTTTTTTTGTAAAAGTGAAGTCTCTGAAAATGTTTCTGATTAAATTTTTTTACAGAATTTGGATAGTAATTTTCATAGCTTTCTTGATAATAGTGGGTTTCATGGTACAAAACAATTGTCTAATGGGTAAATTGTGGGACATGAGATATGTACACCCTCGAATGTCATGTACAACTCGGCCTTACGGCCTCGTTGTACATTGACATTCTCGGGTGTACATATCTTCATGTCCCACATTTACCCATTAGACAACTGTAATTTGTCCAAGGGGAAAGGAGGTACGCTCTTGATGCAAAAGGTTCTTGGTGGTATATAAAAAGAACCCACAGCTGAAAAAAATTGTTAAGGGTTCAACTGAATTGAAAAGGTTCAAAACTGGTGGGAAGGCCCTGTGATGGAACCCTATGCTGAGTGTGCTCCCAAGTGCTCCAAAGCATCCCTTTTCCCTCAAGTTAGGACTCCCAACTTGATAGAAAAGGGATCCTTTGTGGGAGCAGTGTAGCTAGATTATCTCTACCAGCTTATAGAACGCTTAAAAGTTCCATATAGAACCTTTTTGTTAAGAGTTTATGCAATGGTTGCACTTAAATTGCTGCGTCCCAGGTTCGATTCCAGCTCAGATCGAATCATCTGTCCTCTTCCTGTTCTTCACGTAATTAGCCCACTGAGCATATGAATAGAAAACGTAACAAGATAGATTTCGAATCTAGCTCTTGCCTGTGTTGGACGGCTGTTTCAATCATCCTTCGCCTCTTTGCCATGTCCTCCACCTGACCTAATTAGCCTACCAAGTGCATACATACAGGACGTAAAGCCCCAATCATCCATCTATCAATGAGTAATAACATACAATTCGGATTCTACAGTACTACAATATGGCGACACCGGGATAGAGTAAGCATGTGGTGAGTTTCATCCTCATGTCCATAGAACTTGGGCATCTCGTTCGGTAACACTAGTCTCGCGAGATGGTGAGAGAATAGCAAGTGGCCAGAAGTAGGTGCCGAGACATATACCGCATGATTTGATGATGATTTAAGGGAAAGATGACATTTCAGTGGTCCACGTGGTCATGAAGTGGCAAATGCACCAAAATATTATACTTAGATTCTACAAGAGGAAAGCAGACAAATAGGGCAAGTTGGCCTTATAATAATGGACTTTATCATTCTAGGGATGATATTCCATCCGAAGTACAGTGGTTGTGCGTTGTCTCCTGATACTACATGCCCTTCTACAATAGGCCGTGATAGTGGAACTCTCCTTTTTCCAGCTCTCCTGTGTTGACGAGCAGAATAAAACTATTTCCGGGAACAAGCTGCCATTTTGTACCATTGCTGAGTCCGTGGAGCTGGCATTCCAGGCCCCAGGGCACATTGAATCCATTGAAAACATTACGGATTTGCATTGCCGAGTCTTAAATGGAATGTTTAGCATGGATTGCCACCATATTCCAGTACTGTCAGGCTTATTAGACTTTGTTACGGAACTTAGAAACCCCGGCTCCATTGTAAATTCCCAGGCTGATGTTTCCGGGAATAGTTTTATTCTGCTCGTCAACACAGAAGAGCTGGAAAAAGGAGAGTTCCACTAACGCCCGCTATGGAGACCAATAGCCTTGTGACATAGAAGCACTTGCGACATAGAAGCATATATAGAAACCTCGCATGGAAGCGGTCTCTGCAGACTCTGCGAAGGTGGAAGAATTTACCAGAAAGTTTTTCTGAGCATCCCAGCTGCTGATGTCATTGCAATGAGTCGTTCAATTGACAGCTTTTTATATCAGAGCATGTGCCTCATCTAAGACATTTGAACCTTAAGCTGGGATTTTGCTGTTGAAGATACACTGAAAATATTTTAGGTTCCTCATCCGCGGTTCAAACCCATGTAGGCAAAGGCCTGGAACATACCACTTAGCCACCCAGCTGCCTATACAAGTAAGTTGAAGTAGCGCAATCCTATTTTCCAAAATGAAATTAGATATTGGGGTGACGGGGGATGGATCGCACACTGGGCTGCAAATCACTGGGTCCCAGGTTTGATTCCTGCTCTGGCTGGGTCACCTCCACTATGTTGGACTGCAGTTTCAATCCCTCATCTCATTGATGTGTCTCTCCTGTCCTCATCAGCCGACCAAGAGCGTAAATACAGGACGTAAAGCCCCAACCATCCATCCTTCCACTGCCCACTCATGAGACCTTCTTCAAAATAATTGGTCTCAGAGAAGACCATGATCTTGCTTAGATCTTGCTGTGATGCAAGGGGGCTGAGGTAGCATCATGAGAGTATATCATGTCATCGCTAATACTGCTCAAGCATTAGCGGCACACTTCCCGGCATGCAGCCTAAAACATGGCTGCCCCCATTTGCAGTGACATGTGCTAAGCGGCCAGTCTTTATGACCCTGTTGCCCCTTATGCACTCGATAAGTGAATTAAAGCAAGACGGCTCCCAGCTCATAGAAGCGCACTCTGTTGCCATCGCTTCTTCCGCTGCAACTTGGGTGGTAAATTTGTGATTTGTGGCGCTGTCAAGCCTTTGTGCTTCGATGTCTCTCCGTCAGCTTGGCGACAAATGAATTGGTTCGTCCTCGCAACATGTGAGGTCCATGTTTTGATCTACTTGAGGACAATATTTACGAGCAAATGACAATATCGTCTTGGACCATAAATTCATAATATTGATATGATAACAGTTATGATCAAATGGTTAAGAAAAAGTAAACTCATCTGGATTGCTACGTAAGGAGAACTTATCTCGGGTTGAGCTCTTTCCATCAATCTTCCTCTTTTTTCTGGGACAAATCTTCCATTAATATAATTTTGACTGCAAAATATTGTCTCTATGTGTTTGATAATTATTGTATGGCCAGTCTACCACCAATAAGGGCACTCATAGTCTGTCATCATTCCTGAACATTGAACAGTGTCTTCTAACTCTTCATGTAGACTTGTGCAGCATTCATAACTCAAGGGTTTCTTCCAAGGGTCCTTCAATTTGACAAGAACCCTAAACCCCAAAGCATCTCACCCACCAAAAATCGATGAACCCCTTTTCACCAGGGCACACCCCTGGTTTTCCATAACCCTAGTGCTTGAAACCCAATAGGACAAAACTACGGCAGTTCTGATGCAGTTTTCAGGTTGATCTAAGTTAGTTTTGGGGGTGGAAATGGAAATACAGCTGTCTGAACATTTGGCTATGTCTGTTCGTCAGAAAAGTGATGGATTGATATATAGAACTCTGTATTTCAATATCTGTTTATCTTTCTTTGTTGTCTATATTTGTCTCTTTGCCACGGAAACCTATGCATTCATTTGGGTGTGTCATTCTGTCTGTCTCCGTCCATCCGTCTGTCTGTTGGAGTGTTGGTGGATAGCCTATAGATCAAAAACTATTGCACCGTTTGTGCTGAAACTTGGTGAGATTTTTAACATAAATCTATCTATCTATCTATCTATCTATCTATCTATCTATCTATCTATCTATCTATCTATCTATCTATCTATCTATCTATCTATCTATCTATCTATCTATCCATCTATCTATCTATCTATCAGAGTTGTTATGGATATATATATAGAAAAGAAATGGAGAATCAGAAATGCGAACAGTAGGGGGAGAATGAACGAATGAGAAAAAGAAGGAATGGAAGAAAAGAAGGAAAATAGAGGAGAAGGAAAATGGAGGAGGAAAAGGAGCAGAGGAAGAAGGATAGGAAGGATGGTGTGAAGGAAAAAGAAGAAGAAAAAAGAAGAAGAAAAAAGAAGAAGAAGAAGAAATACTTAAGATATAGAAGAAGAATAATGAACGTAGGAGGAGAATAATGAGATGAAGAATAATGAAGAAGCACAAGAAGAAGAAGAGGAACAAGAATGGGGAAGAAGAATGGGGAAGAAGAAGAGGACAAGCAAGAAGTATGAAAGCTGTTGAATCATAAAAGAGATTATGAAAATTCGAACCTGAACAACTCGAGACAGGAAAAATTAGGAGTCTACTCAATTTCTCATCTGGAGAAAATTTAAGCAGATCTGACAGGTCTGTTGCTCTTCTGAAACAATTTTAGGACAGCAAAAGAAGCACAAAGGAAGAGGAGAAGCTAGGAGATGTGAAGTACGGCAGTTCTGAAGGAGTGGATGAAATAAAATACGGCAGTTCTGAAGCTGATCTTCCTCTCAAGAGGCTGTGCCTCACGCTCGTCTGTTTGCTGAAGATAGGCTGTTATGAATTTTTAGTGCATCCATTGCAATCCATTGCCATCCAATTATCTTAAGGATTTGGAACATTATTTGCTGCTGTTGAATTTGAGGCTACAGCCGTTTTGATGTTCGTATCTTTTCCTTTCGCCACGTGATGGTGATGTCGATAATTCTGCTGATACTGCATGTTGTTGTGGTGTAATGTTTTTCGAAACACGGAAAATTAAAATTTATGTTCTCGAATGACATCAACAAGTCGCCAGAATTTAGAATATGATCCTTTACAGTCGGAAATATGGTGATTAAATTTACCTAAATATACACCAAAATGTTTCATTGCACCTCTGAAGTTACAGTAGTCGTCATACTTTTCTATGCTGTTGAACTGTGATGTCAGAGATGACACTATTCTAGCATTGCAATATATGTAAATTAACTACAAGCTGTGATGTAATTTCAAACTGGGTCAGATTCCCCAGCTTCTAACCAATGTGAATCCACCAAACTGAGCATCACAGTTTCAACTCAGCGTCAGAGTGAAAATTGGGTCTGGGAAAACCCATGCAAGTTCGGCATCACAGCCTCTCAGCCAATGGGCTGCCAGAACAAATATAAGTAACATAAGCCATGTGTTTACAAACAAATTGTCACAGCCTTCTGTTTATACCAACTTCCATCAAAGTTTTAAGTTAGCAAGTTCGTAGATTAATCAAACAATTCTGTGGGGATTATAACAGTTGTCTGCTTTGAATGCTCACAAAGCTGCCCTTTGGCAGGATTAGACTGGTTATTGCTGTGATAAATCATTGGGATCACAAATTTAATGCTTCCTTCATGTATTTCAATGTTTGAACTGTGATGCGTAGTTTACTGTCAGCCGGCTATCCCTGATAAAATTCTTACTCTGACACTGTGTTGAAACTGTGTTCAGGAGGATCAACATTGGCTAAAATCTGGGGAATCTGACCCAGTTTGAAATGACATCACAGCTTGTAGTTAATTTACATATATATAATATTGCAATGCTAGAATAGAGTCATCTCTGACATCACAGTTCATCAGCATAGAGAAGAACATGAGATTCCACGTAAATATAATGCGAACTGCAACATCAACATTTGGAGGAATTGTAAATGTAAATTAAAATGTAAATGTAGACTTTTTTATAGTCCATTACACCGACGAAGTCAGTCTCAACAGGCTTTACAATTACACCCTTGGCAGGCCTGTTCAAGCATGAGCCTTTCTCAACTCCCCGGGGAGTATACAGCCAGGCAGCTATTACCAGCACACGCGATGCTAAGTCACTCTACAATCGCCATCACTGCCTATGGCCAAGTACCCATTTACACCTGGGTGAAGTGAAGCAAAGAGTTATGGAGGATCTGCTCAGTTCCTCCATGCCGTGTCTGGGAGTCGAACCTGCAACGTCTCAGTTACCAGGCGAACACCTTATGCACTAGGCCACGGCACCTCTTTGTCAAGACATATTTCTGCCATGGAAACTGAAAGGCATAATCTCTCTAGAAAATTTGTTATATAAGAAAGAATATCTCATGCCAAGAGTTCTCTTCCTGCAAAACATCTGGTGATCATTCTTATTCTTATAGGAAAACAGGAATTACGAGTGCATTTTATATGACATGAGCAAGGGTGCAATATCTCATGGTTTATCATGCTCTGCTTTGTGTTAGCAGCATGCAACTCATGAAATAGGGTTTAACTTGATAAAACTTGATAATATCTCATGCTTAAAACATCATATGCACCAGTTGGAACCTATATTAGAATGGGAGCATCACTAAAATATGAAAAAACCTTGCACATTACTCTCCATATCTGGGTTAATACCACAAGTTATATGTGCAGCTTTCTTAGGCCAGACTTTTTTAATTTTTAGCTTTTCGAATCTCAGATCGACCAAACCCAACAGATTTCCTGCCTGCGGAAGAAAAAAATTGAGCATAACCACAATTTATCAAATTGACATTATAAAAAATTGGGATTTCGCCTTTTTTTTTTACCTAGAAAAAGTGCCTTGAGAGGATCCGAGAAGCTAAAGATCAATTATGTCTGGCCTTAGCCACCCCTCACAATGAAGGAGCCTAAATCATGCCCTATTGTTTACTTCTTGCATATTGCATAATGTGAGGCTAGAGAAGGATCCCACTCTATGGGTTAATGTGACATGCGGATCATGGAGGGTTGATACAACTGAAAAATCATATGCATGCACTAAGAACGTGTGCAGGAGGACTGCACTTTACCTACAGATTAATGGAGTAATCAATCAAATCAAGGTTGGAAATAAACATCTCATTGGTCAATAGTTCCTATAGGCCTATCTGTTGTTTACATAGATGCCAATGTCACAAAAACCAAACAATTTCCCTTTTTGTTGGGTCAATTCAAGATATTGGACTGCTTTTAATTATACTATTTATAGGTTGAACTCTAGTGCGGTTGTGCCATGATAAATTCCTCTGATGACATGATAGTCTCATGAGTCATGATATGACCAAGTTTCACTGGAGCTACTTTTCGAGATATTGGATTGCTTTTCAAGATATTAAGCTACTTCTCCAGATGTTAAACTCCTCTTCCTGATATTGAATTAATGTTGAACTACTCTTCCTGATATTGAACTACTTTTCCAGAAATTTAACTGCTTTTCCAGATATTGGACATCGAACTACTTTTCCAGATATTTGACTTCTTTACCAGATATTAAATTACTTTTCCCGACATTGAACTACTTGCCAGAAATTGAACTGCTTTTCCATATATTTGAGTTTGTTTAAAGATATTGAACTACTTCTCTTGATATTGAACCAGTTTTCCAGATATTGGACAACTTTTCCAGATATCTATTCTCCCTTAATTAAACTTCTTTTCCAGGTATTGAACTACATTTAGGCTTACAGATATTGACCTGCCTGCATTTCCAGATATGGGAAATTGGACTGCTTTTCAAGATACTTCGACTGCTTTCCTAGATTTAGGACTACTTTTCCAGACATTGAACTACTTTCCGGATATTGAACTGCTTTGATTTCTCAGATATTGAATTTCTTCTCCAGACATTTTCTTTTCAGATAATGGACTGCTTTTCTCGATATTGAACATTTTTGCAGATATATCGAACTACTTTTTAAGAGATTCTTGCTTAATTGCAAGCGGCATCTCTATTGTGGGAAGAAGGCTCTGAAACTTATGACAACTGTTGTGGTCATGCTGTTTCATCTCTGTCATTAAAACTTTGCATACAGTCTCCGTAGAATTTTATCTTGCGTTGATAAACTTTTGGTGTCTTTCTGAGATGAAGAAATTAATAAAGAAAACAAACAGGTTGAGTTTCTGCAGTCAAAGGTCAATCACCAAAGTAGGTCACAGGCCAGATACCCTCCAGCAGGTCTTAATGACAAATACCCTTGTGCAGGTCTCACATGCCAGATACGCTTGTGCAGGTGACAGGCAAAGGGGTACATACCATCATGGGCAGTCTATCTACAAGCATCTCTTAAAGTGCTTGCACCATAGAAATACATAAAACGGACATGAGGCTCTGGCAGATGAAGCAACCAAATCCACCATCTTGGAACTGCCCTTTATCCTGACACAATGGTACCATGACGTCACCAATAACAGTGATGTCACTTATAACAATGGTATGACGTCACATCATAATTAGTCTATTGTGACGACATGTCTCAGGGCAGTTCCAATATGGCGGATTTGGTGACCTCATCTTGAGGTGGCTTCATACAGCCTCATGTCCGTTCTATGTATTTCTATGGCTTGCACGTTATTTTTCAGATATTGTACTTGATCAAATTTGTTTTCAGATTTATTCCTCGAATGTATTTGTTAAATATGGTACTGCGCCAGGCTGTGTGGCATCTGTGTTTTCAACTGTTTGGGCTCTTCGATATTCTGTCTTGGTTTATCCCCAGAATTCAGCTGTCATCTTTGGTAAGCATTTTTGTCTTGGGCAGAGGTCATTTTTGTCTTCAGCGGTGGCATGGGCCTCCCAGTGGATCAAGGGCCTTTAGACCTTTCTTCATTTGACATAGACGACTTAATACCCACAATCCTCTGCGTGACTGTTGGGGATTCCGGGGGTATTCCCCAGGGATTCCCCTTGTCAAAAGTGCCCCTTCCACTCTCCTGCCTCCATGTGGTCTTGTGACGTCATAAAGGCTTATTGGGGGATCCCACAGAATCCCATGCATGGCCCTTTGAAAGAGCTCCTATGAACACCAAGCCTCACATGCTTTAGACCAACCAAACACAACCAAAGGCTGGCTTAGCAGACTGGTCCACAGGGAATTTCTCAGTTTGTCTGTCTCTGGCTGTCTAGACCTCTGTCTCTCAGTCTGTCATGTTTAATTCTGCACTGCCATGAATATATCTGTCCTGTTTGTCTGTCTGTCACTATACCTATGTCCAGTCTCAAGAGGAGCCTTGACCAAGTGGTAAAGGTGCTCGCCTGCTGACTAAAACGTCGCTGGTTCGAGTCCCTGCCATCAGGGGCGGACTGGCGGCATTTCGGGCCCCGGGGCAAATAAGTCATTGGCCCCCGAGGTTCCTACCGCCTGCAATATTTCAAGAGAAAAGTAAAATATTACAGTATAATGTTGTTTGGTAAAGAGTTCTAAGGATAGGCCCTGCCATGCGTAGGCTACCGAACGCACAATTTTTGGGGGAGCGAGCGTCATTTACCTGAATTTAAAGATTTAAATTTTATGCCATTTCAAATGAAATTGCATGGAAATCATTAATTGTCGATAGTTTTCTTTTAATCATCTGCCCAATTTTTTTTACCTGTTTGCCCGAATCTAACTGTTTCCCAAAATTTTTGGGAATGAGAGAACTGAGCAGATCCACCATAACTCTTTGCTCCACTCCACTCGGGTGAAAATGGATACTTGGCAATAGTAGTGATGGCAATTATATGATACTTGACTAAGAAGCGGACACGTAAATTCACTGCACGCTGGTGAATACTTGTCGGGGAGCTGAGAAAGATTCAGTTTCAACTTGCGAGCCTGCCAAGTGAAGGACGTAAATTTATGGGAAAGTTGCTACCCACGAACATCGATAAATGGGACTTCCAATTTTAAGTCACTATGGCATCCAGTTAATATTTTGTTCTTGAAGGTCCACTGAAAATATGTAGGATTCTTATCTCAGGGTTTGAACTTAGCACTCTATTATTCGACGAATACTTTCAGTGAAGCAGGTGTGGCCTGCACTCTAAAAATTTCAGACAAAATTGGTTTTTTAGATTCAAAATCTAAAACACCAATTTTGTCCCGACATTTTTTAGAGTGTGTAACCGTTAAGCACTCAGCAACTGCAAGGAAGCATCGTACAGCTCATTTAAGGAAATATATCAAACACATGAACTATTTGACAATCACTTGTTGTAATTTCCTTTTATATCACCTCATGATTCTCCATTTCTCTTCGATAAAAAGGGTTTTTCGGGACAACAAATTAAAATTGAATCCCAGTTAGTCAAATGGAACATTGCGCTTTGCAGT
The DNA here is from genome assembly GCA_026936325.1 of Platynereis dumerilii. Lineage (NCBI taxonomy): Eukaryota > Metazoa > Annelida > Polychaeta > Phyllodocida > Nereididae > Platynereis > Platynereis dumerilii. The sequence continues at coordinate 20,832,155 of JAPTHN010000013.1, forward strand.
GCTTAAAATGCATGACAAGCCTGAAGGTTTCAACGATTTACCTTTTTAATAATTTGTCAATGAAGTGATCCAAAACAGATACAATTTTCATAATTTGAAGCTACTCATTTCGAATTTAAGTAGGGTTGTAATAAAAATGGATACCTGTCACTTCTTCCGGAGCCATTCTCAAGCAATCTTCATTTCTGGTTGGACTTAATTCTTGCAATTACTAGAAATTTTAATTCCCTAGGAATCCCTAATAACGAAAGTAATTAGGTCAATTCGCTGTCGCTATTCGAGTTTGTTTTGACATGCTTAATCCCTCAACTTGTCACTTTCGGAGCTTCAACAAGCTTTAATTACTCCGTAATGGTAAAAAAAATTATTCGGTCTTGAAGGCAAAGTTGTTTGTTGAGAATTTGAAGGACGAGTGCCCACGTGAAGATGGATCTGCTTGTCATTCCAAGGTCACATGACAACCATGTGATTTTAATCTCAAGTTTTTATAAATTGATTAAATTTAGCATTTGACAATTTTCACCCATGGCAACTGAAGTTTCCTGGTCACATGTAAACTTATTGTGAGGTGAATTTTTTAGGAATATTGAATTGTGATAAGTAAAAAGTTACAGCGATTCCACCCACTTCATATGGCCCAAATACATCACTGTTAGTGAATTAAATCTGAAAACCCAGCATTCTCGTCGAAACTGGTTCTGTTGAATAATTTAGTAGTATCTTGGAATTTATAGGTCCCATTTTCATTGAATTCTAAAATGGCAGTTTAATATTTCTCAAAAATTAAATGTTGAAGAAGTGATATTTTTTATCTTGAAAATTACATGAAATGTCAATTTCCTTCAAAACTTTTCGAAATATGAGAACTTTCCTTTCAATGTTGGTTCTGTTTGATTTAAAGTGGTTGCAGCATGTAACTGATGTGTCATAGTGTTCAAGATTTTTGGCATTGGTTAACATCCTGATGAACAGCTCTATCTATCTATCTATCTATCTATCTATCTATCTATCTATCTATCTATCTATCTATCTATCTATCTATCTATCTATCTATCTATCTATCTATCTATCTATCTATCTATCTATCTATCCATAAACATCTATCTATCTATTCTATTCTACTCTATTTTATCCTGTCCTATCCTATTTTGTTCTATCTTATCCCATTTCCTTCTATTACATTCTATTCTATTACATCCTATTGTTTTCCATTCTATTCTATTCGATTTCTATTTATTCTATTTGTCTACATTCTATTGTATTCTATATGTGCACCATACAAAAGAGAACTGTGTGCCCATGTCTCCGACACACATAGCAACTGGCATCACAGGCACTCTCCAGTATTAGGTGATGTTCAGTAAGAAAAATATAACTTAATACAGACAGTACAAGCTGTCAGTTCTGGTGACTGCCTGTGCTGGCATAGCACTAGCAACATAGTTCTATACGAAAGACACCGCAACTAGACGCAACCTCGATATTCATCATGTATGCAGGCTCACGTCATTATAGCCAAACACTTTGATATAGAATTAGAGTGGACTGTGGCACTGTGAAAATGGCACTTCGTATGTCATCATGCTGATGATTTGTCATGATCAAACCCAATACTTTCAATGTTAATTTGATTGAAGGAGACTTATTCTACTTGTTGGTGACAGTCAAACGAAAGGATTATGCATCTGATTTTCACTCTAAAATCCGTTGTGAGAAGTCTAAAGGATTTCTCTTTGTCATGACTAATCAAACAGCCTCTATGTTTCCCATGTTGAAAGTAGAGAAGCTGACACTTCATCAGCTATCATGAGTCACGAAGTGCTATTTTCACATTGCCACAGTCCACTCTAATTCTATATCAAAGTATTTGGCTGTAATATGCACAGGGCCGGATTACCCATAGGGCACAGTGGGCACTGTGCCCAGGGCCCCACATGGCAAGGGGGGCCTCACAAAACAAGAATCCGCGGATTCAAAGCCTGGCTCAAGTGGCAGTGATGACGGCAAAACATGTAGCAATGCTGGTGAAACAGTTAAGTCTACTTTATGGTTTGGAAATGGCAGAGAAGGGTGGTTCTGAATTGCGGCAAGTGAAGTGTTGTTATTGTAGTTGTTCCATGTACAAAATAATATCCAAGTAACCACGAAAAGAATGTGTACGATTTTTTCAAATCTTGAAGCCGCCCAATTTCCTCCTTTGAAAAAATTGGCGAAATTTTAAAAAATTTGGAGCAAAAAAAGGTGTTTTTTTTTTATCTAGGAAAACAATTTTTTTCCTTTTTTTTTAATTTAGGAAAAAAATTATAAATCTTGGAACAAAAAATTTTGAAATTTGAAAAACAGAAGTTGCCCGATTTCCTCTTTTTGAAAAAAAAAAAAATATTTTTTTTTTTTTTTTTTTTTCAAATCTTGGAGAGAAAAAAAAATTTGGGAAAAAAAAAATTTTTGAAATTGAAAAAAAAAAGTAATTTCCATACATCTAGCTACCCTAACAAACCAATAAAACACAAAAACAGATATATTGAACCTATAGTTATTGAACAGTAGAGTTGACAGACAATATTTTCAGACCATTACTCCTGAATTAGCCTGGCCAGCCAGGCTAAAAAATGGGAGAAAACGCTTAAAAGTCAAGAAAAAACGCGTACACTTTTCCCATGACATACCGCATCATCCCACAAAGCCTTGATGATTATGAATGTTGCCATCAGATGAAATTCATCATATTATTCTTAATGTGTGACAGAGGCCCAACTCCGATAGAGGCCCTGGTTAGGAACTTTTTCCCAATAAATAAGGGCCTCCTTCAAAATGGAGGCCTCTAAGGAAATTTGACCTCAAATTGTGGCCCTCCTGGAAGGCAGCATATATGGTAATAATAATAATAATAATAGGCATTTATATAGCGCTAATTCCAGTAAACTGCTCACTAGCGCTTGTGGATGCTGGATTTATTTGTAGAAACTTTTAAATAGGTAAGTCTTAAGATTTCTCTTGAAACCTTCAAGTGTTTTGGAGGCCTTGACTATCTCTGGGAGTTGGTTCCACAGTTTCGGAGCGGCATGCGAAAAGGCTCTGTCTTCATATTTGTTTTTATTGCAGGAGGGTGGTTCATTTAAGAGCATTTTGTTATTGCTTCTCAGATTACAGTTTCGTTCAGATTTTGGCTGAATCATATTTTGAATATACAAGGGAGCTTGCCCGTTTATTGCTTTCCAAGTTGTTAACATGAGTTTGAATTGTATTCTTGCTGGAATGGGCAGCCAATGTAGCTGCTTCCTATGCTGGCTTACACTGTCATGCTTTCTCAAATTTTCAATGAGTCGAACGGCTGAGTTTTGGGCCACTTGAAGTTTATACAGCAAACGATGCGAGGTTCCATAAAGAAGACCATTTCCATAGTCTAGGTGAGGTGTGACAAGAGCATTGACCGCTGTTTTACAGGTTTCCTTGTCCAATGACTTCCTGATTTTTGAAATGTTTCTAATATTGAAATAGGCATTCCGACACATTTTGTTGACTTGTTTTTCCATGGTCATGTTTTTGTCAAAGATTACACCCAGATTTCTAACATGATCGACTGCATTGATTTTGACATTGTCGACTTGGATTGATGATACTTGGAGTTTATTAAGTTGATGTGGACTGCCAATTAGCAGTAGTTCTGTTTTTTCTCCATTGTTACAAAGCTTATTTTCATGGAGAAATTTTCTGATATCAGCAATGCACTTTTCCATTTTGACTACAGCATTTCCTTGTTCTGAGAAAGTTGGTTTGAAAGAGAGTATAAGTTGCTCGTCATCGGCATACTTTTGGTCTTTGACTTGGTGTTTTTCAGCCACTTCACTTAATGGAGCGATGTATGAATTAAATAGGATTGGTCCTAATTTTGAACCTTGAGGAACTCCAAATTTTAGTGGCAGTCTAGTTGATGTCTTGTCGTTAATTATCACCGACTGTGACCTTTCAGAAATGTATGACTTGAACCAACATAGCGCAGAATCATGAATACCGTATCTGCTTTCTAAACGTTTCAGTAGAATCTTGTGATCAATTGTGTCAAAAGCGGCTGAAAGGTCCAGCAGTACAAGCATCGTTACTTCACCTTTGGTCATATTCAACATGATATCGTCATGGATCTTTGTCAGAAGGGTTTCAGTGCTGTGGAATTTTCTGTAAGCTGACTGTCTCTCATCGTCCAGGTTGTTTGTAGTAAGATGGTCTGTGTATTGTTTAATAACAGCACTTTCAATAAGTTTGCCAAGGAATGACAGGTTTGATACTGGTCTATAATTCTTTTTGATTTGATCCAATCCACATTTTTTCAACAAAGGTTTTACTAAAGCATGTTTCAGCTCAAGAGGCATTTCTCCCTGTGTGAGTGACTTATTGACAACATTGGTTATAACTGGGAGGTATTCATCAATGCATTGGAGCAAAAGCCATGTGGGAATAGGATCAAGTTGGCAGTGTTTAACTGGCATTTCTCTGATCAGTTTCTTTATGTCATTCTGAGATAGCCTCCTGAAGTGTCGCAGTGTATGAGGGGCAGTTTCGATATTGTTGGCAGTATCATTGTGTGTGGAGTCCAACTTAGACCTGAGTGTTTTAATCTTTTCATCAAAAAACTTATTGAAATCATTTGCCAAGTCAATTTCATTTGTGTGTGGTGGGAGAGGTAGTTCTTGTTTTCTGTTCAGACTTGAGTTCAGTAACTTGAACAACTTCTTAGCATCACCATTAGAATCTTTAATCTTGACTCGCAGATCTTCCGATTTAAGGTGACTTAGCTGCAGATTCAATGCATTTCTTTTTTCTTTGAATGACTCCCAGTCATTTTCAAGTCTGGTTCTCCTCCATAATCTCTCTGCTTTCCTCTTTTCTGATTTTAGAAGCTTGATATCATCATTGTTGAATGGAGTGGGTGTGCGTAGAGTAACTTCTCTGATTATAATGGGAGCATGTTTCTCCAGAACCTCTTCAGTAGAGTTATAGAGTTGAATAAGTTCATTAAGACCTTTCTGATCCATCCCGCTTACAGACAGATGTCTTCCAATGTCTTTTTTGAAATCTTGAATAACAATTTTTCTAGTTTTTCTGAAACTGATTTTCTTCTTGGGTTTTTTTGCTTTCTTGATTGGAATGTCAAAGAGAATGCAGTTATGATCAGAGAGCAGGTCACTGACCCTACAGTTGTTCAATATGGATTTTTCTCGAGTAATAACAAGGTCCAGTGTATTGCCATCTTTGTGCGTTGGTGCAGAGACATGTTGCACAAGACCAAACATTTCAAGGATGTCGTTAAATTTAATGGCCTTGTTATCATCCGGTTTATTCACATGAAAGTTGAAATCGCCAGTAATTATGATTTCATTGTTGAATGTCTGATAGTGTCCCAGAAACTTTGTGAATTCGGTGAAGAATTCTGCAATACTGTATTTATTTTTGTTTGATGACTCTGGGCGATACACTAGAAGAACTGTGACAATTTTCCCATCCATTTGAACTTGTATTTCCATATGTTCAAAGGTCTTGGTCTTCATGCGATCTTTTTGAATTGCTTGAATGCCAGATCTGACAAGGCAACCTACTCCACCACCTGGTCTTCCGAAACGAGGCGAGCTAAGAAAGAAATATCCACCATTTTGCTCCAACTCGCCGATTTCAACTTTATCATCATCTTTTAACCAAGTCTCAGTGAAAAGAAAGATGTCTAGATCATATTCATCATTGTAGTCCTTAACAATTTGTGTTTTCTGTCTCAAACTCTGAGCATTCCACACACAGGTTTTCAGAATATTGTTTGGTTTGAGAATAGTCTTGTGGGGATGAATTCTTATATGTTCAGCAGAAGCTGGTATTCATATTCTATTCTGATTGAGGTTCTTAGTGGCCTATATCTTTTGCAGTAAGTTTGAACCAGTAAAAACTCAGTTTGACAATTTTTTTCTTTCATGTTTTTGGACTGCAACTTTCTTTAAGGAAAATCAAATTGTATTCAATAGGCCTTCTGGATTATGTTAAATTCAGTAGTAATCCAAGAAGATGAAAACAAACACAGAAAATCAAAAAACATCAATTTAATTGTTAAAATACACTTTTGATGTATATTCAGGCCTAAAATCTTGAATAAAAAGGCAAATGTTCCTCCGGTGGTCAACCATTCCTTTAAAAGGCCTTTGTAGATTAGATTTAACATGTGATTTTACTGGCTCAATTGTTAAGCAAAAAGATTTCAAATTCATCTCTGAAACAAACTTGAGTAATCTGTAAACATTTATCGAAAATGAATTTGGAATACAATCACTGAAAATAAGCCTGAAGAGTATTTTGGTTTTTTGTCTAATCGGCAGCAATTGTTTTTTGGATAATGGGTAGCCTACTGGGTGGAATATTTTCATGACCATGACAATGTGTCAGTGTTGGTAATCTCAGGAAAATGATATATTCCCAAATTATTGTATGTAACACAAGTATGTACATATTATAACTTTACATCATAAATAGATGGCAAGTTGGGGGCCTCAGTGCCTGATTGTGCCCAGGGCCTCCCAGACCCTTAATCCGGCCCTGAATATGCACACCACTTCAATTTCCCCAGGATTTTTCAGGATGACTCAAGTGGGAAATATTCTGTTTTCCCCACTGTGAGTCAAGCTATAAAAAATAGACTAAAATGCAAAAAAAAAATGCAGGTAGTATGGCCTGGTGTCTAATGACTTAAATGTAGCTGAACTCGGCATTCCCCAGTACCTGCATGCATTCTGGTCTGGATACGGTAAAATAAACGAGATATGGGCACAACTACACATCATTTTAGAGTAATTAGGCTTAATTGCAGTATGAGTTGATTTTTACAATTTGGTAAAAAAATTTCATGTTGCATCTCATGGAGATATACATCCTCTCATGAGACCCCTTTATGCTTGTTGAAGGCCGCTCTCATTACACAAGCAGCGTTGAGTTGCCTCTTATTCCATGTGTCTCAAGTTGATTTAATGCATGGAACATGTGAGACCATTGAGGGCATGAGGTACAGACCATAAAATCCAGCTCATCACCATATTTCATGGAAGTACATTATCTTTGTCTGCTTGGCTGCATGTGCCCATAATCAGTCAACAGAGAAAGACAACGAGTACGGCACCCAGGGTACACCAGGGTACGTATTATTGTGTACAATTCTACAAAACTAACCTGGCTCAGTGGCAATGTATCAGACTCAGACTACTGGGTACACGGTTCTTTTGGACCTGTCTGGAAAACGGGATGTCCATTCTCTGCATAAGGATGAAAAATCATTGTTAAACTCTTACCAAAAAGGTTTTATATGGAATCTTTAAGGGTTCTATGAGCTGGTATAGATAAGGAAACCTAAAAGGTTATTTTTTCAACTTTTAAAAGGGTCCCAACAGCAAACAAAAACAACACTTAGATAATCCAGCTGCACTTAACTCCCACGATGTAACCCCTTTCTCTCAAGTTGGTAGCGTAGGGTCCTATCATTGGGCCTTTTGAAGTATTGAACCCTCACATGAAATTGTATTGGCCATGTGCAACATGGATTCTTCTAATTCTGTCCCCCTGGCGGATTACCCGTGAACTATTGGGGGTAACAGGGTGCATATGAGGTCAATCAAGTGCAGAAGGATTTGGGGTGTGATTTGTTACCCTTTCTTGCAAGATCTATGGCCTTGGGGTTGTCCCGCCACCCGGGATATTGATCCGCACCAGACGAGCGAGCAATCCTGAGCATACCCCGTGAAAACTATCTGCAAGATTTGTTTTGCTTATGATTATCGATCGTAAGGCTATAAATCCTATAAGTCAGTGGCGATTTATTGTCCAGTTTACCCGTTGATTTACCACGCAACTTATCAGTTGATTTGCTCACTGCTTTACAAGGCGATCTACCAGTTGATTAATGGGGAAGATACACTTCACGATTCATAAGGTGAATTACCAGTTGACCCCAGGGATCATCAACAGCACCATACATGGAGAGAGGGAGGGGTGGTGAGGGGGGGCGGGGTGAAAGGAATACATGGTGAAAGTATAATTCACGTTAGTGTGAAGGCCTTAAAAGGTATCCTCTGAGGTCAGGAAAAAATTTTCTTTTTTTTTAAGGTCATTCAAAATGAATAGTTATCACACTATTTGCTTGCTCTTCTAGTGCTAATCTCAAAAGGCTCTTTGGACAGCAAATTTTGATGTAGGTCACACATAGAATGTCTGTAGACTGCATGGGAATACACAAAATGAAAGGATTCTTTGTAAATAAGGAAGACCGGCTGGTATCATTCAGAAATTGACACAAAGCTTGAGAAATGGTACTGATACTTTCCAGATGCGGTCTGCAAGGCATTTGAGCAAATTTGTATGAATCAGAATGTCTGTCAGCTCCTGTCTGGGTTTCTGTCTTTTAAAACCAGAATTCACTTGAAGTTTATAATGTAATTCCCCATTGGTGAACTTACAAATCCTGAAGATATTGCAAAAATCAATGAAGGAATAAATATTTTTTCCTCAATCCATAGTTTCTCAGTAAGTTTTGGGAGGGCCTTTCAAATCTGGCATCACCTATTTTACAGCAGGTCTTCCTAATGAGCTCGGAAATGTTGAATTTCCAAAAAATCTGTCATTTTATGCAGATTTTCACAAATTTGACAGCTTCTGGCAACTTGGCAAATGGGGTTATACGAAAAATAACACCAGATCGGATTTTACCTCCCAAAACTTACTCAGGAACTGTGCATTGAGAAAAAAAGATTGATTTCTTCATTGGTTTTTGAAATATCTTGAGAAATTGCATGTTGGCCATTATGAACTTCAAGTGAATTCTGGTAGAGGTAAGTATTTATAGAATGGGCTTAAATTTTACATGTGATTTTTACTATACAGTACAAATTTCTAAGAGTGGCTCGTCATTTAAAATCTAGCCTTAGCTATCTATCCATAGCCATTTTAAGCTAAACCTAGCTACACTTATCCATAGCTATCCATAGCTATCCACAATTACTATTGTTTAAACAAGGGGTAAAGATCTTCCTGGTATACAAAAGAATACAAATGGATAGCTATGGATAGATATGGATAAGACTAGTAATGACAGCTAAGTTGAGCCACATTTAGAAATTTGTACTGTATAAACTGCAATACCAGACCAAGGCCAAGCTGGATCGGAAAATATTGGGGGCACCTGAAACACCCTAACGTGGGTACCTGTCAAGTCTCCCGGACTCGCGGAGGCATATTCAAGCAATCTTCATTTCGGGTTGGACTAAATTCTTGCAATTACTAGACATTTTAATTCCTAAGAATCCCCAGAAATGAAAGTAATTAGGTCAATTTGCTGTTGCTATTCAAGTTTGTTTTGACATGTGTAATCCCTCAACTCATCACTTTCGGAGCTTCAACAAGCCTTAATTACTCCGTAATACTAGAAAAAATGATTCAGTCTTAATAGGAGAAGTTGTTTGTTGAGAATTCGAAGGACGTATGCCCACGTTAAGACGGATCTGCTTGTCATTCCAAGGTCACATGATAACCATGTGATTTTAATCTCTAGTTTTGATTAATTTATTGAATTAAGTATTAGACAATTTTCTCCATGGCAACTGAAGTTTCCTGGTCACATGTAAACTTATTGTGAGGTGAATTCTTTAGGAATATTGAATTGTGATAAGTAAAAAGTTACAGCGATTCCACCCACTTCATATGGCCCAAATACATCACTGTTAGTGAATTAAATCTGAAAACCCACCATTCTCTTCGAAAACTGGTTCTGTCGAGTAATTTAGTAGTATCTTGGAATTTAAAGGTCCCATTTTCATTGAATTCTAAAATGGCAGTTTAATATTTCTCAAAGATTAAATGTTGAAGAAGTGATATTTTTTATCTTGACAATTACATGAAATGTCAATTTCCTTCGAAACTTTTCGAAATATGAGAACTTTCCTTTCAATGTTGGTTCTGTTTGATTTAAAGTGGTTGCAGCATGTTAGGTAACTGATGTGTCATAGTGTTCAGGATTTTTGGCATTGGTTAACATCCTGAAGAACAGCTCAAGTTGATATATATAGAATAGTTAAGTTGGAGATCCGTTGTATGTATTATATTTTTCCGTCATTACTTTGTCATTCTACTCTTCATCTTTAAACTGAGTAACCTTATTCTTTGTCAATCTTTTTCTGAATTATACTTGCTCTACTCATTCTTTTTTTCGTTTCCTTTCATACTTCTTATATCCTTCTTCCACTCTTCCATCCTTCTTCTTCTCTTCTATCTCTTTTCATCATCCTCTTCTCAATTATATTCTTCCGATTCTCTTCTTCTTCAGAGAAGAAGATGGAGCAGAAGAAGATGAAGAAAAACAAGAGGGAGGAAATGAAAAGAAGACACAGCGCTCCTGAAAAACTTTCAAGATTAAAAAAATTCAACAAGAAAACCTTATAGAGCAGGGTCAGGAGCACATTTTAAGACAAAAACCGAAAAATTCCGTTGGGAAAATTTTGAGTTATATCCATTTTAAGTTTTTTGTTTATCACACTCATATTTTCATGCCGAAATTGGGGCAAAGAAAGCTGTTTGAGACATTTAGAACTCTTAGAGAGGCAAATGTTGATGGTAAGACATTATTCTTAAATTTACATCACCATTGTATCTGTGTTAGATATTTTTAGACCAAAAATATTGTGCAGGGTGTGATAAACACATGTGACTGCATGTTATAGGAATTCACACACCTGCATGTTAGTTTGCAGCTTTTAAATATTGCCTCTGTTAATCCCTTTGAATGATTTATTGTATTCAGGCCAGTTTGAGCTAAATTAAATGTATATTACATGATATATGAATATTTCATGCATTTTCTCAGTAGGCCTACAAAATTGTGTGTTTTTTGTTATCATATATGTCTGTGAGATTTTATGTATCAATATCTTCAAATGTCAGCAGATGCAGAAGTTAAAAGAACAATACCTTTGCATAATAATCAGCTTATAGCCTCTATTAGATATCTTTTGTAGTGATTATTTGACCTATCATTGCTTAATTGTCTACCTTTGTCGTTGTTTGCACATGAGTGACTCTCTTTCAATGTGATATTGTGTTTCACTATCAATTGTCAAGCTATTTAGCATCTCATGTTCATATTATGATGGCTTCGATGAGTAAGTTAGTCCATTAAATGGGTTTTTTGTCCTGAAATTATTGCAAAAAATGCCATCAGTAAAATTCATTAACTCACTTCTTGGATCACAAAAAGCCATAGTTGGGGTTAATTTCTTAACATTTATGCAATGTTTATATGATATATTGAGGTAATTTATATTCGATAAGCGAAACGGCCGAAGGCCGTTTCGCGAAGCGAAACTTAGCACAAGAAAGGTTTCAAAAATCTGTGCAGTGATGGTCTCAACATCAATGGTCGACAGCAGGAAATTAGGTCAAGTGGGACCAGCTTCTTATCAATGATTTAGTTTCGAATTTAACAAAACACGGCATATTCATATTCAAAAGTGTCTTAAAAATTCAATTTTCTCCATTAATATTCCCTGTTTCTATTATTTTTATGGAATAGTTCATTAAAAGCCTTGACAAGCTAAATTAAATTATTTTAAAACATGTGATTCATTTCATTTCAAAACAGACAACAAGAAAACATAACAAAATTAAGGTTACATAATCTTTGTCAATTGATGATTATGTAACAGTGAGCAATTAATCTACATGCAGATCATGTTATTGTTTTTGTTATCACTATTATGTAATATCAACAATCTAGCATAGACTTTAATTTGGCAGCTTTCAGTGTAGTCTCCCTTTTTATTATAGTTTCTAATCTAAATTTCTCTCTATTTTTCTATATATCCGTCTTTCAATTTCTTTGAAACAGTAACATAACTGCCTTTCATACATTGAATATGAAATAAATTTAATGAAAGTTATGGTAAAACCATAAGTGCTAAAAAAACGTTTTAAGAGCTGCGCGAATTTCATGGCTGTGCCATTTACATATTATAAATCACATTCAGTCTAATTATAATTTTGTATGAATGATCCACAAATGTAGGTCATTTGAAATGTCATATTTTGATGAAAAACATTGCAAAAATTAAAAATAAAGGCTAAATTAAATTCAAATCAAGTTAAAAGCGGATGAAACATTAAAAAAAACAATCGAATCAATTAACTGGGGCTACAAATTCACATCTTTGACAAATATGCATCTGCATGTGTTTATCACATTCTGCTAACTATTTTTAGCCAATGCATATCTCACACACATACAATTATCATGTAAATTAAACAATGTTGTCTTACCATCAACAGATGTCTCTGTAAGCATGATAAATGACTTAAACAACTTTCTATGCCCCCTTGTTACCAAGAAAATATGAGTGTGATAAACAAAAAATTTAAAATGACGATTACTCAAAATTTTCCCAACGGAATTTTTCGGTGTTTGTTTCAAAATGTTCTCCTGACCCTGCTCTATAAGCGTGCACTTTCGGTTTTCTTGTTGAATTTTTTTAATCATGAAATTTATTCAGGAGCGCTGTGAAGACACAACATAAGAAAGTAACAAAGGAGAAGAAGAAGATGAGATACAAGAGAAGAAGAGAAAGGAAGGGGGGAGAAGAAAAAAAAAGCTCTAGGACAAGAAAGCAAATGAGGAGTATAAGACATAAATGTTTTTTTAATTGCCGTTTTCATTACCATATTTTCATGCAAGAAAACAATCAATCTGTCAGGAGTCAGACCTATTCATTAGTATTAGATCAATCAGGAATGGACAGCATTGATATTAACACATTGACATATGAGATTTAAGGCATGTTCAGAAAAAGCTGTAATATTCATTGGTTTGGACCGGGGGCCAATTAAGGCATGGTCTAATCATGCGGTGTACAAGAACATGTGTCCCAGAAGCAGATAGCATGACTTCGCATGCAGGACGTTTGGAGGGGGCAAGGGGGAGGCTCATTTACATACATGTGAGGGCGTTCATTCCTGAAAAATACCTTTCTCCTCCTCAGACCTCTCCTGTACTCCACATATTGGAGGGGGGGGGGTGGATTGATATTGTGGGGGGAGGGGCACGAGCATTCCCATTTCTCATCATTTTTAACACCATATGGATGCCACATTTCTCCTCACAAGTGTTTCCTAGCTGTTATAAATTGTGCTCCATGGAATAACCAAACCAAATGCACCCCAGCCCCTGTACTCTAAGGAATAGCATCCAATGCTATCTTCATGTCCGTTCTCATTTTCACACTTTCTTTGATTCTTTACAGTAACTTTAAAGCTTTGTGTATAGTCTGTCTCAAAAAACTATTTCTTAAAGATAGATGGGTAGACAGATAGATCCATAGATAGATAGATAGTATAGCTGGATAAATAGATCTTTAGTTCTTACAAAGATAGGCAGATAAATATGGCAACGTCTCTTAAATCGTACCTTATCTTTTCGTGTCTTGTCTTATCACATACCCCTCCCCCCTCCAGCCAAGTGTCATTCTTATTATTTTAATACTATATTTAGGACCTCATGTGTTTTCATATTCTTTATTCTCAACAAGTATGAATATTAGCTTCAATAGTGAAGGAAATTATCTCAAGAGAAATTGGGCGCAAAGAAGCACATTCTGCTATAAAAAGAACCCGCAGATTTATAGCAGTTTGTAAAGATATGGAGAGGCAGTGTTATCTATTATGCATTAGTTGGTAGTAAATGTGGATAACCATGAATCATAACATTGAATAGAACTGATTTATCATCTGATGATTTTTGCAATTGGGAAAATAATTGTCCTAAAAGATAAAGTGTTAAAATGACCACATTATTCATGAGTGCATGCTTTTGGTGTATTTTTCATCTTTAGTTAGTTGATCTTCAGCTTGATAGACCATCTCAGTATCTATCTTTCTATAATATGTATGTATCTATCGACAATATATCTATCGATCTCATTATCTATCAATATAATATGTCTATCTATCTATCTATTTGTCTTCAGTTTATCTATCCTATCTATCCTATATAATAACTTGCCTATCGATCTATCCTATTACATTTTGTATCCTACTTATCCAATCTATTCTATTCTATTGACTATTCTATTCCATTCCATTCTATTACAGTCTATTACATTGTATTCTATTTTCAATCTATTTCTTTTCTTCTTCATTATATCATATTTAATTCAATTCTATATATGCGCCATACAAAAGAGAACTGTGTGCCCATGTCTCCTACACACATGACAACTGGCATGGCACAATTAACACAATGCCATACGAAAGATACCGCAACTAGACACAACCTCAAAATTCATCATGCATGCAGGCTCACATCATTAATGTGTGCTCAATTTCAACTTTCAATTTCCCTAGGATTTTACAAGATGACTCAAGTGGGAAATATTCTGTTTTTCCCTCTGTGAGTCATGCTATAAAAAGTAGATGAAAATGTAAAAAAGTAGATAGCATGGCCTGGTGTCTGATGACTTAGCTGAATGTGGAATTCCCCAGTACCTAGATGCACGCTGGTCTGGACATGATTAAGTAGACCAGATATAGGCACCATTACACATTATTGTAAAGTAATTAGGCTTAATCGCAGTGTGAATTTTATAAGCTGGTAAAAATGTTCATGTTGCACTCGAAATACGTCCTCTCATGAGACCCCTTTATCCCTGTTGAAGGCTGCTGTCATAACACATGCAGCTAGCGAGCATGGAGCTACCACTTATTCGATTTGTCTCAACTTGATTGAATGAACGAACATGTGAGACGATTGAGGGCATGAGGTACGGACCATGAAAATCCAACTCATTACCATATTTCATGGAGGTACATTATCTTTGTCTGCTTGGCTGTATGCTGCTCATAATCAGTCGACAGAGAAAGACAATGAGTATTGCAACCAGGGTACTTCAGGGTACGCCTTATTGTGCACAATTCTGCAAAAGTAATCTGGCTCAGTGACAATGTACCAGCCTCAGACTACTGGGTCCACGGTTCTTTAGGACCAATCTGGAAAATAGGATGTCAATTCTCTGCATAAGGATGAAAAATCATTGTTACACTCTTACCAAAAAGGTTTTATAAGGAATCTTTAAGGATTCTATCAGCTGGTATAGATAAGGAAACCTAAAAGGTTATTTCTTCAACTTTTAAAAGGGTCCCAACAGCAAACAAAAACAACACTTAGATAATCCAGCTGCACTTAACTCCCACGATGGAACCCCTTTCTCTCAAGTTGGTAGCATAGGGTCCTATCTTTGGGCCTTCTGAAGTATTGAACCCTCACATGAAATTGTATTGGCCATGTGCAACATTGATTCTTCTAATTCTATCCCCTGGCGGATTACCCGTGAACTATTGGGGGTAACTAAGTACATAGTAGGTCAATCAAGTGCAGAGGGATTTGGGGTGTGATTTGTTACCCTTTCTTGCAAGATCTATGGCCTTGGGGTTGTCCCGCCACCCGGGATATTGATCCGCACCAGACGAGCAAGGAATCCAGAGCATACCCCGTGAAAACTATCTGCGAGATTTGTTTCGCTTATGATTGAACTATCGATCGCTTGGTTATAAATCCTATAAATCGGGTGGCTATTTATTATACAGTTTACCCGTTGATTTACCACGCGACTTATCAGAGCTGATTTGCTCACTGCTTTACAAGGTGATCTACCAGTTGATTGATGGTGAAGATACAATTCACAATTCATAAGCTGAATTACCAGTTGACCCCAGGGATCATCAACAGCACCATATAGATATGGAGAGTGGGTGGGTGTGATGGAGGGTGAAAGGAATACATGGGAAGAGTTGAGATCCTCTGAGGTCAAGGAAAATATGTTCAATTTCTTCAAGGTCATTCAAGATAAATGTTTATCACATTGACGTAACATTGAAGATTACCTGGTAATTGGAATATTCAAAATCTGACAAACGTATTGCAATATAAAATCACATGCAGTTCATTTGATTTGATTGTTTTTGAATATGGGGCACAGCGTATTGGTCAACCTCGCGGAATGCAAATGCGCTGAAAATACTGTTAAGTGCTGGTTTTAAATTACAGACATGATATTAACCCACGATTACCATATAGCGTATTTCCTTGAATATAAATCTGGTCTCAAATACCAGCCCATCTCCTTTACACCAGGGCAAGGGCTGTTATGAGACAACTCCCTAATTGTGACCAACTTCCTCCCTGAATCATGTGGACATATGTTTTTGCATATAGTGAGTGCTGGAGTCTGATGCAAAATATGACACAATTTGGAAGTGTCATAAAGTGGTAAAACAATCTCATTGGGCAATCAACAACAATTCACACTGTAATAAGGCTAAAGTGAGGCCTAACACAACACACTTTACGATGATATAATACATAAGTGACTTAACCAAAGCCAGCCAGAGGCTACTGGGGAATTCCACCTCAGCTAAGTTATCAGACACCAGGCCACAACATCTACTCTTTTTTTTTCTTTTTTTTTGCATTTTTGTCAATTTCTTACAGCATGACTCAGAGTGGGGAAAACAGAATATTTCCCACTTGAGTCACCTCATGAAATCCTAGGGAAATTGAAAGCAGAAATGGATCGCATATTAATGATGTGAGCCTGCGTGCATGATTAATTTTGAGGTTGTGTCTAGTTGCAGTGCCTGTAGTTATAGCAATCATTTGCTTGTGCAATGCTAGTTGTCTTGTGTGTAGGAGACATGGGCATACAGTTCTCTTTTGAATGGTGCACAATGCACATGTAGAATTGATTTGAGTATGATAGAATTTGGAAGAATAGAATAGATTGTAATCGATAATGAAATCGAATGCAATGTAATAGAATAGAATATTATAGAAAGGATTGGAATAGAATAGAACAATAATATGATAGAATAGGATAGGAGAGGATAGTAAAGAATATGATAGAATAAGACATAATTGAAGAGAATAGGGTAGAATAGGGTAGAATAGGATAGATGGATAGATAGATAGATAGATAGATGGATTGATAGATAGATAGATAGATAGATAAATAGATAGATAGATAGATAGATAGATAGATAGATAGACAGACAGATTCTCAGATAGATAGATAGATAGATAGATAGATGGATAGATAGATAGATAGATAGATAGATAGATAGATAGATAGATAGATAGATAGATAGATAGATTGATTGATTGATTGATTGACAGATGGCCAGAGAGATAGATAGATAGATAGATAGATGGATAGATAGATAGATAGACAGATAGATAGATAGGTAGATAGATAGATAGACAGATAGATAGATAGATAGATAGATGGATAGATAGATAGATAGATAGATAGATAGATAGATAGATAGATAGATAGATAGTTAGATAGATAGATAGATACTTGCACAAGGTATAATAGACAGATATATACTTTGATAGGCTGGTAAGCTCAAGAACAACTAATTAAAGATGAAAAATAGACAAAAGCATGCGATGTTGTCAAATAACATTTTATCTTTTCAGACAATTAATTCCTTATTGCAAAAATCATGAGATGATAAATTAGTTCTATTAAATGTTCTGATTCATGGTTATCCACATTTATTAGCAACTAATGCATAATAGATAACACTGCCTCTCCATATCTTTACAAACTGCTATAAATCTGCGGGTTCCTTCTATAGCAGAATCTGCTTTTTTTCAACCCAGTTTCTGTTGAGATAATTTCCTTTACTTAGTTGATATTCATAAGAATTAAGAATATGAAAACACATGCAGTCCTAAGAATAATAAGGATGATGTTTGGTGGAAGGGGACGTGGGGTCATTTGATATGATTGTGATAAGACAATAGGAAAGAACTAGGATGGTCATTCCAAAGAACAGTTTTCAGTAATATCTTAATATGTCATTTAGATGATACATTAAATGGCAGCCCAGCGTGGCCTTCATTAGTGTCAATTTCAGGCAAGTATAATATTCCCCGAATGGGGTGAATGTGTAACATGTTGTGGACTCCCGCTCGATCCCTCATCTTATTTACCCTCATGAGCACCAAGAACTGGGTATGTAGGGCTGCACTTACTACATTTACCATGATATTTATCGATTGGTCTATCTAACCGTCTTTCCATCTATCTAGTATCCATCCATCTGACTATCTACAGTATAACTTTTCACAACAAACTATATGTAGAGTTTGAAATAGACTGTACAGAATCAAAGAAAGTGTGAAAATGGGATCAGGCATGCAGATAGCATTGGATTCTATTCCTTAGAGCATAGGGGCTGGGGTGCATTCGGTTTGGTTATTCCATGGAGCGCAATTTATAACAGCTAGGAAACACTTGTGAGGAGAAATGGTGCATCTATTATATATATGGTGTTAAAAATGATGAGAAATGGGAACGGTTGCCCCCCCCTCCCATATCAAAATATCAATCCAGCCCCCCCCCTCCGAATCTATAGAGAACAGGAGAGGAGGTCTGAGGAGGGGGTAAGTATTTTTCAGGAATTAACGCCCTCAAATGTAAATGAGCCCTCCCCCTTGGCCCCTCCAAACGTCTTACATATAAAGTCATGCTATCTGCTTCTGGGACACATGTTCCTGTACACTCCATGATTAGACCATGCCTTAATTGGCCCCCGGTCCACACCAATGAATATTACAGCTTTTTCTGAACATGCCTAGAATCCATGTATGTCATTGTGTCAATATAAGTGCAGTCCATCCCTGATAGATCTAATGCTAATGAATAGGTCAGACTCCAAAGTCACATAGACTGATCATTTTCTTGAATGAGGTAATAACAATCATGTATACCCTAACTTGCTCTCTTCTTCTTATTTCTCTTCTTCTCCTTCTTCCCCTTCTTTCTCATCTTCCCTAACAAGTACATTCTTTTCTTCTCCTTCTCTCTTGTTTTTCTTTGTCTACTTCACTGTCTTCTCCGAAGGTCTAACCAAATTAATCATTACTACAACCAACGTCAATGAGTGGCTATGATCACTGATCAGTTTGAGGGACATATCACTGTTATTACAGATCTCGTATAAATGTGCCATGTTTCATGTGAATATATGCACAGATGATGTCAGTATTGCAATACTGACATTACTATTGGCACTCCAAGCTTGAGTGTTGATTCCAACTGCTACCAACAAGTCAGGCTTATGGGCTGTCTAAGTGTGAATAACAATTGATTAATCTGCATTCATTTGTATGGTTGTATGATTCAGTGGAGCAGTGAAACTGATTTGTTTGAGCCACTTGCTTGATCCATCATCGACATTCATGGTGTCCTGTTGTGAAATTTCTCCTTGAGGGCAGCACCTTGTGGCTTTTCAGCCTTTTAGTAGGTGAGATCTTCGCCAAAGAAACTGTTCAGAATTGATGACTGGAATGTGGATGATGCGCAGATTTTTTGGAAGTGAACATGGCGGTGTTGCATGGGCATACCAGAGGACGAGAAATGGGGGGGGGGGGGTAGTTGCTCCCCAAAATTTTGGGAAAAGGCCAGACAAGGAGGCTATAAGAATTCGATCATCAAATAAACATTATTTGAAATCAGTGATAAGGATTGCCCCCAAGCAAAATTCCCCCCTTAGGTCTTTTAAAAATTCTGAATGGTTTCTGAGTTTATTATTTTTGCCAAGACAGAGCAGCATATGATAATCTCTCAGACCAACAAATGAATGTGAGAGTGAATGAATTTGTTTTGTTGTAAAAGAGCTAAAACTGACAGCAGTTATACACAAAATCCATGCATTATATATAAATCTGGTTATTGTAACTTTTGGATTTATTCAAAACATCAAACTGAATAATCAATGTTGAGCAACAAACTAACAGCTTATTGTGGATTTTTAATGGTGTGATCAGTATGGGTTCCAAGTGACACAGCTGAAACTGCAAATATACCAACTGTGAAATCATTGTGCTGATACTGACATCACAAGAGCACTGTGGCAGTTGAAAAGAACATGCCAGACTAATAAGAGATCTGTAATAATTAAAATGAGTGCAAGAAAATGATCTTTAGGCCAACTTCTTGCTTTCTTAAAGACAAAGTTCTATAATTTGAGTGCAAGGTGAAATGGCTCACTAATAATGTAACAAATACATGTATTATGATAAGCTATGATATAATTTGATCAAAAAAAAACACCACCAAAGCAAAAGTTTCTTCCCCAGTGCTTCAACATCACTAAATGACATAAACTATTCCTGGCATGAATACAAAATTCAAGAGTCTAGAAGACCTTGTATTTTTGCGTTCTCTGCGCTACCACTTCTTATTCCCTTTGTGTTTTTCGACAAGTACTCCATCATGGGATTATTTGCTCTATTTCATTCCTTTATTGTTTTTGTCCTTTTCGCATTCTCTTGTTTTGTGGGGCAAATATTCTTTGAGACACTGCAAGTCACATGTCATGTGACATATGGCAGAGAAACTACTGTTGCCATAGAAACAATTAAGAAATATTCCATGGAATAAAGTTTTACTATACAACATGATTCATGACAAAATAGCCTTCTTGCATTATGACAATTACGAGGCAAAACATGTAATAGTATGAAAATGTATGCTTAGCATTATTTACAATTCCTCATTCACATGTTGCCATCAACTCACAGCGTGCTGGCTTGCCAACCGAGCTCGTCTGCACATGTGATGAGGCTCTGATTTCAGGAGCATGTCTTAGTTAGAGTGTGGTCCCCCCTTGGTCAGTGTCTTTAGCTCTTTTTGGCCTTTCTTCTACAGCACAACCAACGATGATGCCAAACTAATATTGATCATTACTATTCAGTATTTCTAAACATAGGCTGCGCAGCAGCAAACCTTCAGCGAATAACACCTTTAGAAGATTACAATAATATCATGAAATTGAAGCGTTTACGAAATTGCGTATAGGTATGCAATAGCGGTCAAGTAGTGGCCTTCAATTATCTCTATATGCCCGCTGCCCTGCCAATCTTCCCGTCTGCTTGCCAGGATTTGTAAAATCAGGGAAAGGCTTATTAGACTAATTTACGCATATTATGGCATAGCTTCATGCAGGTACAAAGTAAAGGTTATGAGGTGTCGGTTGAAGACCAAAAAATATAACGCTGTTATAATTTTCTGAAGTTTTTCAAATGATTCATAAAGAGTTATACGCATCAAAAAGCACTGCTACACTGCATAGGTGATTTGTTTAGAAAATTGCATTACTGCATATGCAATAGTGGGGAAGTTTTGGTTCCGATATAAAAAAAATTCTTTTAAATATTTTTCTCAATATTACAAAAACTATAGAATAGCCATCTGTCAGACCATGAAAAGGCACAACTAGACCATATAAGCCATAAGTGTACCAAACTTCATCCATGTATATGGAATAGTGACAGGATTTTGGGCCAGAAACAAAAAATAATAATTTTTATGTTTTTTTCAATATTTCAAAAAGTATATAAGATTTTCCATCAGACCTTTCAAAAGGCACAACTAGACCATATTGACCATATATGTGTACCAAACTTTATCCATGTACATGCAATAGTGACCGAGCCTTAGCCCAAAAAACAAAAAAAAAAAGTTTTTATATTTTTTCTCATTTTTTCAGAAAGTATAGAATATCTGTCTATGAGACCATCAAAAGGCACAACTAGACCATATAGGCCGCATGTGTACCAAATTTCATCCATGCACATGCAATAGTGACCGAGCCTTGGCCCGGAAACGAACATTTTTTTTTTTTATATTTTGTTAATTATTTCAAAAAGTATTTAAGATCTATTCATCAGACCATCAAAAGGCACAACTAGACCATACAGACTAGATGTGTACCAAATTTCATCCACGTGCATCCAATAGAGGCCGAGTGCTGGGCCGGAAACGATCTATCCGCCCGCCGCCCGCCCACCCGCCCGCCCGCCCGCCCGCCCGGCGGACGGACAGCATTTTTACCCAAGTGATTACAATACCTTCTTCGAACTTCGTTCGCTGAAGGTAAAAAGTCACCATGCAATAACTTTAGGCCCCCACATGTGACCAGGAAACTTCTGTCGCCATGGAGAAATTGTCAAAAACAACATTTAATCAATTTATCAAATTTGAGATTAAAATCACATGTTTATTATGTGACCTTGGAATGACAAGCAGACCAATCATAACGTGGGCATACGTCCTTCAAAGTCTGAATAAAAAACTTCTCCTTTAAGATTGAAAAATTTTTATGAACATGAGTTGGTAACTGAAGCTTGTGGAAGCTCCGAAGGTGACAGTTTGAGGAATTAAGCATGTCAAAACAAACTCAAAATAGTAACAACGAATTGACCTAATTACTTTGGTTACTAGGGATTCATATGGAATTAAATTTCTTGTAATTGCAAGAATTAAGTCCAACCCAAAGTGAAGTTTCCTGGAACATGCCTCTTGGAAGAATTGGCTGTTAGCCAACTTTATGGACAACAGCTTGTTAAATTCCTAATGAGTAGCATCAAATTAAGAAAATCATATCTTTTTTTCATAATTTCCTTGACAACCTTTCAAAAAGCAAGTTGTTAAAACCTTCAGGCTTGTCTTGCAGCAACATGCATGATGTTCCATTTGACTAATTGGGATTCAACTTTAATAATTTGGTGTTCCTTTCAACCAAATCTGTTAAAGTGAAATGGATGAATCCTTTGTGAGGCTTTTAAGGATGCTACAGGTGTCAGACAAATACATATAATGCAAGCATTGCAATTCTTCACAACTCTCCTGCACTTGCCCAAAGCTGACTCCAAGCAAACTCAAATGTCAAATAGCGAATGACAGAATTAATTTTGTTGTTTGACATTCATAGAATTTCTTTTACTTGCACACACTAAAACAAACCCAAAATTAACATGAGAATTGGTACTTATCCTGGTTCATTCACATGGTGGAACTGCTTGTTAAATTTAAAATGAGTAACTTTATGTTATGATGATTGTATCTGTTTTGTTCATAACTCTTCCGCACTAGCCGACACCCAATGGTGCTTGTGACCACCAAAGACAGAACAGGAATTATTAATAATAATTAGACACACTGAGACAGAAACCCAGACAGATACTTACTGGCCAGACATTCTGATTCATAAAAATG
Source organism: Platynereis dumerilii (assembly GCA_026936325.1). Taxonomy (NCBI): domain Eukaryota; kingdom Metazoa; phylum Annelida; class Polychaeta; order Phyllodocida; family Nereididae; genus Platynereis; species Platynereis dumerilii. The sequence goes on from JAPTHN010000013.1 coordinate 20,855,275, forward strand.
TGTACAGATGTCTTGCAGACCACATCTGGAAAATATCAGTACCATCTCAAGCTTTGAATCTGTATCTTAAGGTCTTCAATCTAATATGAACCATACTCTTATCCCTGTATTCCTTTCACCCCCTTCAACCCCCCTCTCTCAATGTATGGTGCTGTTGATCATCCCTGGAGTCAACTGGTAATTGACTTTATGAATCATGAGGTGTAGCTTTACCATTAATCAACTGGTTGATCACGTTGTAAAGCAGTGAGCAAATTAACTGACAAATCGGGTGGTAAATCAACGGGTAAGCTGTACAATAAATCGCCACCTGATTTATACGATTTATAGCCTGCCAATCGATAGTTCAATCATAAGCGAAACAAATCTCGCAGATAGTTTCATGGGGTATGCTCTGGATTCCTTGCTCATCTGGTGCGGATCAATATCCCGGGTGACGGGACAACCCCAAGGCCATAGATCCTGCAAGAAAGGGTAACAAATCACACCCGAAATTCCTCTGCACTTGATTGACCCAGTATGCACTTAGTTACCCCAAATAGTTCTATAGTTCTCCACCAGGGAATGGAACAAACACTCTAAAAAATTTCAGAAAAAATTGGTTTTTTAGATTCGAAATGGTTTTTTGAAAAACCAAATTTCAATGCAAAAAACCAACATTGATTTTTTTAAAAATCTATGTTGATTTTGCATTGAAATTTGGTTTTCAAAAAACCATTTTGAATCTAAAAAACCAATTTTGCCCCACATTTTTTAGAGTGAACCGTGTGGCACATCGTCGATACAGTACATGTAAATACAACATCCGGTAAGGTATTTTATGTGTTTTGGTTATAACCAATACATGAAACCTGTTATGCAGTTCTTGAAATTTTAACCACCATGGATGAACCCCATCGAATACTGCCGTAGATTTTTTGTATACTGGATCTTGCTGTGGATCCAGAGTGCGATCCATAGACCCATACTACTGGCTCATATGTTTTTGTGTTTCGTCATTTTAGTCTGATGTATCTGGACACCTGAAGCATATTACCAATGAGCCAAGTTTCATCTGGAGACTTGTACACACAAAGGCATGTACCTCTATCACCATACTCGTTCTGTCTTTCAGTTGACTGATTATGGGCACATTCAGCCAAGCAGACAAAGATAATGTACCTCTAGGAAATATGGTGATGAGCTGGATTTTATGGCTCGTACCTCACATTCTCAATGGCTTCGGTTCATTCAATCAACTTGAGACGCAATTGTAATGCTAAAGGGTAGCTCTATGTATTTTACACAGTATGGCGATCCCTGTGTTATAACATGGTAACACCTACGTCATGAAGTGGTCACTTGTGGGGCATGATGTAAGGCCACAAGATGACGAGTCTCAAAAGTGGTTGATTTGGATATCTAATTTGAATCTATACTATTCACACAAATTATGAGAGCAAGTGGTTTTTTCATTGCTGTTGCAAATTATGGCTGTCTCATCAAGATATACTTAATGCAACAACTATCTGAGAAAATTGACATGTAAGGAGATTGGTTGCAGAAATTAAATGAAAAAAACAACAACAAAGGATCAACCTAAACTCAAACCCTAACCAAATCTATAAACCTAACCCTAATTGTAATCCCCTATTTTACACCTAACTTTGGGCCGATATTAAAATCAGATAATTCCGATGTGTCTACTATGAGTTTTGTCATTAAAGTTCTGTCACAGAGATCCTTACATGTATGTTCATTTTTTTAGCAGTTTATGCATATTTAGTTGAAACAGCCATAACTGGAACGTATGATAATGATCACCTTCGCTCCCTTAAATAATATGAGCATAGGCTGCCTGTAGCCTTGGAATATACATTTCTGTTTCGGATTGGATAGAAGAATTCCCTTGGAAAAAGGAAGAACAGCGTAGTATGGTTCAGAAATAGATGCAAAGCTTGAGAAATGGTACTGGCATTAGCCAGATGTTGTCTGCAAGGCATCTGTGCAGGTTTTATGGATCTGAATGTCTGGCTAATAACCATAAATTACAGTGTATCTGTCTGGGCCTTGGTCTGGCCATCCGCCTGAGACATCTCAATTGGTCCTATTCTTCAGTGAAGTTGTAGGAGATACATTCAGGAAAAGTGAAATGGATAATTATTGAACTAAAGTGGACACAGAGTGTTTGACTTTGTATTGGTACAATGACAATGACAAAGGCGGGGGGGGGGGGATAGACTTTCAAATGGTGTAAATGTAGTGAGACCAGAACATGCATCAATGGTAGTTCTTTCATTTTATGTTATTGATTTAGGCTATATTTTCCTTTTAGGCTATATTTTCCTTTTAGTTTTGAGTAGTAGTAGTAGTAAAATTTTATTTATAGTCGTAATCAATCAGGACAGTAATGCTTTTTGTACAGGCATTTGTTTGTTTTGAGCTTATCATGGTCTCCCTTTCACATGAGCTGCTTTGATTTATAATAATGTACTTTCGTGCCAATATTGTAAACTTAACAGCAAATTATAATATATTATTTTATCATACAATTGTAAAACTGAAATTAAGGTAAGTGCATCTGAAGGTGACCTTTAAAAATGACAAAATATAACAGTGCTGAGCCGGCTTCCGCACTTTCAAATTAGATTTAAATCCTTTCCTTTTTCAGACATCTAGAAGATGAAGAGGTGAACCCTTAAAGTGGCTTGATGCGATTTGAATGTAGCAGAGTGGTAAAAAAACAGGTCTGACGCCTTTTCTGCACTTGTGTTGTGAATTCCTACACTCGACCTGATTTCACCGCTGAAAGAGTCTCAGCACTAAAATACGTGTCACTACACAATGTATTGCAACCTTGCAGTTGGTGTCCCACAGATTCTGTCTTTCGGCTTTGGTGGACTCTCTCATCTGAAAGATATAATATCATATTCTCATATTATGCAGGATGTATTTCAATCCAACTATATTCAAAACCTAATCTTTGGTAAAAAATCAACACATTTTTGACTGTTCTTGATCACTTTGACACATGCTTCACTTTCATTGAACATTTCCAGGGACATTTCTTGAAGCGGACATTTCGTGGACTTCCGACATCCAAATTCCTTTTAAATGCTCCAGAATTCCCAGGAGGCCCGAACCATTTTAAAACAAATGGAAAATGCATGTTCAACCCAGAGCAGCAGATTGAGGTGTGAAGTGGAGATCTTCCTCACTAAGTAAATGGCTTTTATGTGTGACGAGAAAGCCAATGGCTTTGCTTTGTGTGTGATACGTAGGGTGAAGACTGGAGGTTGTTTATCGGCTTGAAGGTGCGGTGACTTACATGTCATCACATACCATTTCAATGGGATATTGACATAGTATTTGTGTATCATCCGGTCCAAAATGGGGGATGTAGTGCCCGCAATACTTATCAGTGGTTTCATGATTCGATTCCAACTGGGGCAGTTTGTCCACCTCATTATAAAAGGATGGCTTTGTGAGTATACATACAAAGCAAGTCACATGTATGATTAGACCTTTTTAATGAAGTTTGTTGCAAACTTCCAAGTTTACAATTTTATGAAGCCGTATTCTCCAAAAAACTTCTCAAAATCATTATCAAGATTCAAGAGTGTTGGTCTATTGTAGCCCTGAACCCCTGGCTATATAGGTCTACTGCAGAATATTTGAACAAAAATGTGGAAAATAGGTTTTTTTTTGTTCCTTGAAGGAAGGACCATTGGAATTAGTGAATAATTAAAAATAATTGTGTAATGATCTCATTCTATGGATTGGGGTTGTTAGAAAACAAACCATATTTGGGAATTTTTCAAACATTAACCATTTGCTATTTTCTGAGGTTTATTACTACTTACTTCCATTGTTAGAGCTATAGGAATCATGTTTATGAAATTGCCTAATTTCCATTTTATGAGTTTATAAAATGTATGTTCAGCAGTTTCTGCTTAATTCTATTTCCATTGTTAGTTTCAGGAATCATTATTTGAAAGTATACTTGTAAGGTAGCATTTTATGCAATGTTTGCCAGTTTCTGCTTTAGAGCCTAACTACATTTTGAATATTAAAGAAAAAACTTGTCAGAAACTCTTTTCGTGCTTTTTCAGCATCCATTATGAATGTTTCCTTTCTTTGTCATCTGTTCTACTTGCTATGCAAAACCCTAACTGCAAATTCATAAGTTTTTGACAGCCTCAATCAGATGTCTGCCCCCCCCCTTTTTGGGCTTAAGAAACTCACAACTGAAACACAATATTATGCAAAACATGCTATTATTCATTCACAACATTACCCTGGAAATATGGAGTCGCCAAAACTTTCAAGATGCACATCGCAGCCATTTTGTCTTGCTGCGGGTCATGTGATCAAGCATGCCACGTTACAGTGACATCACTTCCGTTTTGATTCATAACAGCGGAAGCAGGGTGACATCTGAACGGTTGTTATGGTAATGCATATCCTCATTAGCGAGGTGTTTGGATTTTTTGTTACCCTTGATATGCCGAAGTGTGATTCACTCTTTTTATTTGTCCACGAAGTGTCAGATAAACTTCCATCATCTTTACAATTTCTTCTTCTTATTATTTTTTTTGTTCCTCTCGCTCTTCTCATAATCATGGTTATTAAGTTCTACTTCTCTGGCATCCATAGTTTTCCTCCTCATTTTAAGACTTATGATCAATTCTTGGACCTCCCTTCCTCTTTTGTCATATGTTATTTCATTTCCCTTTCATTCCTCCTGTTCCTGCTCATCTTCTTCTTTTCTTCTTCAAGATTTTCTTCTCCTCTTTTCTTCTTCTCTTCTTTCCTTCTTTTCTTCACTTCTTCTTCTTTTTCCTTCTTTTCCTATTATCTTCTGTATCTTCTTCTGTGTCTCTTCTTTTCTAAGTTTCATCTACTTTTGTTCTTCTTTGCTTTCTCCTTTCTTCTTCTTTTTCTTCTACTTTTCCCCCATCCCCTTATGCTACTCCTTGTCTATTCTTTTCTTTTCTTCTTCTTCCCTTATTCATTTCTTCTTCTGCTTCGGCTTCTTTTCATCTCTTCTTTTCTTCTTTCCTTCTATTCCTATTATCTTCTGTATCTTCTTCTGTGTCTCTTCTTTTCTCAGTTTTATCTACTTTTGTTCTTCTATTCTTCTTCCTTTCTTTCTCTTCATTTTCTTCTTCTTTCAGCCGCCCCCTTCGGCATCTCCCGGCCTACTCTTTTCTTTTCTTCTGCTTCTTTCCTTCTGCTTCTTTTCTTCTTCTGCTTCTTCTCTTCTTCTGCTTCTTCTCTTCTTCTCTTCTTCATCTCTTCTTGTTCTTCTCTTCTTGTTCTTCTCTTCTTGTTCTTCTCTTCTTGTTCTACTCTTCTTGTTCTTCTCTTCTTCTTTTTCTCTTCTTGTTCTTCTCTTCTTCTTGTTCTTCTCTTCTTGTTCTTCTCTTGTTCTTCTCTGCTTCTTCTTCTGCTTCTTCTGCTTCTTCTTCTGCTTCTTCTTCAGCTTCTTCTCTTCTTCTTCTCCTCTCTGTTCCTTGTCCTTCTTCTCCATGATGATCTTTGTCTTCTTTTCTGCACCTCCTTGCATCCTATCTTCTTTTATTTTCTCTGCAACAAGAAGAAAACACGCCCTCAGTGCCAGAGGCTAAATTAAACCTTTTAGTTGGAAATGGTTTACCCCAAAGAAACAAAGCACATGACCAAGAACCATAGTGTTTTGGTTGGGCAGAACCGTTTACGAACCTCATACACTTCTAGACAGGATCTTTAAACATCCCAGGTAAGGGGCCTTTCGGTTATCTTTATAGCATTCTAGAACCTTCTATTCCAACTGAAAACTTTTAGTTTGTGTCCTTTGCCTAAATCTTAATCTTAAACCATTGGAATTAATGAATAATTAGAATAATTGTGTAATGATCTCATTCTATGGATTGGGGTTGTTAGAAAACAAACCGTATTTTGGAATGTTTCAAACATTAAACATTTGCTATTTTCTGAGGTTTATTACTACTTACTTTCATTGTTAGAGCTATAGGGATCATGGTTGTGAAATTGCCTAAGTGCCATTTCATGCGTTTTTAAAATGTGTGTTCATCAGTTTCTGCTTAATTCCATTTCCTTTGTTTCAGGAATCATTGTTTGAAAGTTTACTTTTAAGGTAGCATTTTATGCAATGTTTGCCAGTTTCTGCTTTAGAGCCTAACTACATTTTGAATATTAAAGAAAAAACTTGTCAGAAACTCTTTCCGTGCTTTTTCACTTCATAAGTTTTTGACAGCCTCAATCGGATGTCTGGCCCCCCTAAAGAAACTCACAACTGAAACACAATATTATGCATAACATGCTATTATTCATTCACAACATTACCCTGGAAATCTGGAGTCTCCAGAACTTTCAAGATGCACATGGCAGCCATTTTGTCTTGCTGCAGGTCATGTGATCAAGCATGCCATGTGACAGTGACATCACTTCCGTTTTGATTCATAACAGCGGAAGCGGGGTGACAACTGAATGGTTGTTATGGTAATGCATATCCTCATTCGCGAGGTTTTTTGGATTTTTTGTTACCCATGATGTGCCAAAGTGTGATTCACTCTTTTTATTTGTCCACGAAGTGTCAGATAAACTTCCATCATCTTTACAATTTGTTCTTCTTATTATTTTTTGTGTTCCTCTCGCTCTTCTTATAATCATGGTTATTAAGTTCTACTTCTCTGGCATCCATAGTTTTCCTCCTCTTTTGTCATATGTTATTTCATTTCCCTTTCACTCCTCCTGTTCCTACTCATCTTCTTCTTTTCCTCTTCAAGATTTTCTTCTCTTTTCTTCTTCTCTTCTTTCCTTCTTTTCCTCTTTTCTTCACTTCTTCTTTTTCCTTCTTTTCCTATTATCTTCTGTATCTTCTATGTCTCCTCCTTTCTTTTCTCATTTTCATCTACGTTAGTTCTACAATTCTTCTTCTTTTCTTTCTCCTCCTTTCTTCTTCATTTTCTTCTCCTTTTCCCTGCCCCCTTCTGCTTCTCCTTGTTTATCATTTTCTCTTCTTCTCTTCTTCTTCTCTACTTCTTCTCTTCTTCTTCTCTACTTCTTCTCTTCTTCTTCTCTTCTTCTCTTCTTCTTCTCTTCTTCTTCTCTCTTCTTCTCTTCTTCTTCTCTTCTTCTTCTCTTCTTCTTCTCTTCTTCTTCTCTTCTTCTTCTCTTCTTCTTCTCTTCTTCTTCTCTTTCTCATTTCTTGTCCTTCTTCTTCATGATGATCTTTGTCTTCTTTTCTGCACCGCCTTGCATCCTATCTCCTTTCTCTGCAACAAGAAGAAAAACACGCCCTCAGTGCCAGTGGCTAAATTAAACCTTTTGGTTGGAAATGGTTTATCCATATAGTGTTTTGGTTGGGCAGAACCGTTTACGAACGTCACACACTTCTAGACAGGATCTTTAAACACCCAAGGGGCTTTTCGGTTATCTTTAGAGCATGCTAGTACCTTTCTTTCCAACTCCAAGAGTTCATATCATTTGCACACCACATAGCCCAAAATTAATCTTAATCTCAATCTCAATAGCGATTTTTAAAAAATAATTCTATGAATTTAACCACCAAAAATTTGATTGGCAATAATTCTAAATTCACATAGGCCTACATATGACAAAAGAAGTAAACATCTGCATACATGTGTTGCAAAAAGCTGATGACCCAGTCACCCGTAATCGTCCTTGAAGAAGCTATCCCTCATTTTTCAACAGACACATGGATCACTTATCTTATAATATATGGAGATGGAGTAGGGAGCTTTTTTTTTCTGGTCTTCTTGGCCATATTTAATGCAATCAGCTACAGCTCCCTAGCTACAAATCATCTTTATCATGTAATGGGTTTTTGATAAGGCCCCGGAGTAGACTATTGTCTAAAAAGGAATGTCTTGTTTTGCCCCATGGGAAATTTTAAATATAGCTCTTTTTTATTGCCTGGATATATTTTACCATTTTATCTGTTTGAATATCATTATATCAGGTTGTGTGTCAAGTATAAATTGAATTATGTGACAAGTATGAAATGGCTTTTTCCGTTTTCAGTGGCTGGTTACATATATTCTTTTTCTATCTTCCATCCTCTAGGACTAGGAGTTCTGAAAGAATTTTGGTAATCACAGGGTAGAACATGGGTTTTGAAAGATAGATGGATGGATGATTGGCGCTGTACACCTTGTGGTGTCAGTCCTTGGTAGGCTAAGTAGGACAGAAGGAGGACACAACAATGAGGTGAAGGATGACTGAATCTACTGTTCGACATAGGTCCAGATGACTCACCCAGTGCTTGATTCGAAAACCAGGAACCAGCGATTTGAACCTCAGTATAATCTACCATGTGATTGAACCCCGTCCCTGCATGGCTTGCAATAATACAAGCAGTGAAAAAGATGAGCTGTGTTTGTATGCCCTTATAAAAACAACATCAAAAAGTTATGACAAAAAAGTACATTCTACCTCTAACTGCAGCAGCCAAAGACTTTTCCTTGACTGGTAGATATCACACAGAAGGGCAACAGGGTCATGCTATTTCCCTTGTGTATTATACCGTATTTTGCGTCATATTCATCTCTGTGATTTAAGTGCTGAAGACAGCCTGGTATTTTTCATCACATATCACATCTCTGTTGACATAATCAATGGGGACTTGCAATTCATGGTGCTCCCTCTTATAAATGCTATAAATTAAAGCAATGGGGAAAACCCAAAAACTCATTCAGCCAAAATATGGATATGGGGTTGTTGTGATTTATTGTAGTCTTGGGAAAAGGTTTGTTTCTATACAAAATACAGGGAATGGCTCTTTGTATAAAGTAGGTAGTCAGAAGGGAAGTAAAACTGTAGGTTGGTATCATCTTAATGGTCATGTATAGGCCTAATACAGTTTGCCTATATGAGCCAGAATTTACTGTCATGACTTGTTGTGTTACATCTTAGAATGGCAATTTAAAGCTGAACAAAACTCTTATGATGATATCTATTCAAACAAAAATTTGACACATTGGTAGAGGAAGTAAATAAAAAGTGTTATGCGAGATTCAGTGGTTGTTGTTAAGCCATAAATCACAACTTGACATACTGTTCAGATGTTTGTAAATATGATTTTACGTACTTTGGTTCATCAGTTGAAAGCGAATTACACAAATATGGGTAAAAGTTGCCCATCCGCTTTGGTGTCCACACAGTTTTTACATCTTAGAACATTCAAATGCAAGGTTCATATTCTAGCTATCACCAAAACTACTATTGCAAGTTGTACTTTTTACACCATATTTGTGTCCAAAATGAATTCATGGTCTCTCTGAGTGAGGTTTCTCAAGAATCTGTGACCATAAATTGCAAATTTTTGATATGTTACGTCTTGGTCACTCATACTGAAAAAACAAAGAATTAGTTCCTTAATGCACAGTCAATCATTAGCATAAATGCATGTATCTGTCACATTTACATATTTCTGCGCCATTTCAACCAATCATAGATGGTTTTGCTTTCAGTGTTATTGTGGAGGAGGAGCGTTTTTATGCAGGAAATACTTTTTGGACAATGTTACGTCTTAGCCAAGTTGCTATAACATGGAATTGCATCTCTTACTGAAAGTCATTCACCATATTTTGATCATGACCAGTTTTTCTCATTATATTAAGAATAGCTCGCAGTGTTTTATACTGCACAATTGACTGGGAAAATATCCAAAAGGGGTTCATGTAGAAAAGATGTAACATGGACACATTGGTGTCCATGTTACATCTTATCCTTTTGGTGTCCAATGTTACATCTTCCACAAATGACTGCAATGCAGACTTTATTCAGACTTGACAATGTGGATTTTCCAAGATTTTCTTTCTGGAAGTATTTCAGTGCAAGAAAAGAGTGTCATTCAGTCTGTGGATCTCCTGTGAAAAGCACATTGTGAACAACAAGGTGTCAATTTTCATGTCCTTGGTGTCCACTGTTACATCTTGGATGACCTCAAAAATAGTTTTTGTGTCCATTGTTACATCTTTTCACGATTTGTCATAAATCATTGATTTTTATCACATACTTTGATAATGCTATCATGAAAAAGCCGAAAATACTGTTTATAAGTACTGGTAGTAATGGTTTCATAGACAATATAATATTTTTTTCAGAATTGTGTAAAAATACTTGATAGTCTAAGACGTAACTTGGACACCATCCAGAACATTTTTGTGCTAAGACGTAACTGAAAAGTCATGACAGTAAATTCTGGCTCATATAGCGACACTGCATGACATTGTATTGTCATGGCATGTGCAGAGTTCTCACAAAAAAAAACTTTTCTCATCTCCTGTATTTGTTACAGAGGATACATAAATGGTTAGTACAGGTATATCTAAATGAAATCACCTGTAGTTTTCATAATTAGGGCTCTTCCTTATAGGCCTAAAGTGATAGCTTGTGATGTCTTGTTACAGTCAATGAATGTGTCAAGTGCTGACTTGTAAGCAATTTGTGAGTTCATATTGTATGCAATACTCCACATGTACTTTCAATGCTATTAAAACAAGTCACAAATTACTAAATGACAAATTGATAGTTCATTTAAATGCAATGGACAGCGCCTTTTCTGAGGTCATTGATGTCCAGTAGCTACTCATCATTTGTCGACTGTAATATCAGGTCGTCGTTATTGAAAGGGTGTAACTTAGGGTGGTCCACATTCCAATGTAAAAAATCAAATCTCATAAAACCCCCAATTTGAAAGTGGAAATTGATGACCACATAGGTAAAACAATCACATGAAAAATTTCAACCAAATCGGTTAACGTTTAGAGGTGGCACAAAGCCCTCGAAGTTTATAATGTAATTCCTCATTCGCGTGACTGAAAAATTTGTCATTTTCCCAGATCTCTCTCAGAGGTGAATATTTTTTCCTGATTTTTTAGTACATGATAAAATTGGCATGGCAAAGTAATATCTGGGGGTTATCTTTTATTTATTATTTGTAGAAAGTGAAATATTTTCCTGTTTTTATGAAAAAAGGCTTGATATTTAACCTATGTAAATCTATGCTTACCTGCTACGAAGCATTATAAGTCAGAGAGAACATCAGGAAAGCAGTGGGCATCCTGTACATACTAAGAAAAAGGATACTTGTGCAAAATAATACACTGTTATAGCAAGATTTGCAAATACCAATGATTTTGAGGTCTGCCGATGGACAATCCCATGTTAAACTTCAATGGCTTTGTGCCACCTCTAAATATCAATTGATTTTGCTGAAATTTTTACACAATACCTTCTATCCATATGACATCACAATTCAAGATTCAAATCAAAGAAATTCAGAAGAAAGTGTTTTTGGACCACCCTAGTGTAACTTCCAAATTCAAAAAAGTAAAAAAGGTAGTCATTTTCCAGCATGAGCTATTAAGTTGCATGATAGTTGGAACCTATTCAATGTCACATTGAATTTGAGGAACACCGAAATGGAGATGCGGCAAAAGCATACAAGACACACTGTAGGCCTACATGCGCGGTTGATAAAAAGCCTGTCGGTAAAAAGCTTAGAGCTTGTGTTCATTGTTTTTATTGTCACCACTGACGTTAAATAAAGTTTTGTCTTATCTTTTATCTTATATTATATATCTTTATAACTGATATACATCTGGGTGATTGGAGTAGTGAGGAGAGAGAATAGCAAATATGTACACTCTTTTAAAAAGCAAAAGGTTCTTGATGGTATATATAAAGAACCCACAGTCAAAAGTTATGATGTAGAAGAGAAGGGAAGAAAAGGAGACAATAGAGAAGTTAATAGAAGAAGGAGAGGAATTAGAAGAATAATGACTAAGAAAAGATAAAAGAGTAAATGATCCCTAACTCAACAACAGATCCCTTCTGCAGTACATTGACTTATGAAGGTCAACCAATGTCAAATATATTAACTACTATGATACATAATAGGGTGATGCAGATTGCGCACAAAAAAATAAACTTTTGAATTTTCAATGGGGCACCCCCTAAATATGTTCCAATATATGAAAAAAAAATTCAGTAAAAATTTGATTCAAATCGGACAAATTTTAGGGGGTGCTACCGCAATTTGAAATATAACATTGTATTGCAATGGGCGAAATCCCAGTTTTATGGGTGATGGGTGAAGGAAGGTATCCTACCACTAGAGTGTTGGTAATTTTTTTCTTATTTAGGCTTTCCACTATTCTCGTTACAAATCCATTCATTTCTTGCCAAAATTCGGTCATTTCAGGTTACAGGGCACTCCTAAAGCAACAAATTTTGCCTGATTTTTACAGCATTATGGTTAGACGCGGTATTGAATAACATAACCAGGAATATAGGTACCCAATTTTAAGTTACACCATCTTATTGAGCAGGAAAAGAGCTTTAATTTGAATACCAACATGGCTATGTTGCTATATTCTACAGTATTACAGCAGTGCTTTGAATATCGGGAATTTTCGCAAATAATTGTTAATGACAAATAAGCTAATTCAACAAGGTCAGATGGTCAGAGTATGGCAGTGTTTGTATTCAAATTAAAGCTCTTTTCATGCTCCAACTATTGATGTACCTTTCATCTCTGTAACATGGAAACTCGTAATGTTATTAAATACGGCGAATTTGGTATATTTTTACTATTTTATCTTTGTAAGTCTGGTGGTAGCAACATGGAGAAGTCAAAAATAATCCAAATTTGCATTGATCGGCTGTTCTTACAACCAGACCCAAAAATTATGACCATGCCGCATTGGTTTGGTGCACCAGGTATAGTTGAACTCGCTACATGCCAAATAATTGGATATTTTCGTATTGAATACTAATGTTAATTTTCATGATGCGGTAGCACCCTCTAATTTTTGTCCGATTGAGCTCAAATTTTTACTGAATTTTTTTTTCATATATTGGAACAACTTCAGGGGGTGCCCCATTAACATTTCAAAACTTCACTTTTTTGCATCACCCTAATACATAACTTACCTAACATACTACAGCCCCTTTAAAAACAGTTTGTTCTATAACTGATTAACTTCTGTGAAAACAATTTTTACAAAAAGTATAGAACTAAACTGCATTACCACTGGAATCTCTTTACCCCTTGTTTAAACAATAGTAATTGTGGATAGCTATGGCTAGCTATGGATCATTATTTCTCATTCTGACATTGTCATCATCTCACTGTGTGCTGGCTTGCAAAGGAGGCTCTGACATCGTGAGAATGTCTTACATTAGGGTTAGCCCTGGCCCCTGTGGGACAGGGGTCATGAATCCTCCCATTGGGAAATCATGAGATTTGAAAGAGATGGTTTGGGATATCCCAAATTTCTTTGTTAATTTTGAATATATGATAAAATCAACTACATACTCTGAAAATAGACAAAATTTTCTCCTGCGGCACATATTTCCATCACCATAGTCATTATGATAATTGCTGAATTATCTTCTGAACTTCACGGATTATTTTTCTTCCTTATACATTGAGCAAATGGCCATCTCTGATTGGTCAGATTTACAGCTTTGTTGGCGATGTCACAAGCAGTAATGGTGATGTCATAACATGGCATTTGTTACATCACTGTGGTGACATCACGCTTCAAAATGAGGCTGATGGCTGAAATAGACGATTTTTGAGCATTTTTATATGACTTTAGGAGTGATATAGTCTGACCAAAAAATGAGATAATACATTCAAAAGTAGTGCCGCCAGAAGAATAAGATGTCAGGTAAATGAAAATGTAAGTTTGGTGAAGTCTTTTTTTTCAGTAGTTTTATTGCCGTCCTCAATCTCCTGATGCACTGTCATAATCTCAAGATTTTGAATGGGATGACCGATGACCCTTGCTTCACATTGGTCCCAGGGGTGTGCTCCCACCTCGGTCAGTGTCTTTAAGGTCTTTTGCCCACAGCACAACCATAGATAACGCCAAGCTAATTAGCACCCATTCCAGATAAATCTGCTTACCAGCACTCATTGTACTGAACGGCAATCATATGCCAATCATCATAGTGATAACCTCTGGACATGGCCGGAACGGGGTTCGAAGTTCGAACCCACATCCTCATGTGTACAAGGCATTATGGCAAAGCAATGTTCTAAAAAAGGTTACTTATACCCTATCAGCGTGCCTCAGCGGCCCAACGTCGGCCCAAAGCCGGTCCGATGCTGCTGACATCGGACCGACGCAGGGCCGACGCCAGACCGCCAAGGCACGCTGACAGGGAATTAGCATGAGACCAATAAACTTTAGTTGCCATGGAGGAAAACAGCCTAATATCTAATTGAATAAATTAATCAAAACCTTTTAAAAAGTCACATGGTTACCGTCTGACCTTGGATTGACAAGCTCATCTATCTTAACATGGGCACACATCCTTCGAATCCTGATCAAACAACTTCTCCTTTAAGACCGAATTTTTTTTAGAAATACATTGCTTAATTAAAACTTTTGGAAGCTCCGAAAGTGACAGTTTGAGGGATTAAGCATGTCAAAGCAAATTAAAAATAGCAACAACAAATTGACCTAATTACTTTGGTTATTGGGATTCTTAGGGAATTAAAATTTCTAGTAATTGCAAGAATTAAGTCAAACCCAGCAAGAAGATTGCTGGAACAGTGGAATATGCCCCTGCAGAGAATAACCAGTTATCCAACTTTATGGACAACAGCTTGTTCAATTCTAAATTATTAGCTTCAAATTATGAAAATTGTATCTGTTTTGGATCATTTCCTTGACAACCTTTCTAAAATCATGTCGTTAAAACCTCGACGCCTGTCTTGTGGCGACAAGCGCAATGTTCCATTTGACTAATTTGGATTCAACTTTAATTTGGTGTTCCCTTTTACCATTTCTCTCAAAGTGAAATGGAAAAATCCTTTTTGAGGCTTATTTGAAGGGGAAATGCTACAGGTGTCTCCCAAATATACACAAGCATTTAAAATTGCTCACAACACTCCGCTATGAACACACAGCTAATGGTGCTAATCACCACAAAAGACAAAACAGGGAATTATTAATAATAATTAGACTCTGAGATAGAAACAGATACTTACTGGCCAGATATTCTGATTCACAAAAATGTGCACAGATGCTTTGCAGACCACATCTTGGAAATATCAGTATCATTTTTCTAGCTTTGCATCCATATTAAGCTGCTCTTCCTTATTGAGAGGGAATCCCTTCATTTTGTTATGAGCAGAAATGTTTCTTCCATCCTTCGCTTGACCTAGATTCTAATTTGATGTGCTAAGAGCCTTTTGTGGCTCGCACTATAGACGAACAAGCATATAGTGTGATAAATATTCAGTTTGAATGACCTTGAAGAAATGGAACATATCTTCTTTGACCCAGAGGATCCATATTCATTCTTGCTCATAAATATGGAATATAGAAAAACAGGAAAACGACCATTGAATTGTAGATACCCCATTTGAGTCAAATGGTTAAAATCACACTTTTAAGAACTTAAGTGGATTCCTGGAGAGTTTTTAGAAGTCCTCTCTTGAATATTTGTTGAAATCTTTGAAGTTTTGGCAGGCTGGAAGAAATTGAAAAAATGATGCTACAGAGGCCAAAATATGGATTTTATATAGGGTTAGAAATCCATCCAAACTTGCTGATTTTTGAAAGTTACTGGTATCAAAGGAAGGATTAACCTTACATGAGTCAATTCAATGGTCATTAGCATGTGGAATCTCCGAAACAAATAATCACAGCACAGATAAAATGGGTCATATTTATGCTTGGTCCAATGGAACAGTTTTTTTACATTTTTAAATTCCAAGACTGCATGATAACCAGGAACGTTTTATTGATATTGAATTTTACAACCAATGTGTGCTCTACCAAAATGTACTATAATTTCAACTAAAAATCGTTCTGACTGCTTGCAATTGAGAGTTTATCACAATAAACGAGGTTGGTTTATTACCATTGTTCATGAAAACCTCAAAATAGGCAAAATCCACTCCAGCCATTCATATCGAGCTAAATAGTTGAGACTATTCTCAGCATATTGAAGTTAATTTTATAAATCTGGACTCACTCAAAACAAGGGTAAAAAATAAAACAAGGATCGTGGTTATTTCGTTATATTCCATATTAATGAGCAAGAGTGTATATCCCTTCACCCCAATGTAAACCATACTCTTATCCCTCTATTCTTTTCATCCTCCCTTCAACCCCCCTCTCTCCATATATGGTGCTGTTGATCATCCCTGGGGTCAACTGGTAATTCACCTTATGAACCGTGAAGTGTATCTTCCCCATTAATCAACTGGTTGATCACCCTGTAAAGCAGTGAGCAAATCAGTTGATACATCATGTGTTAAATCAATGGGTACACCAGACCGTAAATCGCCACCTGATTTATATGATTTACAGCAGCACGATCGATAATCATAAGCGAAACAAATCTCGCAGATAGTTTTCACGGGGTATGCTCTGGATTGGTTGCTCGTCTGGTGTGGATCAATATCCCGGGTGGAGGGACTCCCCCAAGGCCATAGATCTTGCAAGAAAGGGTAACAAATCACACCCCGAATCCCTCTGCACTTGATTGACCTGGTATGCACTTAGTTACCCCAAATAGTTCATGGGTAATCCACCAGGGGATGGAAAAAACACTCTAAAAAACCAATTTTGTCCCAACATTTTTTAGAGTGAACCGTGTGGCACATCAATAGATAGATAGATAGATAGATAGATAGATAGATAGATAGATAGATAGATAGATAGATAGATAGATAGATAGATAGATAGATAGATAGATAGATAGATAGATAGATAGATAGATAGATATTGTAAGTGCAGCCCTCTAAGCCCAGTTCTGGGCGCTTACGAGGGTTGATTGATGAGATGAGAGAGAGAGCAGGAGTCCTCAACATGTTACACATTTACCCCATGTGAGGGATCTTTTACTTGCCCAGCACAGACACTGATACAAGGGGCCGCCAATTTAACGTCTCATCCGAACGACATCCAGCTGGGATTTTGCTCATAAAGGTGCACTGAAAATTTCGGGTTCCCCAACCGGGAGTCGAACCCATGCAGGCAAAGACCTTCAGCGGAGCAGGCGGGAACCTTAACCACTACACCACCCAGCTGCCTATCGTCAATACAGTACCGTAATATGGGGTGAATCGGGACAGTTTTGGCCGTTTTTCTGTTATAGGATGGCCACAAATCAACACAGAAATCAAAATATGGTGTGAAATTATGTCTGTGCAAAAGGTCTAACGATCCCTTGGAGCTTCAAGTGATATCTTAAATTTCCAATGACCAGGGCCCAAAAAACCACTGTCCCAATTCACCCCTCACTTTGGGGTGAATCGGGACACTCCATTATTTCCACAATCAAAACTCCCTACCTTCTTTGAGTGATTGCTACTTGTGAATGAACATTAGAAAACAGCTTCAATACACAAAAAAAATTTTTTGGAGAAAACCTGAAATCAATTTCATTAATAATAAGCATATTTACAAAAATGTGATAAATGACATAAAACGTTTGAAAACTGTAATTTTCTTCGACCTTTGCCAGTGATTGATAATTCTGGACTAAATTTACAAAAGACTGTGCCAAATTCAATAATATTCATCAAAAAGCCACGCCAGCACATTCAAATCAAAATAAGTAGGTTATTTTGTCCAATTCCGAAACTTTGCAATAGACCTGGATCTGAACCCAGGACCAAACAAACACAATATTGTGTCCAGTCTATAATCATGGTTCTCTAAGACCATTTTAAACTGATTTAAAAGTTTGCTGCAAGTTTGGTGGCTCCAGTATTTATACTTTCTGTGGCACTGAAAAAGTTTTGACCAGCTTCTAAAAATGGCATTATGCAGGGCCACGTTTAAATTGCTACAGTTCCTAACTTTCTGCAGTAAGAAGTACAAAATTTTATCACAATGTACGCTTGTATGTGTACTATAAATGTGCCAAAAATCAAATAACTAAGGCAAGTACAAATTGCCGATTTCTTAGCAAATAAAATGTTTCCCTTTTCTGTCCCGATTCACCCCAGTGTCCCGATTCACCCCATATTACGGTACATGTAAATAAAACATCCAGTAAGGTATTTTATGTGTTTTTGTTACTGCAAGCCTTTGTTATAACCAATGCATGATACCTATTATGCAGTTCTTGATATATAAACCACATAAAGAACTCATGGATAAACTCCATCGAGTGCTACTGTAGGTTTTTTGTTAACTGGACCTTGCCATGGATCCAGAGTGCGATCAATGGATCCATACAACTGGCTCATATGTTTTTGTCTTTCGTCATTTTAGTCGGGTGTATCTGGACCCACTGTAGCATATTACCACTGAGCTAAGTTTCATCTGGAGACTTGTACACTAGAAGGCATGTACCTCTATATCACCATACTCGCTCTGTCTTTCTGTTGACTGATTTTGGGTACATGCAGGCAAGCAAAGATAATGTACCTCCATGAAATATGGTGATGAGTTGGATTTTATGGCTCGTTCCCCGTGCTCTCAATGGCTTCGGTTCATTCAATCAACTTAAGACACCTTGGTAATGCTAACGGGTAGCTCTATGTATTTCACACTGTATGGCGATCCCTGTGTTATAACACCACTGCTTCAACAATCGACATCATGGAGTGGTCGCTCGTGGGGATGGGGCATGGTACCATGTAAGGCTGCAGGTTGGCCAATCTCAAAAGAGGTTGATTTGGACATCAAATTGGAATCTACACTGCTCACACAAATTGTGGAAGTAAAGGGTTTTTTAATTGTTGTTGCAAGTTATCTCATCAAGATATAAAACATCAAATGTCTGAAAAAATTGACACGTAAGGAGATTGATTACCGGTTGCAGAAATTAAATGAAAAAACACAGGGTCAACCTAAACTCTAACCCTATCTATAAACCTAGCCCTAAAATTTTGTAACCCATATTGTAAACCTAATCATTGGCCTGTTTTCAAATCAGATAATTCTGATGTGTTGACCCTGACTTTTGTCACTAAAGTTCTGTCATAGAAATACATGTATGTTCATTATTTTTAGCAGTTTATGCATAATTATTTAGTTGAAACAGCCATAACTGGAACTGATAATAAGTATCACCTAGCTCCCTGAAATAAAATGTAGCCTAGGAATATAGATTTCTGCTCAGGATTGAATAAAAGAATTCCCTCTGAAAAAGGAAGAACAGCTTAGTATGGTTCAGAAATAGATGCAAGAGTAGAGAAATGGTACTGATATTTCCCAGATGTTGTCTGCAAGGCATCTGTGCAGGTTTTATGGATCTGAATGTCTGGCTAATAACCATAAATAACAGTGTATCTGTCTGGGCCTTGGTCTGGCCATCCGCCTGAGACATCTCAATTGGTCCTATTCTTCAGTGAAGTTGTAGGAGATACATTCAGGGAAAGTGAACTGGAAAATTATTGAACTAGAGTGGACACAGAGTGTTTGACTTTGTATTGGTACAATGACAATGACAAAGGCGGGGGGGGGGGGATAGACTTTAAAATGGTGTAAATGTAGTGAGAGCAGAACATGCATCAATTGTAGTTCAAGATATTTCTTTCATTTTATGTTATTGATTTAGGCTATATTTTCCTTTTAGGCTATATTTTCCTTTTAGTTTTGAGTAGTAGCAGTAGTAAAATTTTATTTATAGTCGTAATCAATCAGGACGGTGATGCTTTTTGTGCAGGCATTTGTTTGTTTTGAGCTTATCATGGTCTCCCTTTCACATGAGCTGCTTTGATTTATAATAATGTACTTTTATGCCAATATTGTAAACTTAACAGCAAATTATAATATATAATTTTATCATACAATTGTAAAACTGATATTAAGGTAAGTGCTTCTGAAAGTGACCTAGAAAAATGACAAAAATATAACAGCGCTGAGCCGGCTTCCCTACTTTCAAATGAGATTGAAATCCTTTCCTTTTTCAGACATCTAGAGGAATAAGAAGTGAACCCTTAAAGTGGCTTGATGCGATTTAAGTGTAGCAGAGTGGTAAAAAACAGGCCGGACGCCTTTTTTGCACTTGTGGCGTAAATTCCAACACTCAACCAAATTTCACCACTGAGACCTAGGACTGAGACAGCCTCAGCACTAAAATAACTGTCAAATGTTAGGTCTACACTATGTAATATTGCAACCTTGTAGTTGTTGTCCGCTAAATTTTCTTTTTGGCTTTGGTTGGCACTCTGATATCAAGGATAAAATCGTGTATTCTCATATTATGCAGGATTTATTGAAATCCAACTATATACAAAACCAGATCTTTGGTTAAAAATCAACATTGCCTTGATCTTTTTAAAAAGACTCTTGATCACTTTGGCATGTGCTTCCTTTTCATGAAACATTTTCCAGGATATTTCTTGTAACAGACATTTCTTGGACTTCCGACATCCAAATTCCTTTTAAATGCTTCAGAATTCCCTGGAGCCCAAACCATTTTCAAACAAATGGAAAATGCATGTTCAACCCAGAGCAGCAGATTGAGGTGTGAAGTGGAGATCTTCCTCACTAAGTAAATGGCTTTTATGTGTGACGAGAAAGCCAATGGTTTTGCTTTGTTTGTGAAACGTATCGTGAAGACTGGCGATTGTTTATCGCCTTGAAGGTGTGGTGACTTACATGTCAACACATACCATTTCAATGGGATATTGTCATAGCATTTGTGTATCATCCGGTCCAAAATGGGGGATGTAGTGCCCGCAATACTTATCAGTGGTTTCATGATTCGATTCCAACTGGGGCAGTTTGTCCACCTCATTATAAAAGGATGGCTTTGTGAGTATACATACAAAGCAAGTCACATACATGTATAATTAGACCTTTTTAATGAAGTTTGTTGCAAACTTCCAAGTTTACAATTTTATGCAGCCGTATTCTCCAAAAAACTTTTAAAAATCATGATCAAGATTCAAGAGTGTTGGTCTATTGTAGCCCTGAACCCCTGGCTATATAGGTCTACTGCAGAAATTTGAACAAAAATGTGGAAAATAGGTTTTTTTTGTTCCTTGAAGGAAGGACCATTGGAATTAGTGAATAATTAAAATAATTGTGTAATGATCTCATTCTATGGATTGGGGTTGTTAGAAAACAAACCATATTTGGGAATTTTTCAAACATTAACCATTTGCTATTTTCTGAGGTTTATTACTACTTACTTCCATTGTTAGAGCTATAGGAATCATGGTTATGAAATTGCCTAATTTCCATTTTATGAGTTTATAAAATGTATGTTCAGCAGTTTCTGCTTAATTCTACTTCCATTGTTAGTTTCAGGAATCATTATTTGAAAGTATGCTTGTAAGGTAGCATTTTATGCAATGTTTGCCAGTTTCTGCTTTAGAGCCTAACTACATTTTGAATATTAAAGAAAAAACTTGTCAGAAACTCTTTTCGTGCTTTTTCAGCATCCATTATGAATGTTTCCTTTCTTTGTCATCTGTTCTACTTGCTATGCAAAACCCTAACTGCAAATTCATAAGTTTTTGACAGCTTCAATCTGATGTCTCCCTCCCCTTAAGAAACCCATAACTAAAACACAATATTATGCAAAACATGCTGTTATTCATTCACATTACCCTGGAAATCTGGTTTCTCCAAAACTTTCAAGATGCACATGGCAGCCATTTTGTCTTGCTGCAGGTCATGTGATCAAGCATGCCATGTGACAGTGACATCACTTCCATTTTGATTCATAACAGCGGAAACAGGGTGACAACTGAACGGTTGTTATGGTAATGCATATCCTCATTAGCGAGGTTTTTGGATTTTTTTACCCTTGATATGCCGAAGTGTGATTCACTCTTTTTATTTGTCCAGGAACTCTAGGATGAGGTTCCATCATCTTTCCCATTTCTTACTCCTTTTTTATTCCTCTGTCTCTTCTTACAATCATAGTAAAGTTCAATTTCTCTGACATGTACGGTGCTCCTCCTCCCTTTAAGACTTATGATCCTCCCTTGCCGCTCCATTCCTCTTCTATCATATTTTATTCATATCCATTCTATTACTTCTCCTGCTTTTTCTCGTCTTCTTCTTTTCTTATTTTCTTCTTTTTCTCCAATTTTTTTTTCCTTTTCTTCTTCACTTTTTCTTATTTTTCTCCTCTTTCTCTGTTTTCTTCTTCTCCTCATCATCCCCTGTTTCTTCTCCTTCTGCTTTGTCTCTCCTTTCGTTCCCTTCTTTTGGTCTCATTTGTGTTTTATTCTCTTCTTCTTTTCTTCTTCTTCTCTTCTTATTTTCTTCTTCGTGACTTGTTCTTCTTATGCATGATGATCTTTGTCTTCTTTTCTGCACCGCCTTGCATCCTATCTCTTTTACTTTCTCTGCAACAAGAAGAAAAACACGCCCTCAGTGCCAGTGGCTAAATTAAACCTTTTAGTTGAAAATGGTTTACCCCAAAGGAACAAAGCACATGATCAAGAACCAAGGGTTTTGGTTGGACAGTAACACTTACGAACCTCATGCACTTGTACACAGGATCTAGAAATACGTCAGGGCCCTTTTGGTTATCTTTAGAACATGTTAGAAACTGAAAAAGCTAATGTCCTTTGCACAGCACATAACCTAAATCGTAATTTTAATCTAAAATGTAATTTCTAGATAATTCTATTGAATGAACCGTACTAATTAGTCAGAATTCACATTTCACTTATATATACTGAAAGAAATAAAAAGCTGCATGTGTTGCAAAAAGCTATTGTGACCCAGTCACCCAGAAGCTGCCTCAAAGCAGCCATCATTCATTTTTCAACAGACACATGGACCACTTATCTTATAATTTATGGAGATGGAGTGGGGAGCTATTTTTTTCTGGTGTTCTTGGCCGTATTTCATTTAATCAGCTACAGCTCCCAAGCTACAAATCATCTTTATCATGTAATGGGTTTTTGATAAGGCCCCAGAGTAGACTATTGTCTAAATAGGAATGTCTTGTTTTGTCCCATGGGAGATTAGAAATATTGCTATTTTTTATTGCCTGAATATATTTTACCATTTTATCTATTGTAATGTCATTATATCAGGTTTTGTGTCAAGTATAAATTGAAATATGTGACAAGTATATGAAATGGCTTTTTCGCTTTCAGTGGCATGGATACATGTGTTCTGTTTCTATCTTCCATCCTAGAACTAAAAGTTTAAAAAGAATTTTGGTCATGCATCACAATGTTGAATGATGAATGAATGATTGGGGCCTTACGTCCTGTATTTACATATGTACTTGGTTGGCTAATTGAGACAGGTGGAGGACACGGTAATGGGGCGTTATCCAAATCATGGCTTTTCTAATAAATTTCCATGGGAACTTTTGATTTTTAATAATGTTAATTTGATCATCTGCCCGAAATTTTAGCCTGCTTGCCCAATTTCCACGGTTTTCCAAACTTTTGGGGGGACGGTCGCCCCCTGCCCCCCTGCCCGATGTGCCTATGACCCGGCCAGAGCTGGATTCTAAACTGAGAACCAGCCTTTTGAAGCTCAGTACTCTACCACCTCATTGAACCCTTCACTGCATGGCCTGCAATCAAAGCAGTGAAGATGATTCTGTGTTTCTTTACCCCTTATAAAAGCATGAAAAAAAAAACACAACAAAAAATATACGTTCTACATCAAACTGCAGCAGCCCAAGGCTTTTCCTAGACTGACAGATATACCGCACAGAAGTGCAACAGGGCCATGCTATGTCCCCTGTGTATTATACCATGTTTGCCTCATATTCATCTCTGTGATTTAAGTGCTGAAGACAGCCTGGTATTTTTCTTAACATATCTCACATCTCTGTTGACATAATCAATTGGGACCTACAACTCATGGTGCTCTCTCTTATAAATGCTATAAATAAAAGCAATGGGGAAAACCCAAAAACTCATTCAGCCAAAATATGGATGTGGGGTTGTTGCTGATTTATTCTAGTCTAGGGAAAAGGTCTGTTTCTATACTAAGTGTAGAGAATGGCTTTTTGTATGAGGTTGGTAGTCAGTAGAAGGAAAACTGTAGGTTGGTATCATCTTCATGTTTGCCAGTTTGCCTGGAATTCTAGCCCCAATGTATTGCTCTTGCATACGCGGAGTTGTCACATTAACAAAAACCTCTTTCTTCTCCAAGTTCTCCTTTATATCAGCATTACTGATTGTGCAGAAATTGCTGGTATAGGTATAATATATTATTCAAAAGAAAACACCAGTAGTTTTCCCAATTAGCTACTTTATGAAGTGATAGCTTTTGATATCTTTTTACAGTCGACGAATGTGTCAAGTGTTACAGAAATGTTCTTTATGAGGTCATATCCCTGACCATGCTATGTTATTCTCTATGACTCATAAGCAATTTCTGAGGTCATATCCTATAGGGCAAGTTGACCTAACTTCAGCCTCTCTCCCAACTTCAGCCCCCCTACAGAAAACTCCTTTTAATTAAATTTCCATTTGGCCAAGGTGTCAGTTTTTGGGTTTAAAGTTATTGTCAATGTGTTTAGAATAAATTATCAAAAAGTTATGACCATCATAACATATGAATCAGGAATTTTACATGTTTTTTTGGTGGACCGCATTTTGCTTGTTTTGCAACGCGAATACAACGCGAAACGAAAAAAAGTTTGATAAAACGTTAAATCTGTCAGTTGGCTGTAACCAATTCACCCAAGCAGGAGCAACCAAAAAAAATTTCATCACAAGGGAAAATTAGTCATCTTCCATAAATTAAGGTTTTTTTCAATATTTTCTGCATGATCATTCAATGAATTAGGTGATTTATAACACATGTCGATCTTACCTAACTTCAGCACCCATGGTCCTAACTTCAGCACCCATGGTCCTAACTTCAGCCCCCATATGACCTAACTTCAGCCCCCAGGTTTCCCAAACTCCAGCCAATAAATCTCACATGAGAAGTTTGCTTATTCATCCCTGAATATCTATCTATCTAAAAATTTAATTTTTAAAGCTTTTTTACGTCTAGCATACTGGAATAGACCAGTTGCCTGAATTGGAGTTTAAAATAAATTTTTATCCTCTTTCCGCGAAAACGATGACTTCTTTCCAAGCTTTTTTGAAATACATTTTTGGGGGATTGATTTTTTTCAGACCATCAGGTTTTATATACAGGTAACAATTAAGCCAAATTTAAACAGTCTGCTGTTTTTAATGAAAGAATAGGGTCAATTGGTTGAAGTTAGGTACAAGGCTGAAGTTAGGTACACCCTAGGCTGAAGTTAGGTACTACGCGGCTGAAGTTAGGTACATGTTTCACTTTTGTCTTTGGAGCACATTTGCACTGCCTTATAAGGCACATGGCTGTTTTTTTCAAAATATGGTCATGAAGAGGAGTGGAGGCTGGGGTTAGGTCCACAGCTACAGGTTATTCCCATGAATAGCCAGCCACTGACAAGCCATCAAAAATCAAAGTAAGCTGAAGTTTGGTCAACTTGCCCTACTTTCAGTGCTATCAAAACAAGTCACGAACTGAGTATCAATGAGGTCCCAAGTCACTCAATGACAAATAAACAATTAATTTCAATACAATGGGTGGGTCCTGTTGTGAGGTCATTGATGTCCACTGGTAGCTGTAGTACCCGTCATTCGTTGACTGTAATATTAGGTCTTCATTGTTGAAATGGCGTAACTCCAAATTCAAAGACAAAGAGTCAAAAAAGGTAGTCGTTTTCCAGCATGGGTTAGCAAGTGCACATAAGCTGGAACCTGAAAAGAAGTTAGGATTGATCTAACAACATAACTGATAACTCTTATTTTTAAGTGGCAATTACTACAACCAAAATAGCATGAAATGACTGTTATTCAATGCGTTCTTGGTACTGGAGTATTGAAATGCACAAAGATAGCTATAGCAAAAGGAATATATATCAAGACCAGGCTATGTGAGCTGAGCGTCACATCGAATTTTAGGAAGAAGGATATGGAGATGTGGCATATTCCGAAAAAACAGGTAAATTTGGCAGGCCAGGGGAAAGTTGGCTGCCTAATTAAACCCACTTAATGGCAGAAATGCCAACTATCCTCACTAACAACGGTGGCAAATTTCCCAAAGAATCATATTTCAGATGGGTTTTCTGCCATTAAGTGGGTTAAACTACTCTCATAATGCGAAAGGTTCTTTATGGTTTATAATATTATAAATAACCCATAGCAAAAAAAAGGTTCTGCATTTTTTTGGGGTTCAATTGAATTGAAAGAGTCCAATGCTTGGTGGAAAGGCCTTATGATAGGACCCTATGCACCCAACTTGAGAGAAAGGGGTGCCATAGTGGGAGTTCAGTGCAGCTGGATTATCTAAATGTTGTCTTTGTTTGCTGTTGGAACCTTTTTAAAGTAGAGTAATAATCATTTAAGATTCCTTATCTATACCAGATTGAAGAACCCTTAAAGGTTCCATATGAAACCTTTTTGTTTAGAGGGTAGGCAGCCAACTTTATCCTGGCTTGCCTATTTACCTCATTCCACGGTAAGTATACATGCATGCACGGTTGATAATTGATATACAAATGAGCTTGAGTGACACAAATAACTCATTTATTGTGGAATGACCCATCCTTAAACAGCACACTGTAATCATGCACTTACATTGCATTTTCTTGACTGAAAAGATCTACTATGAGTATTTCCACTGAAATATTGCATTCAGCATTTACACATTATTCAGGCAAATTGTTGTATTCAATACCAAAGCAAATATTCCGGGACATCGTCAAATAACACACCTGTCATTTTGAGAGGTAAGATTGCAATAAAAAAGCTATGGAAATTTCTCGAATATTGACATATGAATACAGAACAACCCATTAAAAACTGCAAGAAGATGCAAGGACCTGACACCATTGCATTTCTTAATTCCCTCAGCAATATACAGCCACAGTTTAAGAGAAACCGCCAACAGCTAAATCCCTAAAATATTGTTATGTTATACTGTATCAATAAAGCCATGCGCTGAAACATTAGGAACCTCAATGTGCTGATGTGCGCATAAAATTTCTGCGAAATCCCCACATCATTCATAGAAAAGGTTATTTGAGCTAGGCCTACACCCTGTATTTACAATGAGTTCAAGGTGCAATGTAAATGCTAATAGAACTATGTAATACAAGCATATTGTATAATGATTGACAATGTACCTAACAACAGAATTGAATGACATGTACAAACAGATTTCCTGGAAAAAAATAAATTATAAACATTAAGGTCATGGCAAGCCAGTGTTGTAGCTGAAGTCAGGATATACGAGACTGCGGCAGTGGAATGAGCCTTCAAGACCAAGACCATTCAAGACCCTTCAAAACTGTGACCAAGACCCTTCAAGACCGAGACCACAACCCTTCAGGACTGTGACCAAGACCTTCAAGATCGAGACCAAGACCCTTCAAGATCAAGTGCACAATTCTTCAAGACTGTGACCAAGACTTTTTAAGACTGAGACGAAGACCTTTCAAGACCAACACCACAACACTTGAAGACTGTGACCAAGACCCTCCAAGACTCTTGATGACAACACCCTCCAAGACTGAGACCAGTACCCTTCAAGACCAAGACCAAGTTATTGACACACAGAGACTGAGGCATCAATTACTGAGAGAATGACTGAGGCCAAGGTCAGTAGAACAAAAATATTGTTCACCGCCAAACTATTCTAGACCTAAGATTCTAGATTGTATAATGCACAGTCAATTTGTCAAATGACAAATCCTCAAAATAGTGTCCTGAAATTGGCTATTGTTGCGGCTCCCAGTTGAAGTAATTTGTTGACAGTAAGCATTCTTAATTGCTTCTTATGCAGTGGGCAAGATCACAAATGTCAAGATTGTAAGGTATTAAAAAATTCATACAGGGCAGAGAAACATCCACCACTTTCAACAGAGAGAAAGAACGATAGAATAGAAAGATAGAATAGAGAGATAGAATAGAGGGATAGTGTTTAGAGATAGAATAGAGAGATAGAATACATAGATAGAATACAAAGATAGAATACATAGACAGAATATGGATAGACAGATAACTAGACAGATGCAGACAGTCAAATGGACTGACAGACAGATAGATACTTTTTATAAACTGATAAATGGTTAGCAATTGTGTAGACAAAAGACAAAAGCAGTTAAAAAGAGAAAAAAGAAAAACATGAAGCGAGTTCGAAAGAAAAACCCGAATAAGAACACACCAGTTCCCCCATGAAACCTTTATATGTAATTATGAACTTTGAGGTTTGTTTTGCCCAAAAATTAGGTAAAATGGTTAGACGGTTAATCCTGTTAATTTCGATATCCAACAAAAGCACTTCGTTGATGAATATTTGTAGTTCAATGTTTGTTTATCCCCCAGTCTGAAGAATTGACATTTGAGTCAGGTAGCTTCTACTAGCTGGGGATACTCAAAGTGGAGTAAATTGAAGCTGACTTAAATGTGGGTCAAATCAAGTTGGAGAAATGTCGGTCATAACGTTACAGCACGACCACAGTCAGTCAGTTTTGATTGGAAGCTTCTTTTTTTTTATATACAGTGCTGCCTGTACAAAAGTGAAATGGGTGCTGTTTTGCCAATGGGTCAATGCTATCATCCTCAACCTAACTGCTTGTGGAAGCATGGATTTGTATCCAATGAGATGAAAAAATATTGAGTCATAAAGGATGATATTTGAACTGGATGGGATACTGTCAGTTTTCTTTGCTGCCATCCGAGTAAGGTAGGGTTGAACTCTTTGATAAGTAAGTGGAACACAAGGCTAATATAATTTCAATATATGTTCTTCAGAGAGAGTTCTGCAAAATTAACCAAGTTTTCAGTAGTGTGAATGGGGATTTGCACTATAAATTTCAACTGCTTTGAGCAACCTCAAAATATTTTCTATTGATTTGGCTGAAATTTTGCATTGTTCATTTTACTTCAGTGGTCATCATTTTTGACTTTCAAATAAGAGGTTTTAGGAGGTTCGATATTTTGTATCATGCATACAGTTTTGGACCACCCTACTTGGCATATACAGTTGGCCTCAATCCCATTACCAACATGATATATCTTACACCATATCCACACCATTCCTTTGTCTCCAATGTTGCTTTCTTATTCAACCTTCCAAGACTGGCACACTATGAAATTTTTCACTATTACAATTATGACTGTGAACCAGAACAAAAAAGCAGTATTCTTGTCACATGACCAGGTCAGGTTACATGACATGCTTTAAGTAGTGTCACCCAGAATGTCTGCTTCTGTAATGAATTGCTAGTCCAGGCTCATTCCTGGCCTAGTCCTGAGATGTAGGACCAAGGCTTGCCACTGGCCGAGAACTGTTGCTTTGCAGTTGCCCCTCCAGGCTGGTAACTGCACACTTTATCATGATAACGCACAAATTGTGACGTGCTGGCCTTTTGGGCCTCAAGACACAATTCTCATAAAGTCTGTACTGGACAAGAGGTTTTAGGCACTGCTTTATACAAGCGATGGCTCAAGGGGAAGACCGCAGTTAATGAGCAAAATTATGAAAATCATTTGTTGCAATGTGATTGACTGACCATCTATTTTAAATCAATTGACTGCTATTGTGGTCATAACCATTACAGCTCAAGTGGATGAGGTTAAAGGTGTTAGTTTTGCAGGTAAACTATTCATCACACCTGAATAGACCTCCTGACACGAATCTGTCTCCTTGAGTCTTTTATGTTCTCGGTGGGAAACAAGTAAGTCCAAGAACTGGGTCGAGAAGTTTCATATAAGATGCCCTGCAATGTCATTTGACGCCTCTGGCGCTGTTATCTTGGTGTCACGAGGCAGTGTCTAGGAAACAAAGATCTCGAAGTAGCAGCTATATCCCTAATTCCACTGGTACAGATACCAAATTCTCAAAATAGCTTCCTTAAATAAGCTATTGTTGCTGCAGGTTATAATTAAAGTTATTTGTGGGCAATTGGCACTCTTAAATCACATGTAGTGGGAAAGATCACAAATGTCAAGATTGTACAGTGTTATTGAGTATCAAAGGGCAGATGACATATCATTTCAGTGGATAGCCTGACAGATAGATAGACAGATAAACAGATAAACAGATTGACAGATAGATAGATAGATAGATAGATAGATAGATAGACAGATAGATAGATAGATAGATAGATAGATAGATAGATAGATAGATAGATAGATAGATAGATAGATGGAAACCAGTCGAAACTACTGGACACCGGAAGATGGATTGTCAGAGAAAAATTATTTTATTTTTAAAACAGACGATCCTGTCAAGTTCTAGAAGAAACACAGACAGTTCATTTTCAGAATATTGCATGGTGCCTCTGTTTGTCTGTAGAATTGCCATTTGGGTCAGGTGGCCTGGGATATTGAAAGTGGAGTAAATAGTGGCTGGCATATTTAAAATGTGGGTCAAATCCAGTGGGTGAGATGTCGGTCATAACGTTAGGCCTACATCAAAACCAGCTATGATTGGAATCTTATTTCATATAATATGTATAGCCTATAGGTCACTCGATGGGAACGTCTAACACATTTACTCACACTACTTTCAGTGTGTCTCAGTTTTAATTTCATGGTTTTGTTTTTCAGTGAAATGAGACACTACAGAGCAATTACTGTTTCCTAGAGATATGAATTTCTATCATGAATTTCTGTTATTTTAAGAATTGGCCCCCATCCCGAGACAGAAACCGTGAGCTGGATATCTCGTCCACAGGGGATGAGGGTTCAAACCCCACTCCTGCAATGTCAACCAATTGTCCAGAT
This sequence comes from Platynereis dumerilii, assembly GCA_026936325.1. Classification (NCBI taxonomy): domain Eukaryota; kingdom Metazoa; phylum Annelida; class Polychaeta; order Phyllodocida; family Nereididae; genus Platynereis; species Platynereis dumerilii. The sequence goes on from JAPTHN010000013.1 coordinate 20,885,981, forward strand.
TATCATTATAATGATGAATTCTGCGAGCAGGGTGTAAAGCCCTACTTGAAAAGTTACTTGTGGCGCACCGCGCTACAACCAGTTGTAATGTACGGTATGGAGTGCATACCTCTGCACAGAGCAGACACTTACAGGATCGAAAGGTTGCAAGCACGATTAGTCAAGGCCTCAATCGGTCTGAGCAAGTACCTCCGATCAACCCCGCTTCTCCAAGCCATGCAGATTAAGAAGCTCTCTGTTTTAACTGACATTCATTCTGTTAAACTTTTAAAATCCATTATGTGTAATGACTCTCAAGCAAGACATCTGTATAGTCATTTTATGCGTAACAATTTTAAAGGACATACGTTACTCTCTAGATTTAATAATACTGTATCAAATAATTCTATGTCTACAGTACAAATTTTACTTCATGACGATGAAACAAATGTTCTGTTAAAAAAATTGTGGTAGACAGCTGTAGAACCTTACTTATTAACTACAGTCAAAGTGATAAAGACATGTTCAGGATGCTTTTATTCCCCCAATCTTAATTTTAACTCGTCTTGTGATTTTATTATTATTACTATTTTTGCCCCTTTTAAATTTTACCACCTGTTGTTTTAAAGCTATCTACTAGTCATATTATCATGTGTATTTTTACCAATGTATCTCTTTTTGAGGCAAATAAAATATTATTATTATTATTATTATATAGGTATGATAGCCGTTCAGTATCGTGAACGTCGGTGAGCGGATTTATATGAAATTTTATTCTCCTATTTTCCTTGCTATTTAGTCTTTTTGTCCGGCTCACTCCATAGTCACTCTCAACAACTGTGCACCAGAATTGAAGTGCAGTATGCTTGTCACATGACTGGGTCAGGTCACATGACATGCTTTTAGTAGTGTCACCCAGAATGCCGAGATTTTGAACCTATGTTCACTGCTGGCCAAGAACTGTTGCCTTGCAGTGGCCCCTCCAGGCTGGTAACAACACACTTCATCATGATAACACACAGATTGTGACGTGCTGACCTTTTGGACATGACTCCCATAAAGTCTGGACTGGACAGGAAGTTTTCGGCACTTCTATGGTGCATCTAGCAAAGCACTGCAGGTATGGGCTTTATCTGACTGCTCGCTCAAGGAAAAGACAGCGGTTGGATGAAAATAGATAATTGTTGAATGATCTACTGCAATAGATGTCATTGTATATCAATTTGACAAAGAATGGAAATGAGAAAAATTGCACAAAATAATCGACTTAACTGTTGATCAACCTATCAATGGTTTTTTCTATGTATTTATCTACATGTCTAATTGTCTATCCATTTGTGTATGTACCTATTGTTTTATCAATCTTTCTGTGCATCCATCTTTCCATCTTTACCCATCAATATACGGAAGACTTTTTAACCCAAAGTGTGGCTGACCTGCATCTAGATTTAAAGAAGACTTTTTAAGCCTCACTCCGAGCTGTGTCTGAGTGAAACATATTCTAAAACATGCTTCATGTAAGCACAAAGTGTTTGTGAGCAAAAGAGGTTTTTGGAGAACAGAGATTATTTTTGGCATACCAGACATCTGTAAGCTTGTCTTCACCCAATTACACATGATGTGAAGTGAGGTAAATTCAAACAACATATATTCCCAAAGTTTACTAAAGCGATGGCATATATAGCACATTGAAGCAATTGCTTTGATTCGTGAGGTCCATAATATCATAATGTGTATGTGTGACTGAAGATTTTAAGATATTCCCTGAACAACCAACTTTGCAAACGGTTGAGCTGCAGCAAGTGTTTTCATAACTGTTTTAGTTCGCGTTGAGAAAAGTTGAAGGTCTAAGTCTTGCACCTAAAGGTAGTTCATCACACCTCAATAGACCTCATGGCACGAATCTATCTCCTTGAGTCTTTTATCTTCTCTGTGGGCACCAAGTAAGCCCCAGAACTTGGACCAAAGATAAGATGCTTATTACTTCACTTGACACCTCTTGTGATGAAATCGTGGTGCTATGAGGCAGTGTCTGGGAAACGGAGATCTGAAGAAAAAGGTAATACAGATTGACAGCAGTGCTAAGCTAGAAATAACACAGATTGGTGCTTTGAAGGGACCATGATTGGCCTACATCTAGGACTAGGAACATTGATCATGGTGCCTTCAAAATCTTGAGGTCATTTGAAGCGATAAATATGGTCAAAGATTAGCAAAAACTAATGTGTCTAGTACTTCTAAACTCTTGGTTCAAGTTGGTTGTATGAATTCTGTGTGTAGGTGGCATATTTCTACTTATTGAATGAAATGTTATGTAGCTCTGTCCAACTCTGCATGTGGAACATTGAGATTGAGGTCCACGACTGCATCTATCACACCGATAGAGGTCGTCTTAGAAATGAGTGTACTGTTTTTGTTTTTCCATCTATTATCTACTTTTTGTCTGGCTGAACAAGTGAAGCTGTACCCTTTGTCAATGACTACATTTATGTATGTGCCAGAAATAAGTGCATGTGGCGCCATGCTGGCATGGGTGGTCACATGACAGGGTAAGATCACATGACATGCTTTTAGTAGGGTCACACTGAATATCTGTCTCTGACTCGCTATAATGAAGTGCTTGGTGTCAGCTCCTTCCTGACCTAGTTCTTAGGTAGTGTGTGGCCCCTGCAGGTTTGTAGCTGCCTACTTTATCATGATAACGCACAAATTGTGATGCGCTTGCATTCTAGCCTGCAGACATGATGCACATGAAGTCTAGATCAGGATGGTTCTAGGAGATTCTTGAGCACCAGGAACTATACTAGGGCAATTCCTTAAAGTCCAATTTGACATTATAGCAGCTTATGTAGCCCTACCATTATAATGTTAGCCATTTCATTGTTATCCTGGCATGAGGCCATTTAATAAGGGCATCAGACAAGCCATCAAGCAAAGCTCCAAGTGCAACAGGAGCCAGGCTATCTCAAAATGTCATGGTGTCGGACGTACTCATACGGTTGCTGTAAGACATCTTTTCCTTGTATTCCCATTGGCTGCGTTATAGGCCTAATGGTAACCCCTGAATTGCTCGTTTGGGATTTACATGATAAATTTCAAATGCTTTGTGCAACCTCAAAATATTTTTTATCAGTTTGACTGAAATTTTGCATTCGTTAATTTTACTTCAGTGGTAATCATTTTTGACTTTCAAGTAAGAGTTTTGATATTTTGTATCATGCATACAGTTTTGGACCAACCTATATATACTTTCTTCATCAGGCTGAATGAAGTGAATGAAAATATTGGCCTCGATCTCAATAGCTACATGATATATCTTGCACCATACTCCCCATTTCTTCGTCTCCAATTTTGCTTTCTTATTTGACCTTTCAAGACTGGCTCACTACGAAATTGTTCTCAACAACTGTGAACCAGAATTATGGAGCAGTATGCTTGTCACATGACTGGGTCAGGTCACATGGCATGCTTTTAGTAGTGTCACCCAGAATGTCTGCCTCTTTAATGAAATGCTTGTCCAGGCTCTGTAGGACCAAGGCTTGCCACTGGCCAAGAACTGTTGCTTTGCAGTTGACCCTCCAGGCCCCTCCAGGCTGTTAACTGCACACTTTATCATGATAACGCACAAATTGTGATGTGTTGGCCATTCAGGCCTAGAGACAAAATTCTCGTTAAGTCTGGACTGGAGGTTTTAGTTGATTTCAGTGCACACAGGCAAACCACTGCCGTATCCAAAAGATGGCAAGGAAAAGAGGCAGTCTACAGTATGAGCAAAATCGGACAAAAATTAATTGATTGCAATATTATCTGACTAACCATCGATTTGGTTTAAACATATTTATTATAACTTTGCCAACTAGCTATACAGCTCAATTACAGACCTGTTAAGTGTGTTAGTATCGAAATAAAAGCCATCAATTAAAATCAATTGGCAGAAATTGTGCACTCTAACAAATGTCGGGACAAAATCGGTTTTTTAGATTCAAAATGGTTTTTTGAAAAACCAAATTTCAATGCAAAACCAACATGGATTTAAAAAAAAATCCATGTTGGTTTTTTGCATTGAAATTTGGTTTTTCAAAAAACCATTTTGAATCTAAAAAACCAATTTTGTCTGAAATTTTTTAGAGTGTGGTCATAACCGTGATAGCTTGTTTGGAGGACGGTTAAAGGTCTGAGTTCTGCACCTGAACTGTTCATCACGCCTAAATATAGACTTCAGGGCACAAATCTGTCTCCCTGTCTGTCATTGAGTCTTTTATCTTCTCAGTGGGTACCAAGTTAGTCCCAGAACTGGGTCGAGAAGATTTATATAAGATGCCTACAATGTCATTTGACACCTTTGGTGCTGCTATCTTGGTGTCACGAGGCAGTGTCTAGGAAACAAAGATCGTGAAGTGGCAGTTATATCCATAATTGCTATCGCACAAATCACAAATTCTCAAAATGGCTTCCTTAAATAAGCTATTGTTGCTGCAGGTAATAATTAAAGTGATTTGTGGGCACTTGGCACTCTTAAATGCTTCACATGTAGCGGGAAAGATCACAGAAGTCAAGATTGAAAAATGTTACCAAGTATCAAAGGGCAGAAGATATGCCATGTCACTGGATATATAGACAGGTAGATTGATAGATAGTTAGGTTGATCGATAGATAGATAGATAGATAGATAGATGGATAGATAGATACATACATACATACTTACATACATACATACATACATACATACATACATACATACATACATACATACATACATACATACATACGTAGATTTATAAACACATAAATACATGTAGAAAATTACTAGACAGAAAGTAGACAAGTACTGAAAATAAAAAGGTGAGAGCTGGAGAAAAATACCAAGTTTGTGAAATCTTTCATTAAAAAAGCTATACATTTACAATGAAGAATTTAGAGGCCTTTTTATGTCCCGAAAGTATTAAAGCAGTTTCCAGATGAAACACAAACAGTTTATTGATAGAATATTGGTGCCTCTGTTTATCCGTAGAATTGCCATTTGGGTCAGGTGGCCTGCGATATACACAGCAGAGTAAATACAGGTAGTAGCTGATTCAAAAATGTGGGTCAAATGAAGTGGGTGAGATGTTGGTCATAACGTTACATCACAACCAGTTATGGTTTGAAGCTTTTCATACACTTATAAGTCACTGGAGAACTTGTATCACAATTTACTCATACCACCCTCAATGTGTCGGCTGTGTCTCTATTCCATGAATCAGTTTTCATTTTAACATTTTGTTTTCCAGTGAGATGAGACACTACAGGACAATTATTTTCTGAAATATGAATTTCTATCGTTTCTGTTATTGTAAATGTTGACCTAAATCCATTGACAGATACCTTGATCGAAAGATCTCACCCTGGGGGAAGTGAGTTCGAACCCCACTCCAGCACGTCCGCCCATTATCCAGAGGTTATGACTATAATGATGCATGATTAGTATAATTGCCGTCCAGTAAAGTGAACATCGGTGAGCGGATTTATATGAAATGGGTGCTATATGAGATCATCCTCCCATCATAGCAATTTGGACCATAATATTTTATTCTCCTATTTTCCTTGCTATGTAGTCTTTTTGTCCGGCTCACTCCGTAGTCACTCTCAGCAGCTGCAGACCAGAACTGAAGAGCAGTATGCTTGTCACATGACCGTGTCAGGTCACATCACATGCTTTTAGTAGTGTCACCCAGAATGTCTGACTTCACAATGAAATGTTGGTGTCGGTTCCTTGTTGACATGGTGCAGAGATGTTGGACCCTTGCTCATTGCTGGCCAAGAACTGTTGCCTTGCAGTGGCCCCTCCAGGCTGGTAACTGCATACTTTATCATAATTTGTTTTATATTTTTATATTTGATTTAATCTTATGTACTTTTTATCACAGCCTGTAAATATTTTTTATCATCTTTATACTTACATGTGAAGCGCTTAGAGCTATTCTTGTATTTAGATTTAGCGCTATACAAATAAACATATTATTATTATTATTATAACGCACAAATTGTGACGTGCTGGCCTTTTAGACATGACTCCCATAAAGTCTGGACTGGACAGGAGGTTTTCGGCTCTTCTATGGTGGATGTGGCAAAGCACTGCAGGAGTGGGCTTCATCCCACTGCTCACTCAATGAAAAGAGAGCGGTTGGATAGAATTAGATAGGCCTAAGGGGCCGACCAGATGATCTTTGGGGAGGGGGGCTATGGATATTTGGTGAAAAAAAAAGATTGTTTCCCACTTGACACTGAAAAAAAAAGTTTGTTCAGCACATGGAAATAAAAAAAAAATTTGTTTCCACCTGTAGCTAGGGTACCGCAATGTTAAAATTCCGATAAAAAAGTTTGTCACGAGTACGTATACGAAAAAAATTGTTCGTCGACGCGCTGCGAACGAAGAAAAAAGTTTGTCCCGGGGGTAAAGTCCATAGCCCCCCCCAACTATCGTCTTGTCGGCCGCTAAATATTGAATCGTCTACTGCAATAGATATCGCTGTATATCAATTTGACAAAGAAAGGAAGTGAAAAAATGTGTGTGCAAAATAATCTTTCTGTTGATCAACCTATCAATGGTTTTTTCTATGTATTTATCTACATGTCTATCCATTTGTGTATGTACCTATTGTTTTATCAATCTTTCTGTGCATCTATCTTTCCAGCTTTACACAACAATATACAGAAGACATTTTAACCCAAAGTGTGGCTGACCTACATCTAGATCTTAAGAAGACTTTTTAAGTCCTGTTTCTTGCTATGTCTCAGTGAAACATATTCTCAAACATGCTTCATGTAAGCACAAAGTGTTTGTGAGCAAAAGAAGTTTTTGAAGAACAGAGATTATTTTTCGCGTCCCAGACATCTGGAAGCTTGTCTTCACCCAATTACACATGATGTGAAGTGAGGTAAATTCAAACAATATATATTCCCAAAGTTTTCTAAAGCAATGGTATATTAGGATATTGATATTTAATCTCAATATTATGACAAACACAGAAACTTTGCGATGAAATTATATAAAAACTGAGAAAAACAGTTCTGTAATCCCTCTAAGGAACCTCCACCAAGCATAAGGGGCCTTAGTGTCTTAGTAGCCAGCTAAGTTCCCTTATCCTGAAAAACTTCAGTGACTACATGAATCAGTTTTCATTTTAACATTTTGTTTTCCAGTGAGATGAGACACTACAGGACAATTATTTTCTGAAATATGAATTTCTATCGTTTCTGTTATTGTAAAGGTTGACCTAAATCCATAGACAGATACCTTGATCGAAAGATCTCACCCTGGGGGAAGTGAGTTCGAACCCCACTCCAGCACGTCCGCCCATTATCCAGAGGTTATGACTATAATGATGCGTGATTGGTATAATTGCCGTCCAGTAAGGTGAACATCGGTGAGCGGATTTATATGAAATGGGTGCTATATGAGATCATCCTCCCATCATAGCCATTTGGACCATAATATTTTATTCTCCTATTTTCCTTGCTATTTAGTCTTTTTGTCCGGCTCACTCCGTAGTCACTCTCAGCAGCTGCAGACCAGAACTGAAGAGCAGTATGCTTGTCACATGACCGGGTCAGGTCACATCACATGCTTTTAGTAGTGTCACCCAAAATGCCTGACTTCACAATGAAATGTTGGTCCCAGTTCCTTGTTGACATGGTGCAGAGATGTTGGACCCTTGGTCATTGCTGGCCAAGAACTGTTGCCTTGCAGTGGCCCCTCAGGCTGGTAACTGCACACTTTATCATGATAACGCACAAATTGTGACGTGCTGGCCTTTTAGACATGACTCCCATTAAGTCTGGACTGGACAGGAGGTTTTCGGAACTTCTACAATGTATGGTGCATCTAGCAAAGCCCTACCTGCAGGTGTGGCCTTGATCTGACTGCTGGCTTAAGGCGGCTCAAGTAGCTATTGCTACTTTTCCCCTTTAGTATTGCAGTTTATACAGTGGTAGGAGTAGCAATAGCTACTTGGGCCCAAATTTTTCACAGATAAGCAATAACTTGATTCCTGCTTCTCTATTTTCTACTTATATACACAATATTTTATTCCGATATGCTGAACAATACATGTATGTACAGTACATTGTACTATAGTAAAGATGTACCGGATTGTATTTTCATTCGAAGACCAATTACTTTGCTCACAGAGTCCTTTTTCTGCAACCTCTACCAGGTACCACCAAAATCTAGACTCTTGGTTGTATGGATTCTGTGTGCAGGTGTCACAGCACTGTTACTTATTGCATGAGATGTGCATCTATCACACCACTTCCAAGAAAGGAGTGTATTGTTTTTGTTCTTCTGTTCATTGTCTACTTTTTGTCTGGCAGAACAAGTGAAGCTGTGCCCTTTGTCAATGATTAAGTGCCAGAAATAAGTGCATGTGGCAGTGGCACCATGCTAGCATGGCTGGTCACATGACAAAATTGACAGGGCCAGGTCACATGACATGCTTTTAGTAGGGTCAAACTGAATATCTGTCTCTGACTCTCCATAATGAAGTGCTTGGTGCCGGCTCCTTCCTGACCCAGTACTGAGGTTGTGTGTGGCCCCTGCAGGCTTGTAACTGCCTACTTTATCATGATAACGAACAAATTGCGATGCGCTTGCATTCTAGGCCTGCAGACATGATGCTGATAAAGTCTAAATCAGGATGATTCTAGGATCTTGAGCATCAGGAATTACACTATGGGACACCTGCTGGGAATGTGGACGTCAATGCTTGGTTCCGGAAGACTGGACTTGGGGTGTTCAAAGCCATTCATGAGCAAACCTTTTATGACACTGAATCTCCAGAACAAAACCTGTTACACACACTTTAGATCGTTTGGATGGTTATTGGTAAAGTGTAAAACAGATATTCCAAAGGCATATTACTAATATAACACTTTTACATGTGGTTGGAAGATCACTAATGTCAAGATTGTAAGGAATCATGAAGTATGCATGATGACAGAGAAGATGATACTTATGCCATACCGTTAGAAAAATAGAAATTTTATGAGCTGAAGATTTTGAATAATATGATGCAAAAGAGCATACACAAGACCGCAGGACATTTAGATATTATGGTGCACTGCATCTGATTTGGCCTATGCAATTTGTTCTAGCTCAAGCTCATACTTAAGTATTCTAGTCTGAGGTTTGTAATTTTTCACTTAATATGACTACACCCAAGGTAATTAGGCTAAAAATCAACAGAATACTGATTTACGTTGGTCTTAAACAATCCATAAATTGAGAATGTTTCTATACTAGTGCCCTGAAAGTGATCTATCTATCTGTGCAATCACTCTGTGGTTGTTTTTGCTGCACGGGTTTTCTACCTGGTTGTTTCCTTTGCCCTTTCATCTCAACCTCATGAATGTCCAAATATGCAGGGTTCTCACTCAATATCAGGAAACATTCTGGAATTATAACAAAATCGAAATTGAATAAATAACTGTTAATGGAACATGTGCTTGTTTTCCCACATTTCCCTTTTTGAACTGTTTCCTAAACCCAGCCCTACATACATGTTTGTCAGCACATGTGGATTGAGTAAACAACTGCATCCATCATGCGATTCCAGAAATAGCAAGTAGCTTCTTCTTTTCCTTTTTTGTCTGGCTGGGGTAGTAGATCTGTGGAGCTGTCTGCTTTGTAAATAACTTGGAGCCAAATGTAACTTGGACTAGCTAGCACTGGATCACATGCCTTTTTGTTGGTAGCGTCTCACAGAATGTCTTTCTCCATAATAGAATGCTGGCACTAGCTCGCTCCCTGCAAAGTTCTTGATCAGAGTCATCTCTAGCAGCATGCATTATTACCATATTAACCCTTGTAGGTTACCTCTACAATTTATTATAAATTTGCGATATCTTTTGGGCTGCAACCAAGATTATATTCTGGACTTGACTGGATTAAAAGACTTATGTTCTTACCTGACTTATTCAGTGACTTTATCAGGATGACTATCAATTAGGGAATTACCTTGACCTAATTTCAGCTCTAATTCCAAGGTTGTTACTTCAAAAAGTAGGTCAATCATTCCACTGACATAATACTTACATCTCAACCTCAAAAGACCAAATGTGTGTTGGAATAAATGTTGCAAGAAGATCAAAGAAGAATTTGGTTGATGTTATCCTGATGTAGGATGGATGACATTGGATGTTGGTAAACGACAATTAGTCTTCTGTTGGACGTCTGGTTTCTTGCAGAGACAAATTCCTTACTGGCATCTACAATGGTCTTTTGAATCCTTTTTGTATATCTGGAGAAGGTCCCTGATGTCTAATGAAACTTTAAGAATAGCCTATTTTGCGTTCTGGGTCTGGTGTTTGTAATTTGTCACTTAAGATGGCAAGAAAGGGTCTCAGGCCAAAAATTAGGTCTGGCGTTTCCTTGAAAGAAAAAAACACTCTTTAAGTAATGTTGTGTACTGCCCTTAGTGATCTCTTTGTCTGTGTTTATGTTAAAGTATTAACTGGCTGTCTAAGTCCTCCTTTCATCTTGTTTTTTCTCAGCGCACTTCATCGCAAAGATTCATTCATTTTCCTTGCTTTTTCTGTATCCTAAAACCCTTTTGGTCTGCCACATGGGTTTGTTCCCAAACTATCAATCTGCATGTGTACCTAATTTTCCAAAGTAGTAACTCATTTATTTCTCATAACTGTCACAAGACAACAAAAGAAAACAAAAACCACATTAAACAAAATCTGATATTCAGTTCCTAAGCAAGATTTAATGGTGGAAATTAGTGATGGATAGACTAAATTGTTGCTTCTTTTTTCTTTTTGTCTGCTTAGTTTTAATCAGTCAGAGCCATGGCGGCATGAAGGCCGTTCAGGTCACATGACATGCTCTTGGTAGTGATGGTTCCTCTACATGTATATATAATAAAATGCTGGCCCGGATAGCCTACCGACATGCCTTGTGCTATGCCAGTGTCTGCACTGGCCTGGCAGCATGTTGCCCTGCAGCCTTACAACTCCTGACTTTATCATGATAACGTACAAATTGTGGCGCGCCTGCCTTTTAGGGCTGCTGACAAGATGCTCATAAAGTCTGGACTGGACAGGAGGGTGTCAAGTGAATGAGTGCAACTGGAGCAAAGCACTGTTTGAATCCTTCTGGCAAAAGTGGGTCAGGTCATCAAATCTAGGTTTAGTAGAAAACCACCTCAAGAAAGAGAGAGCACTTCATGAGCAAAACCAAAAAAGACTAATGATTGTCGAAAGCTTTGGCATTGGGGGATGGAGATGTAAACCTTGTAAATTTTGAATGGCCGGCATAACATATTAAAAAAAACCAAACATCACATGTAAATATATTCCTGAAATCAGGGTTAGTAAAATGAGAAAGAATGAAAGGAGACTAAACGTTAGGAGACATTTAAGCCTTGCAAATTCATTATGGCTACTTCACATAATGGTAAATGCAAGATATGTTTATATTTTCGAAGATCTTTTTCCCATATAATTAGGAAAAATAATTCTTCAGAAACAAACCGCTGTAAATATTTCAGCTGTGGAGAGCCAACATTTATATGAGAAATATTTGTTTCATTTCTGTGACCATTATATATCATTACATAAAGTCAATTACAAACAGCAACAGAACTGTTTATGTTGTTTTATTAAACATCAAATGCAACAGCAGCCACAAAATCGTGGAATACCCGGTTAACTTACCACTGGTGCTTGTTGTAGAGTTTGTTTTGTTTTTTTTGTAAAATATAGTTTAACTGGATATAAACAGTATAAAAGATTTCATATTTCAAGAGAAAAAAGTAAAAAGTCGATTAGAAATATATTTGAGCATTGCTTGTTTTTTTTGCGGATTATCCTAAAGAATTGGTATGTGGGTCAGGAAGCTGTGGATATTCAATACAGAGAATAAAGGAAGAAGCTGACTTAATATGTGGGTCAAATCAAGCAAGAAAGATGTTGGTCATATGCAAAGTATATACATCAGGCCAAGCCATGAATTTAGAATCTGTCTGCATATTTTAAGTTGAAAAAAAGAAGAAGATTTGAACCTCCCTGTTCAGACCTGTAATCTCACATTTGCTTAGAAAATTGGTCAGTTTCCAATATTCCTTTTAAAGTTATGGTTGTTCGATATTCTCAAATAAATTATTATCGAGTTACAATCTGAATTTGTTTCTGGACAAATACATGTAAAAGATCTCCAACCTGCACTCAAAACAGTTCATCACATCCCACTAGACCCAGTGGCACCAATCTGTCTCCTTGGCCGTCCTGAGGCGTCCTTGCATCTTTTATCTTTCTTTTGTGTGCCAAGTAACTCCCAGGACTGGGACACAAAGATAAGATGCTTGTGATGTCACATGATGCCTCTGGTGACGTTATCTAGGTGTCGTGATGCTGTGTCTGGACAACAGAGATCTGAAGAAAACGATAAAGCGAAGATAACACAGATTGGTTTTGATGCTAACTAGAGATTGGGTAGATTGGTTGATAATTTGGTTGCCTTGCTAAGGATAGACAAAGGAATTGCTTGCTCTACAAGGAGCATCGAGAGGGGTTTGGAGCAACGAAGGAGTTTCGTGGGAGATGACCTTTAAATTACCTTGACCTACTTAAGTCGTCATTTTAAATTTTAAATTTGCGACTTCAAAAAGGATGTTGGTTATCTATTGACAAACAACTACAATCTCAAAACACCAAATGTGTGTCGAAAGAAATGTTGCAAGAAGATCAAAGAAGAATTTGGTTGATGTTATCCTGATGTAGGATGGATGGCATTTGATGTTGCTCAATGACAATTAGTCTTCTGTTGGACGTCTGGTTTCTTGCAGAGACAAATTCCCTACTGGCATCTGTAATGGTCTTTTGAACCCTTTTTCCAATATCTGGGGATTGTTCCTGAAGTCTATTAGAGCTTGTTTAACCCATTTTTGGTTCCTGAGTCTGCTTTTTGTAATTTGTCACTTAAGATGACATAAAATGGTCCGAGGCCAAAAATTAGGTCTTGGGTTGCCTTGAAAAACCCTCTGTAAATAATGTTGTGTAAAGCCCTGAGTGATCTCTTTGTCTGTGTTTGCTTTAATGTATTTACTGGATGTTATATTGTCTGTCAGGCTGTCTACATCCCCTTTAATCTTGTTTTTTTCCCCGTTCTTTTACTGTAACAGAAAATGTTTGTCTCAACGATTCATTCCTCTCTTTCGCTTTTTCTGATCCTAAAGTTCCTTTCTGTCACTTGATGACAGTGTGTGTTGTTCTCAATCCATCCAGCTGTGTGACAAATTTTCCTTACTGGTCACCAAGCTAAAAAAGAAAAACACATTACACAAGATCTAACATTAAGTTTCGGCGTTAGATCAGAAGTTGGACACAACAAAACTTCGGACTTCGATGAGCCATGCTCCAGTTCCAAATTAGGACCTTCTTCTTTTTCTTTTGATGCTAACGGTCTTTGTAGCACAGAACACTGGCCCCCTGAGGACAGCTTGCTATCAGAGGATCCATATAATCTGTGAACATTATAGATTCTCTGTGTTGTCTTCTTAGTGTTGACCAACAGTTGGAGCCAGAACTCACTGCTTCAATGATAAAGTCCGGTCACAGTGGTGGCTCCCAGAATCTCTGCCACTACAATAAAATGCTGGCATCAGGAGCCATCCTTCTTGCCTCGTGCTATGCCAGTGAATCGTGCTACAGCGTATATGCCAATGTCAGCATTGGCCTGCGAGCATGTTGCCCTGGAGCCTTGCAACTCCCCACTTTATCATGATAACGTACAAATTGTGGCGCGCCTGCTTTTAGGGCTGCCGACAAGATGCTCATAAAGTCTGGACTGGACAGGAGGTTTTTAGGTGAATGAGTGCAATGGGAGCAAAGTACTGTTGGACTGCTTCTGGCAAAAGTGGGTCATGTCATCAAATCTGTGTTTAGTAGAAAACTGGCTCAAAAGAAAAGGCAGTTTGTGAGCAAAAAGAGAAAAGATGAATGATTGGTGAAAGCTTTGGCATTTCGGATGGAGATGTAGACCTTGCACATTTTAAATGGCCTGCATAACATATTTAAAAAAACAAACATCACATGTTTGCATTTTCCTGAGATCAGGGTTAGTGAATCAAGAAAGAATGAAAGAAGAGTGAGAAAAACGAGAAAAGCTGAATGATGAGTGAAAGCTTATGGATGGGGATGCGTAGCCTTTGTAAATTCATGCAGATAGGCCTTTATAACATAATAGTAATTGTTAAAAGAAATAAGCACCACATGTTTATATATTCCTGAAATCTTGGTTAATAAGAAGAGTGCATATGGAGGCATTTGAGCCTTGCAAATTAATAACAGCCTACATTACATGATGTTAAAACCATTATATGTTTAAAAAAACACTGTTTATGTATTCCCAAAGACCTTTTTTCCATATTATTAGGAAAAACAATTTTTAGAAACAAACTTCGCTTATATTTCATTTGAGGACTGCAAAAAATATGAGAAACATTTGCTTTATTCTTATAACCTTTTATATCTTTACATAAAGCAAATTACAAACAGCAACAGAATTGATGGTGCTGTTTTTTTTAACCTTCAACAGAAATTGCAGCCACACAATGTTGGAATACGGATCTCGTGCTTGTCATCTTGTTTCTTTTTCTCAATAGTAATTTGGCTAGATATCAAATATGGCCTTTAAATATGACCGGCATTCATGCACCTAGCATCAAAACAGTTTAAGAGTCTTCCAATTTTAAGAAGAAACAACCATTGTAGAAATACTTGTTGTTTGTTTGTTTATGGTGAATCTTAAAGAATTGGTGTGTGGATCATGAAGCCTTGGATATTCAAAGCAGATAATAAAGATAGAAGTTGATTTAAAATGTGGGTCAAATGAAGCAGGATCTCAGGACCAGCAAGAAGAGATGACACTATAACAACAATTTACTCAGAATGACGTCCACTACTCCACTAGCCTCTAACCATCCTCACTATTGTGAATTAAAGGATTTTTTTTCCGTAAAAATTTATCAGACAGTTGTGATTTCAATTTGTATGTGAAGCCCAGTTCATTGATGCAATAATATTATTTGTTTCTATTTTTGTTTACTCCACAGTACAAAAAATTGGCATTTGGGTCAGGTAGCCGGGATATTCAGAGTTGGAGAAAATAGAAGCTTACTTAGAATGTGGGTCAAATCAAGCAAGAAAGATGTCGGTCATACGCAAAGTATATTTGTTATGACATAAAAGATTTGAGTCTCCCTGCTAAGACCCATATGTGTTTAATATTCCTGATAAGATTAGTTATTTATTTTATTGTCTAACAAATTATTATTGAGTGAGCTTCAAATTTATTTCTGGGCTACAACATGTTAAAGATCTCCCAACCTGCACTCAAAACAGTTCATCACACCCCACTAGACCTAGTGGCACCAATCTGTCTCCTTGGCGGTCCTAAGGCGTCCTTGCATCTTTTATCTTTCTTGTGGGTGGCAAGTAACTCCCAGAACTGGGACTCGAAGATAAGACGCTTGTGATGTCACATGACTACCCTGGTGACGTTATCTTGTGTCATGATACTGTGTCTAGACAACAAAGATCTGAAGAAAAAGATAAACCAAAGATAACCAGATTGGTTTTACTGCTAACTAGAGATTGGACAGATTGGTTAGTAATTTCCTTGCCCTGCTAAGGATAGATAAAGGGAGCATCAAAAAGGGTTTGGAGCAGAAAAGCAGTTTGGTGGCAGTATTAAGTTGCAAAGGTTGACCCTACGCTGTTCTTCAGTTCTGTTAAAGCTGGGAGTCCGGAGATGTATGATGGATGACTGTTTCCAATAATCTGTGGCATTTCCATGACCTGCACTTGTCCTAATAAGCCACAAGACTGCATAAATACAGGATGTTGAGCCCCTGTCATCCATCCATGCAA
Organism: Platynereis dumerilii; assembly: GCA_026936325.1. Lineage (NCBI taxonomy): Eukaryota > Metazoa > Annelida > Polychaeta > Phyllodocida > Nereididae > Platynereis > Platynereis dumerilii. Next base: position 20,901,872 of record JAPTHN010000013.1, read on the forward strand.
GAAAACAATCCCGTTACTTCAATTTTACCATGCTGCTGCTCTCTTTTCCTTTGTCTGAATGAGTAAAGCTGAAGTCTTTGTAAACAATGCCAGGATTTAGTGCATGTGACACCATGCTGGCATAGTTGGTCACATGGCAAGGTCAGGTCACATGACATGCTTTTAGCAGGGTCACCCTGAATGTCTGTCTCCGACTGTCCATAATGAAATGCTGGGTTCTGGCTCCTTCCTGACCCAGTGCTGAGGTGGTATGCGGCAGTTCACAGCCACGGTAACTCCCTGTTCCATGATGATAGTGCACGGAGTGACAGGCTTGCTTTTTAGGCTTGCAGACGTGATGGTCATGAAGTCTGGACTGGACAGGAGGTCTTTACGAGAACCAAGTGCGACCAGGAAATGAACGGCTGCTGGACATCTGCTTGAAAGTGGGCCATGAAATCCGGGTTTGGGAGAAGACTTTTACATGGCAACCTCTTGTAAAATTAGGGTTTAGGAGAAAGTAGGACACTGTCACACTGGGGACAGTTGAGGACAAGATTGGTGAGACTTACAAAGGGCATATTTATGTTATGTAATATGTATTAACTGCTGTGGATGTACATTTATTAGATCAACTGTCTGAAAAAATCTCTCAACTTGCATTTTAGCAAGAAAGATAATAATATTCAGACAGTATTGGGAATTGTATAGGACATCTCCGAGCATAGTTACCTCATAACTTCCTCTAATTTCCTTGAATTTCTCAAACAACACATGATTGTTATATATAGCCTAATTTTTAACAATAACATTACAAATTGTGAATGACTGTCCGGAACCAGTGTTCACTGCGGCTGAAAAATTAACTCTTCCTCGATCCCAACCAGACCAAATTTAGTTGCCAAATTGCTTCATTTGCATTGGTATGGATCACAGATGTCAAGTTTGTGCAACTCTTCAATAAATCAGTACCAGTAATTTTGAGTGAAATAGTGAGAATTTATGTTATACAGTAGGTAACAGACAAGACTACAGACGCAAAACTGATTATTCCCATACAGACAAACAAAATACTACAGATACATCCATGGAGGCAAAACTAAATCAGGGGCTGACTAGATGATCGGGGATTTTACACCTGAGACGACAATGTTTGTGGGTGCGAATGCCACTTCATATCACAACCTCATTATTATCACAGTTTTCCCTGATGTCTTAGACAGGATGGCATATCTATGTCAGTAAATTCTTACTACAAGATCGATCGATAAAAGAAACAACTGCTCCACCACAAACCATTTCCTAGTATTTTGTCTAGACGGAACAGGATGTTTCTCAGTAATCTGATGTAGCCAGGATGTCTGCCACGCAGGGCCACAGATATTAGCTACAAAAATCAAATGTCATTTTCTTATCCTTGCTGATATTTTTTTTAATTATTTGCATGAGCATTGAAGAAGTGGGTTAAGCAGATTGTCTACCACACATTTATTCGTGAGTATCTTTAAAACATTGCTTCACAACACTGAGACAATATCATTTCTACCATACAATTCTACTGAACGTAATTTACACAAATATTGCTACATACGAGTGTTTGTCTTGGAAATATATTGTCAGAACTATGTTGGCCATAGTTGTATAACGTGTTTTCAGCAAGTGTATATGTTCTGAACTTCATGTACGTTGATGGAAAATATAACACTCTCAACAACTTTTCAGACATTTCTTTTTTGTTTCAATAACATGCAATTCTTTCCCCACTTGCTACAAGGCATTTTACCTGAAGAATCAGTGAAGCTGACTGCTTACTCCGTGTGTCAATCATATTAAAAATTCTTTGTAGCAAGTCAGGAAAGAATTAGGCCTACATGCTTATCTGGTGTAATTGGATGAATATCTTTATAGCAATGCCATCCAGGCAATCATTTCAAATGTATAGTCACTTTTCATCATCACAAGAGGCCTAAGCACACAGGTGATATATCAGGGCATTCACTGCATTATACACTATTAGTCATAATTTTGGCAAGATAAATAATAATCTGATTCTTTGTACAGTAAATCCTCAGCAGGGCGTTAACATTCAAAATTAGACCCTGGTTTTTCCAGTGGTATATAATGATGCAGACCGGACCACCTTTTAGAGGGTGGTCCGGTATTTACAAAAGTGGTCCGGTCCTGGTCTGGTCCAGGGTGAGGTGGTCCGATTTTGTGACTGGACCGGTCCAGAAGCGGTCCATCGGCATTTCAAAAATTATGATAAAATGAGGGTTAAAAGAAGCTATATGACATAAATTTCACTTTTAGATATGACAAAATTCATGCGATACTCTTCATGACATAAAAAATCACTGGACCGGTCCGGACCGGCACTTTACCGGTCCGGTCCAGCACTGGACCGGTCTTTTGCAGGTGGTCCGGTATTTTGGCGGTCCAGGGCTGGACCGCGGACCGGACCAGTCCAAGGCGGTCCGGTCTGCATCACTAGTGGTATAAGTATCTTGGTGATTTCAAAAGATGTCAAACTATTCTTGAGGTCACTATTCTTGAGGTTTTTTTCTATTTTTGTTTGTTTCACTTTCCATCAATTGAAAGACCCTACACATCCCTGAATTAATAGGGTGTGTGGCAGACTCACTGCCTTACCATCACTCATCCATCATACGGTGGTCCCCATGCTTCCAGTAAAGTGGACCATACAACTTGCAGTAAAGTGCACCGTACAAGCTTGACACATGTGACCTATACCTGTACATTAATAGCATGAAGAGTTACCAGATCCGAGAATGAGATAAATGCACAGCCGCAGTCCAGAGCATTTTTTAAGGATTTTCAACTTGGAGACCATTTGAACTTCACAGTGCCGTGACGCGCGACATCTCTGAATCGGCTGAAGATTCATGAGATATACTTGTATAGTGACATGCTTGCAAAAGGGCCTTTGAATTATTGAGCTCACTGCTAATCTAGGATTTCGGCCCATTTCCACCAAACTAAGTTAGACAAAAAATCATTTATGAAAATGGAGAAATCAGAAAGATTGCAGAATCTAAATTGTATAAAGACTGTGAAGAATATTTTTGATACAAAAGAAGCTTCACTCTCAAATTCACCCAAAAAGTACAAATCAAATATGAAATTACAGAGAAATTCTGGTAAATTGGTCTCCCAGTGACACCAATTTGGCAATCACTGGGAGACCAAATCTGTCCACTGGGAGACCATTTGGTCTCCCAGTTACTATGTTAAAAAATGCACTGAGCCGCACTGCCGCAGCAAACACTATTTCTGTATTCGTCAAATGTCCATTTTAAATGTAGAATCATAAGGTAGCATCTCTAATAGGCAAAATGTCTGTTTAGGGGTGGATGATTGGGGTATTGCCTCCTGAACTTATGCACTTTGATGGATGGGCTAATTACGGACAAGGTGAATCACAACAATGAGGCAAAGAAGACATGAGCAGAAGTACCAGTCATTGATAGACATAGTATATCAGGGCTTGTAGATCGATTTAATCCATCCATATACTAGCATATGACCAAGTCCAAGAAATGCCCTGGACATGTGTGTTTTGATATATTTATCACATATTCTATCACATTTGACAGTTGACTATGAAAATCATTTTCTCAAGATTCACAGTTATTGTTGGGCGTTGTTAGTTCTATAAGTTGCAAATTCTAATATATTTCTATCTCATGTCTAACTGCTAAAAGCACACATTGTAACAAACAATGTATAACAGTTTGTGATCAGTGCTATGGTTGTATTCTAATTGGAATTTGTCATGTGACTTTGTCATAGGCTCCCACTATTTTTGCATTTCTTCAAAATATGCAAATACTATAAAAAAGAAAATATTTTGCATGGCAGAACATTGTCAAAATAAGTGAGATGTACAAGGTCAACTATTGCATTTGCACCATATCTGCATGTTATTTGCAAAATGACCCTGCTTCTGCAATCTCCAAATTTGAATTGCATACGCTTGTATTGTCTTATAGGGTATTATTGGTATGCATGCGCGTGAAAGAAGAGTACTTAATTTCCAGAAGAGCATTACTTAATCAACAAAGATTATACTCAATTAAGTGATAAACTCCTGGAAGAACTTGTGCAAAAATCAACAATGATAATACCCTATGGATCAGTCTTAACTTCATTCCTTCCCATGTCCCTGTCCACAACCTGTCTAATGCATGAGCTCACGTTAGAGTCCTGTTAGACCTTCGTCAAACAAGGTCTGCAAAAAGTCTATTGTTGAAAAAAAGGTACACCACTAAAAGTTGTCATAAAGGAGATGGTTACCTCTCTAGGCTCTTCATGATCTGAGATGAGACCACACTCCCCACAGAAGACCACTTCATGACCACAGAAGGTTGGTCTGATGATGCAGGGATCACTTTAAACATAATATTGTTTCATGCCGCCTCTTTTATGAATCACAACAGAACACCATATTCATCATGGATATGATATGGATCAGAGTAAGCCTACTTATAGTAATCACACCTTACAAAAAGCCACAGCTTCACAAACATTTCAGATATATTATTATAGATGTTGGTGTCTTAAATTACCTTGCCTAAATCACAACAAGTAATTGGATGACAAGAAACCTTCACATTTCTGTCATCAACAAACAATCTCTGCTTTCCAAAAAATACTTTCGTTTCTTTCAAAATAAACATTTTGCACTTTTGATGTTTAGTGCATAAACATGTTCTTGTAAATATATGAAATGAGAGACAGCTTATAAAAACACCATTACAACACTTTTAAACATAGTTCTATATATTTTCCTGTTTTTCTGTCCCATTATAAATGGGGCTTAGTTGAAATAATAAATTAGAGTAAAAGGGATAGATGATTCTGAGATGGTAGAAAGAGTAGTCACCATCATGTTACACATTTACTCCATGTGAGGGATCTTTTACATGATAGGTACAGACACTGATGCAAGGGACCAGCAATTTAATGTCTCACCCCAGGGCCAAAGACATCCAGCTGGGACTCTTGAAAGTTCATGGAAAAATATTTTGGGTTCCCCCTTCTGGTGTCTATGCATGTACTGTAGATAGTGAGACAGACAGATGATGTGAAAGCCTCGTAACAGTCACCTCATAACTTTGTGTTGATGTCACTAAAATGAGTACTATTGGCTCTAGGTCAAGGAATCTTGGGCAAAGATTTTAATATGGAGTCAAACAGGAATGGTGCCACCACAAATAAGTTAACCCATAATATGACTCGACCCTATCCTGTAAACAGCCAAAAAGACCTGGCCCCAAGTTGTTTACAAAGAGGACAGACAAAAAAGAAAAAGAAGAAGTCACTTGCTATTTCTGGGAATAGCATGATGGATGCACTTGTTTACTTGATCCACATGTACTGGTAAACATGCACATGGAGTGATCTAGGTATGGCAAATGGTTCGAAAGGCAGAGAGTCCAGATACTGCTTTTGGTGAGAATGTATCTAATAATCGCATGAAGGCCGATTGATGAGACAGAAAAGAGGGTCCATAAAATATTGCATTGTCCTATTTGACCCAAGTGAGGGACCTGTTACTTGCCAATGTAGCAATAGACACAAGAGTCTACTAATTAAATGTCTATTGATATTGACATACTGCAGAGATTTTGCTCTTGAAGACTTGAAGATCTGCAAAAATATTAAGAATTTTTAACCCAAGCAGGCATATAGGACTGTGACTGTTCCACTGGTCTTCTCAGCTGTCTATGTTACTGAAGCTGAGATTATAAATGGACCAAGGAAAGAGTTACAGCTGTAAACAGAGAAGGAAAGAGGCTGAAAGGTCAGAAGAGACAACAGAAGATCATTCATTAACCCTTGCAAAAGCAAGCACAGACAGATAAGAGTGATTGCAAAGACAGACACATCACTATGAGGACATGACATGCTATCTTAATTTGGTTTAAAGAGTAACCAAAATCCTGATTCAGGTTATTGTTTGTCCTTTTCTTGCTATTATACTCGGCAAACATGTATTGCAAACGTTGTTTGAAACACCAGATTCGGTACTTACTATCCTTTGAGTGACCAATTCACAGGCAGAAGAAGATGTCTTTATCGACCTCTGAAATATCACACACATAATTTGTCTCTACAAGAAACCAGACAATTTACTGAAGACTCAACCAACATCTGTCTAACAGCAGGATAGCATCAGACAAATTCAGTTTGATCTTCCTGTGACATTACGTAGTTCTTCAAAGACCCTTTCTTCTGATCAAGCGTCTGCTCACATTTGCTTCTTTCCCTTGAGCCTTTGTGTAGAACCTGGATTTCACAGACTCTCTATCTCCTGAGTGTCCTGCAGTGCATTGTCTAGATGAGCTGGAATCAGCATAACCTTGAACCTTAAGCAGCAGTCCGTGCAGTCATTGCAGTGAATCTAGTCTTTATGAACATCTTTTCTACCTCCTCACAAATTGAGTGTTATCATGATAAAGCTGGCAGTTACGACCTGCATAGGCCACATACCACCCCATACCACCCAAGTCTAGGTCTCAGTCAGGGCGGAGCCAGGCGCCAGGACCCAGCTTTTCATTACGGAGAGTCAGAGACACATATACAAGGAGACTCTGCCAAATAAAAAGCATATGCTGATGTCGATTGTCATTTGACCAGGCCTGCTGACATGGCCAAGTGTAGTACTGTGTACATTTAAATCTGGGGTCAAGTTATATAATTATTAAGAGATTGCAACTCAACCAACCAGACAAAAAGGGGAAGATCCAAAACAATTGGATGCTTTCTAGGAAGTGGTGTGAGTGATTCAGTTGTTTGCCTCACCCCAATTTCCCCCATGCGCTGCTAGACACAGATCAATGGAATTACTCATGTTGAGAGCGACAGAAAAGTGACATATGCAGATATTGCACGCGTACAGGTATAAATCATGCTCATTCAGGACGAAAGGCTACAGAGAGATCTGATCAGCAAGCAACAAAAAAAAAAAAAAATGGATCTGTATTTCTCTGGTTGTCTGTTCAAGACTACCAATTTATTTTGATATCTAAAAGTTCCAGCCTGTGTACTATTATATAATATTGTATAATTATGAAGTTCTCTCAATCTAACAAACATTTTTTTCCGCAAAATATTTTATTCTTTAAACAATTACTATAGGACTTCATTAAAAATAACTAAATAGCTAAATATGACCACACATAATACTAAATGCACCAAGTTCTAAGTCTGACATCAGCAACCAATGTTCCCTCCAGGTGGCTTAGCACTGCTGCCAATCTGTGTTATCAATTTCTTCAGATCTCCGAGTCCTGGACACAGCACCATGACACCAAGATAACGTCACCAGAGGCATCGCATGACAACTCAGGTGTTTTATCTTTGGTTCCGCTTCCAGGCTCAGAGAGTTACTTACCACCCACAAGAAAGATAAAGGATCAGACTGGACAGATTGGTGCCACTAGGTGTAATGTGGTGTGATGAACCAGTTTAGGTCTAGCGTCCAAAGGGAAAACCTAGTAAGTCACATTTAGGACATTCTGAGAAAATTTCAGTCCGTGCAGTAAGAGATAGACTTACTGGGATTTGCCCGTGTCATTCTGGGGTAATGGGCCACTTCTCGAAAATCTAAACTTAATAAATATATAGAAACATGTCTCGGAAGTGTTACACAGTACCATGCTACATAAATTAGAATGGGACATGTTAGAAAATAGACGTGTCAAAATTTTAATTAACCACCTTTTACAAAATAGTCCACAACCTCATAGATGTTAGTGCCTCTGATTATCTGATACCACAAAATAGAAATACCAGGTCAAATCATAAATACAAGTACCAACTGCCATCTTCCAAAACCAACACTTACAAATTCAGTTTTTTCAACGCACCATCCGCTCCTGGAACAACCTACCAGCTAGCCTTGCTGAGAGCCCCACCTTACCATCATTCAAATAGGGGCTCAGCAAACTTAAAAACATACCCTAATAAACATTTTTTTTATTGTCACCTTACTCTTTCCTCTCCACTATATATTTTTTTCTTATCACACCAGCGCTTAAGCGAGCTCCAGGGAGGCATAATGGTCAAGCATGACCGCACCCATTTACAACATAGACATATGCTACAGTCTCACGGCACGTTACGGAGAACTTTTTTACCGCTGAGGGATAGCTTGAGATGAATTCTACGAAAAAATGACCATCCCGGCGACATACAATGTTTATAAAATGATTATATAATTAATTAAAAGCATATCACGGCGGGATAAGATCGTAAATCGGCGGGATAAGATCGTCAATCGGCGGAGACAAGATCATATCCCTGTGGGAAAGATCTAAATGCCTGGGGTCAAGATCTAAATGCCTGTGGGATGTCAAAAATCGTCGGCGGGATGTCAAAAGACCGTCGGCGGGATGTAAAAAACTGCCGGCGAGGCTGCAAATGTCCCGCAGGGGAAGTAAAAATATCCCGCAGGGGCAGGAGAGGTCCCCGCAATGGCAGGAGAGGTCCCCTCAGGGGCAGGGGATGTCCTAATATCCCGCCGGAGATGTTTTTGAGACGTTCTCACTGAAAAAATCCCCGCCGGACATCCAAAAATCAAGAAAATGTTGGGCTCTGTTCCGCCGTCATGGAAAAAAAGTTTCAACGTGTTCAATCTTTTTTGACACCCACGGCGCAGTTTTTCCATTTCTAGGAACCCCTGAGGGAAACAAAAACTACCCCTGAGGGATGTGAAAAGTCGACGGCGGATCACCCAAATTCATCCAAATTACCAGAAAATACCATCCCGCCGACGCCTAAAGTGCTCCGTAACATGCCGTGAGAATGGGGCAATAGACATAGACATAGACAAGTCCTATTTTGACCTTAACTCAATTTGGCCCAAAATGTGACTTACTAGGTTTTCCCTTTGGATGCCAGAGGTGCAAGAGCAGCCCTGCCAATGAGCAGTTTACTGGAATTGGCGCTATATAAGTACTTAATATTATTATATTATTATTGACCTGCAACAATGAAGACACACACAATTATCATCATAAAACAAATATAAAGATAGATTTGCGGAGAATAAGGTAATTTGGGCGGGCTTTTATCTTACTTCAGAGTACAAACTTATGTTCTTAATTGTAAGGATGGAACATAAATTACTCTATGGCATACAAAAGCTCATAACACAATCTGTCAGCTATCATTGAAGACTAGCTTCACCTAATATATATAAAGACATATGTTGTAAACTGTACAAAATATTGTGTGACATATGATATGAGAATATCTGGCAACATTCAATAGCAGCATTGTTCAATATAAAAATGGATTCCGAAAAACATATATGAAGAAAACTATATTAGCTCTTCAGGAATATATCAAAATATATCACGCTTAAAATTATGGCGGTGTAGGCCATTATGAATTTGCAAGGCTCACATGTCTCCAAGCCTTTGCTTGTTGCCTACGAACTTCTCAGGTTTCGCTCATAAACTGAACAGCTCCTGTGGTTTTCCTCATAAACTGACGTCTTTTCCTAGATCCAGTTTTCTTCTAAACATTAATCTAAAGATGTGATGCTTATTGCAATTTGTTATCAATATATGTCTCTATCCCCCAAGCCTTCAGCCATCTTTTAACTCCTCTGAGTTTTGCTCATGAACTGCCTTCTTTTTTGTCAGCCATTTTACACTAAACCCAGATTTCATGACCCACTTTCTGAAGCAGGAGTCCAAAACTGCATTGCTCCCATTGCACTCGTTCACCTAAAACCTCCTGTCCAGTCCAGACTTTATGAGCATCTTGTCAGCAGCCCTAAAAGGCAGGCGCGCAACAATTTGTACGTTATCATGATAAAGTGAGGAGTTGCAGGGCTTCAGGGCAACATGGTGCCAGGCCATGCCAACAGTGACACAGCAAAACCAGAAGGGAGGCTGCCTGGGCCAGCATTTTATTGTAGAGGCAGACATTCTGGGAGCCACTGATACTAACAGAATGTCATGTGAAATGTTTTGCTACCGCCATGGCTCTTAGTGATTTACACTAAGCAGGCAAAGAGAAATAAGTAGCAACAATTTTGTCTATCAATCACTAATGTAAACCTTTAAATCTAACTCAGGAACTGAATATGAGATTTTCGTTAATGTGGTTTTTGTTTTGTTGCTGTGTGACAGTTTGGGGAATATATATGAGTTATTACTAAGAAAAATTTGTTACAAAGCTCAGTAGTTTAGGAACAAACACACACTGGCATCAGAAGACAGAAAGGAATTTTACAATACGGAAAGATTGACGAAAAGGAATGAATCTTTGAGAAAAACATTTGCTGTTACAGTAAATTATGGGTGAAAACAAGATAAATAGTAAATAGTAAATAGTAAATAGTTTATTTGATATAGCGATGTCTTTGAAGAAACAAATCGTCAGATGCGCTTCACAGATACAATAATATAAAATCTAAGTAAAATCAAAAGTACAAATAAGATTTACTAAATGTATAAATATGTATATATATATATATCACAAAATAGAAGGTAAAGTTAAAACTGAGTGTATAAATGTGTCTTTAAAAGTTTTTTAAAAATGTCCTCATTTTCTGCCAGTTTGATGTTATTTGGGAGTGCATTCCACCACTGAGGTCCGATAACACTAAAGGACCTCGAAGCAAAAGTCTTTCTTTTAGTGAAGGGTACTCGCAATGGCAAAACGTTGTCACTGGAGCGCAGACCATCTCTCCTTGTAACTGGGCCATTGATAAGTTCTTGAAGATATTTAGGTGCTTGATCCTTAAAACACTTATATATAAGTGTTAGCACCTTATGTTGCACTCGTAGTCTGATTGGGAGCCAGTGTAATCGCTTTAAACTGTTGTGAGAGGAGTCGCCATCATTGAGAACCAGTTTAGCAGCTATATTTTGAACACGCTGGAGCTTTCGGATGTCACATTCTGGGAGTCCAGCGAAGACAACATTGGCGTAATCCAACTGAGAAATAACCAGGCCCAGAACCAGCGTCTCACATGCCTCTTTGGTCAAGACCGATCGAAAGTGCTTGACTCGTTGGATGTTCCACATCGCTGACTTACATTTAATTTTGATGTGATCTTTGAAATTTAGTTCTTCATCTATTGATACTCCAAGGTATTTGATGGTGTTTGATCGATGGACTGTATCGCTGCTAACTTCTATGCTGTTGGTATTGCACTTCATTAATTGTCTCTTGGAGCCGAACATGATGAACTCTGTCTTGGAAGCATTCATCTTCAAGCGATTCTCATCCATCCAGCTTTTGATATGAACGGCACACTGCTCCAACTTTTTGACAGTCTCAATCTCATCATTGCTATCTTGTGCGGGGAAAGATAACTTTACTGCATGATCATCTGCATAACCATGCAGTGCAACTCCTGTTGGTATAACCTCCTGCAAGGTCCCGGCATAAGCAAGATATAATACAGGACCCATGCAGGATCCCTGTGGGACAGAGAAGGTGAGGTCTCTCTCTGTGGAGTAAGACGCTTCGATGTTAACCTTGCACGTCCTAGGTCGTAAGTAGGAATCGAGCCACATCAGAGCATTATCATTGAAACCATAATGATACTGGAGAACATCTAACAGGATACGGTGGTCCACTGTATCAAATGCAGCACTTAGGTCTAAGGCCATCAGTGCTGTCACGTGCTGTCGCTCCATTGCCCACAAGATGTCATCGATTATCTTGGCTAGTGCAGTTTCACAGCTGAAGTGTTTTCGATAAGCTGATTGATAGTCTGGTATCAGGCTGTTGCTGTTACAGTGTTCCATAAACTGCTGCAGGGCCACCTTCTCAAGTACCTTCGACAGAAAAGGCAGGTTGCTGACCGGACGATAGTTGGAGAGTATGAGGTCCAGGCCAGGCTTCTTGAGTGTAGGTCGAATGACAGCAGACTTCCATTGTTCAACGAAAAGACCAGTTTCAAGTGAGGAATTGACAATTTTAGTGATGACTGGGAGAACACAAGAAATCACCTTTTTGAGCAGCTGAGTGGGCATGGAATCTAGTTCACATGAGGTAGTTGACATGGACATGATGACTTTCTGAATTTCCCCTTCACTGACACGATGGAAATTGTTGAGATGGGGAACTTGATGATGTTCTGGTTTGTATTTGGGGATATCTTCAAGTGATTCTCTAATTTGAGTTATTTTGCTCATAAAAAAGTCAGCAAATTCTTCAGCTAGTTGCTCTGGATTTCCCTCTGGAAAGGGATTGACTGTGGATTTGCCTGTGATCTTATTGAAGATTTTATACAATTGTTTTGTGTCCCCTTTACAGGCATTGATTTTATCACTTTCAATCTGTTGTTTTGTTGTTTTCAACAGCCTGTTGTACGATTTCTGTTCGATTTTAAATGAGATAAAAGGGAACTTGGACAACCAGACAACCATATGACATCCAGTAAATACATTAAGGCAGACATAGACAAATAGATCACTAAGTGCACTACACAACATTATTTACGGAATCACAGGAATGTTTTTCAAGGCAACCCAAGACCCAATTTTTGGCCCTGCAACCCAAAATAGGCATTCTCAAAGCTTCAACAGACTTCAGGGATCTTCCCCAGATTTAGAAAAAGAGTTCAAAAGACCTTCTCAGGAGCTGGTGCAGAATTTGTCACTGCAAGAAAGAAGACGTCCAACAGAAGACTAATTGTCATTGAGCAACATCCATTCCAAGTCACGATAACGTCAATCAAATTCTTCTTTGAACTTCTGGCTAAATTTCTTCAACACACATTTGGTTCCTTTGAGGTTGAAATGTCAGTGTGGTGGTGTTGGGTAACGACTGACCTACTTTTGAAGTCGCAACCTTGAAATGAGGCCTGAAATTAGGTCAATGTAATGGATAGTCATCTGGATGAAGTCACTGAATAAGCTGGGTAAGATTGTAAGTCCTTAAACCCAATTTGATGTTGTTACATGTAACCTCCCGTTCAGTCATAAATTTATAACTTTATTAGCACCCAGAAAGGTGTCGCAATTATTAATCATTTGTGGTGCTAATCTGTAAGGGATAACATGGCTATCATACATGGTGCCAATGATGACACTAGCCTAGCACCAGGCAAGAAGCACGAAAGACCCAAATAACATCTGTCTGACAACAGGATAACATCAGACAAACTATGTTTGATCTTCCTGCAACGTTAGTTCTTCAAAGATCCTTTCATTTGCTCTAGCGTCTGCTCACAATTCTTTCTTTCCCTTGAGCCTTTGTACAGAACCTAGATTTTATGTACTCAATTTCTCAAAAACAGTGTTCGGCCTCTTTGCACTAAAATCGCCTAAAACATACTTTCCAATCCACAATTTGTGCGTTATCATGATAAAGTAGGCAGTTAGGCCACACATAATTGATCTTTAGCTTCTCGGATCCTCTCAAGGCACTTTTTCTAGGGTCGGTCGGTAGGACCAAAAAAAAAATGTAAAAAAAACATTTTTTATAATGTCAAAAAAAATTTTTTTTTTTTTCAATTTTTTTTCTCCATCGGCAGTGTATCTATTGTGTCGGCGGGTCCGCGAAGCTAAGAATCAATTATGTGTGGCCTTACGGGCCAATGTGCACGCTCCGTAGCATAGCACTGCTGCCAATCTGTGTTATCTGTTTCTTCAGATCTCTGAGTCTGACAAACAGCGTCATGACACCAAGATAACCTCACAAGAAGTGTCAAGTGATTTCATATGCATTTTATCTTGGGGGTGCCGAGCGCAGAGAGTTACTTACAGCCCACAAGAAAGATAAAGGAGCGGACAGGACAGGTTGGTGCCACTAAATTAATGTGGTGTGATGAACCAGTTTACGTGCAAGACGCAAGACGTATGATGTGACCTGCAACAATGAAGACACGCATGTAAAAATACACATACTTTTTCCGGGTCAGTTGCCTTGCACAAGATTACCATCATAAAAACAGAAATTCTTAAAGCAATTTTTGAGTGAAAAGTGTAATTTTCTCCTTGTGTCTTTTGTCTCACTTTATTTCAGGAAGTGATGTTCTTGTTTGCGACATCAAGATTAATCTTCATCTGCTATCAATGGGAGAACCACTTAGCCGAGTAGGGTAACTTGTTAGTCAAATAGGAGAGCTTGTAAGTCAAGTAGGGGAGTCTGTTAGCCAAATAGGAGAGGCTATTTGGAGTACATGTCAATCAAGTAGAACCTAAAAGTCTAGCAGGAGAACCTGTCAGTCAAATAGGGAAACCTGTTTGTCAATTAGGAGAACCAGTTAGTCAAGTAGGAGAACCAGTTAGTCAAGTAGGAGAACCAGTTAGTCAAGTAGGAGAGCCAGTTAGTCAAGAAGTAAAGCATGTTAGTCAAGTATGAGAGTCTGTTAATCAAGTAGCAGAACATGTCAATCAAGTAGAAACTAAAAGTCAAGTAGGAGAACATTTTAGTCAAGTAGGGGAACCTGTTTGTTAAGTAAAAAAAAAAAAGGTTAGTCAAGAACGAGAACTTGTCATTTAAATGGGAGAACCTATAAGTCCTCCAGGGACTTACCAAAGTTCATAACATGTTGTCAACTATCATTTAAAACTTCAACCGACATTGATAAAGACTGGTTGTTAATTCCAACCAAACATTGTGTGATGTTTTCATGTTGCAGTAGCAATACATTATGTACAGTACAACTATCATAAAATGGCTCGTCAGTTTTGATCGACACTTATCTATCGATCTATATTCTATAGTGATCCATGGCGATCTTGATTGATATGGAGCGATCGATCTGGAGTGATCTGTTGTGATCTGTATCTATTAATCAAAATTAATATTAATAAATTTACTTTTCTGCACCAAATGACTTACGGATATGTTTCCTTTATCAATATGTTCAATTGTTAGATGGATTTTATCTGTACTTTGACTTTTAATCCTAAACAATTGACATGATTGATTTTCACTAAAAGTGGATTAGTAGATCACTACAGATAGAATTACATCATTTCAGATCACTACAGATCACTCTTTATCCGGACCACTCTGAATCACTATGGATCACTATGTTGAGCCATTTTAAGATGGTTGTACTGTATATCAGCAAATATTCAATATCAGCTTTCTCTACAATAAAATTGGATTTCAGAAGAAATAAGAAAAAAAATTAATATAACCTCTTCAGGAATACAAAAATATACATCATGCTTTTTTCACACATGATATCTTACTTGAGAACGTTTTCCCAGATTTAGGAATATGTAAACATGTGTTGCTTGTTTGCTAACATATGTTATCTGGTCAATACTGGTCATGTCAGCCATTATAAAGCCATTATAAATTTGTAATTATCAAAATATATCTCCATTCACCAGCCCTTCACCCATCTTTTATATACTTTGGTTTTGCTCATAAACTGCCCTCATTGTCTTGAGCCAGTTTTCTACAACAAAGATTTCAAGAATGACATTTCTTGGTAATCTTGTGATGTTTATTGTTTGACATGTGTTATGAAGGAAATTATAAGTTTATTATGTCTCCATTCCCTGAGCCCCTCCTTCATCTTTTCTGTCTTTGCCCGTAAACTGCCCTCTTTTTCGTCGGCCATTTCACACTAAACACAGATTTCATGACCCACTTTCTAAAGCAGGAGTCCAACAGGGCTTTGCCCCGATTGCACTCATTCACCTACTAAAACCTCCTGTCCAGTCCAGACTTTATGAGCATCTTGTCGGCAGACCTGAAAGGCAGGCGCGCCACAATTTGTAGGTTATCATGATAAAGTGAAGAGTTGTAAGGTTGCAGGGCAACATGCTACCAGGCCAATGCTGACACTGGCATATAGTAGCACGATTCACTGGCATAACACAAGGCAACAGGGACGAACGCAGGGGGGGGCATGGGGGGATGCATCCCTCCCCACCAGACCAAAATATATATATTATTACATGTTAATTTTTCTTCCGTGCGCAGTCCCTTTATGTAGCGAATTGTGCGTTCTGCGCCGCGATAGCTCGATAGACTCCCTCACCAGAATTTTTTGGATCCTCCCCTGCAAGGCAAGAAGGATGGCTCCTGGGTCCAGCATTTTATTGTAGAGGCAGACAATCTGGGAGCCACCACTATAAACAGTGATAAAGAGCGTGTCATGTGATTTGAAGAACCTTCCTGCTGCCATGCTCTAACTGATTAACACAAAGCCAACAAAAAGAAAAAAGGGGCAACAATCTCGGCTATCAGTTACTTATTTCCACCTTTTAAATATTAGGCCTACTAAGGAACTGAATGTTTGATTTTTTTTTAATGTGTTTTTTTTTTCTTTTGTGGCCTTGTGACAGTTTGGAGAAAATAAATGAATTAGGCCTTCTACTAAGGAAAATTTGTTGCACAGCTTGATGGATTGAGAACAATACACACCGGCATCAAGAGACAAAATGGATTTTAAGATTACAGAGATGGCAAAGAAGACAAACGTATCTTGTGCTGTAAAAGAAGAGAAATAGCAAGATGGGGATGTTGACAGCCACACAGACTATATAACATCCAGTAAATACATTAAAGAAGCACCGACAGAAAGATCACTTTACAGAAAAATATATATTCCAATTGGGTTTCAAGGCAAACCAATGCCTAATTTTTGACCTCAGACCCTTTCTTGCCATCTTAAAAGTGACAAATTACACACACCAGACCCAGGAACCCAAATAGAATAAATTATTAAGCTTCATCGCACTTAAGGCACCTTCTTCAGATATTAGAAAAGAGTTCAAAAGATCTTTTCAGATTTCAGTGTATACAGAATAAGTCACTGCAAGAAACCACAATGTCCAACAGAAGACTAATTGTCATTGAACAACATCCAATGTCATCGATCTAACATCAGAATGACATCAATCAAATTTTTCTTTGATCTTCTTGCAACATTTCTTCCAACACACAATTGGTCCTTTGAGTTGAAATGTTAGTATGGTGTCAGTGGAACGATTAACCTACTTTTAGAAATAACAACCTTGAAGGTGACTGCAATTAGGTCATGGTCAATAAAGAGTCATCTGGATAAAGTCACTGAATGAGTCTAGTAAGAATAAAATATTCCTTTGACTAAATCGCACTAATTCACTTCCTGTCTAGTCTATAATTTATCATCTTCTCCATAGCCAGAAAGATATCCCAATTCTAAAGTTGTGGAGTTAACCTGTGAGGGATACCATGATTATTATTATCCTAGAGATGTTTCTGGTCCACAACTTAGCAGGGAGAGAGCTAGTGCCAGCATTCTATCATGGAGCAAGACATTCTGTTTGACACTATCAACAACACGTCATGTTAACGCAACCCCTGCCATCCTTTTGGTGGATTGTTGTGTCTCCCAGTTATTTACAAAGGGGACAGCTCCACAGATCTACTACCAGTCCCTTGCATCAGTGTCTGTACTTATCATGTAAAACGTCCCTCACATGGAGTAAATATGTAACATGTTGGTGACTGCTCTCTCGACCATCTTAATTTTATCTCTTCCATTTGTTCTCATTTATTATTTCAACACAAACCCCCATTTATAATGTGACAGACAAACAAGAAAATATACACAACTACAGTCAAACCTGTGTTAAGCAGCCAGTCAAGGGAATGGACATAAGTGGCCGCTTAAGGCAGGTGGCTGCTTAATGTAGGTGTGGTTTTGGAGCTGGCTGAAAACTGTCATTCACAGTGGTGAAAAAATTGTGAATGAATGGCTATAGGCCTATTATGAGCCATCAAACCAATAAATAATAAACACTGTTTAATTAATTAATGTTTACATATTTGATTTGAATTAAATACATCTTAAATAGATAATTAGCACATTCAAACTGTATACTATTCTAATCTGGCTACAATTTGATTCACATTTTGTTAATTGTTTCTATGCTGCCCCTATCATGTCATGTAACATTATGCTGGTTTGCAGTTATGTCACAAGATGGGGGTTGCTAAGGTGACTGCTTAATACAGGTCAGGATGGTCATTTGGGGTTAAAAATACTGGCCTTTAACCACAGACAGCAGGTGGCGCTTAATCCAGGTGTAAAACAATGCAAAATCAGTTGGGGGGAATTGGAAGTGGCTGCTTACAGCAGGTGGCTGCTTAATAGAGGTGGCTGCTCGAGCAGGTTTGACTGTACACTTAAAAAGTATTGTACGGGTGTTTTATATGTTGTCTCTCATTTCACATATTTGCAAAAACATGTTTATGCACTAAACATCAAAAGTGTAAAAGGTTTATTTTCAAAGACAAAAAAGTGTTTTTAGGAAAGCAGAGATTGTTTGTTGATGGCAGAAATCTGAAGGTTTCTTGTCATCCAATTACATGTTGTGATTTAGGCAAGGTAATTTATATATATCTGAAATGTTTGTGAGGCTGTGGCATTTTGTTGAGTGTGATTACTGTAAGTAGCCTACCCTGATTCATATATGCAAGGGGAATATGGTATTCTGTTGTGATTTATAAAAGAGACATAATACCATAAAATGGGGTGAAGTTGGCAATCTGGGGGAATGATGGCGGCTATTTTAACCCACTTAATAAAAGAAATGCCCACTTTTCTCACTAACACAGGTTTCTTCGGGAAACTTGCCACCTGAGTCAGTGAGGAAAGTTGGCATTTCTGCCGTTAAGTGGGTTAAAATAGCCAGCCAAATTTCCCCTGGATTGCCAACTTTACCCCATTTTACGGTATTACTTTTAAAGTAATCCCTGCAACTCAAGACCACCTCTTCTGTGGTCATGAAGTGGTATGCTGGGGGGGGGGGGGGTTGGTCTCTTCTCACATCATGAAGAGCCTTAAGAGGTAATCATAAATCATCTCATTTATGACTTATGTCAATCAACTTTTAATGGCGCACCTTTTTAACAATTGACTTTTTGCAGACCTTGTTTGTCAAAGGTCTAACAGGACTCTAACGTGAGCTCATGCATTAGACTTACAGGTTGCCGATGGGAACTCGGGGAGGAATGAAGTTAAGACTGATCCATTAGGTATTATCCTTGTTGAATCTTGCACAAGTTCTCCTAGGAATTGATCACTTAATTGAGTACATGCGGTATAATCTTTGTTGATAAAACAACGTTTTTTGGAAACTGATCACTCTTCTTTGACTCATTGCTGTGTCTCACTTAATCCTAATTATTAGCCTTCCTTCAAAGTGCGTAAATCCAGGAGGTAAAGCCCCAATCATCCACCCAAAATCAGACTTTTGAGTAGATGCTACCTTATGATTCTCCATTTAAAATGGACAAAGTTTACAGAAATAGCGTTTGCTGCAGCTCTGCATAAGTCATTCTTGGATCTGGCAACTCTTCATGCTACTAATGCTAGTGTCTCACGAGCGTGGTTAAGTGACGGCGAAGTTGTAGAGGTGCCAGGAACTCAAGTTTCGCCCACTTTCGGCGTTTCAAGCCATTTTTGGACAATTATATAATCAATTAGAGGTTCTAAATCGTCGTTGATGGTTCCTATTACGACGAGGCACTCGTTTTCTACGCCGAATCGCTCGTAATTACGGACGAGGCAAGAAGAGACTTGTGTCGGCGAGTTGTCAGGAGCCTCGACGCAGTTCCATTGCTTCAATGTTAAACTAGATTCGCCCAAGGAGTATCTTTCTTCGCCCTAGCATGCTCTTGCTTCGCCCTAGCATCCTCTTACTTCGTCCTAATCTTCAATTACGCCCAAGCAAATACCTGTTACGGCCAAGCAAGTAGCTGTTTCGGCGTTTCAACAGCCTGTTTGTGTCGGCGAGTTGTTCTCTTTTTTCGCCGAAGTTCCATTGACTCAATGATAAGTAGCCTCGCCCAAGCTGTCTCTAAATTCGCCCAACCTGCCTCTAACTTCGCCCAAGCTGTCTGTACCTTCGCCCAAGCACTTTGGGGGTCTTTCAGGTCTTTTGCATCGTGACTTCTTGCTTCGTCAAGATTCAACAGGTTGAATCTTTGGTGAAGCAAGTTCTTGCTTCACCATAAGGTCACGTGATTTCTAGGAACTTCTGGCGAGGAAGTTTAAGAAGCGCCGTAGACGAAAATATCGTCGCCGAGTTGTTGAATGTAGTGTAAAAACCTCCCTCTTTCCTGGAAAAGCAAGAAGCGACGCGACAAGAACGCTCTGTTACGTCTCCGTGTGATCTAGGCATAATGCACAGGTATAGGTCACACGTGTCAAGCTTGCATGGTGCACTTCGTGCACTTAACTGTCTGTAAATTTGATACATGCGAAAAGATTGGACTGTTGCATCGTGAAAATGGCACTTGGTGAGTCATCATACGAGTACTCATGTTTTGTCTACTTTCAATGTTAATTTGATTTAAGGAGACTTAGGCCTATATAAATCCCACTTGTTGTGAGTTGTAGATGACAGCCAAACAAAATGATTAAGCATAGGATTCTTACTCTGAAACCAGTTATGTACAAATTAAATGGCCTTCCCCTGACCATCGAACAGGGTCCATGGTCCGCGTCCCATGTTAAGTGTATGAGGATGACGCTTCATCGGCTATCATTCGACACACAATGCATTTTTCACAGTGAAATGATCCTCTCTATTTGCATGACAAAATTTCAAACTGTAAAAATATGAAAAAGCACAATAAATCATACTTATGTATATTATCATGTATCAGTACCAGTGCACTATATTCTATTTTATTGGGTATTTATCCTGAACTGAAACACTCTCCTCTCGCAATCATAGAGGGTTTTTATTTACTTTTTCTATAAATCACATTGTCTCTTCATATAAATCACATTCCTTTAGATGCTACATATGACTTGTTTTTGTTGTTTATCTCATGATGAAGCAAACAACCTCCCTCTATCAAACAATTTCCTGTTTTCCTTGTATTTCGTCTGGACTGGACGGATTATTGTTTTCTTTGAGAGGCTGATGCAAGTGCAAGAAGGTCTGTCTACTACTCATCCTCCCCACGCAAGCCCTGCTAAAACGGACAGGGTTTTCTGCTATTTCCAAGCTCTTCTGTGATTGGCTGCTTATTTAGGTCATAAGCATTTTGCATTCAGATTTAGTCCGATTATGGACACTTAGAGGATTACTGGCAACTAAGAAAAACAGTGTAAAACAAGCAAACTTTCAAACAGTTTCATTTCAGAACTGTGAAAATACATAATTCAATGGAATTTTCGGAACTGTGATAGCACCTTTCAACAATACACAATTTCTCCATTTGTAACAGTGTGAAACAGAAGCAACGATTTCAAACTGTGAGCCAAAACTGGGTCAGTTAATTAAGTATTCATGAATTAGCAAAGGTTATGGGCCATTTTGTCACGGTATGACTTGGGATGATGTCTACTACTACAGTGTATGAGTCAGACAAAAAATGGAGAATCGACGGATCTATATTAGATTGTTGTTTTATGTTCTCTGGAAATTATGGCAAATACACATTTTGTAAAGTCTCCCAAAAGTGACTATCTCCATGCAACAATCGATACTGTATGTTTCATTTAAAAAATATGGTTGACCACTGAGCGCAAAAAAGAACTTTGTGCCACTACGTGTAAGTCCCTTACTGAATTATTGCATATTTCGAAAGTTCAAGACCTTAGGATTAATACACATGAATATTAGAACAAAGTGGGTTCAATTAAAAGAGAAATTGTAGGTCGAAGTACTGGTTGACACTATTTGTGGAATAAGGTGGAATTTTCAAGTTTTTGTCGTCCTTTTTTTCTCTGGCATTAGAAAATTTCACCAATGCAATAAGGGACTTAGTTCAGCTATAGGCACCTTTTTACCCAGCGCAAAATGGAGCATAGTGTTGTTATGCACCTTTTGGCTCTGAAATTTACTTAACAATGATAGTAAAAATACTAGCACTAAGCTCCTTTTTTAACCAAAACGAGTTGGTGCAAAAAGGAGCTTAGTGTATGTATGCTCCTTTTTGCACCACTGATAATGCTTTGTTTAATGAAAGAAGGAGCATGATTATTTTTACATACATTTGTAGAAAATGTCTATATGAATGTACATACCAAAAATCATTCAAATCGGACCAGTATTGACCGAATGAGAACTGAAAACAACTGTTCAACAGTAAAAGGTCTTTTTCTCAAAATGCAATTTTTCCACTAAAATCCAAGATGACGGTGAAAGCAGGGGTGTGGCAAAGTGCTTCCATCAGAAACATTCTTCCTCTAGGTCTGATTTACCCCTGTGCCAAATTTCACGTTTTTATCCGGAAACACATGGTATGTTTCATTTCATGCACTAGGATCCCCCACTACTTAAGCTCCTTTTTGCGCTGAGCGGTCGATCTGATGAAAAAAAAAAGATTGCCCCTTGCAAGAAGAGTGCTGATTGGGACATTTTAACCATCTTTTAGACCAAGATACTTTTACCACTTAAGTTTAATAAATAGTTTATAATAACTTTTGACAAAAATGTCCAACTTGGGGTTACAAGGAGAAGAAATGTTGGTACCATTGACCGGGTTGAACATTATTGGTGAGTCCTAAGTTTCACAATGGCTTACACATTGTTACACCTCACAGTTGATACTGACACAGTACCTTTGCTTTCAAGCAGCTTCTTATTTCCAAACTGAGATCTTGTCTTTTCTTTACTGTGTAAAATACCAGGCAAGATAATAATTATTTTATGATTTTTTTAAACTTTTTCAATTTGTTATGACAGGTGGTACATAATTATTTTCAATACATTATTCCCCTGAAATATTACCTTTGTGCTGTGGCCTATTACGATGCTTAAAAAAAGTGGCTATACATGTACATTTGAAATGATTGCCTGGATGGCATTGTTATGAAAGTTACCATATCCAATTACACCAGATAGGCATGTGATTCTTTCCTGATTTGCTATAAAGCATTTTTAATATGATTGACACATGAAGTAAGCAATCAGCTTCACTGAATCTTCAGGTAAAATGCCTTGTAGAAAGTGGGGAAAGAATTGCATGCTATTGAAACTGCTGAATAATTGAAAAAAAATGAAATGTCTGAAAAGTTTTAAAGAATGTTATATTTTCCATAAACATACATGAAGTTCAAAACACATAAACCTGCTAAAAACATATACTAAAACTATGGCCAACAGAGTTCTGACAGTATATTTCTATGACAACCACTTACAGCTATACTCCTACGTAGCTACAACCCAATGGGCTATTCTACGTTACAATTTAAACGTTGTGGAAACATCGCAACGTTAAGGAAGTTAGCTCATCCAAGTACATCGTACCCTACTATTGTTGTAAATTATGTAGAATTGTATACACACTGTAAAATTTGAAATTTTGAGTTAGCTCAAATGATTGAGTGAGATGGTTGCACAATTTGTTTGAGCCATGATAGCTTGCCGTTTTGAGTTCATAGTGTTGTAAAGCAATGTTTTAAAAGATACTCACGTATAATTGTATGGTAGAAAATCTGCTTAACCCACTTCTTCAATGCTCATGAAAATCTGACATGGGGAAAAATATGAACAAGAATATGAAAATGACATTTGATTTTTGCAGCTAATGTCTGTAGCATTGTGTGGCAGACATCCTGGCTACATCAGATTACTGAGAAACATCCTGCTTCGTCTAGACAAAATACTAGGAAATGGTTTATATGGTAGAGCGGTTGTTTTTTTATCGATCAACCTAGTAATAGGAATTAACTGATATAAATATAGCCATCTTGTCTAAGAAATTGGAGTAAGCTTGTATAATATAATGAAGTTGTAATATTTATGAAGTGGTCTTCGCACACAGGGGTAAAATCTATAGTTGATGCTATATCCCCCCAAGTTGTTTTGATGAAATTTTAAAATGTAGTTCAAAGCAGGTAAAGGTAGGAAGTGATTTGGGGGGAGCCCAAAGGTGTGAATAGGTAAAGTAGTGGTTGATTCTTCCTTCCTGCTGGGCTAGTCGTAATTGTTTTGGGGTTGTACTGTAACATAAATTTGCCCACTGAAAGTCTTGCCAGTCAAGATTGTCCTGGTCTGTCCTCATTGTCCAATCCTGTCTTATTTTCTTCAAAATCCCATTTTACATACATGTGGCGGACATCTACAATGCTTCTCCTCCCAAACCAAGATTTCATGGCCAACTTTACTTTCCAAGCAGATGTCCAGCAGCCATTCATTTCCTGGTCGCACTTAGCTCTCGTAAAGACCTCCTGTCCAGTCCAGACTTTATGACCATCACGTCTGCAAGCCTAAAAGGCAAGCCTGTCACTCCGTGCACTATCATCATGGAACAGGGAGTTACTGTAGCTGCAAGCCACGGCATCCCACCTTAGCACTGGGTCAGGATGGAGCCAGAACCATTTCATTATAGAGAGTCAGAGACAGACATTCAGGGTGACCCTGCTAAAAACATGTCATGTGACCCGACCTTGTCATGTGACCAGCCATGCCAGCATGGTGCCACATGCACTTAATCCTGGCATTGTTTACAAGAACTCCAGCTTTACTGGTTTAGACGAAGACAAAGAGAGTCCAAAAGGCGTAAAATGGGAACTCTGACAGAAAATAGAAACACTGAAGTAAAAGGATAGTTTTCTGGTATGGATGGATGATAGTGGCTTAGCATCATTTATTTATGCAGTCTTGTTGGCTAATAAGGACAAGAGGAGGACATGGAAAGGCCACAGATTATTGAAAACTGTCGTCCGACATACAATGCAGGGTCAGCTTTTGCACGTTAGTACTGCCACCAAACTACTTCTTTACTTCAAAGTTCAAACCCCTCTCGATGCGCCTTGCAAGCAATCCTTTATCTATCCTTAGCAAGGCAACCAAATTACTAACCAATCTATCCAATCTCTAGTTAGCAGCAAAACCAATCTGTGTCATCTTTGCTTTATCTTTTTCTTCAGATCTCCGTTGTCCAGACACAGCATCATGCCACCAAGATAACGTCACCAGAGGAGTCATGTGACATCACAAGCGTCTTATCTTGGGGGTCCCAGTTCTGGGAGTTACTTGCCGCCCCGAGAAAGATAAAAGATGCAAGGATGCCTTAGGACGGCCAAGGAGACAGATTGGTGCCACTAGGTCTAGTGAGGTGTGATGAACTGTTTTGAGTTCAGGTTGGAGGTCTTTAACATGTAATTATCCAGAAACAAATTCAGATTGTAACTCCGTAATAATTTGTTTCAGAATATTGAATAACCATAACTTAGACAGGAATATTGGAAACTGAACAATTTTCTAAGCACATGCAGGATTGCAGATCTTTACAGCAGGGTCAAATCTTTCTTTTAACTTAAAATATAAAGACATATTCCAAATTCATGGCTTGGTCTGATACATATACAGTACAACCCAAAATAAAGTTTGATTACCCCAGCAGGAAGGAAGAATCAGCCACTACTTTGCCCTTTCACACCTTTTGACTACCTCTGAATCACTTCCAACTTTTACCTACTTTAAACTACCTTTTAAAATTACATTAAAATCATATTTAAACAATACCAATTTAAACTAACTCACCGCCATTTTGTTTGATTTACTTGATATTTTGCACCTCTGCTAATTGCAGTTACATTGGTAGCTGTCAAATAGAGTTCTTAATGTGGGCTAAGGTTGTTGTAAGGAGTCGAAGGGAGTTGTAAGGAGATTTGGGGTGGAGTGGGGAAAAGAGGGCGAAATAGGTAAACAGAGGACTTCCAACAGAAAATCTTCTTACTTTATTTTGGGTTGTACTGTACTTTGCATATGACCAACATCTTTCTTTCTTGATTTGACCCACAGTTTAAGTCTGCTTCTATTTTCTCATCTTTGAATATCCCGGCTACCTGTACCAAATACAGATTCTGTGACTGTGGAGCAAACAAACAGAGACACAAATAACATCATTCTGTCTGTTTGTGTTTCATCTGGAAATTGAAATTCAAACAGTCTAAACAACTTTAGTTTAAAAAAAAACCCTCATAGGCTTATTAACAATGCAGATTTCCGGAATATGTAAACATGTGATGCTCATTTTTAACATTAATTTTGTTATGTAGGGCAATATAAATGTCAAAGGCTTCCACATCTCCATCACCCGATGCCCAATCTTTCACTAATCTTTTTTTTTTCAAATTATACTTCTTGTCATCTTTTCAAGTTATGCTCATAAACTTCCGTCTCTTTCTTGTGCCAGTTTTCTACTAAACTCAGATTTGATGGCATGACCCACTTTTGCCAAAAGGAGTCCAACAGTGCTTTGCTCTTGTTGCACACATTCAACTAAACATCCTCCTGTCCAGTCCAGACTTTATGACCATCTGGTCGGCAGCCCTTAAAGGCAGGCCCGCCACAAATTGTAGGTTATTACGATAAAGTGAGGAGCTGTAAGGCTGCAGGGCAACATGCTGGCTGACCAATACTAACACGGCATAGCATTAGGTAAGAAGGGAGGCTCCTTGGGCCAGTCTTTTAATGTGGAGGCAGACATTATGGGAGCCACCACTATACTACATGAGTATAAGAATGTTATGTGACCTGACTATATCATTAAAGCAGTGATTTCTGGCTCCAACTGTTGGTCTGCACTATGTAAGCAGACAAAAGAGAGAATTTATGATGTCCAGTCATATAATCCACAGATCATATGGATCCTCTCATGGCAAGCCGTCCAAAGTGGGTCGTTGTTTCGTGCTACAAAGACTGTTAGAATTGAAGGAGAAAGAAGAAAGTCCTGAGTTTGAACTGGAGATATACATCAAAGCAAGCATAGACAAAGAGATCACTCAGGGTGTCACACAAAATTATTTACAGTGTGTTTCTTTTAAAGCAACCCAATATCCCTTTCTTGCCATATTACGTCACAAATTACGAACACCAGACTCGGGAACCCAAAATGGGCTGAACAAGGTTTAATAGACTTCAGGGACCTTCTGCAGATGTCAGAAAAGGGTTCAAAAAACCTTTGTCAGTACGGAATTTGTCACTGCAAGAACCCAGACGTCCAAGAGAAGACTAATTGTCATTGAGCAACATCAGGACAAAGTCAGTCAGGTTTTTCTTTGATCCTCTTGCAACATTTCTTCCAACACACATTTGGTCCTTTAGGCAAAAAATCAAACATTGAAATATACCGCAAACTTAAGCAAACTGACTTTTTTCAAGGGCATGATCAACGAAAACAGTTTACTTGGTTCCTTCTCAGCTCAACTGGTACTGCAACCAAACTGCTTCTCTGCTCCAAAACCCTCTCAATGCTCCTTGTAGAGCAAGCAATCCCATTATCTATCCTTAGCAAGGCAACCAAATTACTAACCAATCTATCCAAACTCTAGTTAGCAGCAAAACCAATCTGTGTTATATTTGCTTGATCTTTTTCTTCAGATCTCCGATGTCCAGACACAGCATCATGACACCAAGATAACGTCACCAGGGGCGTCATGTGACATCACAAGCATCTCATCTTCGTGTCCCAGTTCTGGGAGTTACTTGCCGCCTGCAAGAGAGATAAAAGATGCAAGGATGCCTTAGGAGACAGATTGGTGCCACTAGGTCTAGTGGGGTGTGATGAACTGTTTTGAGTGCTGGTTGGGAGACCTTTATCATGTAATAGGCCAGAAACGAATGCCAATCCTCGTTCAAGAATTTTCTGTTTTTAAAAGAATTAAATAACCATAACTTTAACAGAAATCCTGGAAACTGAACAATATTCTTTGCACATGTAGGATTGCAGGTCTTGAAGATGGATTCCAAAGTCATGGCGTGGCCTTACACATATATACTTTGTATAATAATAATTTCCTGCACAATTCGATATTCATTTTAAATCAGCCTTTATTTTCTCCACTTTGATTATCCCAGCTCGCTTGCTTTACAACCGCTTCTCTGAATATCTTATCTTACCTGATTCAAATAGAAATTCTGTGATTGGGGAGTAAACAAATAGAGACACAAACAATGTTATTCCATCAGTCTGAGTTTCATCTAGAAATTGAAATGGCAAACTTCTAAACAACTTTTGTTTGAAAAATTTTCTAACATTTTTCTCAATTCTGAGGATGGTCAGAAGTGAATTGTTAAAATAATTGTTGTCAAGTGATATCTACATGTATCTTGTCGGTCATTAGCTGACATCTTTCCTTCTTGATTTGACCTAATTTTTTTATTAAAAGTCAGCTTCTATCTTTATTCTCTGTTTGAATCAAGGCTTCATGTCCCACAAACCAATTCTTGAGGATTCCCGTGAACAAACAAATATTTCTGCAATGGAAGACTAAAAACTGTTTGAATGTTAAGTGTAGAAAAGTCGGTCATAAGGAAAGGCCATGAAAATGAAAGAAATATTTCTCTTATATCTTTCCTGGCCTCAAATTAAATGCGAGAAAAGTTTGTCTCTAAAAATAGTTATTTCAAAAGTTATGCGAAAAAGATCTTCTAGAATATATAAATATATCATGCTTCATGCTTTTACAGGCCCGTAGCCAGGGGGGGTGCGACGGGTGCGAACGCACCCCCCCCCCCCCCCACGGCCGAAAATGGTCCCAAAAGGTCCACTATTTGGGTCCAAAATGGTCCTAGAATCAGGAGGATATACCTGACTTCATGTCAAGTAATTCAAATTGCAATTCAGTGTGTTTGATTTGCCCAGTTGGTCATAGACTTCACAGCCTTTCTGAATTGCAATTCACACCTATGGATGAATGCCCCACTCCTGATTGCAATTTTACCTATGGTCAATGCAGGGTATTTTGTTTAACTAAAGTACAATTGATAAGCATGCTCATTTTTTGCTATGATTACTTTCAATAGATTTGCAGGTGAAATCTTGCCAGAGTTGTGTAGGGCAATACAAGTAAAGTGTAGTCCTACACATGTTGGACCACCTAATTCAAGGCCCTATTTCTCATTCAGGGTAATAATACCTGAGAGGTGAATTATTTGACAAATACATCATGTACATGGGCAGGCCACAGTCTCAGCATGAGGCCAGGTTGAGGTTTATAAAAAAAATCCTATATTTTGCATAAAATGCAAAAATTAAGTTTAGACCACTGGTCCAATTTAAGGCACATGGAATATGTAATGGACCACCTGTTTCCTGATATTGGACCTATGATCCAATATCGGGACTACTGACTGACTGACTTACTTACTAAGTCTTGTGTTGTGCTGGTATATCCAGGATCAGCCAGGGCAGCTCAACCATAATCTTTTGTTGAGGGAGCTGCACTGTTATTATTTGATGACCGCTGTATGAATATGAGATGAGAAGGCTGGGAGTCTGGAACATACCGTATCGATTCAGGGATGCCTAGGGTCTTTCAGTTGCCCCACCATAGAATACTGGATACAACCCGCCTCCATTTAATGTCCCATGAGCTCGGACTAAAGTGAGTTCCAAGGGTGAGATTTGAACCCACGCCCTAAAAGCCAGTGGACAAGCATTCTTGACCATTAGGCCACAGGGGAACTAGTAGAGAGGGAGATGGTAGAAATGAGGTTGACACAACTGACACAATCTCTCACACAAGAGGGAAGAGGCAGAGAGTGAAAGCATAGAGGGATTCAAGTCCAATGTAAAGATATGTAGTTCCAGTGTCTTTAAAATTGTCACAATGTCACCTGTATGTAGGCTTTATACCGCTCCCAGACGCCTTTCTGTTGGCTAAAATCACAGACCAAAGAAAGTGCTTGTTACACTCTGGAACTATTCGGCGCTTACATGTATATTGGACTTAAACTCACAGAGGGAGGCAAGAGCCATTACAGTCTGTCACTTTGATATAGAAAAGAGTGAACTGTTGCACTGTTAAAAATGGCACTTTGTGTTTCATCATGTTGATGATTTGTCATGATCATACCCGATACTTTCAATGTTAATTTGATTTAAGGAGGCTTATCCCGCCTGTTGATGACAGCCAAACGAAAGGATTATGCATCTGATTTTCACTCTAAAATCAGCTATGACAAGTCAAATGACCTTCTCTTGATCATGACTAATCAAACAGCCTGTATGTTTCCCATTGTGAAAGTAGAGAAGATGACACTTCATCGGCTATCATGAGTCACAAAGTGCATTTTTCACAGTGAACTGGTCGTAATTTTTTCTGTATCAAAGTGACAGACTGTAAAGGAGGCATAAGTAACATTATACATGTTTTAGTAAGGAGAAAAGAGCTGCAAAGAATGGGAGAAAGCAGGGACAGATGAGGCAGAGAGGGAGAAAGCATAGAGAAAAGAGGCAGGAAGACCACAGGGAAGGCAACAGCAACCCAAGAAGCCAAGAACCACACTGTAGGAAGGAGACAAGAGCTGGGGAGGAGTCAGAACGGTTGACAGCAGAGAGGAAGGAGGAGAGGGAGAAAGCGTAGAAGGAAGAGGCAGAGAGAGGAGACAAGAAGAGATATGTATACACCTTAGAAAGGAGAAGAGAATTGCATGGGGAAGAGTCAGAATTGGAGATAAAAATAGAGGGAGGAGACCGAGATGGACTAAGTAGAGAAGTAGGTGGCAGAGACTCAGAGATGGACTAGGCAGAGAAGGAGGAGGCAGAGAGGGAGAAGACATAAAGTGAATAGGCAGTGCGAGGAGAGAGGAGGGAGAAGACAAGCGCAATCCAAGAAGCCAATATAATAGCTACATGTACTGCAAAAAAAAGAGACGAGCTGGGGGAGGAGTCAGAGAATGGGAGAAAGCAGAGAGGAATGAGGTATAGATAGAGGAAGCAATTCCGAAGCATAATGGAAAGAGGCAGATTTATAAGGCAGAAGAGGTATAGCAGGTTAGAGCAATCCAAGGAGCAAAGAACTATACATTGTCGGAAGGATACAAGAGCTGGAGCATGGCACAAAACGCCGATGAGCTATTGCAGAGAGGGAAGCGGTGACATGGCACCTAGAGCATGTAGAGGAGGCAGAAGCTGGAAAGAAGGAGGTACAGAGACAGAACATGCTATATGTTGGTCCCGGATCATGTCTCGCATTTAATGGTGGCATTAGTACTCCACATTGTTCAGGATTCTTCTCCAACCTTCTGGGTGCCATTGGCTTGCTACATGAACATTTGGGTGTCCCAAGACCCAATACCTCATTGTGCCTCCTTGCCAATAACTTATTAGTTACGGCCTTCATAATGTTAGGACATATTTTAATGATTCTGCACATTTTATTTGAATATTTCTGAATCCATGCATAACGGTAGACCTCATTTTTTTGCTCGAAAATAATAAGTCCCATTGAGGGATTTCTGGTGTGAATTAGTACAAATGAAGTTTGGCCCAAGGATTAAATTGATCAACCTTTCCATGATCAGAAAGGCTCAGAATGCACCATTGTCATTACTTTCTCCAAAATTTTCCTTGGGGTGCATGCCCCCAGACCCCCCTAGCTTGGCTTCGCACCTTCGGTGCTCGCGAAGAAGAGTCCACTTTTTTCCTAAAAGCACCCCCCCACAAAAATTCCTGGCTACAGGCCTGTTTTAACATAATTATGTACGTCGGCCATTATGAATTTGCAAGGCTTAAATATCTAAGAATCTTACTACTCTTTCATTCCTTCTCATTTGTCTCTAAAAATTGTTATTTCAAAAGTTATGGGAAAAAGATCTTCTAGAATATATAAATATATCATGCTTCATGCTTTTAACATAATTATGTAAGTCGGCCATTATGAATTTGCAAGGCTTAAATATCTAAGAATCTTACTACTCTTTCATTCCTTCTCATTTTACGGACCTAGAGTTCGGGAATATATAAACATGTTATTTTTCAGGTCAAGCTCATAAACGTCCATCTTTTTCTTGACACAGATTTGATGGAATGACCCACTTTTGCCAGAAGGAGTCCAGCAGTGAACTGCCCCAGTTGCACCTATTCACCTAAAACCTCCTGTCCAGTCCAGACTTTATGAGCATCTTGTCAGCAGCCCTAAAAGGCAGGAGGGTCACAAATTGTAGGTTATCATGATAAAGTGAGGAGCTGTAGGGCTGCAGGGCAACAAGCTGGCTGACCAGTACTAACATGGCATAGCATTATATTCGGTAAGAAGGGAGGCTCCTTGGGCCAGTCTTTTATTGTGGAGGCAGACATTGTAAGAGCCACCACTATACTACATGACTACATGTATGAGTATAAGGCTGTTATGTGACCTGACTATATCCTTGAAGCAGTGAGTTCTGGCTCCAACTGTCGGTCTATACTATATAAGCAGACAATATAGAGAATCTATAATGTTCACGGATTATATGGATCCTCTGATAGCAAGCTGTCCAAAGTGGGTCGTTGTTCCATGCTACAAGTATTAGTTAGATACCTCATTGTCGGGTTCTAACATGCATTTTTGTCTCCTGCAGATGTTGAAAAAGGGTTCAAAAGAATTTTGCAGGCACCAGAACAGAATTTCTTACAGCAAGAACCAAACATCCAACAGAAGACTAATTGTCATTGAGCAACATCCATTCCACATTAAGTTAATGTCAATCAAGTTTTTCTTTGATCTTCTTGCAACGTTTCTTCAAACACACATTTGGTTCTTTGAAGTCAAAATTTTACCCTATCAGCATGCCTCGGCGGTCCAACGTCGGCCTGAAGCTGCTCCGACGCTGCTGACATCGGACTGACGCTGGGCCGACGTTGGACCGCCAAGGCATGCTGTTAGGGTATAGTGTGGTGTCACAGGAACAACTGACCTACTTTTTGAAGTTACAGACTTAAAATTTGAAATGAGGAATCAAAGTAGGTCAGGGTAATTTGAAAGTCATCTTGACTGTTAAGAAGATACACAAGAACAAAACTGGAACAAATGACAATTAACAAAAAAATCAAACATAAAAATATACCACAAACATTTATAGTGTAGTGATTCCAGGTTGGTAGCAGGGTGTTTCCCTCGCACCAACGAGTGACTCTTTGGTGTAATGGATAACGCTCCTGCCTCCCGCGCGGGGGACACGGGTTCGACTCCCTCTCCTGGAGTTGTTACAGTGGCACCCAATATGGGGTGACTGGTGGAAGGACATGAGCAATAAAAACAGCTTACTTGGTTCCTTCTCAGCTTAACTTGTACTGCAACCAAACTGCTTCTCTGCTCCGAAACCCTCTCAATGCTCCTTGTAGAGCAAGCAATCCCTATATCTATTCTTAGCAGGGCACCAAAATTGCCAACCAATCTGTCCAATCTCTAGTTAGCAGCAAAAACAATCCGGTTTATCTTTGGTTTATCTTTTTCTTCAGATCTCTGTTGTCCAGACACAGCATCGTGACAATAGGATAACGTCACCAGAGGCGTCATGTGACATCACAAGCATCTTATCTTGAGGTTGCAGTTTTGGGAGTTACTTGCCGCCCCTAGAAATATAAAAGATGCAAGGACACCTTAGGATGGCCAAGGAGACAGATTGGTGCCACTAGGTCTAGTGGCGTGTGATGAACTGTTTTGAGTGCAGGTTGGGAGATCTTTAACATGTGATAGGCCAGAAATAAACGTGTATTCTCACTCAATAATAATTTGTTTAAGAATATTAGAAAATCATAACAGGAATATTGAAATCTGAACAACATTCTATGCAAATGCAGAATCGCAGATCTTAGCAGGGAGGCTCAAATCTTGAAGCCTAAAATATGAAGGCAAATTCCAGACTTTGCACATGACCAACATCTATTCTCAATTTGACCCACTTTTTAAGTCGGCTTCTATTTTCTCCACTTTGAATATTTCCAGCAACCTGACCCAAATACAAATTCTGTGAAGGTGAAGTAAATAAAAGAAAAACAGAAATAATATTATTCCGTCATTTAACTGTTTGTGCACCATCTAGAAATTGAAATAACAAACTGTCTAAAAAACTTTTGTCACAAAAAACTTCTAATTCACCATTTAGAGGATGGTTAGAGGCTAATGGACACCATTTAAAGTGTATTGCTACAATCGTTGTTAAAGTTATATCTATTCTTACTGATCATGAGCTGATATTGTTCTGCCTGATTTGACCCACATTTTAAGTCAGCTCCTGTCTTTATTCTCTGCTTAAATACGAAGACTTCACGACCCACATCCCAATTAAAGGGCTGCACAGCCTACACTTACCATATCTATCTATCTATCTATCTATCTATCTATCTATCTATCTATCTATCTATCTATCTATCTATCTATCTATCTATCTTTTCCTTAGGATTCATCGTAAAAAACTGCACAAAATTATATATATATTTCTGCAATGGACCTTGTCCTTTTGCTGGTTTGGCTAAAAATTGAAAGTATTTTAAACTGTTTTAATGTTAACTCCAAGAATGCTGGTCATATTTAAAGGCCATAATATGATATCCATGCCAAACAACTTTTTGAGAAAAAAAAAACAAGATGACAACCACAAGATCAGTATTCCAACATTGTGTGGCTGTGATTGCTCTTGAAGGTTACAAAAACAGCACCACCAATTATGTTGTTGTTTGTAATTGGCTTTATATGAAAGGATATAAAAATGAAACAAACATTCCTCTATTCAAATGAAATGAGAGCAAAGTTTGGTTTGAAAAATTGTTATTTCAAATGATATTGGAAAAAGATCTTCTGAAATAAATAAACGTATCATGCTTTAATGTAGGTAATCATTAATTTGCAAGGCTTTAATGGTTCCAAACATGTACTCTTCTTTCATTCTTTCTTATTTTATTAACCCAGATTTCATAAATATACATATAAACATGTGATGCTTATATATCTATTTATGTTTATATATCTATTTCCCACCAATGCCCAAGCTTTCACCAATCATTCAACTTTTCAGGCTTTGCTCTTAAACTTCCATCTTTTTCTTGAGCCAGTTTTCTATAAAACCCAGATTTGATGACATGACCCACTTTTGCCAGAAGGAGTCAAACAGTGCTTTGCTCTTGTTGCACTCATTCAACTAAACGTCTTCCTCTTCAGTCCAGACTTTATGAGCATCTTGTCGGCAGCCCTAAAAGGCAGGCGCGCCACAATTTGTAGGTTATCGTGATAAAGTGGGGAGTTACAAGGCTGTAGGACAACATGCTGCCAGTCCAGTGCCAACAGTGGCATAGCAAGGGGTCAGATGGGAAGGCCCATGGGCCTGCATTAAATATAGTGACAGATTTTCTGGGAGCCACCACCAAGACCATGTCACGTGACCTGACTAGCCTTGCAGCGTGAGTACTGGCTCCAACTGCTGGTCTACACTATATACACAGACAATATAAAGAATCTATAATGTTCACAGATTATATGGATCCTCTGATAGAGAGCTGTCCAAAGTGGGTCAGTGTTAATGTGCAACAAAGAATGCTAGAATCGAAGGAGAAAGATTAAGGCCCTAATTTGGAACTGGAGCATGGCTCATGAAAGTCCAAAGTTTTGTTGTGTCCATCTTCTAATCCAACCAAACGTCACTGAATATGACATTTGATCTGGATAAAGAGGTCGACATGGCCTGTATCCAGCATTTCTGCTGAACTGAACTGAACTGAACTAACTCAGAAACTAAATGGTATATGTTGTGTATTGTGTTTTTCTTTTGTTGCATTGTGACAGTTTGGAGAAAATAAATGAGTTACTACAAATGAAAATTTGTCACACTGCCCAATGGAGAACAAACACACACTGGCATCAAGAGGCAGAAACGGATTTTAGGATACAAAAAAGCTAAGAAGACCAAGGAGCGTTTGAGAACAAAAATGCTGTAAAAGAAGAGAAAAACTAGATTAAAAAAACTGGACTATGACAGCCAGATAGACAATATAACATCGGATTCCACTAAATACATTAAAGTAAGCACGGGCAGAGAGATCACATCGGGCATTACACAAGATTATTTACAGAGTGTTTCTTCAAGGCAACCCAAAACCCAATTCTTTGCCTGAGACCCTTTCTTGCCATCTTAAGTGACAAATTACAAACACCAGACTCAGGAACCCAAATGGACTGAACAAGGTTAAATAGACTTCAGGGACCTCTAGTCTAGTCATTATATGAAAATATTGGGTGCAACCCGGAACAAATTGCAACAGAAATGGTTCCAGTGGCATTTGGTCCCTAAATATGTCAAGAAAGACATACTAAAAGTCATGGAAAATCCAAATGGTGGAACAACCCCAAATTAGCATAAATCCAAGATGGCCGCCATAAAAATCAGGTTTTTTGCAAATAACTCACAAACTATTAGATATACACACCATATGTGTATGAAACTTGAATATAAACTTGGGTATTGCGGACATTTTGACACTATTCCCATGTCTCTATCTCTAATAGTTCTCAAGATATAGCATATTAAAATATCTCTGATTTTAGCATGAAAAGCTGTAAATCGCCAATAATATCATTTGTGAGCCTTGATTCTGAATACGTGAAGTCCGACTTTTACCTTACCTATTATGGATACAAAAGGAATACATTTTGTTTAATTTAAGACCTCAGTCATGTCTCTACCTCTCTTCAATCCCCTACAATGCCATATTTTGCATTTAAAAGTCTTCCCTCGGAATTGCATTTATTTGCTAAAATTTTAATTTTATATGAAAGAAAGTGCTCATTTTGGGTCTGAAGTGTAAGAAATATTTTGAGTTTGGAATTCAGTCAATTTTGAGTAACATGTGTAATGCTTAACTTAAATTATTGATGATCACCAAGAGAATCTGACCTAGACAAATACAACACCAAACCATAGAAGTACTTAAAGAAACAAAATAGGTGCATGGTTTTTGTAACTTTGATTAATTCTTTGAAAGTGGTTGTCAGAAATAACTTTGGAAATTTTTAAAAGTATAATGGATATCTGCATTGCTTCACTTTATGACCATTACATAAATATGATTTGGATCATATTTTTTGCATTTTAGCTCAAAATATAGGCCTAGAGGTAAAATTAAAATATGAGAGTATGGGGCAAGAGGCCCAAGAAATAACTTTCAAGCTGAATGCGCTCGCAAAAAAAAAATTGCCATAGGATTATAATAGGGGGGCTTCTTGCCTGATGGGTGGGGTAAGAAGGCCATTTTATATTTTTTTACAAAAATGGCCGTAACTCCTTTATTAAAATTGGTAGACATTTGTTTCACTAGTTATATGTAGAGTCAAATGATCCCTTCCTGACAACATAAGCATTTGAATAATCGACCACAAAAAGTACAGGGTACCCACCGAAATTTGGCGAGCAAACTCCCTGTATTTTCCCTGAATTTTCCGTTTCACCGGACATTTTCCAGGCTTAGTGTTGCGTTATCGCGGCAATATCGTCGCTAACCAGAAATCAAAAACTATGACTCTTACAAATTTTTACTTAAATAGAGGGCTTTTTGCACGCATTAACGTAAAAGCAAATTCCCTGTGGTTTCCCTGAATTTCAGGTCAAATTTCAAATTCCCTGAGTTTTCCCTGCAAGGAATTTTTTTCACCCTTTTCCCTGTTTTCCCTGTTTTCCCTGTCTGGTGGGGACCCTGAAGTAGGTCAAATCGCACCTCGAAGTTAAGGGGGCTTTAAATTAAAAAAATTTGAAAGTACAGTTCCATATAAAATGTATATATGCAGCTTTTCAAAATAAGATTTCAGGAAAAATCAAGGCTTGCACAGAATCACAATACACAAAGTGAAATTTTGGGACGAAATGACTTGACAAATGAATTGATTACAAAAAGTTTAGAAGCCAAGGTATTGAAGGGACCACATTACAACTGAAAAATGAAAATGTTTAATATAGTAATAGTCAGAAATAAAGGGTTATCTATAGACTAACAGAAACTCTTGCATGGTTTCAGTAAAAGTAGTATAATTTAGTTGGAACAGCTTCATCAGTAGTTTTTAGACTTTTAGATATGTATTTTTTGCCAACAACTCCGCATCTTAATTAGATCCGGAGCAGAATTACCTGCTTAGTAGAAGCTGATTTATCTCAGGCTGGGCTATATAATATGTTCTATGAGTTTCAAGCACAAAGTGACGTATGTCATGAGTTTCTGTGCTGAAAGGTTTCTGAATATAGCTTTATGCCAATGGTAAGGTTTTAAAAGCAGAAAAAAAATAGGCTGCACAGCAGCAGACCCTCGGCTTTCAGCAGCTTTTCTGCCAAGAAATCTGAATTCATTGAATTTATAAATATCTATAGTAGGGTGCATCGTCTGCCCCTATATCTTCAAATCATCATGCACTTTTGCATGAGTGTTCCCCTATATCATGAAAGAAGCCCTGCAAAATTTTAGGGAAAAATTCTAATGCCAAAGGGTGGCACAACAGCCTTGAATTTTCAGTATTAGGTCATATTCTAGCGATTCGCGGTTATCAATAATATTGTCAAATTTAATTTAACTGATTTCTGTATGGCACAATTAGATTCCTTAGAAAAAGAGCTTTAATTTGAATACCAACGTCAATGGTTTCCATTGAGGAGAAGTCGCAATTGTGTAGAGATATTTTCTTTTTTATCAGGAAAAATGTGATATAGACAATAGACAATAGACAATAGACAAATATTTATTTATAGTCGACATATTAAACAAGTATAACTTTAGCTCACAGAGCTATTTTCCGACTAGACAAAACAATTGTTGAAACAGAAACGAGCTCTCGGCTGTTGGAGAGTTGGGCCCCGTCTTGAATTTGCACGATGTAAAGCATAAATATCATTTAAATATTCTGGGCTAGTCCCATTTATACAATTGTAAATATCAGTAATGATAAATCAAAAAAAGGATTTTAATATGACTTTGGGAACACAAAGAAGTCCATAAAGTGATGATGTGGTCCACTGCATCATCTGATAAAACCATGATTCAATTATGATGTTGTTAGAAGAAAAAGATAGGCAGAATGGTGTATCAATGAACTGTTGTATTTTTCATATTTACATGTAACATAATAATGTATGTCGGCCATTATGAATTTGCAAGGCTTAAATATCTAAGAATCTTACTACTCTTTCATTCCTTCTCATTTGTCTCTAAAAATTGTTATTTCAAAAGTTATGGGAAAAAGATCTTCTAGAATATATAAATATATCATGCTTCATGCTTTTAACATAATTATGTAAGTCGGCCATTATGAATTTGCAAGGCTTAAATATCTAAGAATCTTACTACTCTTTCATTCCTTCTCATTTTACGGACCTAGAGTTCGGGAATATATAAACATGTTATTTTTCAGGTCAAGCTCATAAACGTCCATCTTTTTCTTGACACAGATTTGGTGGAATGACCCACTTTTGCCAGAAGGAGTCCAGCA
This sequence comes from Platynereis dumerilii, assembly GCA_026936325.1. Taxonomy (NCBI): domain Eukaryota; kingdom Metazoa; phylum Annelida; class Polychaeta; order Phyllodocida; family Nereididae; genus Platynereis; species Platynereis dumerilii. The sequence goes on from JAPTHN010000013.1 coordinate 20,940,999, forward strand.
GTGAACTGCCCCAGTTGCACCTATTCACCTAAAACCTCCTGTCCAGTCCAGACTTTATGAGCATCTTGTCAGCAGCCCTAAAAGGCAGGAGGGTCACAAATTGTAGGTTATCATGATAAAGTGAGGAGCTGTAGGGCTGCAGGGCAACAAGCTGGCTGACCAGTACTAACATGGCATAGCATTATATTAGGTAAGAAGGGAGGCTCCTTGGGCCAGTCTTTTATTGTGGAGGCAGACATTGTAAGAGCCACCACTATACTACATGACTACATGTATGAGTATAAGGCTGTTATGTGACCTGACTATATCCTTGAAGCAGTGAGTTCTGGCTCCAACTGTCGGTCTATACTATATAAGCAGACAATATAGAGAATCTATAATGTTCACGGATTATATGGATCCTCTGATAGCAAGCTGTCCAAAGTGGGTCGTTGTTCCATGCTACAAGTATTAGTTAGATACCTCATTGTCGGGTTCTAACATGCATTTTTGTCTCCTGCAGATGTTGAAAAAGGGTTCAAAAGAATTTTGCAGGCACCAGTACAGAATTTCTTACAGCAAGAACCAAACATCCAACAGAAGACTAATTGTCATTGAGCAACATCCATTCCACATTAAGTTAATGTCAATCAAGTTTTTCTTTGATCTTCTTGCAACGTTTCTTCAAACACACATTTGGTGCTTTGAAGTCAAAATGTTAGTGTGGTGTCTGAGGAACAACTGACCTAGTTTTTGAAGTTATAGACTTAAAATTTGAAATGAGGAATCAAGGTAGGTCAAGGTAATATGAAAGTCATCTTGACTGTTAAGAAGATACACAAGAACAAACTGGAACAAATGACAATTAACAAAAAAGGCAAGCATAAAAATATACCACAAACATTTATAGTGTAGTGGTTCCAGGTTGGTGGCAGGGTTTTTCCCTCGCACCAACGAGTGACTCTTTGGTGTTGGGTAATGTTCTTTGAGTCGGACACTTAAATTCTGTACATGTTTAAAACTAAGTGATATCTTACTTGGCCTATGGGTTATTGATTGTCAACCAGGGCCTCAAATTAATCGTTTTTGCTAAGTCTAACAGATAATTGACAATTAGCACAACATAAGAACTATATTAGTGGTTAAATTTCGAAATAAGAAATGACATAGGGTATCTTTGAGTCGGACAGCTGTGTTGTAAAAACATGACATCAAAGGTATAGGTGCCTTAGAGTCTTCCCTTCAATTGAAATAGCTCATATTTTATCACAAAATGGGCTTAGCTTACAAGTAACTGAACGATATGGAAACTGGAGTCAAATCATCACCATAGGCCAGCAAAGGATCCTTCAAATTAGACAAAAATTCACTAAAATACACAATTTTATGACAAAAAATTCTGATAAATCGGGAATTTTACCCCATCTTTAGAACCGTGAAAAACACACTTTCGTTGTTCATATCATGCTGATATTTTCGGCATAGATAAAGGACATCTTGGGCTACAAATTGGTACCACATATACTAGTATACGAGCTCTCAATTACCCTGTGGAGCCCAACAAAAACTGTCCGACACAAGGTTACCTTTCCTAAGTGTCCGACTCAAAGAACCTTACCCTAATGGATAACGCTCCTGCCTCCCGCGCGGGGGACACGGGTTCGACTCCCTCTCCTGGAGTTGTTACAGTGGCACCCAATATGGGGTGACTGGTGGAAGGACATGAGCAATAAAAACAGCTTACTTGGTTCCTTCTCAGCTTAACTTGTACTGCAACCAAACTGCTTCTCTGCACCAAATCCTTCTCAATGCTCCTTGCAAGTAAACCCATTATCTATCCTTAGCAGGGCAACCAAATTTCCAACTAGTCTATCCAATCTCTAGTTAGCGGCAAAACCAATCTGGGTTATCTTTGCTTTATCTTTTTCTTCCAATCTCTGTTGTCCAGACACAGCATTATGACACCAAGATACCGTCACCAGGGGCATCATGGGACATCACAAGCATCTTATCTTTGTGTCACAGTTCTGGGAGTTACTTGGCACACAAAAGAAAGATAAAAGATGCAAGGACGCCTTAGGACGGCCAAGGAGACTGATTGGTGCCACTAGTTCTAGTTGGGTGTGATGAACTGTTTTGAGTGCAGGTTGGAGACCTTTAACATGTGATAGGCCAGAAACATACTAAGCACATGTAAATTTTGTAAGGAAGGCTCCAATCTATAGCCTATAATATGAAGACAGCAGCTTTCCAAATTCATGGCTTGGCCTAACACATATACTTTGCATGTGACCGACTTTTGCTTGATTTGACCTACATTTTAAGTCAGCTTCTATATTCTCCACTTTGAACATCAAAGCTAGGCATACAGGCTACCTGACCCAACTGAAAATGATATGACTGCAGACAAAGCAAACAAAGACAAAATAAAATTATTTCATCATTTAACTGTCATTCTGAGTAAATTGTTGTTATAGTGTTGTCTCTTCTTGCTGATCATGGGCTGACATCTTTCCTGCTTAATTTGACCCACATTTAAAGTCAGTTTCAATTTTTAGCGGCGTCAGCCAGCTCTTATATAAGCATTTTGGCTAATCTTTTTAGCACTCTAGTGATCGTCCTCTCTCACCAATCTCATTCAAACTTGAAATACAGACTCAATGGAATATTTCCTTGAGCCCAGTCGATTTTGGTGTTCCATTTGTAGTAAATGAGAGAGAAGCAAAGACACAGGTCTGACACATACACAATCTGAGACTCAAGAGAATGTCCCTCAGTTGGCACTGAGCTTTTATGCAGTCAATTGTGACACTGGCACCTCCTGGTGACCGGTGACATGGATCCCTCTGGTGGGGCTGTACAGCGCTCCTGGTGGGCTTAAATGCCGTGATTCACCACAATCTCCCCTTCCACATTTTTGGCAGACAGTGGTGTTGGTGACATCACGGCAGTCTTGAAAATGTGGTGTCCTTAATCCCGGGGAGTCCGTCGGATGGAGATGATTTATTCCGGGAAATTCGGGGTCCATGAGATCCATATCCCTGATTCCTGGGCGGATGTCCTCAAAGCCGCCAGTCCACCAGGCGCAGGATCATGACTCCAGTGGTCCATCAGTTGGGTTTGCTCCATTTCACTGGTCCACCCGGCAGAAGTTCCGAAGCTCGGGACCTGGCACAGAGATGTCCTCAATCCTGGGTCCTCAATTAGATGACACTGAAGGGCACTTGAATAGCAGACACATCACATTCAGGACAGGTACAGCATCATGCATGTCTCCTGGGGAATACGTAGCAGCAGGAAAACTTTCACAGATAAGATTTCTGGCATCACCACGGCACTGTTGTCAGGATGACCTGTCATAGTAGGACCTCCATGTGGTTCAAAAACTTTAACCTCCATGTGGTGCAAACTATGACAGGGTTGACATAGACAGCTCTCTGTCTCGAATGGCCAAACATGAACATACATGTATGAATGCAGGACGAAGCACACAGTCCCTGGAAGGAACCATAACATATAAAATTTAGTTACAAACTGAATATTTTTAATGAATCTGACTGATGAATGTAACTAATGTAACATTAACTGGTCTACATAACTTTGAAGTGAAGGTGCAGATCACACACATAACCAGTGCAGATGAAGTCCAGTGTAGTGCAGTGAACTCTTGTAGATTCAGGCAGAAGATATCCCATCACCAGCAGGCCTGAATGATGAAGAACACTGGACTAGATTATTAGTACTTCATCCGGTGGTGGTCGGTCTGGGTCCAGCAGCACTTTTATGGAATTTGTGCTGGACAGATTCTGCCAAGCCAGCACATGGCAGAGTGGATCTCCAAGAATATCTTGGAGGTCAGGAGCGTTGACCTCATGACCTGTTTGATGTGGCAACCTCCCAAATTTTGGTGGTTTGCCTCTGTCAAATGGTCTGTAGACATGGTCAGGGCTGGTAGATCTGCAGTTGCAGTCTCGGCTGGTTAGTTGTTGTAGATGATTTCTTAACCTTACTGGGGTAGTTGTTGGCCTGTCAAGATGAGTTGGGTTGGAAGTATGGCCGGTTACTGCCAACCACTGGCTTTTGGGTCATACCTTGGGTGATCATCATCGTCAAAGTACCCGGAGTCTTCATGAAGATCCGTGTCTGTCCAGGCCTCTAATACTTCATGTGCTGCAACTTCATGGATAGGGCTAGAGATGACTGGACTCCGGTTGTCTTGATGAGCTGCTTGTCCAGCTGAGTGGGAGGCGAAGCCAGGGAGAGACATGAAAGGTGGTGACTTCCAATTTTGCAGATGCCACTGTAGAGATGGTGAAAATGGGTGTAGGCAGTCTGCTCTACCATCATCTTCGTGTCCAATCCATATAGTTGCCACTCTGGTGGTCCCCCAAAGTTGACTGTGCACATACTTCCTGGTTTTGACACTTTGCTCCGCAGGTGGTAAGATGCTGAATGGCCCATCCTTGAGTACAGGACCATCAGGATGCTTCTCCAAACATCCCGAGAATGGATTTACCAGTGGTCGAGGGATGACATCACCAATGATGCGGACGAGAGCACAGGACACTTGGCTGCTTGGTTTTTGTCCTGAAGGGGTTGATGATGATGGCGATGATAGGCTGGGCCATTTCAGTCGTTGAAGAGTCTGTGGGAGTTTACTCCTATCCAATTCCACAATAGTACAGTCAATCACTTTAGGAGAAGGTGGGTGAGCCTGCACATCTCCTATGTGCTGCAGGTATTGGTCTTTCTGGAATATTGTCACAGACACATCTGGAAATTCTTCTGGAGACAACTGCATCAGCTTCATGAAGGTTGGCCTCTTCTTCTGGTCCAGCTTTCTGGTGTCATCTTCACAGTTACAGTGCAAGCACGGCATTCCCTGTGGAGAGGTTGAGTGTCCAGCAGAGACTGCAGCCGCAGTCTGAGCATCCTGTGACACCAACACAGGCCTTAAAGTAGCAGCTGGTCTGTGACTCTTTGACCAATTGGAAATGGCCTCGCTTCTCGCAATGTCAGGACGTTTCGCCTCAAAATAATCATTCACACCAGCTTCAGTTAGTTGGACCTGTAACACCTGCTGGTCTTTTGGGGGCCGAAGGTCTTCATGTTGGCGCAAAATGGCCTCTGACTGTTCTGTAGACTTCTTGGAGATCAATTCGTGCTTTATGCAGAATGAAGTTTCCCTTGGGTGTAGCTGGTGGATGTCATCTTCCTGATTATCGGGCAAGAGTGTCAGTTCAAGTGGGCCAAATGAATCCTTCCACATACAGCTCTCATCAGTTGCAGCTGACTCGATGGCAGGCTGGCAAGCCGGTGGTACAGGGACGACTGGTATACGAAAGCCCGTCCAACACCAGAAACTAGTCACAGTGTAGACTCTGGCTTCTAGACACAGCTCCCTGACCTCCCTGACTGCCTCTACTGGCCCTGGTAGTACTGGAAGATACAGCTGTATGTGGTTGACACTTGAAGCAGGATACTCTCCTTCAACTGCTGTGACATAATGAGCTGGATCCCTGTCCTCCTCCGGATTATTGTCATGCAGATTGAAGTCCTGGATGGTCCCAAATATTTTCAAATTGAAGTCGCACGCAGTTGTCGTAGTCCCCTTGTCGGGTGGTCTGTGCTGCTGACCAAGCAGAGATAAAATCATCCAGGGTTCTCGTCCCATAGTAACAAATGGCCTCAGTCGGTTGTCTTCCAATGGCAGCTCAGTATCAAGGGACATACTGGAATCTGTCGGCAAGCACTCATCGCTGTCTTGGCTCTGCGGCACCTCACATTCACATGGGGGTAGAAAAGGGATTTTTCTGACAAAATGCACATCAGCCACAGGAACTGATAGTTTCCTCATCTCCAAGTCTTCATCAAGCAATGGAGTGGTCTCTGAAGTTACGTTTGATGGCTGACGGGGGCTGGAACAATCCTGCTGAATGAAATTTACATCTGGTTCCCCTCCCCTCTCTTCTTGATGGCAGCACTCTATAGGGGATAATGCGACGGCAGTGGGCACCATCTCAGGGTCACACATTGATGTCCTGGTGGTCTCGTCAGCTGAAGTGCAGATGTCACTGATGGCTGGATGCTCCCCATTGTTGCTTTGGCAGGATTGCGTGTTGCTGACATATTGTGATGAAGCTGCCCCACTCCGAGAAATATTCTCAGAGTTGGCTCTGCTCATCACTTGTTGTCTGACAGCATCACCGATACACTCTGTAGTAACTGTTGACGGCAGAATTTTATCTTGGTCAGAGATGGCAGAAGTTTGGTCATTTTCCACCACAGAGCTTGGAGAGTCGAAGGCTGGACTGGCTGTTCTGGGAAAACCATCCTGGTGAGGTAACTGCTGGTCTGGGTTGTTCTCATGCAACATCTGTGGACTACTGCTTGGTTGACGAAGCTCAGCAGATGCAGGTGACAGGTGCTGTGGGCAGGGAGTAGGCTCCTCCAGATCCCGCTGTATATTCAAAGCTACAGCATTGCCAGAACTCACACGCTGCACATCTGGAGAACAATGACTATCTTCCAAGAGCCTTGGTTCAGGTATCAGTTGTGGTTTTGACATCTGGGCTTCACTCCTCAGATTTTTCAGGGTGACGTCATCAAATCCAACTGCAACAAACTTCTCAGGCTCAGGATCCAAATTTGCCGACAGAGAATGATCCCTGGAAGTTTCAAACTGTCCATCACTGACAACTGGGATTGCGGAAACTGCAGAAATTATGGAAACAGACGGTATGCCCGCCCTGCTCTGAAGACTAGCTTCAGAGCGGACACTGGCTACCACTGCACCACTACCGATCACCCCAGTAGTTTTGACGTTCCCAGCTGGTTGTCCAGTGGTGTTTTCACTTCCCATGGTTGCAGTTGGCTTCTTGGGCTCTGTGGTAGGCTGGCTTCGCACAAGAGGTGGGTGACCCCTGATAGCATATTGAAGTTGTTGGCTCTTGTGAGTTCCAACCTGGTTCACCATCTTGCCATCTGACTTCTCTGCCATTTGTCTGCAATCATGAAGGCTGAGCTGGTCTACTGGCTGACTTGATGCGGCAGCAGGAGAAACTTGTGATTGATGGGAGACTTGCGAGCGGCCGGTACTAGACGTCTGCGAGTGTCGGGATCTTCTGGAACCATTTGAACGGCCAGAATTAGGCTTACCACACTGAGACCGTTCCTCCAATTTCTTTGCCAGGATAACATTCTGCTCCTCCATGGCGGCCACCCGTCTATGCAATTCCTCAATTTGTTGCTGTGCTTGTGCCGTTCGTTGCTGCGCCTGCTTTATTTGTTCCCTCAGCTGTTTCCTGACCTCCCGACTACTGTTAGTGTGCCTACCCGAAGATGATCTATTTGAAGATTCAGTGGTATGGCGCAATTGGTTCTCTTGGTTGGCATGCTTCGAGGAGTGGTATTGCCGAGTGCTCTCACTGTGAGCCGATCCTTGGCTGCTATTGGGTTGAACTGCCGTTTGCCTTCCAGATCCTCCTCCTTCTACCGTGAAGGTCATCTGCAACTCTTTAATATCCTTCCCATGGTCCATGGTTGAAGCTTGCTAGATGGAGAGGATGAGGGACAATGCAGGGAGCTGGACAGATGCTGACAGTTGATACACTCCCAAACTGGTCGGTGTGACGAGATACAACAGTTTCACACTTGAGCAGAGCAGAGGATGTGAGAACTATCTAATGATTACGATCAAACTAGCAGATTGACCTACCTCTTTAATTAAGAGTGGTACAATCAAGCCAGCAGATAGCCCCAACTCTTTATACATAAGAGTGATCCAATCAACTAGTGACAGCTGAATACATACAACTGAAAGAGCAGGTAGACATATATTCTTACACAAGAATTGGTTCAATCAGACAAGCAAGTAGACCAACCTCTTTATATAAGAGTGGTGCAGTCATGCTGACAGATAAACCAAACTCTGTGTGTATGAGTTGTCTAACCAAACTATATTCAGAAGAAGGTGGCGAGGTACCACTGAACCAACATGACAGCTGGAAGTTTTGTAGACTGATCAGACTGCGCAAGCTGAAGATCTGGTAGATTTGGTAACATGCAGAACACAAAGCAGGAGATGTTGTAGATTTGGCAAGACTCAACTAGAAATGTCAACCTCCCTATGCTCTTCAACAATCTCACAATGAGTCGGGAGTGCAGGTGGCACAACACTCAGAAACGTCTCGAGATCTTGTGGAACTTGTAACTGTTCACAAGCAAACCTGGAGACCTCCTCACAAACTCCAACAAGATTTACACTTGTGAGCTATGCGAGTGGTTCACCACTGTGCTGTGATTTGGTAATTCAAACAGTATTGTTGAGGGCTAGACCAACTACAAAATATAACCTATTGGTTAGTTGATATTGGTATTGGAAATTATGAATTAACCAACTAGACAACTTTCAACAACTTAGCTGGCTTAACGATACACGCTGCCCCGCTATAGCAGTCGAATAATTACCAATTGGTCAATTAATAAATTGAATATTTAAATTGTCAGAATTCAAAGTAATAGGAGCACAAATTCCAAATTGCCCGGCGGACTCTGCAAACTTTGCCGCCCAGCCGCTGCAACTAAGTCATTGGCAACCACTTACAAAGTTCTGGCAAATAAATGAAACAATTTAGTAATTACTAAGCTAAGATATAAGGCTTAACTGTTTAGCTGCTAATAAATTTATAAACTTGAAATTATTTGTAGTACTAACCAAGAGCTTAGCTGGTACTTCATAGACAACCTCGCAATAGCAACTGGCTAGCACTGATTTGCAGAAAACTGGATACACTTGACTAATAAATTTACACCAAATTTGTTGCAGAAATATTTAAACTTCCAAGTCACCAGGCAGGTACTGCAATCTGCAAACCCAGCACAAGCAACTCAAATGTTCAAAACTGCCACAAAATAAGATGTCTGAATAAGTGTAGAATTGATTGTAACTACACAATGATAACACCAGTTTAATTTAATTAAATGTAATAGGTCAATAATTGGAGCCCTGACCTCTCTCCCCTTCGCAAAAAGGAGATGGTACAAGGAACCAAAAATGTTCCAAATTACAACTAAATTTATGGGAATACACCCAAATATAACTAGATGAAAATAGTTAATAAATGGAACCCTAACCTCTCTCCCTTCCAAGAAAAGGAAATGGTACAGGGAACCAGAAAAAAAATTAACCAATTCATAAGTCCCAAAAAATTAGAAATTTTATAAGTTGTCCTAAAATTTCAAAGGACAATAAACTAAATCCCAAAAATAAATGAAAACTAATTAAACAGGGGACTATTAAAAAAATGAAAGCCTACCCTAATAATTAACTAAATATTTGTGAACATTTTGCTGTCAACTTTTTGACAGTCTTGCAGGCACTTCTGACACCAATGTAGTAAATGAGAGAGAAGCAAAGACACAGGTCTGACACATACACAATCTGAGACTCAAGAGAATGTCCCTCAGTTGGCACTGAGCTTTTATGCAGTCAATTGTGACACTGGCACCTCCTGGTGACCGGTGACATGGATCCCTCTGGTGGGGCTGTACAGCGCTCCTGGTGGGCTTAAATGCCGTGATTCACCACACATTGTTACGGAAAAAAAATTAATTAAGAAACTAAATTGACTGAAATTCAAGGGTCAGGGGTCACACGAATCTGACTGCTTCGTGCATTTCCGTGAGTGGGGTAGTGAATATGCTTCATGGAAAACCTGCCAAGCCAATGTGTGAAAGTTGGGAATTACTGCTCATCGAAATCTGGCATTCCTAATTGCAATTCTGGATGTTCAGGAGAGTATTCAGCTCTTATTCCCACCAACTGGGCTAATTGCAATTTAGACCATTGGGGGTTCACTGTTTTGTCAGGACATGAACTGCCCATGGTCAGGATTCACAATTGTACCTGAGTATTTATATCATAGCCTATGTTATTAGTTGTAACTTGTTCAATTATCTAACATGATGATTACAAGTTATTGAATGCCTAAAATAAAGGAAGACAACATATATAAATCATGCTTTGTCATTTTCAAACTATTGATGTAGTTTACGCAAGTGATGGAAAGACTGCAATGGCAACTCTCAACAAATAGGCATTGCATAAATTTCAAGTTGGTTAGCCATTGGTATGATGAACAGTTGAATACTTTCACACTCTGAAAAAATAAAAATATCCTTAATATCCAATAGGCCTATATTAAAAATGCATGACGGTTATAGCCAATATATATATATATATAAGTGACAGTGAAGCAAAATAGAATAACCAAGAGTATTTTTAACAGTTTAGGTATAATTTATGTTCATGGCCTATTTGTGATTTTGTCTTTTAGCTGAAAGGATTTCAGCCTATTAGACTGAGTGAAAAAGAAATTTTGGTCTTTTTTTATTTTTGTTATTTGCTTGTGCTAAAGGTGAATCTTTAATGCTAATACAATTATAGGTTAGTTTCCAATTTATAGCGAGCAAAATCAAATGTTAAAGTAATGCAGCGTCCTATTATTATTTTTTAGTCTTTTAACTTTGGCATGCCGTATCGCGATACGTATCGTGTATCGAACTGAATGCATTGTGATACGTATCGTATCAGAAAAAAGTATCGATACAGAGCCCTAACTGACATACGACAGATAGACAGACAAGCATAAATACATTTGGTATGGATAGATCACAGGCCCAACCCTTATGAGTCTTTTCTTTATTTGACACTAGTGTATTTATCTTAATGACACAATTCAAAAGTGTAATGGCCAAGGGACATAGGCCATGATAGTGGAACTCTCCTTTTTCCAGCTCTCCTGTGTTGACGAGCAGAATAAAACTATTTCCGGGAACAAGCTGCCATTTTATACCATTGCTGAGTCAGTGGAGCTGGCATTCCAGGCCCCAGGGCACTTTTAATCCATTGAAAACATGGATTTGCATTGCCGAGTCTTAAATGGAATGTTTAGCATGGATTGCTACCATATTCCAGTACTGTCAGGCTGATTAGACTTTGTTACGGACCTTAGAAACCCTGGCTCCATTGTAAACTCCCAGGCTGATGTTTCAGGAAATAGTTTTATTCTGCTCGTCAACACAGGAGAGCTGGAAAAAGGAGAGTTCCACTTACGCCCGCTATTGGGACACCAAACCCCCTCTAGAGCAGAGGGACAGGCTCTGGAAAAATTGCAAAGGGACAAGGAATTGACAAGTAATATGGCCAAGGCATTGAGGGACACAAAACCCCATCTAGAGCCTCACTAGTCATGAACCTTTGACGCCGCTTAAAGTGCTTGCACGTTATTTTTATTCTCTGCTTTGAATATCCAAGGCTTCATGATCCACACACAAATTAGAGGGCTGCACTTACCATATCTATCTATCGTTCTATTCTTTAGGATTCAGCGTAAACAAACAAACAACAAATACTTCTGCAAAAGACCTTTTGCTTGTTTTGTGTTAAAATTGGAAGGCTTTTTTTAAACTGTTTTAATGTTGAGTGCAGCAATGCATGCCAGTCATTTTTATAAAGGCCATAATATGATATCCAGCAAAGCAACTTTTTGAGAAAAAACAAAACAAGACCACAAACATGAGATCAGTATTCTTACGTTGTGTGGCTGCACTTGCGCTTGAAGGTTAAAAAGAATAGCACCATCAATTCTGTTGTTGTTTGTAATTGGCTTTATGTAAATACATAAAAGGTTATAAAAATGAAACAAAAATTTCTCATATATATATATGCATATTTGCTGTCCTCAAATTAAATGTGAGTGAAGTTTGTTTCTAAAAATTGGTTTACCTAATGATATGGGAAAATATCATCTGCAATATATAAACATACCATGCAGCATTCATGCTTCTAACATGTAATAATGTTGGTCTTTATGAATTTGGAAGGCTTAAATGTATGAATAGTGATATTCATCCAAATAAATCCAACTTACTAATCTATCTAACTAAGTAACTATATGAATATTTACCCTTTTTTCATTCCTTCTTGTTTTACCAAACCAGATTTCAGGAATACACATATATAAACATGTGATGCTTATTTCTTTAACATGTAGTGCTATGCAAACAGTATGAATTTGCTAGGTCTACAGATCTCCATCCCCTAAGCTTTCACCAATCATTCATCTTTTCTCGTTTTGCTCACAAACTGCCTTCTCTTTCTTGAGCCAGTTTTCTACTAAAAACACAGATTTGATGACATTACCTACTTTTGCCAGAAGAAGTACAACTGTGCTTTGCCCTGATTGCACTCATTCACCTAAAAACGTCCTGTCCAGTTCAGACTTTATGAGCATCTTGTCGGCAGCCCTAAAAGGCAGATGCGCCAAAATTTGCACATTATCATGATAAAGTGCGGAGTTGCAAGGCTGCGGGGCAACATGTTGCCAGTCCAGTCCTGACATTGGCATAGCATAAGGTAAGAAGGGAGGCTCTCTGGGCCAGCATTTTATTGTAGAGGCAGAAATTATGGGAGACACCACTAAACTGCATGAGTACAATAATTTTATATGACCTGACTACATCCTTGAAGCAGTGATTTCTGGCTCCAACTGTTGGTCTACACTATATAAGCAGACTATATAGAGAATCAATAGGCTGTAATGTTCACAAATTATATGGATCCTCTGATAGGAAGCTGTCCTCACGGGGCCAGTGTCATGTGCTGCAAAGACTTAGAATTTAAGAAGAAAGATTAAGGCCCTAATTTGGATCTGGAGCATAGCTCATGGGCTCACGGAAGTCCTTAGTTTTGTTTTGGCCAACTTCTAATCCAACAGAACGTCACTGGATATATTGACATTTGGTCTGGATAAAGAGGTCGCCATGACCTGCATCCAGTATTTCTGCAGAACTGAACTGAACTGAACTAACTCAGAAACTTAATGGTAAATGTTTTGTAATGTGTTTTCGTTTTGGTGCATTGTGACGGTTTGGAGAAAATAAATGAGCTGTAGACTACAAAATGAAAATTAGTCACTCGGACCAATGGATTGAGCACAAACACATACTGGCACCAAAAGAAAGAAAGAGATTAAAGGATACAGGAAAAGATAAGAAAATGAATGCATCTTTGAGGGAAAATGTATGCAGTAAAAGGCGAGACAAAAATAAGATAAAAAGAGACAGCCAGACAGACAATATAGCATCGAATATTGCAAAATACATTAAAGCAACCACAAACAAAGAGATCAATCACTATTACTCAAAAATGTTGGCAGAGTGTTTTTTTAAGGGAACCCAGGACCTGTTTTGCCAGAGACCCTTTATTGCCATATTAGTAGACAAATTACAAACACCAGTCTCGGGAACCCAAAATGGACTAAACAACCTTTAACAGGCTTTAGGGACCTTCTGCAGATGTCGGAAAAGGGTTCAAAAGACCTTTGCAGTTGCCAGCAGTGAATTTGTCGATGCAAGGAACAAGACGTCCAAGAGAAGAATTGTCATTGAGCAACATCCATCCAACATTAAGTTAACGTCTGTCAAGTTTTTCTTTGATCTTCTTGTAACATTTTTTCCAACACACATTTGGTCCTTTGAGGTTGAAATGTTAGTGTGGTGTCAGAGGAATGACTGACCTACTTTTTGAAGTCACAACCTTGAAATGAGGGCTGAAAGTAGGTCAAGGTCACTAAAAGTCATAGGGAAGAAGTCAAGGAATAAGTCAGGAAAGAACAAGGCAGACATAAACGGACTTTTGGGTAAAAAACTATGAGGAAAAAAGAGTGATCGTACTGGTATGATATATTATTAACAAACAATTCAAACAATATTATTGCTATAACTTTACATATTTGAGGTATGTCTTCTACTTAATCTGTATTTTGTCATTTTATTCTGGAGGTAAACATTCTGTGAGACACCACAAACACACGCGTCATGTGATCAAATGTCAACCCTGTCATGTGCCCAAGCATGCGGGAACAACCAGCCTTGGCTGACTTGTTTACAAACACTGCAGAGCTCTCTCTATTGATCCACTACCCCAGCCAGACAACAACAAAAAAGAAAAAAGGGCCATCTGCCATTTCCAGGAAATGTGATGTGATGGATGCAGTTGTTTACTTAATTTGCTTGTTTATAGTCAGATACGCCGTTGCTCATAAATATGGAATACTTCAACATTCTCCATTGAAATTGACTACTTTAGCAATTTCTGCTGGAGCACCTGATGGTCTGATTCAATGGTAACTACTTCCAATGAATGCTAAAGGGAAGAACATGCAGTAGTTTAAAGCGCATGCTGCAGCGTTAACCCCAGGAAAAGCTACAGCAACACAAATTATGGAAAATCAGGGGGTTTTTAGGGTGAGGTGCATTCAACCAAAAATTTTAAGTTGCAAAAAATGTAGTAGAGGCTTTCAAAGAGTGATTAGGGAAGATAACTTGAGCTTTCCAATGGACCTTGCTTGCAATCACACTCCGAAATCTACTTTTATTTGACACCATTTTTCCAAAAAAGTATTCCATATTTCTGAGCAGGAGTGTAATTTAAGATAAACGGGCACCACCGGACACATTTGTCGGTAAAAAGCTTAGTGCTTGTGTTGATTGTTTTGTATGGTCACCAGTTTTATCTTATCTATCTTATCTTAAATAAAGAATACTTCTCAGGACAATCAGTTCATGACTGAATCTGATTGACCAATCTGCAAAGATTGAAACATTGTAGATCCATAAAGGTATAACTAGCCAAGTAATCAACAATGGCCACTGTCAGTCTAAATCATGAGTGCTAGTCTTCAAAAAAGGAACAGTTGTAACGCTAAGAGATGCCTAATGAAACCCAACTGATATCAGTCATTGTAAGAAACCAGACATCCAACAGAAGACAAACTGTCATTGAACAGCAATATCTACCCAACATCAGGATAGCGTCAATCAAATGCTTCATTGATCTTGCACTCTAAGCCCCAGCAAGCTGACTTGACTTAATTCAATTGGGGCAACGGTGCTGCAATATATTTATTGAGTCAGTTCAGCTTGTTCATTTGAAGTTGTATCTCTCAGTTTGCCAACATTTTCACAGTTTAAGTGTCAATAATTTTAAGTGAATTGAGTTTACCTGACTTAAAGAAATTAAAAAATGGGCTGGAACTCAACTGAGATACACTAGCTTGGCCTACATTAAATAAGCTGAATTCAGTGTTTCACATAAAGTGAATTGAGTTGATGCAACAAATTTTCAATTGGACAAGACAATATTCTGCAAATCGGTCATGCTAGTACAATATAATCAAACCAAAATTAACAAAGGCTTCAAGTTTCTCTGACACAACACAGCTGAGGCTGACTGACTAAATCAATTTTACTCTATAAAATGAAAAAGTTATAATTTATAACCACATAATAGAAATAAGGCAGACTAGCAAAATGTGATTAGGAGAATCTGAATTGAGCAAGAATGGCTGAAATAACACAATCAAGTCACTGAATGTGACTTAATGTTAATAAGTTAATATGATTTTTTTAAATTAAGCTGTAATATGCTTAATTACTTCAGAAAACATGGCAAATTTTATTTAAGTTCATATAAACAAATACTTTTATGCGAGATTAACCAGATAAAAAGGTGTTATCATAGCTCATATCAATTAGATTAACCCGAATTGATTCAATTATACTTCCTTTGCCAAATTAAAAAAGGATGAGCCTGCACAAATAAATTAAATTATTCTGGATAGATTGTACTATGCTGTTTTCAAGTGATTAACAAGATATAGCATAATTGGTAGAACAAGACAGTGACCGGATGATAAACAACCACTGATCATTGGTTTGGACCAAGATGAAATTGGACATCTTTGGGACATCCTATGAATTTTAATCAATAATAGCCTACCGTTAGAACTTAGAAATTAAACAGATAGATTGAACAAATAAAATAAAATAAAGCACCAGAGATAAGTCTAAAAAGGCATTTATTTTCAATAAAGCAAACAAGAAGTCAATAAAATCAATGGTCAATCGTGCCGAGAGGCAATAAGTGAAAAATATAAATCTGTTACTTCATTAATTTTACATAAAAGACGATTTGTCATTCACAAGATTTTGAAGTAAAAGGATGACAAATTATACTTGAGCAACAAAAACACATAGAAAGACATAACATAAAAACACAATGTACGTAAGTAAGATCTTTACAAGGAACAAATACATTGCATTATTCACGCACAAAAAATCATTTATTGAAGCAAAACCTGACAAAGGTTGTGCATATATCCATACAAATTTGTGACTGCAACAAATCTGAAATTTCTAGTGACCAAAAATCCCAAGCAAAAAATTTTTAAACAAAGCCAACTAGTCATTTTTCCATAAAGAAAGTTAGCAAGGATAATTTTCAATGACCAAATTTTTCATTGGTAAGTCATTGGGAAAATTTTTCAAACGTCCTGAGGTACGGTTAATTATTCTGTTCATTGTTTGGACATCAGAAATTTCAAAACTTAAATGTTCTTTCGTCTAAAGATGAAATCAAGGAGGAAGTATGAGCAATTTCTTGGACAGTTTGTGTGATAAGTGACAGTACTGAGGTTGGTTGTAATGTCGCGATCCTCACAAAGCAAAGCCAGTGTTGCTCAGTCAAGGTAGCCTTTCAAGTTCCATGCTGAAAAAGAAAACATACATTGTATTGCATGTAGATAGATATAATGTTATCAAACAATATTAACTGTGTGGCTTTAAGATATTTGCAGAAATCAATTTTCTCTCCTCTCAAAAATATTCATTATGTTCCTTTTCAGAATTATTCATTTACCTTATTAATTTTAAATGGCATAATGTATTGTCATCCTTATGTGACCAGTGGCTCACTGGCGCTAATTGAAAAAGGATACCCAACATGGCAAATGATCATCAATCAGCATAGATCTCAAGATATCTCTGTTAATCATTGTTGACATTCTTCAAGTTCAACTGTTGTTTGGATTGTTTTATGTTTTATTTTATTTTTTTTCAAATTTACTTGCGACAGAGGAAAGCTGCTCCAATTTTTCTGAACACTTAAGCTGATTTAATGGACTGAATTGTACATACCTGCAAAAAATGTGCTTTTGACCTCAGATTGTATCCCTGAAGAAGTGTAGCATGATTGGAGTGCTGCTCAGGTGTGACAGGCCTCATATGCATTTTCTTCTGCAAATATGAAAGAAACAAACATAAATTGACGAAAGTTTTGAAATTCCAACAATTAAAAGTCCCAATGGTCAGCATGTGTATCCCTTCCCCTATCTGGCAACATTTGATATCAACATAGAATGATGTCAGTTGTAAATACACAGACAAGTGGACAGACAAACAAGCATGTATGGAAAAATAATTCCCGCAGAGGGCCTAAAATGTCATTTCTTACGTTGAGCATGTCATCTTAACAAAAGGATACAGCTGTTCTGAGGTGGAATTTATAAACATGTGCAGTTATGTTCTGCTTTCCACACAAGTATATTTACTAGAATTGAGTTTTTTAAGACCAGAAACCCAAGAACATGTATTACAATGATTACCTGGCAAATTTTCTCGAGTCTCCTGCATCCGATGTAATTAGATAGTTAAGCTGGTGCCTCCGTGAAATATTCTCCGGTTGACATGTCAAGAATACTGCTTGTAAATCTGAAAAATATTTTACCAATATCATTTTCAAGCAGCACACAATTTATATAAAACATAATATAATTAATGTGCAAATTCATTGGGAATTAGGAATATGATTAACAATAAATTTGAAGTCCTGATTACTGGATAATATTTTGAGTGTTTTGAGTTTGTCCGAAATATTTATTTATATTATGCCAGAAAAATTTAAGTTTAATAGTATGCTAATTACTTGCACCAACCAACTGAATGCTACAGGTGTGACTGAGAATAGAGTTTTACAACAAAGTGTATGGCCCGTTTAAATTTAGTGCAATATGCAATAACTAGTCCTATTGCTCAACTTCATAATCTTCACATTTTAGGACATAATTACTATTAGTAAATTATGCACTCTGACAAAATCTGGCTCAAAACGAAGCCTAAGGGCTGCTTGAGACACATCAGCATTTTTCTGTCTCATAAACATTTTAATGAATGAGTGCAAATGGACCTTATGAACATCAAATAATATTTCTGTAGCTATTTGAATGCTTATCTTTGTTGCCAGCCAGCTAATCATAAAAATGCCAAGACAAAAAGGGCGACCATTTAATTTCCAAGGGGGCTTGGAGTTTTCCTCTTTATTTCAGGCTAACGGCACCAATTATAAATGTTGAGTGTGCAAAGTCACCAAATATTCACTTCTAAATCAAATTTAATATCACCTTGTTAAAAAATACCCCCACAAGAAATTATTTATTTCAAGTCTGGCCAAAAAGAATTTATTAATTTCACCAATTTCACCAAAACTGAAGAAGAACTTTTTTTTAAAATAAAAACTCCAAACACTCCCCCTCGACACTAAATAGTCATCCCCTTAATGCCTGTATACACTATCCATAGTCTAGCATTTGAGATGAATCACTTATCAGGTCAGAGACAACATAATTGTCATTATCAATTTCATGTCCACTAAGATGATATTGCAATTATGACATTGCTTTCCATTTGCTAGTTTTTAATCTCTGGCTTTGAATTAGTTTGACATCATGATGCTCCATAGTTTAATACTGAATTTCACATTACAGTTTCAAGCTTTTGTATTAAAAAAAGTACATGTTCATGCTCTATTGATATTCATAACAATGAAATAAGTATTCAATACTGACAAATGCATTAATTGCTACAGAATATCCAAGTTATCTTACCTTCAAAAATGTTGAGTTCTTCTAATTTGAGAAATCAATAGGATGGCTTTGCTGTGTCAAGTTAACAGTCTTGAAGGTGTTAGAAATGGTCCTTAAGGCAATAAGCCACTTGGAGGTTGTAGGAAAAACTGCTAACAACATCAAGAGGAATTATGACAAGAAAAACTGCTAAAAACATTGGAGTGTGGGTAACACCACTTTCTACATATAGATGTCAGCACTTTACTTATTATAACAAGATATCCAGTCAATGTTTAAAAAAACACTCATATACAGTCACGTTTATTAAAACAACTTATCGTAATGATTTAGTGATCTTTCTAATCTGTAGATGGGCCATTCTCAAATTTCGGGACAACGGGTATAGGAAAATTGTCCTGTAACGGAGGGGACAATGTGGTAACGGAGGGGAATTTTGATGTAAAAAACCAACTGTAGGAACAGCAACAAAAGGAAAAATGATAAAAGATTGATGTACCTATTATTTTCAGAAGGACTTCGTCTCGTATCAGTAGATTTTTTGGTCCAAATGTCGATTTCTTGCTCATGATCTGGTAACGGAGTGGACGGTAACGGAGTGGAACAATTTTTTGCTTTTCGCTCAATACTGCTTTTTATTTTGGAGATTAGACAAAATAATTGCAGAATATTAAAACATGCCACCCTCAGCAACATATACATGAAATCACTCTGTAAAATTATCATTGGTAAGCTTGGAAATGAAGGAAACGGAGGGGACATTTTAGTGGGACCAAAAACATTTTTTATCAACATTATGTCATGATTTATTGAATACATGTTTTATGAAGTCTGCAAGGCAGTGGTACTATGGCGCACACGCGTCTGATGATATTCAGTGAAAATAGCTCATAAAAAACAATAACGAACAGAGCTATGGCAAGTAACGGAGGGGACAAAAAAATTGACATAAATTAGTGACACGACTATTGTATCAATTTAATCAATGAAATTATACCCAAAAAAAATTGAATATGAACTAAATATAAATTCAAGTCTATATTCCCATGAATCGTGCAAAGAAACTATGAAAATAATGGTATATTAGGAGGAAAATGAACACTTGATTTTGTCATGTCAGGTCCAGTGACAGGGAAAAACCATTGATTTTGCACGGATTTCTGGACATAATGCACAAAAAATAGGTCTAATGAATGACTTTTTGTTCCAAATGCAGTGGTTCTAAATAGAAATATGAACAACAGATGCAGAGTGATGCTTCAGATATTAATCGCATTCAAATTAATGCCAGGAAGCTAGAGTGACGCAAATTGTCCCGAAATTTGAGAATGACCCAGATCATATCATTGTGGTTGTAATTAAGATAAAATAATGGCCTGAAGCCAAGGTCAGCTTGCTCAAAGATTTTTACAAGGCCGCTCACAAACCAATATTAAGTATTTCAACGGAAGCATAATTACATATATATTTTTCCCTGAAGTAATTATTAAAAGTTATGGTGGTAATACACCCTGCATTGTGTGAAAAAGAAAAATTCAATATTTTGATCCTACTTACAGTTAGGCAATTTTTTAATATATCTCCAAGTTCAACTGAACTGCTGGAAAAATACCATTAAATAACAACATTTGGAGTTGTTGCTCATAATGCCTGCAAACATGTCAAGTCAATGCACACAGATGATCAACATGTCCACATACACAATGTAAAGTTGACATTCTTTCCATTGATATTTTCAGAAATTCTACAATAAATTACATAATATACAGAAAATGTCTAATTGTCAGGGATTTGAACTCAAGAAGTCTGTATCACAACACTAGTCATTTAACCAATGTGGCCGTAATGTCCGATGAACACACCAAGTTATTTCTCCTAGTCTTCTCACTAATTCTGCAAGACATAGTATAATTAAGAAAATGTCAAGCTGTCGCAGATTTGAACTCAAGACCTCTTTATTACAATGCTAGTCACCCTACCAAAGTGGCCACAATGTCCACTCATCACATCAAGTTGTTTCTGCTAGTCTTCTCATAAGTTGTATAACAGAGGGTATTTAGAAAACATCACTCTGTTACAGATTTGAACTCAAGACCTTTTGATTACAAGACCAGTCACTTAACCAATTTTGCCACAATGTCCACTCAAAACATCAAGTTGTTTCTGCTAGTCTTCTCATAAGTTGTATAACAGAGGGTATTTAGAAAACATCACTCTATTACGGATTCGAACCCAAGACCTTTCGATTACAAGACCAGTCACTTAACCAATGTTGCCATAATGTCCACACAACACACCAGGTTGTTTCTTCAAGTCATTTTTTTAAATGACAGATTGCATTGTTAAGAAAATGTCACTCTGTTCCAGATTTGAACTCAAGACCTTTGCATTACAAGATCAGCCACTTAAGCAATGTGGCCACGATGTCAAGCAAATGCAACAAGCTGTTTCACCTAGTCTCCTCAAAAATTCTATAAATAGATCATGAAAAACAGAATATGTGATTTGACTCAGATTCTGCGTAGTGGGACAGGACACTAACCAGGGTCCACAATGATAAACAAATCAAAATATTGAAATTTGTTGACCTTTGCTCCAACCTTTGTACTATAAATTGTACCATAAATATAAGGTGTAACGAGAAATATCTAAATCTCACTGGGTTTGAAGCCAACACCTTCAGATTACAAAACAAACCACTAACCCATGTGGCCACAGAGTAAGTAGCTAAGACAAGGTTATTTTTTGCTTGTCCAATGAATCGAACATAAATAGGATGATCAACTATTGGCATAAGAAATCTGGCATAAACGAAATTAAGCTGAGTAAACTTATTCTGTTTGTGTCTCAGAAGTTCAGGAGTATGGCTGAAAAAGATTGTGTTGTGTTGACTTAAAATATCAATCCATTGAAACTAACAAATAGTATATAAGCTGACACAGCTTAAAAAAAGAAAAATAGTTGAATCCACTTAAACAATTTATGTCAAGTGTGTGGTCTGGGCTTAGAGTGTGTCAGAAAATCCTCTGAATTTCTTCCTTTGATGCGAAATGTTTCATATCTCTGTCAGTGGAGAACAAATGCAGTAGTATGACCTACTTTTGAAGTCACAGCCAATCAGGGATGACCAAATTAGGTCAAGGTCATTGGAAAGTGATCTGGACTAGGTCATTTTAGATTAGCTCACCTTGAACTTGCATTAAGTGACAATTAGGAATTGTATTGGTAAGAACAAAGGGTAGTTAAATCATTAGTAATGGCGGACTGTAACAGGATATTGAAATGTACCAGATTTGAGGCCTTCATGTCAGATGAAATTCCAACTAGGAAAAGCGCCTTTATTGCAGTCGTACACTGGGTAATTGTTTTAAATTGCTTAAATAAATCCTTTAAGACATCCTTGATGAATCACAGAGAGATGTCTTTGTCAAACAATTGGAGAGAAATAGCTTTATTTCCGTTCTGACCATGTCACCTAGACTTATGTCGGACAGCAGTTTCAATCATCCATTGCCTCGTGGCTCTCATTATTGTGTCCTTCCCCTTTGCTAATTAGCCAACCAAGTGCATAAATACAAGACATAAAGCCCCAAATTTGGATCAATCTGTTCTTTTTGCATTTAATGACTATTTTCCGTTGACATCCTTGTCGTTGCAGAGGAAGGTAAATTTCCCTATAAAAATAAGGTTAAATCACAATCAGACATCACAATAAACTGAACGGGATACTTTTAGTTTCCAAATTTCCAACACTTTTCCAAAAGGCTGCAAAAAAGGACACGGCGAACTTTGGGCGAAGACATTGAATTATTGCTGGATCAGTTAGATCTTAGTTACCTCAGTAGCGAGTGGTTTAGGGGCTCGTAAAAATCCAGTTATGGCCCCCACATGTTAGTCTGCTTACTTGAGGGCTTATGGTCCTCCAGAACAATTCCAGAAAGACACGTAAACAATCAGCGGACAGACAGAACGTTATTGATCATGGGCGCCTGACGTAACTCGAGCCATGCCTCTGTATTCCGAAGTGGAGAATCTGGAGATGATACGTACAGGACTGATGGTAAAGTTGTATGATGTTTTGCTTTTGCTCTTTTATGTCTCTCCTTGGTAAGGACAAACATAATTGATCTTTAGCTTCTCCGATATTCTCAAGACACATTGTCTAAGGTGGGTTAGTAGGACAAAAAAAGCTGTAACGTCAATTTGTTATAATGCCGATTATCAAAACAATTGTGAGTATGCAGAAAATCTGAGACTAAATATTAATTATGTCCGGCCTAACTAACTAGTATGATGTTTTCATCTTTTGAATCCAGATCATAGAAATACATAGAACGGACATGAGGCTGTATGATGCCACCTCAAGATGAGGTCACCAAATCCGCCATATTGGAAATGCCCTGAGACATTACGTCACAATAGACTTATTATGATGTGACGTCATGCCATTGTTATAAGTGACATCACAGGTATTGATGACGTCACGGTCCATTGTGTCAGTATTCAGGGCAGTTCCAAGATGGTGGATTTGGTTGCTTCATCTGCCAGAGCCTCATGTCCGTTCTATGTATTTCTATGATCCAGATAAAATGGTCAGTACTGAAGCACTGCCAGACTGCCGATTATCTAGATTGATAGATAGTTGGGTTTTACAACCTGTATTTATATTCAGGCTAAGGGACCGTTCAAAATTTATGACTGGGGGGGGGTGGTAGTTTTGCTGGAACTTCCCGTCAAAAATTAATACCCCCCCCCTTGAGTTTCATGCGGATTTTTAGTACCCCACCCTTAGGTTTCTCGCATATTTTAGTACCCCCCCCTCGACATACAAAGCAATACACACATATGTATACTGTTATACACAGCCACGCGTACAGATTCGCGTCATTTCGCAGACTTTTGCGCGAAAAAAGTCCAAATAAAATTAGTTTATGCGGTTTTTTAACATTTTTTCCTTGTTAAAATTTCTTACCCTCCCCTCGGAAGTGTTGTCAATAATTAATACCACCCCCCTTGAAACACGTGTGAAAAGTTAGTACCCCCTCGGCCAAAACTCCCACCCCCCCCCCCCAGTCATAAATTCTGAACGGTCCCTAATTCTGTGACATATTTAATATCTTGTGGGCAAAGCAATGAGGACCTGGACAGAGCTGGAGTCGTATCGGGGACCCTCTGATTGCAAGCCGAATTAAACGTTTTCATATGTCGTGATAATCTGTAAGTCCTGAAGTTGTCCTTATTGAAAGAGAGTTGAAAAGCAAGAATTTCAAAAGGCACCCACACGTTGTCGTTTGGCCACATTAAGCTAAGAGATGGAAAATTAAAGGGTAATCCTATAGATATTTCTACGTCATTCATGGAACTATATTGGGCTCATTGCCCATGGAGTGATAATTCAAGTTTACTGGGGCAATAAGATGCTATCTATTGTGTATAACCAAACAAATGAGGCCTGATTCATTTTTAATTGAATTAAAAAGGCCTTTGTCGGGTTTACCCAAAGCTTTTGTGAGGCAAATTAAGACCATTGAAGAGAATTGTAAATGGTAGATGGTAATGCCTCAAAGATAACGTTGGCCAACATTGCAAATTCTATTCACATTGTGTTATCTTCTTTTGATTGTCTTTTTTTGGAGAATTAATGAAGTAGGGTAAAATCATTGATTAGAAGAAAATTATGAAAAAATATTCCTCTCAGACAATAAGAACCCAATAAAAGGATTGGAAAACAACACATAAAACTAACACTGATTAGAAGGATGTGTAAAAATCGAATATAGGATAATAATATTATGTAAACAAATTCATCGATAATTTTCAAACACTGAATATATGACTGTTGATGTGATGGTTCACTTCACTGTATAAGCGTACGTCTGAGTTTCAGATCTTCAGTCAAACTACAACCAATTTATCAACCAGTAATCAATAAAACATAAACAAATTATTTTAATAATCAATCAATAATTAATAAATAGATAAATTAATAAATTAATAAATAAATCTATCTATCTATCTATCTATCTATCTAGCTATCTATCTATCTATCTATCTATCTATCTATCTATCTATCTATCTATCTGTCTATCTATATATATATATATCTATCTATCTATCTATCTATCTGTCTATCTATCTGTCTATCTATCTGTCTATCTATCTGTCTATCTATCTGTCTATCTATCTGTCTATCTTTCTTTATATAGACCTACATGTCTGTCTATCTGGTTGTCTGTCTACCTTTCTACCAATACTTGATCTGCTCTATACTAGCTCATCTATATAAAAGCAACATATATACACACATATATATATACTGAACTTGCTCATATATATATATAATAATTTTATTTGTCCAACTTTTTCATTGTTTTGTTCAGATGACATTTATATCTGGTATCAAAAAACATCAAACAACATCATTATTCTATAATTCTATATTTAAACCATCTACATAACATTTTCAGGCCAAGCCTCAACCCATTGTGATGGCATTGTCCCTTTTGCACTAAGACAACAATCGAACTTGATAAGTTCTGGTAGCGGTGACATATTGTCCTTATGTCCTTTCTTTGTCCCCCTTTTGCCTTCCTTTGTTTTAGGTTGTGTAACCCTAATCTTAAGGGAGGGTAAATGGATCCACCCCAAAATCTTTGGGACATCTAGACCCTTCTGGAGATAACCGTATGTTGTTATAAACTCTGTGGTTGCAGAAGAGCCACCGTAGGCTATATGCTCGATTAAAACAAGGTCTCGACAAGATTGATCAATGCATGATTTCAACTTGATTGATGGGATCGGCGCGTTACAAGTGACTACATTTGAAGTTGTATGAGTCTTTTCGATGATCTCTGTGTTATAAGACCACCCCTTCTGTGGTCATGAAGTGGTCTCTTATGAGGGGGGGGGCGGTCTCTCCTTCGGGAGCAAAACGCACTAAACATACCACGCGCAGTATATGTAGGTAGGTGGTCACATAACGCAAGTCGGCCTTATAACAGACCATCTGCTTATGCAGAGACAGTTGTCCAAAGTGAACTCTTTAAATTCATACAATTCTATCACCAGGATAGTTCCACTGCTCTTATGGCAAAAGCCATAGGCCAACTTCAGTGAAGGGACCTCATGGACATCTAAGATTCAATGAAGTTGGGCGTAGGCCTATATGATGAGTTTGTTCATATATCATCATTATTATGTGTATTTACAGGAGTATAGCTCTTCTCTATTTGTGCACTTTGGATATCAAAGTTATTCCAATATTTTGTAAATTTTTTAATAGGTCTATGACATGTTTATAAATCTCAGTTGAAAAAGCTAAACCAAATTTTCAAGGATATGACAGATGCCATTGAAATTAGAATGTGACAAAGAAGACGATTTCATATGAAAATGCAAAACCAACTTCAAATTTAAACCTCAAACAAACCTCATCCCTCTCCAAGCCCTGATTATGGATTTCTGGACCTATAAAACATTTAACACCAGAAGGACGCCCGAGTGTGCAATCGAGCAGAAGTGCGGCAAATGAAAGAAAACTTCGGTAAACATGCGATCAATCGAAACCCTAACTTTTTCTGCCATGTCGGCACACCACCCTTTTCTCTGTGACAGACCGTGTTTGACCAACCCGAAAACTTGGTCATTTGCATCTCATTTGCATACAGAGAGCCCAAAGGCATTCTGGGAGCGTGTCTGTCTCTTGCTTGTTCAAAGAGTCTGGCAGAAAATAGCGCTGGGTCACTGGGTCAGGGGGGCACCATCAACTAAATGGAATGAATTCCTATGGAAAGCAGTATGAAATGACTTTGGAAGTAGAATTCCATTGTGTGAAGTAGACCTAAGTAGGAATAAGGGAGTGGTCTATTGCATTAAAATTCCGGGCTACCTACTGTATTTATGCACTTTTTATCTCTGATACATTAATTTGGACAGAATGACCAGCAATGAGGCACATGATGATTGAAAATGCTGTCCAATATAGGTTCAGAGCTAGATTAGGAGTCCATTGTTCTTTCAACTGAGACAAGCATGTCTCCTTACAATTTCCAAATGATGCATTTTGTAAACTAGTTAAAATGCATATTTGGTTCTTTCACTGCTGCTTATCTTATACACTTCAAAGAACATCCGTTCTTCGCCATAAAACCATCTTTAAAGTTCACCAAAAAAAAGAAGAAGAAAAAAATCAACATCAAAATATATGAATGCCACTGGGTCACAGGGTTAAATCTATAAAGATGAAAACTACATGTGTGGCATATAGGGCCTAAAATTTAAAATGAAACACTGGTTTGCTAACTCAAAATGGTCATATAGATTTTTTTTTTAAACCTCAAAATGCCAATGGGTCATGGAACCCAATTCATTGTCTCAAAAATAGTTTTAAAACACAAATATGTATAACCCTTTTAAAACATAAAGCATAAATTTAAAGCTTTTATAGAAGTTGTTAATGGACAACCTTAGAAGGCACAAAAAAAAAAACAAAAAAAAAACAAGGATTATAATGTCAGGAAAATTAGTCAAACACAGAGACCTGTTAAAATTGACAAACATATTGAAAACAGAGTTAAACAGGGAGGTTCAATTTGACCACATATTGGAAATGGAGTTAAACAGGGAGGTACAATTTGACCAAGTATTGAAAAAGGAGTTAAACAGGGAGATTCAATTTGACCATATTTTGGAAATTGAGTTAAACAGGGAGGTTGGTCCTTAATAAAGGAGTAAAACAGGGAGGTTCAATTTGACCAAATATTGAAAAAGGAGTAAAACAGAGAGGTTAAATTTGACCACATATTGAAAAGGAGTAAAACAGGGAGGTTCAATTTGACCACATATTGAAAAGGAGTAAAACAGGGAGGTTCAATTTGACCACATATTAAAAGGAGTAAAACAGGGAGGTTCAATTTGACCACATATTGAAAAGGAGTAAAACAGGGAGGTTCAATTTGACCACATATTGAAAAAGGAGTAAAACAGAGAGGTTAAATTTGGCCACAAATTGATGACGGAGTTAAACAGGGAGGTTCGATTTGACCACATATTTGAAAAGGAGTAAAACAGGGAGGTTCAATTTGACTAGATATTGAAAAAGGGGTAAAACAGGGAGGTTCGATTTGACCACATATTGAAAAAGGAGTAAAACAGGGAGGTTCAATTTGACTAGATATTGAAAAAGGAGTAAAACAGGGAGGTTCAATTTGACCACATATTGAAAAAGGAGTGAAACAGAGAGGTTCAATTTGACCACATATTGAAAAAGGAGTAAAACAGGGAGGTTCAATTTGACCACATATTGAAAAATGAGTAAAACAGAGAGGTTCAATTTTCCAGATATTGAAAAAGGAGTAAAACAGAGAGGTTCAATTTGACCACATATTGAAAAAGGAGTAAAACAGGGAGGTTCAATTTGACTAGATATTGAAAAAGGAGTGAAACAGAGAGGTTCAATTTTCCAGATATTGAAAAAGGAGTAAAACAGAGAGGTTCAATTTGACCACATATTGAAAAAGGAGTAAAACAGAGAGGTTCAATTTGACCTCATATTGAAAAAGGGGTAAAACAGAGAGGTTTAATTTGGCCACATATTGAAAAAGGAGTAAAACAGAGAGGTTCAATTTGACTAGATATTGAAAAAGGAGTAAAACAGGGAGGTTCAATTTGACCACATATTGAAAAAGGAGTAAAACAGAGACGTTCAATTTTCCAGATATTGAAAAAGGAGTAAAACAGAAAGTTTCAATTTGACCACATATTGAAAAAGGAGTAAAACAGAGAGGTTCAATTTTCCAGATATTGAAAAAGGAGTTAAACAGAGAGGTTTAATTTGACCACGTATACATGAAAAATTCGGACAAAAAAGATGTTCAATTTGACAACATAGTATATTTATGAAAGAAAAGACTTGAATAGGGAAGTAAAATTTCTGCCTGTATACTGGCGATTCACTAACTAATTTAAACTACAACAACCATGAGTACAATATTATATTCTTCTCTCTTCATGTAAAATAAACAACTTCACAGAAAATATCCAATGCTAACTGAAAAAAAAAAACTTGAGAGTGACCCCCTCCCCAAGCAACCACCCCCACATCTCAACATAAACCCAAAAGTTACCGCTTTAGGGTTGCAGGCTTGCAGCAGCTCGGCTACTGCTTGCATGCCGCTATATAGCTGCTGCAGTTGCCAGGACATATACCAGGAGGAGATATAAGGGTTCTGGCAGCAGCCGGCTGTCTGCATTCAGGGTTCGGATCAATGGGGATGTTTGTTTGAGCTGGGCAAACACCAAACTCAAACACCACAGGCAAAGTCTCCCAGAAGTAGGGCGGCTGCTCAGTGGGTTAGTGGAACAATCGAATTCAGCCAGCAAGTCTCGCTGCCACTGGGTTACTGGGCCATACTGGGGCAGGCAAATCGAAAACGCACAGTTCTGGCCAATAGGAAAAACTGTAAAAAGTCATTCTGTATAAATTTACAAGTTTTCAAAAAAGTTACTGTAAATAATTGTGATTTAGATTGATGCATAGAGCTTGTCAGTGCAGCCCTCCAAGCCCAGTTGTGGGCACTGACACATGTTCATTGATGAGATGGGAGGGAGTGCGGTAGTCCTCTACAATGTCATGTTACATATTTACCTCATTTGAGGGATCTTTTACTTGCATAGACACTAGTACACCAATTTGGTGTATATTCCAAAGGACATCCAGATTGGGAACCGAACCCATGACCACAGAGGCAGCGGTTATACAAACAAGTGCATGGACCGTCATATCCCCCAGCACAACTAGTAACAGAGATTTAAAGATTTGCTTCACAGGCTGCATCACAAATTACTGCTAAGTTAGAAAGTGACAAGATAGCTTTGCTTGCAGGCTTACATAGGGGTTGACTGAAGGCGGCCAATGTGGACTCAGTTGGGTAAACAGTCTGGACAGACAATGGGGTAGACCGCTTTACTGTCGCCACAGATGCTGTTAGGCTACACATAATTGATCTTTAGCTTCTCGGACCCTCTCAAGGCACTTTTTCTAGGGTCGGTGGGTAGGACAATTTTTTTTTTTTTTTTTTTCAATTTTTTTTTCTCCATCGGCAGTGTATCTATTATGTCGGCGGGTCCGCGAAGCTAAGAATCAATTATGTGTGGCCTTACTGATGATTTCGTCTGAATTAGGGTTGGGTGTTTGTGATGGGGTGCAGGGGGTTGCAGATGATTTGAAGTGCAAAAGGGTAAGTTATGGAAATTTTTTAGGGTTGGGTTCTATGGTGGTCTGGTGGTGTGTCTGTTGAGTTCCGCAGATGGTCTTTGACTGCATGAGTTCGAAGTTCGAACCACAACACAGCCGTTGAAGTTTAACATGCAACTGCACATCAGCAGACCTGAAAATAATCAGTATTTGCAAATCTTGTGGTAAGGGCCAATTATTTTTATCAAAAAAGGTTTTTTCAGTATGTCCAGGATGCCCAATCCAGTCCTAATATTCTTTTTGATGAAATATGAAGTGGACCTTCAAGAGCAAAATCCCAGCTGGATGTCCTTCGGATGAGATGTTTTAAACTGGTGGTCCCATTGTATCAGTGTCTATAAGTTTACCAGTACCCCTATTTCAACGACAGAATGATCCAGCTCTAGGTTTGCCTCTAAATAGCCCACACCAGTGCTGATGGGGCGTAAAACACAAACTCACTCATTCACTCACTCACTCACTCACTCACTCACTCACTCACTCACTCACTCACTCACTCCAGCTCTAGATAACCAAGACAAATGTTGGCCTGGAGTTTCAATCATCAATCATCCGTCATCTTCTACAAAAGAATAATATCTTTTTAGATGGGATACCCAAAATTCGTATTGGTGTGGTAAAGAATGACATAAGCTGGGCCATTAAGGATTTGAATTTGGAATAGACTTTGACACCAAGCTATATGAAGTCAATTAATGGAGCAGCCAGAACTCAAGGTGTGATTTAGATTTACTAGGCCTGGAGTCCTGGACTCATTATTGAGAAGTGCAAATGGAGCTTCAGATAATTGAAACAGCTTGAACTTTAGTCTCAAGGTCATCTGTTGTAGTTTTAGTAATGAAAATGCAGTTCTCCAAATCAGGTTTGCCGAAGGAGACATATATATTGCAGATGGGGTAGTCTTGTAGCACAGTTACAGCTGTATTATGCTCCATGGCAGGCCTGAGCCTATTCATAAGTTCACATTAACCCTAAATTCTCTCTCACTGTCTTGTCTTCTTCGCACTGAGAAAAATCTGTAACATTTGAACCTTCTGAACTTCTGAGACTTCAGGAAAGAAAAGACTTTAAAAAAAGGTCCTAGCTCTGCATCAGATCTACATTGGTCTCTGTGTTATAAGACCAAACCGTCTGTAGTCATGAAGTGGTCTCTCATGGGAGCACGGTCTCTCCTCAGGGTGCAAAAGCACTAGAGATGCTGCTGTGTGCAGGTGGAAAGCGGTCTGATAAGGCAAGTCTAACAAATTCAAGCCCGTTCCGCTGAGGGTATGGGTTCAAACCCCGGTGTGGAACTCAAAATTTGAAGTGGATCTTCATGAGCAAACATCCCAACTGGATGTCGTTAGGATGAGATGTTAAATTGGTGACCCCTTGTGTTCGTGTCTGTGCTTGGCACAGAAAAAGATCCCTCACATGGGGTAAATGTGGACTCCTGCTCTCTCTCTTTCCCATCTGATTAATCAACTCAAGATTGTGAGTGCCCAGAACTGAGCAACTGGGCAACTGAGCAACTGGGCTGCATTTACCATATCTGTTTATCTATCTATCTATCTATCTATCTATCTATCTATCTATCTATCTATCTATCTATCTATCTATCTATCTATCTGTCTAGCTGTCTAGCTGTCTGTCTATCTATCTATCTATCTATCTGTCTGTCTAGCTGTCTGTCTGTCTATCTATCTATCTATCTATCTATCTATCTGTCTATCTATCTATCTATCTATCTATCTATCTATCTATCTATCCATCTCTTTGGTCGAAGGAGTCTTATAAAACAGGGACCGCTGTAACAGTACACCGGAAGGAAGATCTATATAAAGAATCTAATATGATGGATTGAATTCTAGACGGAATAAGATGTAAGAAAAAGCTTCCAAAAGGACAAAATATAAAGAAGGAAAAAACATCAAAGCAAAAGAGCACTCAATATTTCAGGATATGAAATTCAATAGAAAAGAGATGTGAATCACAGGATCAATAAGAAGAATGTGGAGAAAACTATAATTTCCATAAATACACCAATTGCAACTGTTAAATGCGCTTGCTAAAACGTTTTTGCCCAAATTACATAGCAGAAAAAAATGAGAGCTCGGGGATCAATGCTTTTTCTGCAATATTAGGCCTATAATGATACTGTAAGTCTGTTTGAATTTGCAGGACTTAAGAGAGAAGTAAGAGCTACATTGGTGTAACTAGTTAAGAAAGGGTGACATTGGCAATAGCAGAATGAATATATCTTCAATTGTAGTTAGATTTTTCTTCTTAAGTGAAAATATATACTACATTGTATTTGTAGCCGTCTTTTTGTCGATGTTTAAATGAGATACTGGCCTATTTTTTAGAGGTCAAAATGTCTGCAGATTTTCACAAAAAAATTAAACTGTCTATCTAACACCTTTAGGCCTGCGTTTTGTATATTGCAACAAGAAAAGATATTCATTGCTATTCTTGCTCAAATATTTGTATTTCATTATTTTTTTATGACGCAGAATACTCATTTTTATCATGGATAGGCCTATTTTTAATAACTGACTATATCTTATAAGAGTGAAATTGCAAATGCCTGTTGCGACTCCCACTTTATGTAACGCTACAACACACGAAGTCTGTTCTGCTATGTATGTAGCCAGCAGGATCATACAGGGTGATATTGAAATGAGTGAAAAAGTTACAGAACATCAAATAACTGACATTTTAAAATCAGATATACCAAAGGCATACGACAGAAAATGTCACTCCTTACATTGACATTCAACTATATAAGATGAATTTTCGCTGCTTCAATTTTTATATCACACCCACGATAGGCCCTACATAGGACTACATAATTTAAAAAAAAAGGTCCCAAGATTTAAATATGCAGTTGTGCACCTGCACATCTTTCTATCAATCTATCAATCTATCTATCAATCTATCAATCTATCAATCTATCAATCTATCAATCTATCTATCTATCTATCTATCTATCCTTGTAGTATAAACTCTTTTATAATTCATTATTAAAGCCTACTTCATCGAAAATCAGTTGGAAAAAATCCTAGCTTAAACTGCAAAATGCCATTTCAATTTGGACATGCAGTTTCAACCCATGTAGAAAACTGAAAATCGGGTTAGTCAATACTGGGCCCATGCAATTTTCCCATTCCAAGTGCATGATGTTGGATTCTTGGGTTACAGGCTGCTGGCTTCAGAGGGTTGTTCAATTTAATGACATTTCACGCCGAAATGATCGATTCTAGAGTTTCTACACAACTTTGGGGTGAAACCCTAAAACCAATATTGATTTTTAAGGGTTGTCTTTTGGCAATTCAATGTGGTCCAGGATCAAAGACGGATTCTTAGGGACCCCGGATCATGTATACGAGTCCCAGAGCAAAAATGGGACATCTCAATATGATTGATCAACGGAAAAACTTTTAGGGGTGACCATTTTATATCCAGGGGTTACATTTTAAATAAATTATTTCTTGCTCAGTTTTGATGCAATAAATAAATTCGTTTTGGGAATTCTTGATATGAATAATTTCTGTTGATGATATTTCTTAACAAGTTGTTTCTTGATTTAGGAATGGATATTTGTGGACTTCATGACTTGAAATAAATAACTAGAATTTCGATCATGAATGAGTCGAAAAATAGGGAGTTGGCCAAGAGTTTTAAGATGCAGTGTTGAATGTTCATAAAACGTCATTTAATTGTGAAAATAAAATCGTGAATGATTTTTTAAACTTGATTTTTCGTAATACGAAAATTAACAGGACTGGTTGTTTCCTCCCTTCTTTCCTCCCTTCTTTCCTCCCTTCTTTCCTCCCTTCTTTCCTCCCTTCTTTCCTCCCTTCTTTCCTCCCTTCTTTCCTCCCTTCTTTCCTCCCTTCTTTCCTCCCTTCTTTCCTCCCTTCTTTCCTTCCTTCTTTCCTTCCTTCTTTCCTTCATTCAGAATATTCATTCATTCCTTCATTCATTCTGTTTTTCTTTCAGTCAATAACTTCAGACAGATATGGTAAATACATATATATGGGGATTTAAATATTAAGATACCAGCTTGGACTTTAAAAAATCTCTTTCAAAGAACTTTAAATTCATGGAATTGTGATTTGTAGCATGTCTTGCATGCAGTTGAACAATAGAATTATCTGACTTAATTCAAAATTGCCCAAATTCTTTTTGAATTACCTTTCTTTTAAGTAATCACATGCTCAAAGCATGGGTAGAAGGGATGAACATGAATGATGGCATGATGACGTCAGGAAATTCGTGACAAAATAAATGGTGAATATGCAGAATCTCTGTCTTTTTGCATGACATAAGATAGAGGTTTACATATGTGGTTATCCTATAACTATATTATCAGTGTCCTGTAAATATATAATTTTGCTTATTATTTTGTTTCATCGTTTTTAAAATTTTGTTGTGTGATTTTTTTTATTCTCTTTTGAGAGGGAGATATAATAGCTAGACTTAGCTTAAGATGCAACACAATCCTGCTTTTAAGATGCTAATTGCGTTTTCAAGGAAGCCATTATACTTATAACTTTACTCAAGAAAGGTACGGTTGCCAGATGGGTCATATTCTGTTTCACGTAACTTGGTCACGCACAAGTTTCAAATAAATTCATCTTCTAAATCACATAGCTATTGTATTATTTAACCTCTAAATGCTATCCAATAAATGTAAATGTAGACTTTTTATAGTCCATTATAGAGACAGAGTCAGTCTCAACAGACTGTACAATTACACCCTTGGCAGGCTGTTCAAGCAAGAGCCTTTCTCAACTTCCCAGGAAGCATACAGCTAGGCAGCAGTTTCCAGTGCACACAATGATGAGTCACTCTACAATTGCCATAACTGCCTATAGCCAAGTACCCATTTACAGCTGGGTGAAGTGAAGCAGAGAGTTATGGAGGATCTGCTCAGTTCCTCCGTGCCATGGTTGGGAGTTGAACCTGCAACATCTCAGTTGCCAGGTGAGCACCTTAAAAATTAGGTCACGGCACCTCCTACCCTGTCAGCATGCCTCGGCGGTCCAATGTCGGCCCAGCGTCTGTCTGATGTCTGTTGCATCGGACCAGCTTCGGGCCGACGTTAGACCGCCGAGGCACGCTGATAGGGTACCATAAGATAGCCAGTTGAAACGGCCAGCCTCCTAAGCCAAGAGTTAGGACCCATTATAGCCAGCCCACAACAAGTTTTTGACACACAACAGTAAAAATCTCACATCATAATGAGCGGGATTCGAACCAGCTATCTTTAGGTCAGTCTTAGGCGGATGCACCATCATTACAATACTTTCACCTTAAAAGCCTGCCACCTACCCATTTGTGGGAGCCACCTATTACACCTCACCCTCTATACTACACGATATTATACTCACTGAAACTGTGTGATTATACTAGCTACCAGGCAGCTGGCATTTGGCTCTTAAAGGAGGTCCACTGAAAAAATTTTATTCAATGCTCAGGATTTGAACCCATGCTGGCAAACACCTTCTGTTCAGCAGAGCTGTCCCAAGTAACCACACTACTACACCGTCTATCAGTCTTTAATCAAGTGAAGCAAGAAGCTAAGATGTCTCATTGTCCAAACCCATCCTTTTTAGTTTTCTCCTACATTACAATTTCTAGAGGATGAAAAGAAGTGGAAATTAGGTCAACAGTGACGTCACAAACTGGGTCACTGTGTCATCCGCTGCTGCCAGACACACAAGGAATGCAGAAAATTCGATTGAGCACGTGGCGGTTAGACCAAGGCCAAAATACCTGTGGAATGTTCCATTCAATGGTGGATGAGCAGGTAGGATAACACAAACGGAATGGATTCTGTTAGGGAGGGGGGCAGGTAGCTGAGATCTAAAAAGAGCCACACCACGTGGGCGTCAGCTGAACCTCAGTATCTGGCTACTCTATTGTGGGCCTAGTCCTATTCACTATATTGAATTCTACATTTAACTAAATTAGTTCAGAAAGGCCTACATCATTCATTGTAAAAGATTTGAACAAATTGGTATTTTGAAATACTTTTTTTTGCAGAATTTTGGTTTTTCCAAAAACCCAGAGTGTTCATGATGATGCGGCTCTCTTTTACAGGAGCTGTGGCTGAGCGGATATTTTAAACATAGGCTGCGCAGCAGCAAACCTTCAGCGAATAACACCTTTAGAAGATTACAATAATATCATAAAATTGGTGCGTTTACGAAATTGCTTATAGGTATGCAATAGCGGTCGAGTAGTGGCCTTCCATTATTATTTCTATTTTTCCTATGATTCATAAAGTGTTGTACGCATCAAAAAGCACTGCTAAATTAATTGCATAGGTTATTTGTTTAGAAAAATGCATTACTGTATATGCAATAGTGGGGAAGTTTTGGCTCCGATATAAAAAAAATTCTTTGAAATATTTTTTCTCAGTGTTACAAAAACTATAGAATAGCCATCTGTCAGACCATGAAAAGGCACAACTAGACCATACAAGCCATATGTGTACCAAACTTCATCCATGTATATGGAATAGTGACCGGATGTTGGGCCAGAAACAAAAAGAATAATTGTTATGTTTTTTTCAATATTTGAAAAAGTATATTATATTTTCCATAAGACCTTTCAAAAGGCATAACTAGACCATATTGACCATATGTGTACCAAAGTTTATCCATGTACATGCAATAGTGAGCGAGTCTTAGCCCAAAAAACAAAAAAAATATGTTTTTATATCTTTTCTCATTTATTCAGAAAGTATAGAATATCTGTCAATGAGACCATCAAAAGGCACAACTAGACCATATAGGCCACGTGTGTACCAAATTTCATCCATGCACTTGCAATAGTGACCGAGCCTTGGCCCGGAAACGAAAAAAAAATTTTTTTTTATATTTTGTTAATTATTTCAAAAAGTATTTAAGATCTATTCATCAGACCATCAAAAGGCACAACTAGACCATATAGGCTAGATGTGTACCAAATTTCATCCCCATACATTCAATAGAGGCCGAGTGCCGGGCCGGAAACGATCTATCCGCCCGCCGCCCGACCGCCCACCCGCCCGCCCGCCCGCCCGGCGGACGGACAGCATTTTTACCCAAGTGATTACAATACCTTCTTCGAACTTCGTTCGCTGAAGGTAAAAAGGTGCTCGTCTGGTAATAGGTCTGCGCGCTGTACAGCGGTCTGTAGCGTGGGGACAATTTATGGGGCGAGTGCTCATACAGGTGTGTGAGGAGCCTCTCACGGCCGTCATGAGCGTTGAGCAGAGTAATGGTACCCACCAGCATCATGCTTAGGCCTTTAGGCAACTTATGAATCCATTCGTGAGCAGCTTTATTTGGTATAAACCTCCGAAATCGTCATTTCAAAACACTGAAGCGAAGCTGTCAGATCAACAAACTTCTGGCGACGTTGATCACGTGACCACTCGAGGGAGCAGTTATTGCATCGGAAAAAAGAAAAATCCAAAACAGCAGCTTTCCGGGCCAAAACTGGCCATTACCTCAATAAATGGCTCCTGTTATTCAACTTGCATTTTATCCAACACACCAACAGGCTGTTTAACAAACATTTCTGCTGTTTTTCTGTGAATTGCAACAACTTAATTAGTTCCATTTTTTGCCATGTTTTTGTGGGGTGCTGCAGTCACTTTGGGTCAAATCATAGATCATGCAGCAGCAAACCCTTCGTTTGCTTTCAGGCTAGAAATTCCCAACATCACATAAAGAGCTAGGGCAGGTCTAAGAACATAAAGAAAAAGAGTAGAAAGGAAATTTGGCATTGCTTATTTTGTTGGATGTGTTATTGTTAAAAATTGTTTAGTTGTAGCTTTTATTACAGGACTCTTCAAATGTATATATATATATATCAGTTATTTATTTCAGTTTTTTAAAAATTTAAATATGTTTGGTGTTTAATTGTTTCAAATTTTAAAAATCGATTGTGACCAGTAGATATTCAGGGGTTTGTTTGGAATTTTCTTTGACGGAAAATTTTATTTATTTATTTCATTGTGACATCCAGCTGGACTTAATTAATTATTAATTATTTCGACATGTGACGTCCTAAACTGTTTGTTTTAAATCGAACAATGCCAATGCCTATATGTAAAGATATAACCCCACCAGAAAGT
The DNA here is from genome assembly GCA_026936325.1 of Platynereis dumerilii. Lineage (NCBI taxonomy): Eukaryota > Metazoa > Annelida > Polychaeta > Phyllodocida > Nereididae > Platynereis > Platynereis dumerilii. Next base: position 20,979,109 of record JAPTHN010000013.1, read on the forward strand.
ATTAATTTCAAGACTGCTGGATATAATTTTTTTTCATCAAAACTGGGCAAGAAATTATTCACTTTAAGAAACTCCAAGCCAACTCCCCCTTGGAAATCTGATGGTTGCCCCCTACTTGTCCCTAAGATGAACTTATTTCACAGGGTCTTAGCTGTGTCAGGTCTATATAATTGCGATAAAGCTAAAAATTCTAATTTGAGTGTGACAGAAGTCAGGCAGAGGACACAATGAGATAAGAAGGGAATTTTCATATTACTTGATTCACTTTTTATGGTAGATTTTGCTAATTTCTACTTTTATTGTTATTGCACATATATATATAATAGAATTATTTAAATGTTCATAAATAGTTGTCCACGTTACGTGTCACAATTCAAAATGTTGAGACAGAAAACCTAATATTCTAATTGTATCACCTTTTTTTAAAAATATTCATATATCTTTGGAGCAAAAAAATAAGTAATCAAAAAACATTGGATTTGGTGTAAATCTTTATCAATGACAAGCATTTTGCCAGAAAAATAGTCCACAATTTGAGACATAGTTGTCCACAATATGGAAAATTTCTGTGTTTCAGCCAGTCAAAAAACTTTGAAATAATAGTTTTGCAGTGAAGTGAATGAGGGACCTCAGAAAACCAGTGATGTATAATTAAACATTGCAGAGCACATTTATTGTCAAAGTTACAAGACAACTGATTTCTTCTCTTTTTTGGTTGTCAACACTATTAAAGTAATTAAACAGTGCATTTACCTGCCAATTGCTAATATAAGAATAAAATTGCGCCCTCCTCAATGAAAATTCTAATTCTGTTTGATTGAACCTTTCATTTAACAATCAATACTAAATCACTCACATCTGCATGGGCAGGTAAATGCACAGTCTACAAAGGAGAAGAAATCAGTTGTCTTGTCACATTGACAATAAATGTGCTCTGTAATGTTTAATTATATATACGTCAGTGGCAGTGATGGAAATGGAATATTTTCGTTGAGGGAGCGGGAAGCGCTGAGCTGGTGCGGTAGCGATGCACCATTCAAAATTCCTGCCACCAGAGTATAATTTTGGCTAATAGTACCTGGGGGACTGAAAATGTGAACAGAAAATTGTATTTTCACCACTGGTCATTCGGGGTGCTGCAGCAGGGTCCTTTCTGCCCAACCCGGTCCGTTCTGCTTAGCATTGATCTTTCATACTTTGGCCTTCACTGGCCCACACCTACAACTCATGAGCTCGTACCCAGCCACCCCTGGTCCCCTGCATTTTGTTAGGATTATCCTACCATGAGGCCTAATTCACTGGCTATTGTGGGAAATCGAGCCGAACCTAACTAAAACAGTTTTCCTAGCTCAGTGTGTCTTCAAGTTACTATAGGCATTAAATCTGCATTCACCTTTCCTTCTGTTCATTATAATTTTCAATGAACTAGATTTCCCACAAGTATGTTATTAGATATCAATGGCAAGTTGGCAACAATATTCAACTAGCATAATTCAAAGGGAAAGTAATGACATTCATGTGGTTTCTCCTGATTGTGGGTCTAATTTGTTTCTCAAGTACTCTGTTTAGATCAGATTTCATACAGAACCTGCTCACACAAATTTAACAAAATTCGTATGGCTCCTCTCCTCTGTGGGTTTATCTAATCCTCTCTTTCCTTTATTTTGCACATGTATATATAAACATCTGCATGAACTATCTCCAGTGCGTATTCTACAATTATGCATGTCTTTCAGGTGCTAATTTTTTCCCCGCAAATTGAACTTCCATATGGTTTTTCTCCAGTGTGGGATTCAATCAATAAATTCTTAAAGAGTTTCGTCACCACCAAATACACAGGATTCTTCTCTTTCACTGTTCTGTGTCTAAATGTCATTTACTCAATATTCAAGTTCAAAATATTTTTGGTTTGCAAGCAGCGGCCATATTTTGAAGTCACTGAAGTGAGGTCTTGCAATTTGCGACGCAGGTTTAAATGCACCATGAAGGAGTAATTTTAGGTCTTGCAAATATAACAAACAACCTCAAACACATACCCAAATGCCCATAATGACCTTCAGTTTTGACCATGATTTCATTTTTCAAGGTCAATACAGCAATAAAAGTTTCAGAAATCCCACAAATTAGGTGTTTTTCCAGCTCACATTTTCCCTATTTTTCCTCTAGCGCACACCAGCGCAGACTTCCGTGACCTTAGATTACAATTTACCTGTAGGGCACTGCCGATTCTTTAAAAAATTGCAAATATGGTAAACTGACAGGCGAACAGCGTATATTATGCACATTAATTGTTCAAAGACGCATAAATTTAACGGGCATTTGTTAAAAATTACCGTGGTCCTGACTCCTGCTGCTGTCACAAATTAAACACCCATATGGCTTCTCTCCACTGTGTCTTGTCATTATATGCCTATCAAGTGCTGAACCTGCATTGAACAATTGGAACATTCATAAGGCTTCCTCTGCTGTCTTCATGCACATTGTGTTAGACAGATGTCTCATCCTTATGCCAAGAGCGCATAAATACAGGACACAAAGAAACGTCAACTGAAGCCTTTTGTTTCTTATCATACGTTTATCAAGATTTTATGTTTCGCTACAAAGTGTACATCTGTGTGGATTTTCGCCGTTTCTCCACAAAGTGAACATCCGTATGGTTGTTGGCTGTTTCGCCACAAAGTGTGTAACAGTGCAGACCTAGTCTGGTAACTGAGATGTTAACGTTCAATCGTGGCATGGAGGAACTGAGCAGAACCTCCATAACTCTTTGTTTCACTGCACCTAGGTGTAATGGGTACTTGGCTGTAGGCAGTGTTGGCAAATGTAGAGTGACTTATCATTGTAGCAATGAGAAAGGCTACCTGGCTGTATACTCCCTGGGAAGTTGAGAAAGGCTCAGGCTGGAACAGGCCTGCCAAGGATGTAATTGTATTGTAAAGGCTGTTGAGACAGACTTTTTCAGTGTAATGGACTATAAAAATTTAATATCTACATTTTATTTATTTCAACAAACCCCAATTCCAATGTCGTGGAGGACAATCAGAGTTTTCGTATGAGATTATTTTGAGGGTGCTGTTTTAGTGCAAGACTCTCAATGTGGCTGGTAAATTTTCTTTGTTGGACCCATAAGTACATCAACACAAGTTACACAACCCAAGGTAGCAATTCCAGTTGCGACCCGTTAGATATGCTATAGGATAAAACCGGTCAAATATGCTATGGTTGTTACATGAGTGGTCAGGCATGGCGCCTTTGTAACATGGATGGTACACTTGTACAAGACCTGATCTATCTATCTGTCTGTCTATCTATCTGTCTATCTATGTATCTATCTATCTATCTGTCTATCTGTCTATCTATCTATCTATCTATCTATCTATCTATCTCTTGAAATACAATATCTTTTTACTTCTTAATAATGCTGTCAGAACTTCGAAAGTATTGAATATATTTGTCACCTGTACTTGTGGGAAATATAGTAAGGCGAAGTTTGGTGAACTTATAGAACCTCTAAAAAGAAGGCAACACAAAAAGTTTTCCAACAACATGTTTGTCACAGTCACAGAAAATGTAGGTTGACAGCAGCTCTCAGTGAATCTTGGGAATAACAAAGAAGTTGGTATATATATATGGCATATGATAAAATAAGTTAAGATAAGAACTTATTTCCAGGAAAAACATGAAAGGTGTGTTGACAGCGCATTAATTGTGCAGAATAAAATATCAAATGCTGCAAGGTGGCAGCACTCTCTGGAGTGCATTGTCCCGCCACCAGGAGGCTGCTTCATGTGCTATTTATAGGTCAGTGATCACTCATGTATGATGAATATAAATGTTTTTGCTTTTTTAGCAGATCTCTTAGTATAAGAGGAGCTGCTTATGAAATTGAAATTCTGCCATATCTTGTGGGTCAAGTTCCTGCTGCCCACTCTCATTCCTAATGCCATTTACCATTTATCATGTGATGGGCCTCCACGTGAAGTGATCAACTTATGGTTCATGTTAATCCCATAGTAAACTCCCCGGCAAGGGAAATCCTTTCAACTCAATGCTATGGCCAAATAAGGATACCCCCTGCAGCAGCCAGCTAATTTCACGGGTCACTGAGCAGCAGTTGAGCTATCATAGTAGCACAGGCACGGAGGACAAGAGGTCTGCTTTAAAGTGCCTTGTGCACGTTATGTTTTTTTTCATGAAAAACTGTGCAACTTACAGACAGACGGATAGATGGACAGACACACGTGAATGACAACATATGTCCTGCCATTTTTGTACTGATAAGGCTGATATGACAGGCAGGGATGATGGTGATGTGAGGTGCACTCTTGGCACAGGATGAAACATCTGTCTTTCAGCCTTGGTTGCCTGGGCTATGCATCAAATATCTGTCCTCGCAGGGTTTATAAACTTTATATTAGCAGCACAGCATGCTACCACTGTGCTAAGATGAGATGAGTGAGGATGCACTAATGAGAGGTTTATGATATTTTGGTGTAGTGTACCCTACAGTGACACACACGTAGTTCACCCTTGTGTTCTTTACTTGTTTGAACTATCAGCTTTAATGGAAGCTCTGACTTTTCTACACTTTCTAATTTTTCGCTATATATATGTATGGCTTTTTTTGAAGTCGGCCTACATTTTACTGTCACTCAAATGGTCCTCAGAACTTCACAGTCATTTTTAACAAGCTCTGCACTCCAAAACTTTGCTCAAGAATATAATTGCTTCTCAGAAAATGAAATGAGCATGTAATGATGTCGAGATATATATATATATATACTAGAATTTCCCAGTAGATAAGGGACAGTAGAAAAGAGAGTAATTACCGTATTTTCTGTATTGAAAGCACACCCCTTAATAAAAGCCCACCCACTCCATTATAAGAACCAATTTTGATCAAAATTGCATGAAAATATGACTTTATCCAAAGTTATTAGTTGGAAAAAATATTAATTGCCCATTTTATCATTACATGTGCCCATCGGGATCCTAATACAAACAATAGGGTATGTAGTTCATAGGCGTATCGGAGGGGGGGGGGGCAGGGGGGGGCGATCGCTCCCCCAAAAGTTTGGGAAACAGTAAGATTCGGGCAAAAAGGCAAACAAATTTGGGCAGATGATTAAACAATCACTATTAAAAATTAATGATTTCCAGGCAATTTCCTTTGAAATGGTATTAAATCTAGATTTTGAAATTCGGGCAAATGTCGCTCGCCCCCCCAAAAATCGCGCGTGCCTTACGCCTATGATGTAGTTGGTTTAAACATATTTATTAATCACTTAACCAACGAGCCAAAGGCTAAATTACAGGGTCAGTGGGGGGTATGTAGTTTTGTAAAGTTGGTTGTTAGTGTCGTGATTTGTAAGAATGAACCTGTTTCGTATATTTTTGTTTGATCCCTCCCTCTTGTGAGGCCAGGGAAAACAAACAATTATTATTACTAAGACCATTATGGATAGCATGCATGTGTGGATAGCATGTTAGAGGTGACAGATAGTTCTGTAAAGATAAAAAATCTTTAGAGATGTTGAAAACATGAAGATCGATGTATAGCATATCAAAATCAATCAAGAATTGACGATTTGCATACAAAAACAAAATCTAGGCAAACAACAGACTTATAGTATAGCATATAGCTATAAGTATATTTTCAATTTTTCATGTATATATTTTTCATTATTTGGCATGTACACGAATTTGTAGAGGTGTAAAAACGAGCATGAACGAATTTGTGGACATGCAAAAACGATCATATTATAATTCGTGTATATGTAAAAACTAACATTCGTGTACGTGCTGCATTTTTCATTTGTGTAACTGCAATTTCTAGCATTCGTGGAAGTGCTAGATAATTAGGGTTTAGGGCTAGAATTAGGGTTAGAGTTAGTTTTTAGCCAAGTTTAAGGTTGCAATGTTCGTTTTTGCACCTACACAAATTCGTGAATAGCAATATTTATCACTTACACGAATGCCAAATTCGTGTATATGTTCGTTTTTGCAGGTACACAAATTCGTGTACATGCCAAATAATGAAAAATATATACCTCACATTTTTTGTTGAGGAGGTAGGTGAGCTCTCCCAGCGGGCAATGGGCGTAAATACGACATCATTCTAAAGTCGGATTTGATGTTCAAATTATGTTACATTACAATAAAGGTGGGTCTGAGAAACAAATAGCAATGAATTATAACCTTGGATGGACGTCAAAATGCTGTGAATTCAATGTCATATTGGAGCTACATTCAGATGGGCGTCTGACTTCACTATGACATCAGTAGAAGGTCAGTCAAAACCCGGCTGAAGGACAACATTTATGCGACATAATTCCTTGGCATCATTGTGAGGTCCCTTTCTGACCTCAGTCTGATATCAATATAAGATCAGTCAATGGACAATGTCATGCTGACATTGCAATGGCTTTGACTTCTATGTGTGAGGAAACGATAACGTCACAATAACTTTATATGTAGCAGTCAAAGTGTCTAGATGTTGAGGTGTTCGTCTAGCAATCTATCTACACTAGACTAGTTAGTTCTAGCTGTCTGTCTGTCTGTCTCTTCTTCCTCCTGTATGTACCGCCTCTTGTAGGCGAACCACCCGTTAAAAGGGTGTGTTCAATAGTCAATATAATACAGTAAAATGATATTGTAATAAAAGTTCTAATAATAAGGCCAATAAAATTCCATTAATATATATAAAGTTTTATTTGACAATCTGCATATCAAAAAGATACATGTGTCACAAGACAAATGAAAAACAATGAAATCGACAGCTACTCTACATCTACAGAAAATGTCTAGAGATGTCTAGCTGTGTAGATTGTAGATCTACATTTATCACCGTCTGACGAAGCAACTGTTATACAAGTACGCCCTGTGAGCACCTATTTGGTAGACAGTTTAAGGCCCTTTAAGGCTCCCACATTCTTTTGTATGGCAGTCTATCTGATTCTAGTTGTCTGTCTCCATCAAGCGATGTCTGTCTGTGTAGAGCTTCATTTGTCACTGTCTGATGAGCTACAGTTATACAAGTAATACAAGTAAGGCCTATGTGCACCTATTTGGAAGACAGTTTAAGGCCTTTTAAGGCTCCCAAATTCTTTTGTATGGCAGTCTATCTGATTCTAGTTGTCTGTCTCCATCAAAAGATGTCTGTCTGTCTGTCTTTAGCCACATTTGTCACTGTGACACTGTCTGATGAAACAACGGTTATACAAGTAACTTGGAGTAAGCCCTATGTGCACTCATTTTGTAAGGAAGCTTCAGGCCCTTTAAAGCCCTTCAAGCCCCCACATTCTGCCTCACTGCTAATTGCAGGGCTAGGTGCATCCCGGTGAATTCAACATGTGTCTATGTGTCTGAGTTGCTTGTAATTAAGGAGAAGTAAGAGATAAAGAGACTGAAGGAAAAATATCATTCCCGTTATTTTCTGTTGCGTAATATCATATTAAATGTTCGACATTTGCTATAGTGGGCTGGATTTTATAGAAGTTTCAAAGTATAAGAGTTTGTTGAAACTTCTTTTAGAGAGGAGACCAGAAGAGTTGAGAGAAGATGAAATGATGTAATGCGATCTGATATGAGTAAGGATATGGTATATGATATAATGTGAGACAATGCAATAAATACAGTAGACTATTAAACGAAAAACATTGCCAAGATGTTAGTCACTAGAGTCAAGTCTGGTAAATCCGTCCAGGATGGTAAATCCGTCCACCCCCTGGTATGGGCATATAAATACATCTATTACTGTTGTGTGAGTTGCAAAAGCAAGGGAAAATCGTTTTTCAACAAATTTTAAAGTTTTATTGTGTTAACAACATTTTAAATGATATTTCAGGTCCATTTAAAAACTGAAGACAATAAACAATGAAATCATGACGTCATCACAGCCATTTTCTCAATAAGAGGTAGTTCATCTTGTTGGCCCATTTTCATCAACAAACAGATATTGAAGGTAAAAAAATAATGCATGTGACGAAAAATGTTATTATTCTTATAGGACTACTTTAAAAAATTGAATTCCTACACATGGAAAGGAGAAACAATGGAATTAAAAGTGGACGGAATTACCATCATTATTTTACAACTTGCTTGATTTGGTGATTGTAAATCCGTCCACCCCCTTCAAATGGTCTTTAAAAGTACTTTTATGACTTTTGTTATTTATAAATTGCATAACACTGATAAAAGAAATTAGATTGAGCAATTATACCACTTGATTGGGTTAGCAGGGTTCTTTAATTGTGATTCAGGCTGTCAATTGAAATTCTTGATAGTTTACTTGACCTCTGTTATCTGATTCTTCCATTATAAGTGTAATCAACACCCCACTGTTGTAATACCGACAGAAAATCCTTTGTGAATGTTAATAGATTGCAAAACTTGAAAAAATCACAAGATATGATAGGTATGTGCTGCACAATGCCCTGTGGACGGATTTACAATCCTTGCCGGACGGATTTAGCAGCTACCTGGACGGATTTAGGTGACCTAACCTTCAATTTTTGTTGTCATGGTTTCTGCATAATTATTTGAATATTTTACCTTTTTTGGCTACTAGTGATAGCACGGAAAAAGCCCCTTCAAATGTACTCATTCTTATTTTTGCATCTGATACCATTTTCCTGGAAATACAGTTTTAGCCAAAAGTGGACGGAATTACCATCCTTGACTCTACAGCAAGAATCCATGATATGTTATTCAATTTCAGTGGGATTTTTTTTTGGCTAAGAACATTGTTTTCTTTTCTTTTCCTATTTTCAATACTTACATTCCTCAGGACAAAGGCCCTTAACACAAAAGACTCATCTCAGACAAACCGACTTCCCAACCTCTCACTGTCAGCCCCTCTGATTGGTCAAAACCTGAGGTCAGACAGGTCATGACCTTTGACCGGAGGTCACGTGCCCAAATGAGCCAGTGACGTCAGCTGTAAAAGAGGGTAAAAGGTATGAAGGGTGGAAGAGATTGGTATAGTTAAACCATCCTCCCAAGCAGTACCCTGCCCACACAGCAGCCCTCAGCCACTATTCCAGGCACTGGCATAGTTTGCCTTCTCAGCCAATCAGCTAACGGGATTCAAAAACCCTAAGGGTATAATTTATGTGACCTTCCAATTTGAGGACAAGGAATCTTTATAGGGAGGTCATTTTGAATCTTTAAACATGCTAACCACAAAAATAGCAACCCCTTAATGGATAACAGCTGGGCTATTTTGAGTATTAGAGAGAAGAGAGTGCGATAAACTCCCATTAAAAAGTAGTTTACACCATTTTGGGATGTCACATGCCAGGAAAGACCAGTAGCTCATGAATATCCAATTTTTACCCCAAATAGTTACTTTTGCAGCCTGTGTGGGCAGGGGTTGTCTTGGCGAGTTAAACAGACTTACAGTACAGCTCAATAATATCGCTGACAACAGGGATGTCACATGCCAGGAATGACCAGTAGCTCATGAATATCCAATTTTTACCCCAAATAGTTACTTTTGCAGCCTGTGTGGGCAGGGGTTGTCTTGGCAGGGTGAGTTAAACAGACTTACAGTACAGCTCAATAATATCGCTGACATTGGCTTCTTGTTGCGGTCTTCAACATTTGGTTGCTTACATTGTATTGTTGCTTTCTCCTTGCTGGAACAGTATCTTCACAGACTCCATGAGTCCTTCTAGTAGCTTTTGCCAATGACACGCAGTGTCAGTTTTGTTTTTGTTTGTTTGTGCTTTACACCTCTGCAGCACCTTAGTGGGCTACATCGAGGCAGGCGATCGCCGTATGATGATGAGATGAGAAGACTGTGAGTCTGGCACATACCCTATTAATTCAGGGATGCCCAGGGTCTTTCAGTTGCCCCAGCATAGAATACTGGATCCAACCCGCCTCCATTTAATGTCCCATGGGCTCGGACTAAAATGAGTTCCCGGGGTGAGATTTGAACCCACGCCCTCAAAGCCAGTTGACAAGCGCACTTACCAATTAGGCCATGGGGAACTCAACACACGCAGTGTCAGAGGGACTTCTGTAATGGCACCCCCTCTCCCTCTCTAGAATATGGACAGTAAGGCATGACACCCATTTTGATGTGCAGTATTAAAATCAAATTAAAAGATTATTGTAACTTTTAAAATCTAGTTAAAATGTGATTGTTATGGATACTGAAGCTAAGATGTTTCATGATAAGAATCGCAACATATCAAAGGGTCATTTAACATTCATAAAAATTAGCTATCCTGCAATATTTTGAGAAGCCAGTTGTGGCTTACCCACATGGCTGCCCTGACCAGTCACATGACTTGCAATTTCTATAGACTGCAGGGCACGGTGCCGTGTCTCTCTATGTAGACTGTAGAGCTACATTTGTCACTCTCTGAAAAAGTAACAGTTACACACGTAAGCCCTATGTGCACTCATTTTGTAAGGAAGCTTCAGGCCCTTTAAGGCCCTTTAAGCCCCCGCATTCTTCCTCACTGCTAATTGCCGGGCTAGGTGCATCCCGGTGAATTCTACGTGTATATATGTATCTGAGTTGCTTGTAATTAAGGAGAAGTAAGAGATAAAGAGATTGAAGGAAAAATATCATTCCCGTTATTTTCTGTTGCGTAATATCATATTAAATGTTCGACATTTGCTATAGTGGGCTGGATTTTATAGAACTTTCAAAGTATAAGAGTTTGTTGAAACTTGTTTTAGAGAAGAGACCAGAAGAGTTGAGAGAAGATGAAATGATGTAATGTGATCTGATATGAGTAAGGATATGGTATATGATATAATGCGAGACAACGCAATAAATACAGTAGACTATTAAAGTAAAAAACTTTGCCAAGATGTTATTCACTACAGCAAGAATGCATGATATGTTATTCAATTTCAGTGAGATTTTTTTTTTGGCCAAGAATATATGAGTCCCTCTAGTAGTTTTTGCCAATGACACGCAGTGTCAGAGGGACTCCTTCAATTGTATCCTCCCTCTCCCTCACTGGAATATGGACAGTAAAGCAAGACACCCATTTTGATGTGCAGTATTAAAATGAAATTAAAATGTGATTGGCATTGTTAAAATCAAGTTAAAATGTGATTGTTATGGTTACTTAAGCTAAGATTGTTTCATGATAAGAATCGCAACATATTAAAGGGTCATGAAACATTCATAAAAAAGGAGCTATCCTGCAATATTTTTAGAAGTCAGTTGTGGCTTATCCATATGGCTGCTCTGGCAAGTCACATGACTTGCAATTTCTAAAGACTGCAGGGCACTGCCTGTCTATGTTGACTGTAGAGCTACATTTGTCATTCTCTGAAGAAGCAACAGTTATTCAAGTAAGCCCTATGTGCACTCATTTTGTAAGGAAGCTTCAGGCCCTTTAAGCCTTCGTCATTCTTCCTCACTGTTAATTGCAGGGCTAGGTGCATCCCGGTGAATTCTACATGTATGTATATGTATCTGAGTTGCTGGTAATTAGGGAGAAGTAAGGGAAGAAATAAGGAGACTGCAGAAAAAATATCATGCCCGTTATTTTCTGTTGCGTAATATCATATTAAATGTTCGACATTTGCTATAGTGGGCTGGGTTTTATAGAAGTTTCAAAGTATAAGAGTTTGTTGAAATTTGTTTAGGAGGAGACCAGAAGAGTCGAGAGAAGATAGAATGATATAATGATCTAATATGAGTAATGGTATGGTATGTGATATAATGCGAGACAATGCAATAAATACAGTAGAATATTAAAGGAAAAACATTGCCAAGATGTAATTCGCTCTAGCAAGAATCCATGATATAAACTCAGCAACATTAAAAACGCACACTTTTTAAAAAGGCTAAAAATAGTACTTACTGTAAAGATATCAAGATGAAATTTTACACAGTTCTAGAAGTTGCCATCAGATATATTCTCAAAAAATTTCAAAGCTCTAAGTACAGTACTTTTGTGTCAAATTAAATCGTTGTGGTCATTGTCGAAAAATGGAAATCACAAACTGCACTTCAACACAAAACGCACAATTGGAAATATTGATTTTGTGGCATACTGGATGGGATTAATCTTATGAAATTTTCACATAACAGGCACAAGACTTCCAAAAGAGGTCCCAGGGAAGTTTAAAAAAAAAAAGTCAATGATAAAGCAGATTTTGAATTAAAAACTCAAAATTTACGAGTTCACATCTTCAAATGAAGCATGTGAACCAGAATTGTTAAATAATGGGGGTTTTATGCATGCCCAGGGTAGGAACACACACACAGACAATCATTCCATATCAATTGTCTCAAAAATCTGAATAAAACATCATATTTTTAAGGTTTTGACAGAAGGCTCCAGTAGAGGGCGTGTCAGCATTAACACTTAATTTTAATTAAATTCATCCTCTTTAATTGGGGTTGGGTCAAATATCCCCTTTCCCTAACTCATCAAGCAAGGAAAATTATAAACTTTCCTGGTTTATCAAAAAAGTTGGGAGAAAGAACAGCTAAGTTGTTGAAATTAATGATCAGAGGAAATTGAAGTTTTGTGACTTCCATTTTCGACAGTGACCACGACGATTTAATTTGACACAAAAGTAATGCACTTAGAGATTTTAAATTTTTTGTGAATATATCTGATGACAACTTCTAGAAGTGTGCAAATTTTCATCTTGATATCTTTACAGTAAGTACTATTTTTAGCCTTTTTAAAAGTGTGCGTTTTTAATGTTGCTGAGTTTAGTTCCTTAAAACCTTAATGATTAAGAGTGCTTGATTGTGCAACCACTGGCTCTGAGGGCATGGGTTCGAATCCCACACCGGAATTAAATTCAGTCCGAGCCCATGAGATGCTAAATTTATGGAGATTGGTAATGTTTCCAGTGTTTTATTCTGGGACAACTGGAAAAAAAAAAAATTAATAGGGAATGTGCCAGACTCCCAGTCTTCTCATCTATCATGATCGTACAGTACAGCGATCACCAACACAGGAGGGTGCTATGGCATGGGAACCTTAGGAGGCTGAAGAGACAAGAGACTAGGATGGATGAATGATTGTTCATATGGTTACCGGCCAGAGCTGAAATTGAACACTGGACCAGGCAATTGACACTTGGCAGCCAAGTGTGTGACCACTTTGCTGGGTCCCAGACCCGAGGAGATGGATGAATGGATAATTTGGGCTTTACGTCCCATGTATTTATGCACTTGGTAGGCTAATTAGGACAGGAGGAGGACGCAGCAAGGAGGTGAAGGATGATTGAAACAGCCTTCCAATAGCCGGATTCGAACCCTGCCATGGACCCTGCTATTGGCAGCCCAGCATGCGATAAGGCCACACTTAATTGATTCTTAGCTTCGCGGACCCGCCGACACAACAGATTTCCTGCCTATGGAAAAAAAAAATTGAAAAAAAAAAAAAAATTTTTCCACCTTTTTTTTTTGTCCTACCGACCAACCCTAGAAAAAGTGCCTTGAGAGGAATCCGAGAAGCTAAAGATCAATTATGTCTGGCCTAACTTTGCTGGGCCACAGACCTCAGGAGAAGCGCCAGAAGAGAGAATAGAAAACCGACTAACCAATAAAGAAGCAGAGTCCAGTGCAGAAGGAGCATCATGACATAACTTACCCAATTCTTACTATATATATATACTATACTCATTACTTTTTCTCAGAAGTCATTATTTCCCAAGAACATTCCAGTCATTGGAAGTCTTAATTGCAGAACTTGTTCGCGAAAAGGAGTTAATGAAAGTAAAAGAAGTTCTAAGAGACCATTACAGGACAATAAGAGGCACTTGAAAGCCTAATGACATAATTGCTTGCAAAGTACAGAAAAGTTGCAGGAGATTCATGCAAAAAGTTTTTCTTTTACCCGATGTGACGGATCTTTTACTTTCCCAGCACAGACACTGATACAATCATACAAGGGGACGCCAACTTGACATTTTCATCCGAACGACGCCCAGCTGGTCCTCCCAAATATTTTTTGACCTGAGGTTGAACCCATGCAGACATAGACCTTCAGCACAGCAATCAAAGACTTCAACCATTCAGCCAGCCACCTTTCTCAACAAGGGCATAGAGCCAGATTTTGAAACATCTCAACCATGGTTTAAAACGAGGACTTTAAAATTTGAATACTTAAATAATTGCTATGGATGGATGGAGTCCCGATGGATGATTGAGGATAATTACAACAGGAGGAGGATAGTGACAAGGGAAAGGATGATTGAAACTGCTTTCCAACATAGGTCTAAATGACCTGGCCAGAACCAGAATGGAACTGGATGGAAGAATAGATGATTGGAACTATACTTCCTGTATTTACGCACTAGGTAGGCCAATTAGGACAGGAAGAGGACAAATCAAAGAGGCGAAGGATGATTGAAACAGCCGTCCAACATAGGCCGAGGTGACCTGGCAAGAGCTGGATTTGAACCCTGGACCCAGCAATTGGCAGCTAAATAGGCTACCACTAGACCAACCCTCCCGATTAATTGTACAAACACCTGAATTTAGTGTATACATTTTAATTTCCATCATTAATAAGTTCTTCGGTGCATGTGTGCAGATACATGTATAATTAATTCATACAAAATAATGCCGTACTACGAATAAAAATAACATACAAAGTAAAGTGATATGATTTAGCTACTGTTACAGGCAAGATTAGTACTGAATGCAACGAAGAATGAACCACTTCAAAAAGATGATTCAAATAAATATTACAAAAACATATTAAAATTCAAAGCATTTCTTACACGAGCGCCATTAAAAATCATGTCAAACAATTAAAACAACTAAAAACTACATAAAATTGCACAAACTAAAATATCAACTGATCGAGCCACAGTGAACTGCAATTAACATGGCTATTAGGCATATATAGAAATGAGTAATAAATTATCAATAAGACAGAATTATATTTGCTCATTTTACTTTCCAAACCAAATGACTAGGTAAAAGTGTCCTCTATAATCAAGCAATAGATTAAAATGAAAAGCTTTGTGCCAAAATCTAATAAATGACAATTTTTATGTTGCAGTTACACTTAGTACGTTTGCCAGAGAGTATAACTTTTGAAAGTTTTTATCCTAAGTTGATTCTAAACTCTGAACTGCTGGAATTGTTGCTTCTAGATTTACAATCGCTTTAAATAGTTAATTTTAATCTTTCCTCGTCTCAGTTCTTTCCTAGAAATGTTAAGAAGGGATTAGAATCTGATCAAAATGTAGCATTTTAAGTAGCTTATGTTTGAGTAAAGCTCACGGTATTACAGTTATGGAGCTGCTTTAGTATTTTCTTCTTGAAATATAGCACTTCCCGAAGACTGTAGTGAATTTAAGTTCTTATATGTTTCCGGCTTATGTTTTTTTGTTGTGTATTTAACTTGAATTTCTTGTTGCCGTACCTTGTCCCTTCCTTTGACAAAATTTATGAAACTAGATCACTTTGGAGTACAGCCTTATAGACTCATCTTCACTTTAATTTGTTATTCCATCTCTTTACAGAATGTTGTGCACTGACGAAGGACATTCTCAAAACATTATTAAGTCCTTTGTACTTGATGTGATCTTTTATAAATTCAATTTTTTTCAATAAGAATATAATGTCATGAGAGCTTACGACAACAAGATAAGAATGTATTAATCAAGCTTAAATCTACTTTTTTCAAAATCTTAAATAACGGCTTATTCATCAAATGAGATTACAATTTCGATATGAATGTCACATCAAAAAAAAAATCACTTTGTACAAATTGTACTCAAAAATAATATTGGAGCTTTGTCACTCAATCTTGACTCTACATAGTAACAAAATAGCGAAAACACAATTTCATACCAACTCAAATACAAAATTAAATGCAAGTAACTCCTTGATCGAAAAAAAAAAATCTAAATCACACTCAAAATCCGTGAGATTACATTATCGCAACTAATCTACTCATCATCATTATAAAACAAATTTGTTTGACATGTTTGTTAATGATCGGATAAATAATAATTAACTCATTCAAAATCAATTCTTTGTACTAAAAACGACGCAATAAAACTCAGCTTACATAATATTATTATCCGATACAATACTTAGCGTTACTCACATAATTAATTTTATATTAAAAAGTTATGTCATAAAATCGAAACATCAAAATGCGAAAAACGATCATTCGCACCGTAGAACAAGCGTCATAATATAAGTGGTATATCATTAATATTTATAAATAATATATATTATCTTCTGTACAATTACATATAAGTGGTTCAATATGGCTGACACCTTACATAAAAATCAACGTATACCTGACCAAATCTTTATCATTAAATGATTAAAATTTCATTCAACAATATAAAGATAATTCTAAGTCAATTAATGTTAAATGCCAGTGTCAGAGCTTTCAACAGCCCATGAGCATGAAAATAAATTTTTAAACAAAATATCAATTCTGTAATGGTCGCTTTGTTAGTATCACACTATCTTATAATTTTTTAACTTTCTAAAATGATAATTAGATGTGCAATCCCAAATAAAAATATAACAAATGAAATAATAATTATCTTTTTCTGAAAATCAAAGCCTTATTATATTGCACTTAAAGTTTCAAATACTTCAAGATTAAGGTAGCATTGTCTTTGGTCCGGACTGAATAAATATAAATTATATAATATAGTGCCAAATTTTTAAAATGTACAAGTTCACAAATACATTTGTTTCTCCACACCACTTACAATCGTAAATCGTACATTTGTGTCGTATGTAACGTCTTCCATCGAATAGAAGCCTGGTCTCGAATAGAAGCCTGGTCTCAAATAAAAGCCTCTCTCGTTTAGAGGCCTGGGTAGGGGCCTACATTAAAATAAATTATAACAGATGCAGGTCTCAATTACACGTCGGGCCTCGTACAAACGCCGGAGTATCTACGTCTCTAAAATAATAGAAGCCCGGGCTTATATTCGAGGAAATACGGCAAGTAATCAAATTAATAAAGTTCTGCGATCACTCATTAGTTACAACGACTCTTAATCGCCTAATTGCCATTCATTGCCTATTTCATGCATAAGAGTCAATTAAGAAATTACTTTCCTACGATATAAAGATTACTTATCCTCAATTTTGAAAGACTTGACATTTGACAGGACATTTTAACAGATAGATGAATAGTGAAAATCTCATTATCACACTGTCAACCATTTGACATGAATAAATTCGATATCAAGGACTCTTAAAACTTTCAAAGTTGCATTACATAATGTTACAGAGCTGTAACCAAAAGTTGAAGGTACATGTATATACCGTTACCATATTCCCTTTAGGCACGCACTATCTTAACTGCCTTTCGCACTTCAACGCGGGTCACATTTTTGTTGATATTTTAATAGTAGGTATCGTACGAAGGTGAAACTTAGTACAATTAAAGAGTTTAAGTAGGCAGGTATTCAGTGAAAATTTCAATTATATTGACAGGCTTTCTACAATTTAATGTGAACTTTTTTTTTTTACTTCGAAGCATTTGTAACTGTTTCGATGTCATTATATTTGTTTTAAATATATTCATGGGTGCACCCAGTCACTGTTTCTGAGCAGGGCGTGCCTAATGAGGAATATAATTATAGTATTTTGCTTACTCAACTGTAACATAAAATATTCTATACATCATCACATTTTACTTTTGTCAAGCTTCGGCACATGAACGCGTCAATCGAGAAATTTGATTTCCATCTAATTTTCTAATTTTGCACAATACACTGATGACCACTTGGCAGTAGAAATTTAATATCACTTAATTTCTTTAGACACTTAGAAGTTTTGAGCTCACATTGATTCTAATAAAAGAGCACATTTAAAGATGCTTACATTTGGCATATATCATACTTATACACACTGATCAGATACGATTACGCCATTTTCAACTAAATATGTCGCCAACTGCAGTAAACGAAATGTAATGGAGCACTCCTAAATGTGCGTCTTACAAATACGCTGTTGTGTGTATATACAAATCTTTGGTACACAAAATTACCAGTATTTCACACACAAATTCATGTTGAAAAACTTGAAATATTCAATCATTACAACATATTTCGTTACTCGAATAAAAGTAAAATGGTATCGATAGGAAGTAATACAATTCGGCAATAAAATATATCATTTCTATCTATTGGAAAACTTGCATGTTTTTGAACTTTCGACAAATGCCATAACCATTCAATTTAATGGTTTTCAATGTTTGGCTCAATTATCAATAACTATATTATAATAATAGAGACAGGGGGAGGCACACCCTCCCGGCAATATACCGGGAGATACTAGCGTCACGTGACACCACGTCATCAACACCGTCACGTGACCGCTCAAATTTCAAACATAAGAACTGAAGAAGGAGCTTGGATGAGCTCCGAAAGCTATTCATCTACTTTATTTTTCGTTGTGAGTATAACGTTCAAATCTTCAAGATATATTATAATAATAAAGGCCATAGAAAATTCACATAGAAACCAATTCATCCAAATAAATTGTAGATAATTAACCATGAACATCCGTGCCTTATTTCTTGTCATTTCCATGCAAGTTAAGATGGCCCCTGTTAATGTCATTTGTGATCATATATATTTTAATGTCATTTTCATATATATTTTAATGTCATTTGTGATCATATATATTTGAGTTTCAGGTCCTTCGAATTGTATATGTTTCAATTCATTTTTTAAAGTACTTCGCCATTTTTGCTAAACCCTAAAAAGCATACAACTTTTTTACACGTCGTATGCTCTGTAAATCTTCCAATCAACACATATTTTCTAAATACTTTCACATATTTTCCATATACAATGTCAATATACATTTTCAATATACACTTTCAATATATATTTGATATATATATTTCTATATACTGTACAGATTATATATATAAGCCTCATGCAGTGAATATTAACAGGAAAGACAAAAATTTGACGATGATTATTTTTGCGTCTACACGCAGTCTTCTTGCGACATAAGAAGAGGATTAATGTACTCGAATCCATCAAATTCAGACTGGTCGATCTTCGAGATGACTTTCCTGCAAAAAGAATTGGAAATATTGAGAGATTGTGAATTTGTGATATTATTTATTTGATTAGAATGAAGAAATAGCATCATGTCATATTTTGATCACTTCAGTTTAGCTACGAGTTAGCATAATGACAAATGCAAATATTTATTAATGGATGATTGGGCTTTACGTCCTGTAGTTATGCACTTTGTAGGATAATTACTAAATTAGGACAGGAGGAGGACACGGCTATGAGGTAAGGATGATCGAAACAGCCGTCCAAAATAGGTCCAGATGACCCGACAAAAGCTGGATTCGAACCGTGGACCCAGCGATTGGCAGCCTTGCATTCTACAATGCTACAACTAGACCGATCCTCCCCTTGTCCAGTTAGGTGAGTATTACGGTTGTGGCAAAAATACTAACTACTAGTGATGTAAATGATGACTAGTGATGCCCGTGCTTTCAATGTCTTTGATTTGAATAAATTGTAAGTATCGGAAGTAAAATAGTGGTAAATTAGCAAAAGATGTGAACTTACGAATCATCGGGCGTCAACTCCACAGGCTCGTTGGTGAACTGAGGATCGAAATGTTCCAGATCTCGGTCCGACTTGACAGTTGGCTTGTAGGGTGGAGTAATCTGCTTCTCGTAAAGTAGATCCCAGTCGATGCTACGGAAAAATGGGTGACCTTGGATGTCCGAGAATCCGGTTTGAGGATGGCAACCAAGACGCTCGTCAGGGTTCTGAAATGAACAATGCTTTTGTTAGATGGGTGTGTGGATGATTAGGGGCTTTATGTCCTGTATTTATAAATTCTTGAAGGCTAACTAGGAGTCTTCAGACAGGAGGAGGACACAGCCATGCAGCAAAAGATGACTGAAAATACTGCTCAGGTGTCCCCCACGCAACATTTAAATACGGTGAATTATTCACATTTATGTTCATATTTATTCTAGTGCTGATGTGGCGGAAAAAAATCCTATCCTGACCAATCCCATCCCAACCAATCCTATCCTGATCTACCCTTTCTTATCCTCACCTATCCTATCCTGGGCTAACCTATCCTATCATATCCTACCCAACCCTACCCTCTCCAGCATTAGCCCTGGACCCCTGGGGACAGGGGTCACGAATCCTCCCATTGGAAAATCATGAGATTTGAAGGACATGATGTGGGAGAACTAAATTTTAACCCTTTTCCCATCTGTTCTACAATGAATTATTGATACATTCTGAAAGTACACATGTTTTGCTGCTGACAGCACCTTATTTTGTCGCAAATAGTCCGTGGAATAAATGTTTAATCTTCCTCTGAAACTGAAGAAGTGATTTTCATCCTTATACATTGAAGAAATGGCTCCCTCTCATTGGCTGAGAGAGGGTGATGTCATAACAAACGTTTATGATGCCACAGGTGATTGTGGTGACGTCACAATGTTGACATCACACACCAAAGTGAGGCTAATGGCTTTCACTCACATTTTTCTCACATTTCTGTGATTTAAAAGTAATTTTTACCATGGAAATATTTGTGAAATTGCTTTCAAAATAGTGCCGTCAGCAGTTAAATATATAGGCTATCCAAGGGCTACTCCAGCATAGGTCCAGGTATAGGTCCAGGTGATGCAGCCACACATGCAGTCAAACTCAGTACTCCGGGGCGTCTCAGTGATTTCAAAGTCCTATCACTTAGTAAGTAACCCTGAGAAGGACGCCAAAGAAATACTTTGTAAACCACATGATGTTGCTATCAAATTATTTTCTATCAGAGATCCCACTTCTCCTCAGTTAAAAAAAGTCTTAGTGGACTGTAACCAACAGACTCAGACTCAGACAACATTTATTAGACTCAATAATTAGTTACAGAGCCAGGAGACCGCTTAAAGGTTTTTAGAAAACCACTAGCAAGTGGCCACCTTTCTATAGAAACGTATAATTCATTATATATATAAGTCCATCAAATTACAGGGGAGAGAAAGAAAAAAAAAACAATAAGAAGAAAAAAAAAAACAAAAAACAGATAATATTAACTTGAGAAGAATAACTTAATACTATCATAGCCTTAAAAACATGCATCTTATTACAAATCCTTTTAAATATTTCCAATATCTTTTGCCTAATCCATTAGAAGTTAATCATCTTTTTACTACATCTGAGATTCAATTTCAATTTCCTTTCCCAGAATGCAATTTTTCTATTTCCATAGAAACTCTAGAATACACTTTTTACATTCATTGTAAGAGACATAATGGACTTCAGCATATTGTACAGAGCTTTAAAGATCTGCCATTAACCACAAATAAAAATAATGCGATGTTATGAAAAGGATAAATGGAAATCACGGAAATGAGACATACAGTTCGCACAACAAAAACCGCAATATTTATTTCGTTCTTTGAATTGAAATCTCAGAATGATAGAAACCTTCGAAAGTGTGACATGCAGAACACTCTCAAAATTGAAACACACAGGAGTAACATATCTTATTGAAATCTAAGAATGATTGAAACCCTTGAACTCATGAAATTAGGAACACTCTCAAAATTGAGACACATAGGTCATGATAGAAGTAACGTCATATCTTATTGAAATGTGAAGTCTTTAGTCAGGATCAGTAACTCTTCAGGTACACATACCAACATTCGATGATTGATATGGTCTTTACATCCTATATTTATGTACTATGGCATGTTAATTGGGACAGGTGTGACAGCCAGAGCTGGAATTGAATCCCGACTCTAAGTGATTGGCATCTCAGGGTTTTACCAACTGAACTAACTTCTCTCCCCTCACTGATATTTATGTTTTAGTAAAAGCAATTAGCAAAGACACTTTCATCTCAGGTACCTTCACCTTCTCATGCTCTTATTATATTACGTCAAAAGTGCAATTAAATTAAAAACAACTCATGGCTAAGTTAAAACCAATCCATGATTTAGTAAAAAGAAATTCACAATTAAGTTAAAAGCAAGTTACCTTATTGAGGAATCCTTTCAAGACAGCAGCAGCTTTCACGGAAAGCGATCGAGGGATTCGAATGGTCTTCTCCAAAATAACTGGAAAGGAAAAGACATAGGTCAATAAAGCACATTGACAATACATCTAGTTGACACATTATTACATCATTACAGTATGCTTCATAGAGAAATATGTAATATATATGTTGAAGACTCCTCATTTTGTTTGTTCATAAAAAGAGACAGAAGAGTTGAGCAAAGGCAAGTTCCCCAACCAAAATAAACTTGGATATTTAAATGAGTTATAGCTTTGTTCTAGGTTTTATCAATTTCAGATTTGGACCATTTGCATTTTCAGACAGTGAACGATGTATGCTGCAGGCAAAACTGCATTGACGCACAATATCATGACTATAGAAGAGCGCATGGAATGCAATCAAACACTACATGATGCTTCTGGCTTTGCAGTCTGATATTCTTCAGATTCAGAATTTCAGATTATTTATTTGGATTGACAGTCTCATATTCTGATACTCTAGTACTTCCTAGAAGCCAAACAAAAGCCAGAGGGAATATGGAAATACCAGAAACACTATCCGTGGAAGTTTCATCAACGAGGCTGTTTCAGTTAAGGCCTGTTCCATTGAAGGTCTTTGCCTTTATGGGTTCAAAAGTTCTTCAAACCAAGGGCAGCAAACCTAAATTATTATCAGTGGACCTTCGAGAGCAGAATCCGCACAGGATGTCATTCAGATGAGATGTTAAATTGGTGGTCCCCTGTATCAAGATCATCCAGATCTGCTGAAGTGATGAAGAATGTCAGTGTTGAGCAAGCAGAAAATCCCTCACATGGGGTAAATGTATGATATGTTGAGTACTCACGCTCTATTTCCCATCTCATCAATTGACCATCATGAGCGGCTAGAACTGTAGAACTGGTTTTGGAGGGCTGCACTTACCATATCTATCTATCTATCTATCTATCTATCTATCTATCTATCTATCTATCTATCTATCTATCTATCTATCTATCTATCTATCTATCTATCTGCCTATCTGTCTATCTATCTTATCTATCTAAATCTATCTATCTAACTATCTATCTATCTATCTATCTATCTATCTATCTACCTATCTATCTATCTATCTATCTACCTACCCATGTGCCTCTTACACTCCAGCAAAGTTCAATCAAGATACCAGCAACGCTCCGAGACCCTCACTACAACTTACAAATGGTCGACCTACATCTTGGCCGAGACATGCAAAAGTCTCATCGCTCGAAAGAGTTGCAACCACACTCCTAAGGCTAAAACATCTTCTTGGATCGACTCCACATAAAATAAATGATTGGCAGCACTATCTGCCCCAGTTTCCATTCATACGGTGCCAAAGAAGATATAAAGGTAATGCTAAGTCGTTAGTGCAACCCTTGCAACAAACAAGTGAAATGTTTTTACGACTTTGCATTTTATTGTTTCGTTCAATACCCTAGTTCTCAATGATTTGGAACTCGACAGACCCAGATCACCCAAGTCTAGTGCTAATACAAAGAGAATCATGAGCATTCAGCTGTTGCCAACTCGAAACAGACATCAAAGCTGAAGAATAATGTCATATTTGTGTATTAATTAAATTTGGCAGCCACATGTATCCGATATTACTCAAATTTTATCGTTTATGACCCCATATCATATATGGCATATATGTTTTCTTCTCATCGGATTAGCAACCTTGCTTCCATTAGCAGTTTAGTTGAGAATGTTAAGCATTGATCTAATGGCAAAACATCACCCGTTTCACTTACTTACAGACAGCACACTATCGATCTATCTATCTATCTGTCTATCTATCTATGTATCTATGTATCTTTCTATCTATCTATCTATCTATCTATCTATCTATCTATCTATCTATCTATCTATCTATCTATCTATCTATCTATCTGTCTATCTATCTATCATTTCACTATCCCTATAATCTATCTATCATCTATCTATGATCTATCTCTATCTATCTATCTATATAAATAACCTATCTATCTATTAACAAGAGAACTGGAGATAATATAAAATATCATAGGTGATATAAAAGTTGCGTAAGAGACCGGAGAGCTACAAGCCCTTCAGATTTTGCAACTAAAATCAAAGCGACCAACACCAATGACCTTCGAGACTTTCCAAGGAAACCTGAATTGTTAAGACTCATGCTCGCGTCAAATCAATCAGGGACTAGATGCTGATTAACATGAAGGAAAGCGATAAAAAGACTGAAATAAAAGAGACTACAAGAAACTGCAGAGAAAAATGATGGCAATGCATGATATGTTGAATAACCATAGACACAAACAATGAAATATTCAGTGATTGATAAAGTGATAAGAAATCGAGGAGAAATGTTCAAATTCCCAGCTCGGGCACTCTTTATGAGTGTCATTTCCATTCTATGGATGATTGGGACTTCATGTACAGTTTTGTGGCTGTAATGATTCACTTGCAGGCTAATTTGGATAGCAGGAGGACAGGGCAATGAGGTGAAGGATGACTGAAACAGCCGTCCATCATAGGTCTAGGTGACCCGGCAAGAGCTGGATTCGAACCCTGGACCCTGATTGGCAGTCCAGCATGCTACCACTAGCTAGACTAACCCTCCCCTAAAGAAATCGAGGAGAGGAGTTCAAATTCCATCTTGGGCACTCTTTATGAGTATCGCTTCAGTTCCACTGACGTCTTTGTCGGATGGATGATTGGAGGTTATGTCCTGTATTTATGCACTTGGTAGGCTAATTTGGACAGGAGGAGGACATGGCAATGACGCGAAGGATATGATTGAAATCGCTGTCTAATATTGGCCTAAAATACCAGGCCAGAACCAGAATCGAATTTGGGACCAAGTGAGCGGAAGAACGGAATGTTACCAAATGAGCTCACGAGGTAGAAGTCCTAAGCATGTAAAGGTGTAAAACAAAAATCTGAGAGGTCTGACACAACCGAGCATAAAGCTCAAACACAAAAGCTCTTGGATTAACACTAAGCTAACAAAAGCTCATGGATTAGCATTGAGCTCTGGTGTTAGAGCAAAAAGTGTGATAATTCAGAAAGCTCTTGGACGTCTTTGACATAAATCCAGCTCCTTCAATACAACTCGGTTACTTGGGAGAATAGCGAACTACAAAAAACAGTTT
The DNA here is from genome assembly GCA_026936325.1 of Platynereis dumerilii. Classification (NCBI taxonomy): domain Eukaryota; kingdom Metazoa; phylum Annelida; class Polychaeta; order Phyllodocida; family Nereididae; genus Platynereis; species Platynereis dumerilii. The sequence goes on from JAPTHN010000013.1 coordinate 21,004,246, forward strand.
TTCAAGTCGAGTCGGGATTAAAACCTAACTCCCACTTGCAGCCCTCGATAAAAACATCAAAAGGCCAATCTGTCACTGTTAAGACTCTCCGCAATTAATCACGACAGAATCTCCAACTCAACAGGGAACACTTTCGACATTTCACAATTTAGAATTCAATTAAATCCCTTTGGAATATACCCCCTTTTGGCGCGCATTGACTGTCGCTCACTGTGTGCATAAATGCAATCTGCTTTCTTGTGGAATATTGGTGAGAGCTAAAATCAAGTGTGGTTCTTCTCTTGGCACTTGAAATAGGAGTTGGACTCACTGGGTAACTTGGTAAGTATTGTAAGTGCAGCCCTCCAAGCAAGTTCTTGCCAATCATCAATGTTGACAGATATATGATAGATTGATAGAGAGATCAAAAGAAAGAAAGAAAGAAAAACAGAAAGATAGATTGATAGATAGATAGACATAGGAAGTGCACAATGTATAGGAAGCGATTCATTGAGCCATAGTTAGATATATTAGATAGACAATTACAGACAGATAGTTGGACCGATCTATATAAAGAGACAGAAATAGATCTATTGTTACACAGATAGACAGACAGTAAGATAGATTAGATAGAAAGATACAGATAGACGACCAGCTAACCAGCCAAATCAGTAAAGAGCAGTAAAGTTTTTAAATCAACTTAAGCTCCGGCCGGGTAATATCGAAAATTCAAAAAGTCCTAAAATTTATGCGAAAAAGCATACAGTTATTAAACTATTCATTAGAAGAGCAAACTTTTCTAATTCAAAATCATAAATTCATATAATAGAACATGTGGAAAGTCACACTTTTCATTGTTAGCACTCCCACAATAGAAGATGAAAATCGTGCAACCTCACTTAGAAGTAAAGGCTTTTGTGCTTCCATATAACAAAAAGTTTCCGGATGAAATTTAAAGTTTCTTTAGCAAGCAGATTCATCAATGTCTAGAACTTGCCACTTTGCAAATTGGAATTGTAACAAGTGCGGAAGATTAGAAAGGAGATTAGAAATGAGATTAGAAATGAGAATAGAAAGGTTGCTGCTAACTTTTTAAAGATGATCGTGTTCATATGAAACCCTGTAGGTTGTACATGATTGTGCATTTCTCAATCTCCTCCGTGGCCTAATGGTTAAGGTGCTCGTTTGTACAACAACGGGTTCTGAGGTCATGGGTTTGAATCCCATTCGTGGAAATCAACTTTGCCCGAGCCCATGAGACATTAAATGAAGGTGGGTTGTATCCAGTGTTCCCTACTGGGGCTACTGAAACATGGATCGGTCTAATGGTAGCGTGCTGAGCAGCCAATCGCTGGGTCCTGGGTTTGAACCTGGGCCTATGTTGGACGGCAGTTTCAATCACCCCGAGGAGAGATCGCACCTTCATGAGAGACATCTTCATGACTGCTGAATGGATGTACAGAGCTCTGTATATGAGACTGACTGAATTGGTGTTTGCTGATACAATGTATATACCCAGGTAGCTCATCATCCGTTATTTGAGCATTTGTGGTTGGTGACCGCCGTATGATGATGGGACAAAAATACTGGGTCCAGCATAATTACATATCGATGGTGAAAGTGCAAAACCTCGTAAGTCAAAACAAGAACCCGCGGGTTGCATAATGCAGGTGGAATTTTCTACTGTAGGGTTGCGTTTGACACAACATTTTAAAAACTTGGATTTTCATATGCATATGAGTTCTGAAACTTCAGGCCTTGGTAAAAAACAACAGTTTCTGGTCATATTTTTCAGCTGTCAGAAGGGCATAATTTTGTTAATATCAATAAATGAGAAAATCCTGTCTCTTAATACCCTATACACATCCCATAATGCTCATACACGCCATTGCAGATGTTCTCCATCAGTGAAAATCTGAAAATGACATTCAAATGGCAAGATCAACGTGCTCCGTCCAATCCACAAACTCATCTACGAAAACAATCTGCAACCAGATATGGAGCACTGAACACGTTTGTAAGCAAAAACAGGTATATAGAATGTCTGAGGTACATCTCAAATGTATTTTGTTTATTTATTACACATAAGGAAAACAGGAAAAAAGAAATCTTACTTTTTCCGGACCATCATAAAAACACTGTTGTAATTTTGGCTATAAATGAGAACATCTGTCTCTTAATACCCTATTTATAATCCAAAATGCTCCTAAACACCACTGTAGATGTTCTCCATATGTGAAAATGTGACTTTCCAATAAGATAATGCTATTTAGATGGCAAAATCATGGAGTTCGTCCCAATCCACAAAACCCATTTTTCTACAGAAACAATCTGTCAACAGGCCTAGAGCAATAACCACTGGATTTTTTAAAGCGAAAATTAGTATATAGATTGCCTGATATATATTCCACATACGTTTTTCTTGATTCTTAGATTTGGGGATTAGAAAAAATTATATATAACTTTTTTGATCGGCAGAAATGCATCATTTTACCCCATATTGTCACAAATATGATTTTCTTTATAAAAATAACCCATACATAATCCAAAATGCTTCTGCGCACAAAACTAGGGGTTCTCTACTAACGGAAAATCTGATTTTCGAACACGAAAATTCACTATTTGATAGCAATATCGGGGTGCATGTTCTAATCCACAAAACCCATTATATGGTAAGTGACTGGTATAATGCAGTTGCGCATGCGCACCTGCATTAAAAAGCTGTTTTTCAGAAATTGGAAAAAACTATCACAGATAATTTTTTATGGTAATGTTCATTTAAATGCGAGTTAGGCTCTACGTCATTTATAGAAAGTGAGACCCTGTTTTAGCATAATTTTTTGTCATAGGTCATTGAACCCTGCATTGATGTTACCATCAGATATGAATGAAAATGTCGAGTTACAAGGTTTTGCACTTTCACTTTTTGCAAGTTAGTGAAAGTGCAAAACCTCGTAACTCGATCATTTATCACATTTCTAAGCAACTTGCAGCATTGAATGTACTTCCAATCTATAGCTATACAGTAAAAATTATGATTTGACCATGATAAATAACAACTGCTAATTTTAATTAGTGGCTACAATAGCAAGAATGAGGAAAATAGCAAATTTTCAAATTTTCATGCACAATTTTTTTCAATAGCCTACATCACTAAAACAAATATAGTGAGGTATAGATTTTTTAATAGGGAAATTTCCTGAGAGCCATAAAATAGTGCCGCAATCATTGTTTTTCAAGAAAAGTTGAAATATCCGAAAATATGAGCTTCTAAGTTCTGATTTGAGTTACGAGGTTTTGCACTTTCAATTTTTGGAACAAATTGACATACAAGGTTTGGTGAAACCATGGTAAAATCATTCTGTTACAGCTTCAAAAAACAGCAAATTGGCAAGGTGACCAATTGACAACATGTATTGGATATTGAAATAGTCATTCCACCCAAAATCTAAAAATGGCAAAATTTTGACATACGAGGTTTTGCACTTTCACCATCGATATACTCTATTAATTCAAGAGACATCCAGATCCCCTGCCCACAATGAAATAGGAAGAATCTCCAGAAAAATTACAGTTCTGCATAAACATTGGCATTTCACCTGAGTTAGTGATCAGCAACTTTCTGTCTTAGTTTGGCTCTGTTTGCAACCGACACATATGCGTGTAACGCAATAACATTCTGCTCCTTTTGGAAACCTGAAAGTTTCTTGCATGAAAAACATTCTCAAAACTTTCCAGTTTTGCTTCGAGGTACAATTACGCCTTCTTCGTCTTTCTAGACTTTCTTGTCATTCTCAGAACTATTTATCTGTGCAAATGACACAGATTTAGATTTAGAACCCCCATTTTCTCCCACTTTTCTCCTCTTTCTGTTCCTTCTATTTTTACACACAGAAAGTTTGCACATTCATACTCGAGTGACTCGTATGACTCGTGTAATGTGACTCCGGTGGCACGTGTTACGGGCGTCTGTTTGTGAACGTGCCCTGCTCAGTTCGAGTGTCGTGCTGCGGGGGGGGGGGGAACAGACGGTTTATTAATTCCTTTTTTAGTTACTCTCGCATTGGGGTGGACTGCAGTTCTGGTTGATGAGATCGAGGTGGGAGCCCTCAACATGTAACACATTTCCCCCATGTAAGGGATCTTTTACTCTTCCGGCATAGACACTGATACAAGGGGCCGCCAATTTAACGTCTCATCCGAGCGACATCCAGCTGGGATTTTGCTCATGAAGGTCCATTAAAAATGTTGGGTTACCCACACTAGGTTCAAACCCATGCAGGTTAAAAGACCTTCAGCAGAGTAACCACCCAACTGCTGGAGAACAGCTCTTGCGGGCTGGTTTTGGGCGATCCTTGGGCATTTTTTAGTAACAAATAGATGTCACATGTAGTGTTTCCAACGAGTCTCGCTCGTGACTCTCGAGAATGGTCATGGTCTAGTGAACGAGACTCGAGAATTTCTTGAGAAATCTAGGACACTGTCCTTCCATAGGCACAATGATATAACAAGAGAGATTTAATCATGCAATGGATTATATTTTTTGGCTTTTATGATATCCTTTGTAGTTTTAGTGCTAATCTCTGTGTTTTAATTGTTTCTACAAATCACAGCTAAACATCCAGATATTATATAATTTTAAAATGTTTGTAAGAGTTCAACTTCAGCATTTATCAGGTATATAATGGGGATTATCATCACAGATATTTAAATTGAACAATGGAGCAAGTAGGGGAGACCGGGGCTGGTTGTCACAGGGGCAGGTTGTCACACTGTGTAGAATTTAAACATGCTCTATTTCTAATTATCCCCCATGCTATGCTATGGGGGATTTTACTTTTAGTCTCCATGTCATGGCGTCCATCAGATATCTCAAACACCACACCATGCACAATGCTCATCCTTTCCCAACATTGAAAGACCCCCCTAAACTTGTCAAATCTGACCATAAATCAATAAATATCATAACCATTTCCACATCCCAAATACTTTTTGCTGTGCTTTTGGCCTGCAGCCATGTTATTTTTAAAAGCAAACTCCACCCCCAGGTGTCTCCACATCCTTACATGTATGCACAATTGTGCCCCTGTTGGAAATATTTGGCATAACTAAAATGGGAATTCTGGTGGGTATTGGTAGATGTGTAGGGCATGGGGGATATGGCAGTATACCTGCTCTTGTTAAAGCAAGTAGGAGCACAGCCATTGTATATGAAAGTCAGTACAGGAGTAACTTAAATCTATCTGGTGAATATATATACCTATGTCATTCGAAATCTTGATGTCATATTGGACATTTTCTTAAAATTCAGCACTCGGGGCAGGTTGTCACACTTTTGGGGCAGGTTGTCACAATTTTGGTTAAGAGCTCAAATGCAGGAAGTGAGACTCTGTAAGTCAAGTCCTGACTAAGACAAGTTATTTTGGACATGTCAGGAATCCTCTACTTGCCCAGTGCAGACCTTAACAATCATGTGACTCTGTACAAGGGTGCTACAAATTTTTACTTATCAAGGCAACAGTAATGCATTTTGATAAGGAAGTGGGTGAGTGCAGACTGTAGAATTTTTCTGCAAATTCCTTTTGAAAATTTGAAATAGATCCATTTCGATGGTATGCACTAAGGGGATGACAATTTAATATCCACGAGAGCCTGACAACCTGCCCCGAAAGCGTGACAACCTGCCCCGGAAGTGTGACAACCTGCCCCGAAAGTGTGACAACCTGCCCTGTAATTTTGTGACAACCTGACCTGAGTGCTTCTCATGGCAACAATGGCTGATTACTGCCATTTTGTTTACATTTCTTCAGTTTTTACATTTTGATACCATGAACAGATAAAAGCAAAACAATATTTTTCAATCCGTTCAGTAGTATCACTTGTGTACGAAGAATAAAATGACATTCAATTTGAAGGTGAAATTTTACTTTTGGCAGTAAAAAAATTGAAATGCTCACTGTGCTTTGCAGACATCCTTCTTGGTGTTAGAATTTTGTGAAGAGACCCCTGGCGATAATTTCTAAAATAAACAATGACTGGTCGGACAATACTGCCCCCTAGTTTTTCACAGTAAAAAGAGTGACAACCTGCAACGATCAACATTTCAATTCTCGAGATTCGCTCAGCGAGGCGAGAAAATGCTGAGTCATTAAAATCTCGAGACTTCTCGGTCTTGTTGGAAACACTAGTCTGACACAATTACAAGATAAAAGGTCTGTCGGACCTCATAAGTAACAATAATTTACATAAAAGTGATACAAAAAAATTTAATCTGGTAATGACAGATATTCAACACCTGCATTGGCCAACGATTTTATCATAGAAATATCCAAATTACAAGTGAGACAAAAAGTGATATTCATGACCCACACCCACCCATAGCCATTATTAAATTGTAGCTGGAAATTCTAAACAGAATACGACACTAATATCACTGAATAAGAACCAAAAATGATGACCCATTTCAGAACATTACGTGTAACAGAAGAAAATTGCCTTCTATATCTGACTTGAATGTTTAGGCCACACATATTTGATTGTTAGATTCGTTGATTCGCCGACACAATAGATTTCCTGCTGATGGAAGAAAAATTTTTTTTGACATTATAAAAAAAAAATTGTTTCACTTTTTTTTTAATGCTACCGACCGACCCTAGAAAAAGTGCCTTGAGAGGATCCGAGAAGCTAAAGATCAATTATGTGAAGCCTTACCTAACAGACACACTGTCCACCTACGTGCTTCTAAATAGGGCATCTTCGGTAGGTGAACTTTTCTCACTCAAATAATTATGGTAGAAAAAAAATTACATATATTCATTTAGTCACTGCTCACATAATAACAAAAATTCAACATTTTAAAGGCAACCACCATTATTCACCACGATAAACAAGACAATTTAGTCTATAACTTGTTTTCCAAGAAGTGTTTTCCAACTTGTGTCATTAAAACTTAGGTTGTCAAGACCCGAATGTTGGATGAAATGTCATATCAACCCTCAGAATATAAATTTGACAGAAAAAAGTATAAGAAACAACACGACGTCAACCTGAAGTCCTGAACAGCAATTACAAGTCTGATTGCGGTATCTTATACATTTTTCAAAATACTCCGAGGCATTTTATTGCAAATATGTAGAGCAAAACTATGAAAAAAACGTCAAATTGTAATATGATAAACATCACAACACAAAATCAATGAAAATTCGATGCAATTTTGCAAAAAAAAGAAGCAAAGAGTGAAAAAGTATTACTGAAGACAGGTCTCAACTTATCGCACATATTTTACTACTCAAGATATATTTTATCTCTGTAAGTAGTTCAGAAGTACGTTCGCAGCAATTTGATAAATACGCAAACTTTGGACTGTATCATGACGACAGTTTTTATTTGTGCTTGCAGGGATGACAACTTTTTTTCAAAAAATTTTTGTATTAGATATCCCTAGTTATATGCGGATGGATGGATGATTGGGCTCTACGTCCTGTATTTATGCACTTGGTAGGCTAATTCGAGGAGGACACGGCAATGAGGCGAAGGACGATTGAAAAAGCCGTCCGACATAGGCCCAGGTAGCCCGGCAAGAGCTGGATTCGAACCCAGGACCCAGCGATTGGCAGTCCAGCACGCTACCACTAGACCAACCCTCCCCCCACCCACAGTTGTAGAGCACCTTATATTTTACATAACATTCACTCAGAATATTCCGTACCAAGTGGTCCCAGCTGTCTTTGTGATTCAGATCATATTTTTCTCTTCATATTTCTGTGCTATGATGATTGTTGTGGCTTGGCAAAGAGAGTTCCTCTTGCCTGGTTACAGACAGCTATTTCTGGAAGCTTGGATTGCCACTGCTCTCACAAGTTACAATCATAATATTACATTCATAGTTTTCATAATGAGTACATTTTTATCCTCTTAGCACATTTTTTTTGTGTCGAGACAAATGTCAGAAAGGCGCCACTAATGATATTGCAGGATTTTATTAAATTTTCTGCATATCACTTTGTTGCGACTGCAGCATTTGCTGAGAGATATTAGTAGTTTCACTGCCACTGAGACCTTGCACTTGTAGTGTTATATAAATGAACGAGCTCAACTGGAAAATAATTGAATCTATTGAAATTGGATGATTGGAGCTTTATGTCCTGTATTTGTAGCATATGAACTATGGTAGGCCAAATAGGACAGGAGGAAAACACAGCAATGAGGGATATTGAAACTGCTGTCTAACATACATCCAGGTGTTGCGGCCAGGGCTGGCAACAAAGGAATATAACATAATTTTTAAAATCATGGTAGTCAGACGCCAACTTACAGCCAAAAAGGAGGTAGGCCTTAACTGATGAGCTTAGATCTCGTATGCACATTTAACACTTTTAAGTTAACAATTATATTTACAAGGTTTATTTGACATCTTAATACAGATAACAGATACATGTCATCAAAAAAAAATGAAAGGAAGAAGGAAATAGGAAACTGCAAAATAAACGAAAAAAGTTGCTAAGTCGTTGTTTCGTTAATTGCTAATTATCATCCAATTATTACATCCGACTTTGGCAGCTGTTCATACAAGGTGAAATAGCTTCAGAGTCAGATGTAAATCCACCTTACCAGGGGCAGATTCTGGAATATTTTGAAAGTTGGGGGGGAGGGAGTTGCAGTAATACTTATAAATTACTTATAATATTGGGAGTACGCGGATGGAGGGACGGATGATTGGGGATTTACGTCCTGTATTTATGCACTTGGTAGGCTAAATTAAGCAAAGGATGATTGAAACAACCATCCAACACAAGCCCAAGTGACCTGGCAAGAGCTGCATTCGAACCCTGGACCCAGTAATTGCCAGCCCAGCACGCAGTCTACGGAACCAAAATCTTTGCCAAATAGGAATACGAAAAATTCATTCAAAGAAAGGGGTTGGGGCAACCCTGATCCTACTATGCTTATTGAACAGTTTTTTTATAAAAGTAGAATATTTAAAAGAAACTATTTGAAACTGTGCTTTAAGTACAATCTACAAGACAGTATTTACAACTGCACCCAAAACAAATCAATGGGTCTTTTTCTTTTTTTCAAGGAGTCCGCAGTCTCCATTCCAAGAATATGTTGATCCTTTTTTTTCTTCAAGGAAGCGTTACAGTCGACAGGTGCAGGTATTGATTCCGCACGGAACCTTTTTTCTCTCCTTACATAACCTTCGATTGATTCGTAGCCCAAAAGCAACCACATACGCGTCGATGAAACGACAACAAAAGTGCAAGGGATATCACACTTACAGTATAACCCAAGTAAATTTTCCAAATCTCACACCTTCTGGATCATGCAATCATTTCCACACCCTTCAGCGCTTTGCTTAACCCTGAAATGCCCTCACTACCAAGCCCATGCCCGAATTCTTCAGCAGTCTGATTGATTTCAGCATGAATTAGAATCATAGTGGGGGAGATAGAATATGATAATAAAGAATGACTTAATTGCTACACACTCAGTATATCCCTTCTTTCAAAATGCCAATTTCTTGTGGGAACAGTCTACTCTGAGGTACAGAAATTGGGACTATTTGCCTGGGTGTAACAATAAAATCCCTAGGTGGCAGTTAAATGTTTGAATCCAGGCAGATTATAGGTGTCGCCACTTGTGGCATGTTTGACAAGGGCGACTCGACAAGCTTCTCCACAGCCTTTGTCCAAAATCCTTCGAGCACCTGCCTGGAAATTTTCTTGAGTTGTACTGTATGGTAACCACTAACCAAAACTTATACCAAACACGTGAAGCGTGAATTCGGCAACAAAAACGTGGAGAAAACCACAGATAAACATGGTACACCGAGCGCTCCGAGTGTGAAATTTAGCCCGGATCATTTTGTGTATGTTATCGATTTTCACAAATCTTCAGCATAATACCTATTCAAGTTATAGTGACGGTGCAATCACCTGTAGTGAGCTCTAATAACAAGTAGTGAATCTAGTGATCAATGGCATTTCCCAGCGTCATTGTGGGTCACAACAGACAGTGATGGGTTTATGTAAGGGACCATTCAGAATTTATGACGGGGGGGGGGGGGGGGGGTGGGAGTTTTGGCAGAGGGGGTACTAACTTTTCACACGTGTTTCAAGGGGGGGGGTATTAATTTTTGACAACACTTCCAAGGGGGGGGGTAATAAATTTTAACAAAGAAAATTTTTCATAAATACCGCATAAACGCGCGTTTTTACGCGCAAAAGTCCGCGAAATGGCGCGAATCTGTACGCGTGACCATGTATAACACTAAATATGTGTGTATTCATTTATGTGTCAAGGGGGGGTACTAAAAATATGCATGAAACCTAAGGGATGGGTACTAAAAATCCGCATGAATCTCAAGGGGGGTATCAATTTTTGACGGGATGTTCTGGCAAAACTCCCACCCCCCCCCAGTCATAAATTCTGAACGGTCCCTAACAACATTATATTGATACAAGCTATTCAAGATCATATCGATAAATACAGTGGTCAATGGCAATGCCTGATAAGACCGCCCCTTCTGTGTAGTGGTCATGAAGTGGTCTCTTGTGGGGGTGCAATCTCTGTTCGGGATACAAAAAGCACTAGAAATACTACTTAGTGCAGGTGGAAGGTGGTCACATGAGGCAAGTCCGTGCTATTATAATGTACTGATCACTGTTCTGTGACATCCATTATCAAGGTCTAGATTTTCGAATTTATATAAACCACCTTTCCCGACTCTCTTGATCTTGAGCTTTCATATGGTATCAAAACGTGCTTATCAGCAATTACAAAGTGTTCGTCAATTTCTACAGGCCTATTAGTGGCAGAGGAGGTGGAGGCCATATGTCAGGATCAACACAAATCTGTTGTGGACAGCATACTTTTAACAAACGGACAGGCGAACACACAAGAGGAAAAACATAAGCAGGACCAAAAACTGCATTATCAGTGTCCCCCTACGACTAAACTTATTGTGGCACCAACAAACATAAACCACACACTAAAACCATTGTTGCTCCTGGAGCTATGAACCCTAATCTAACTCTCAAGTCTCCCATGCTCATTTTTTCTCCGGCAGGAAATTTATCAACCCTACACCCGACTTTCGAAACTTAAAGAAGCACGGCGGCCATATTTCATCCTTTCGAGCAAAACCCTAAGGCCACACATAATTGATCTTTAGCTTCTCGGATCCTCTCAAGGCACTTTTTCGAGGGTCGGTCAGTAGGACAAAAAAAAAAAAGGTTAAAAAAATTTTTTTTATAATGTCAAAAAAAATATTATTTTTTTTTTTCAATTTATTTTTTCCATCGGCAGCATATCTGTTGTGTCGGCGGGTCCGCGAAGCTAAGAATCAATTATGTGTGGCCTAAAGCAGTTCACAACCCAAATTCACTTCGTAAGTTCACTTAGCAAGTTCACTTCGCAAGTTGGCTTTGCAAGTTTTTGGTTATTAATTTTGCACTTCGCAGATGCCGCCGGTGATTGCGAGAAGGAAAGTACAAAGGTGAGGGGAGAAGTCGTAAATCAAAGAACGGAAAGATAATTAGATAGATAGTTGGAGAAGATAAACAGATACGTAGAGATAGAAAGAGTGTAATAACTTGATAGAACGGAGATGTACAGATACTAGATGAATGGATGTTGGTGCTTTATGTCCTGTATTCATGAATTGCAGCATTTGGTAAGTTGGTAGGCTAATAAGGACAGGAGGAGGACACCACAATGAAGCGAATAGAGATAATGGAAGATAGACATCAATATTTTATTCTATTTCCAAAGATAGTAAGGAAAACAGGATGGATGGATGATTCGGGCTTAACAAGTTTACATCCTGTATTTATGAAATTAGTAGGCTAATTAGGACAGGAAGATGACACAGCAATGGGACGAAGGATGACTTAAACCGTCACTGGTCAGATGGATGGATGATTGGGGCCTTACATCCTGTATTTATGCACTTGGTAGGCTAATTAGGACAGGAGGGGGACACAGCAATGAGAAAGGATGATTGAAACTGCCGTCCAACATATAGATAGGTCAAGGTGACCCAGCAAGAGTGAGTTTCGAACTCAGGACTCAGCACAACACCAGCAGAGCTGACCTTCCAACCCTCTAGGTCTTGTTGAGAAGCTTCCAGACCTGACTGTGCTTAAAAACACTCCTACAGACCATCTGCTGATGACACTCCTGTCGCCATGTAATGAAAGTCTATTTAGAGACATTGGGATACCACTCCTTCGTGGAAAGTGATGCATCAGCGAAAATGTCATATTCGCAAATTATTCCCGACTCTCCTCTCCTAAATGGTGCAATTTTGTATTGCCGAGAGATGGAGCAGCTCTCCATATGTTAACAATGTCTCTTCATATTTATAAATCATAGACAGATTATGATATATGATGATGTATGACTCTCTTAAAACGGGACATCTCATTATTTGTAAATTGAATTCTTTATCTGAAGTGTGATATATTTCATCTATCAGTCTATTTCCCAACAAACTAAGGAGTTCTCTAGCCATTAGGGAGAATTGATTGATGGAGATGTAAAAAGATGGATGATTGGGGCTTTGTTTCCTGTATTTTTGCATTAGGTAAGCTAATTAGGACAGGTATTAGATTTCATATGTCACCTCTTTCCAAAAAAACCAAGGTTTGTCTTTACATGGCATCAGGGAAAGTTGAGTGATGCGGAAGGTAAAGGATGGATGGATGATTGGGCTTTACATCCCATATCATCCTATATTCATGTACTTTATAGGTTAATAAGGAAAGGAGGAGGACACAGCAGTGTCACAGCACACCCAGAGAATCAGCAATGATGGATGATTGAAACTGCTGTCCAACATAGGCACAGGTGATCCGGCAAGAGCTGGATTCGAACACGGGACCCAGCGATCGGTGGAATAAAATCGGACACTCAATCTCACGATGAGTCATGACTCAACCTCGCCGTAAATCTTGACTCTACCTCATGTCATCCTCCGACACTTTTTTATCACTCAAAATCTCTACCCATTATTTTCAAAGGCAAAGCCCGTAGCTGACAAATCTCACAGCATATTTCTGTGTCTTTTCCAGGCAGCCAGAGATGAAAGATTACATGTATCAGAATCATCTAGCTTTGAAGAAATTGTTACAAAAATTGGTAAGATAAAAACTGATATTAGTGGATGGCAAAACTTCAAATCAGTGACACTAGCGAGATCAAGAGACTTTGAAGGATATCTAGAGCAAGTTAGAAAGAAAACGAAAATATGTCACATAATAATTAAGATTTTTCGAAGGAAAACTACTACAGATCCAAGGAAATATTTGAAAACAGGGATCTGTAAATTTTTTGGAAAAGAAGAAATAGAAGGTAAATGCGAAGTAGACACAACGACGTAAAAAAATTCTATAAGATAGATAAAAAGGCCATGAAGATAACGGGAAACCGAAATTGAAAAAGATTGCTAAACTGACAGAAAGTTCTATCTATAGTCATGATAGATGGATCAAAAGATCCAAGGTACCGCTTTTTTGGAGTATTTTGGAGAGGGCCAACCAACAAGCTAAAAGGCTAACTTTGACAAGATTAGACAGCGATTGCTTCTGATCAGAGAGCTATTTTATAAGTTATAAATTGCAAGGCTGATTCAGATAAAGTTGGTTTTGTATTGGATGGATGATTGCAGCTTTTCGTCCAGTATTTAATACCATTTATGCACTTGGTAGGCTATTCAGGACAGTACGAGGACACGGCAATGACGCAAAGGATGATTGAAACTGCCGCCCAACATTGGCCCAGGTGACCCGGCAAGAGCTGGATTCGAACCCTGGACCCAGCGATTGGCAGCCCAGCATGCGACCACCAGATCAACCCTCCCCCTCCCACATAATCAGATAGCACAGATACAGGTAGATCATCTTCTTCACAGACTATATTTCTCCAGATTGCCATCTCACCCTTTGTGTTTCACCCTGTACAAGGATCCAGCCAGAGTTTGTTTGTTTGTTTGTGTTTTACGCCTCTGCAGCACCTTAGTGGGCTATATCGAGGCAGGCAATCACCGTATGATGAGATGAGAAGACTGTGAGTCTGGCACATACCCTATTAATTCTGGGATGCCCAGGGTCTTTCAGTTGCCCCAGCATAGAATACTGGATACAACCCGTCTCCATTTAGTGTCCCATGGGCTCGGACTAAAGTGAGTTCCCGGGGTGAGATTTGAACCCACGCCCGCAAAGCCAGTTGACAAGCGCACTTACCAATTAGGCGACGGGGGAACTCAGATCCAGCCACAGGGTTTAGCTGCCATACCCTGGAGTGCAGCAGCCAAAGGATATGCCATGTCAGGAACATCTAGATCCAGGATTTAATTGGCATGACATGTTAATTTGCAAATTGGAGATCACAATAATCTCGATATTAGAATCCACAATTCTGAATTTTGACAGCTCATGATCAGGGTACGGAGACACTTGGCATGCAGCGGATAGCAGCAATTAAAAGAGATTAATATCAACGTAGTATTTAATTGCGCCATTAAAAACCCACCCGAGAAATCAATTAGCGCTGATTAATAGTAGGTTAGAAACAGGCTGAGGTGATGTGCCGAGATGGATGGATGATTAGGGCTTTACGTCTTGTATTCATGCACTTGGTAGGCTAATTAGGACAGGAGGACAACATGGAAATGAGGCATAGTATGATTGAAACAGCCACCCAACACATGGTCAGGAGACCCGGCAAGAGCTGGGTTCGAACCCGGGACCGAGCGATTGGCAGCCCAGCACGCTACCACTGAGCCCCATCTGTGAAGGAACTATCTCTCGATTAGGTGAAAACGGGTTTTAACAGAGGTCCTCAATGACTCCTCATATACACAAGGCTAGCATACCAGCCACTGTGGCTCGACGTCTTATATCTAAAATTCATTGTGATCTCACAAGTTTGCCATAGTAGTCCAGAAGCCAAACCCAGAATTGTGACATCCAGTAAACACCCCTGAGCAGATTTAGTTTGACACTTGATGATGTTAGGGTACCCCAGCCTGCATATGGCCAGGGTGGGTTTACTCATCTGCTGTGGTGCATAACCCGGTGATGAGGCCATACGTCCAGTTACGGACAAAATTTATTGAAAATTCCAAATATTGAGTTTTGAGGGCCTAATAGTGACTGAATCAAACTGAAATTGGTTCAGATATATGCAGAATAATTGGTTGCATGTTACTAAACTGAAAAATGTTACATAGTTTCTTTATTTTGTGATTTATAAGGAATTTATAGTCATATTTCATGGAAAATTCACTTCATTTTCAGCCGGGCATAATTACAAATCTCTCCAGAACTTCAGTTCTAATGCAGATATCAACATGGTGTAAACTGCAAAAACTGCCCCTTATTCTCAGCTTGCCAATGGTGTCACATTCATGGCCCTGTGATTGATACTTTTTCTGCTATTAGACTTTAAAGTGATAAAAGTTACCCTACCCCCCTTATTTTCGAATTTATCACATATTCGTAGATTAGCAGAAAATTTGATCCTCAGCTTCTTTGTAACAAATGAATTGCCTAGGTATGTAAATGCCCTGTTTACAGAGACTACAGGTGAACACAGTGACTATGTATATATTGTTAATTAATAAGATATCATGTTTTTATGGCCATTTTTATACCAATTTCCTTTGTTTTACGAACGGATTTGAATATCATGTCAATGAAATTAATAAAATTTAAGATATCACCACAATTTCAATATCAGATTGGTCAACAAATGTTAAAAAATCTGTACACACATTTATATGGTATCTGATAGTTATTTTAAAAGTTCTACAAATCACAATTAACTTTTGAAAGCTTGCAAACGTCTCATGCAACCAGGTGAGAGGGGCACATTTATTTGACTTTCTGAGAGCTTGTCTACCTGTGTATTTGGTAATCTTCAGATCAACATTACCTTTACCTCCCCAAGGT
The DNA here is from genome assembly GCA_026936325.1 of Platynereis dumerilii. Classification (NCBI taxonomy): domain Eukaryota; kingdom Metazoa; phylum Annelida; class Polychaeta; order Phyllodocida; family Nereididae; genus Platynereis; species Platynereis dumerilii. Next base: position 21,020,178 of record JAPTHN010000013.1, read on the forward strand.
CTTCAGCATTCATAAAAGCCAAGTTGGCCTATAGTGTTTTTTTTTCATAGCTCAAAGATGGGATATAACATGTTTTCTCTAAATTTTGTATTTCAGTAAATTTTGTATTTCAGTACAAGTTGATCAGGTTGAAGATACATGTTGCAAACTTGTGTATATGTTTTGACTTCAGGTTTTCTTTATTATAAATAGCAGTCAAAATATTTTATATAATAATTGGTTACATATCAATGTATTTACAGGAAGGTTCTTTAGCGGCTGCGCCTACTTTCAAACTTTGCTTTGGTAGATAATTAACTGTCCAACCCAATGCCCCAATATTTGTTACTTAAGTTACGCCATCTTTCAGTGTTGAACATCTAATTTGATGCCATGTAATCTATGACCCATAGACCCTGCAAGATATCTATTTTAAAATGTCTAGTATCCAGGTATGGCTGTGATAAACTTGACCAAAGAGCACACAATGTTTTTGCAAGAAATAAACTGAGTATATATACAGTGTATCATACATGTCTCTTAAATTACTTTAAATCATATCTCAGGGAGACATACAGGCCCATAGTGTATATTGAAAAGCAGTACATTGCCTAATTGTTCTAATGATCACTTGTGCAAAACAAAAAAAATAACGTGCAAGCACTTTAACAGCTGCTTGTAGATATATAGGATGAAGTATATCTATCTATCTATCTATCTATCTATCTATCTATCTATCTATCTATCTATCTATCTATCTATCTATCTATCTATCATTGTATCATTCCATCTATCTTTCTATCCATCTTTCTATCTATTTGTTCCATCCTGCCTTCCTTCCTCTCTTCCCCTCCTTCCTTTCTTTCTTCCTTCCTTCCATCCTTCCTTCCATCCTTCCTTCCATCCTTCCTTCCTTCTTTCCTTCCTTCCCTGTGCGCACCCTAGTATAAAGTTTGGATTAGCAAAAGTTGCTAATTGAGCAAAAATCTGATTAAAAAAATAAGATTTTACTTACTTTTAAATGAATCAGAATAAAAAAGAATAGGCCTATTGTGTATAAATGCAAGTACAAGTAAAGATACACAATTAACTGCTCTAAAACTATCAATCTGAGATGCACATAATTTGTCAGCAGTCACAGGACTTGGTCAATAGTTTTAAAATTGCAATTCAAGAAATTCACACCTTTGACCAAGGAGAACTTAAACCCTTTCCATCTTATTTACACTTCAGAAACCTGTGTACCATTATCTTCCAACTGCCATTAGATCAACAGAATTGTGTAATCCATTGTTGCCTCAATTAAGTGCTATCTGCCCCAAGAATGCCTCCATCCAGTGCCTTTGCACAGGTGTGAAATGACAACGGGAGAGCTCCGTTTTTCTATGTCCTACTTTACCGCGAACTGCTGCAGCAGGATACTGTGTACAATCATTCAAATTTCGCGGGAAACACTAGCTTTTTAGTTTAGAAAATAAAAATTTATTGTCACAGAAGTTTACCAAAAGTTGATGGAAGCAAGATAATATTATATTCAGACTGCATGCCAAGTTTTAATGACATAGGTGAAACAGCACGACCAGGGCAGTTGTCATAAGTTTTCCTGAAACTCCTCTAGTAATACAGGCTGCAAGCAGCTGTAATGACAACATTACACATGCAAAGTCATGCATGGCCAGATATTTGTGTTATAAACTTTACTAGAAAAAGACTTCATGGTCACAGTGACGACAGAAAATACATTCTTCAGAAGACAACACAAATAAGAGCAAATGCTGAGGTTAATTTGGCTGTGGAAAATGCAGAAATGCAAAAATAATTGACAAAAAAAACAAAATTGAACATCATCAATTAATATTCCTCAGAGTAACAGTGTCTGTTGCCGTTATCGCTCTGTCACAAAAATGTATTGGTTAGTCGTAATTGTTTAGGCAGTTGTATGCCTCAAGCCAAAAAAGATCATGCTTTCTGCTGTTACAATTCTTCAGTTCAGTTGGTGGAGCATCCACATCTGATAAAAGCAAGCAATTCACTTGGTGCAGCTTCAGCAGTTAGTTATAAGTCAAGGAACAAGGGTGTCAAAAGTCCCATTCTCATGCAAACATCCTTTGACAACTGGACTATAGTCAAATCAAATCATATTTAATTAAGTTCAATAGGACAAAATTAGAACATCGGCATATTACCGAGTTCCCGTGCAAAGGTTGTTAAACCTTTTTCAGCAAATAGGAATGGAAATGCGTATTATTTTTAAGCTGCATCTTTCATCTGGGGCAGCATGTCATTTCTGGCCTGCTCTTGACTAAAGAGATGATGACAAAAATTGTATTTATGTCTTTGACAGGCTATCTTAAGGTGCAGTCATAAATGTGCAATTGCATCAATCATGTGTAGAGTTACTTCTCCATTGTCCCACAAGTGAACTAGACCACCATGCCTGTTTGGATCACCAGCTGTGTAACTTATGACTCAATGTTACTGGCTCTGCAGCTATTTCAGCTGATATTAGCTTCTGTCAGAGGCAGACGTTATGATGAAATAAGGCTGTCAGACCATATCAAAAATGAAATAAGGCTATCAGACCATATCAATGTACTAGCATTCCCTTTATATTCACCAGCTACTTTCAAATAAACAAGTTCTGAGTTCTGAGTTCAATTCAAACCGCTGTCACTGTTGAATTATTTCAGTGGATTAACTGGTGATATCAGCTTATAATGCATCTACCTCTGTCCTTGACACCAATCTTCAGCCTCAATTCTGATTTCACGGCCTGCATGGCATTATCAGGACATCAACTTTCAGCATCTTTGACCACAAACTTTTGCGACAAATAACATTTTGTTTCATTTATTTTCATGTTTTGACTGATTTCAAGCAAAGTTGTCCATAAAATCACATAAATATGCCAGAATAAACCCAACCCCACTATTGGCCCTGAAATCATGATTGCAAACAATCCAAAAGGTGTTAATTCTAAATACGACTGACACTATGGAAACTTTTATGACAGCACTTCAAGGCAGTAAATCCACAACAGACATCAACCAATTTTCTTCATAAAGCTGAAATCAAATCAATTTCAAAAGAACCACAGGCCTACTGTGTTCATGAAACCATATTTTAGAAATAGCCTATATAATTCTGATGACCAGCTGTACTAAAACAAGGAGTGACATGAGTTTTGCAAATGCAGAGCCATGACATTGTAGTGGTCAATGGTCATCCTTCCTGGCTTGCTCTTCTCTGTAAGTTATCATTAGGCCCAAAGGTGATCCATTGATTTCTTAATCAAAATGTTCCATTCTTAATCTTGAAGAGCTATATGCAAAATTATGTTAGTTCTTGACCTTCTTTATCATGAAAAATGCTTTGACATCGCAAGTCGTTTATTTCTCAGATATAAGAGTTTTAAGACTTTCGTGAAGTTTCAAAGTTTTAGTAAGAGTGACTTGTTGAACTTCATCAGATAGGCCTACCATATACATATATAAAAGTGGGCATATATTTTTAACAGTTGTGGACCAATATAATGTAGAAATTGTTGTGACAGCTTGCATTGCATTAATTTCTTCGACTAATACTTAAATTTGTCCGTAAAACAAAGGAATTGGTATAAAAACATGATATCTTATTGATTAACAATATATACATGGTCACTGTGTTCACCTGTAGTCTCTGTAAACAGGGCATTTACATACCTAGGCCATTCATTTGTTACAAAGAAGCTGAGGATCAAATTTTCTGCTAATCTACGAATATGTGATAAATTCGAAAATAAGGGGGGGTAGGGTAACTTTTCTCACTTTAAAGTCTAATAGCAGAAAAAGTATCTATCACAGGGCCATGAATGTGACACCATTGGCAAGCTGAGGATAAGGGGCAGTTTTTGCAGTTTACACCATGTTGATATCTGCATTAGAACTGAAGTTCTGGAGAGATTTGTAATTATGCCCGGCTGAAAATGAAGTGAATTTTCCATGAAAAATGACTATAAATTCCTTATAAATCACAAAATAAAGAAACTATGTAACATTTTTCAGTTTAGTAACATGCAACCAATTATTCTGCATACATCTGAACCAATTTCAGTTTGATTCAGTCACTATTAGGCCCTTAAAACTCAATATTTGGAATTTTCAATAAATTTTGTCCGTAACTGGACGTATGGCCTCATTACCGGGTTATGCACCACAGCAGATGAGTAAACCCACCCTGGCCATATGCAGGCTGGGGTACCCTAACATCATCAAGTGTCAAACTAAATCTGCTCAGGGGTGTTTACTGAAACTTTTTCTAAGCCTCTTTTGAGAATTGGCTTCTGGACTATAGACACAGATTTCCGCAACTCGTTATTAAAAGCCAACACCATTTCCCCGTAAGTACCTCTACATGGTTTAATGTATGGTCCCAGCAAAATCCCATCAGTACCTCAGTTCATTTGGGGACAAGGTTATCAGACTAGAATGTCTGCCTGAGGACACATGGCTGTCTGGCTGTCCAAATGCTGTTGCCATGGCAATCCAGGTGTCATCATTAGTTCCTATAGAAGCTGCTAGGTGGAGGGTTAGTACGGTGATGCTGTAAGAGGCTGCCTTGGCCAAGTGGCTTAGATGCCTGCCTGCTCCGCTGAAGGTCTTTGCCTGCATGGGTTCGAACCCCCGGTGGAGAACCAAAAATTTTCAACGGACCTTCACGAGTAAAATCCCGGCTGGATGTCCTTCGGATGAGATGTCAAATTGGCGGCCCCCGTACTAACAGTGACTTAGCAAATAAAAGATCCCTCACATGGGGGTAAATGTATAACATGTTCAGGATTCCTGCTCTCCCCGTCTCATCTCATCAATCAACCCTTGTGAGTGCCCAGAACTGGGCTTAGAGGGCTGCACTTACCATATCTATCTATCTATCTATCTATGCGGAACAAGAGGTCTTGGGTTCAAAATTCAAAAATTCAAATTCACATCAGGCCAGGATGAATGGGTGTAAGATTGGGGCTTTACATCCTGCATTTATGCACCTAGTAGGCTTACAACGACACCCAGAGGATGCAGCAATGAGAATGGATAGATGGATGAATGGGGCTTTACATGATGTATTTATGCACTTGGTAGGCTAATTAAGACAGGAGGAGGACACGGAAGTGGGGTGAACGATGACTGAAACAGCGGTCCAATGTGAGTGAGTGAGTGTTTTATGCCCCGCCGTCCAACATAGGCCCAGTAGACCGGCCAAGAGCTGGATGCGAACCCTGGACCCAGCGATTGGCAGCCTAGCACGCTACCACTAGACCAACCATTCCTTCTCCCCAAGCCAGAGCCGAAGTTGAACCCGGGCAGCTTAAGCGTCCTACCAACTAAGCTAATCCCTTTTTCCACCTGAGGGCAGGAATAAGCCTTATCAAATTGAACAATTCCTTAGCAGGAATTAAACCCAGGCCCAGTTGAGGAGCAGTTTGCAATCAAAAGCTTTATCCACTCGGCCATCTAGTCATCTTCAAAATATACAGAAACATCAGAAAGATACAAAAAAGTCACAGTAACAAAAAAGTCACAATGACACGCATCCAGCGAAACAGAAAAAGCAGAACTTCCAAAAAAAGGCAAAAGAAGCCAGTTACACAACAGTAATATCCTATCTCTTGACAAAAATGCAAACCAGGTTTTCTAAGCACAGAACTCTGATTATTATTTTGGTCTCGGAAAAACAATTCTGAGAAATACACAGTGAGGAAGATGAGATATGCCCGCAGCTAAAAAGGAACAAGAAGAGTAAGAAGGGAAAATAGAATACCACAGAATGGTTTCTATATGTAGAGGACTACAGGTGGATATGTGATAAAAGTTCTCAAATTGGAAAAGTTTTTGACGAACAGAAAAATTGTTGAGGCGTGCAGATCCAATTTTTGACCAACTACCATGAAATACCCACCCTTATTCCTGCTCAGAGAATCGTTTTGCTGAAGCGGAAATACCACACAATGTAGGTGGTGCAATTGTTAAGATGCTTATTCTGTTCCTTAAATACAGCCATTTTTAATTAATGAGATTTTACCCTATTCACACAAGAGGGCAGCATTGGTCAGTGCCACATCGCAAGAGGGGACACCTCCCACTCTCACACTGTCTTGTATTGGAGACTGCAACACTTCCATTGCAGACGGCAACACCTGCGCCTAAAACTACATGCCCATATTTTCACGATTCCCCCAAATCCAATTTGAGTGAATTATTTCTCTTTCTTTTCATTCATGAGAAATTCTAGTTTTACAGAAACCAAACCTAAAGCTCGCACGAAGCTGGTTGCTGCTCAGAACTTCATGTTGCTTGCTGTGGTTCAAAATTATTAAAAGAAAAACTTCAAAATTTTGTAAAACAGTGGATTAGTCTTTTTTTTCAGATACTTAAGACGACAACCAGAGTTTATCAAAGCAAGGAAAGTTTCAAACTAAAAGTCTTGAACCTCTTTGCAAAAAAAAAAAAAATGAACAACTGAAAAGAAGTTTGCAAAACATGTGAGCCCGAGTTCATTGACCTGTCAAGTCTCATCGAATTAAAATAATTTTCCATATTCACCTTTAATTGCGGCAAACCAATCATACAAACCACCAGTCAAACGAAAAACATTTTGCAGTTAGAAACGTCAGAACAATGCAGACATGTAGGCGTAGCACCACGACTCCAGATATACCTCACAGTCTAATAACCATCATTAAATGAAAATGACACACCACTAAATTTCAAAAATAAGAAAACATTGAGTAAAATAAGTTGAGCCGACGAGAGCAATGTCCTATCGAACAGTAACACTGAAGTGCGTAGAAACTTTCTTGAGACTGGGAATCATAACCAAACTTAATTAAATAGAATCAAACTAAAAAGTCTACAATAATCAAACTTCATTTTGACTTTAATAATACATTTCAGGAAAACAAATCGAGTTCTCTGGTTGTGAGCAGGTGGCTCCCATGTTAGCCGAACTTTTCAAATTGAAGATGAATCTTTCTTCAATTTTTTTTTTTTTCCTTCAGTCTAACTTGTATTGAATCCTCAGCAGACACCAACAAGCAAATACAAGACGAAATAGAAAATTCCTGAACAGTCAACAAACAAATTTAAAAGGGAGTTTTAGAGATACCGATTACACATTTACAGCCAAAATATAAAGGCCTGTAGATCACAGTATCTATCTATCTATCTATCTATCTATCTATACGTATATCAATCAATCAATCAATCAATCAATCTATCTATCTATCTATCTATCTATCTATCTATCTATCTATCTATCTATCTATCTATCTATCTATCCGTATATCTATCAATCAATCAATCTATCTATCCGTATATCTATCAATCAATCAATCTATCATCCGTATATCTATCAATCTATCTATCAACCCAATCAATCAATCAATCAATCAATCTATCTACCTATCTATCTATCTACCTTTCTGTCTATCTACCTATCTATCTATCTATCATTTGACTCCCTGGTCTAGAAAAAGATGGTTCAAAACAATCAATTATTTCTTCATCGACCATGATCACTCGCTTCTGATGATCGAAGTCCACCTGACGATCAGCATTTTCTGACTTTTCTTTCTCAGCCTTCTCGACTAAATACAAATGGCCAAACTCCCTGCTACATAGACCAGAACCAACAGACTACTCAACAAAATAAATGCAGCCGCCTACCAGTTTAATTTACAGGCGCAAATGACTAGAATGAGCAATTGAGTCAAAATGATTTGTTAATTGATAATTATTCCTACATAATCGCCGGCTATTTGCCTCCACCGACTAAATAACTGCTAACACTGACCACCCTGCATAACAACATCAGAACTGAGGAGTACTGATTAAACACTAGGGCTTAGTAGATCTAGTCCATCTACATTCCAACCCAAAAATTGGACGGATGATTGCGGCTTTATGTCCTGTAATTACGCACAATGGACATGTAGCTAATTATGACAAGACTGACGAGGATGAGCCAGCAATTAGGTGAACGATGATTGACTCAGAGCTGCAATTAATCTCCCGTTTGCAGTCTGTTGTTTTCGAACGAAATAACAATCAAACAAGATAGTCATCCGATTAGGGTTTTATCCTCAGAACAGGGGCGTATCTAGAAATGGCCTGGGGGGGGGGGGGGGGCATTACATGGAGTGAATAAGGGGCGCTCCGCGGCTTTTCCTATCTCTCCCATGTTAATTTTTGGAATGAGGGGGGGGGGGCATGGCCCAATGGCTCCCCTAGATACGCCACTGCCTCAGAATGACATATAAACAGTAAGAGGAGCCTTCAACATATTATATTTCAATAGCACAACAAAACATCTTTTGAAAGAATGACACCTGTACCTTCTCCATATTTGAAGAAAAAATATGCGATAACTGAAAAATTCAAGACTGGCTCAAGCTCTTGCAAAAGACAAAATTTATATAAAAACATAGTCGTAGAAACCAGGGAGCAGGGGAGTTACTTGTCCCCCAGAAAATCTAGCAGCCATGTATATTGACATTACATTCGGATCTCAAAAATCTGGGCAGAGAGTCCCATTAGCTCAATAATGAACTGCCCCCCAAAATAGATAGTGTCCCCAATGCTTACCGTATCTTCTCTATTAAACCCCCAGTGGGCAGAAGTAATGATGATATGGTCAATTAATAACTTTTTGCATAAAGAACTTACGATAAAGTCATCTTTTGACGGAATTTTGATGAAAATTAGTTCCTTGTGGAGGGGGGTGGGCTTTTATTAGGGGGTGTGCTTTTAACAGAGAAAATACGGTATGTATAAAAAGATGAATTTCCTACCTTGGAAGAGGTAGTCCTCCGTGTTCTGATCTGGGTTATCCGTCTGTCCGACAATGTCAAAGGGCGATCTCCCGGCCAACATCTCGAACATCAGGACTCCTAACGCCCACCAGTCGACACTGAAAGCTACAAAAGAAATTGAATTTGTTAGAAAAGGTTGAAACAAAATGGGGATTATTGTTAAAATGAGGCCACAGACGTTAATGAAATGATAGGATAGAGAAAGTGTGACTAATATTGACTTTGTGCATGAAACTTGAGATCAAAGTAACTCAGAAGAACTTATGAATGCAACATGAGAGGCCTATATAAAGCTCAAGAAGAATTGAAGCACAGATTTCACCTGTTCTTTAACATTTAATTCCATTATCAGATAGACCAGATAGTTCCCCCTGGTATTCTCTTCAGAGAAGAGGCTTAACCAGAAACAATATAAGGCAAATTAGCAGAAATCTGAAGCTTTTCATATCTTTCCTGATTTAATTTCTAAAATGAGAGGGGCCATGCCTCCCCCCCCTAAATACATCACCGCTTTCGAGCATTTTGCTGTATCTGAGAATACCTATGATAGAATGGAAAACTTAATTTGGGAGATTGCCATATTGAAAAGTATCAAATTAAGGCTTAAAATGACATCACTGTATTGTTAATATAAAAATAACACCTTACAAATCATTAAAAGGTCTTTACGAAGCTGCATTTTAGCAATTTACTGGTGACCAATTAGCCAAAGAACAGGTCTCAGACAAGCTTTTAACAAATTAGGAAAATTCGCGAGAATAAATGTTTTTACGAATACATCAATTAGTAAGAATCAGATAAAACCGATAGAAAATTTAAATAGAAATGTTGTCAAAACACGTTCAAAAGAGGATCAAAGCATTTTGAGTGAATTCTTGCATTGAATATTTCATCAAACATTTTAAACATGCCAATAATGCATGCATCTGTAGTTTCTCAGATAAAATATTAATTTGTTAAACTGCATTCAAACTCAAGGGAACGATAAAATCAATGGTGACATTAGGGGTAAAGTTAATTTGTTTCAAAAGGGAAATATTCAAATCAAATATTAAACGGAAATCAAAAGAATTGAAATGACGCACTTGGCAAAATTCAGTAAAAATGTTAAAACTTTATGATTATTATGAATGACATGCAAAGTTGGCCATTCGAGCCATGTAGAAGAAGGAAAAGTAAGAGTAAGCAGAAATCATGACCATTTTTTAATATCACTTAATCGATGTGTATAAACTTTTATAGTTCTTAAATCTTAATCCTAATTGCAACGTTAATAAGTGCACCTTATCTGATGTAGCAAATATATGCATCCATAAATTTTACAAATTTTAATTGTATGTTTTCGGCAAAGAAAACCAACTATATTTAAATTGTATATTGCAGCAAGTCCGAAATATGACTGACCAACAACAATGAAGCCTAAAGGCCTGCTTGAATAAGATTGAATAATTTGAATAATATTGCACATGGGGTAAATATTGAGGATTCTCTCTACCATCTCATCAATAAATCCTCGTGAGCAGGGCTGCACTTATCATATCTATCCATCTATCTACGCAGTGACAACACATTATTTAAAAGGATGCTAAGTCATCTATCAAAAATATGATACAAAATTGATGCCCAATTTGAAATATTTCTTATGAGATATACTGCAAATATTCAATTTCCACCCCTCTCCCCCCCTACTCACTTGCACGTGCACCCCCTCCCTTTGCATAGTCCGCATGGCCTCGACATAACGTGTTTCCCAAGATTAAATGATTTAAATACAACTAAAAATAGAGTTATTGAAAAATAAATGTATTTGAACATGCTGAGCTTAGGCATTCCTTAAGTTTCCAAAAAGTTAAATAAGTGTGAAAGTAAACCAAAACTGTTAATAAAGTCGGCCTAATCTGGTGTAAGCATAAATAATACTGTTTGTCGAAAGAACTCATATACAGTGCTTGCCAAAAGTATGAGATATTTCTATTTCAGTTGACCATGTTTTACCGATAATCCGATAATTATAAAACAAAGCTCATTAGTCTAGTTTTTAAGAGTTAATCACTGTACAGTAACTGGTTGGTCAAATTGTATAAGGCTGTAGGTCTTACATTAGAGGCTCAGGAGGGTTTTATGCCCCGTACTTATACACTATGTATTTAAATAGTTTTAATAGGATCGCAGAAACCATGGTTATGAGGCAAAGTGCGCATTATGAAGCTTGGGCTATTGTTCAATCCTTCAGACTGCTCTGGGGACACGGAAAAGGAGAATTGGAAACTGACCCTGAAAACTGTAGGTTAAATGAGACGTTTCTAGTCAGATAGATGGATGATTGGGGTTTTACATCTTGTTTTTATGCACCATGGTAGGCTAATTAGGACAGGAGGAGGACACAGCAATGAGGCAAACGATGATTGAAAGTGTTGTCCAACATACGTTCAGATGACGAGTCTAGGAGTAGGACTGGCATTGAACTTCGGACCAAGTGTTTTCTCAGACTAGGCCTACTAGGTCAGGAAGAAGTTCAATATTCATATGGGTTGAGTCACAGTCAGTAAATCTTCCAACTAAAAATTATTTCTTTAAATTGGTAAAACGCACTATTATCCCAAAACTTATGGCAGCACTGTAAGAGTAAATGTTAGTTATTTTGGTTGGCATAGCAACAAGACACAACTAGAAGCCATTATCTGTTGCTAAGGAATGCATGCAGGTTGTCGAGGACAACCTACCATACTCCAACCCTCGTAAAATTTCCGGGGCTATGTAGTTTGGGGTCCCGCAAAATGTGCTAGTATTTTCTCCATGCCGGAGACCTTCCTGCAAAGATTTGAATAAGTAGAACCTAGAATGTGTAAATTTTGAGATTTTATCGGGTTTGTTACCATTGGCAACCAGTCACTATGGCAACAAGCCATTTTGGGCATTTGAAGTGCTGTTGCTAAGGCTGTTGCTATGGGATTTCCTCCACCGGGTGCTAAAAATAAATTCTGTGACAATAAAGGGTTACCCAACTCAATTTATCTTTTCTCAGTCCATGAACGGAAAATTTGTAGAATTCAGAATTGCCAAAAGAACCTTTTTTTCCAGTAAGAGAGATCAACTTAGTATTAAAAGGTCTAAAAGTTGCAATGACTTCAGGAAAGTAGATTGAGTCGGTCACTACATTGATAAAGTACACAAACATCTGGGCAAGAAAACTTTCACAACAGGTAAGAAACATTAACTATTGAAATTTTACAATCGCAAATAACAGTAGATTAATGGTTTTTGAAATTCCAATGTTGTTTTAATATATATATTTTTTAATATAGACAATTCTGGATCTGTATTTACGATCAGACACAAATTCAGATTTTAAACGCAAAAACTCATAAATTGATAAAAATTTTGATGGATGCTGGCTTTATGTCCTGCATTTACGTACTCGTCGTGAAAATTTTACATCAGATGTCTCTGCACACGGTTAAACATTATTTTTACAGCAGCATACCATATTCTTCTCCACGTAACATTTCTGGAGCGATGTAGTTTGGCGTTCCGCAAAATGTACTCGTTGTGTCGCCTGTTCGAAGCCCTTCCTACATCACATGCAAATTTAGTAAATAGACATAATGTTAGAAATAAACAAACAAGTATTATGGTGAGACGTCCGAGGCTGTATCTCATTAACTCAAATTAAATAATTGAACGAAGCTATATCATTCAGGACAAGCTAATTTAAATCTTGAGCAAAATCATGAAAACATTACTTTTCAGCTGTCTTAAGGCTTCTTGGAAACAAATATATTTCAATTTAAATACATTTTAAATTTGAATCGCACGAAAGAAATCACATAGCAACTGAAGATACATATATAGTCTAAGAATTCCTTTTTGAATATTTTCAACTAACAGTTATAACATTTTTTATCCAATCAAAAATCAACATCTATCAAAAAGTTCTCCAAAATAAAAACACATTTTTGTAACCTTAAATTGCAATTATAAATTTGAAAGATCATAACTTTGGGTAATACTGGGATTAAAAAGGCCTGAAAAGGGCCGCAAGATTCCAAAAGGCGAAGACTGAAAAGTAAAGAATATACACTAGATGGCAGCTCGCTCCACCATCACATTTTACTGCCATCTGGTGTTAAAGAACCATCACAATAAACTAAATCATTCTTGCAAACTTACTATAACAAAATTTCTTATGCCATAAAACTGCGAAATAGAAAATAATGCAACAGATTCTCAATTCAGCCAAAAACGTATAATATTAGGACACAGCCTTTATTCGTTGTTAAATAATAATGAATTTGAGTCGTAAGGGCAATAACAAATATGGCGTACCTTGCACATTCCATAATCTGTTAACTTTATGTGACCTTCGGAGTCGAGCAGTACATTGTCCAGTTTCAGATCTCTGTAAATTATTCCTGAAAAAAAAGAAGAGTTTAAATTATGATTAGTACAAGTATTCATCGCCGCGACAAACAAGCAGTGTAGTTGCTTTCTTCTGCTTTATATTTTCACTTGTTGTTACGTTCTTTTAACTTCTTTACTGTCGAAAGACCAGAGACTATGATGAAACTGATTTCCAATAAATTGAGACCAGTACCCCATGAATCTATTAAGTTCAGTGGGCAAAATATAAGGCATTTTCTAATTATTTTCCAATGGGAGGATTCATGACCCCTGTCCCAGGGGTACAGGGCTAAAATAGGTCAGGGTCTCTCCCCATATCAAGACTGCTGCTAAGATTTGTTTCTAATAATCCATCAGAAATTACAATCATTAAACCGACCTTTCTCATGAAGGAAGTTGAGAGCGAGACAGATTTCAGCAGCGTAGAAGCGAGCGTGTTCCTCCGGGAGTTTCCGTTGCCTCTGCATATGAAACATGAGGTCGCCACCGTTGACAAACTCTATCACAAAGAATAATCTGCAAGAGAAATTAAAGCAAAACATGTTTAGCTTATAAGTAAGGCCACACATAATTGATCTTCAGCTTCTCGGATCCTCTCAAGGCACTTTTTCTAGGGTCGGTCGGTAGGATAAAAAAATAAGGTGAAAAAATCTTTTTTATAATGTCAAAAAAAAATTTTATTTTTTTTTCCATCAGCTGGAAATCTATTGTGTCGGCGGGTCCGCGAAGCTAAGAATCAATTATGTGTGGCCTAACCTAGACAGTATGAAGCACAACCAGACTCCACAACCTGCTTGATATCAAAACCTGATTTACTACAATTTTAAATATCCACCCCAAAAATTTATACTTGGATTACTTTCATATTAGGCACTCTGAAACTGATTAAATTGATCTGTAAAAAGAGGCAAATCTTTGCCTGCTTTCAGTAAAGACTAAGACTAAGCTACTTGATATTTTTTTTACGATGCCACTGTCATTCGAATGCAACATTAAATTGGCGGTCCCTTGTATCAGTGCCTATCTGGTTGAGTAAAAGATCCCTCACATGGGGTAAATGTGTAACATGGTGAGGACTCCTGCTCTCTCTCCCATCTCATCAATCAACACTCGTGAGCACCAAGACCTGGGCCTCGATGGCTGCACTCACCATCTACTGAGGAGCATATCTTAATGAATGAATGTCTTAGTAATTAATATGGCCATAGCGGGAAAAAAGGCAGAGAATTTTTGTTTTTGCCCTTACAACTACTAAACTGAAACAACTATTTGTTACAACAGTAAATACCCAAAAATTATGAAAATAATTGTGAAAAAGACAAACCTGCTGGGCGTCTGGAAACAAGAATGGAGTCCGACGAGGAAGGGGTGATTGGAGGCGATCTCAAAGACATGCTTTTCCGTTTGGACCCAGTCAATGTCCTAGAAAAAATAGAAAAGCACAAAATAAATAAAATCATCAATAATTAAAAAAAAAACTTAAGTGTTGTTGCACTTCATACATCAAGACAAGCAATTAGGAAGAGCAAGACGCATCAATAATTCATATTTGTTGACATTAGGGCCGAAACGAGACTACTGGGAAGTGTAGAATGAAGTAGATCACGTTTTTAAAAGTCTTGAATCATCAATAAACTGTCGTTATATTTAGTTCTAAGTTCGATCAAAGAAATTCCTGAACGTCAATTAAATCAAAATCGATAATCCTTATGGACGGACGGATGATTGGGGCTTTATGTCCTGTATTTATGCACTTGGTAGGCTAATCAGGACAGGACAGGACAGGAGGATGATTGAAACAGCTGTCCAACAGAGGCCAAGGTGACCCAGCAAGAGCTGGATTCGTGGATTCGAACCCTGGACCAAGCATTTTTGGCAGCCTAGCACGCTGCATCGTTGCCACTCGACCAACCTTCCCCCTCCCAAGCTTTGAGGAAATATTTTACAATCAAAATGCACAAGGACGTCTACATGAAATTTTTTACTTGCCTCATCATCGTTCATGATTTCCTTCTTGATGACTTTCATGGCGTAGATTCGTTTCGTTCTTTTCTGTTCCACCATTAGAACTTTGGCATAACTTCCTCGACCAATCACGCGCAAGAGTTCAAAATCGCTTAAGCCAATCAGAGCGTTTTCACTCGAACTTGACTGAAAAAGATGTATTAAACAGTTTTTGAAAAATTAATCATCAATTTTATATTTACTTCATGGAATATTTGAAATATTGTTGGTGTTAGCTATTTCCGAGTTAATTAGTTATCACCTTATTTTGACCTGTATTAACAGCCTTATTTCTAAACTTACATAATTTTAGATAAAAAAAAGAAACTATTAGGCCTAAAGGAGTTTCGAAAAGGGACCAATGTACTATACTTTACACTTATGAAATATAAACTGGCCTCATGTTAAATTCTTATGTCTAAATGGTAGTCAAGGGCTTGCACCATAGAAATCCCTACAGATTCTACTTCCCTATTACTCTCTTAAAATGTCCTCTTAATAAAAAGCCTTTGCAATTTTCTTACAATAGTAAGGTGAGACCTTCACATGGAGGTTTTTTGGCATAAAAGATTGAGACGAATCTTCACAAAGCATTAAATACATCACTGACAAATTTAGCAAAACAGAACTTTCAGGCGCTCAAAATTTATCAGCCAAAACACGTTCATACTTTTTACATATCAAAAGCAAAATACACCAAAGATATTATGTGTATGTCATACTTGGAAATTTTCCTTAATGTGAATTTCAAGCGTTCGACCTGTGTGGTGTCCATTTGAAAAGTTTCAAATTGTAATAATTTTGATATTATCATTTTACATGAACTTTTGTGTCATAAATCATGTTTGTGAGGTGGTACAATACATTGTATATATTTTTTTGTTAACTGTTTCCCTCCCACATGCTGTAACTATCTTGTAATATGCTAGTAATTAAAGATGGGAGAAAAATGTACAGGTATCTCTGTTCCATTCTGAATATCATGCATCCTTCAACCTGGTTCGGAACCTGGGACCAAAGGAACGGGAATACCAAAGACCAATACTAAGACATCGTGCTACATTGTTTCTTTGTGCCTTGTGACGGTGTTTCTTGCGATCTACAATCATATATAAATTTTCTTATGCGGCATTTCCCCGACTAACGTAATTAATGCCTTATCCATAAAACCCTCATCCTCGGCCCTTGTAACCAATACTTTAAATGCACACATATCAATATCTACATTTCGATTGCCCAGAAAAATATTTAAAGTCTAGAAATGTATTTGGAGTGTTCTCTTATATATTGGGTGTTCTTGTACTAAGGAGTGTATTGCAACCTCGCAAAGCCACAAGTTCAAGCAATTAACACTAGGTGGAGTAACAGATAATGGAGACACCTAGTGCAGGACAAGGGCAACACCGAGAAATATGTAAACCGCACTACAGATCTTTTGATACCTCGACTTTTTCTACAGTTTCTGCTTTCGTTGGGTCGGGGTGCGGAGATACCTCCTGTGAGAAAGGTAAGTCACAAAGTTTTTAAGAAAAATAAGAAAAAGTTTCTGAAAATGAAAGGGTCATCACGAGGAAAAATACTTAAAAAGGATATGGCTGGCAACAATTTGTTAGACTTTGCGTCCCTGTCCATGAATTAGAATGCTTATTTCCCATTCAAATGATTATAAAACATGGACACAAATGCAAAGTTCGACATATGGATAACCGGCATAAAGGTGTTCTTTAGAGAATCGCAGCATATTACTCTACAAAGAGCGAAAAGACCTATTGCTATCGTATATCACTATAGACAGGTCTGTGTTTCAAAAAAAGAAAGTCTACAAGAACAAAAACATTCTGGGAAAAAACCTTGCATAATAGTTGAAAATACCGTCAATATTCACAAGTTTTTCCCAATCTGGCAAACATTTACTTAGTTGTAGAAAAAAGCAACATAACATCATTTTTCATGAAATTAGAACCATTACAAACTACCAACTCGACATATATTTCTTTTCAATATAAACTATAAAGCACCATAATCCAAAAATAAATATCAGGAAATTGCAAATTTTTAATAAAAATGTAATTTCCATTAATATCTATAAAAGTCAAAAAATAAATACTACAAATTCTGATAATCTAAAAAAGCTCTAAGATTATATTGTCCGTTTCTGAAGAAGTTAATTCTGCACCCTGTTTCTCTAATTGAACCTTGGCAAAATTTTTATGAAAGCATTAAAATTTAAAGTGCATAAATTCTAACTATTGTGGTGTCAAAAAGAATACGATTGATCAAAAATATAACTTCAATCGAACCAAAAATAAAAATTGCAAAAAGCATTTTACAAAGCAGTAATACCTCTCCGGGTTCCTGTTTAAAAAAATTAAAAAAATTTCTAGTCACCTCGTCAAAATAATGTATTTAAATAACATTTTCTTGTACATTTCAAAATTCATTTAGTTCAATTTTAGTAATATTTCATTTCATATTTACCTGATTATTTGAAGAAGACTGGGATGAGTGGGAAGTGTCATTCCTCGCCCCTAAATGACAAAAATAACGGGAGAAGTTGTAATAAACAAATTCATTTCAGAAAAACATTCATATCTCAAAAGGTATTGGAGATATCTAAACCAAATTTATGGGGCAGGTAGCCAATATGTCAAGGTATCTTTTAATAAAATTACAGTTTTCTATCTTCAGCAGTTTCTATTCTAAGATGACGTGAGTATGGTCAAAGATGACTCACAAAAACTGCAAAATGTATTCTAGTGGACATATTCAATATTAAGACATGTTAAACTGAAAGTAGGATTCTCATCAGATGCCTTACAAAATTTCAACAGAAGTTTGAACTTATAACTCTTAATTCTCAGAAAATAGACAATTGAAAAACTTGATGAGACCTCAATAGAGACAGTTAGGAAGTCTCCTAGGTGAAAACTGGATATTTCTGAACAGTCTTTTATTTTCTTAAAACTTCTGGCTAACTAATACTGATGTTGCTGATGTTAGGCACTTTGAGAGGGGGCTGGAACGCCCAATGATAAATTACTTCACTTTTGGCGGTCGTTCATTTAACAGCAGTGGGCCAAAATGATTGCTGGAATGCAAAATGTCCTTAGTGCTTAAATAGACACTGAACACTTCAAACTTCACTGAAGATTCATCTCTATACGTTAAATTGACAGCAGAAGAGCACCACAGAATGGGCACTATATAAATTTCTTATACTTTACTTCTTAATTTATAAAGCCTCTCTCTATCTTCAGTACAGATACTCTTCCACTGAATAATGAGGTAAAAACTCGTAAAAAAAACATTTTCTTACGTCCTGAACTTCTGGATGGATTTCCATTTTGTTCGTCGATTTCTGGGACTGGCAGGTTATCCTAAAAAATAATAATAATTAACTGTTAATAACATTGAACAAAGTGCAAATTTCACAACAAATGATCAACGCCTACTCGAGCCAGTGATCACAAAATAATAGATGGGTACAATGCTTGTCACAGAGATGTCACACCTTAGAAATAACCCGAAAGTCAACAATAAATTGCACAAAAGACAGTTTTATTTGGAAATTAATATTTGGCAAAATTATATGTTACATTGAAGTATTCCAAAGCATAAATTACAGTTTTATCATTATTATCATTAGCGGCCTTCCTGTTGTCGCTCAGTCCTATTACAATTTATGTGAATTATTTTTTCCCAAACACATCATAGTTTTCTAGTTTTTAATCATTTTCTGAATTTCCTCAGACAGCCACACCAAATGTAATACAACAATCTTATAATATTAAGTGTCCTAATTTTTTTTACATAACACTTTATTACAAAATTCTGTAACTTAGTGAAATGTTACTTTGCAATATTTACAAGAAGTCTCACTTTTAAGGAGATAAATAAGGGAGATCAAGTCAGAAACCATGTTACACTTCAAAATTAGGAAGACTACAGAATTTCAAAGTTTCAAAACGACACTCTCAAGAAGCCGGGAAACAAAAATGGAAATAAAAAAGTTCAATCAAAACATATTCACTGCAAACAGACAAACTTGGGGAATATCAAGAAGGCAAAGATGGATGGATGATTGGGGCTTTATGTCGTGTATTTATGCACTAGGTAGGCTAATTAGGACAGGATGAGGACACGGCCCAAGAGAGCAAAGAGAGCTTCAGAAGAATTTCAGTTTACAACAGTCAGAACATGGAAAGAAAACCAGTAAATTGCAATGGAAAATTTTAGAATATTTTAGAAATTTGGGAAAGAAGAGATTGGGCTTTATGTAACATATTTATGCACTCGGGTAGGCTAATCAGGCCGGGAGGTCAGTCAGGTCATAATATTGAGATGATTGAAATTGTTGTCCAACATAGGTCCAGTTGAACCAAGAACAATGACGCCTTACGTTGAAATTGGAGATTACATTTTCAAGACTTCTCATCACACTCCCCTGGTGCTAAGTCACTTGAAAAATGTACTTTCTTTTACTAAGCATTTAAGAGAGGGTGTCTCGGCCTGTCAGACACTCAAAACTACAGTTTTGGTCTCATTTCTTGTAAACTTTCAAGGCGGTAAAACCACAAGGAGTTGGATTGGACAGATTTTTTTTACATTAAAACCAAAAGGGCACACACACACATAAATATATTATATATATATATACTGTACATGTATATACAACTTAATATTGCAAAGAGATGATGTAATAAGTCTTTAAGCCATTCAAAAATTTAAAAAGCAACACGATTGGTAAAAGACAAAATTCAAAATATGAGAGAAGCCACACGATTGGTCAAAGAAAGATTTAAAATCAAAATATATTGAGAGAAGCAACATGATTGGTCAAAGATATTTCAAAATTAAATAAGCAATGGGATTGGCCAAAGACAAAATTCAAAATTTATGAAAGAAGCAACACGACTGGTCAAAGACAGATTTCAAATATGTTACAAAGCTCCTGATTGGTCGCTTACGTTTGCTGGCTGAGGATCTGTCGATGTTTGATTTAGAGCTGGTGTATTTTCGGAATCTAATACTACCTGCGTCAACATCAATACAATGCGACTATAAAGTTCTGTACATATTAGTAGGAAAAGACTGTTTTGTCATAAATTGACATGAAATTGTTATAAAAGCAAGAGAGTTTGGGAGTTCCATTTCAAAACACATTTTTAAATTAGTTGAAAGAAATATACACAGAATATCAGTAAATTACTAATGTGCATTACAGAAAATGAGCATTTCAGTTTTACATAAATCACAAGATACATTTCGAAGTGCTGTTAGTTAAATAAAAACATTTTAAGAAATTGTTAGTAAAATGACAGCTGATATAGTTGTGCAAGAAAGTCAACATGACCCAAGAATATATATGATATTCAGGCAAAACTAGATATCTATATTTATGATAGTTTAACATCAAGTTTATTACAGACATTAAGGATTTTCTTTTATCATCTTTGAGAAAAAGAAGCAATGTTAATGACGCAACGATTCTAGCATGAATCTTGACCACTGACCAGTCAATGCCAACATGGTTATTTTGAAGGTCTCATAAAATGGTCTTATTCTCTGTATTTACTGTGGAGTGTGACCATAATCTCCTAGGCTACACAGTCTAGCAGAACGGAATTAAGCTCAATATAATATAACACAAGGAAACGGACCTATAACCATGACCTTCAGCAATTTCAGGGATGGATGGATAATTCGGGCTTTATGTCCCATATTTATGCACTTGGTAGGCTAATTAGGACAGGGGAGGACACGGCAATGATGCAAAGGATGATTGAAACTGCCGTCCAACATAGGTCCAGGTAACCTGGCAAAAGCAGAACTTGAATCCTGGACCCAGCAATTGGCAGCCTGGCATGCTACCACTGAGCTAACTCTCCCCCTGCTATATCAGGGAGGCAGCCATTCAGAAATGAGCGAAAGCTTAGGTGACTCAAATATACAGACCTTTGTGCGATGAATACTAATCAAAACAAGTAGGTAAATAGAACTTATATAGGAAGTCAAATTGGGAATTACATTATACCCCATAATGTTTACAATACCACATGAAAAAGCAGTGGATATATCCCATGTGGTATTGCGTTGTATACTCAATGGTTTGTTGTAATACTCAATGGTTTGATCATTGTTGATGATGTCATTGCATTGTTTGCTATTGTGACGTCATGCCCATGGTGACGTCACAACATTGTGACATCATCACTTGAGCTGCTATCTGTGCTCTGATTGGCTAATGCAGCTGTTGAGTATTGATTATTTGAGTGAAGTTCAGATTTCTTTGGAGTTACATAATGGGGTATAAATAAGACCAAATGGTTGTATGGTGGTATTTTGAGATGTACTCCCACTCGTGAAGATATCCTGAGTCCTCTGTACCCACTCGTGCTAACGCACTCGTGAGGACTCAGGATATCTTCAACTCGTGGAGTACATCTCAAAATACCACCATACCCATTTGGTCTTATTATAGCACTGAATGAAGGTCAGAACCATTTTTCACGAATCTCATGAAATTCTACATTGATGAGTCAACAAGAGCTAACAAGCATCAACTTTTTTTTGGAGAAAATATCACAGAAAAAGAGGAGTACCTATGCCTATTTTGGAGAATCATTATATTAAGCGACATATAATTTCTTTCAGAGTCTTCGTGAATGTATCAAATTCAAACTACTTATGGCATATCTACACTTGCAGCCAATAGGTTGGACAAAATGAAATCACAATGTCATGTTTATAGGCATATGCTATATATCAGTTATAGTTAATGGTCATTTTATGGGAAGACCAATAGACCAGCACCATACTGCACTGGTCCACTAACAAGAGTCAAGGCCAAAACGGTTTTTTGTGTGAGTCAGTCATGGAGTTCCATAAAGAAGACGAGCACATTCAATTACAAAGGAGCCCACTATTATTTGGTTCATCTACAGAGATGGAATTTTTTCATTGGCAGTTTGGTGCAAAGCATTTTCAAAAGAGGGCACTAGCAGACGTCGGATGATACATAGACACCGGACAGATTACAGCAGGGTGTAGTGCAATACAATTACATGGCAATCCAACAGATAAAATTATATTATGTTGCCTAGTAATAACTCAGATACCTTTTAGATTCTCAGAGGGTAAGAGGGGTATATCTCAGATTGATCTCTGAAGGTTCATAAATAGATACATATCCCCGCAATCTCCTGGTATGGTATACAAATACCAAATATTGCTTCGAATCTCTTGACCTTTTTTGTCAATATCTAGAATATCTAAAGCAGTGCTATTGTTTTACCAATGTTCATTTGTAGTGGACTTGCTGCACTTGCATATCTTAAATTAAAGCCATCGATCAAAGGACTGAACTTGCAAGTCTTTGAGATATACATGAGGCAAAACTTTGCTGATTCACTACATCCCCACTCCCCCTATTAAATATAACTTCTCTGTTGCTCAGGATTGTGTTTGACCATCAATTTTGTAAATTGTAGAGGCTCAAGTTTACAAGAAGCCATCGGGCTAAGTCATGTTTTCTTAGGGTATGAATCTTTCTTGCACAACTATACCATACTACACTTGGGTTAAAATCATGAAAATGAAGATATAGTACGGACTAAATCTACAGTCGTTGTAATGTTTTCTTTGATACTTACAACGTTAGCACCACAGGCGTATTTGATGAGTTTGTGACATTTTTTGTGAACGAGTAATTTGCAGTTGATGCATTTGTACCCCTGGCGACCTAAACCCCAGATTCGGTCCGTGCAATAGGCGCACACTGCTCTCTGCAAAAGGAGGAAGAAAAACATACATGTTTATGTAATGCAGTAGTCTATTATACCGGATTCTTTGCAGCTTCCAACCAAATCTGAAGAAATAAATTCCATGATTTTTTGTTACTTTTCCATTATCACGTTTTGGATTTTCCGTGACCAGTTCTTTAGTAATATTGAAGCAAGGATGTACTTTAAACAAATTCATGACATGGCCCTCCCTACTTTTTAACTTTTCAATCCATCTGGTTCACCAACAGCCATAACTACCTTGCATTGCAAATTGTGGTCCAAATTGTTACTTTTATTTCAAATATTAAATATCTACGACACACAAACTTAAAACCTTTTTGGAACCTTGTTATCTCATGAGACAAATAATTATGAGCAGAATTCAAGGTAAATTTAATGTAAATTTACCGTAAATTACAAAATTATTGATACAAAACTCACCCGAGAGAATCTTTTGGCTTGGAATAAATGACCGTTGACCCTGTACAGTTTTCTCCACCTCCTGGCACCCCTCCTGTACATATTACCTGCAAGAGAGAGATAAAATGATTAATTCGAATGTCATTTCAAACATAAATTTAATACAAAGCCCTAAAACAGATTGGTGGCAAACCGGGGACGTTTGCAATTGGTAGATTAATTCTCGTGGATTTGACATGTACTGCTCTAAAGACACACTGACTCTCACACACCAGATAATCATCATAGAGGAATTAACAAAATTTTATGAATATTTTGAAAATTATTCAGAACAGGGGTAAGTTGGAGAACAGTCTTGATGGTCTCTGCGCTGACATGAGACAACATACTGCTAAATAGTTGAATTCTTCATGTGACTCAAGGGTGGCACAAAACTTTAAATCGACCATATTTTGCACAGGAGCAATTAAATGTTTCCGAACATCACATATGATCGTACACTATTCAAGGACATTTCACAGCCAAAGCAGAAGTTTCATATTCAAGGCCACAAAACAATTTTGAGTGAATGATATACACTGTACCGCATACTTATAATACACCTACAGAGCATTTTCATCAACAGTACTTCGCCATTCCGTAACAGCATCAACCGCTTAGTTAGGAAGTGTAACATCTTTCGAGGTTTTTTTGTTGAATGTTCGAGCAGTTTTTGTCTTAATATCCCAAAGGAATTGCACTGTCTAATGTTACATCACAACAAGTACAAAGTCCCATATAGATCAAATACAAAATCTCCGAGTGACATGGACAAATGGATGATTGGACTTGATGTTTAGCAAGTGTTTGTGTGCAAATAAATTTGATGGGTGTGCAGAAAAATAATAGTCCTTCTGAATGGCTGAACCAGGACACTGCATACTATTCCAGCCGAAGATCAAGGTTTCAACGTATGGACTCTTTGGAGTCCCAGAAAGTTGGGACTTCCAGAGTTAGATTCCCTTTTATGCACATAACTAATTATTGCCACCAGTTGATTGAAAATTCCTTGGTCTAAAGTACATCCAACGTCCATCACAGTACAATATACAATGGTTATTCAGACAATGGCTTTTCTAATGATTACCAATGGACATTTATACCACATTTATAACGCATTTGATACACCTGTTTCAAATCCAATGATCTACATGAGACAATAGTTATACGTATACATGTTATTATCCATACAGATTTCCCATATAAATATCCGACGTATTATCTTCTTAAATACTTTGCTGACCGAAGCAATGTGATACGGAAGTTCACAACTGACTTCAATGGATTTATGGTTTTAAAACTTGAATGGATTTATGGTTAAAAATTTAGATGTTAAAGGTTTTTTTAGTATCTAACAAATTGAAACTACATGTATATGGTTAGGAGATCTGTTCAGTTGATTCAACGTGACCATTCTATGGTTCCAACTTCAAAGGATGATTGGGGCTTTGATCCTGTATTTATGCACTTGGTAGGCTAATTAGGACAGTAGGAGGACACAGCAATGAGGCAAAGGATGATTGAATCAGCCGTCTGACATAGGCCCAGGTGACCCGGCATTCAAACTCAGGACCCAGCGATTGGCAGCCTAGCATGCTACCACTATAGTTTAATATTGCAGATATTTACACCCATCTGTTAGTTCTATAAGTATGCAAGCAATCTCAAGATGAGTAAGATGACTTGTTTTCATTTCTTATCTCGCATTGCAACAGGTCTCTGCAGTCTTGGTTGGCAGATGAACTATACAAGATTATCTATTACCCGACTCTGCTCTATATGAGAACCCTATGAGATCATGTGTTGTTAGATTATACATTAATCCACCACTTTTGTTACTACATAAGAAGCTGAGGTGTTATAACATACATGGTTACTGAATCATTGTAGTAAGTCAAAAACATGCACATCTTATATTTCTAGGACTATATCCATCACATACTTGAACTAAGTATGTGTGGTACAGAAAGAAAACTTTTTAACTGTTGTGATACCCCCATGTGACTTGGAGGCCCAGAATTCTTGGGCAATGATTGATATTAGAAGTGTAGGAATACCTGAAGTGTCACATATTTACAAATTGTAAGAGCTTCACTCATGATATTTACTCTGGATACAAATATTGCTACCACCAGAGATTAGTAAGTGACAGATAGGGATTAGTGGGCGTTTATTGAGTGAACCACCTGAAGATGTAACTTGCGAATAGACAGTGTAAATGCTCTCGGAAATCCCCGGAGATTGTTTTAAGAAGAGATAAAATAAAAAATTACTTTTTCAAAATTATGCAATGGCAGTGCAGATGTCGATATTTTTGATGACTGGTAGGAAAAAGGTTCCAAGCCTGTTCATCTCTGAGATGCAATTGAAATTTTTCACCAAATGAATTGGAATTTAGGAACGTGTTCATCATTTACCGTGTTGAAATGTTGTTGTCTAAATAGCTTGTGATGAGACAGACACCCCAGATGAATGGGCCGGATGGATGGATGATGGGGGCTTTATGTCTTGTATTTATGTACTTGGTACGCTAATTAGGACAGAAGGAGGTCACAGCAATGAAACGAAGGACGACTGTAACCGCCATCCAACAGCGGTGATTATTGTGATGACTACAACATGTGTCAACTGTCAAGCAAACACTGTACTTGATCTTTTTCGAGGCGGCAAAGAGATGTCGCCTGTAAGATGCGGCAGCTAATCCCTTATGACGGATATTCTTATGAGATGAGCGGGCCTACTGAGTGGGAAGATTATGGCATTGACCTTATTTGTAGGACCCAAATGGACTTGCTAATATTCTTTCTAATTTCAGAACTTCTGTGTGGGTTGTCAGGATTCGTGTTTTCTGTGTAAAGCATATTAAGTAAAATTAATACGATTTTAAGCGTGCTCTAAAAGAGGTATGTGTTGTTGAAAATAGTTTCTTTAATTGTGTCAGAAGCGTAATGGTTAGATAAGAATAAAATAGAAACAGATCTTTGGTGAATTAATAGTTAGATTCTGTCTACATATTAATAGTATCTATCTTTCCATTCTCATCATATCTACATATCTACCTATCTATCTATTAGATAGACAAGTTCATATGGTAAGTGCAGCCCTCAAAGCCCAGTTCTAGGCACTCACGAGGGTTGACTGATGGGATGGGAGAGAGAGCATCCTCAAAATGTCACACATTTTCTAAGTGAGGGATCTTCTATTTGCCCAGCACAGACACTGATACAAGGGGCAGCCACAAAACGTTTCATCCAAATAATATTAAGCTGGGATTCTGCAATTGAAGGTCCACTGAAAATATAATGGGTTCACTACCCGGGGTTTGAACCTGAGCAGACACAGATATCTTACAAAATATCTTATTTCTTTTACACCGTAAAATGTTACAGAAATTAGGGATTAATGTATTATCTAACATCACATGATCTCATAGGGCTCTCATATAGAGCAGAGTCGGGTAATAGATAATCTTGTATAGTTCACCTGCCAACCAAAGACGGCAGAGACCTGTTGCAATGCGAGATAAGAAACGAAAACGAGAAATGAAAACAAGCCATCTTACTCATGTTGAGATAACTGGCATACTTATCATGCTTATAGAACTAACAGATGGGCATAAATATTTGTAATAACAAATTGGGTGTATTCAGGTTTGAGAAATCTGTGTAGTTTTAAGGCTGTAGAATAATAAATTTTATAATTTGATAGATCTACATGATTTCAAATTATAACAAAGATGGATCGACAGATGATTGTGGTTTTACACCCTGAATTTATGCACTTGGTAGGCAGATTAGGACAAGAAGAGGTCACAGTAACAGGGCAAAGGATGGTTGAAACTGCCATCCAAGTTCCAACATAGAACTGGCATCAAATCTGGGAGTCTGGGATCCAGCGAGTGGAAGTTAAGAGTACAAACAATAAGCTAACCCCCCTGCTTGAGTATAAACAAAAGTATAAGCAGGTTAATGATAATCTGAATAGCAGATATCCTAGATATTGTTATTTACAATAACCCACCCGTATGACAGCCATATCTATCCAATTTACCTACTTTTTCCCAACCCACATAGTCCCACACATGCTAAGGTAGACTATCATGATTATTCACACATTTACTTTGGTCCGCTGCCAAAATTGTAAGGACCCCACCTGTTCTCCTTTTAACTTCCACTTTGACTCATAACCCCCATAGCTAGTACACATGTTGTCATTTATGTCCACATGTATTCAGGTGCAGTCAAGTGTTGTGTGGGAGAAGACAAGGCCAGTCATTGCTCTCCATGCTAATGATGTAGACTGTTGGAAAATGGAAATAATGGAATAATGTGCATTGCCACAGAAATATATACAATGCTAATAAGTCTATGATGGATGATTTGGGCTTTACATCATGTGTTTATGCACTTCAGTGGTCCTTCCACATGAAGATCTCCTTCCTATTGACATCACATTTAATGTACTTCCCACACAAAATGTAACTCTATTCAAATAGGTCTCAAAAACAAACCTATATAACATCACAATAATTCACATGTGTTGAACTGCTGATTCAAAATTCTAAAAGTAGACCACATCACCACCTGGTGCTTAGTTCCCCTAACAAATAAGCCACCTGGGGATAAGTCACTTAACTAAACAGAACATAGCTTAACCAAACAGATCACTTGGAATTCACTTTAGAGATCAGTGAACTTAACAAATACTGTTTGAGCCAGTCTGAAAATGCATGTATATATTTTTCATTATTTGACATGTTCACGAATTCGTGGAGGTGTAAAAACGAGCATGTACGAATTCGTGGACATGAAAAAACGAGCATAAGTGCTCGTGTACATGTAATAACTAACACTCGTGAATGTGCTTTATTATTCATTCGTGAATCTGCTAACACTAACATTCGTGGAAGTGCTATATCATTAGGGTTTAGTGTTAAAATTAGGTTTAGAGTTAGTTTTAGCCAAGTTTAAGGTTGCAATGTTCGTAATTGCACCTTCACAAATTCGTGAATTGCAATATTTCACACTTACACGAATGCTAAATTCGTGTATATGTTCGTTTTTGCAGGTTTACTAATTCGTGTACATGTCAAATAGTGAAAAATATATACCTCGAAAATGATACCAAATGAGAGGGAGCTCCACTGTTATATATATGCAAACTCTACAGGGCTCAGTTCTCTGCACTGTCCCAATGCAAACCCTTCTGGAGGATGGCTGATGGGGCTTTATATCCTGAATTTTTGCAAAGTGCACTCTTGGCACAGGATGAAACATCTGTCTAACACAGGTTGACCAGACCGAGGTATATATTTTTCAATATTTGACATGTACACGAATTTGTAAACCTGCAAAAACGAACATATACACGAATTTAGCATTCGTGGAGATGTCAAATATTGTCATTCACGAATTTGTGTAGGTGTAATTACGAACATACTAACCCTAAACTTGGCTAAAACTGACCCTAAACCTAATTTTGACCTAAAAACTGAAACATGTAACACCTCCACGAATGTTAGTATTGGCAGATCCACGAGTGAATAATAAAGCACATTCACGAATGTTAGTTATTATATATACACGAGCACTTATGCTTGTTTTTACACATCCACGAACTCGTACATGCTCGTTTTTACACCACCACGAATTCGTGAACATGCCAAATAATGAAAAATATATACATGCCAGACCGGGGATCGAACTTGGGTTCCGAAGGTTAACAGCACAACACCCTACCACTGCACTTAGCCCGAGGCCTATTAACTTGGACAGAAAATTCCCAAACACAACTTCACATAAACATACCCTTACACTTCCTCTACACCAAAACCCATTATAACCTTCTATAACCAAATTAGAGCTTTCGATAATTGCCATCGAAACATGCACACTATGAAAGGGGATTTGCTGCAGGGAAAACACACTGGCTAACCCCTATGCAATTCCTCTGATGCACAAAATAATCAATAATCAATGGGAAAGTAATCCAACATTAGCTTTCAGGTATCTGTAGTATATATGAGGAATTGTGTTATCATGGGCGTTAAAAGTATGTATAACAATATCTTTATCCATAGGCAATAAGCTTGGAAGGATAGGTGCTCCTTGCTTAATTAATACTTGAACATGCATATATTTATTAATTAAAGAAGTAACCCATTGTAACCGTATGTGTAGCTACTAGTTATCTATCTATCTATCTATCTATCTATCTATCTATCTATCTATCTATCTATCGATCTATCTATCTATCTATCTATCTATCGATCTATCTATCGATCTATCTATCTATCTATCTCTCTATCTATCTATCTATCTATCTATCTATCTATCTATCTATCCATATATCTATCTATCTATCCATTTACCTATCTGTCTACTTATCTATCTACCTTACTCTCTATTATATTCATGAATAAAACATCAGGTTTCCCCAACTAAATCACAGGAAAATGTTGATTTCATGAAATAAAGAACATGAGTACAGTATAGGTGTGGTAGTACAGGTGCTCCTTGTTTAACATGGATGCATTTTTCATTACTATCTGTATAGTTTGCATGATATGAACAACAGACAATACCCAACAATGATAACATGTTCATGACAATAACAATGCATATCCCAGTACTGAACCAACAGGACCAGTTGTGTTGGTTACAGCCCCACATGGCCCATAATGTTAACTTGCCTAAATTATTCAGAGAGATAATAACATAATCACAGTGATAGAAAAAGATTATGGTAAGTCAGAGATAAATCCAAGAATAAAATGCCTTTAAATGATGACTTTCAGGAGAATAAAGACAGTAAACTGTGTAAGGAAAAGAATCTACAAGTATGACAGTTGAACCTAAATATTTGAGCGTCAACCTAAATGCACAAAATTTTCTAACAGGAAGGTGCAAACATCATAACCAGTCCCTTGTGTCGGAACATCATAACCATCAATAATATATTATTGTTGCGATTCACAAAGGTTTTTTTTTCAAAAATTCTGTCCATCTTGCGAAAAGAGGTAGATCGAAAACTTCTATCTTATTCAAGACAGCCGGTTGTTGTTGGTCAGCCTTTGTCGGACTAAAAAAGAGGTAAATTTTAAAACACTCGCATTTCAAAGATCTTCCAGTACGACAAAGTCATTTTTGCAACAGCAAGACAAAAAGAAACAATGACACAAAATCGGAGTATAAGCGACAACCGAAATGCACAAACCTTTCCGACAGGAAAGCCCGAACATCATAACCATCAACATTTTTTATCCTTGTTGTTGTGAGTTATGTCGAAGTTGATGCATTATGTAGAAGTTGTTGGGTGGTTACGAAATTGTTGCATAATTATGAAGTTGTTGTTGCGAAATGAAGAGTGGCTTGGACTGGCCATGATGGAGAAGATGCTGTATAAATGGTAAGGTGCAAATTGTCTTTAAACCACATGACAAACATGAACATTGAACACTGAAGTCGGCATACAACATACATAGTACATACAGCAAGCAGTTTAAATACAAGCCGAGGACATAGACAGTTATTAGACACATTTACAAGTAACTTTCGTCAATGACAAAAAGTGGCTGGTAACTTTCCTGAAATTGACGATAAGTAAAGGTTATTCATCACGGGGAGGGAATATGTGATTTATCACCCGAGACCTTTAGGCCGAGGTGTGATCAACACATATTCCTGATCCCATGGTGAATAACTGGCTTATACCATGAGACAAACACTCAAACAGTCAAACGTGAGAGGATAACTGGACAACAAAGAATATGGGAATTATTACCCTGAAATACTGTAATGTGATTGGCTGACAGAGTTGTTGAATGGTATAAGGAAAGCTACCACTTTTTTGGATACCATTTTTGGTATCATAACACTAATGCCATGCATGTACGTATTCAATATTGTTTTTCTTTATTCGTTTATTGGACAAACTGAACACAGTGTCAGCATCCATTCAACAATTAAAATAGTTTACGTTATAAATTATATATCAGCCTCTCTGTATAGTGTTGCGGACCAAACCTCCTTCCTCCGGTCCAGAACCGCTCAGTCCAGAGGTGAGGCGGTCCGGTCCAGGGGCAAACTGTCCTGTATTCTGGCCCATAGACTCAGTAATCACCGGTGCAAGATTTACATCAAATTTTTCCCAAAAATAATCGAAAAAAGGAGGAAAATAAAGGTGTGATAAACAAAGATCTTTATATTTTCTTATTTTTTGGGGGATTTTACCAATTTTCACTGTATCGGTCTGTGCTGGTACTGACAACATCTGGACCGGTTTGTAACTGAGGTTGGTCCGGTACTGAAGAGGTGGTGGTGCTGGACCGTACTGGTCCAAAGCAGTCTGGTCCACAACACTATGTCCGAGTCATCGTCTTCCAATACATTTCTGGTAAGCAATTGCTTAGCGTTTTCCACTTAATTAAAGCATCGTGGAAGTATAAGGAGAGACAAGCCATGGTAATGAGACATGGGATGGTAAAGGGAGCCAACTTATTCTGTTATTGGCAATTATTTGTAGACATCCTGTCTCTTCTGGACTAGTTGTTCTCATTTCAACCAATTGAGGCTGTCCTTTCAGTTATAGTGGTGTAGCAGTCTAATAAATTCAAAATAATCACACTAAGGGAGTTAAAGGGATAGACCATTCAATATTGCTTGATTTGCAGATAGCTTTAATGCAAACATATAATTTGATATCTAAGACTAACTTTTAAGACATTTTTTATAAGGATCCTGATGATTTTAAAATGACCAAAATGTTTTTGAATTTGACTGGGCAAAGATGTAGACTCCGGACTTCGCAAAATTTGCACTTTAACTCTAGACTCAGGTCAGCGCGAAATACAAAACCACTGCGGAAAGTTTTACAAATTTAAGATATTATAAGTACTCCGCCTACTATACTTCCTGAATTTCCCGAAAATAAATTTTCAAACAGTAGCAAAACTGTATATGCCATCATATTGCTTGCAAGAGTCATGTACCCATAGTATTGCATGTTTGATCATCAACATGGGATTTGATGGACTTCACAGCATTTCACATTGATTCGATCAATAAATTGGCCCTCATTGATTGACTGCTAGCCTGACCGGTATACAAATATTACAGGAAAAATATGCCTTGAAAATAGCAACAACATTTTTTTGCATAATGTTACAATTATGATGGTTGGCTATAAATAGATCAATAATTACCATAGCATTGATTTGTTAGATCAATAGCCAAATTGTTTTCATGCTGCTTTTATGGTAACATAAAAGATGAGCCACCTTGGTACATGTATCAGAGTAATAATTATGTTTCCAGGATGCCAGAAATACGGAAAATATATGATTGAAGTTTTTACAAATGTAAGGACATCACAGTCAGGAAAGTAAACAAGTGATGTTGACATCGATTCAGGAAAGCGCTCCGAGTCCGAGTCCAACAAATTTTGGGCAGAGACTGGAGTCAGACACTACAAGAAGTATGGACAATACACATGTTTGATCGATGTATTTACATCAAAGTTAGAAAATAAACAAGTGACATTGACTTTGATTCAGGAAAATGCTAATCGGTCCCCGTACCGAGTCCGAGAGATTCTGGGAGGAGACGGGAGTCATAGGCTAATTTCAAATTAGTCAAGAGTCGGAAACCTTACACTAAAAGAGGAGTCTTTAGAGTTGATAGATCCTATATACAATGTTAGAGCGGTTCCTGCATTATAAGACTGCTCCTTCTGCGGTAATGAAGCGGTCTCTCGTTAGGGTGCAAAAAGCACTAGAAATACTACTTAGTGCGGAAGGAAGGCGGTCGCAGAAGGCAAGTCGGTCTTACAGAAGGGGGATGGGGGGCTCACAACGCAGGTACCACTGGATATCTAGAAGTTGTATCTAAGAGTTGGCAACCATATACATATCAATGTCTACCAGTGGGAAACCCTGTTGTCAATACACATGTATATATTTTTCATTATTTGGCATGTTCACGAATTCGTGGAGGTGTAAAAACGAGCATGTACGAGTTCGTGGATGTGTAAAAACGAGCATAAGTGCTCGTGTATAAGTAATTACTAACACTCATGGATGTGCTTTATTATTCATTCGTGGACCTGCCAGTACGAACATTCGTGAAAGTGCTAGATAATTAGGGTTTAGGATTAGAATTAGGGTTAGAGTTAGTTTTAGGCAATTTCAGGGTTAGTATGTTCGTAATTACACCGGCACAAATTCGCGAAATGCAATATTTGGCACTTAAACGAATGCAAAATTCGTGTATATGTTCATTTTTGCAGGTTTACAAATTCGTCCATATGTAAAATATTGAAAAATATATACCTCCAATACAGGTTAATGTGTCTGCGACTTGACACTTTCCTTATGTACATTAATTTGTGAACACGTCCAGTGAAGTCCTGTCAACCAAAAGGAAAAACAATAT
Organism: Platynereis dumerilii; assembly: GCA_026936325.1. Taxonomy (NCBI): domain Eukaryota; kingdom Metazoa; phylum Annelida; class Polychaeta; order Phyllodocida; family Nereididae; genus Platynereis; species Platynereis dumerilii. The sequence continues at coordinate 21,054,077 of JAPTHN010000013.1, forward strand.
GTACCGGTTCCATTGGCAGGTTACGAGCAGGATACTATATGCGTATCATGTCTACTAGCGGCATATGAAAGCCGCATATTATGGCTTTTGGTGCAGATTAAACGCACAACGCAAACACACATTAGCACCTTGTATGAGGACTATATAACCGTAATAAGTCTACACTCTACAAGTAAGAGGTTGTGAATATGAAAAATAGTACAACAATTACATACTATCTACAAAGTGCAGTTGTACACTACTAGCATATAGATTACAGATACCTTACCTAAGTTAATGAGCTTTACACACACATGAAATTCACATGACACATTTGAATGGAACATTGCATGTGAAAGATAACTAACAAATATATATATCTACAATTCACGTCATACCCTAACTGACTCACTTACTCACTACCGGCATATGAACAGCACATTATGTGCATCCAATGCACGTTAACTGCATATGATCCACATATTGTCGGCACATCGCAAGTAACAAAAGATATTGTATATCACTACGAACACAAAGACCACACATTTAACAGATACATATTCAACCGAACATAACTAACACACTGAGCTCGAGACAAATTCTGAGACAAATTAACAACATATTCGACACAAATTTCGACACAATCACCATTTATCGCAAGCATCTATCCATCCATCCATCAACGGCTGTAGCATCCAGCAAGCCGCAGCGATGCAGTTGTTGCTGCTGCCAAGCCAATGCCGGTTGCGGAGGCTGGGGCCAGACCATGTGATGGAGCAGTGATGTGGGGCCAGACACCAGCAGAAGCAACCCTGCTGCTGCTTCAAGCCTGCTTCCCCCAGACAGGTTGGCTTGGTTGCAGTGAGCCATGCTGAAAATGCCACCAAGGCTGTGGTGTCAGTGTGGTGATTTTTGGTCCATGTTGTACCACGGAAGTGGTGAAAGATTTGGTTGTGGTGAAAGGTGCTGGAGGGTTGCCGTGATGTTGTATAGCTGTTCCACAGGCTTCTGAGGTTGCCACACAATAGCAAGGCATTGGTGACATTGCTGGGTTACAGCAACACTGTGGTGACGTTGCTGGGTTACATCGTGATCTTGCTGGGTTACAGCAAGGCCCTGGTGATGTTGCTGGGTTACAGCAAGGCTGTGGCGATGTTGCTGGGTTACAGCAAGGCTGTGGCGAATTTGCTGGGTTACAGCAAGGCTGTGGCAAATTTGCTGGGTTACAGCAAGGATGTGGCAATGTTCCTCGTTTACAGAAAGGCTGTGACACTATTGCAGGGCGGTGTTCCTTGAGTACAGCAAGGCTGTGGCAATGTTGCTGGGTTACAGCAAGGCTGTGGCAATGTTGCTTGGTTACAGCAAGGATGTGGTGAAGTTGTTGGGTTACAACAAGGCAGTGGCAATGTTGCTTGGTTACAGCAAGGCCGTGGTAATGTTGCTGGGTTACAGCAAAGCAGTGGCAATGTTGCCGGTTAACAGAAAGGCTGTGGCAATGTTGCTGGATTACAGTAAGGCTGTGGCGATGTTCCTCGGGTACAGCAAGGCTGTGGCAATGTTGCTGGGTTACAGCAAGGCTGTGGTGAGGTTTTTGGGTTACAGCAAGGCTGTGGCAATGTTGCTGGGTTACAGCAAGGATGTGGTGAAGTTGCTGGGTTACAGCAAGGCTGTGGCAATGTTGCTTGGTTACAGCAAGGCTGTGGTAATGTTGCTGGGTTACAGCAAGGCTGTGGCAATGTTGCTGGATTACAGCAAGGCTGTTGTGATGTTCCTCGGGTACAGCAAGGCTGTGGCAATGTTGCTGGGTTACAGCAAGGCTGTGGCGATGTTGCTTGATTACAGCAAGCCTGTAATGTTGCTCAGTTACATCAAGGCTGTAGCGATGTTCCTCCGTTAAACAAGGCTGTGGCAATGTTCCTCAGTTACAGCAAGGCTGTGGTGATGCTACAGGGTTACAGCAAGGCTGGGTTACAGCAAGGCTGTGGCAATGTTCCTCAGTTACAGCAAGGCTATGGCAATGTTGCTAGTTTACAGCAAGGCTGTGACATTGTTGCTAGGTTACAGCAAGGCTGTGGCGAATTTGCTGGGTTACAGCAAGGCTGTAGCAATGTTCATCGAATACAGCAAGGCTGTGGCAATTGACTATGGTAAAGCTGCCATGTGGTATGACTAATACTGAAGGCTTTGGTGAAATTGCCATGCAGGCTTTGGTGAAATTGCCATGCAGCAGCAATATCACGGTATAATTGGTATACTGTACAGACGAGCCGAAGGAGTACTTCCACCAAGTTGTATGGCTACTTTCAATCAATTCCGCATTAACTCAATATATCTTCCACAAGTATGCGGTACTTCCAAAGGATGTTTGATGGCCAAAAAAGCTTGGCGTCAGTTCTTCAGACTTAGGCTGGTCATAATAAAGTAGCAAGGGGTTCACGTACTTGAAAACATCAATACTGCATCGTTGACTCCATAATTTGTTCCTAAACTTGCTTCCGTACTCTTTCTTCGCGAGTATGCTGCTCCGTCTTTGAGTAGCCATTTTAGGTCACACGTTGTTTCCTGGTTGTCTCGCTGAGGCCATTTTTATTGCCGGTCTTGTAACTCCATCAGTACAACATCTTGACTGTTGCTATTTTATAGTAGAAGTACCATATACTCCATTCCAACTAGGTTAGTATTGAGACATGATTGGTTGATTTATTTAGCAATTATTCCTGGATTGTCTACTGGTTTGTCTACTCTATTTTTGGCTAATTTTTGTTATTTCTTGGATTCTTAATTTGTTAAGTCGCCTCTTATCAATGCAACTTGGGAGCCAATAGCTTCTTGTTCATTTGCATAAAACCATACACTGTATAGTGTATACCGGTTGGCCAACTATGGTTTGTTTTTCTCAGCTGATGTTACTTTTACCATAGCAGGATCTCGACTCCCATCAATACTGCTTCTTGGACTCGATAGTCAATACTTCGGATTGTTTCTGCAAGTACTCTTAGCTATTCTGAATACTGTACTAGCCATCTGAGCACATTGGTCTTCCGCTTCCAGACTGTTGCAGATGCCGTTCCAAGGAAGGAGCATTCAAATGGTTTGATACAAGAGCAAACGTTCAAGTATCCCAATACTCTTCCCAAAAGGTTTTGAACAATTCTCTGGACTCATATAGTCACCCCACCAATGCAGAGTTCAGGAGGATTTTGAAAGTAACTTTAATAGTTCCTACGAAGGTACCATGTTCAAATCAGGCCCAAAGCGCTCTCAGAAACAAAGCAGTTGCATATTTTGGAGATCATTTGCACATGTGGAAATGAAATGGCAGTCTCACTTATCAACTTATCACCCACAGTTTAAAGGGGAGGGGTTTGGAGTTGTATAATTTCTTCCACACTTTTGGTGAAGTAAATAAATTCTTTTTGGGCAGTCTTGAAATAAATAATTTCCAGTGGGGATATTTCTTAACAAGGCATTGCTTGACTTAGGAATGAATATTCAGGGACTTCGCACATTTGAAATAAAATTAATAATAACTTCCGCCATTATCGCGAAACAAACAATTTCCTACTGAGGAAAACTCCAACCCCCCCCCCCCCCCGCCTAGAATATAAATGGTCGCCCCTAACCAGATCAGTGACATCTACATGATCAACTGATTCAAGACTAACTAGACACAAACAAAAACATTATCATTTCATATAACAACAGCAATTGGAGTATAGGAGGATACCCACAGAGCTAAAAATCAATGAAAATCAGGCGCCTGAACATGGCATTTAATTAACCCTGAGCTAATGGGTGTACTGTGGATCATATGGATCAAACAGCCAGCCACTAATTGAATCAAATGGGACAGATTAGAAAATGGTGTGATGCCATGCTTTGCATAGCATGAGCAGGCTCTTTTTTCCCCCTTTTCCCCCCAATTTTTTCACATTTGTGTTTGCCTGCTCACCTAGCAGGTATGAGAATCAGGGTCAAGCAGAAAAAATAAAGTTGCCTATAATGATACACTGATATAGTGTATCAAATAAGAAATGACTATGGAATGTCTGACTCCATGTCACAAATTATTGTACCGGGTATCTTATACGAAGAATAAATTGTTTACATGTATCACATGAAAAAGGTAAGGATGAATGGATGGTTGGGCTTTACATTCTGTATCTATGCAGGCTATTTAAGGCGGAAGAAGGCAATGTGGCAAAGGATGACAGAAACTGTAGTCAGTTCAACATGAGTCCAGGGCTCCAGGCGACCGACCCAGTAAGAGCCATCTGGGTGTGCCCCTTGTTCGAGTCCAGCTTTGTTGGACAGCAGTTTCAATCATACTTCTCCTCATTGCTGTGTCCTTCTCAAGTCCTAATTAGTCTACTCATTGCATAAATACAGGACGTAAAGCCCCAATCATCCATCCAAGCCTTATTTTTATAAGAGTCAAGCTAATCATCTTGTAAAAAGCTAAAATCAAGCAATACATCATATCAGAGAATATTCATGAATGCACACATTGCTCAGCATACAAGAACTCCCTCTCAATGCCACCAAGTTTATGCATTTATTTGATGTACATCTTGCAAAAAACTTCATATGTACTTGAGCCAGACACATCAGGAGTCCAGGGACAAGAATTGTCTTCGTCGCCATGGTGACGGTATCCATGGCGACCCCAAGTAAAGATGGATGCCGGAGTCCCGGTTGGAGTCCAGAGGTTAAGAAGTCGGAAAGGCTATTACCAAATAAAGTATGGGACAACTGGTTTCAAAGGACAGTCTAAGGAGACAGCGGGCAGTTAAAGACAAGTTTAGGGTTAAACACCAATAAGCTAGTGAAGCTAATCAAGAGTTTAGGTCTCTAGGAACAGAATGGTCAACACTTCATCCTCTTCAAAAGATGGGTGTATGGATGATTGTGGCTTTACGTCGTAAATGCGTTATGTATTTATGCACTTGGTAGGCTTATAAGGACAGGAGGAGGACACAGCAATGGTGAAAGATGGTTGAAACTGCTGTCCAACATAGGTCCAGATGACCCAGTCAGAGCCAGAATCAAACCTAGACCAACCCTCCCCCACTAATCAAGTTTAGGAAGAGAATGGTGCATACTTCATCCTCTTCAAAAGACGGATGTATGGAAGATTGTGACTTTACATCGTCAATGTGTCCACTGTCCGGTATTTATTCACTTGTTAGGCTAATTAGGACAGGAGGAGGACGCAGTAATGGTGAAGAATGATTGAAACTGCTGTCAAACATAGGCCCAGGTGACCCGGCAAGGGCTTGATTCGAACCCTGAACCCAGCGATTGGCAGGCTCAGTGGTCCAAATAAGGGGGGGTAAGGGGGGGGTTTGACCCCCCCAAATGCTCATGGGACCCCCTCAAATACATTTTTCAAAAGGACCCAGAGGGGGTCCTCAAAAAACCCCCCCAAATACTGAAAGTGTGCTGAGAAGTGAGCATGAAGCAGCAAGTAAAGCCTAATCAGCAAACAACAACCTCTTGTAATTTATATACATTACCAATAGGGTTTTCAAAACTCCTTTTCTGAGATAAAACATACCTTTAAAAAGCCCAGAGTTAATTTTTAGAGCATCTGAAAAACTTCGGCTTCAGGGCACCTCTGGCGGCCCGCTGGCGGCCCGCGGACTGCCAGCTACAAGGGCTTCAACCCTTTGGGTCTTCCAACAGAGAGACCCCCCCAAATAACATGGCCTATTTCGACCACTGGGCAGGCTAGCATGTAACCATGCACTACTCGACTAACCCTCACCCTCTTTAAAAGACGAAAGAAGGATGATAGGGTTTTACGTTCTATATTAATTTTATGCACTTGGTAGGCTAATTAGGACAGGAGGAGGACACAGCAATGGCGAAGGACGATTTAAATTGCTGTCCAACATTGGTGTGGGTGACCCAGTCATCACTGGAATTGAACCCAGGACCTAGTGATAGGACGAATGGATGACTGAGAATTTTCGTCCTGTATTTATGCACTACGGTAGGCTTGTAAGGACAGGAGGAGGACACAGCCATGGTTAGGGACGATTGAAACTAACGTCTAACATAAGTCCAGGTGTGTAAGCCAACAATTATCAATGAGCTAATTAGAAAGAAAAGCCTGTCACCTGATACAAATGAATGTTGAGACTTAGGCCCAAGACAAACCATGTCCTTGCAACCTCTAAAATCCAGTACTTTCTCACATAATTTTCCTTGTTAAAACTTTCTTATCTTGGAGTCTTTTTCAACTTATTATATATGTCAAACTTTCTTTGAGACCTCCTTGCTAATAATTACCACTGAACTCACAAATACTTTCAAAGGAAACTAAGGAAAAGGAAGCATTTTTTAAATCAGTAAAACTATGTCACATATGGTTTACTTGTGTTTGATGAGTTTTTCCCAAACATACAAAAGGATGGAAATGCTAAAAAAGTGTTGCTAAGCAACCGTTTTATTCTTTGATCTGTGTGTTTCCATGACTTCACCAAATGGTATTTCTTGGTTCTGATCTCCTTGCCCAGAGGAAAAGAGAGGGAATTGGGTTGTTTTTTTCCCTATTTTCCCCCCTATTTTTTGAAAGGGGGGGGGGTTTGGAATGGGAGAAGTTAATAGATAAAGCACTTCAGAGGTACCTTTCAGAATAGGGTGCATTATGCAAACAATAAAGCAGTAGATAGCAGTCTCTCTTAAAAATAATTCATCAATATTATATTAAACATAATGGACCTTCAACTAAAATGAATAATAAAACTGCTGTAATGAGCAAGAACTGAACTTGATATCGTTTCGATGAACAATTGAACATGGAACAAAAAGTTCAATCCTAGGAGTTCAACTCTTTTCGATGAGGCACCATGTAATATATTTATTTTTTTCGCAAATATCAAGTATTGCTGTTTGCAAACTTTGCATCTTTATTTTAAGACCCCACACAGTGTCCAAATATAATATGTTATCATAAAACACCAATCATGAAAACTGATCATTGAAACAGCAGCTGCTAAAAAAACTAAGTGCTGAATGTTTAGTCACTAATTTTAGACAAAAAACCTCCATAATTTTAGAAAGGTTCAACATACAAAGGTTAATAGCACGCAAAGTGTAAACAAAATCATTTTAAGTACAACTAGAGTGTCACTTTGTTTTAAAAATGTTTGATAAATTACAACATAGGCCTACAGTAAAGCAAAACAATACCAAAATAGGCCAAGATATAATTGACTTTGAACACAACACCACTTGTTGCTGAATTGAATGCATAACATTTTTGGTTCAAGATATTTGCTCAACATTTTTGCAACATTCCTTAAAATTCTTCATCTTAAAAGTATTTCCTAGAACAATATAATACAAATCTTCAATCAACAGGCCACCTAATAAAACTACAAAGGTCACAAGTTAACAGTCAAGGTACCCTAAGGTTTTCTGAAGGCTTCCAAAGGTCAGCAGAACTGTTGGAAATGACTCCCTGGGTAGAAGCAAGAATTTGCCCTGAGGGCAGCACAAATAATGTTATCTTAGTTAATTTAGTGAACACTTTTACCACCCATGCTTTTGAGAAACAAAACATGGGAACAGAATCCCTACCATAACTTGATACAATGGAAAAGTTCGAGACAACTTATGGCTAGTTCTCACGGAGACGTAACAGAGGGTTCTTGTTGCGTCGCTTCTTGCTTTTCCAGGAAAGAGGGAGGTTTTTAGACTACATTCAACAATTCGGCGACGCTATTTTCGTCTACGGCGCTTCTTAAACTTCCTCGCCAAAAGTTCCTAGAAATCACGTGACCTTATGGTGAAGCAAGAACTTGCTTCACGATAGATTCAACCGGTTGAATCTTTGCGAAGGAAGAAACCACGATGCAAGAGACCACAAAGCCCCCCAAAATGATTGGGCGAAGTTAGAGACAGCTTGGGCGAAGTTAGAGACAGGTTGGGCGAAGTTAGAGGCAGGTTGGGCGAGGCTACTTATCATTGAGTCAATGGAACTTCGGCGAAAAAAGAGCACAACTCGCCGACACAAACAGGCTGTTGAAACGCCGAAACAGCTACTTGCTTCACCGTAAAATGTATTTGCTTGGGCGTAATTGAAGATTAGGATGAAGTAAGAGGATGCTAGGGCGAAGCAACAGCATGCTAGGGCGAAGAAAGAGACTCCTTGGGCGAATCTAGTTTAACATTGAAGCAATGGAACTGCGTCGAGGCTCCTGACAACTCGCCGACACAAGTCCCTTCTTGCCTCGTCCGTAATTACGAGCGATTCGGCGTAAAAAACGAGTGCCTCGTCGTAATAGGAACCATCAACGACGATTTAGAACCTCTAATTGATTATATAATTGACCAAAAATGGCTTGAAACGCCGAAAGTTGGCGAATCTGCAGTTCCTGGCACCTCTACAACTTCGCCGTCACTTAACCACTCTCGTGTGATCTAGGCATTAGTTAAAGAAACCTCATGAGGAATAGAAAGGGTTCAAGATGACTTTATATATGCAATTGAAAAAGTTCTTGGTCACTTCACAAGCAACAGAAATGGTTCAAAACAACTTCATATGTCATTAGAGTCATAGAAAAAGTTCAAGACAACTTCATAAGCAATGGTCAAGGTTCTTGATAACTTCAAAATCAACATAAATGGTTCAAGACAACTTTATAAGTTATAGACACGGTTTTAGACAACTTCACAAGCAATGGAAAAGATTCTTGATAACTTCATAAGCAACAGAAATGGTTCAAGACATCTTTATAAGTCATAGAAACGGTTCAAGACATGTTCATAACTTCATAAGCAATGGAAAAGTTCTTGATAACTTCATTAAAACAGAAAAGGTTCAAGACATCTTTAGAAGTCACAAAAATGGTTCAAGATAACTTCATAAGCAATGGGGAAAGTTCTTGATAACTTCATAAGCAAGGGACTGGGTTCAAGAATACTTTATAAGTCATGGAAATGGTTTAAGAAAACGTCATAAGCAATGGAAAAGGTTCTTTATAACTTCACAAGCAACAGAAATGGTTTAAAACAACTTTATAAGTTATAGAAATGGCTTAAGACAACTTCATAAGCAATGGAAACAAACTTTTTTCCATGTATAGATCTATCTAACTTTCTATCCACTTATCATCTGGATAAATTTTGAAGTCAGCTGCTTCAAATCATCAAAAGGTTTGTAACCAGGTGCTATTTTAATGAGTATCTTGCTGCCTCACCTCTGAACACAGCTGTTAAGGCAGGTTCTACTAAATTCTCTGACTTCTAACCTTTTCGTAAATCTACTAGGTACTTAAAGGGTTAATTTAGTGTGTAAAGACAATATAGGTTAATGCAAAACATATCATGGGTGCACCTTTGTAACCTTTCCCTCATTCAGTGTAGTTATCCTCTCTGTGCCAAAGGAATCTTTGAAAGGAAGTGAGAACTTGTGTAAGAGGATTGAACTTTAATTAAAACTTTAAATATGTGCTGATGTGGCAATAAATCTGGCAATAAATCCGGCAATCAACCATTGATTGATTTATCAATCAATCAATCAATGATCTCTACCTAGCTTATAATCCTATCTAATATAATCTACAAATGGCCTTGTTAATATGATATGCATGTATGTCTTTCCACATATCAAAGCAATCAATCAATCAATCTATATATCTATATATCTATCTATCTATCTATCTATCTATCTATCTATCTATCTATCTATCTATCTATCTATCTATCTATCTAAATTTGGGATGTAGCTGCAAATTAATCACAATATATTTACCAATCACAACTTTACGGGTTTTGGCACACATGCCATGATTGGAATCAAGATTTTTTGGCATATCATCAACTCATGGACTTGCCCACAAGTTCACAACCAGCCATGGACTTACCCGCAGTGTAGTACAGCAGAACCCAGTCATTGACAGGCAAGTCTTTGGCAAGGTCCCACAAAAGGCTGACTTTGTTCATTTTCATTGGTGGGTTAATCCTATTAATCCAAAGGTAATCCAAAAATAATCCACAAATTCAAGTGTTTTAAGAGTGAAATCTACAGTATCATCAATAGTAGAAACACAGAGAGATTTCTAATTCCTAGATTGGCTGCATACAATACGGCCTATATAGATACATTTTAAAATAATTAGAGAATAATCCAAGAATAATCCACAAATTCAAGTGTTTTGAGAGTGAAATCTACCGTATCATCAGTATTAGAAACACAGGGAGATTTCTAATTCCTAGATCGAACGTATACAATTAGGCCTATATAGATGCATTTTAAAATATTAAAGAATAATCCAAGAATAATCCGCAAATTCAAGTGTTAAAAGATTTTTACATCTACATAATCATCAACTGTATCAAGTTATCAACAGAGATCTCTAATTCCTAGATTGGCCTTTACATTTTCTGTACACTATTCACAAGTTGCCTATTAGATCCATTGGAAAATTCATAGTCATAAAAATGCATAATTATTAATGCAATAAAGTGTATTATGAGGCCTACATTATCTAGAATGATAATGTGGGTTTCAAAACAGTGTGCAGTGATGTCATCTGTTATTGTTTAAGCCTATACATCCAGGTGACAGAGCACAATAGACCTCCATAATTGTTATAAGGTCATGTCATATCTAACTGCATTTATGCATGTTTCATTAAATAATGTGAATTTATACCTTAACAATAGACCAGCATGCAATAAATTTGTCAACATGTCCACATATATTCTTTGATTCTTCTTCAAAATTCATTATATGAAATGTTAATTCTATAAGAAACAAAATTCTCCACATTAAAGAAATGTAGGCCAATTACAGGACACAAGCATTGGTGCCCCCAATAAAGATATCACATGTAGTGTTTAAATTATTAAATATCACTTGCAGTTTCCTTTGCAGTAAAATGAATCCAGATCACAACTTTTTGTTATCACAGTCAAATTCTCCTAATGACAGCATCAATAGGCATATTTAATTTTCATACTGTCAAAGTACAACTGCCATACCATTATGACACAAAATCTATTGTGGGTTTTTCTTCAGTCAGTTCAATAGTACACAATACTTTTGCTGTTGTAAAGTATCTCCTTTATACTATGAATACATAGTATCTTCTATGCATCTAAGCAATAGTCACAGCTCTATTTTGCTTCACATTCTACAATCTTCAGGATAGTCCAAGTTTCATATTAATAATTTAATATTAGCAGTAATCCATGAATACATAGAAATGGTAGCACAAGTCCATCACATATTCTGAAGGATATTCACAATGGCTTATCCAACCAGCTCTAAGCTTTTCAGCATCTATTCTCCATGCTTATTGCAGTATAGGAGGGTTAAAATTTAACCCAAAATGATTCAGTGCTCCATAGTTACAAATACTAAGGGCAGATCAATGATCAACAATAACTATAGTATTTGATTGGCTTGTTGTAAACACTACACTATAGTCACACTCTAATCTATAATTGACTCAAGTGATGGTAGGCCCAATTGTTTTGAACTTCAGTTAAGGTATTGCAGATTGATGTATGGTTGATGATAGTAACTTTGGTCAGTTTTTTGGTTAGATCCTTGTGCATGGCTTAGATCCGTGTGCACCAGTTAGATCCTTGTAGACAGGTTGGATCTGTGTATTAGATCCTTTTGCATTGGTTAGATCTGTGTTTTGGTTAGATCTGTGTTTTGGTTAGATCCTTGTGCATTGGTTTGATCCTTGTATATTGGTTAGATCCATGTTTTGGTTAGATCCTAGTTTTGGTTAGTACATTGGGTAGACCAAACCCCTAAAACTGGCCTGCCTTAGGGTCAAATCAGTCAGTTCTGATCAGATTAGATCCAACTTCTAAGCATTGTTAAAGATCCAAATGGTCTGGTAAGATGCAAGTACACACATTGGTTGGTTCTACCTGTATTTTACTGGTTAGATCCAAGTGCATTCTTCTAGTTAGATCAAAAGTCCACAGCTTGGATCCAAGTATATTGCTAACATCAAAGGACATCGCTCCTCTGAACCAAGTACATCGGTTAGATCCAAGTTTTTTGGAATAGATCCAAGTGCAATGGTAAGTTAGATCCTTGATAGGATACACACTATATGAAGTAAATACTTCGTTAATTGAAGGACTTCTATCCCATCAATGACCCCACTAAATGATTCATTGTTGGTGAAGTAAACAGCAGTGTTTATCATCAGCCAGCCAAACCGGTGTTCGATTTATTTAAAGAAATTGATGTCTCAAATACACTGTTTATATCTTAAATAGAAATTGAATAAATGATTCAGAAATGCCATTGAGACCTTATACAGGTGGGTAATATTATGAGAAATTGTGTCTAATTTCAATTTCAGAGATACAGTTTACCTCTTAATCAAATCTGTATTATGAGTACAGATTTATCAAAATTAAATCATTGTATATTTACAGTCAACCAATTTGTGTACGTTAGGTTAAGCATCATGACACAAATACATTCAAAATGCATCACTGTTAATCTCAAAAATAATCATCAATCAGTTTAAAAGTTGACACTTATTGTAAAATAAATCCACTGTCAAATTGTAAATCATTATTTGTTGATAGCTATACATTTTTATAAAAATCCATAGAAAATGATTTTAAAAAAGTCAGGTAGATAACATCCAAAACAGTTTGAATTGTTTGCAACACTGCTATAGTTTATCACAATGGCCCAGAAAGTCATCCAAAAAAATCCAAAAATATAAATATAGTCGAAAAGGTTAAATTAAGTGCAAATTTCATATGATTAATGATACATACATATCATTCAATATCTATTATTCACATGTATTAGGTGAATGAAACTATTGCTCTATATGTCTGAGTGTGTCATGAGAATACCGTCTGAATACGGACTGCGAAATAGTCAATAATTTTGCTAAAGAATGCACATAGTAGCACAGCGATGTCACTTAATTCTTTTTAAACACAGTATATATTGATCTAGTTTGTATCATACTATATAGAGGCCAGTTCCATGCATAGTAGAATAGTATTGATGCAGTCTTTCTTAATGTATTTTGAGGGAGAGTCATCAACTTTATATGATGATTCAAGTTTCAAATGAGTAATGATGCTTGTAACAGAATTAGTATGTATTCCAGTCAGAACATAATCAACATAGTATATCAATAATATTTTCTTTCATATATTTTGAAGTATAAGCTCCATCAATGCATAATTCCAGTTCCAGAAAAGTATTCAATGTTTTCAGAAATCTCTCATATTTGACAATATCCAAGTAATAATCCTGATGATGTCATTCAGAAAATTGCTATCCTTCATCAAATGTTCATGACTCCAAAAAATGTCATGGACAAATAATGTGCTAAAAAAACATACAAAACAGACATATCTGCTTGACTTTTAGTATGTTCCCAAAGGATAAAATGTACAAAACCAGTATTCTTCACATTCAGATAGGAAATATGTATCAAATCATGCTCTGAAGAACTTTTGTCTGATGTTTACAAACAAAAGAAAAAGTATCTTTGAAAATCTTTTGATAAGTACTTTTCTTATGAGAAATGGTTTCTATATATAACTACAGGTGCCACAGATAAACTATTTATGATAATTGTGGACTTTATATAGATTTTTTTTTTCATCTCATATGACCACCTACACTGTATATATTCCATAGACAGGTGGTGTTCACTTATGAAAATGTTCTATTTCCAGATAAAAATCATGTTAAAATTGTATTAATCAAATTATATCTGACATATCACAAGAGATAATATTATTGTTTTTTTTATCTTCAGTCTGAGGTATGATGGGATCATCCATACATGGTAATAGTCCAGAAATTAAGTGTGCTCATTCTGTAAAAGCACCACACTTCGAATAATTATTCATTCCATGTGCGCATGACGAGTCTTCCTGTTGAAATACATTCAGTTCTATGTACATGTAAATACACTTCAACCCCATGTGCCAATGCTAATGGTACAATGGGTAACAATGCACATTTACTCAAAACTCTATATAAATCTTATAATATCCATAAAACAGTAATAGTCCCGTAATTTAGTTAGGTGTACACTGTACATATACCATGTCTACTACAAGCCAGTATGCCAGTGACACTGGTAGGTACAATGTACAATGCACAACAACACTGGAAACTCAATACACATCTAATATTCCAAGAGCATCATTGCTGTTACAACATCAGCTACATCATCATTCTGCATCCTACCAGCCTCCGGACCAGACTGAGATGCTTCTGTGCTGGCTGCTGGGCTGAGTCAAGCAAGCTGCCATGCTGCTTGGTACAGCTGCTTGAATCACTAGCTTGGATCAGCACAAGGATCACAGGTTTGAATCAGTAGCTTGAATCAATGGTTTGAATCAGTACATTGAATTAAAAGTTAGCTTGAATCAAAAGTTAGAATCAGTAGCTTGAATCAAAAGTTAGAATCAGTAGCTTGAATCAAAAGTTTCAACCAGTAGCTTGAATCAGAAGTTTCAACCAGTAGCTTGAATCGAAAGTTTGAATCAGTAGCTTGAATTATAAGCTTGAATCAATCTAAGAATATCCTTAGAATCAATAGTACTATTAGTACTATTAGTAGCTTCATCCAGTAACTTGAATCAGTATACCCAGTGGGCACACAACGTAAACCCCGACGTTGCTAATTGGTGGAGGGCTGGTCTGTTGGTCACGTAGATATGTATGGTAGAGATTATGTTGCCCCAACGTGAACACGACGTCGGGGTTTTTTTAAAACATTGCCACAACGTCGCAAGCTAACGTCAAACTCCTGACATTGCCTCACAATGTTGTAAAACGTCACCACAACGTTGCATGCTAACATCATATCTTTGACGTTGCTTCACAACGTTGTGACAACATGATTTCAACCATACAAATCCACGTCATTTGACGAAAAGTGTGACGTCGTTGCAACTTCGATGTGCCCATAGGGTAACAACTTGAATCAAAACTTGGAATCAAAAGTAGCCTGAATCAGTAGCTTGACCCACAACTTTGAATCAATAGCTTAATTCACAAGTTAGAAGCAATAGCATGATTCATTAACTTTATTCATTAGCTTGAATCAAAATTTTAAATCAGAAGTTTTAATTAATAATTAGATCAGTAGCTTGATTAAGTAGAAGAATCATCAGCTTTACTCAAAAGTTTGAATAAGTAGCTTGAATCACAATTTTGAATTAGTAGCTTGATTCAGTAACTCGAATCAGTAGCTAGCATCAACAGTTTGAATCAGCAGCTTGAATAATTATCTGTACCCTGATTGAGTAGCTTGAATCAGTAGACTGAGTCAGTAACTTGAATCAGTAGAGACATAGTAGATTGAATCAGCAGCTTGATTTAGTATTCTGAATCAGCAGATGAGGTTGAGCTACTATTAACAAATGCATTTACAACTGAGCCACCCAGATTCCTAAACATATTTTTCTAACGACACCCAACTGGGATTTTCCTCGCGAAGGTCTTCGCGCTAAATTATTAATACGATTTTACCACCCAGGGCCAGCGATGTAGACTTTTTAAGCTCACGAGCAATAGGTTATTCTGGGAATCTCCCAGACATGTCAAAGAAAGATACTGATAATAATATGGACTGCTATTATCACTGCTAGACTGACTTTTTTTAAATACCAGACAAACCAGGAATAAGTACTTGAGCTAATGTGTTAGTAATGACTAACAAATAAAATTAATATCATTTCCCAGATATGCATCAAACTGTATTACCGAACTTCTGATAGCATTGTACCATGAGTAGTAGCTATTATGGCGGAGGTTAACTGATAAAGACTTATTTTTTCTGAAAAAATTGTCTGTCAAGTTATTTTCCACGTTATGAGAAACCTACGAAAATCTGCAGTTTGAGCATTTTGAGGAACAAACTAGCAACAGAAATATATATATTCGCAAAATATGAAAATGCAGTGAAGATATACGATAGAAATACCACATGTGGACATGCCCTCAAAATTCTGGGCGTATAAAATACTTTAATATCTTTTTTCTACCATTTTCAAATCGTTTTTATAAAGTTTCAATTTCTTTTTCATCTATCCAATATTTTTTCTTTCCGGAGACAGATGACCCAGTGTGATCAGGCAGAAAATAGGCTATCATGAGGTTTCATGCACTGCAGGCAAAATATATATAAATTATGACACACAGCTGATTTGCTGAAGAGCAGAAAAGAGTTTGGGGGGGGGGGGGTGGGAGGTTAGTATGAGTCACTCACACAGCATGGGCAAAAGGGTAATGGAAACAATGTTAGAAGCAAAAACCCATTTCAATAATTCATTTTCTAGCTGTAGAACTTCTGTTAAGTAGCTGAAAATTGGAAAAGTAGTAACAAGATGATAAATAGTTAAATACTAAAAAAAAAAAAAAGAATTATCCTTTCCTACCATGCCAATATACATAGAATGTAACTGTATCAATGCCATGCACACTGCAATAAATAATTAAGAATTCAAGCAATAGAATGGATCACAACTTTTCTTGAGCAAATGGCTGTGTAACATATTCCATTAACGAATATATTATTTCGGGAGAAGGAGGAGATAAACAATTGATCTCTCACAAAGATTGTTTATCACAACTTCAAGAAATGGCTCTAACTCCCATAACGTCCACCAGGATTTGCAGCAGCCAAAAATGCCCCCTGGTGTTAAGAATGGCAAACAACGAGCAGCTGGAAATGGAACGTTTCCCAATCCATCCATGGATTCTAATTCTAAATTCACGAGAATGTCAAAATGCAGGTGAGCAAGTAACCAAATGATCCGACTTTCAATGTAGCATCCATCTATGGTATTATGTCACAGGGTGGGTCAAAGTTCCCTGTATCGATTTTAACTGGCTATTAGGCATCAAAATTATGACTGAAAAATTCTGAACAAAATAACATCTACAGACCTAAATATTCTCTCTTTGACTCTTCATAAAAAATGCTAAACAACACATGCAATGCATATTTGCAATATGGGGAAATTTAAATAACTGATCGGTTGATAAGAAAGGTCTATCATATCAATAATTAGTCAGGGTAAGGGGCGATCCGCAGGAGGGGGGCTTGGAGTTTCGTACGGAGGGAAATTATTTATTTTACGGTAGACGCGGCAGTAATTATTAGTTTCTAGTCACATTCATTCCAAAATCAAGCAACACCTTGTTAAGATAAGAAATAACCCTAGCAGAAATTATTTATTTCACCAAAACTGAGCAAGAAATTATTTATTTAAAAATAAATCCCAAGACCCCCCCCCCCAACTCCCCTGGATATTAAATGGTTGCTTTCCCGCCCCCCTAAATGTATAACCTTACTTTATCCTTTCATTCTCAAAAAGAATAGAAAGAAGTTACATTCATATTATAATATCTCCAACTTCAACTTGTAATAAGCATACTGCAATAGACATTCAGTGTAGACCATTAATTGTTGCAATTTCAGCCAAGTTCTAAATGAAACATCAATACAATTAATTTATCAAAATTCTCCACATTCCCTTCATTTCAAAAGCTCAAGTGGTTCTCTCACCACACTATAATCAGTAAATTGCTGGAAATGTTCTTCGACAATTTCAGTAAGAGGAAATTCCTTGCATTTCATTTTAAAACTACTAAGTGCTCTTACAATGTTTCTTCCCTTCACAAAGACTGAATAATGAGCCTGTTATCAAATTAAAATGCGCCAATTAAATTTTTCCGGAATAGTGGAATTATGCTTGGATTCTCTGGGTGGGTTTCACCAAATCTTTTACTGAATCTCATTTGAGAACCATTGAGAGTTCTCGAGAAATATGTCTTAAAATTGCACAAGGAACGGGAAGCTATGGAAACACTTTTAGATACAACCCAGTTCTCCTGTCTCTCAAAATCTGATACATTACATTTACAGCTACATGTACTGCTCTAAACCTTCAGAGATTTATACAACTCTTAAAATGTTAGCATTTCATAAAGAAAGGTATGAAGGACTTTCAAGACGATCGTGGAAATCTAAGCTATTGACCAAATTGTGCACATATGATTGACTGACTTTAAGTGACGGCCTAAAAATGCGTTTCCTTGTCTATCTTAATTCTAAGATAGGAAAATATCTCTAGAAATGCGTTAAATTCTTGCTTCTCAGATAGGAAAAAGTATCAAAAACAGGTGAAAAGGGTTCTACGTTAACGTTAATGTAAAAAGAACACACTGTGATTAAGTCCAAAGAAGTCTGGTAAAGCATTGGATTGAGAAGTACCTCTGAAACCTCTTGAAATACCCTCAGGTCTCTAACATAGGGCTGATTGACTTTATTCGTGAGCGTTCTCATAACTCTCGACAGAACTATTCTCATTACTTTTTAAATTTCTTTTCTTTTACAGAGAACAGAAAACTGAAGACAACGCTCTATTTCTGCTAACGAGCTGTCTACTCTTTCGGAAATTGTCTTTTCTTTCGCAGAGAGACAAACATCCAACTCTCAACTGCCTCAGAACTGCTCGAGACACTCTCAACTAGCCCCGGGCGGTCCCGTCTTCCACAGATTTTCCGAAGGATTTCAATCTTCTATCTACCGTTCAACCCATTTGTGTTTTCATTCTCTCTTCCCAATCTTGCAGACTCATTTTTACAGTTTTAACTTGGTTTCATTCATCTTGATTGAAGAGAAACCATATAAATGATGAAAACAAGATATTTTACTGAAAAGAATGGCAAAAGACATTATATTTCTGATGCATACTGTGATAATAATATTTGAAATATTGAATTTTCTTGGATTTCAAATTATGATATATATTATTTGAAATATTGAAATTTCTTAGATCTCCCCCTCTTTAAATGTGATTTTTTAGAACATTGAAATTTACATAGAAACCCCAGGGAGACTCAAGTCTTAGATTTCCATTTTACATGTTTTGTAGTCGGCCCATTGAACAAACTTGAATGCTATTTGATAGTGCAATATTATTTAAAAAGTTATTTTTATTTTAGCAAATGCTTTTTCACTTTTAGAATTCATTAGTATTATCGTAAGTCACAATATTGACTTGCATATATTTTGGTGAACATGACCAATGACACCAAATATGATAGTCCAATTTCTAAGAAAAACAAGGAGAAAAAAAATATATCCAGCATAGTAGCTTTTACTTACTTCAAAACCTGCTTGGAAAGAACTCCCACCAAACCCCCTGGACAGACTACAAAAATGTAGAAAGGTCATCTGAGACTTGAGTCTCCTCTCTCTGGGATATGAAGCCGGAATCAATTGTCTCTTCCTTTGGAATCATTCGGACAGAATTTCCTGGAGTACCCATCACAATCTAGACTCTGTCTGAGAGGTTTCGACTTGATTCTACCATCTCAAGAAACCCGCTAAGTGAAAACAAGACTTTTATTTCAAAAGGACAACTACACAGTGACCCAATGATCAGATCTTACACAAGTCGACTGGTCTCAGAGACTCTCTCCCAAAGACTCTTGTGTCTCAATGAATTTGATGCCCTTCCGAAAGACAAAAGTCGAAGGTAATCAAATCCACGACGGAAATCGTAGACCCTCGTAAAGATTGCCGAAGATGAGAATTCTACTGGGCACAGTTGCGTGGTCATGTGATACGTCATGTGACACATCATGTTACTGGTAAGTATGTCTTAGCTTTTTTAATTGGACCGTCTCTTGCCCCCAGAGGGCACTGTGACCACATGAGTTATCCATTATTTGATGATGTCATTGATTGTGTTGATAGCATCCAAGCAATGCAGGCAAAGCTAAGACTATGGGATTGTTACATAATTTCATTACATTGTGTGTTTTGAGTTGTCATAGCCGCCCGCCCGCAGGTAGCAAAAGATTGTCCCAATTACTATTTACATAATTTCATGTTCTTCAAAATTGCACAATATGATTAGATTATCTAAATGTTAATTGTTAGTTGTGTTAAATGTACACTGTACAGGTGAAAAGATTTATCATATTAATAGGAATATCAGCATAGATAATTAGTCAACAAAATATAATGACCTTAACATAAATGGCTATATGTTATCATAATGTTACCTGATCAATTAGTATTGGTAATTTATCAATCAATGAATAACCACAAATGACTATATCCCTACTCCAAACAATAGTTGCCAGTGTTGTCAAAGGATAACCAGCCCCATAACTTCCAAGTATACACAACTAATTTCTGACAATCATTTATAAGTTATACTAGTCCATGGCCTTTATCAGGTAGACAGAACAATCAGAATCCTATCATTTATCACACTGAAGACAACACCATGTTACAATACACAACAAATGCACCTTTTGTACTGATTGAAGTGCATAAATTGCAGCATAACCAAACTCCTTCATTAGCACATCCAGGAAATGGACAAAATTGCATTGATTACTGCGAGATGGGATGAAATGAACCTTCAAATCGGTACAATTCCCCATTCCCCAAGCAATTCAGGCAACAAATAATCAATAGCCCCAATGATTGAATCCCTGACAGAGGTGCCAATGGGTACAATGCAATGCATTGATGCTGAAGAGACCAAGAAGAGTACAAAAGCAAATCAGAAAACAGGAAATTGAATGAATTTACAATAAAACAAATGCATGTTAAATGGTTTTAGCGTTCCCTCAAGGCGTTACAGCTATTAGCTTTGGCATTTCGCTGTAAATAGCCATTTTGTTTATTGAGTGATTGAGCAATGGCTACCTTTGAACAGCTTGTGTAGTAGAACAGCAACTTGTCACATTAAGTTTTGTATTGTATTGTACTGTACGTGAAGGTTGACCAGTAGGGGAGAGCGGGGCACAGTGAGACGGTGGGCACAGTGAGACAAAGCTCGTAGCATCTACCTGGTACTATTTACAGATCAACCCCTTTTGGTATAGTACAAAAATTAGGTAAGTGAGAGACTGTCCTATATCCTGAATGCCTACACAGCATATCGAGAATGGAATTTCAATATTTTGGTTTTTAGCTAGTAAAAGTAAATAATTTTGCTAAATGACTTCTTGTTATAATTCTAAAGAAAAATGGTATAATGAAAATCAATCGCCAGGGTTTCAAACCTTGGTTATTTGTCTTATTTGAGTGAGATGATGAACCACAATGCAGGCATCCGGTCCGCAGGATTCAAAAATTTTATAAAGATACCTGCGTGGGGCACAGTGAGACAGTTTCAGGCGGGGAACAGTGAGACATCACGAAATACACTCGAAATGACCTGAATATAATGCATGAGTCACAATTCACCATTAAAAACAACATTCCTGCTATAAACTACTGATTTTAGTGAGTAATATCCACAGGGAAGCATAAAAGAAGAATTTTGACTAGGATGTAACAGGTGCGGCAGGTTAAATAAGTCGTGCATGTGTCCCATGCGATGAAGTTTCAAAACATGCTCAAAAAAGGACAAAAAAAATCACCTAGCCAGCTGCTTTTATTAGAATACAGTAGTTTCTGTAGCAACAATTGATGGAACAATTCTGCAGGTCCTGATGATTGGCAGTTATGGCAGCAGATGCCCTGTCTCACTGTGCCCCGCCTGGTGTCAGACACTTAACGAGCCCCGACATAACTCAAAGTTTCTCCAGACCTGTAAAAGTTAGGAACCTGAAACTACTGGACAATATACCCAACGTCATTATCCATAATGTTGACCTGATCTCATTTTTCTCGTTACTGCCAACATTTTGGAAGACTTGAAAATAAAAAAAGTGTCTCACTGTGCCCCGCTCTCCCCTAGTCTCCAGTACCTTCAGAGATTTAGAGGAGCAGCGAAAGTCACTTTGAGACCAGTGCTTTAACCAACTGGGATGCTCCGCAGTCCCAGCTGCTTTGTTAAGTAGGTGAAGTACAGCAAGCTAGCTATGGTGACTTTTAATGGGTTAAAGGTCGAAAGCAGAAGGCATAATCAGCGAAATTGAAACAGCCACTAGAGGGTCACGAGCATTATAATGATAGGACATAGATGTAGGAGACCTAGGTCCTGAAGTAAGTTCTAGCTTACTGCTTCATCAGTGTTTCCATTGGGCTAATTGCAACAGACAGGGCCACAGCAGGGAGGCCAAGGTGACTGAAACAGCTGCCCAAATTAGGTCAAAACCGGGTGTCCAAAGTAAACCTAATTGGGTTACCAATTTACAGGCCAAGTTGTCTCAAGCTCGGCTAACAGCGAGTTACGGAATGGAAGCATGACAGAGAGGTCGGAAGACTCGCATTTCTCATGCTAGTACAAATTCTTTCAAACCAGACTTTGCAAAGATAGTTGGTCTAATGCACCTATCAGATATATCTGATCCATACACTATGACATGGCAGAAGACCTACGTCATCCAGGCTATGATTCAATTCCTTGATGAGCAGGGCTCCCATTCTAAATAAATGTCACAGCCCTAAAAACCCTAAAAAAAATTGACAAAGAAAAACATGCTTGTGAGGGCAGAGTGTGCAGCCAATTTCCTTTATGAGTTTATTAAAATGTTTCATTTTTTTGCTATTTAGAGCCTTCAGGTATCTTTCTGCATTGCAACATTTTTAAAACTGTTCAATACCATTTTGCCAACTATTGGCGAGTAGTATAGTAGAGCAGTACAACAGTCACATTGTATTGTTTCACACTTATACCCATGCATGAAATGTGGCTATGAAATTTATGGCGGACCTTCACAGTATTGTCATTTAAGACAACCAAATATGCTTTATTGTTTCTGCTCATGGAGTGGTATGCAAAGATCACTTCTTGGTATGAAGATTTTTAGGTGAGGCATTGCATTCACTTTGCCATTAATAAACTTAGAAGTAGTGTGAAATGTCACCCTGAGAAACTTCAGTAACTATAGTTCACTGCTAATGTTCAATGAATGTTCATAGTGTTCATGTTGGCAATTATAGTCAGTATTTTTCACTAAAAAGCAGCTTGTTAGATAGCCAGAATGTGTTCATCTTTTATGATGATGTCCAGAAGTCCTCGTAATTGCACAACAGCCGGATATCTTGTGTACTCATGTTACATGTACTGCGAATCAAATATTCAAACTGCATAACACCATCAAAAGTAGTATTATTGTTATACTGTTTACTGGTGCCTCTGATCTTTTCATGATCCTTCACTGAAGGACATTCAGCATACATGCCAAAGAAATAATCCCACTTCCAATTTTTGCTTAAGCATAAGATCCATGGAGAAAAGAGGGGAGGGGAAAATAAGAGTTGTTTTCTATAGACGCAGTTAGATGTTAGGAGAACATCAGTTCTTTTTCTGTGACTGTTATTGAACCTGCAACCCGGCTAAGGACCTTGTAGAGAGTGTAGAAAATGTACTTGCAAGACAATGCAAGTTTTCATATAAGGGCAATCAGTAGTTTAGTTGGAGTAGCATAAGGGGTCCATGAATTAATAGTATGATGAGAGAAGATAACGCATACACCATGTTTTGGACTGATGCCAAACCTGCAGCACTGTTTTTGAATACACTAGCCATGATTTCTATAAAAAGGAGGAATCTCTCTGATGGTGTCATATTCGGCTGATTCGAGTTTGAAGTCCTACAATGCAAATATTATATTGAAAAACAATAACAACACACAAACTCTGGAAGCACTAAGGGACCATTCAGAATTTATGACTTGGGGGGTGGGAGTTTTGCTGGAACTTCACGTAAAAAATGTATACCCCCCTCAACATACAAAGTAAAACACATTATATATACTCTTATTCCATGACCAGCCATGTATTGTCTCCCCCGGTCATAAATTCTGAAAGGTCCCTAAAGCCAGAGGATCATGAATATTACCAAAATCTACTGGGACCTACAATTTCATGGAAGACCTTCAATATTTTATATGTATCAGTGTTATATCCTCCGAAATAAGTGTCACTATTTATGGTTGATGAATGAAATTAATTTAGAACAGGAATATATAAGTACGAAATATTCCACAATAGGCCTAGTCACCTTCACAAATCGTTTGGTTGACAATGTCAAAGTTGAGATTTTTGTTGGTTAAAAATAAATCGCATCGTTCAATGATTCCATAAATTTTGTGTCACCATTCACCAAAATTGGTGAAAATTGTGCTAAAATTGCCACACAAATTATTTAAGTGTCTTATTTTCTACTATTGATATATTCATTGAGTCAGTTAAGTAATTTACAGCAACTGTTCCATTATGTGAATATGATGCACTCTCGCCCACACTGGATCGTTCACCCCTTTCCAAACTCCAGCCCTCAAGAAATGACTAGCGGGTCAGCACCCCTTCAATGGAGCATTAAGCCCATTCCACAAAATATTGCAAAAAAATTAATTATGTTTACTGTTGAATGAATGGTAAAAACAGTAAATTGCCAATTGCCATATAACATTGATCGCTCCAACATAATTCTGGCAATGGGTGTACCATACCTGATAATGAAATCCAGATTTCAGATGTTTTGTAAATGCCCAGCCAGGCTTTGAATCTGCAGATTCTTGTCCATTTTGTGATACTAATAATAATATAATTGGTGTAAATTGTACTTGTCACATCCATTATTTTTTTTCTCTTCTGTTGTAATTTTGATGGAGTCAGTTATGAAGTTCACTTCAATCGATCCATACCGAAATTTCACCATGTCTCGTGTCCAGGAAATAATGATGAACCTCATAATTTAGATCAAATACTGATAATAAACATGTTTTTGCATTAAAAAAGAGTTTAAATATGAATCTAAATCATATTTGATATAAATAAAACATGCCTACATGAGCAGATCATCCTTTTGTGGCTATTACTTTGGAAAATGTTGATTCATGAAAAATTGCGGAATTTATCCGAACTTTGGGGTAGGGCAGATTTTGAAACATAGATCAGTCCAGGAGCAGTGTATAATGTGTATAAACTGTAAATGGAAGTAAGTGCTGCCAAGAACACCTCATAAGGAAATTTTGGGTAAAATTTGATGGCTCTACCCATAACACTTTTTGACTGAGAGAGTATCGAAATTTTGCACGAGTTCAAATTGAAAGGAATTTATTGACGATATTCTGGTAAATTTTGCATATTTTTTCACAAAGTGCTACTTCTATAGAACCAAAATTGTTTTAAAACTTGTCAGTTACAACCTTGTAATTGAAATAAATCATTATCATTGAATTACTAATTCTTTTTCTTGATTTATTCAATGAAACTCACATTTTGTTAAATCAGTAATTTTGACGTCCACAGTAATTACTAAAAAGGCTATACAGAAAATATGCGCACGGACCTGAGGTGTTACCCAAACTTTTCTTGAAGGTCTAACCTTATAGAACATGATTATAAGAAGTTTTGCTCTAAAAGAGACATGGACACTCTGACCCCCCCAGAGCCTACAGTAATAGGTTCATCTGTGCATTCTGTGCTGGTCCAATGTCAATTACATCAAATGTAATTCATCATACAATACTTTAACGTAAAAGAATTTTCAAAGAATCCACATTGCCTAACTTATCCATTAGAGATTTCAAATCACCCACATTAAAAATGCATTATCTATAGATATGTCATACTTGAACAAGCAGATAGAACCTTTTAGTGAGAGAGTCGCAGATAGTGACTCTTCTTTACAGGGACTCGGGGAGAACGAGATAATACATTTAATCTTACCATAAAAAGTATGAAACAAGACAATAACATTTGGTTACCATGGCGTGGTCATAAGACAGCACAGCGACACTAGATATGCACTAAGTACAACATACACCACTCACCCTTTTTAGAAGGACTCTGCGTCACAATTTGCTGCTTGTTAATCCGTGTGTAACTCTGACTAGTATGGATACCCGTATTAAAAGGCGGACACAACCCTACAAATCCGCACAGTCCGCAGAAACTCCAGGCTACCCACTCCCGCATTTTACTGCGGGCAAATGAGCAACAGCGTCTTTTGAGCAAAACTTCTTGGTCTTCAAGAAATGGGGTTTCCGAGGCAACGTTAGTGTGTTCCATCTCCATGGCGACAACCGGTTCCATTGATATGGTGAAATGGCACTAATCACATTGGCTGGTCAACAGAAGGTATCCAGACCTTTCTGTCTTTGAACGACTTTGTGTTTGTGTAAATAAATGTACTGTATAACAAACAATTATGTAGCTAATAAGCTGCTAATTGCTGAGTAAAGTCAACTTAATTTGGCAAAATATACCTATGATAAATATGTACCGGTGTACCTATCCAACAGGTTGTGAAGAGGTAGATTCATCATGTAATCCAGAAATGTAAGCGTCAATATTTCAAATTTTTCAAAGTAAACATACAATTCCACAACATTTAGATCCTGGTTGGTACATCCGTGCTGGTTAATTCAAATGCTATATGTTGCATGAATTGCTCCTTCAAGCATCCCTCAAGCCATGTTCTTGGCTCTATTGGATATGAGTATGTTGTCATGAGTGAGGATTGTGACGTTTCAGAACCAATACCAGATTCACCATCAATAGTTGACTTGACGTGCAGTTTCAACTTCCAGCTGTGTCATTAAATTTTGCTCCAATCTTGCCTAGAAAGTTTCCAACGATCCCAAACGCAACACTCTTTTCACATATTGTTGGGTATAAAGGGGAGTTTTTGTAATATAAATATATATCCTTCTTTGAAAGTTTTTGTAAGTTTCTGGCTGATCAATATCTCAGGGTTCCGTATTCCCAGTGCAGCAATAAGTCCCTATAATGAGGATACTCCATTTTGGCTGCTTTTTTGCCTGGATCAATTTGTCACACGGGCTCGTACGCCTTTTTGGCACTGTTGGTGCTTGTTAACGGCACACTGCTGTCAAATTGTGGCCTTTACTTCCAATTTTCTCGCTTCCAAAGGCTTCCGAAACACTGCAAAAGGCTTCCGAAGGGCTTCTGAATGGCTTCCAAAAGGCTTTTTATGTTCCGAAGGTCCTATCTCCCTCTGGAGGACATTTGGAATCCAAATTAGAACGAAATCAGAAGACAAGGTTGACCTGAATCCATTTTCAAGGCTCGCAGCAAAAAGATGTCTTAATAAATCCTTGACAAATGATCAGAATCCAAGTTCATTAACTCAGTGCCATAAAATTGATCAGTGAGATCAATTAACTATAATTAGATAAGGTTTTTGGTGAACTTGCAGAGAGCAAAGGGTTCATTAGTATTATAATGTACACAATGACAACCAGTGTGGTATTTTGTAACAATGCATTAGTTCCTTTTTGAAAATGTCTTGAAACTGAGTGAGGTAATATCATTCAGTAAAGTAATATCATTTAGTAAAGTAATATCATTCAGTAAAGTAATATCATTCAGTAACTGAGTAGGATAAAAGTATACTGATACATCATTCAGAGTCTTCAATGGGCTTCATGAAATGTTTTTCATAACAAAAATGTCAATTTTTCAAGCATTATTAGACATACTCAATAGATATATATATAAATATGTGCCTTTTTCCATGTTAGCATGTGACCTTTCTGTTAGTCATAATGCCATCATATCAGATAATAAGATTTACATGGGAGGTAGGATAAGTCTATTAGTAATACTACTATCAATGCAGATAGTGTGGTAACAAGATATACCCATAACGTGGGAGATTAGTGATGTCAGGAAGGAAAAGCCTCCTTACAGTAATTAGCAAATGTTGTACTTGATTTTGTGTTGTACATATTTTGTAACAACAGTCAATCGATCAATTGGCAAGAGTTGTAATCGGCGTATTGAGGTAGAGTGTATAATACTTCAAGGTATGTTATCTCGTAAATATGGTAAATGGCACTGTTATATCATAATCCACAGATATGACACTCAAGGCAGAGTAATGGGTCAAAGGTCATATTGTGACTTGGAAGTGACCTAGTTTTGGCTTACTCAAGGCATAATTAGCCTTCCGCCAAGTTCCGGTTGTTCAACAGTTTATCTTCGTCTGATACTGTTGTTAATCGTGTCATCTTTGTAGAAAGAAAGTTTTGACAGAAAATAAATGTTCTTCCAATCCGTACTGAAGCTTTAAGTAACGTTCATATATCATACTGATCATCTGTGATGGACTTATTTCAAAATTAAATCCTCAGAAAGGACTCAGAGTATCGATTTTGAAAGTCTTTTCAAAAACTTTCCACTTAACGATGGACTTCAGTTCGCTTTATACCATCACTCGATGGCAGTCTTAGGATTACAAAAGCGGAATGACAGCTATACAAGCTGAAACGAGCTGAAACGAGCAGAAATCCTTTCACCACGAGCAAAGAAGACATTAAATTTCTTTCATTTTAGCCTTGCTTTAGCTTTTTGCTATAGTCCAAAGTTTGATTTAAATGCCATGCAGTGTCATTACACTTGCTGATTACACTGCGGCAATGTCTATATGAAAACAATGACAATATCTTAGTTCTATAGCCTATAGTATAAGGCCTACTTTACTCTGTAGTCTTTTACTCAAATTGAGCCAATGCCCTTGAGAAATCCATAATGTCAATTCCAAATTTCCAATCAACATGATCGAGGCTGTCATCAATATATGACGGTTATCGTGTCATGAACAGCTCCACACTGCTACAACACCGCCGTCAACCAATACATTCGCTGCCGTATTTTTCTAGGCGGTAATGTCTGTTCCATAAAAGTTTGCAAATGTCTTGATAGTCACTGGAAGGATAAAAATCATTTAGAGTTGGACGATATGATATTCAACCATAGAATTGGCATTACACAGACAATTTCAGCATTGAATTTTCAATATTGATAGTCCTTCTGAAACAGTTTTGCAAAGTGTTTGATTCAGGTTTGGCTGGAATTTAAATTCTACTTTCCAAGATTGTTACAGGCATTATGCAGGCAAAGTCAATTTGCTGAGGATTTGATTATGACATTTTTCTGTTTGATAGTGAATATAACTTTGGCAGATGAAACCTTACGTATTGAATTATTACTAAGGAGTAAAACACAGCATTTAAACCCAATGTTTCGTAACATATTTATAGAGTTCCATTAATTAATATGAAATGAGATCCTTGTCTAAAATTTAAATGTTAGTTTACTTCACAATTCAGTAAACTGGAATTAGCAATAGATGCAGCTAGCCCCAGATTTTATTATATGAACGAGTCAGAATGACTCAATTTAAAGGGATCAAACAATTTTTAGATAATTGGTGAATAGCACACCCACATACCAACATAATTACAGCCAAGTTTAAATTGGAAGGTCTGATTGACAATATATGGGAGACAGATATTGACCCACTTAACTCAGAAAGATTAGTATTCCATCTTAAAGGGCTGCACTTCCAACTAACTTAGTCTATGGAATATAATTAACTCAGATGGCAAGTTTACTAATACCCACTTAAAACAGCAAATAGGGTAACTGTGGCTACATCTTGCACTTCCACACTCCGGTGGACTAATTGGAACAGGATAAGACTAATAAACAGTAACGAATCGAATGATTATCGAAGTTATTGTCCAAAGTACATTCTAGGTCCAGATGACTCGGTCAGAAATCGAACCCAGGATGCAGTAATCAAAAGCACACTTCATCTGGACCATTACCAACTAAGCTAAAACCCCTCCGCCCATGAGTTGACAAGAAGTCAGATGGCTAGTTCACTAATTGCCACTTCAAACAGAATAAGATCTGGTCGACTCCAACTTGAGTCCAAGGGCTGGTGTCAGTAGCGAGTGCCTGGAATCTTAAGATCTGAGATTTTTTGATCCGGCAAACGTAAAGCAGCCTTAAAGTTAAACCTTGACATCTTGTCAAGATGTAAGACGTCAAGATGTTAGATGTCAAGATGTTAGACGTCAAGATGTTAGATGTCAAGATTTAGAAGAGAGTTGACCACGCTCTGACCGTCCCTTGACCTAAGCGAACAGTAGTGATTTCTCAGGTTCTCATCCTTAGCTTCCAAGAAGCCTTTCAACACACCCACGCCATTTTCATGATTTCAATTCAGTGTTATATCGGTGCTGTAGCGGTCGGAGATCCCCCGAAAGTGCGTAACCTTACCACTGATTAGTGGACAAATTTAGGTCTATCCATCCTCCCCACGCAAGCCGTGCTAAAATGGACTGGGCCTTCTGCTATTTTCAAACTCTTCTGTGATTGGCTGCTTATTTAGGTCATAAGCATTTTCCACAACG
Source organism: Platynereis dumerilii (assembly GCA_026936325.1). Lineage (NCBI taxonomy): Eukaryota > Metazoa > Annelida > Polychaeta > Phyllodocida > Nereididae > Platynereis > Platynereis dumerilii. The sequence continues at coordinate 21,084,189 of JAPTHN010000013.1, forward strand.
TTTTTGACCTAGTTTTACACTGGCACCATCTCCTGGATTTTCGTGGGCAGAAACAGGCCCCAACAGCTTCTCAAATATGTAGGTTACCTGTTTGACAGCTACTTTTCTATAATTCCTATCCTTTATGACAGTTCTACACAAACAGCACTCTTTGGCCTGAGCCATTCCCATGCGGTTTTTGGTTGACCCAGTTTACCAAAACTGGGTCAGTTCATTAAGTGTTCATGAAATAGCAACAGCGCTTGGCCATTTTGTCATGGTATGACTTGGGATGATGGGTCTATTCAATTTCTAGAGTAATATCTTGATTTTTACATCCTAAAATACTCTCAAGCTCTCAGACAGAAAACCCTTTTGACGTGCATCCTGATTTGAACAATGACAGCAAAAGAGTACTGAGAAAAGATACGCTACTCTTATCTTGGTACCCTCAAATGGCCATTGGCCTCCATAGCTCAGAGGTTAGGTATGTCTCACAAGACACATGAATGACTTGTAAGACTTGGCAGCTGTCCTTTGGCACCATTCACCTAGACCTATGATGGACAGCAGTTTCAATCAACTTTTAACTTGTTGCGGTGTCTTTGTCCTGTCCTAGTTAGTCTATGAAGCATATTACTGCTGAACATAAAGTCCCAATCATCCATCCTACTACACCAAGTAGTAACGTAATTGTACTCCAATGAAATATCACAAATTTGCTAATGAAAGACCATTCATTCCCTGGCAAAAAGAGGAGATCTTACAATGTAGGAACCGCTGTATATTGTGTGAAGGGCACAGATGGCAGAGATGGTGAAGAAATCACTAAATATAACCAACCATAAGACATTCCTAGTCATAGAAACTGCTGCTAAGGGACACCAACGCCATCAGCGGAATCCAGAAAAAAACCTTCGGAGGCTCTCGAGTTTTTGTATTCCGCTCCTTACTTAGGCCATAAACCATCTTAAGGCTGGTCCTTGTGGAATTAACCCTCAGCGTTTAGTATTAGGAGGCCGTAAGATCCATAATCTCAGCCATGTCTTGGTAATGAATACACCACGATAAAAATTGATGTGGCTCCCCGAAGCCCTATAGGGTTTCATGACAGGACCTTTCGACAGGACCTTTACAAGTCACAGCCATCAATCAGATGATTTTTTCAGAATTTTTCATCAGGATTGATTTTTCCACAGAGAATATAGGGTAAAATTAAGAAAGGATTAAGAGAGGATTAAGAGATCAGGGGAAGATTAAGTGAAGAACATTCATAGGATTATCTCTGTTTATTTGAATATAATTATGTCTGCAAGTCATAGACTTGTTGTATGCAACTTTTTACTGATGATCACGCTTCTTTCGAATTAGATTGCCAAATAATCCCAGATTTATCCATACGGTGATAGAGGCAGAAAGGGTAGGAGAATATAACAACCTTGTAGATTGGGAAAGGGTTGTCAGATTTTATTTTAAAGCGCCCATAAGTATGCCGATGAGAGCAAGATTAGCATTAAGTGATGATCCAAGAGGAATCACATTCTGATGTTCGTTGAAGCTGATGTTTTCAGGCATCTTCGCTGTTGACTCTTTTTTTTTTTTCGAAGTAAATTTTTTTTCCTTGATGGCTGGAGTAGATCAAGATTAAGGGAGACCAATGGATTAAAGGATCCTTAAGTTGAGAGGATTTGCTCTGCTATTGAGCCTGTTGTCTGTATAGATTATCCAGATTAGAGGTTAGTTATAACTTTGTTGTTTGCGAACTTCTTTATGGCTATTTGGCGGATTCGCTGGTGGTTTTTTGTGAGATTCAGTAATTTTTGCTTGTTGTCAGACTGTAGAGGCTTATCTCAAGCACAGATCACTCAGATCAGCCCATAACACACCGCAGTCATAACATATAAACTTGAGATTAGAATCAGATGAGCTCAGAATCAGATCGGGAGTTGAAGATTAATGATGATGAGTCTCCTGGGTGCGCACCTTGTCCCAATCTAGATCAAATGAGTGTGGCTGACTAAGTAAGGCCACACATAATTGATCCTTAGCTTCTCGGATCCTCTCAAGGCACTTTTTCTAGGGTCGGTCGATAGGACAAAAAAAAAAACGTGGAAAAAAAATTTATAATGTCAAAAAAAATTTTTTTTTTCCATCGGCAGGAAATCTATTGTGTCGGCAAGTCCGCGAAGCTAAGAATCAATTATGTGTGGCCTTATGTCGAGTATCACACACAATCATAGATGCTCGGATGCTCGAAATACATACAAAGACTCGCAGGACTGTGTGACTGTGTATGACAGTGTATTTGTTGCCGCATTACAGTGGAAACAAAATTACTGAAAGCAGATGAACCACAGCAAGTCGTAGACAAACCGTGTAGATACTGTAGAATATACTATGGATGTACGGAGCAGTGATACCAGCTTACACATCCGACACCAACACCGATGCAGGTATTTTTTCTGACACCAATGCATTCTTACACCATTACACTAATGGATATTAACTGAGCAAATGGCTCCCATCCAAATTGGTGCATCCCTATTAAGTTTTTATCTGATGTTTGTGAACTAGTAGATTCATCATCAAGACAAGTCGAGGACACAAAATCATGAAAACCAACTCGTAGACAAAATATTCACTCCTACACACAATAGTGCAGTGTCTTACCAACCCATAGACGAACTATACATTCTGTCTAAGTCTTTATCCAATAATCATGACCTATAAATTGCTACTTTATTTTCCCATTGTCCTCAGGTGTTCTACTTTACAACGGTCACCTCGTAGGTAATCTGCCATTGTAATTATCAGGAAATTATCACTTCCTGCCAGTAGAACATGTAGAAGCTTTCTGGGAGGGGCAGTCTCACAAAGTCAGGACTGAGGTATCTGACCGGCTGACCCCATGTACATTCAGGAGCCAGAAGTACCAACCATCGACACTATCTGCAGTGTATGTAACCCCTACAATCAAGAAACAATATGGTGGGGTGACCAGGGTCATTGAAGTATACACTATCCACACTGATTCCACAAGATGTATTCAGACAGCATGGTTTTATTTGGCTGGGTCCCTATCTGCTCTGTGCAGTGTGTGCAGTGTGTACAATGCCAAGGTCAACAGACTTAAGCTTTTGACCACAGATACTGGATAGAGTAGGCATGGTTCTGGCCATAGATATTGGCCATAGATCTTAGTATCCCTGAGTAGAGGTCAGTCACAAGTCTGCACAGTGCAAACAATCTGTGTGCTGTAGCAATCTTGAAGTCAATCCATCCTCTATGATGTCTATGGCCTATGAGATCTAGTGGATCTATGGGATCTATGGGATCTATGGGAGTTAGGAGTAAACAATGGTAAGAGGAGGGAAGTATACATACATTGTATTCATGGTGTATGCTACTGTACACTTTTGAACAAGATCAGTTACCGCATACTCAGTACTGACTTCTAAGTGCATACTTTGTATTAGCCATGAGACGCAAATTATCTAATAAATGCGCATCCCCTCTTTCGAGAGATTTGTTTAAAATCCATGACTTTAATTACCAACTTCTCAACCGAGATATAAAGCCGCCACCACAAAAGTTGGACGCTAAATGACAAGACTGTCCATCGATGCTTATTTAACTCATATTTGGGATTTTTTACGTTAACATAAACCGCCAATTTACCCCTGAGTAACAGTCCCTGATACGTGATATGAACCTGTCAAACAGCACGACAAAATGCTTGTTAAGCTCATCATGCGACGGTAACTAGGCCATCGTCAAATCACAACAGGGGTTAGATGGTGCATGGATAACCCTCATAATGATCATGCGATAATTGGGGGGCACCCAAACCTAATAAAATATATCCCACAGTTCAAAGACAATGGGGCGTATATTGCCGTATAATTATTTACTGAGCATATAACAGCAGGGATTCATATTCATAATTATGGCTTAATCATGATAGACCCTACATATTAATGTCGATATTGGCAGATAAGGTAGGCTATGACAAAATAAACAGAGGTGTCATGGAATGTTCAGCAATATTATGATCGAGTTAGTACACTCTGATCATTAGACCAGGTATTTTTCCTAGCATTACGTATTAGATGCTACCTCCCCTATTTTAGAGAAATTGTCGATATTTGGCAATTTCGATTCTGAGCTAAAGAAAGGTGAAAAGCAATGGAGTTCATTTGGCCTTACAATTGCACACAATATTTTTCAAATTAAACGAGAAGTGCTCCCACTTTTTTCCATCAAATAAGAAACTGACAAGGTACATAAACAGCAGGTATTTTAATGCTTCCCACATTTCCCCTGTTTGGAAGCTTCAAGTTGATCCATTTTATAAAATAGATATATTTAAATAATGGTCTTTGTCATATAAAACTGGCATTACTCGTGCCCAGCCTTGAAAAGAATATTAAAATAGTCATCAAATGAATAGTTATAGTACTACTAAAGTCAACATCCTCATCAAAAATCTTTCTGAATCCAAACTTTCCATTTTTCAGTAACAATGTCAAAAGTTGTTCACCTCTTAACATTTGATAGAATTTTTGCCCTAAACTTTCAGATTAAATTACATTCTCAATTTTTGAGTGCGTGAAAATCTTCAAACTATGAACAAACACATCTGCTCCCGGAAAGTTTCCTCTTGAAAGTAAATTGCTTTTGCGAAATGAAACACAATATTCTAATGTCATGAAGATGCAAATCACCCTGCAGGTTGTTATTCAAAGTTAACCTACCAGAGAAAACTTTAAAAGTTTAGTCTTTTGAAGCATAATTTACTGACAGAAGTTGGGTGTGGTTTAAACTTTAATAAATTTTTGGTAGATCTAGTGTGACCAGACTCATCACTGTCATCAGTCACCACCCACAGAATCTAACCCAGCAAATTTTCTCAGAATAGGCATATTATAGATTCATGTCTCATGCATCTTTAGTCGATAAGCGTGCAGGATTCCCGTCCATTTCAAATCTTTACTGGCAATTTGTGAAGTAACCATTGCATCACTGAGACATTGCCCATCAATTTTTGAGCTCTCGGAGAGATATGTAAATATTATGCATATGCTGATGTAAGAATCTCTGCGACTTGCAGAAGTGTGTGAAACAGCAAAATTGCCTCATTAGCATTTCACATGTGAAGGCCTGTTCATTGGCCAGCTTTGAGGGTGTGACCAACTTACTCGATGAAGGCTCTCCTGAAGTGAGACTCAAATTGAATGTAAGTCTGTAGAAAATGGCAAAATTCCCAGTACATCTCATTTACTTTTGCATTTACAAGATATTTTTCCTGTATTGTTCTGGGTTACATTTTCAACTCAACTCAGTGTGACATACATGGCCAAAGCTTGCTACGGGTGCCGCACAATTCATACCTCCAGTCCTCCACATACTTGGCAACAAAATATTTAACCTTTGCTCAATAGTAGCAGTCCACTTCATACAACTACAGTGAGCTGCAGAATGTTGTTCCAGCATGTCTGTGCCAGGCTAGTTAAAACTCCCTCACATGGGGTGAATGTGTAACTGAGGACTCCTGCTCTCTCTCCCATCTCATCAATCAACCACACCAATCATATCTACCTATCTATCTACATACATGTTTCGACACATATAGTGAAGGTGATAGTAGCAGAGTCCCAGCCCCTGCATCTCTTTGCCAGATTAATAATGGACAACAAGATTAATGTCCATCAACCGACATATGAATCAGTAGCGAGTCTTACGCCACAGATATTCACTGTCACGAAGAGTCACGCCTTCCAATCATATATCACTCTCGTTTCCGCAGATCTTTACTCTTTTGAGAAAATAGCCCTTGACGGGATATATACCCGTGAAAGATATTTCCCAGTGGGCATCTTCATCATGTTGACATCAGGCTGATGTCACAGGAGTCATTCTGACGTCAAATGCCAACAATCCATATTAACATGACTAAGATTTATACTACCATTTCATCAATATCCACTTTCAATCATGGTTTTTAGCAAGGTTGAAATTTGGGGGAGTTAAAGAGTAAAGATTTTTGGAAAGGAGGGTGTGTTACAGGAATTAATGTCCCGTGCTTTTGCACTGATGAAGCTTCATAGAACAGGGAGAAGTCATAGTAATGAGGCGAGATGTACTTGCGGCATAGGATATTAAACTTTCTACTGACAAGTGACATGAATTGCTTGGGCCGGGTATCGAACCAGGGTGCCAGAGGTTACCAGCCCAGCGTGCTACCACACAGTCCACAGAGCTAATTCCCACGCCAAACGCTTCTGCAGCAAAGAAGCTGAAAGTAACTAAAGACAAGAGGGACAAGAGGGAAGAGTCTTTTAGCAGTGTTTAGCAAAAAGGTTAGACAAATAGGCAAGACTGACAAGAGTCAAAGGGGGCAAGACTCAAGAGTAAAGACTCGGAGACTTCTGTCCCTGACACTTCTATTCGGTTAGCTAAGAATCTGAAGAGAACACCCGGACAAGTAGACAAGGAGACATGAAAGCAAAGCTTGTATGCATAGAAACAGTAGGCACCATCAGGCAGCGCGTTGCCAGCGGCAACGTTGCCCGCGGCAACAAGCATTTATGTGCCTCACAGACGATGGGGGAATAGAAAGCGCAACAATGTCACCGACTGATTACAGATTATGTATTTTGTATGTAGTGCGGTCCGAAATAGACCGTTTCACAGTCAGGATTCCGGCGTTAGAGACCAGAAAAGGGCCATAATGTGGACAACCACTCAAACGCCAAGTGGGAGTAGCTATCCAACACTCCTTTTTGAGTATCTTTCATGGGTACAGCAGTGCCATGATAGTAAGACCTTCCTCTTTGCAGTAATTTTTCTTCTGAGAAGTATTCTCTCCTCGGGGAGAGGCTTTAGTTAAGAACTTTAGAGTTTATGATGGGTCTCTTCATGTGGACAACCTCTCAAGTTCCAAGTTGAAGTTATTATTATTCTGAGTATCTTTTAGCAGTACCTTCAGTCCCTTATCTTTTAGAAGTACCCTTATGATCTGTTGTGACTTCTGACAATCCTTCCGGACTACAGATCCTTTAGGACTATCCTTTTTGGATACAGTCCTATGTCTTTATATTCTCAACGCTACTGGCTCTGCAGCTATTTGAGCTTGTATGAGCAGCTCTGAATGTCAGAGGCAGATGCAATGATGAGATGATAAGGCTGCGAGTTCAAACCAAGGCACTCCTGATCCCAACAGTTATATAAGGTCTTTTAGCTGCATAGATCAGTATGTAAAAGGCACACTTTGTGTCGCAAATGATTGCAATTGTGACCTTTGGTGAGACAACTCTGTCATTTCTGCTCTTCTTTATGTCCAGAGTGGTCCTTCAATGAAGTAAATAATTTGTTGGATGTGACATACTTTGTTGGATAATGTTTTGGGGTGTTTTGTACAAACAATCCTTGTTGCATGTTAGTGCACAAGGAAGGTGTGACAGATGGTCTTCATCAGGAGATGAGGAGAATCTCATGAGATAACAGAGATGGACGGATGATTGGGGCTTTACATCCTGTATTTTTACACTTGGTAGGCTAATTAGGACAGGAGAAGACACAGCAAAGAGGTGAAGGATGAAACAAGTGTCCAACATAGGCCCAGGTGACCCGGCAAGAGCTGGATTCAAACCCTGGACCAAGCGATTGGCAGCCCAGCACGCTACCACTAGACCAACCCTCCCCCCCCCCCGATAACGTAGAGATTAATGCATCTTTATGTGTATCCTTTCGGGGTGGAATTTTGGAGCATGCATCAGGAGAACATCCTAAATTTAGCACCAACCCTTGGGAATATCCTTCAGGACCAACAACACTGTTACCACAGGGAGTAGGCCTGTCTGACTCCCCTGATTTCCTAAATGGCCGCAAGCAATTTTCCCAAGTGAATCGCAAGGTTCTATTAATACCCAGGCTTGACCAGACCGTCTGAGTGTCCTGAGGAGGAATATCTTGGTGATAATACACAATCGCTGACGTCAGAATTTGCAGAAATGGTGATTAGTCTTTCCGTTACCAGAGACGGATGGATGGATGATTGGGGCTTACGTCCAGTATTTATGCACTTGGTAGGCTAATTAGGACAGGAGGAAGACATGGCAATGAGGCGAAGGATGATAGAAACAGCCGTCCAACATAGCCTACATAGGCCCAGGTGACCCAGCAAAAACTGAATTCAAACCCTGGACCCAGCGATTAGCAGTCTAGCATGCTACCACTAGACCAACCCTCCCCCCCTTACGTTACCAGAGCAACCACTGACTTGAGTCTCCTTTGAGGCTAAATTTTCCCTTCGCCTTAAATTTTGTAATTATTCTTGAATAGCCTCCTCAAACTTATCAGTAGCATAATCGTACAACCACTCCAAAATTATCAGGGAGAGGGTTGAAATCAGCTCTAGCCGGGTCACCTGGGCCTATATTTTACAGCTGTTTCAATAATCCTTCGCCTCTTTACCATGTCCTCCTCCAGTCCTAATTAGCCTAACACGTGCATAAATACAGGACGTAAAGCCCCAATCATCCATCCATCCAACACTCCAAAATTATCATAATAATTATGCAACAATTTCTACCATATATATATGCTCACGATTGAAAACCAAAATGATTTCCACGAAACATTAGGAACAGCTATGCAATTGGCATGCTGAAAGCTCAAATGTTTAATTAAATTAGATAGACTGTAATTACTTCTCAGAACAATTCAAATTGACGTAACGAGTGACGACAACATTCAAATTTACTGTCATCAATATTGCATCCAAATTAAAGACCTTCATAATGCAGATTATTGCTTGTCATCATTAACAGAAATGCCGCAAATTCATAGAATGAGTAAAAAGATTTATATAAGTTATATGAATAGTAAAAGTAAATGCAAACCAAAATAGAGGCATTCACTGTTTTGCAGTTGCAGAAGTGTCACACTTTAGACAGTTTTATTCGATTTGTGAAAGAAAGGACAACATGCCCAGGGCTACATAGAAGCTATTTCCAGCACAGAAGACAGTGCCATATCTTGTAATAAGATCACAGCAATACAAAGAAGGCTGAAAAAGGATTGAGTTGCTCACAAAATGCTGACAACACTATTTTTGGGATATTTCTCTGTACAAGGAAGTGAACAAACATCATTTCCAAGAAAATCTTTTCTGCGAGATAATTTGTATAATCAATTATCACTCAACATTATTTCATCTATAATGGATGGATGGATTTGGGGCTTTACGTCCTGTATCTATGCACTTGGTAGGCTAATTAGGACAGGACGAGGACACAGCAATGACATGAATGAGGCAAAAGGATGATTGAAACAGCCATCCAATACAGGCCTAGCCGTCTAGGTGACCTGGCAAGAGCTGGACTCGAACCCTGGACTCAGCGATAGGCAGCCAAGGATGTTACCACAAGACCAGCCTCCCCCCCATTTCACCTCCAACACAATTCTTCTATGTTCATTTTACCGAACAGATACAAGATGGATCGAAGGATGATTGGGCCTACACAATACACAATTATACATCCTGTACTTAAGCACAATACTTAGGTTATAAGGACAAGAGGAGGACACATCACAGGATGGTTGAAACCACCATTCAACATAGGTTCAGGTGACTCGGTCTAAGCTGGAATCGAATCAGGGAATTAACCAGCAACTGGAAGCCCACAACGATACAAACTAAGACGACCTTCCTCCCCAAATGATAATTAAAGAAAGAGAAATCACCATCGTGATCATGTATCATCCTTGAGATGTCAACGAGACAGCTCCTAATGAGAATCTGTGTTGGTATATTTAGAACTGTTACTGTGATCTAAATAACTGTGCTGTGGTTACCTTGATAATGATATATTTTGGGGGCCACCACTTCTCAAGGGGGGGTGGGGCTTGAAGTCTTTTTGAAACAATTACAGCCTCCTTTATGGTAGGAAGTTTGAGGTAATGTTAGCTTCTCATCAGTTGATAATAATTTAACTTAATAAGGAGTATACTATTATTCCATTTCACCATTCAAAATCCAGGCATTTTGAGGCGCTAAGCACAGGGAAACACAACTTTCTGAAGGTAAAGTTGTTCTGTATTCTATGGTAGCAAATCAGTTTAGTGAGCAATTGTTACAAGACTATGACGACAATGAAATTGTTGCTGCTATATCTATAATATATGTACACTAATTCAGTAATGACCATCATTCATCATACTGCATTACGAATTAACCATTAATAATAGAGTATAAATCGGAGGAAAGAGACCGAACGACCAGTCCGTTCCATCAATAATATACACACAGAGGCATATCCGAAGAGACCAACAGGTAAAATCGGTTATGCTTATGCACTACAACCGATCTAGAGGAATTAGCCAAGGAAAAACAATACAGCCTCATGAATATGCATGTGCAAAGGGTACAGGACAGTGGTCCAGGGGCTAGCTTGCCCGCCTTGTATGCATGAGGAAGTGGGTTCAAAGCCCGCTCCGAGCCTCCGGCCATTTCCAGAGGTATCGCTATAATAATTGGTGTGATTGCCGTTCAGTAAAGTGGGCACCGGTGAGCAGATTTATCTGGAATGGGCGCCGTATAAAATCATACTATATTATATTATATACAGAACTACACAGGTGTGAAATGGATGGATGGATGGTTGGGCTTTAGTATTCATGCACTCTGGTTGGCTCACGAGGACACTAGGAGGAAGAGGCCATGGCAATAAAAGAAGGATGATTGAAAACGCTGTCCGACACAGGTCTAATCTGCACTTCTAAGTGACATGGCCAGAGCCAGATTTAAACTGGGACTCAGCGATTGGATGCCCAGAGCGCTACCAATTGACTTACCCCACCCCTCGCCATATGTTCAGTATGTGTCGGAAATAGAGAAAATCCATGGATCATGTAAAATTTACAGGGCATAGGAACTTACACTAAGTATATCTATCTGCTACAGTATCTGACTTTCTTTCTGGCCACATTGAATCGTAAAGGCGACATTCATCGAAATAATGGCTTTCCAAGAACTTTGTCTCAGCACTTTTAATGAAAAGAAAAGATAGGAGACAGAAGAGTCATTCTTGACGATGGAAAATATCCTTACTACTAAATATGAAAAGAAAATTAATTTGTGAATCAATTTTGAACTTAAAAATTTATACAAAACTCAATATTTGATGGTCATACAGGAGATGACACAGTACGTATGTAATTTGACAATTCTACCCAATGAGCCCTAAAAGACAATAGGATTTTGGAAATATAGCACATAACGAAGTAACCAGAGGAGACATACAGAAAATGTTGCAGCCAATCAATATAAGTGGCTTAGAAATGCTACTCAGGGAAACAATTAGTAAGAAGGACCTGACTGAATTCCCAATTTCCACAAATAAAGGACTCAGCAGAGACAAAGCACAATCTCAAAGGACACAGCAAGGTCTCAAAGGACAAAGAATAATCTCGAAGGACACAGCAAGATCTCAAAGCACAAAGCACAATCTCAAAGGACAAAGCACAATCTCAAAGGACAAAGCATCATCTCAAAGGACAAAGCACAATCTCAAAGGACAAAGCACAATCTCAAAGGACAAAGCACAATCTCATAGGACACAGCAAGATCTCAAAGGACACAGCAAGATCTCAAAGGACAGAGCAATATCTCAAAGGACACAGCAAGATTTCAAAGGACGAAGCTAAGTCTCCATGGAACTCTTGCAACTCAGACTCAGACTCAGACATATTTATTTTCAATAGAGAATAAGTTATGAAAAAGATAAATAAACTAATGATATGTTATACATTATTTTTTGTTTGACAATTCTCTATTGAGGGTGACCCCTTTAACAACACATTGCTATAGAGATAATTATGATTTCTGAACTTCTGTGGCATTGAAAGATTAAACAATTTTACAGAATGGAATCTGAAATATTGTGTCATCATTACAACAAGCCAACAACATAGTTTGTAGACATGTGGTTACCTTCACAAATTTTAACATGAATCAAAACCATATGTAAAGTTATAGTAGCACTGATTTCCCATCCCAATTGTTAGCTGGGTTGCCACGAAGCTGATGATGATTTATGACATGATGACATTTAAATACACATTACACAGCTCTACAATTTGAACAGTTTTACATTTTATTTCAAATTTTCATCGGTAAGTTCTAGGTTATCAATAAAGTGGCTTAAAGATCTACTCCATGCTATGAAGAGCTATGAGGATTGATTTCCAATAGAAACAAATCAATTTCAGTCATCGACTTGCCTCTCCACCAGTAAACTCAGTGATTTCTTATGACTCTGTGTATGTAAGAAGACATTCAATCTATCAGAAGTGCAGCACTCTCTGCCTAGCTAATGCCACTCATTAGGCTTTTGTTGATGTAATTGGATGATTGGGGCTTTACGTTCTGTATTTATGCACTTGAAGGCTTTTGTTCAATGAGAGATATTTTACTCCCTATTTCTCTGAAGGCTGCTGAGCTACTTTTATCATGTTTATGTCTAATTTTTACAGTGCCATGAAACACAAATAACATTGGGTGGTATTAAATGCTGTGTTTTGCAATTAACTTTTAATGCTGTTTGTCATTAATTTTAAAGCAATGAATTACAGATTCATGGAAATTGACTGCATTTAATTAATTTACTCCAAGGGTAATTAGACGTTGCATTATGTCCATATATATATCACACCGAATGAATCCATAATGAATATATGGCACTGTGGTATACAAAATGAACGCCTCTTTCTTATTTGGCTATATAATATAATTGAAATGTACATGTGTTTACATAGTCTAAAATTCTTGATAAACTTCCTACTAATTGTAATTACAATGCCTGACATTGCCTGTGCAATAGGCTGATAATGGAGGGTTTAGCCTCTAAATTTAATGACATAAATCATGGATTAATGTATTTAATCTAAACTGATCTGCGGCTAATTTATTTGTTTTATTACAGCCAAATGAACAGCCTACGACACTCAAAAAACCTCCTACAATGCCTGCCACTTACAATGCCTGACATAAAGTGGCATTGCAGAATTACATGAGTGATAAAAGAGTGTTTAGCTATTAAATTTGATGCTAATAATCATGGATTTAATTATTTTACTCATTAATACTCAATGGTAACTTGATGTTTTCATTATATCCATATAAATAGCCTATGACCCTCAGTAAACTTGATACAATGCCTTACATTGCCTGTGCAGAATAACATGGGTGATAATACAGTGTTTTGCAATTTAATTCAATGCTTAAAATCTTGGATTTGATTATTTTACTCATTGATAGTTAATACTCAATGGTAAATTGATGTTTGTCTATATCTATACAAATAGCCTATGACCCTCAGTAAACTTGATACAATGCCTTACATCGCCTGTGCAGAATTGCATGGGTGATAATAGAGTGCTTTGCCTGTGTTGTATGCACCGTCACATCAGCTGAGAGCTCAAAGCCATGCATTTGCCTGTGAGCCTGTGCAGCTGAGATATGAGCAACAAAATTGTCACAAAATCACATCATATTAAAGCCATATACATAATATACAGTAAAGAATATACCCGCACCTTTAATGTTGAATGGGAAATTTCACCTCCTCCAGTTAATATACGGCTGAAATGGGGAATCAACCGAATTTAATAGGGGTATTCCCTCCTGTCACAACCGGTGACAATTACCATGATGAATCAAAGCTTTTTCGTGTTGAGAATTCTTCAAGACGATGAATTTTTTAATGGTAAAAATCGATCCGCAGAAATACAATCCTTTGTAATGTGTAGAATATATCCATGTATAAATATAACGCTGCAATCTTCACATGGATTCAATGCAAGCTACATGCTATTGCTGAAACTCCACCTAAGATGTGGTTAAGTTCAGTGTAAAATCTTGCTATTCCTCTCTGTAGATTCTATGCTCAACTTAAAGCTGAAAGCATACTAATTTCATAAATCATTAACGTGTAACAACAATCACATAATTATAATAACTATACCTTAATAACTTATCCTTGAATGACATAAAGTGGGAGTTTAATCCATGTGTGTAGTCTTTTCCAAAGCAGTGCTCCCCTTCAAAACTGAGGAAGGAGGGTGCATGGCTTACCCATCATAACAATGATGTTAACCAGAGTAATGCAAATATAAATCAACATCCATGGTGACTTGTGATGCAATCATAAGTATACACACAATGTTGCAGCAAAAACAAGCAACAACAACAATGCCTAAAACAATAACACAACATTGTGTGGTTGTTGGGTGTGTAGCTCTGTCAAGAGATGCAGCTCTGCTACCTCCATGCCTGCAAGCTGCAGCACTGTCAACAGTGAGGTGCTTTTGTGCTTTAGCATCAGTGCAACAGCAGCAGCAGCAGCAGCAGCAGCAGCAGCAGCAGCAGCACTGAGCAGGAATATTGATCACATCACTGAATCAATTAACAACTAACCCCCCCCCTGCTCTACTCATTGAGATCTGCTAGAAATACTCAAGTGTGTGATCATGGGGTTGTAGCAGGAGATTCTTTTTTGGAGGGAGGAGGGGGGAGAGGGAAGAAGAGTTGGGGGGGGGGTTGGAGTTATGAAATAAGAGATCATATCTTTATTTTAAAGATCATGTGGCTTTAAGACAAAAAGTGAGCTTTTTAATCTACGAAACAAAAATACTCAAGTATGTGATCATAGAGGTGCAGTGCCGGAGGGGGGGGGGGATGAGTTATAAAATATGCTTTACGATTTATTTACAAAACATGTGTATTTTTTTCTGAAATTCTGAACTTTTTTGAAATTATACAGTTTTAGAAGCTCTTCTTGCAGTTTCACAGACAAAAATAAGATTTTAAAAAGTATTGTTTTAAAATTGAACCATTTCAGAATCAGTGATGTTATTTCCCAGAAAAGTGTCTGTACTTTTTTCACATCCATTTCTTGCTTCAAAATGTAAGAAACATATAACCTGAGTATTACAAAAACACAGCAGGTATAAACTAATACAGGAAAATTTATATATCAACATTTTTTTTTCTCAGTTTTATTTTATTTTATTTTTTCCAGGGAACAGCCCAGAAATCTCAACCCCCCCTCCTATTCTTAATGCAATCATTGATCTATACATTAGCTAACACCCTGTGCAATGTACAACATGGGCAAGGTGTTGTTCCAAGGCTGTTTCGTATCAGACATAGATCTACTCTTTCATAGATCCCTCTGGGGCAATATTTTCCCTTTGCGTCGACTGCTAAGCCGATCGAGTGAAAGATCCCGCCCTTGGGTGCATTCCTTGATACGCTTATCCCATCTCATATATCATTGATGTACTTTGCATATACAATATTGATATGTCTGTCTTACTATCTATCTATGTATTGATTTCTGTCTCTTGCCTATCTATCTATAAGTTTATCTATCTAGCTATGCATCTATCTATGCTTCTCTCTGAGCATCTGTCAAATGTGACTATCTATCTATCTATCTGTCTATCTTATCTATCTATCTATCTATCTATCTATCTATCTATCTATCTATCTATCTATCTATCTATCTATCTATCTATCTATCTATCTGAACATCTGTCAAATCTGACTATCTGTCTATCTTTCTATCTATCTATCTTATTATCTATCTTACTATCTATCTATGTATCTATCTATCTGTCTAACTATCTAGCTATGCATCTATCTATGCTTCTCTCTGAGCATCTGTCAAATGTGACTATCTTTCTATCTATCTATCTATCTATCTATCTATCCACCCCTCCATTGATGCATCTGTCCATCTATTGATTGATCTACATCTACCTATCTTTCTTATTCTCCCTACCTAGCTATCTATCTCATGCCATGTGCCATCTGTCAAAAATCCATCCTTCGACAGTTCCCAATGGAATCATATCTTCACCATATTTCCCCATATTTCATATCACCCATTCCACACCCCATTATGGTGTTTTACCCCCCATCATGACCCTTGACCTTTGACCCAATTTCACCCCAATAGGAGCAACCCGAACACTTGACCTAGTTCTGATCAATAATTCAAATGAGCACTGATCGATATCAATCAATAAGTTCACTGGAGCGGATAATTCCACCATTTCGGCGATTTGTAGCACTTGACGGCTTGTCAACCATAGAATACTACCACCCAGGTCCACTGACTCCACTCTCATGGGTGAAATTCACTTAATTTACTGTCACTGTGCACTTGTGCAGTAATCCCATTGGTAATTGCAGTAATCCCATTGGTAATTGGTCAGAATGACTTCCCACTGCAACAGAAGTAGGAAATGGTCATCTTCAGTGACCAGCTATTAAAAGAGTTTGCCAGCATACTCCACATATCCCTTGTGTGCTTCAGTTGTGAAAGAGCAAAGGAAAATTTAAAAGCCAAAAGGACAATATTATCATTCGAATTTCTCATATCTAGATATGGACGGATGGATGACTTTGGCTTTATGTCCTGTATAAGGCTGTATTTATCCATTGAGTAGGCTAATTAAGACGAGAGGAGGACACAGCAATTAGGCGCATGGTGATTGAAACTGCTGTGCAACATAAGCTGTCAAGCAACCTCTAGTTCTTCAATATCAAGACACTAAAACAAATCATCTCATGAAAAGTAAACTTTAGAGCTGTGAATATCTGTAAAAGAAAACAGAATGGAGTACAGCATAGAGCAATAGATCCATGAATAGGCCTATAGAGTATAGCTAGCTCCTTAGCTTATTCCTAAACAAATACATACAACATACTAGATATACACCCAAGCCTTGGAAGGTACATCAGTGGATCTTGTTAAGCCAAACACTGTCCATCTGCACAACTGGTCATTTTCATGTGGATGGAAGACCAGTCAGGAAAGTCTGGCTAATGTCACAGTCAACCAGTCTGATAAATATCAAGACAATGCTTGTAAGAAATGCCACAGGTATTGAGTGGCTTGTTGCAAAGTAGCAATTGCTGCAAGTGTCTTGTTGTAAATGGCTTGTTGCAAATGGGTATGGCATTTAATCTCATCAATTATCTTGTTAATTAGGTCCTCTGGGGTATTACCACCAGTGAACAATGTTGATATCTTCTATCATGTTCATGTAATTACTTCCAACAGGTAAGGTCTGCAACTTTGTCAGCTTAAGTACTACATAGAAGATAGGTAGATGGATGGTTTGGGCTTTACGTCCCGTATTTATGCACTTGGCATGCTAATAAGGACAGGAAAAGGACACAGCAATGAGGATGATGGAAACAGCCGTACAACATAGGCTCCAGGGGACCCGACAAGAGCTGGATTTGAAATTTTGAACCCTGGACCCAGCAATTGACAGTCCAACATGATACCACTAGACCAACTGTCCTCCCTTTACAATAGGAGGAGGATGCAGCAATGAGTATAGATGACGCAAAGAATGATAGAAACTGCTGTCCAACAAAGGTCCAGGTTAACCTGACAAGCGCTGAAATCAAACACTGAACTCAGCGATTTGATGTCAAGTGCGCAACCAAGTACCAACTGAGCTAATCCCTCTCTCCCAGTACTCCCAGTACTAGAATAAAAATTCTGAAGCTCTTCACAGTCTCCAGAAGTCAGAACAAGTATTATATGTTATGGGATCACTCTTCAGGTAAAAATCAACTCCCAACTTCAGTCCGAGTGATATGTGTTTACAAAATTAATGAAATAAGATTATTCAGCTCATCTATCAGAATTCATTCACTATTTGACATCCTAGACCGATGGAACTTCACACAGAAGGACGCGTCTGACTCCATGACTCTTCGCGGCAGATCAGACGACAGTAATCACAGTTTGGCGTGGAATTCGGAAATCGTCAAAATGAAAGACTCGTAACTGGTCACTGCAAAACCGTTGCCATGGAAACGGCTAAATCCTGTCTGCAAGTGCCTGGAGCTATGGTTTGCAAAGTGTTCCAATAATGCAGATGTCTGCTGGGATCTGACAGAGTTATCAAAGGACTTAGCTCGGTTAGCCGAGGACCGGCGCAGACCACCGCAAATCTGCCTATCCACAGCTCTCCGTTGCACATTATATACTGATATACGCTCCTTGGAAGATATATGTGTCTGTCGCAATTTCAAAGTGGGAGAAACTCTCCAAGTGTTGCTTCATCAGTGTTGTATTTCTTACATCAAGATAAGGATGGTGTGATAGGGCTTTACATACTTTATTTCTGCCCTGAAGTGTTGCTACACCAGTGATGGATGGAAGTATGATTGGGGCTTTTCGTCCTGTATTTATGCACATGGTAGGCTAATTAGGACAGGAGGAGGACACGACAATGAGGCGAAGGATGATTGAAACAGCCGTCCAACATAGGCTCAGGTGACCTAGCAAGAGCTTGATTCGAACCCTGGACCCAGCGATTGGCAGTCCAGCACGCTACCACTAGACCAACCCTCCCACATTGCATCTCACACAAGAAGATGAGGATGTGTGACATGGCTCGCTGTCCTTTATTTCTGCTCTGATGAGGTTCAACAGGACTTGCAGGGACCTCAGTAATGAGGCAAGTTTCACTCTTAGCACAGGATGAAACAGCTGTCTAACAAAACGTTGTGTAGCTAATGAATTGAACTCAGACTGCCAGGTTAGCAGCCCAGTGCACCAGCAAGATTGAACATTGTCTTTTCAATAAAACATAAATAATCAACGTCAACGCTCGCTCCAAATGAGTCTACCAGCACTGACAGATCATTTCTTACAACCAGGTTGGCTCCATAGGTTGTACGACTGGCTCTTTTTGGCTTGAACATTAAGTTCTTATTCATTTTAGTCATATGGTAGGTGCGAAGTGGATTCGAACCCATGACCTGCTGATTAGCGGCTCAGCACTGCTCAGCACATTCGGATAGAGCTAATCCCCAACCTGAGCACTCCTTTCCTTCAGCAGTACACAGTCATTGGACACAGAGCTGAACAAACATTGTTATAGTCACAGTGCTGTGAGCTAATGCTTCTGGCTTATGCTGGAGGAATTCCTGAAGCAAAAACGATGAGTTTCCATAGCAATGACACGTCTCCATGGCAACGGTATCCATCAGTAACCTATGTTGCAGTAACAAGCAAATATTTCATTTGCGAGACACCATAATTGATACAGCCCTGCACAAAAGCAATAAAAAAAGCCAAAAAGAGACTGTTTTGAGGCAATGACAAAGGTTCCTGCAGTCTGTGAATGTCTAATCTAATCACAAACGCTACAGTCTATCATACCGTACAGGGGGAGCCACCTCTTTTTGAGCACAAATTTGATTTGCCGTCTGGAAGAAGATCCAGTTATTGCTTTTCTCTAGGCGGTCACCGTGACAGACTTTGTATGAAAGTTGTGACAGTGCATGCAAAAAGCAATATTAAGATATATGTTTCATTGAATGATCTGTAGATCTGAGTCATACCCAGGTACCACGGTGTCTTTTTACTTGCCAATTAACAACATTGCATAGTAATGTCTCAATTCTGCAAATCTGATCATCTGAAGCTTACTCAGTATGACAATCATGATACAACTTCACTTTAATTGACTGGACCACAGAAACATTGTTGTGACTGAGAATCCCAGATAAAATTCACTCTTTCAGCTGTTAAGAACTGAGAAAGTGATAATACATGATGTTCAATACAACAGCTGCTGTGACCTCTGAGTCCCAGAAATGGACCCAGATGAAAGTTCATTGTAATAGCAGTTGTGGAATAAGAATCAAAGATCTGTGGGGTTCATTGAAAGAGTAGTTGGAGGTCACTCTCTAAAACTATTGAGAACTGAGAATGATAATCTGTGATGAATCAATTTTAGAAACAACCGTATAATAGCAGGACCTGAGTTGCTGGCTTTGAAATTGTCTAAACACACACACAGTGTCCAACACTGTCTATCATACAAATTCAATCTCCTACATGACATTCTTTCACACTGAGCAGCTGAGATATGACGTCGAAGGACCATTCTGCGCAGAGGGCCTCAAACACCGCACTAATCAAATAGACCCTTACCAATCACATGTTATTGATTTTGAGAGTGGACATTTCTCATAGACCTCAGATGTTATAACAAAATTGGGATTGCCCTGCCTCCGAGCATGCTATACTGATTTGGAAAATCAAAGGGACTTGGGAGCGATGTTCTAGGCCCCCTTGTCAGCTGGAAGATTAATAGCCCTTGAGCAAATCAAAATATTCTTTTGACCTTCCTGAAACTCTGAGGTTATTCAGATAATCATGGAGGAATGACGAAACGCAGCATTTGAACCATTTTTTGCTTAATATCTATCTTTCTACCTGTGAAGTTATACAATTCTATTTTGTCTTGTCTGCACACAAATTCCATTACCACAAAAATAAGTAAAATACAATATATTTTGTTTGAATATTCTTTAGAGCATTAAATGTACCATTGGGGTATACTGTATTTTTTTTTTCTAATATAAAACAACTATTCTCTAGATCATATTATATATATCACCTCTCTTTTCACTGAAAAGCCATTATAGCACTAAAATAGCTGTGTATACAGGATTACAGGTGTTAGGAATTTATTTCCCAAATGGTCCACCAGGTGGCTAATGGCTGCAGGTGCACATAATGGGGATTCCCCTTGGCAACCAAAAGCCACCTGCAGGTATCCAGGGGATTTCCTTAAATCACTGCTATTTCCTGAATAAAAAAACAGCTGAGAATGATCTAAAATATTGCCAATATCCAACTAAACTATACGCACTGTCAACTGAATAACAGACATTATTTGCCTTACAACATGATATGCTTTTTTGCTATCTTATGCTTCGCAAACATTGCATGACAAGCAATTGGCAAGGTGAAACTATGTTTGTTATGTATAATCTAATCTCTCTTTCGCTATTTGGCAATAGGGGAAGAAAACCATAAAATCTGCTTTATTATTGCAACAAATGTGCAGTTAATGCAAAGTATTTTTCATGTTAGCAGGTTTCTACTTCACTGCTTCGAAAAGAACCACAAATGTCAAATGGGGCTTCCTCTCAGATCTCAAAAACATACAGAAATCTTGGAGATGAAAATTCAATAACTAGCCCTCAAAATAGTAAGCAAAGAATGAAGAAGAAGCTAATAAACGAAAAAATATCATTGATGACTCCCGACATTGAAACACAAGTCTTTGTTTCAATGAATATCAATATGACAAAGGTATCTCCCATAGATGGATGGATGATTGGGCTATACGCCATGTAGTATGCACTTGGTAGGCTAACTGGTGGAATTGGTGCAGGAGGAGTCCTGGAGAACACGGCATTAATCTCCTATAGACAAGATTCCATTATATTACAAGGTTTGTAAAACTTTTCACAAAGTCTTCTGATCTAAAACTGTTACTGTTTCTGCACTGGTGAACTCAGCACAAAATTAATATGCATATACATATAAAAGTTAACCTTATCAAAAGCAGCAAAATAACTTTTATTTGAATCTATAACAATGATTCAAGATGATAGGAGGTCTCAACATCTCATCAACAGCTGTTGAAGCTCAATCAATACACCTCATGATAAATTTCAAGGGGCTAAAGCTAACATTGACCAAGTGGTTTAAAAAGTGGGTAGCATATACATGATCTAGCAAAACATAAGATCACCAAAATAAACATCTCAAGAAAGAATGCTTATTTCAAAGTTATTGGAGTTATTGATTGAACGTTGGTGAATCACTTATTACACATATTTGCAATCTTTATCACAGATAACGTCAACATTATGGAGTGCATATACCAGTGTATACATACTGTATATGTACTGTATTGTACAATGTAGTGTCAAAGGTTTATGTCATCATGAACCTATTGTAGTGTTTACAAACATATTCAATGTTGACTCGAAGTTAAATCAACAAGAATGAGATATTCAGACTCGCAAACCAGACAACAAGCCAACGATAAACAGAATTATTGATCATTTGCAGGCTTTTTCCAAGTCATAATCAGCTGATAGTTATTTACAACAGAGTGAAATAAGACCTAATACCTAGCATATGTGGAAACTGATAAGCATCTGATATCAGAGCTGATTAGCGATTCTATTATATTTTCCATGCTATTTTTTGTACAAGAAAAATTGAAGAAAATGATCAACTAAATTATTGATCATTTAAATACTCCTTTTCTTAGTCATTGTTCCTGACAACCGTGTTAATAGAATTACACAAGACTCGATTCCTTGCATTTACAGTAATTGATAAGCATGATAAGAGAAATGATTCGTGATTCCAAATCATTTTTTACACAAAAAAAAGTAACCAAGACCTCTCAGCCACTTCCTGACTAAACAGTTGATGCTTGTTACAGAAGTCATGACCATGTGAGAACCCTGTTCTCAACAGTCACCTCCAGGGCTGGTCACAGCGTCCTAATTTTATCAAAGAACACAATAATTTCTGGAGATGTGGCCAATAAAACATGATTTTTCAGAGTGTGTGTGTGTTTTACGCCTCTGCAGCACCTTATAGGGCTATATCGAGGCTTGTGATTTTTCAGAGTACATTGTACATCACGTATCTGCAGTAATGGTTTGGGGATGCAGATCACCGACATTGAAGTGGAAGTAGAAGTAGATCAGAAATAGCAAAAACTTGTACTCTATACAGAGCAGAGATCTTGCTGGCAATAAGTCACTATAATTACTTAAGAATGGGATATTAACAAATAAAACATAAAATTTTGAAAAATAACTTCAGTTAATTAACAGCGGTCAATGGTCACACAGTGAAGAAAACTAATGAGATGTAATTGAAGACATATATGCAATACAAAAATAAGGCTAAAATTGCCCCACACACTGCGTAATACCCCACACGCAGGTGGATGTGTATATTGCATGGGATCTCTTCAACTAAATCTGCTCCAACACTGATCCATGCGCAAAGCCTCATCTGAACATGCTGAATGACATCAAGCCGGGATGTTGCTCATGAAGGCTTGCAAATAAATCATCTTCCCATGAGGAATTGAACCCAGGACCATGAGCAGCCAACACCAGAAACAGACGCACTGGGACTAATGCGAAAAATATTCGGCGACTGCATATGGGATTATATCAACAGAAAGACCACTGTGTATGTGCACAAGTGCACATTAAGACTCCAAATCCAAGACATTGAAAGTAATTTCAGAACAATTATCACAAACTTTGTAGTGCCAGCAAAATCCCTATTTTATCAGCATAAATACAATTCAAACTGGTACTCACGGTCTTCGCCGATGTTTGGTAGTCCAGGTTTTTCTGGTATGTTGGGGAACACTGAAAGGAAACAAGGAATATAAAAGTTTACGGTTGTTCTGATTGATAATTTTCAAAATAACGCCTCTTTATTTAAAATTATGATAGCACAAAGGTAATAAAAAAGAACTGATAATATAAACACATTGCAATTTCTTTTTCCATTGCTTCAAAATTGTTTAGCTCAGAAAAGAAATTGAATATTCACAAAACATAAATTATAGAGATTTAATTTGTAGCCTTACCATGGATGACGATCTCTGTATCCTTGTTGATTTCGTGGAGTCTCACTGCTTCATCTAATTCCAGCTGGGATGAAATCGTGCAGGGATCACCTTTAAGAGAATAGGATAAGGGCATTTTATACAATTATAATTTCTTTGTGTCAGTGACTGAATATGCAAAAGACCAATTTTTTTCCTTTTTAAAGATTTAATGCAAATGTTATTACTTTATAAATATGATGATGAGGCAAACTCATCAGGCACTTGGAAGTGTTCTGTATCAAATCTAAAATTTTAGATTAGTGATGCACGGATAGTGAAAATTGCCGGATACCGGATACCGGATAATCCGGCAACACCAACTGCCGGATACCGGATAGCAACCGGATAGTTGGAACCGGATAGTAAACACACGAAAAAGGAAGTTTTTCGGCATTTGTGGTTGATTATGAATATTTTTTATGAGAGCTAAGATATATCAGTCCGGCAGGATAACTGTTCCTCTGATGGAATGTTTTTCGTTTTGTTCTGTAACTGAATTCTGATTTTGAAGATGGTGAAACAATGTTGTTGACTCTGTCGTGGTAACGTTCCTTTGGTTATTATTCAAATTTTAAGCCTTTCATTAAGTCTTGAACATGCCAGATATCCGGTTCTGATATCCGGTTCTCATACCCTCATTTTGCCGGATACCGGATATCCTGCAAATTCCACTATCCGGCCGGATACCGGATACTGTGCCGGATATCCGTGCATCCCTATTTTAGATGTGATTATCAGATTTTGAAAATGACATGGACTATATAGACGGAAAATCAATATCTTAGGCTAAGATGTTCTGTGTAAAGGAATTTCAAATAGCTAAGATTCTTAGCTATATCTGGATAAACAGTTGTAAACTAGACAGCGCATGGCATGCGCACCTCCAGGGCTAGATAGTTGAGTTACAAGATTTCGAATTCAGGGCTAGATAGTTGACAAGGGAATATGTGAGTGGAGTTGAGGAAAGGCCTAACAGGTTTTGAAGTAAGGCAGGTGAGATTGGGGCCTCCTGGTTATGATACATGAATAGGGAATTTATTATGAAGGGGGGTGATAAAAAATTCGACAAAGCGATCAGTGAGGTCTGGTCGGGTGGTAACGGGATAACTTAGGGAGGACCATGGCTGTTTGTTTGGTCGTGCCGCAGTTTGTGGTGAAGTTGAGCCATTTGGGAACATATTGTAAGGTGACTGGCTTTGAATATATAGGAAACATACATGCTATAGTTGGAGGATTTGTTGGTCTCGTACAATAAGTCTTTAGTGCAGTAAGAATCAGGAGCCGCTTGCTTTGTGTTAGATTACTTGTAGGCAAGGGCAGTAGTAAGCCAGAGACATCTGACATGCAATGCACAGCAAGGAGACGAAAATCATTGAAACTGCAGTTAGTGAACATGCGGCAAGGTGACGGAGCTACGGCTGAAATTGAGGTGAGGACCCAAACGATTTCCAGTCCAGAGGGCTACAAATGGAGTCGACCATCTCCTCAAACTTCAGTCATAGGTAACGGTAACATGAGAAATGTACACTATGCACTACTGTAAATGGACAAAATGCAAAAACGTATTTTATCATCGTTGCACCAAAAAAAGACACATTTTCTGTATACATGCCTCTATAGATTACCGGGTATACAATTATGTTTTTTCCCCAAACACACAAAGCATTAGGCCTAGCAACATCATAAATCAGGAGAGGGTCATATCAAAGTCTAAAGCAAATGAAAAATGTCTTAGGCCTATCTGCACTTCATGATCTACTTTTAAGTCGATCCATGTTGAGAGACCGTGGAAGCAATTAAATGTTCTTCAGATGGAAATAACGGGACTTGAGAAGACAATCATACAGGACAGTTTAGGACACTCATTTAAAGTCTTAGAAACATGAGAAAACAACAATTATATTGAATACACCAACATCAGAGGCCTCAGGTTGAGATTTCATGAAATTCACATGTATGCTTAATATTGCATTTTCATACAATGTATTTGAGAAATTATCAATGTTAATATCCTTGGATGAGATTCAAATGCTTCAAGATGAGCAATTTAAAGTGTTATTAAATAAACCGTCAGCGATATACAGACAATGTAAAGACTTGCAGGCCAATAAACCTTCAGGCTGTCAGGCTTGTAAATCCATTGCAATCATATTACCCAGAATATCATGGCAATTATTCCTACAAAAGCAAAACTTTTTTATTTAATGACCTTTTATTGAAAGAGCATCAACCCAGCAGTGTTACTGGCAAGTATAAATACATGTATTTTTCATAAATAGATTCACCATTCAAAAGCTATCCTTGTTTGTATTTCAAACGGGAGTGTGAAATTGAGGAATGTCAATATCCAAGGTCAGTCCACCAGCAGACTCTCTGCGACAACCTGAAACAGAAAGGGAAATTAATATCTAATATGTTGTGAATGGCACCTGAAAACAACAGTTTCAAATAAAAACAATGACATACCATGTTTGTGAAGTCAATATATTTGGTTTTGTGAATTGACACCTCTTTATTTATGCAATGAATAACTTAATTAAGTGAGGCATGACAATGCAATGCAAGAAATTGACCAGCCTAGAAATAATCATTCTCTGTTACTAAAGTAGGACTACTATATTATCTGTCATGTGAAGACTCGAGTATACATATAATTATGTTAGAAGTCTTTATCCTTTCATAAGGCATAAAATGTTTGCTAACTTGTTTGGCACCACCTTACAGAATAAAAGACACTATGTTGTCCTACTTTGAACCCCTTCAGCAAAATATAAGTTTACAGGTGCTTGCGTTCAAGCAGAATGGCAATTAAGTCAGTTTACTACAATAAAATAAATAAATGACTGTTTCATTGACACCCACAATATCACTCTGTATTATTGGATTTATACATGAATGACCAATAAAGAAGTCATAAGTCTTAGGTTTGGTTTACTTAACTGCTGAAGAGATAACAGGTCAATTGTTATTTCAGCTGGTTCAAGTCAGTAAGGTATATGTTTTCCTTGTAGCACTGCAGTTAACAATCTAGTATCAGAGGAGGTCTGATTCTGTGGTAGATGAGTCAACATGATCAAATTAATTCTGTATTTCAAGTAGGTACACTGTAGGCATTGAAATATGTGAGCCTACACAGACAATAAAATTGGTTTGACTCTCAATGAGCTTTGGATATCCATACTCTCTTTGGTGCACTGAAACAGCAGAGCACTCTGCATGCTGCAGCCACACAGCAAGCCATGTGACTAGTGGCCAGTGGCCAGCTGCATGCTGCTGGTGTGCTGCCCCAAAGCTCTGGCCAGTGGTTCACCTTGATCCATCATAGGGTCCAATTAGGCATTGGAAAGGTGTGCTTGGTATCAAAATCACTTTATTTTGCACAATTTTAACTACTTTAATGCTTATGTGTAGTAATTCTAAGCCTTAAGTATTTAGAACATTGAAACACTTTTAAAATTGGTAAACAATCAGAAACTAGAGGTCGTGTCGCAAGCGGAACGTACACGAGTTTCGGGTGCGTGGTTGTAGAGTTTATTGGTGTAGGTTTGGATGGTTGGTAAGATGGGGGAGTCATGAAGAGATGGAAGTATGAACTAGAACTAACACTGCGAAGCGGTATGAAAGAAGGTGATCCTTTACCTTGGATGGCACTTGTCGTGTTTATCTATATTTATGAATGCTGCAAAAACGGAGCATAGACATAAAATCTTGCCTTAACGAACACAAACAATATACCACAGACACTGTCAGACAGGTTGCAAGACAAAAGAGGTGAAAATGATTGCTATAGTACTACCCAAAAAATACTAGAACAGAGCTTTCGATAATATGAAATTCACACTGCGTAAGATTGGGCATTTTAATTTGAACATTGGAATCTTTGGTAATTTTGATGAATAAAATGAAAAAGCTATGCAGATATCACCAACACGTTGTTACTTTGATTGCGCATTGCTTTCCAATCCTTGTGACAGCTGGAACAACCAAAAAAATAAAGCGAAACAAAAAAAGTCTTTTGTAAACTATTGGTCTTCAGAAGATTGACATTTGAAAATCACAAGCTGAAGGTGAAGGATCAGCATTTTAATAGGCTGTCAATTTCTTACTTTACCAATATCAATGAACTTCAATGAGAAGTTAAGAATGTTTGGAAAATGTTTCAATAATATCAAAGACATTGCCTGTATTGTTAAAAGATATACAATTTATTATTATTTACACCGAATCATTGGCACAGAGAGAAAATTGTCAAATAGCATCTAGTCAGGAATAAAAATAATTATTTTGAAAGTCATGAAGTAACTGCAAAAAGTGTAGGCCTAATAACAATTGTTTGATCTCTTGTTTTTTCTTGAAATAGCACTTAGGTGTAATGGGAAGTATGAATAAGTGTAGTGAAATTAGTATATATATTGATGCTGTGATTTGAGAAACATACAAGAACCCAGGGGTTCAAAATGGAGGTGGGGTGGTGTCTAAGTTCACATCCCCCGAATCCAGCAGATGATTTGTATTGCACTGCCCTTACTATTCAGACAGGTATTTTCAGATATATAGATAGCTAGATATGGTATGCACCAGTGCAGTTATTTAAGAAAATGACCAAAAGAGACAATGATTCAACATGTCCTCTGAATGACACCCACCTGGGACTTTTTTCTATCTTAATAGTTAAAATTTATAGAGGTTTATATAAGTCAACCAATTGACATTGAACAACTCTGGGAGACGTAACAATATTGAGAGTAAACTGAAAATATTCAAAATTGACTGACCCAGGTTTGAACCCAGGCAAAGCCGCAAGGAAAGACCCTCAGGAGTTGGACTGAAAGCATGTGGCAACGCAGTGGTTAAAGTTGCTGCCACCTCGGCTGAAGGTCTTGTTCTCAGTTCAAAACCCTGTGTGGGGCAACCTTCACGCTTCAGTCTTCAGGGCTAGTGGGTCTTACCATCCCCGACAGCATGGAGGATGGCGTGGGGAACCCAAAAAATTCAGTCAACCTTCATGAGCAAAATGCCAGCTGGATGTTGTTTGGATGAGATGTTAATTGGTGGCCCCCATGATTCAGTGTCTGTGCTGGGCAAGTAAAGGATTCCTTAAATTGAGTAAATGTGTAGCATGTTGAGGACTCCCGCTCTCTATCCCATCTCATCAATCAACCCTCGTGAGCGCCCAGAGCTGCACTTAGAGGGCTGCATTTGCCGTATCTATCTGTCAATCTATCGTCACTAATATGCTGGTCTACAAACCTGTCAATCCACATACCAGATAACTTGCAGACGGCCAACATTTCAATAACTCAATCTAGACTTTGTAAAGGGCTGAAATGATGTGAAATCCCATGTCAGATTTGCACGGATTATTGGACAGATAGATGGACGACTGAGGCTTTAAGTCCTTTATTTATGCAAGCCAATTATGACAAGAGGAGGACATGGCAATGAAGCAAAGGATGATTGAAACTACTGTCCAACACAAGTAAAGGTGACCTCGCCAATGTGGGATTCAAATCAAGGACCAAGTGATTGGCAACCCAGTGCATTACCAACTGAGCTAACTCTACCCCCTTCCGAACGTGTTGAACCGTGTCACAAATTGCAACACAAGAACCAAATTGTGATCTATTGCTCATGCTTACCAAACCCTTTTGATAAATCTGTGTCAGTATAGATATATATTTATATCTTCTTTGCACCAATTATTTCATTCTGTATTAATTCTTTCACAAATGACCAATAATAAAGTTTCGTCTTTGTCTTATCTCACTAATCAGTATAATAGTCAGGGAGCCAACCCCTCAAAATTGGGATTTCTGTTCGCAGCGATCCACACCTCCTCAAATTTGGTACTATCGGAAAGGAAATTTTCTGAATTTCTTGATGGTGACCATGGTTTTATCAATTTCTTGGACCGGAGATGTTTTATTTTGGTTTCCATGGCAACAAGTCTGCTTTTGTCAAAATAAATTTTATAAAACTTATCATGGTGTATCATAGTTGCTGTGGAAGCAAGGCATTCATTGATGAGTAATTTGGTGCCTTTTACTGGTCTCACTACTTTATGGGTGAAATTTTGATTTTCCATCTCTTTCTTGTCACCATGGCAACACTTTAGGAGACTATTTCTCAGATTTTGTTGGTTTGTGTTCTTATTTTCCTTTAGAGAGCCACAATTTAACAGTATAACTTAAAAAATTATAAATATCTGAATTCTAGTGGGGCAACTCTTTCAACCAGTGGATGTTACGAAATCAGATTTTGTTTGAGTGTGTTGCTATAGCAACCAACTTAAAATTATGGAATCAGAACTCCCATGAGGTCCTGGTTTTCAAATGGCTGCCTCTCAAAAGGCAAGCAACATAGCCAGCTGATATTTTAGGGGAAGCTCAACCATACTTTCAAAATTTTGAAAACATTCCATTGACTAATTTTGGTTGCCATGGAAACCACCGGAAATGGCAAACATGCATTTCAAAGTGATTTTTCGCCGAATGTGTAGAATACAATGTTAATTCAAACCAAAAAGATTGAAATATGGGCAAAATCTAAATTAAACACCTGTTCAAAAAGATATAAAGTGTTATATATGAATTATGTTGCCATAGCAACCAGAATAAACATGTTTCAGATGCTAGCACAATAGATATACAATTTGTTGCATATCTCTGGACTTATTTAAGGTAGAGTCTTTTATGATACATCAATCTTGATGTTTGTGAGGCCAAGGAATCTAATTTTGACATCAAAAGTAAGCTACTTTGCATATTTGCTCATAAAAAGAAACAAAATTTGTGTATTTACAGATTTATTGGGCATTATTCCTCTCTCTGACCACAAAAAATCTTGTTAAACTGAAACATATTTATATTCTGAGTTTCATCTGCTTATCCCCCAAAATAGTCTGAAATCTGGTGGATAACTCTTTCAGTCAGTTGGTATCACAGTATCAGATTTTTGTTGTGTTGCTATGGCAACTATATTGAAATAACAAAGCCATCAATTTCATGAATTCCTCTTTTTAAAATGGCCGTTTCTTGCTAACCATGAAAGGTTGCCTTATGGTATTTTAGGAATAGATCACATTCATTTTCATAATTATTAAACAATTCAAGTAGAGTTTTTGTTGCTATGGAAACCACAAGAAATGGTAAATTTTCTCTCTAAAGTGATTTCCATTGAATGTGTAGAATACAATTCTCATCGCATACAAAAAAAGTGAATTACGGACAAAATATATTCAAAACTAACTTGAAAACTGATGGAAAGTATAATATTTGAAATATGTTGCCATAGCAACCAGAATCTCCCGAAAACTGGCATGATAGATATATACAATTTATTGTGTATCTAAGGACCTATCGCAGGTGCAACCTTATACGATATATCAATTCTGATGTTTGTGAGGCCAAGGAGTCAAATTGTAGTATCAGAACAAAGCTAATTTGCATATCTTCATAATTATGAGTACAAAATGACTGTTTACAGTATGATTAGGGGTTTTTTACTTTATGAAACTGATGTTATTAATTTTAGTAGAACAGCTGAAGGCCAGTTTCCGGGTTTCGGACCACAGTCCCCGCTTGGAGATACAATTTATGGTAAATTCCCTCATTTCTGATTAATATTCCCAGACCAAATCTAAACTTCCAAGTTGCGATATTTAAAAAATGGGCTGCTTTCTGGAGCTTCGGTCCTTTGTATTAGGTGTCTGAGCTTCTCCAGACTTCTAGATTTATACAGTGCATATCCCACATATTCTAGTTTTACAGTGTGGTTCAACATATCTTTTGCAGAATGTAGGCCTATAGACATTTTTCTTTTTATGTCTATTGTTGTTTGGCTATGGTATCCTACAATGTTTCACCATGCTAACCACTCTGAAAATGAGGCTGAAACCTCACTATAGCTGATATTTGTGGCCTCGTCAATATCAGAATTGATTTGTAACTTAACATTGCACCTTATATAGGTCCAGAAATACACAACAAATGTATTTACCTTGCATGCTAGTGTCTGAGACATGTTGATTCTGGTTGCTATGAACAGAGATTTCATATACACTGCTTCATTACATTTTGATGAGTCCATTTATTTTGTCCATATGTCACTCTTTTGTGTGCAATTAGCATTATATTCATCACTTACAACAAGAATCATTTAGAAGGAAAATTTACCTTTTCTGGCGGTTTCCATGGCAACCAAGAGTGATCAATGGAATTATTCGTAATTATGAAAGAAAGGTTGATACCCCTTAAATGTCTTGAGGCAACCTTTCTCAGTTGGTGAGAAACAGCCCTTTGAAAAACTGGACTTCATGAAATTGGTGGCTTTGTAATTTCAGAATGGTTGCTACAGCAACACACTCAAACACAAAATGATATTTTGATACCAACTGCCTGAAAGAGTTCTCCCATCAGATCTCACATGTTTATTATTTTTGGGCATTTATAACAAATGAATCTCAGGATGTAACTATATTACAGTTTGACAAGATTTCATGTGGTCAAAGAGAGGAATAATGTCGTTTTCTTGAGAAATGATGCCTAATAATGCTGTAAAGGCACTATTTAAATTTATTAGTAAATATGCAAATTAGCTAACTTCTGACATCAAAATTCAATTCCTTGGCCTCACAAACAACAAATTCTATATCTATTATGATAGTTTCTTTGAGACATGTTTATTCTGGTTGCTATGGCAACATATTTCAAATATAATGCTTCCTGTCAGTGTTTAAGTTAGTTTGGAATATATATATTTTTTTTTTTTACATATTTCACTCTTTTGTATGAGATTCAATTCAATTCAATTCAATTCAATTCAATTTTATTAACCATTTAACCACTCTACATGAACATAAACAGGGCCATCTAGAACAATAATTAGTAGTCAGATGGTAGGCTGACGCCAGTACTGGCGTATATACCTTTACCAAAAAGATGAGAAGAGCATTGTATTCTACACATTCAATGAAAATCATTATGGAGAGAAAGTTCACCTTTTCTGGTGGTTTCCATAGCAACAAAAACTCTACTAGAATTGTTTAATAATTATGAAATTGAATTTAATCTATTCCTAAAATATCATAAGGCAACCTTTTTTGGCTAGCGAGAAACAGCCAGTTGAAAAAGAGGACTTTGTGAAATTGATAGCATTGTTATTTGAATACAGTTGCCATAGCAACACACTGAATCAAAATCTGATACTGCGATACCAACTGACTGAAAGAGTTATCCACTAGATTTCAGATTACTTTGGGGGATAAGCAAATGAACCTTCGAATATAAATATGTTGCAGTTTAACAAGATTTTGTGTGGTCAGAGAGAGGAATAATGCTCACTAAATCCGTAAAGGCACCGATTTTGCTTCTTTTTATGAGCAGATATGCAAAGTAGCTTACTTTTGATATCAAAATTCGATTTCTTGGCCTCACAAACATCAAGATTGATGTATCATAAAAGACTCTACCTTAAATAAGTCCAGAGATACGCAAAACATTGCATATCTATTGTGCTAGCATCTGAAACATGTTTATTCTGGTTGCTATGGCAACATAATTCATATATAACACTTTATATCTTTTTGAACAAGTGTTTAATTTTTTATTTTGCCCATATTTCAATCTTTTTTGCTTTGAATTAACATGGTGATCTACACATTTGATGAAAATCACTTTGAAATGCATGTTTGCCATTTCTGGTGGTTTCCATGGCAACCGAAATTAGTCAATGGAATGTTTTCAAAATTTTGAAAGTATGGTTGAGCTTCCCCTAAAATATCAGCTGGCTATGTTGCTTGCCTTTTGAGAGGCAGCCATTTGAAAACC
This sequence comes from Platynereis dumerilii, assembly GCA_026936325.1. Classification (NCBI taxonomy): domain Eukaryota; kingdom Metazoa; phylum Annelida; class Polychaeta; order Phyllodocida; family Nereididae; genus Platynereis; species Platynereis dumerilii. The sequence goes on from JAPTHN010000013.1 coordinate 21,117,548, forward strand.
AGGACCTCATGGGAGTTCTGATTCCATAATTTTAAATTGGTTGCTATAGCAACACACTCAAACAAAATCTGATTTTGTAACACCCACTGGTTGAAAGAGTTGCCCCACTAGAATTCAGATATTTATAATTTTTTAAGTTATACTATTAAATTGTGGCTCTCTAAAAGAAAATAAGAACACAAACCAACAAAATCTGAGAAATAGTCTCCTAAAGTGTTGCCATGGTAACAAGAAAGAGATGGAAAATCAAAATTTCACCCATAAAGTAGTGAGACCAGTAAAAGGCACCACATAACTCGTCAATGAATGCCTTGCTTCCACAGCAACTGTGATACACCATGATAAGTTTTATAAAATTTATTTTGACAAAAGCAGACTTGTTGCCATGGAAACCAAAATAAAACATCTCCGGTCCAAGAAATTGATAAAACCATGGCCGTCATTAAAAAATTCAGAAAATTTCCTTTCCGACAGTACCAAATTTCAGGAGGTGTGGATCGCTGCGAACAAAGTTCCCTTTTTATTCACATTTTTGGCCCTTGGCTCCCTGACTATAAGCTATTTATTTTATCTCTATAATCCATCAGAGTAATTCATGCAATCTATCTAATCCATAAAATTCATACATGAAAGCCATCCTTCTTTATCTATGTAACTATCTATATATATATTTCTATCTTCTTAATCTATCTTGCTATCTATCTTTCTATCTCTTTCTATCGCTTTCCATCTATCTACCGGTATTTAACTATACATTTATTTAGCTAGCGATCTGTCTATGTATATTAATTTAGGCCTATCCATAAATACACTCATCCCTAAAATTCATTGAAATAGTAATTATTGCCCTAATATTAGCCCTAATATTAACCTTGATAAACAGAACTTCTCGTGGTCGGAATTTTTTTAAAAATTGAGACACAGATATAACAAATATATAGATCTACTCGAAAAATACTTTAAAATAGGGGTTGTTGTGCTCATTTATGTAGCAGCGCTGTCTATAATGTCCATAATTGGTAAACTTTACAAAAAATCTGCTTGAGATCCCTACAGACTAGAACGGCCCGAGGCCCGGTCCATCCCCCCAAACTTTTGCATTGAGTGCATAGGTGTAGGCCCACAAACCAGAAGGACATTGGGGCAGCTGCCCCTCAAAAAATCTCAAAACCCTTTCAATTAACATTGAATTGGATAATGATTTAAAAAATTTGTGTAGAGAGCCCCCTTGACGAAAGTATGAACTGCACCCTTGAATAGATCGCCTCTCATACGCCTGTGCTGCTCTGAAGTCCGTTATTCACACGCCTGCCGGCTGGACAAATTTCCAAAAGTAACCACAATAGCTTGATTAGCATGATAGTAGTAGTAGTTTTATTACTCAGTTAATGCTGTGGAAAATTACATACATGCACCCAAGTAAGATTAGATGTTCAAGCATCTCACAGACGCAATCACACTATAAATGAAGAGAATCGCCCAATGAATTGACTTCACTTCAACCCAAGTCCTCGCCAGAAAATTCAATCAAATTGCAATGATGCGCTTCGAATGGAATTGTGCCTACATCTGGCCCCATTAGCAATTCTCTCACCTAGAGACATGCTGAACCAACCAAAGCAATCGAGTTCTAGAAAAGTCAACTCCAAACTTATAGGCATATCCATGTGCCTTCATAATGATAATCTCATTTAGGCCGTAACATTCCAAATAGTCATGCTGCCACTTGTATGCCTTTTAAAGATATCTCACTTGTCCATTGAAAGTCACATACATCAAGTATTTTCAATCAGTGAAAAGAAAATGCTCAGCTTTTGTGTAATTTAGCACTTTTATTACATTTGACATGTTATTGTGATCAGAACAGATACAAATAAAACTACATAAATTTGTACCCAACACTGAATTGCGATCAATAAACAGAATAATGGTGGTCGCCCTCCCTAAAGTATATATTCAACATGATTTGATTCAGTTGATTTTGATTTGGTTTATTTATTAAAAAGAACAACATACAAACAATATTTAAAAAATGGGAGTTGTAAGTAAAACATTACTATATAACTACCACTAACTGGCAGTACTTAACATTTTAAATTGCTGATAAAATTCTTGATAGAAACTGAATTAACTGTTCTTTCGTCTAAACTATTCCAATTAATCACAAATCGATTGTGCAAAAAATATTTTCTCTTATCAGTCTGACTATAAAACACATACAGCTCTTTGTTTTAGACACCATGAATTTAGAAATATAGTTATTGACCATGTGGATTGTAAACAATGTCTCCACAAAATCAAAAACTAAATAAAACACATTCCTAGGTGTTGTTATAATTTTAGAATGTCAACACTGCTTTTAGCAACATGAGCTCCTATCAATGGATCCCATTACAAAATGTAAAAATCTAGATTTTTTTTTTAACCCCATTGAGACCAGGGTGTCAATACAGAGTAAGAACTTTAGTATGAATCCCATTTTCAGTTTGCTGAAATATATATTTTCAACTTTGAAATATAATACACATTGGCCCTTCAGTTGGGCATGTGATAAATCTGGTTATTCTTCTTTCTCTTAATATATTAAATATATATATGTATATTGAAAAACATACTTGTCTTGAGCATATACACCCAGAATAAATATATTTGAATTTAAAAAAATTAATATCATTATGTATATCGGCCTATTTCTTATACTTTGTGCGGATCTGCTAAAAGCATTCTTTTTTGACCAGTTATACATTGACCATTTTGCAGCTTGTGAAAGCCTGTGTAACTTCAATCTGAAAGAAAACAACACAATGTCATTATTAAGTTTTCATATAAGGCATGCGAAGAAAACTTTGAAGAGTCAAGCGGAATCGTTGAATCTACTGCATGTGCGCATCCATGCGAACTTTCATCATTACTTTTTGATTTATTTGAGGGATATTTAATTATTTATAGCATTAAAGCATTTTTTTAAAATTTAATTTCTCATAATATCTTATGATAAATTAATTAATTTTGGAAATAATCCGAATGATGCAGAAGCACATGAAATAAGGCGGGACAAAGCTCCCAACCTCCCCCCCCCTCCCAGGTCATATATTCTTAGAGGTCCCTAATAGGCCTACAAATAAATAAATGTAACCTAGGCTATAGGCCTACGTATACATTTTGGATAATGGTCGACAGAGAAATATAATTTTCTGATGGTTAATATCACGGTTGACAGCAGTGTGCAGTCAAAACCCTTGCAAACAAAACCAGCTACAGACAATAACAGCTACAATTTTTATTGTATCCGAAAGGGCTAAGCTAATTTTCTGTTTACATGCCACAGAAGTGAAATTGCAAAATTTTCAGGTGATTTCTCCAGGAAAAAAATTGCAACAGCCGTGTATTTTTTCTAGTCAAATTTATCATTGCAATTGTGGCATCGCTGTTCTTGCTTATCACCGTCTTGACTCATCGTCATTTATCGAACATTAAAAAATGGCAATTACACCAAATTAGATAAAATATTAGAAAGAAAAGAAAAAAGCAGCAATGTGTTTTTTGTTACTTCTGAAAAATAGCTAGTTTGTATTTCAATGCAAGGGGCCACCATTTTATCTCAACATGCTCAAGGGGGGGGGCTTGGGAGTTTTTTGATGAATAAAATATTTTTGGGCAGTCTTGAAATAAATAATTTCTGGTGGGGGCGTTACTTAACAACAGTGTTGCTTGTTTTTGAAATGAATATTCGAGGACTTTGTGCGCTTGACATAATAAATTACTGCCGCTTCTGCTGTGAACGGTGAAATAAACTCCGAGCCCCCCCCCTCCGGATATTAAAGGTCGCCCCCTGACTATCAGTAAAACAAAACATAGGGCCTAAGGGGACGACAGTTGGGGGTAACTATGGACTTTATCCCCCGGGATGAACTTTTTTCGTAGGCGACGACAAACTTTTTTTTTCGCATGCGGATGCGCAATAACTGTTTTATTTTTTAACATTACGCTACCCTAGCTACAAGTGAAAACATCCCCCAAGCTCATCCTCAGGGGGGGATCCATCCCCCATCAGGATCTACGCCCTGCATCCCCCCATCAGGATCTACGCCCCTCAGGGACGGACGCAGGGGGGGGGGATGGGGGGATGCATCCCCCCCCACCAGACCAAAATTTATATATTTTTACATGTTAATTTTATCCGCGCGCAGTCACGGAATGTCGCGAATTGTGCGTTCCGTGACGCGATAGCCCGATAGACCCCCCCACCGGAATTTTCTGGATCCCCCCCTGACGCCCCTGGCCAACGGCATTTTTGCTTGGGTGAAATAACAGAATCTTTAGGGTGTGGTTTTTGGGTGACTTGTGGCTTTGAAAAATCTAAAAAAAATACAGGCATCTACCTTTTGTCTTTAGAAAACACGTTGGATACTTGAAATATTTTTATCAGGCAGATTTATGGAGAAATGACAAAAGAATAATATATGTAAACAAAGCTTCGGACATCAACCTCAAGTGCTTCGGACGCACTTTTAAAATAGAAAGAATGGTCGTACAGAGCCCAAACTTAGCTCAAAATGTAAGAAATTAAATTTCCTAAACACTGGTACCCAGTTATAAGGTGCTACACCCAATATTAAGGACTCGTCATTGACACAGCAATTGCACAAGAAAAGGCTGGATGGATACAGAGATCTGCTCTGCTGATCTAACAACAACAAATTTATGTGAAATAAACGCTGGCTTTACAATCAAATATCTCAGGCCTCAGAAGTCCTACAGACTTCAACTAACCACCATTAGAATTGTAGTGAAGTAAGGAATTCAGTCCTGCAACTCCCAAAGCCATACGAATGGTACAAACACACGGCGATCGTGTTTTCGGCAGACGCACATCAAATGGGCATCAATGAATCAACACTGTTGTTGAAAGCCTTACCCTATAATATCTGTTTAATACCACAATATTATTGTTAGCAATGATATTAAACTTACCAGGCTGATTACATTCATCTGATTGAGCTGCCTCAGCCTTTTCTGTTGTTCTGGTTCACTCTCCTTTCTTCCCACAGGTGGCGCACGTGATTGCTGCACCTGCCACCTGTGGGGGGAGTGCGTAATTCACATGTTTGCTGTGACATTGAGCCGTGACATCCCAAAATAACTACCCCACAAGATGCAGTAACAGTTATCAAGCACCATGCACTAAAGAATCAAGTTTTACTAACCTTGTATCGGCAGAAATGCGAGAAAAGAGTAGCGCTAGTGATGCTCTTGCCTGCCATGTTGTCTGATAAACAACCAACTGGATGTTGCCGGTGCCGCGGTGCATTGTGGGATACGTGAACTCAGTGAATTACCATGGAAACGGAGCAAAACATTGCATTTCGTTGAAAAAAACATTGCAAACTAATAAAAGAAATAACCCACAGGCAGCAAAAAGTGATTACTACGCATCCAATATAGAAATGCTTTAGACATTGTCATAGAACTGCACACGATTAAGTGCCCCCATTGGTCCCACGAGCCATCCAAAATTTTCTGTTCTTGGCCCGGATACAGGGTCGCCAACAAACACGAGTAGAAACTCGTGAATAACTTGCCTGCCATGGTTGACTGCACACATAGCCCAGAGCCTGCATGGCCAATTAAGACATCAAACAATACACGTGTTATTTAGGAAGATAGGGAGCCGGTTCATTTGCAATGACTCTGAGCCTGTTTATCATGGTATACACCAGTAATCCAGCCCTACTAAGCTCTACTACACCAAGTCACCAACTGTGCATGATTGCACTCCTGACTTAATTGATCTGCATTGTAAACATGGGTTGCATTGCCGGTAAAGTGCCATTAATTACGAGCGAGTGGAATCAGCTTGTTTCTAAAGGCAATCAGTGCTTGTATAGGCAAATTTAAGGCCAGAAATGTCCAAATCACCAGCAGGACCAGTTGGAAATGAATTGTAGGATTACTTAAAACACATACCTTGGCAAATGGTGCTGTATAATTCATAATTCTTCAGTAAATGCAGCAACACATCCTCCCTCCATGAAGGCCAGGGGCCAACTGCTGGGTTGCTAGGTAACCTATATTAGGTGTCGGCAATCTCCGGCATGAAAGCCGAGGATGGCCGAAGTCGCCGAATTTTGCACATCAAAAAAAACGTTTTTTAGTGATTTTCTTGACACTTGGATGCAAATTTGCAGTGTCTGCACATGCATCATGAGTGGATCTATCAATAGACCATATTTGAGTGGCTGGGAAGCTATACAGAGAAAGAAAAGTACAAAACCAATTTTTACTTAATTGTCTTTATTGGGCTACCCTACGCAAATCCGGAAATCACGGGCCACGGCGGAAAATGGCTGTCGCAAAACAGACCTCCAGCGCCAGCTGGCCCTGGAGGAAATATGCAAAGACATTTCTTAACAGACACTCAGTTACTACTGTATTACATATGAAACAATTTGATCATAATAACTAATTAAATCATTTTCTAAATTAGAATTAGATTTTACCTTCTTCATCAAGCCACTTTAAGGTAAAAGGCTGCTCCTCTCCAAATCGACAAATGTCGCGCACTTCTGCACACAGTCCTTCAAATGTGATGTCACAATCAACATTCGTGACCATGACATCCCTGAAATTAAAGAATAGAATTTAGAAATTACCAGTGTTAGGAAAATTATAGTGTTAAATACAAATATGATATTCAGAAAAGTAAATATAAGTCTATGTTAACAATCAGTTTGTATTGTATTGAATTGGAAGGACATTTGCAAACTTATTATTACATTGAGTATTTAAATACAATTCATATTTACATAAACCATACACATGATACAAAACAAAGATATAACCTTACCCGCCATAGACAACTTTGAGTCTAATAACTTTTTCATTTTCACCTATCTTCTGTTGAGAAGGCATCCTTGTTTCTGAAAACATCAAATAATTCGCTGATTAGTTCACCGTGTTAATTGTTGTGAAGGCAATGACAACCTTGACAGCTGAGCAGACCTTACAATTAGCTGACAAGTATATATATAATTATATTTTTCAAAACTAATGAATAATGACATAAACTTGTATAAAAATTTCATAAACCAAAATTGACCTACAAATTTAATCTGATTTTTCTAATATTCCTCAGTGCCTCAGCATTAAAATCCACTCCACTTGTCTGTATCATATACATTTGTATTAGGCCTAGACACTGAACTCATTTACGAAACAAAATGAATGTTAAAAGTCCTTCTTGAACGAACACTGCAGAGATTCAGCATAGATCTTGACAAACTTGTCAAACACAATTAACATTCATGAATCAATCGTTGATAAAGCTAATTAACTAAATCCAAAGAAGGACAAAGAATTTAATAAATCTAATTAAGAATGGAATATTACTGTTGTTTTAAGGACTTAGTTTACTTTACTGAATAACACCTTAATTAGTATAACAACAGGTGCAATACATGTTGGACAGTTGAACCAACAGGTAATTGAGCCAACAAGTTGTTTGGCCAACAAGTTGAAACAACTGATTGGCAGTGATTGCAAAGGCAGCAAAGCCCATGTTTGTTTAGCTAATCACTGAATCAAATTCCTATTAATTAGATTTCATCCAAGCCCACATATTGACCAAAGGTAAACCAATCAACCAAACTTGAACCCTTTATTCAGTAGATACTAAAGGGTACAGTGTCTTCAGGTCAAGAAGAGTATCACTCAGACTGTGGAATTGCTGATCAGCTCAACTCACTTTTCACTTAGTTTTTAGACAACTCTCAAACTTGTTAAAACAACCTGATCACAATGACAGTGGCAACACTAGACTCTCTCTGTAGTATACTGTAATGCTACTGTTACAGAGCATGCTGAAGAAATTAAAAGGGGTTAAATCAATTGAGACCAAATTCCTAACATTGTTGACAAACTTGACAACCTGCCCCACTTCTGTCAGTTCAGAAATGGTCAAGGAAATCATTGATTTGCGAGTTTAATTAAAGGATGTCATACCTGAAATTTCTTCTAGAGCCAAGGATATGAGCAATGAACGAATTACGACTAAAAACAAGTCTTGAGATGATTAACAGACTCAATCGATCAATAAAGTTTGACACCAATTTGTGACCAACTTTCTACCAGTTCTCCATCTTGGACTTGGTAGAGTCATGTGGATGGATTCAGCCAATGAGAGTGCGTGTTTCATTTCATCACCGGCACGCCTCGCCGAATTTATTTTTTGATAGAAACCCCAAAACCAATTTTGCATAAAATGTTCGTGACTTTCATTGATGAAAATGAAATAATAAATTATGGCACGAACTGTTTCTCACATTTACAAAATGACCATATAAGGAAATCGACAAACACGGCCTCTGATTGGTGGAAGTTTTGCTCACTCCGGATCCGCCGCCATATTGCCGGCAAGTCAGAAGAGCTTCCTCGTTTAATCTTGAACTTTCTTGGACGATTCTGAAGATGGTAAGACATTCAAAAACTCCATTTTAACGCTGCGGCAACTCCAAGCTTCTGTATTGTTGAAATTGATGAGTTTTTGGTCAATGTATGGCTGCAGGAATGCCGGAACTTGGCGTAACCGGTAATGTTTTGGTGCCATCCCTCATGATGATAGATGTCAAGGGGGGAGGGGGTGGGCTGTGACACAGCTGTCAAAAATCCATTCCTGGTGCAAAAATGAGGCTCAGATTTTGTCCTCACTCTCTGTAGAGTGCCTTCTACACCATAGTGATAATATGTGTGATGGGTACAGTGCAATGTCACGTGCAGTGTGATTAATAATTTGTTTGAAACTTCAATTCCTACTTGTTTCTTCTTGGAATCCACAAATTGGCACTGTGTCAACAGGTCACTGTCATGAAATGCAGGTCACCAGTGGCAGTTCAAATGTGCAGAGTGCCATTGTGACAATGATTGTGCATTGGCTCTTCATAACTCAATAAACCATTCAATTTCCAGGGGGGGGGGGGCTCATTACTGACAGTAATTGTGTCAAGTGAGTGAAGTCCCCTAATATTCATTCCTGAATCAAGCAACACCTTGTTGAGAAGTACCCCTAACAGTAATTCTTTACTTCAAGACTGCCAAATAGCCAAAAGTGACCAAGAACGTATTTACTGAAAAACCCCAAGCCTCCCGCTCCTCCGGATGTTAAATGGTCTCCCTCTAACTATGGTGGGGGGGGGGGGTTCACATTGTCTCCGTCATATATTGAACTAGTACCCCCCAAATGCATGACTATGTCCATATACATTTTGTAAGTTTGAAAATTCAATATGTAAAAGACTATCAGAATCTGACAGTTCTAAAAGATATATTTCTTTGATCATGTTGATATATGAAGTTGTGAAAGATATTTCTTTGGTCATGCTGATATGAAGTTGTGAAAGATATTTCTTCGATCATGTTTATATCAATTATATGAAGAACTTTGTGAAAGTGATTATGCATTCCGGATACTAATCTTCATGCTGAGTCAAGTGACAGACCGAAGTGTGGCACTTGCATTAATGATGTTTCCTCTTTCAGACGGAGCAGCAGCTGGACTGTGCGTTGGATCTCATGAGGAGGTTGCCCCCTCAGCAGATAGAGAAGAATTTGACGGATCTCATTGATCTGGTAAGTACAACAGTGTTCTCATTTACGCTGTCCCTAGCGCAAATTTATGCACCTTTTTTTTTCTTAAAGTACAAACGTTTAAGACCTTCTGTGCGTCCCTAGGACGCACTGAGATCAGCCTAAACTGGCTAGAAACATGCCTAGAGTTACAGGTAATCCTGGAAATGCAGAATTGCAATTGCATCTAAGCCAGTTGTTTAGCTTGACTTGACACCTCTGTGAGTCTCTCAATTGCAATTTACACATCCAAATAAAGAGGTAGACTTCTTTCACACCTAACTTTACCCAAATTGCCATTTAGCAATTGACACCTTTCCCATGTTATGAGTCTGGCCTTCTAAAGAACTGACTTTCCACATTGAGCCAGTGGATTTTGCCAAATATTGCATATCAGACAGAATTTGCGGACCTCGATAACGTACTGAAAACCAAAAAAACCTATCGTATTGAACTTGGTAAAATGGTGTCTATCAATATCAGGTAGTCATTCCAGTTTGAAGTTCTACTTCTTTGTCACCTCATTGCTGTATCCTCCCCCTGTCCTAATTAGCCTACCAAGTGCATAAACACAGGACATAAAGCCCCAATCATCCATCTATCCATCCATCCTCCAACAGGTACCCTGCAAAAATGAGGCAGCTTCCAACCTATTTCAGTGCAGTTAAAAAATACTTAAAATACCTCTTGCTTTTATTGGGTGAAAACATGCCCTGATTTAGCACGGTCACTGTGCAGGAGGGTGCTTCTTTCAGTTCTTTGTAAGATAAAGTTAATACTTTGTAGAGTCTTGTGTTTGGTGGTGTGAAGAATAGGCATTGAAATGTAATCTTCATGTCATTGATTTCAATATTTGAATTAGTTAATTCATCTGTTCGATAAATGTGAACAAGTGGGAGAATTTGAGTACCTTCATCTTTGTATGTGTAATTGCAAATTTATTAGAAAGGCGTGAAAGTTGATTGGAAAGGGTGGTCATTATTACGAAAATTTAATTGCAATATCCCTCTATATGGAGGTTTTCGGTTGCATTGGCCAGGTTAATTGGCTACTGAAATAATGTTCAGGTACAAGCAGTTACTGATTGTTGTACATTGTACTGCTCTCATATTTTTCAATGAATTGTCTCTTCTTTTCTCCAGGTTCCTGACTTGTGTGAGGATTTGTTGTCATCAGTAGATCAGCCTTTAAAAATAGCCAAAGACAAAACGCTGGGCAAGGACTACCTCCTATGTGATTACAACAGAGACGGTGATTCTTATAGGTATGGTTTCATTAAGAATGATAATGTGCGATTGTGTCTTTAGTTTTGAATTTCACTTACTTTTATTTACTCATTATGTCCTATAAGATGTGTGTCCCATACTAAGTCACGGTCTTTTAATAGGGGAGGGTAAGCTAAGTGGTATAATGCTGGGCGGCCAATTGCTGGGTCCAGCTCCAGCCGGGTCACCTGGACCTATGTTGGGTGGCAGTTTCACTCATCCTCCCTCTCAAGTTTTAAACAATGTTATCAAAATGTGTCATATATATAAATATGCAAGCCTAAGGCCAATCCAATTTAAAAAACAAGGGTATAAAAGGAAGTGACTTTTTTTAAGGCAAACACTGCAATATTGTGAATGACTGATTGTGCATAAAAATTGTCAGATTCTCTGAAAGTTGATTTTCAATGTTAAATCTGCTTGTTTTTATTGCCTTCAGATCTCCATGGAGTAATCGTTACGAGCCACCTTTAGAAGATGGGGCTATGCCATCAGAGAGATTACGCAAGTTAGAAATTGACGCCAATGCTGCCTTCGACCAGTATAGGGAATTGTAAGTGTATATTTAACTGTTCAGTGTGTTGAATTATAGATCTTTACAAGTGATTTCTGTAAAATTTATGTCGAGCAGTGTAAGCAAGCTATCATTCCAAGAAAGGTCAGAAAATATAGTTGAGCAAATGAAAATTGTGTGTTTGTGCATATATATACAGTTGTCTTAAAAGCAAGTACACCCCTTAGTGGTTTCATGGTAAATGTATCACACGGAAATGTCTTTTACATCATCGATAAAATATTTTCATCATATCTATGATGATTTAATAATTTATACAATGTTTTATTCTTGCATCATGAAGTTTTTGTTTCCTGTAAAAATGCACCAGCATTGACATTAAATTTGCAGAATTAAACAGGTCCGAATCTTGTAAATTTGTGCATACAAGATTGACAGCATTTGTTAAACTGCTTATAGTCTTTGATTCTTGTATCAAAACGGTAAACCTTATCACTGACACTATTTTGGATGTGTGCAGGTATTTCGAAGGAGGTGTGGCCTCTGTCTACTTATGGGATCTAGAGCATGGCTTTGCTGGGGTCATTCTCTTGAAAAAGGCAGGGGACGGATCCAAGAAAATCAAAGGTTGTTGGGACTCAATACACGTCGTTGAAGTTGTGGTAAGTTTCAGTTGATTAAATTTGAGTAAATTTTAGGTATCTCTTATATTGTTCTTGCTCAATTTGTCCTCCGATGGTCCAAATTAGTTGACTAATTGGCAGTGAGTGCATAAATGCAAGACATTCTTGTTCCTATCAGCCTGTCACAGGAGGTAAAGCTCCACTCATCCTTCAATCGTTCTTGCCTGGTCATAGTGGGCCTATGATTGACCGCTGTTTCAATCGTCCTTTGCCTCTTGAGACATCGCTGTGTCCTTCTCCATCCTAATTACCCAACCAAGTGCTTAAATATAGGATGTAAAGCCCCAATCACCCATCCTTCAATCATTCTGGACTAGATTGGCTCCTGGAGAATACATAACTTATTAAGGTTTCTTATTTAAATTTATTTATTTGCAGGAAAAATCTTCGGGTCGCAGTGCGCACTACAAACTGACCTCAACAGCAATGCTTTGGCTGCAAACTAACAAACAAGGTTCGGGAACAATGAACTTAGGAGGATCTCTCACAAGACAAGTAGAGGCCGACTCCGCTGTTAACGAAAACAGTCCTCACATCGTCAACATTGGAAAAATGGTTGAGGTGAGTTTTAGTCAGCTGTTGTCGGACAAAATTGTCCCAAAAAATATTGACAGAAGATAAATTCCATATAAATAGTAGTTGTAGGAACTTGTGTGAATGTAGTGAGAAGTTTTGAAGGTAAAATAAAACATACAACTTTTTAGAGTCTATTTCAGTGTACTTAATGTCTGTAGCGCTTTACTTGCGACCAAAATGTCATTAGCCACAAAGGCCAATTATGAGTGAAATGCAAGCGTTTGTTGCTATTTCCAGCCAAAACCTGCAATTTCATTTGCCACATGAAAGAGGGCAATTCCACAAAATACGATACCTCAATGTGAAACAGTTTGTTCCTGCTGACTAGTCCTCTGAATTGTTGCGTCAGTTACTATGGGATTGTCCAAGATGCATTAGCAAATGCTAATGTGGCTAATGGTTGGGAAAACCACTGAATTAATGTGACGTTTCTTAAAGTTTTCTTTATATAATTAATTAATTCTCATGAATCCACTTTCTTCCTTTCAGGACATGGAGAACAAAATCCGTAACACAATGAACGAGATCTATTTCGGTAAAACAAAAGACATTGTTAACGGGCTCAGGTCCGTTACCCAACTAGAGGACCTAAAACAGCGGGATAACCTGCAGAAAGACCTTGCCAACGCTTTGAGAAACAGATCGCAGCAAGGGAACAACTAGAAACATACTTTCTAAATAGTTTTTGACGGCTTTGTTATATAAATCTATTATAAAATTATATAAATGTGATTATTTGGCTTTCCAGTATCTGTTTATAGGTCTGTGTGTGTGAACGAAAATGATTTACCTTATAAGACACCGCCCTAGATGAAGTGGGGTACAACATGTCGTCATGCCACCTGGTGGCTCCTTTGACATTGTACTGCCAGGCAGCGCCCTCTGTTAATGAGTTTACCGAGAAACTGCCTCCATATTTTCCCAGCTAAAAACAGGGACCAAAAGTAGGGTCTTACTGACGCTACTGACGTCAGGATGGGTGCATTTATTAGGCTGTACTGACGTCAGGATAGCAATATTTTGTATTCTTCCTGACGGTCAGCTCGGATCATAAAAATGAGTCATCCTGACCTCTACTGCCATCATATTTGTAATGGTTTCTAGGGTCAGGAAGACAATCATTTGCCAAGGATACTGACAGCAAAAATGAGGTCTTACTGACACTTCTGACGTCAGGATGGGTACATTTATAAAGCTGTGCTGACGTCAGGATAGCAATATTTTGTGTTCTTCCTGACGGTCAGTCCGGATCATAAAAATGGGTCATCCTGACCTCTACTGCCATCATATTTGTAATGGTTTCTTGGGTCAGGAAGACAGTTATTTGCCAAGGATACTGACAGTAAAAATGAGGTCTTACTGACACTGCTGACGTCAGGATGGGTACATTTATAAAGCTGTACTGAAGTCAGGATAGTAATATTTTGTGTTCTTCCTGACGGTCAGTCCGGATCATAAAAATGGGTCATCCTGACCTCTACTCATATTTATAGTGGTTTCTAGGGTCAGGAAGACAGTCATTGACCAAGGATACTGACAGCAAAAATGAGGTCTTACTGACACAACTGACGTCAGCAAAGATAGTTTTTTCCACCATACTGACGTCAGAACACTGGTATCCAAGGCCAATTTGAGTCCTGTCAGTAAGAGTCTCAAAGTGCTCCAGATCTGACATGCAGTCAGCAAGGATAGATTTTTTCCATCATCCTGACGTCAGCAACAAACTAAAAATATGACCTTTCTGACGTCAGTAGTGTCAGTAAGGACCCAAAAAAGGTCCCTGTTTTTATATGTATTTTCCAGTGGACTGACCAATGCGAGAGGTGGGATTTTGCCATCCCATAATTCTAGGGTAGTCATGTGACTCATATACGTAGTTCCGAGGCTGTTCCACAGGTGGCTGTAGTACTTCCTGTTATTATCCTGCTGCCATAGAACTGTGTAGGGTACAAACTACAAAGTCCTACTTTTCTGTGCATCTATGGCCTTAATCTCTTTGGTGTAAATTAAAATCAAATTAAAAAAATACAGACCCAGAAACAGATCATTGGTTAGCTGTTTGATCAATAATCATTTGCATTGATATTGCATTATGAAATTGAATTATAAAATACATAAAAGCTCTGTACTATATCTGTGAATGAATTTCTCTGAACGAATTATCAATGCTTGGTGATTTCTCTAGCGACCGGTCTTAAGTTGTTTTCTGTGGCAGTTTGGCTATTTTTACTCTATAATTCCAGTCTTCATCAATGTTAATGCAAGAAGTATAAGTCTTAACGTATGAGTATGGATGTATCATACAAGGAAACTTAGTTTAAATGAGAAATAATTTACAAGCCTTTTAGGTGTTAAGAGCAATGTAATTAGTTTTGTTGAAGTGTGTGACTTAGCAATGCTGACTATTAATTTATTAAAAAAAGCAGCACTATTTAAATTGGCAATTTTACTCATCAATTGATCCAATGATCTATTCCTATTGCCATTCTTATTAAATTGATTGCTCTTGGTGAATAGCTCATTCCTTATCGAAGAAATTAAGTTTGTTAAATGAATTTCTGTTTGATAGCATTAATACAATATGATAATTATTATGAATCAAATATGATAATTATGATTATGTATTCAGATGTACATAGGGTATATTTGCACCGAATGTATAATAGCAGAATGAGATGTTACTTAAAAAGATGTGTCAAATGGAACTGTTTATTTTAAGTTAGGCCTAATCAATATAAATCGTTGGGGTGGGTTGATTCTAATTTTGATCATTAGTAGCGACCTCTTGAAATTGTGAATATGTTAAAATATCTTTACTGCAGTCTTTTCTATCATGGAATATGCATAGCGATTATAATTTATAAGCCAATATTATATAGGCCTTTGGTGGTGATTACTTTAATTTATAGATTGGAAAGTGGAGATCGAGCAATCAAAAAATTGCAATTGTTTTAAGGTAGGCCTACGAGTGCAATTTATTGAATTACTGGAAATGTAATATAATTTGTTTTTTGATTAGGCTGTATATACAGGTAGGCCTATATTCTTTTAATTTAAAATGAAAATTGGAGAAGGTTACATTGACAACTAATCTTATGATTGCATAAGTGTCTCATAATGATGCTTAAGTTGCTACAAAGAGACAGAAAGAAAAGGAAATGTAAAGCTTTTGAGATAACACAGAAAAGGCAGGCCTAAATATTGATTACAACTATTTGTTAGAGAACACCTTATTTATTTGTTAAAGCGAATGATATGAATGTTAAGAGGTGCTTCCTATGTTAAAAGTATCATCGTTTGTTTGTCTTATGCATATATGTGTATGCTCTAGGCTGATGGATTTGTGAAAAAATCTTTTTGAATTTTTTAAGTATGTATGGTTGAGCAAGTGTAGGCGGTGCAAAGCTCACTTGAAAAAATGTTTTTGTATAAAATGTGATACTTAGAAATGATAATAAAAGAAAAGTTTGAAAAAAGTTGGCGTCATATTTTTGTTGTGGTCGATGATGAAGTGGCCTGGCCACACGTTTATGTGCATTATGTAATGAGCTTTTCTAAATTTCTGCAAAGTATTAAAATATATATTGATATTTTACACATTCGTAGATAAAATATAGGAAATAGGATTTTCAAATGGAGGACTAGCTAGGCGCAGATGAAAAATACAATTCCGTGCATACAGTCTGAAAAATAAAGCAGAGAAGAGACTGGTTTATTAAAGTTCTCTCTTGGAAATGAAATAGTAAATTGGGAAAATAAAAATTCTTCACTCCAACCGACAGGTGCGCTGTGTGCGAAAATGTGTGTGGAGCGCCACCTAGCGGATTCTTTGCTGAAATTCAACATGGCCGAATTTGATCGGGTTCTGTGTATTAAGCCCGAAGTTTTTGTCTATAGAATTCCTGCTAGGACAACAAATCGAGGTTACAGGTGTGGTATAGTTAGTTAATGATCTGATGTTGCTTCTGTAAAAAATTCAAGGGTGAGAGTAATGTCTTACTGGAGTAATCGGCGATTTTGGTGATGTGTAATTTTGTGTTTTCCAAGCTGGCAAATTCAGTGACTCAGTTTTGTTTGACAAGCTAGTTGCAGACACACCCCCTCACATTGTGCATGTCCGTGCAATTGGGAAATCCCAGTTTGTGACATGAAATGTTTTCTTTGCTGCTGATAAAAATCTATGGCAGGTTTGTTGTCTGTTGACATGGTTGAGTAGCTACAAAACAAGAAAGAACATGAAGAAGTCTGTGCCAGTAGTCTGTGCCAAATTCTGGGAGTAAAAATATTCTGCAAAAATATCATAATCATGACTTTGCTCATGTGCATGGTATTGTTCTTTTTGTAGATTTAATGTGCCGTTTTCAGTCCCGTTAAAAAAAACAAAAAAAACTACAAAGTTCAAAAAATGTATATATTTACTTTTTTGTCTCTTATTTCTGGTGGCCTCCTGATTATAAACTGTAAACACTTCTATATATTTCACATTTCTTCAAGTTCTCTAGCTACCAGCTAACTAGAGGGGTCTCAGGGGCGGGGGGGGGGGGGTGATTCTCTGGAGAGGCACCCACTATAATCACTACATTTTAGTCTACCGAATCAAGAATTCATATTTGGGGGGCGGGGGCACCTGGTGAGGTCTGATATGGGGGGGGGGGGGTACATGCCCCCCGTAGAGACGCCACTGCTACCTTCATGTTCAATATTTGTAATAGGGCCATTCAAATATTAGATAGTGCTAAAATTTCTCATTTTTATACCCCCCCCCCCCCCACTGTTCTTCCTTGTAAGAGCATGTTACACATGTCCGTAAACCCTCCCTGTTACATAACATTAGTGGTCGAAATGGGCCATGTTATTTGGGGGGGGGGGTCTCTCAGTTGCAAGGCCCTAGTCGCCAGAAAGACCTTAAAAGCCAAAGCTTTAAATCTAGATTTTCAGATGTTCTAAAAATGAATCTGGGCATTTTGAAGTCGTGACTTGTCTGTGCAAATAAATTTTGAATTAGGCATTACTTGCTGCTTAATTAATGCTTATTCCTCTGTCAATTCCAGTATTAACGAGGTTTCTTCAGAGCCCCCTCTGGTTCCTTCTAAAAAAATTTATTTGACGGGGTCACAAGAGCATTTGAAGGGGTCAAAACCTCCTTAACCCCCCCCCCCTTCAGTTCGACCACTGCATAACATCCCCCCTCCTTACAATCTTGAGTGTTGGTAACAATCATATACCTGCTCCCTCCTCTCTCTTGCGTTACGTAATTTTTTAACAACCCCTAGATGTTGACGATATAGAAGTGGGCAAGCGGCAAAGACTGTTTATATTCGCGCAGCGAAACGGCCGAAGGCCGTTGAGCGAAGCGAATTGAGTGCAAGAGAAGACTCAAAAATCTGTGCAGTGATGGTCTCAACATCAACAGTCCACAGTTGGGAATTAGGTCAAGTGGGTCTAGCTTCTTATCAATGATTTAGTTTCGTATTTAACAAAACATAACATATTCATCTTCGAAAGTGTCTTAAAAATTCAATTTTCTATGGTAATATATCCTGTACCAATAATTTTTATGGAATAGTTAATTATTAGCATTGACAAGCTAAATCAAATTATTAACATGTGATTCAGTCAATTTCAATCTGACAACAAGAAAACATAACAAAATTAAAGTTACATAATCTTATAAACTGATGATTATGTAACAGTGAACAGATAATCTACATGCAATGTTATTGTTTTTGTATTACTATATATTTATACTATTATGTAATATCAACAATCTAACATAGACTTGACTTTGGCAGCTTTCATTGCTGTCTGCCTTTTTAGCATTTAGCTGATTATCTGTGAATCTTATATATCTATTTAATATATATATCTATCTATCTGTATATCTATTTATCTCTCTATTTATCGATATATTTATTTATCTATTCTATTTTTTGTCTAGTTTATTTTGATATTCTACATTTTTATCTGTCTTTCCATGTACCTGTCTTTCTAATTTTCTGAAAAAATTACATAACTCCTTTCATACATTGAATATGAAATAAACATGAAAGTTATGGTAACACTATAAGTCCTACAAAAACTTTTTAAAGTGCTGCGCGAATTTCATGGCAGTGCCATTTACATATTATAAAAACTTGAATTAAAAAAGGTTTTGTTTTATGTTCCAGAGCTGATGAATGGAAGTTAGATGAACCGGCATGGACAGGACGGATGAGACTGATTGCCAATGGAGATGACTTGACAGTGAAATTGGAAGACAAGCACAATGGTATACTGTTGTACCAATATTTTATTAGAATTTATCAATTATCATTTCCTCAATGCTCATGGTATATGGCAGCATTTTGTATTGATTGTCATCTTATCTGAAAGAGAGAGGGTTAACTCAGTTGGTAGCACTGGTGCTAGGCTACCGATCGCTGGGTCCTAGGTTAAATTACTGCTCTGGCTGGTCACCTGGACCTATGTTGGACGGCAGTTTCAATTATCCTTCACTCATTGCTGATTTGATGTGTATTGCTCCTTTTCTAATTAGCCTACCATGTAAATACAGGATGTAAAGCCCCAATCATCCATCCATCATCTTCTTAGATCTTTTGGAAATTGGGACTTCACAACTATTGTACTCCTATCGTTTAAAAACTCCAGAATAAAAACAGGGAGTCTGCCAATCATTGGTTTCTTAAATTCCAGGCCTTGAAAAGCCTGGAAAAAACTCGCATTTTCCACAAAAGGCCTGGAAAAGCCTGGAATTTAGTTCCTGCTAAGAATGCATTCACCATTTTTGTGACCAATGCTTGTCATATACATATAAATACATACTAGAAACTTGTATAACATGGATTTGGTTCTGATTTCAATTTCAACAATGACTGCTTCAGTTTGACATTATTTTGGTGCTTATAAAAATGTATTCTCTCCATTTCAGGTGAATTATTTGCACAGGGGAAATTGGACGGATATCCCGGCCTCGCTTTAGAAAAGGTTCTCGATTCTAGTCGCTACTTTGTCCTCAGAATTGAAGACTCAGGTGGAGATTTGATCATTAAAATGTGGATTTGTTGCAACATCAATTTCACATCGTAAATGTCAAGTAAATACAATGTATTGTGTATCTGATTTCAGGTCGCCATGCTTTTGTTGGCGTAGGGTTTGCTGATCGGTCTGATGCCTTTGATCTAATAGTTAATATTCAGGACCATTTTAAGTAAGTGTTCAGTTAACTATCTTCGCAATGTCAAGGTCACACTTTTACTGAGCACTCGCACCAACTCACAAAATATTTTGCAAAAATTAGGATGTTTCTAACATTAACTCTAGTAACCATTAACTGGCATTCAAATTTTAGTGACTACAGTAGGCCTATGTATGTCCAATCAGATGCACTCTATCTAATAGACGCGCTCCCCCTATTCTAGTCTTGAAATATACCAAATCAGTAATTACCCATTCAAATTGCTCTTTTTCTGAAGTGTTTTTGGTACAAATGTAAAATTAGTTATAGCAGATTTTCATAGAGCTCATGAATTTAGTTTGCCTGAATCTGTTCAGAACTTCAGATGAGTACATATTACAAAACAAGTGAATGATTTTGTTTTCAGATTTTTGAAACGTAATGAAAAGGAAGCAGCAGCTGCCTCCTCACCACAAGACGCAGGGCCAAAGTTGGACTTAGGATTTAAGGAGGGCCAAACAATCACAATTAATCTTGGCGTAAGTGTCACACTGTCCATATCTTAAAAATATAGATGATCTGGAATTCAGGGTTCACATGAAGCTTTTCTGGAAAATGGAAATTGCAGAAAGAGTGGAAAATAAGAAATGGCTAAAATGAAAGGCCAACAAGAATCCAAGGATGCAAAACTGGGTTAAGCATTAACTAGCTAACAATTACGAATTTGTGTGAAATGAAAAAGAAATACTGTTCTTATGACAGTGATATTAGCCATGGAATGGCATGGATATTATAATTCTGATTATTAGAACTGCTGAAATATCATGGACTTTATAAATTTTTGTTCTGAACGTTGAAAACTCTTTTAAAATTCATGAAATTGATGTTTTTCACTTGATTTTTGACTGTTTGTTAGATGGAATATTTCTGAGGAGGCATTAGTTGAGTGCAAAAGCTCATTGCCATTCTAGTAGCCTTTGTCCCGAATAACAAAAAAAGTTAAAAAAAGCTGCTCATATTTAGACAATTTCTTCCACACATAATTCACGCGTTGTTATGTCTGCATTTTTTACAGGACAGAAAACCTCGACCTGCAGCCAAGAAACGACCCACAGGTGGCGCTGTCCCTGGGTTATTGCCTCCACCCCCTGGAGGGGTAAAAATTCCAGGTAAGTTGGCAACGTGACTCAAATTTGAACTTATGCTTCCATCGACACAAATTATAAACAATATTTCAATCTTTTACTGGCCAATCTCTATGTATACTCTGGCGTGCATATACATGTTCATAAGACATTACACAGCAGCACTAGCAACTTCCATAACATGCTAACAAACTTTTGCAGTAGAAGTAGTTTATGTTAGCCATTTCTGCATATATATATTGAATATGCAAATAAGGAAGTGGAAATTTATTAAAAGGGTTAATTGTGCTTAATACACAGAAATGCAAGTGATTACATCCTTTCATATCACTTCCATCAGTCAGATTTAATGTAAACTGCTGTCAATCACACGTTAACTATGAACTAATGCTTCATTTTGATCCAGGCCCCCCTAAGAGCACTTCCGACAGCCCAGTACCAATCATTCCTCCAGCAAACGACATTCATACGAGCGCGTCACAAAGTAGCGCCAACACAGTCACAGGGTTGGACGACTTGTTGAATTTGGACATTGGATCATCTGAGCCCCCTGCGGCAGCGCCCTCTGCAACTTTAGGACAAACGCAACCCAGTGCTGACCCCTGGGGGGATTTTGCTTCTGCTAAGTAAGTTGTATTGTAGTTTTGACTATATGCGTGGTTCATAAGCTATATATAAACTGGCGCCTCTCTGTCTGTTTGAGGTTGATGAGCAACATTTTATACCCGGCAACGAAAAATTATAGATTATTATTATACATCAGGTAACCTCAGATAACTCACAATACTTCATGTGTGCTTCGAAGACTTTTGAAAGTAATTAAAGACCGCTACAGACATCATGCATAAGTCCCAGTGTCCAGCTAGGCCATTTGAGCATGGTGCTGCGCCATGCCCTCACTTTTAGAAGAATATATGCCAGAAACAAAAGAACACTGAATCTCATGTAAAAAACTTAATGGAAGAGCTCATAGAATTTGCATTTTCCATCAGAGAATTAAGAGTTACACTCAGCAGCGTGCTCAAAAAAGACCAAAATTTGTTGTATTTATGTTTCACAATCATACTAGCAACATTAATCACCCACTGACGCCCAAATTGCTGAGAATGAGCGTAACGTATCAAACCTTAAAAATTTTCGAGTGGTAATAATGGCATAAGCGAAATACTGACATTTTATTGTTTTTACTCTTATTTATCTCTTTTATATTTTCTTTATTCCAGACCAGGTCAACAACAACAGCAACAACAGCCCCAAGGAAATAACCTCGGGGGACCCTGGGTTCAATTCTAAGTAGAAATTTAAGAAATAGGTTTAGCAATTATCTCGATGCAATGTTGAAAAATTTTACTTCGAACTCTCTCTTTGCCCTGTGGGCATCTCGATGCAAGGTAGCAAAGTCTAGCTAATAACGAAATAGTTTCAAGTGACGTAGATGATTTATAAGGGTCGATTAATGAACTATAGGTTACTTTGTCTGCTGTTTACATTGTCTTGATAGGTTTCCATGGTAACTGGTATTTTAGTCTACTTTGCAATATTGATAATTGGTGAGGGCTATGCCATAAAAAATTCTGGGGGATGGCCAGGATGAAATTATTTTCATACATCATGATTTGTACAATATAAATTTTTATACAAGATTTTGAAATTGGACCCATAATATATGTATTCTGAATTAAGTGTATGCGTGTCCGGTCGTAATTTTATTTACAACATTTATGCATTAATGAGGCCAAAAACATTCATAGTAGATTATGGAAACTTGACAGCCTCAATCAATCATACAAAATAAAAAATATATTTATAAAAAATAGACCTGCCTGCCAACCCCCAGGCTTTTAAAATGGAATAGCCCTTTACTCCCTTGGTTGTATTTTGCGAAATATGGTTCTATAGACTATAAGTTAGGGTATGATAGTAATACTGGTTACAAAGAGACGTGTTGATCATGTACATACCTAGCGAGGATCATTGCCAATTTATTGGAACTTCGAAGACTACCAAATACTATTAGATGGAAGTGGAGCCATTTACAATGTAATGTCTCTTTATTAGTATTTTACTATGTTGCTGAGACGTTACTTCAAATGCCGCCACTTCAGATTTAACATGATTAAATTCTGTTTAGATTAATATTTTATATGGTGGTCTACTTCCATTGAAAATTGTTGTGAAACTATCACGCAAATATTATGCGCTTAGAAAGTAGGCGAGACACTGGCACACGCTGAGTAAAATAGGAGTTGAGATAAGTTAACATATAGGTTAAAATAAGGATTGACATAGATGGAAGGAGTTGTTAATAATTTCTTTATTTTTGCGACGGAGCTGTGAATAGCTTCATATTTTTTTGCGAAGTCAAGTAGTCCTTTTATGGGAGGGAAAATGGCTTGAATTTTAAGTTTTCTGCCCTGGTAAGATCTCACGATATGATAATGACAATGAAATTGGGCAGTCTTCTGCGTGCAAAAATCATTGCAACTAAATGAACTTCAATAACTTTCCTTGGACAGTCCGTTATTTGAAATTGTTTAGTAGAAGCATCACATTTTGATGATGTCATAAAGAAATGGGAACTTGGTTGCGATGCCCTCTGTGAGTAGAAGCATGCATTAAAACTCTGTATATTTCATCTCCGCTTTTCTTAAGAATTAATATATTAGAAAGTTCTAGATTAAAAACTTTATCAGATTATTCCACGATAAGCATTTATATGATCACCATATCATTGTAAATTTGCACCGCTGGTTTTTGGATTTTTTTTTAGCCTTTTTTAAATGTCGCACAATGTGATATATTATGTTGAGGGCTATTCCATTTAAAAACCTGGGGGTGGGGTGGTCGGGCTACGATTTTGACCCCCCCCCCCCATGCATCTAAAACGATTTTTTTTTACCCCCCCCATGCATTAACTTCGATTTTTTCACCCCCCGTACATACATCACAAAAAATTTTCGTTATTACAATGCGTAGGCCTGAATAGAACGATAGTCCCCCCCCATACATCTACAGTGAATTCCGCGAGTGCCCCCCAAGCATCTACATCGTATTATCGCTCACCCGTACATACATCATACGAAAAATAAACCAGCCCGACCACCCCCCCCCCCCAGGTTTTTAAATGGAATAGCCCTGATCACTATTCCAAAAATTGTTTTAATTTGTTTAATTCCAATTTTACAGCTACTTCATGTGTTTGTTTGAAATTGTTTGTTGTATTAATTCACATAATCAGCTAATTATTGTGGTCTGTCATTATATTTGTGCCAATTGTAAACAAATATTTTATTTTATTTGTATGACTTGTGAAAAATGATGGAATGAATGTTATATTTTGGTAGAAAATTAAGTTGACATTACTATTCTATTTAATCTATTATTCCACATGATCTGATTGGTTTGAATTATTATAATTTATTGGTATGTGAAGAAGGATATATTGTTATCATCCTTATATTTTGTAACTTTAAGCTGTGTTCATCATCGTGCTTGGTTTAAACTATCACAAAAATATAGTATAACTCACATGAGTGTTACAACTAGATTAATAAATATGTTAGAATTAATTTCCATCACAAAGAATTAATAAGATGTTGGGCCTTTAAGGGGGCTTCAAGAACTACGTAACAATGGAGCGATGCTGGGGTTCCACTCAGTGTCTTAGAAGTCCTATTTTTGTGTAACATGATTTTTTTAACGGCCCCAAGGTAATAAATGGTTAAAATTGAATAAATGTATGTACATAGAGCACTCAAGAGACCTGTGAATTTACTGGATTAAGTTCTATAGATTTAAGCATGGTAGCTGCAATAGGGACAGTTTAAGCTAGGGTATAAAATTTGTATTGTAAACTCCCAATGCAGTGATATGTATATAGTGATATATGTATGAATTGTTACTAAATATACTGAATGCTGAATAAAGAAATTTAAATTAGCTTTGGTAGAATGTTGTGCAAGTTTTCCTTGATTTTATTAATGAATGATTGAATGTAATGGATATTTTAGTTTGAGTAATTTGTTGTAAATGTTTGGCAGTTGAGTGTTTCTTTATGGACGAAGCTTTGCCTTTGCAGCCAAATGGTTGGTTTAATTTCAGCTGAAGTTTTTACAGCTGCTTGCAGCCTGTATTACCAGAGGAGTTTCAGGAAAACTTATGACAACTGCCCTGGTCGTGCTGTTTCACCTATGTCATTAAAACTTGGCATGCAGTCTGAATAGAATATTATCTTGCTTCCATCAACTTTTGGTAAACTTCTGTGACAACAAATTTTTATTTTCTCAACTAAAAAGCTAGTTTTTCCCGCGAAATTTAAATGATTGTAGGCCTACAGAGTGTGCTGCTGCACTAAAAGTGGCAGCATCAGCAGCAGCTCAATGCCAGGCAGAGCTAGCACAGGCACACTCCTGTATTGGTCAATTGATACTCAGTATAAATATCATTATTTCTAACAGACTGTACAGTCAGTCTAGGAGAGTGCCTGTGGAGCTAGTGTTCACAAATGTATAGGAAGGAAGGAAGTAAAGATAGGAAGGAAGTATAGGAAGGAAGGAAGTAAAGGAAGGAAGGAAATAAGGAAGGAAATTTAAGGAAGGAAGGGAGGAAAGAGGGAAGGAAGGATGGATGGATGGATGGATTGGATGGATGTAATGGATGGATGGGATAGATGGATTACATAGATGGATTACATAGATGGATTACATAGATGAATTACATAGATGGAATATATGGATTAGATAGATGAAATAGATAGATTAGACAGATGGAATAGATAAATAAGATAGAAGGACTAGATATATTACATAGGTGGAATAGATAGATTAGATAGAT
This sequence comes from Platynereis dumerilii, assembly GCA_026936325.1. Classification (NCBI taxonomy): domain Eukaryota; kingdom Metazoa; phylum Annelida; class Polychaeta; order Phyllodocida; family Nereididae; genus Platynereis; species Platynereis dumerilii. The sequence goes on from JAPTHN010000013.1 coordinate 21,143,359, forward strand.
GGAATGGATAGATTAGATAGATGAATAGATTAGATAGATGGAAGAGATGGAATAGATGGAATCGATGGATAGAAGGATGGATAGGATAGATAGATAGATGGATTGATCGGATTGATTGATACTTTTACTTATATATCTACAAGCAGCTGTTAAAGTGCTTGCACGTTATTTTTAGATTTTGTTGTCTCCAGTATGTTGTGATGGTGATATTAGATAGGAAATTATAAAAGGTTAAAAAATTGGCATTTAAAAAAAGCTGAATGATTGGATTATTAATGAGGCTTATAATTTCAAGAAAATTCTGACCATGATGGAGGCCTTCTGACTGCAAAGAGCAGTTAGCAGTACAAGTCACACGGATCTTCATGATCTTCTTAGTTCTAAAACTCCGTAATCACAAGATAGGAAAGAATTCCAAGCAGTGGCATCAAGTGTTGCCACAACTTTTTGACAAGAGCAAATTTCTATTAATGTGTCAAAAGAATGTAGGCCTAATAGTCCAAGAACGAGATTCTGTGAACTTAAGGTTTCAGCCTGATTTGCGCGACCATAGGTGTAGGAAGCAGGGGGGCATGGCTGCAGACGCCTCCCCCCCCCTAAAATTGTGAAAAAGTAGAGTTTTGTGCAACAAGTATTTGAATTGAGATTTTCAAGCAGTTTGGCCCATATTTTTCGGGCATGTGAGATTACGTCCGATTTAAACCTAGAAAAGATTAATTCTCCCGCAGAACCAGAGATTCCACTCCCCCCCCCCTCCCCTGGTCAGTTTTGTAAGCAGACACATGCACACCTGGTGAGCAAGTTGAACCAGCAGTTGCAGATTCAGCTCAATTTCTATCAATGATCCAGTGGTATCTTTAAAAAAATAATTAATTAATTAATCCCGCCCCACCCCACCCCCATCATCTGTTTGTGAATACGCCCCACGCCACCCTCTCTCGCTTTTTGCAAATCCGCCCCTGGATATTTACAGCAACAACGCGAGAGGACGCTCCAATCTTTCAATCAAAATTTTCGCACAAGAGGGCGCTTGAATACCTCCACGTTGTCTAAGTTCCGGTATTATCGCCCTTCCTTTTGCCAGCATTTTGGAGCAGGCCTTCATCATTAGTCAAAATGCCAGCCAAGACGAAACAGCTCACTAAAGAGGAGGAGTTGCTGCTCCAGGATTTCAGCAGAAATGTCAGCACCAAATCGTCTGCGTTGTTCTACGGCAATTCATTCATTGTTTCTGCAATTCCAATTTGTAAGTATGAATGAAAATGTGAGAAATTTTCTTGTGTTGTAAAAATGCCGGTTGCTTCCACGTCAGAATGGTTGCTGTGTTATCGTGTACTCACACCCCAAATTTCGCTCATCCGACAGTGGAAAGATTTCTTTACAAATTCTTAGTAATTTGACAGGCATTCAAGTTGATACAATTACAACCTGATATTGTCATTGATGAGTGAGTGACAAATTTCTGTGGGAGGGGCAAGCAAACCAAATATATATTGCGGCATCTATTTGGAGAATTGTAGTGAGGTACTTACGTACAACGGTCAATCGGGCTTCCATACTTAATTAAACGAGTTAAAATGTAGGTCCGCCCTGCTTGCAGTGAGCGGTCCAATCTTTCAGATGCGTGCTTACATGGTAATCCAGTTGATTAGTCGGAAGACAGTGTCAGGAATCAATTGGGATCGTTCAATAGCAATCCAGAGACGATTTAACAAGCCTAGCTCGTTGAATAGACACATTCTATTGAGGGAATCAGGCTGGGTACTATTGACAGAATCGGATTGATGCATAGCATTACAATTTAGCTCTTTCTATAGACAATTTTTTGCTATTGGCCAAGCCGCCTTGGTCTATATCGGTCCTGTAGAACGAAGGTGGAAGGCAATTTCTGATCACTATTTGAAATAGCCCTTGCCCTGAATGCCCTCTGATAATTGTATGAGCAAACCATTGTGAGGCTTCCGCAACAGCTCATGCCCTACCAGGGCTAATTTGTAATATAACTAGCAGTGAGCGTGACCATTTCAAGCGGTGTGAACCAATGCAAAAGACCCTGTTATCGATTTCCGCGTATTCTAATAGACTATTAGATTTTTTCCATTAAATTTGAAACGTACCTGATCTTGACTCGTAACAAGCCACTAAATATACACAGTCTGGCGTCAAACCCTTGCTACATTTTCAAATTGATATCCTAAGACTGTCCTTGTATTAATTAAATCTTATTCATTTCAGGGCTCTTCTGGCGCATCCACCAGATGGACCCCTACCAGTCAGCCATCCTCTTCGTGGTGATGACGCTGATCTCTTCATACTTGGTTGCATTCGCCTACAAAAATGTCAAATTCCTGCTCAAGCACAAGTATGAATTAGTTGAATATTTTTAAAATAGTACTCTATATTGTGACTTCAGTACGGTACAGTAGACTATCTCTATATTATAGGATATTATAGGATGTGGATTTATATATAAAGGCTTCAGAATATATCCCTCTATGACTGGGACCACAAGATTCAAGTTCCAAGTTAATTTGCATTTGAGATGAACTTCAATGTAAACAATTTGCAGTACGCTTGATTGAAATTATGAGATCTCCCAAAAGATTGCTGTTCACCAATGTGATTTTAATCATTTCAGAATTACCCCAAAGAGAGAGGAAGCCGTCACCCGTGAAATCATGAAGAAAATTTCTGACGATAAAAAGATGAGCAAGAAGGAGAAGGATGAGAGGTAAATTAATATTTATTGAATAAATAGACAATAAACAGAAAAACGCCAAGACATATCAGCTGATATTTCAGCAGATAGATACATTGACAAAATGTATGACTGCTCCGAAATGTTGATAGGCTTTTAAATGTGCTTCGGGTCATGAGTGTATAAACCTGATAGGATCCGGGTTTTCTTGATGGCCTTTTCATATCTGCAGATTAGACTAATGATTCACTGTGTGCCTCAAGTGCACTTTGAAGCAAAATCTGGGATGTAGAGCCCTTTTAAGTTTTAACTACCAACTCCTATCTTTCCCATGTTAGCTTTTTTTGCCTGGCGAATGCCCCTCCCTCTCATAATTATGCAACTGATATAACTGTGCTGATGAACCTAATAGCTTTTACTCAAATTTTCTTCAAAAGCAAGTCTCATTTTCTTGTTTCACATTTTGTACATCTGCAACAAACAGTATTCACATTTAATTCCTCGTTTTTTGCAGAGTTTTGTGGAAGAAGAACGAAGTAGCCGATTACGAAGCCACCACATTCTCCATTTTCTACAACAACTCCTTGTATCTGCTCTTGATCATCGTCGCTTCTTTCTACATCCTGAAGACAATCAGCCCGACATTCAACTACATTTTGTCAGTAGGGTGCGCCTCCGGTCTTCTCGCTCTATTCTCGACCAGCACAAAGTAAAAAAGATTGAAAAAATTGTATAATTCGACCGAGAGATGTGTAAAAGGATTGAAAAGTATGAAAAAAGATTGAAATTTGAGTGAAAAGATTATAGACTGCGTTGAGAATGGTTTTAAACATTGAAAAATAATTATATTTATATTCAGGGGGGAGCCACTGGTAGTGTGTGAGCATATTTGCTCGGATTGTTTTGACTATTTTTAAAATTTAAAAATAATTGGAAAATAAGAAATGAAAAAGTTTTGAATTGTGCTTCTCTAGAAAGGATTCCGTTTTAGAATATTTGAAAGTTTACTGAGCAATTTCTGTGCCGGTGGCTCCCCCATGTGTTAATGTGCATCAGAATGACAGGCCTAATTTGCATGCTTGAGTTATGAATGGCGAAGGTATGACTGCTCCAAAATGTTGATTAGCTGATGAATGTGTTGTATCGGGTCTTTAAATAAAACGTGAATGTTTAAACATAATACCGGTAATGCAATTTATAGTTTTTTGTAAGAATTGGAATTAAAATACAACTTGAACCTTGGCCTGTTGTATGTGAATATCATCAAAAGTTGTATTCACAGTCTGAACATATGGTTGAAATGGGGAAGGTTGGTCTAGTGGTAGCTCGCTGGGTCCAGGGTTTGAATCCAGCTCTTGCCAGGTTATGTGGGCCTATGTTGGGTGGCTGTTTCAATCATCCTTCGCCTCATTGCAGTGTCTTCCCCCTTGTCCTAATTAGCCTCTCAAGTGCATAAATACAGGACGTAAAGCCCCAATCATCCATCCATCCATCCATATGGTTGAAATTGCTCACTCACTACAGCATGTGATTTAATCCAAATCAATTCTGGATGTTGCTGGGTCGGGGAAGGTACCAGAACAGAAAAGTAGAGCTCCTTGTCTGTTTAACCTTTGTTGAAAAATGACAGCGAAAATGACCTGGCTTCTTAAGTATATGGAATGCAACTTTTAACTAGTATCAACATTCCATAAATAAAATTTCCAACATTTTGATGTAAGTTTTGGTTCTGTCGGACAAATTGATTTGAAGAATTTTGTCTGGACCATGGCAGTATTTCTGCTGTTCCTCTATTAATTGGCTTTAAAAAGGATCTGAAATGTTCAACTAATCATCTAAGGTAAAAATTGAAAGATTTTGGTGTTCTATAAAATTTGCGAAGTGGGAAAAGGTCCCAAAGCATCTTAAAAATTTTGTAATAACTCCAGAAAAGATGGTGATAATTCCAGACCAAGAGAGCAGGGGAGCCTTCTAGGTGAATTAATGTGGTAAATTGCAGCCACAGGGTAAATTACTGCTGTATATTTCTCCAAATAACATTTGATAAAGTTTCTCATTTTGAAGCATGTGATTTCATTTCATCAAGTTGAGGTATTGTTGTTTTGGTGATGTTTCATACTTAGTGAAGTGCTGTGGTAAATAACAGCTGTGTGTGGTCTCCAAATATCTCTTAATTTTTTATGAAATTGCTCATTCAAGTAGGATGTGATTTCATTCTAATAAATTGAGGTATGGTTGTTTGGTGATGTTGTCAACTTGGTGAACTACTGTGGTAAAATACAGCTACTTGTGGTCTCTAAATATCTTTTTATGGAATCCCTCATTCCAGTTGCGCATGATTTCATTATAATAAATTGAGGTATGGTTGTTTGGTGATGTTGTCTACTTGGTGAAGTACTGTGGTAAATTACAGCTACATGTAGTGTCAAAATATCTTTGGGTGAAGTTGCTCATTCGTGAAGCATGTGACTTCATTCTGTTAAATTTTGGTATCGTTGTTTTGGTGATTTTCAGGGTTCCCACGCCTACCTGGAAATCGGGAAAACCGGGAAATTCGTGTATCACTTTTCCCGATCGTGAAAAGCCTGGAAAAAGGTCTATTTCTGCCAAAAACCTGGAAAAGACCGGGAAATCGTTTCTGCCCAATTTCCGCCAGGTGGCCTCTGCCTTTTTGTGCACTAAAGCTCCATCTGGTGTGTAAAATTGCACATGTAAACCTTCGTTCAGTGATCTCTATCACTGCCTTCGTTTTTTGCGTGACAGATCAAATACCTATACCTATTTGGACAGATCAATTGATCCAAGATGAAGTTTTGTTATGTTGATTTCCGCGTCCATGTCTTAACTTATTTGACCTTGAAAATTGGCCTTGGCAGCCTTGAAAAACCTGGAAAAAACCTTGAATTTCAACTTGGTGAAGGAGTGGGAACCCTGGATTTTGTCTACTTGGTGAAGTACTGTGGTAAATTACAGCTACATATAGTCTCCAAATATCTTTTGGTAAAATTGCTCGTTCTTGTTGCATGTGATTTCCTTCTAATAGGTTGAGGTATGATTGTTTTGGTGATGTTGTCTACTTGGTGAAGTACTGTGGTAAATTACAGCTGTGTGTGTCTCCAAATATCTTTTGATGAAGTCACTTATTCTTGAAGCATGTGATTTCATTCTCATAAATTGTGGTCTGGTTGCTTTGGTCATGTTGTCTACTTGATGAAGTAGTGTGGTAAATTACAGCTGTGTGTGGTCTCAAGATATCTTTTGATGAAGTTGCTAGTTCTTTAAGCATGCTATTCCATTCTCATAAATTGTGGTCTAGTTGTTTTGGTTATGTTGTCTTTTTGTTGAAGAACTGTGGTAAATTACAGCTACACGTAGTCATCAAATAGCTTTTGGTAAAATTGTTCGTTCTTGTTGCATGTGATTTCCTTCTAATAGGTTGAGGTATGGTTGTTTTGGTGATGTTGTCTACTTGGTGAAGCAGTGACTACAGTGTGGTAAATAACAGCTGTGTGTGGTCTCCAAATATCTCTTAATTGGGAGAGCGATAGCTTTCCCCTAATGATTGCAGCTGAAATTGACAGGTTGTTTTCTAGTCAAGTAAACACGCACTACATGCCTATTTGGATTATTGAACTGCTGTCAATTTAGGCACAAGGATCTTGCCTAACCAATGGTTGCATTTGTAAGTGGTTGTTGTTAATGTGGCATGTGCAATGACAGCCTGACCAATGGTCACTCCTCTTGTCCAAGAAAAGTTTCTCCGACATTGCAAATAATGGGCAGAGTGGGCTTAGGACAGGGGGGGGGGACTGCACATTGAAAACAAAACTAGAATTTGTGTCGCAAGCGGAACACATGCGAGTTCTATGTGTATGTTGTTTTGCCAGATAGATAGATAAGGGGGCGACCATTTAATGGGGCGACCATTTAATATCTCTTAAGAATAAGGGGGCAACCATTTAATATCTACTAAGGTGCTAAGATAACAAGATAGATAGATACATAGATAGATACATAGATAGATACATAGATAGATACATAGGATAAGGGGGCGACCATTTAATATCTACTAAGGAGGGGGCGACCATTTACCCCCGGGGACATACCCCCGGGGACATACCCCCAGGGACATACCCCCGGGGACATACCCCCGGGGACATCGGGACATACCCCCGGGGACATGGGGACACACCCCCGGGGACATGGGGACGTAACCCCCGAGGACATGGGGACGTAACCCCCGGGGACATGGGGACGTAACCCCCGGGGACGTAACCCCAGGGGACATGGGGACGTAACCCCCGGACATGGGGATGTAACACTCGAGGACATGGGGACGTAACCCCCGGGGACATGGGGACGTAACCCCCGGGGACATGGGGATGTAACACTCGAGGACATGGGGACGTAACCCCCGGGGACATGGGGACGTAACCCCCGGGGACATGGGACGTAACCCCGGGGACATGGGACGTAACCCCGGGGACATGGGACGTAACCCCGGGGACATAGGACGTAACCCCCGGGACATGGGCTGTAACCCTCGGGGACATGGGGACGTAACCCCCGGGGACATGGGGATGTAACCCCTGGGGTCATGGGGATGTAACCCCCGGGGACATGGGGACGTAACCCCCAGGGTCAAGGGGACGTAACCCCCGGGGTCATGGGGACGTAACCCCGGGGACATGGGGACGTAACCCCGGGGTCAAGGGGACGTAACCCCCGGGGACATGGGGATGTAACACTTGAGGACATGGGGACGTAACCCCCGGGGACATGGGGACGTAACCCCCGGGGACATGGGACGTAACCCCGGGGACATAGGACGTAACCCCCGGGACATGGGCTGTAACCCTCGGGGACATGGGGACGTAACCCCCGGGGACATGGGGACGTAACCCCTGGGGAAATGGGGAAGTAACCCCCGGGGACATGGGGACGTAACCCGGGGACATGGGGACGTAACCCCCGGGGACATGGGGACGTAACCCCCGGGGACGTAACCCCTGGGGACATCGGGACGTAACCCCCGGGGACATGGGGACGTAACCCTCGAGGACTTTGGGACGTAACCCCCGGGGACATGGGGACTTAACCCCCAGGGACATGGGACGTAACCCCGGAGACATAGGACGTAACCCCCGGGACATGGGGCTGTAACCCTCAGGGACATGTGGACGTAACCCCCGGGGACATGGGGCCGTAAACCCCGGGGACATGGGGCCGTAACCCCCGGGGACATGGGGACGTAACCCCCGGGGACATGGGGACGTAACCCCTGGGGTCATGGGGATGTAACCCCCGGGGACATGGGGACGTAACCCCCGGGGTCAAGGGGACGTAACCCCTGGGGTCATGGGGACGTAACCCCGGGGACATGGGGACGTAACCCCGGGGTCAAGGGGACGTAACCCCCGGGGTCATGGGGACGTAACCCCGGGGACATGGGGACGTAACCCCCGGGGACTTTGGGACGTAACCCCCGGGGACATGGGGACGTAACCCCCGGGGACATGGGGACGTAACCCCGGGGACATTGGGACGTAACACCCGGGGACAGTTATGACTGAATATCAGGACTTTATTTTTCTTCAAAATGATAGATTGCAAAAAAACAACAATTTCTTAGAATTTTTTATTATAGGCCTATATAGGCCTACAAGAAATCGAAATAAAAAATATGGAAACTTGTTTTATTCAACTCAGAAAAGTGGAAAAACATAACTGTCTAATTGTAATTGAGTGGATTAGTTCACTTGATGATGACACCTGACCTATTGCTGTTGAGGAAGTTCAATAATCAATGGCAATTAACAATCGACATGGGGACACTGCCCTTCTTAAAAAGTGACACAGGGACACTGGCCCTCTTAAAAATCGAGAGACACTGACAGATTGACTAATAAAAAGTGACAAACATTTGATACATTTCTTTATCAGTTATGCTTCGATAAAATGGGACATGAGACATTCATTTTTCCTTTAAATTCTACCATTTGACACCCCATCTGTTTTTCAGACCCATGTATACCCCTATCAACAAAGTTTATTTCAAGAAGGCTATACAAATTTTGTTTTGCAGGCTGTATAATCTAGAATTTCATCCAATCGAGGTTGTTTCTATTAATTGCATTTAAGCCATCATCAATGATTTCCACTCTCTGTAATCCACAGTTGATTACAAGACCCTGTCTTAAAATAATAAAATCCAGTCTTTTAAGTGGTAGTTTAAAAAAAGGTAATGAGCATAAATAACCAAGAATTTTTCTAGGAGATTAGGAGAATGCAGACCAAAATTCTCATCATGCAGGCCAAATGCTGACCAAATGCTGACCAAATGCAGACCATTCTATATATATACTTTCGGAAAAATGCCAAATACAGTGCAAAAACTAGTCCCGGGTGCTTTGTTACTGATGCTGCATATATGCAACAGAGTCACAGTTCGCTACATTGGAATATATCTAATGAAAGATACACACTATTTCTTTTAATACTCATTCCCAGTGACGAAAAGGTGACATCAACCTTACTACACCATGCCCACTCGACATGCGAGAGCTCTCCCTTCGCATCGGTCCCGATCGAAACTCTAGTTTTTGATGAAATTGCTAATTCAAGTAGCATGTGATTTCATTCTACTTGGGCACTTCATGACTGTTTGTTATTATAATGCCCATATCACCGTAAGCTACTGGTTGCACATCTTTTGTACACTAAGATTAATTTTTATGCAACTGGGAGAAAATATCTGTTATGCTGCCAGCTGGGTTGCCAGCCAGCCCAGGCATCATTCAGCACCTCCCATCCAGCTGATATGAATCATTTTTTTCCCAGTCAGCCCTCCTCAACTACTTTCTCATTACCTGCCTGCAAATTTCATCGATTGAATGCGAAAAATTGACTCCCAGCTGACAACTTTGCCAGCTGGGAAATCCTAGCTGACAGTCTGCCAGCCAGCCAGGCACCTGCTTCATAACAGATATTTGGTATAACAGATCACAGGGTGCCCCTGATTCTAATAAATTGAGGTATGGTTGTTTGGTAATGTTGCCTACCTGGTGAAATACAGTGGTAAATTACAGGTATGTGTAGACTGTAGTCTCCAAATAGCTTTGGGTGAAGTTTCTCATTCAAGTAGCGCATGATTTAATCCTAATAAAGTGTGGTCTGGTTGTTTTGGTGATGTTGCCTCTAGTTACAAGTATATTCAATTCAATTCAATTTGTTTATTGCTCACCATTTACAATGGCATGGAGCCACAAAATCAAATAATTAAAAAAATATATATATATATATCGATGACATTCAACACAAACAACAAGATATTTACAAAAGTTTACATAAATGTATAATATAACTAATGACTTGTTCATTAACAGATATACACTTCAACCTCTCTATTACGACCACCAGTGGTTCCAGGCCATAGTGGCCGCATTAGCGAGGTGGCCGCATTGGAGAGGTTCTCAATTTTCGAAAATGACCACTAGGGGTGCTGGCTGACTGCTGAACACCAGAGGTCTCACGAAAAGCAGGGAGCCCTGATCAGAGCCACGTGCTCTGCTGTCTTCTGGTTAATTGCTATGCTTCCGGTTCCGCTCGGCGGAATACAAACATTACAAACTCTCGGTAAATATGTCAATTATGAAGCGATAATCAACTTGTGTGGGGCTGGAGGATGACGCAAATTGTGAAGAAAGTCATGGATACCACAAAAAATCAATGATGTAGGCTCCAATCACTAACTGTCCCGAAAAAAATCGATGGAAAGTTACGCGATGGAACATGATGAAAGTTCGACAATTGAAAAGATGGCGACCAAGCGTGAATTATTGACACTATGAAAACTGATCATTCATCAATGAACTAAAACAATGGCAGAAACTGATGCGGATCAACCACCATGGGTGGAAAAACTGGTAACAAGGTTGGAAAACCGATTTGACAAGCTTGAACAAAAACTTTTTATTGTGAACAATTCAATTGAAGAAATGAAATCTGAAATGAGTAGCATGAAATCTACGGCGGAATACATCCAGAAGACTGCAGAGGATGCTTTACAGATTTCCAACAGAACTGTAAACGATCTGAGGCAAGTGAAACAGGATACTGTTAAAACTGAAAATGAATTACTGTTGTTACAACGGAAAATTATTGAACTTGAATGTCGATCAAGAAGAACAAATCTAATATTCGAAGGAATTAAAGAAGAAAACGATGAAAATACAGAAAAACTTTTGATGGAAATCCTGAATGCAAAATTGGACCTCAGTGACATCCAACAATTACAGTTCGATAAGGCTTACAGATTTGGAAAGAACAGTGAGGATAGACCCAGACCTATTGCAGTAACATTCTCCACACTCAAACAAAGAGACGACATCTGGACCAAAAGAGCATCTTTAAGAGGGACAGACATATGGATGAGTGAAGACTTTCCACCGTCAATTAAAGCAAATCGCAAGAAACTGTTCCCGATTTACCTTGCAGCAAGAAAGAATGCGGAATTTAAACAGGTTTCTTTAAAGTTGGATGTCCTTTTCTTAAACGGGAGAAGATTCACTATAGACAATCTACAAGAGCTTCCGGACACGTTGAGAATGAACACCCAATCGACAATAACTACCGAAGAAGTGACCGTTTTTTCCTCGCAAGATTCCCCTCTCAGTAACCTGCATGTAATGGACGTAAAAGTGGACGGACGAATTTATAACACAAACGAGCAGTACATCCAGACATCGAAAGCGAAATTGTTCAAAGACTTCGAAACAGCACAAAAGATTATGACAGAAAAGGACCCGTACAAGCAGATGGATCTCGGAAAGAAAATAGCCGGATACGATAAAACCACTTGGGAAGAGTCTGCACCACAAATCTTACGACAAGTAAACAGGCAGAAGTATGACCAGAACCCCACGGCCCGTAGTTATTTGCTAGCAACAGGAGAAAGACATCTTGGCGAAGCAACAAAACACCCAGTCTTCGGAATCGGCATGAACAGGACCCACCCCGATGTCACAGTATATGATAAATGGAAAGGCGGAAACTTGATGGGAAAAACTCTCCAAGAAATACGAAAACATCTAAAAGACATTTAATATAGCTCCGTAAACATTGATGTTACTTGCCAAATTTATTATTACGAGGTGCTAAACAGACGATTGTTTTATTTTCATTGCATAATCCTGCCACTAATTAAGATTGTATAATCCTGCCATTGTATAATCCCGCCATTGTATAATCCTGCCATTGTATAATCCTGCCATTGTATAATCCTGCCATACGCTTAACTCAGCATTAGACCAAAGCGACAGTATTACTTAAGCATTATACTTTGTTATTGCCAAAGGTTTTGTATTAGTTTTCTTTACAATGCAGTAACTGTGTATTTAAAGTTACATATCTGTTATCAGTATAATCTCAATTTTTTACTAGACAAAAAAAAAATGACTTCTATAATTCTATAACTCTATATTATGCAGGCAGTTATGTAAACTGTAGTTGTACTTTTTATCATTCAAGAATCGCTATATATAATTACGGACGATTTATAACATTTTAAATAGTATTCTTTTTTTCTCGAATCCAATCTGCTTTGGTTAAATTAGAATTTATAAATTCAATGCTGAATGTTATTGTTTATAAGCCAATCAATCACGACATTATGTCTTATATGTTCTATGAACAATTAATTCAGACACTATTACATTATTTTTATGACATTCATGATAAACTTAAAATTAGTAATTATGGAACTGTGACAGTTATTAATGTTCCATTGTAAAAACTATCATTGGACCTACCTGTACTATTAATATGTCAATCCTATGCCCTATGCATTGTGTTTGCATGCTTGATTTGATATTGTTTGCATTGTTCCTAGATATGGTGCTTTTTAATATTATGCTAAATGAAACACTTTTTTTGTACCTGTCTCTGAGCTACATGTCTCCCAGTTACATTCAACCAAGACTGTTCAAATATTTTAGTAGAATGCTTATGAGGTTACTAAATACATTGTTCTCTGTAAAAAAACAAAGAGTTTTGAGTACCCTAAAAACCTATGGCTACTCCTGACCAAACAATCACATGGCTAGAGAATTTTAACGATGATCATGTAGAGAACTCTAGACCAATGTTTTCTCCATCGCATTACTATGATATTGATAAGTTTAATGAGCTTACTGAATCTCTCTCATCAAAAACATTCTCAATTTTAAACACAAATGCTCGAAGCCTGCCTAAACATAAAACCGAATATGAAGTCTTAATGAACAACATCATAAATTTTCATTTTGATGTTCTTACGTTCGAGGAAACTTGGCTTGACGAAAATTTATGTGACTATGTGAAGTTTAAAGGTTACTCGATGATCACTAAACATAAACTCCAAAAAAAGGAAGGAGGAGGTATAGCTATCTTTATTTCTGACAAATTAGAATATAAAGAACTTGCAATTTCCGTTCCGACTGACAAACAAAATCTCTTTGATTGTCTTTTCATTGAAATTGAATATGGAAGAAAATCTATTATACTTGGTGTCTTGTATCGCTCGCCAAGCCATAACAGTGTACATGAATTTAATAATTTTATTGATTCAGTGCTAGAATCTTTTAAGAACTATAAAAATAAGGAAATAATAATTGTTGGTGATACCAATATTGATCTCATCAAGTCTGAAAACAATGCTTTAACAAATGCTTATCTAGACTCTTTTATAAGTAATAGCTTTATTCCAAAAATCTCACTGCCAACTAGGGTGACTAACAACTCGGCTACTTTAATTGATCATATATTCCAAAAAATCTCAGATGTTCCAACATACCAAGGAACAATACCAGTTGACATCACTGATCATTATATTAACTTCATTTCCTTAGATTTGACTGACCCTGACGTAAGTCTTGAAAAGAATGTCACATACAGAGTCCAAAACGAGGCGTCAATGAACTCCTTCAAAAATGCTCTTAATGACGCGAACTGGGACGATGTCATAAATTCTTCAAATGTAGACACTGCATATAATTCTTTTATTGATATATACACCAAAATAATGAATGAAAAACTCCCTGTAAGAACTTCTAAGTTTAACAGGAAATTTCATAAAATTAAACCATGGATCACTAAAGGCATCATTACCTCAATGAAACAACGATACAAATTATCTATAAAACTAAAAAAAACCCAAGACCTAGTAAGGCATCAGGAAGAGGAAATTAAATACAAGAGATACAGAAATTGCCTTAATAAATTAATAAGAGCAGCAAAACAACTTCATTGGACAAATTCATTTAAAAGTTGCGAAAAAGACATAAAAGCTACTTGGAAGCAAATAAATAATTTACTAAATAAGAATAATAACAAAAACGATGTGACTAATCATTTTATTACAAATGATAATGTGACACTAACAAATGCAAATGAAATAGCTAACTCTTTCAATGAATATTTCACAAATGTTGGACCAAATTTATCAAACAAAATAACCCCATGCTCTAGGCAGCCGAGTACTTTTCTACCCAATTTAAATCTAGTGGGTTCTCTCTTTCTTAGGCCAACTTCGGTTGAAGAAATTGCAAAAATTATTCAAAAATTCAAATCAAAATCTTCTTACGGATATGATGAGATTAGTCCAAAAATGTTAAAATCAACTTTTCAGCCAATTCTGAGACCGTTGACTCATATATGTAACCTTAGTCTTAGGAATGGAATTTTCCCAGACCAAATGAAACTGGCTAAAGTTATCCCAATACATAAAAATGGACCAAAAAGTTCTTTTACAAATTATAGACCTGTTTCTCTCTTGCCTACGTTCTCTAAGATACTGGAACGACTAGTCTACAATAGATTACAAAATTACCTAAAAACAAATGATCTATTAACTCCCTGTCAATTCGGCTTCAGGGAAAATTTATCCACGGACTTAGCCATATTAAAATTACAAGATCTGATTTCAAGGACTTTAAACAAAAAACATAAAGCCCTAGGACTCTTTCTTGATCTAAGTAAGGCGTTTGACACGTTAAATCACCATACACTTCTAGACAAGTTATATCACTATGGAATTCGTGGAATAGCCCACAAATGGTTTTCAAGTTACTTATATGACAGAAAACAATTCACTTATTTTAAACAGATTAGATCTGATACACTACACATTTCCACTGGAGTACGGCAGGGCTCCATACTGGGACCGCTATTGTTTATATTATATATCAATGATATCGCTCAAACAGCATCCAATGCGCAATTTATAATATTTGCAGATGATACGAACATTATATTTCCCTTCGAAAAATCCATAACTCCCTCCATAAACCAGAATATCAATGATCAACTTAAAGAAATAAGTGACTGGTTCTCCGCAAACAAATTATCTATCAATGTCTCGAAAACTAAATTCATGATCTTTCATACGCCAAGGAGCTCAGTAAATGAGGCTAATTTAGACTTTTACCTTAATGGATCTCAAATTGAAAGAGTTCACCAAATTAAATTTCTTGGTGTTATTCTAACTGACACGCTAAACTGGAAAAACCATATTGATGGAACAGCCAATAAAATTTCTCGGATAGCTGGCATTATGAATAAACTTAAACATGAACTTCCTTCCAATATATTATTCACTATTTACAACTCACTGGTGGTACCGTATTTAAACTACAGCTTAATAGCTTGGGGAAATTCACCTAACTCAACAATTAATAGAATCCAAGTTTTACAAAAAAAGGTCATGAGAATCATTGACAAAAAGAGATACAATTCTCACACCACTCATTCATTTCATAAATACAAAAGCTTAAAACTAGCCGACTTATACCAGTTCAGATCTTGTCTTTTATATTACAGAGCCCTGAACAATTACTTACCATCATATTTTAAAGATACTTTAAAAGCAAACGAAACAACTCATTATCATTCCACCCGTGGAAGAGCAAACATCCACATAAACTCAGTTCAATCCCAAATTGGTAAACAATGCCTTAACTACAAAATTGCTCAATCCTGGAACAGCTTACCTGAGGACATTAAATCTCAGCGTACAGCCTCTATTCATATCTTTACGTCTAAATTAAAAACCTTTTTCATCAATAAATATTCCTTGCCATGTACCATAAGGAACTGTTACATTTGCAATCGATTTATGCCATAACTGACTGTATTACCTCCATCAGCATTCTACGCAAATTGTCTACTTCTATTTTTAGATTTATGATAGATAAAATTTTAATTCTTATCTAATGTATTAATTGTATGGTCATGTACTCAGAAAATGTAATCCTTGTCACAAGATTGTATATCCACGTAAATTGTCTTTTTCTATTTTTAGATTTATGATAGATAAAATTTCTATTTTTTTAGTTTTATTTTTTCTAAGTGTTTTAAATGTATGGTCATGTAATCAGAGAATGTAATCAGTGTTATAAGATTGTAATTATCTAAAAGGTTAATTAGATGCTGTTTTGTAGTACTAAGCAGGAGTCACTCGCAGTTTTTGTCAAAACTATTGGCCCTGCTGTGCCTTATGATTATATTATATCTATGTATTCATTTTGGTACAAATAAAGTTCAAGTTCAAGTTCAAGAGAACTTTGGATTGTTATTGCATCTTAATTGCTGTGTGCTAGTTGTTAAAAATGCAATTAGATATTTTTGTTTTATCTTATCAACACAAACAAAACTGATCTTGGAAGGCTGTACACTTGCCTATCTATCTTGCTATCTGTCCAACTAGATCTATCTTTATCCCATGTCTAGCCAACTTTTGTCCCTCATACTGAGCTTTTCCCTGGTCAATACAGATTGAGAGAGGGAAATATGTGGAAATTGAGAGGGACAAATATCAGTACACCCAATCACAGCTCTCCAATAAATTAGCTGACAGGGATATATTAATTTATTCATTAGATGTCAGGGATATACTGAAACTGATAAATCAGAAATCAGCTTGGCCTCATTTGCATACCACAATCAACAAAAAGACGTTGTACATGACTCTCTGTATACCATGGTTATTAGCATAACATAACAAGCCAGCATCTTTTTTGATTGTTATGATTTAAGGCAATTAAGTACTACCAATTAAGATTATTGATTTTTAGTTGCATTCACATTAAGTGCTTCAAACTGTTTTACATTGATATAAAATAAAAGTAGTTAAAAAAATACATGGGATAAAAAGGTTATACCATGGGTTGCGGCAGTATATCCCTGGTATAGTCACCCTCGACCCCGTATATCCCTCGACCCTTCGGGTCTCGGGATATACTGGATCTTGGGTGACTATACCAGGGATATACTGCCTCCACCCATGGTATAACCTCATAATCTATGGTCATTTAGAAACAAGACATTGCTCTAAACTCGCATAATTTACACTTATTCATAATATTTTAGATATCTGCAATAACATGTCGACTGACAGGTGTCAAAAGCACAATACAATTAGAGTGAGTAAGTTAGAGCAACTCGATTGGGTATTGAAGCTCTTGATTGGTATTGAAGGGTGAGATATGATTATGGTGTTTCATTCAAAAGTGCAATTAATTTAGGCCTCAATAGGGGCTAATTTCTTATAGGCATGATCTGTTGACGTGGCTTCCTTTGTACCTCATCCTCAATTGTCATTCAGCTTGCTACAATTGGTCTTTTCATTGCAAGTTAAGCAAACAGACAGAGAGTGTCGCCAGTACGCATTTCTGCTTGATACAACACGTAAAGCTGCTCAAGACAGCACTGTCCTTAATAGGTGAGGTCTAAATGAGACTTCTGTACCTGAGAAAGTGCCCGCATTTGCGAGTTGGCCGCATTAACGAGGTGCCCGCATTAGAGAGGTTTAAACAAGCATAAAATACAGGTAAAATATTCGGTTCCAGGCCTTTGTGGTCGTAGTGGCGAGGTGCCCGTATTAGAGAGGTGGTCGTAAGGTGAGGTTCAAGTGTATATATTTAAAAATGTCTATGAAATGGGAAATAAAGACATCATGTTATATTATATCTAAAACATATATTATAGCCAAATGCAAGATTCATCATTTTAAACATTTAAAATAAATATATACTAACATGCAAATCAATTTATGAAACTGCTAAATAATATGAACTTTATGAGCTATGCTAAATTTTCTAACTTCTTCAAGATTATATTACATAATTTTGAAAGGTTAGCAAGTGTAGTGAAATCTTTTTTTCTAAACAATTGAGTCATTTTGTACATACTTGGATTGCAATAGTAATAGCTGTTTAATAAAGTTCTCCTGTCATTCACAAATGTTGGACACTCCATTAAAACATGGTACTCATCTCCCCGTATTTGATTTCCTAGCGCTGAGCACAATTGACAATATCTTACATTTCTCTCAATATTCTGATATCTACCTATTACAATTGGTAATTTATTGTTTAGACACCTCATTTTGACTAATGGCATTCTAAGACTCCTGGTAGTAAGAACTTTAAGGTAAGGGGCAATTTTATAATCTAGTGAACATATTTCATTAAAAGTAAGACATTGAGTATTCTCTTGTAAATCTGCATTTAATTCTTGATTTGATACATCCCTTAATTTGTTTCGAATTGTAACTTTTAGCCAATGTTTTTGAAATTGGGATGGTTGAAGATCCCACAGGTATGTCATTCCTGTTTTATTAACATATGTTATGGCTGGTAGAACTAGGAATGTGTGTTGGTTTTTTTGCAACTTTGCATTGATTAGGTTCTCCTGGCTGCTGTGCTTATGATCTACAAGTTAGCAACTGAATAATATATAAACCATTCTATTTTTATTATATACAATTTGCATATTTATATGTTACAGCATTGTCTGGAGCTAATTTGCTGTCCAACCATCCATGGAGCTTTCAGCTCAGACTTGTAATAAATAAAGTTTTACTGGTGATCTAAATTGTATGGTGTTGATATGCCTGGAATTTGTGGTCACTTAATTGATGTGTAATGTAGGTCTATTGTTCCAAAGTTCATTTTTACTGCTTAAAAAAGGAGAGCAATTATTCATATATTCGAAAAAAGTTCACTTCATTGTCCCAAATTGAAGAAGATGTTCCAAAATGAATCCGATATCCTTCTAAATTCCTTTTTCATTCTGAGTAGCAGAGAGCGGGGCACCATGATCCACGGGGCACCATGAGCCATGGCCCCTACAAAACAAACGGCGTGATAGAACTGCTCGATAGGAAGACCATATATTCCTTTATTAGTTTTGAACTAGTTAGGGTAGCAATCATAATCTTTCTTTTCTATGTAGGCTAGGGTGGGACTGGCTCCCCACATTTTGGAAATCTTAGGTGGATCAAACCTGACTTTTTTTTGCAAGTGAGGTTGGCATAGAAGAGTGTGTGCGTAAAATTTCAGCTCATTGTATTAATATTTAGAGGTAGCACATTTCACTTGAAGTTTATATTGTAAACCCCCATTGGCGAGACCTTAAAAAACCTGAAAAAAGATGATTTTCCAAAAATGAGACTTAGAATAAATATTTTTCGACCATTCAAAGACTATGGGGGAGGATTTTGGGAGGGCTCTTCAGAACAGGCGTCCATTTTGCTATAACATATATTGTTTGGCCACTATACTCCCTATTCACGCGTCGGCCATTAGAGCATGAAAACGAGGCTAGTTGTGCGTTACCTGCACATGGCATCCACGCTTGAGCGCACAGCTGGTGGGACAGCAGAAGTGTCAGAAGATATGTTGTTGGTGCTTCTCATCACTAAACAAGTAAGTAAAAACGTTTATAAGTATCTTGTTACTATAAAAGTCAGTTTCTAGTGAGTGTAAATATTTCCAAGTACTTTCACTGGGGGGAATTCCCTCACCTGTCATATTTTCAATGAATTTTATTATGTAAACAAACAAACATGTGACAGCGACCATGTGGGTTGTGCTGATTGTGCCTGGACCTGTTAGGAGTAAAATGGCTTAAATATGTCATTTTAGTCTACATTAGACCTGTCAGTTGCCAATATTAGCCAACTCAGCCACTGAATAGGCCCGTGGTGCAGTCAGACGGCCAGCCTTATAAGCAGCCAGCGGCCGTTTTGGCACAAAAAGCATGGTTGCAGCTGGAAGAAGGTGTCACCTGCATGAAGCCAAATGCAGTAAAATGCAGCTGAAATGCAGTATTGCAACCAGAATACTGTTCAATTGGATTGGTTTTCTTCTGAGAGTGGAACTGTTTCTGATTTGTGACATCTAAAATTGGAAATCCAATTTAGACAATTAGCCATTGATGGCAATCAGCACCTGGTTGCAGAATAGTGAAAATGGGTTTTATTGCCATTGAGTATTTCCTTTCAATATGCCACCCTTTGATAACAAAGGCTAACATATAGATATTTAAATAAATAAATAAATAAATAAAATAATATGTACCAATATGATTTTTAAAGGCTTAGGGTTAAGGCCAAATTGATGGTTTAGCTGCAGTTAGCCAATTATATAGCTAACATTTGATATGCCGGAGTGGAGGTTCTTTTCCTTTTCAGGCAGTCTTCATTTTTTAAATAAATAGGCCTATTCTTCCTGATAGGTGGGAGATTTCTTAATATATTGTTTGAGTCAGAAAAAATAGGCTGTTGTGAACTCAAAATTAATTACTATATTTCTTGTTTCTGTTAAATTGCTGCCAAGGATGAATGGATGGATCATTGATGACTGAGGCTTCACTGCCTGTATTTTTGCAATTGGTAGGCTAATTAGAAGTGGCATATTTAGGGGGGCCATGGCCCCCCACCCCGGCCCAAAATAAACTTGGAAGAGATAGGAAACCCAGCGGAGCGCCCCGTATTCACCCCATGTAATGCCCCCCTCGGCCATTTCTAGATATCCCCCTGCTAATTAAGGCAGGAGGAAGACACGGCAATGAGGTGAAGGATGATTGAAACAGCCGTCCAACATAGGCCAAGATGACCTGGCAAGAGCTGGATTCGAACCATGTACCCAGCAATTGGCAGCCCAGCACTCTACCAGTAGACCAATCCTCCCCCTCCCAATTGCTGCCAAGGAAAACTAGTTGCCTGGGTATCTTATATGGTCCTTATATCAGAAAACATGCCGGAGTAATGTAGCCCCTAAATCAAGGGTTCCGGAAGGTATTATTTTAATAATTGACATGTCTATTACAATTTTATTTCAGTATGTGAATGCAACTGTAGGTGATCTACTCAAGTTCAGGACACCTGAGACCGAAGCAAGGCTGAAGGATTTGGCATGCAAGGCCCCGAGGCTGGCCCCGAGGCTGGCCCGAGGCTGGCCCCGAGGCTGGCCCCGAGGCTGGCCCCGAGGCTGGCCCCGAGGCTGGCCCCGAGGCTGGCCCCGAGGCTGGCCCCGAGGCTGCAACTGTTACGGTGTCGTGAGGGAAAAGGACTGGAAAGAAGCTCCTGATGAGGAAAAACAATACCCCCTATCAGCTGCAAGTAAGTTACTCCTTAAATGGATACATCCAATGTGTGATATTTATTTTTAGAATTACCGAAATTTGTTTGAAACTAACAAAGAGCAACTGTATAGCGTTGAAGTATAAAATCAATGTTAAATCATTAATTAAATACAAGGGCAGGCAAGTTAATTGTTTTGTATTGTATTGTATTGTATTGTAAAACAATATATTTGAAGTAGAAACTTTATAAAATTGCATTTCACACAGCCATGAAAAGGTTTTTACTTTTATATTTCTTTAAGTTCAACTTGAAAAAGAGAAACCACATGCCCAGCTGATTCCTCGAACAAGTAAGATAAGCCAAACTGCAGTCAGGTGATTGGAATGCTCCAGATACTGTTCAGGAGTCATCAGGAGTTACACATCAACACCATGTGAGGGATCTTTTACTTGCCGAACACTGAGACTGATACCATGGGCTGCTTAACGTTTCATTCCAACAACATCCAGCTTGGATTTTGCACTCGAAGGTTCACTGCATATACTTCGGGTTCACTACTGGGACTTCTAATCCATACAGGCAAATCCCACAGAGAGCTTAAGGACCTCAGACACAAGTTCACGACAAGTCGATACAATGACAGTGTGAAAAATCAAGCCACAAGAGAAAGAATACGAAAGCAAATTTGTAGATTTATCATTCCTCATATATGTATCACACCATCACACAGCCTGTCCCAGTGAGGATATTGTGAGAAGCTAGACTTATAAATTCAACAGCAACGCATGACAATGCCCAGAATTTCAAGAACCTTGCAGACACCAATGCCTCTCAGTCAATCAATACAGCTTTTGAGTGAGTTTCACAGGTGTTTTAACCAGATTTTCATCCGTCTCTGACACTACTGTTGACTACTATAAGCCACATAATTTGTAACACTACGAAATGCATAACTTTATCAAATAGCTTTATTATAATTATAAAGTTCTTTCTTGACAACATATTGCACATTATTATTATCTTTAACAAAGTATTACATATTGTATTTTAAAATACTGCCAATTGCAGGTTTATTAAATTTATATAATATCAACATTTCTTCAATATAATTTGATAAACAATATCATTAAATGTAATAAATATATATATCGAAGATGATATATTGTCATTAATATTAAAGACATACATGTGTAACATCAAATGACCAAATAAAATTGAAAATGCTACATAGCATGTGATTTTTATCAAACTTAAGTTTGATTGCTGGGTGATGAATTTGGATTAGCCATTGTTCTTCGTCGTAGATAATTGGTTGGTTTTGTGTTTTTAGTTGGTTGTTGGTTCTCAGCTGGTTATTATTTTCAAGATTTTCTTTAATCTCATCTCAAAAATGTAAAGTTGAACATTTTCTCTGTATGCATTGATGTGAAATGCACATGATCACTAATTCAAGCCAGTTTTAGAGGAGGCACATCATCGAGGGTGTGGTATTCCTAATTCCTTCAATCTTTGAACAGCTCATTCCAACATGAATTCTGAGGCAATTGATTTCTTGTTTCTTTCATACTCTTTGAGCTGTTGAACTGTACCTTTGGTCCGAGTGGCGGTGGCATAACAGCAGTCAAACCCACATGTGCAGCCGCTAGGTTACTATTTATAATGTATCTCTTGTCTTCCAAGAGATGTAATGCCTTGGTCTAGTATTTTATGATAAGCATAAGCATAAAGCTATTGCAAAGGACAACATGCTGAATGGTGTTATTCCAGGAGGGCCCTAATATGTTTGCTTTTAGAATCTTGTAAAAGAGAGTTCATGACTTGAGAGCTTGGATCTGCCCTTTCAGTTCAACGCAGTCAAGGATAACATGAGTGTCCGTCTACTGTCCGAGCTTCATCTCTAAAATTTGACAAGTAGCCTATTCTGAAATATAAATGAAAACAGTTACACACAGCATAAAGATGATAGGGCACTGAAAATTTACTTTTCCAAAATCATAAGATATAAATTGAATGATAACCTGTCATACTTATTTTATTTTATGTATTTCGTAATAAGAAAGCTTAGCAGGCTTTCAGGAACATAGCCTACAAAGTCATAGTCCTAACTAAAAGGATCTGCACCTCCCTCAGTAGGCACGGGGATCTGAATATGGTAGTGAGATTCTTCAGGTGTTCTGCTCATTTGTGTCCTCCCCTTCTTTACTGAAAGTGGCACAACAAAGTAATTACAAAAAGCAAAAAGCTCTCTGTAATATTGTATTTCATTTCGCAATGACAGGATACATCTCCCCCCCCCCCCGCTCCCTTTTGTTATTCCCGTAATATCAGTTACCCCCCCCCATTTTACCCAGTTTTGCCCCCTGCTTCCCCCACTTACCTCCCACTAGCCCCCCGCTAACCCCCGCATACCCCACCCCCCACTTACCCCCCCCCCCTCTTGGCCCCCGATTCCCTCCTCTTGGCCCCACTTAACCTCCTATACTTTCCCCAAATTCCCCCACCTTTCCGCCAAATTACCCCAAATAGCATTTTCTTATGTTAGTGTTACCCATAGGGTGGGGGGGTGTATCCTGTCATGAGGCCTATTTATACCAGGGCTTCAGAGTCGGGAATCAGAATCCTGAGTCGTGGAGTCTGAGCTTTCTGGGTGGAGTGAGTCAAATTAATAAATTTGCGGTAAGGGTGACAGTAATTGTTTATTTACTGGGTGATGTCTCAAATATAAATATTTGTTTATAAATCTCGCTGGCACCACCATTCTGGGCCCTGAGGCAAAATAAGTCAATGCATAGGCCAATCATGGTGTTATAAAATTATGAATTGCAAAGTAGCCTGCCTTTATAGGACTATTTAGTAATGTGTAATTAATAGAGTGGGGTTCGAAATCAGAGGGCCCTGGAGAATTAGACTGCATAATACAATCATAAGCTTGATGTTAAAATCTTTCGTTTGGGCTCTTTGTTCTTGGTTCTTGATTAAAAAAAAAATCTTAAAGGGCTCCCCAGAGGCTCCCCTGAGTGGATGTCCCCCCCAACCTTGGCAACTGCCACTCTGCCACATAGCTATATACACCAGTCCACCTGTGACACCATGTTACTAAGTATCCCAACCGGGATTTTTTTTAGACTGCCATGAAGGAATTTAATTATTTTATTGAAAGTGGGCAAGAAATTATTTATAAAAATATATATATACTCTAAGCCCCCCCCCACCCCCTTGAGATCTAATGGTTAGTAATGGTTACCAAGGCTTTTATTTTTTGGCTGACATGGTCATGCTTACAAAATATGTTAATCTCACCAAAACGCTTGAAATTCTTAATTTTTAACATGTGTCCCTCAGGGCTGTCCTTTCAAATCTGACACAGGCTTTTTAAGCATTTTCTCGGAATTTCACAAGAACTGGATTATTCATTGCATCTATTTATAGCCATTCCCAGTTCGTCCCAGAGCCTTGTGCAGTTGTCACATGCACATGACATTGTGTTTACAAACATAAACATTCACAATGATGTGGGCCTACTGGCCCTACTCACAGTAAAATAAGTTTCTTGGTGGTTTCAACTCGTCTCAGATTCACAGTTCATGCTTTTCTTATTGGTCTCTTCTCATCTGAATCATCTGTGAAGCTGCATTATGACAGGTAAGGGTCTAAGTCAGGAGAAAGCCCACGAGCGTGCAGAGCTGTCAGCTGATCAGGGCCTTTCCAGCTCCATGTGCACTGCTGGCTGCTTGTGCGCGTATAGCCTCGTTTTCGTTCCGGGCAGTCCCAAGCGTGAATAGAGCGTATTAGGAGTTAAAATTTCGAAATTTAGGTGTTTTTGAGTCATTTTCATCATATTCAGCTGATATTGGACATAACATTGCGCTGAGATGAAGAGTGGAAAATGCAAGATTATGGCGGTTATGAACTGCCCTCTCAAAACCCTCCCCCATAGTTTTTGAATGGTCGCAAAATATTGATTCTAAATCTCATTTTTGGAAAATCGTGCTTTTTTGCAGGTTTTTTCAGGTTTCGCCAATGGGGATTTACATTATAAACTTCAAGTGAAATGTGCTACCTCTAAATATAAATAGCATGAGCTGAAATTTTACACACATGCTCTCACTTGCCAACCTCATTTGCAAAAAAAAGTCAGGTTTGATCCGCAATTATTGGGGCGCCAGTCCCACCCTAATGTAGGCCCAAGAATTAAAAAAATACTCTTGACCATTGAATTTCAGTGAAAAGTAAAATATTGGGCAGAGGGACTTTCTCATCTGGCCCTTTAACCATTTCCTGCATCTTCGTAAAACATAGTCTTCCTGGAGAAGGTAAGGCATGTGCTAGGATGATGACATAACATTGTTACTATGATAAAATGGATAATGGTGATATTCACTAATAGATGAAATTTGCAAATGGGGCACCATGAGCCACTTGGAGATAAGACACCATGAGCCAGTTTCAATACAGTTTTAATGTACCCCCCATGCAATTAAAGCTGAATTGTAACAACAACTTAATGCATACTGTTGTAAGTCCAGAACTATAGTGCAAGACATCAGCAGCTGTTTAGGACACATATATTTGTGCTATTTTCAAGTTAGAATATGCAAAATCCATATTGTGGTATTTGCCAGAGGGGAAATTTCAAGTAAATCATCTGGTTTATGAGGTATCAGTTCTTTACAGTTGAATGAGAAGGATAATACATGTATGTGAACAGCCCCCCATGCTCATGGTGCCCCAGGGTCGGGGCACGATGAGCCGCTTGACTACTTTTTTTTTAAAACAATGTTTTGACTATTTAAGAATTAAGAATATAATGTAACAACACTGAATATTGTAGCCTGGAGGTCTTGATATGATTGTATAAATCAACCAGCTATTTACCATTGAAACTTTAGACTCAGGAGCTTAAACTGAGAAAAGCGGCTCATGGTGCCCTGCTCTCACCTAAATAAAGTAAGTAAGTGCAAGTAATGTCCAATATATCAATTCATTCACAAAATGATTTCTTTTTATAGACCTCAAATTCCCATGAAGGTTAGGACCGCAATATGCTGATTACAGAAATTTTGAATAACAGCAAGACCCTTTCAAACCTACTTATAATGAATATGGTCAGTGACTGTGCATGAGAGAACATCATACTATTAATTCACAGACCCCTTATGCTACTCGAACTAAATTACTGATTGGTTATTTATGAAAATTCTTCCCACAATCCTCGGCGTTGGTCTAGTGGTTATGTACACTCTAAACATTGGGTTGTCACAGTGACTAGTTCATGACTACTTTAGGGTAGTAATGGGTGCAAAATTTGTTGCTGACTACCTGGTAAGTCATTTTGACCATGCCTGACTATCCAGGCATAGTCAAAATGACTATGTAGTTCATACATTAGCTGGGGAAACTGTACTAGAAGTAGTCAGAAACGTAATTACTAGTCTAAAGTTGTAAAATGTATTTCAAGCTAGTAGAAATGACTATTCCCTTGGTCATTGTATTACTACTCCATAGTAATTGCAGGCTGGTGGAAATGAAAAGCCGTTTGTTGTTGTCGCATTAAACAACAAACACAACTAATGCTTAATCTCCTTTAGTTGGCCAAGATCACTGAACTTTTCTGATGAAGTGATCATTTGCTGCTCTGCAATTGAACAGGACTTACCATTTTAAACACAGAATTACATACCAGTAAGTAAGTATGATTATTCAATTACTTTCATATGAACACGAAGGTGGTCTGTAATCTCATTGAGTATCAATTACCAAATTATAGTTGGGCTAAGTAAAGTATTTTTGCTTTCATATGGCTATGCCTCAATTAATCTGAATGACTGAATAAATATATCTATCTATCAGCTTTGTCCTGTGTATAAGGCATCAAGTGGCATCAGGTGACACTGTCTGCCAACAAGTAAAATATCCCACATATGGTGTAAAGCTTCTGTTTATGTCATAATGAATGGACAAATAAAAGTATATTCTATTCTATTCTATTCTATAATACATGACTTGTATGTTGTTGTTGTTTTTTTCACCCCAATTTTTACAAGCTTAGTTTGGGAGTTAATAACTTAATGAGTCAATCATTCAACATAAATTTGTCTTTCTCTTTCAGATTACCAGCATACTAGATGCCGGATATGTCTTATGAAGTATGACCAACACCAGTGGTGGATCCAGTGGGGGCGGGCCCCCCCCCCCCCCGACCACTGAAAGAAGGGCGTAACGTGGGTCCAGCCCTCAAATGCAGATATGACGCTCACTCAGGCCCAAGGAATGCCGAAACGATGCCCGACCCCCCTAGACAACCTTGTCTCAATCGGCCACTGAATGCCAGCTTCATTAAAACATAAAGAGGTAAAGAAATATAAATTTTTGTTGTTGTTTTGATTGATTTGATAATTGCCTTTGTGAAAATTGCTAATGACATCAATGGTTTATTTCATCCTATATCTTGATCCAATTCTTAAAAATGTCTTTTTTTTTTGTCTGTTAATTTCCATTTTTTAATGATTTTATCACAGTGTCACTTCTTGTTGTATTGCAGATCCCTGATTGAATTCTCAGTATACTCCCATGTACAAGAGTATGTCAGCTTTATTCAAGGGAATACCAGTCAAACCGGCTTAATGGCCAATGACCATGCAGGATTATCAGGATTTTCTGGATTTTAAATGGCTTTAAAAAATTAACCCAGCATGATGAAGACATTTATAAAGTATCAATGATCATTAAGAAAATGACTTTGAAATGGATGCGCCAAACTGTGAGGAACTGTAGGCAGCAATATAATGTTCATCAAATGTGTTGAAGCTTTTGTGTCTCACCTCAACTTGGATGATAGTGAAAGGTGGTTCTTTTCCATGGCCTTCCCTTCAATTTTTGTTGATGCTTTTAATTGGCAAGTATTTTCCACTTGATTGTGTGTTTGATATCTTTTATGCAAACTGTGTTTACGTAATATCAACTGTTCACTGGTTGCCATTTGATTGTTTGTTTGAATATGCTACCCTCCTAAAGTTTTAATACAGCATGAACGGAGAAAGTGAGGTTTCTTTAAAGAGTCTTTTTAACACAACTTTTATTCATTACTTACTTAGCTTTAAGTATCTGGGTTGATATACCACATTATGGTATTCTATGAAAAGTTGTTTCAACAAAATTATCTTCTAGCTTTATGAAATTTAGTGGATTTTTATATGTTTTCGCAGTTATGGTTCAACTTAAAAAGTGAAATGGAAGTATTTTAAAGAAACCTCACATCTTCTGTTGCGTTCAAAATTTCAGAGTTTAGTGTATTTTATCGCTATATTATGTTAACATTCTCTGTATTTATGATGATTGACATGTTTTAGTGAAAGATGACATACACAATATGTAATTGCTTGATAATAAATTTATATTGTATTTATTAACAAATTATGATTGTATGATTGAAAAAATGAGACCTGTAATATAGCTACAATTTACTTTCATGTCATTAAATAGTTGTGAATGATGAAATAAAATGTTTCTATTAATTTTGTTTTGCATACTTCTGTTTCAAGACTCTCTTCTTTTTAGAGTGGGAAACATTTTCTCTGGTGAAATACAAAGTTCTGAGGTTCTGAAGGGAGGGGTAGGGCACGGCAGGGGCAACTTTATATAAAGCAATAAATTGACCCGCCTGCGTGGTCCAAAATACCAGATACCTGGTCAAAATCACTAGCCCATGTTGTCCTAAAGACCAGTTGCCTGGTCAGAATTACTAGTCTGTATTGTCCTATAGACCAGTTACCTGGTCAGAATTACTAGTTAGTGTTGTCCTGAAGACCAATCACCTGGTCAAAATTACCTGGCTACATTGTCATAAAGACTAGTTTACTTGGTCAAAATTGCTAGCCTGTGTTGTCCTAAAGACCAGCTACCCGGTTAGAATTACTAGCCTGTGTGGTCCTGAAGACCAGTTGAAGTGCCAGTTGCCAGGTCAGGATTACTAATTCATGCATCATGCTTACTAAGAAAGTAGTCAAGCTAACTATCAGATGTAATAAAAATTACTATCCTTTAGTCCGTTCCTTGATGAATTAAGCAGGTGACATGACTACAGTGTTGTCAGATTGACTCAAAAAGCAGTCAGACATGACTATGTGAAGGTAAATTTTATCAATAAGGTAGTGATTATGACCAATTACACCTAGTAATAATGACAACTACAGAGACATTGCATGCACCTGTAAGGTAGTAAATTTGATCACCAGCTCATAGCCTTGACTACTTAGTTGTACATCTTACTAATCCAAAGTAATGTCACATTGACTACCCTTTAGTAATTCTGACTCAAGGAGTTGTCGGTTTAGGCACCAGGGTATTACCACTCTAGAGTTGTCATGGTGACTACCCTGTGTTTAGAGTGTACTATAGTCAAGTCATTTTTTTTTGGCAGTAAGTTTTTGGCTGATAATTAAAAACATACCTTACTCCTGACAAAAATACTTGTCTCTTTCTGTTCCTGACACCTTGACCAAGCAGTTTCATAAACATTTGGAAGTATTGGCATGTTTTAGCCCTGGTTTTGAGGTAATCCCATTGGAATAACATTGCTGTCAACACCATAGAAATACATAGAACGGACATGAGGCTGTATGATGCCACCTCAAGATGAGGTCACCAAATCCGCCATATTGGAACTGCCCTGAGACATGACGTCACAATAGACTTATTATGATGTGACGTCATGCCATTGTTATAAGTGACATCACAGTTATTGATGACGTCACGGTCCATTGTGCCAGTATTCAGGGCGGTTCCAAGATGGTGGATTTGGTTGCTTCATCTGCCAGAGCCTCATGTCCCTTCTATGTATTTCTATGGTCAACACAGCTCAAGAAGCCATTTTCTTCTATTGCTGCTGTTGTGACGTCACCATTGTTTCAGTGATGTCATAGAGCCTACAATGCTGATGACGTCACAACAGAAGGCTAAAAATAGCTCGAAATGTGTTGAAGAGCAGCAGAAATTTAACATTGTAAGTGCCTGTATGATGAAGCTGGAGGATTAGAGGACACATATTTAATCCAAATCATGCTTGGTCATGGTGTACTCAGTCTAATAAACCAAAAATTAAACATCAGACTTAATCATGGATTGTTTCATTGGCTAAAAAACTTACTGCCAAAATAAAATGTCTTGACTTTAGGGATTTTTCCCGAAAGGACTAAACGTTTCAGGGAGGGTTCCTTATTAAGAGGTACTAAGTTAAGGGAATCCTTAGCTTAGTACCTCTTAAGGGACCTCCCTAAAATGTTTAGTCTTTTCGGGAAAAATCCCTACTAGGCTCCCAATCAATGAGTATAGGGTTCGAATCCAAAAAAAAAGTTGCGTACAAAAAATGGGTTTTGGTGAAAATTAAAAAAGACTGCCGTGAAAAAACTGATTTATTTCACCAACCTAGCAATAAATTATTTATTTCTGAAAAAAACTGCTCCCCACCTGGGGATTTAATGGTTGCCCCCGAAGCTGATCGATTGTGTTGAAGAAACCTCTACATTTTTCTATTGCATGGAAAAGCTGTATGTAAATGTACACAATATGTTGCCTACTTTTGGACAAGGGTGTATGCATGAAACTCAACAATGCTGGTAGTGAAGTAACATTGAATAACATTATGTAGCATTGGGCATGACCTCGTCTCAGGTCACCTGGGAACTTCTATGCTTGAATGACCTTCAATGTAAACTTATGGGTTTCAAATAACTCCAAAGCAAATGTTGACAAAGAAATTATGAAAATGTAGAGAGGACACGTGGATTTGTTTTTGCGCTATTAATTTAAGGTAAGTTACTCTTCTAAAAAATATAAAATTCTTATTTTAAGGTTAAGTTCTATGTTAATGTTGATACATGCGTTGTGGAGTGTTTTGATAAAGTGACAAATTCATGGGTTGTGGGAATATTGCTGGGTGTTGATATTTTTCAATTTTTTCAGAAAGATACGGGCTTGCAAATATAGCACAACACAATAATTGGGCCCAGGATTCGTTTTCATTTTGTCATTTCACTTTATTGTAAAAGACTAATTGTAGGCCTAGATTGTGATGTTGATTCCTTCATGTCAAGTCAAGTCGTAACCTTGTGCCTGTGTTAGTCCTCTAACTGTAAAGGCAAATCGCCTTTTATCGATGAAACAAATACTCACAAAACACATTATAACAGTTTCAACAATTGCTTTATTAATTTCGGCTAAAAAATCAAAAGTTGTGATAATGTTATCCCACTCTCCTAAAATATAACAACTTTACAGACACATGTAAAACATTGCGGTTCAATTTCACAGACAGAGTTGTAGCCTTGTCCAGTAAGAATTAGAGTAAAGACCGGGTTAACCTTAACCAAGGTTTTTTTTTAAAGAAAAAAGTTCCACTTGCTGATACATGACAAAAACCTTGAAATTGTCCTGAACATAACAATGGCTGATTAGTGACAGAAACTGTAAATATTGATGAACATAACAAATTTCATTGGTAATTAATGAAAGAAACCTTAGATATTGCTTAACAAAACAAATTGCATTGATAATTAATGAAAGAAATCATAAATGTTGCTTTAATAAAAACAAATTGCATTGGTAATTAATGATAGAAATCATAAATATTGCTTAACATAGCATATTGCATTGGTAATTACTAGTGAAAGAACCATTAATATTGCTGAACATAACAAATTGCATTGGTAATTAGTGAAAGAAACTGAAAATATTCTACTGAACATAATAAATTCCATTTCTGATTATTAAAGAAACTGTAAATATTGCTGAAAAATAACAAATTGCATTGGTAATTAGTGAAAGAGACCGTAAATATTGCTGAACATATATAACAGGCTTACTTGGTAATTAGTGAGAAACTGTAAACATTGCTGAACATTACAAATTGCGTTGCTAATTAGTGAAAGAAAATGTAAATATTGCTGAACAAAGCAAATTGCATTGGTAATTACTAGTGAAAGAACCATTAATGTTGCTGAACATAACAAATAGCATTGTTAATTACTAATTCCATTTCTGATTATAGTGGAGAAACCATGACGACATCTTGAACATAAAAAATTGCATTGCTAATTAGAAAAAGAAATACAGTCACCAAACACATAATAACGGCATTAGAAAAAGAAACCATAAAGAAATACAGTCACTAAACACATAATTATGGCATTAAGATTGATAAGGTATTTTTGCGTTTTGGTTTCTTCTAAGTATTTCAGTCGTTGCTCAAAGGACTCAAATTCTGGGTCTTCTGTTGGTTCATCTGATAAGGCGATTTCTGGAAGCATCTTTTCTTTAACTTTTTCTTCTTTTGATTTGGTTATTTGTGATGTTGAAATAGTGCTGCCTGGTTGAGTCTTCTGTGATTCATTGAGAGCAATATATGTCGGGTTAAGAATTTGATCTTTTGATTGATTTTCATTTGCGTCTTCTGGTGGTTTTTGGTTTTTGATTGGTTTTCGTTGACCCTGTTGTTTTTCGCTTGCTTTCTGCTGAATTTCTTGGTCTCTCTTTGCCGCGAATGTGGTGTCGAAGCGAGTCCAGTACGTCAAGCCCACGTACTGCTCCTTGGGAAGTGGCTTTGTCAGGTAACTGATTAAGAAACACATGAGGAAAGCGAATGTGATCTGGATTATTGTGAAATCGTACGGATGTAAAGCTGTCAGAACAGACGGGCGGTCGTCCACTTCATTGCAAGAAGGACTGGGGTAGACCAAGTCGAGAGCAAAGCGAACCAGGCCAAAACATTGCGCCAAGATCATGCTCCAAAATGCCCCTTTTTCGGTGACACGATTGGAGAAGACAGCCATTACAAACATTGCGCAAGTTGGTCCGGCTAAGTACCCAGTCGCTGCGGAAGAATATCTAAACAATTCACCCCCCTGCGCTGATTGCATTATGGGTATCCAGGCCACTGCTATGCCAACCATTAGTATGAGAAAGACTTTGCTTGTGATTAGAAGTTCTCTGTCCCTCGCTGATGGTCTAATGGACGGCCATATGTCAATTGCAACTAACGTACTTGCACTGTTGAATATGGAGGTCATTGAGCTAGTACTAGCCGCTAACATAGTGGCAATTACCAGTCCCTTTATACCTTTTGGCAGTAACTCTGCTACTAATTTTGGATATGCAATGTCATAACAACTAGCAGAATTCTCGCAGACGTCTTCGCAAACCTCAGGATCGATGCAAGCAATATCTTCTGGGTACAGAGCTCTGGCAATCATGCCGGGGATGACTATAATAATGAATGGTAGAAGTTTCAAGTACCCTGCCAGGATGCAACCTGCTTTAGCATGCCCGATGTTCTTTGCGGATAAGGCTCGTTGGACAAGGACTTGGTTCGCACACCAATACCACAAGCCGCCCAGCATCGTGCGACCGAAAGTTCCGAATCCAGGGTAACTGGAGTCAAACCCTCGGAATGTATGGAAGGCATCATGAGGAGGAATTCCACAGGTGGAGTTGGGGTTGAGGTAAGCCTCAGAAGGAATTGCAGCCTTATATCTGGTTTCCAGGGCTTCCCAACCTCCTACCGCAATAATACCTGCAAAATATGTCGAGAAGAATTCTGAACAATACATAAAATAAAAAAAATGTAGGGAACACATCAAGTAGTAGTTTGTGTTACAGCGGTTTCAATAAGTATGCTCTATATGAATCGGTGCAACAAACAAAGGTTAAACCAAGTTAAACTTAAAACCTAGTCCATTCTGTAAAGCATTCCAACACTATACAGGGCTGTTATTCTGATTTGAGGCAGTGGTTTATTACAGTCAGGAAATTTAATATGCAAAAAAAAGTGAACATTCAACTTGGGAAGCATATGGGCTATTTGATTAGTCATGACCAAGAGAAGGCATTTGATTTGTCATAACTGATTTTAGAGTATAAGTCAGATACACAATCCTTTCGTTTGCCTGTCACCAACAAGCAGGATTAGTCTCCTTAAATCAAATTAACATTGAAAGTATTGGGTATGATCATGACAAATCATCAGCATGATGACACACGCATCCTCTAATGCTTGACAAATCGTTTATGGATCGGCTTATAAATGTCATGTGACATGTTTGACCAATCAGGAAGCAGAGATTAATCTTCTCGCAGAATAAATCTTAATATCACTTACCTAGGACGAAGAGCACTAAACCACCAATGACCATTATAAAAACAGCAAGGGCATCTGTTAAAATAACTGTCGTGAGGCCGCCAAGTATGGTGAGCAATACGGACATCCCCAGTATGATGGCTACCCCGATGTATATGTTGAGACCGATGGTCTGTTGAATGAACAGAGCTCCGGAATATAACTCGCTCGGAACTGTAACAAAGAGATACGTGCTGAGTGCAATGATGGTCAAGTACATCCGCAACCGGCGTCCTCCAAATCTCTTGGATAGGTATTCAGGCATGGTGTATATGCCGCAAGCGATGTAGACTGGGAGGAAGATCCAGCCAAGGAGGATGAGTAAGAACACAGCATTCCACTCGAAAGCAATGACTGCGTATCCCGACGATGCCCCCGACCCGGCCTGTCCGACGAAAACGTTCGGCCCAACGTTGCTGGCGAATAGTGACATACCAATCTGCAAAATAAAAGGCAAACATTATTTGTCATGTTGAAGGATTAATCTTCAGATTGACTGCATGATCATGTGATACAGGGAAGACTAAAAATGTCAGTGTTGAGGGCACTAAGGGCAGGACTTTTCCCACAGCCTTGACAATACCCAACACCGTAACATTTTAAATTTTGAGTCAGCTTAAGGCCACACATAATTGATCTTTAGCTTCTCGGATCCCTCTCAAGGCACTTTTTCTAGGGTCAGTCGGTAGGACAAAAAAAAGGTGAACTTTTTTTTTATCATGTCAAAAATAAAATAATAAAATTTTTCCCATTTTTTTTTTCCATCGGCAGGAAATCTGTTGTGTCGGCGGGTCCGCGAAGCTAAGAATCAATTATGTGTGGCCTAACTGATTGGGTGAGATCAGCCTCATCCAGCCCCTTTGTTGCTGAACTACACTAGCTGTGAGGAGACTGGCAGAATTCATGGTCATGCATGAGTAAATTCAGTTCTTCATGTTTAAAAACTCCAAACATTTGATCCTCTGTTTCTGGTGTTATTATCGTTTTCATAGCTACGTGTTTTTCAAGTTTGCAATTTGCTTCATTCCAAAACTGTTATGTCAGAGATTAAGTTGAATGATTTGTTTATTACAAGCACAGATTTCAGGAAACTGACAAAGTGCATTGACAAATGAATGTTTCACTTGTTTAGCTTGCTCTGGCTGAAAGATGCTTCAATGAACTATAACTGAACCAAACAGACCACTCAGCTTAGATATGCGTTGTTTGTTGTGGTTGTACACATATAGTAACATTGCCTGGCAGTTTTACATTCCTTTGTCAAAAACTGTGATGTCAAACTCTGAACTGATATGTCATAGATTGAAGATTAGACCAATCACATTGACAGATACCCGATGATGTCACGGTTTAACTGCAAAACGAAGTTTTCAAAAAAACACATAGCTATGAAAACGATAATAATACTACAGTTTGTCACATCAATCATTGAGACAGAAATTTAGCATAGTTTGTACAGGCCATAAAAATCACCACAATGATACAGGAGGTTCAGAAAATACCAAATTGACAAGAACTAAGTCTGGGGTGGTGCTGCAGTGCAGTTTTGTGACGTCACCACCCATTGTGTGTGAGATTGGCAGCATCACAAATGTCAACATTTTGCGAAATTTGACTGCCATTTCCTTAAATTGTCAAATATCGGACAAAAACAGCACCAAAACATCGTGAAAATTTGATATTCATATTAAAAATTAGCTAAGCTATACATAGGTATGTGTATTTCTCCTGTGGTGCTTGTGGTTGCTGAGATATTTAGAGAAACGTCTGTCCTCTGCTTGACGTGACAAACTGTAATGATATTAAAACCAATTATACCATGTGACAATAGAGGCTCTAATATGTCAGTTTCAACTTTCAGGCCAGTGGCAGCGAATTGCTGTTGCCTCTTGTGCATACATGTATAGAATACAATCTCTTAATAAATGTTAAGTACGAACTCTGGTGTGCAGAGTAGAGTCTGATGGTTGCACAATTTGTTTTAGCTGACATAGTGGACAAGTCTCATAACTTATGTTGTCATCATTTTTGACTTTCGATTTGGAGGTTTTAAGAGATTAGATTTATGCATATTAATTTAGGACCACCCTAAAGGAGTATCATTTAACAGTCTAGGTAGATGTTGCATAATGCAAAGTGCATCAAAGATTTATTCTAATTTTTTAAAGTAAAGAAAAAAGATTGCGATTGAATCTATGATGAGTATGACGGTAATCACGATGTCAGATTATTGAGGTTGAAAGAATTGTGGGAGTCTGTCATGGTTTATTTGAAGTGAAAACCTCAATATATTAATTCAGATAGGACATGCCAATAATCTTCTTTTTTTTTCTGATCCCCTAATATTGTGTGGGTGTTGAGCATTATTATCCTTCATGGATTAATTATGAGTTATTGGTGTTTGAACAAATCACACAGGATGAGGCAGATTAAGTGAATCATCTGAAATAAATCATTACAGTCTGTAAATTTGTTATGCGAAAAGAGAGAACCACTGGAAAAAAATGCACTTTTCGACTCATGGTTGCCGCCCCCCCCCCAAAAAAAACTTTGAGAAAAGGCCAAAATTCTGGGCAAAGTGGCTAAAAACTATTGCTGACGATCAAATAAATATTATTGAAAATCGGTGGTTCCCACGTGATTTCACTTGACATGGTATACAATTTAGATCGTGAAATTCAGGAAAATGTCGTGTGCCCCCATATTGTGCCCGCGGTACGCCTATGATCTTGCAGTTACAATTTCCTCCTCAATTTGTGCCTTTTTCCGAATTTTTTTTTTTGCACTGTGGAGCAGTTACTCCTTCTTCTTCTTTTAATAATATTCCTGTCTATAGTGCAAGGGAACGCCATGTTGTAGTGAGGGGTAATTACTGCCACTCATCTTATGTTTTCAAAGGAACTCAATGCCTCTTCACACCATGAAGTGCCATTTAGGTTGATAGTGGGACATACAAAATTTCTTTTGCATATTAACGATGCGCATATACATTGTTGGCCTAACTTTGACTTTTTCTTCTTTGTCCTAATAACACCATTTTGAAGTGATTGTGCTGCGTTTCACTTGAAAATTTTCATGGGTCACAAAAAACCAAAAATGAGAGTTTTGTTTGAAGTTTCATTTGAACAATTTCACAGATAGATAGGTAGATACTAGATAGTTAATTAGATACCAATGTGGGAGTCCGCAACATGTGAGACGTTTACCCCATTTGGGGGATCTTATAGGTAAAGGTAAAGGTAGACATTATTTAACGTGGGTAACCAGACTAAGTCAAGAGACTTTTTACAGCCCACAGCACCTCCAATTAATATCTGATGCGAACAACAATGCCCTGGAATGACATGATGGCCAGCCTAGGGATTGAACCCGGGTCCCTCGCTTGTGAGGCGAGTGCTCTACCGACTGAGCTAACTGGGCTTACAGCACAGACACTGACACAAGGGGCAATCAATTTAATGTCTCATCTGAACAACAAGCAGCTGGGATTTTGCTCATGATGTCCTCTGAAAAATTTGGATTCCGTCAATTGTGCAGTCCTTGTCCAGGACTCCTGGACCCAGCCAGGCTCATAGCCACTCGAGCAACCAGCTGTATCTTTATTTCAATCATATTTTATGCTTTATTATGTAATGAAAATAGTTTGAGCTCATTATATTCCATTTTTTCTTTTGAAGTGTAATTGAAATTAAGTGTTGAAATAACATTTAATATTATGTCAATAAATTTTTGTAATAATCATTGTATGTTTTATGTGACTGTTATTATGCAGATCCATCGAAATAATTATTCTGAAATAGTTTCAATTCAGCACATACGTTACACACTGCACAAAAAATATTTTTCGTTTTACCTAATTAGGCTATGTATTGCATGGTTTGGACCGTGTTGTTGTGATTTTTTCACCTGAGACCCTTTGTTTCAAGCAATTTTTAAGAATAAATACAAAAGAAAGAAAAAGCCAGTCAAGTTTTAGATTAGACCAGATATATTAAATTTTTTTAGCTTCTCTGATCTCTTTTTTTTCGTCCTTCTGATCGACCCAAGAAAAAGAGCCTCGAGAAGATACAAGATACATGCTCAAAGAGAATCAAATTATGAACATGGTCAAAGAGAACGAAATTCTGAACATACTCAAAGAACCAAATTCTTAACGCACTCAAAGAGAATTAAATTCTGAACATGCTCAAACATATTCAAATTCTGAACATGCTCAAAGAATCAAATTCTGAACATGCTCAAAGAGAATCAAATTCTGGACATGCTCAAAGATAATCAAATTATGGACATGCTCAAAGAGAATCAAGTTCTGAACATGCTCAAAGTGAATACAATTCTGAACATGCTCAAAGTGAATACAATTATGAACATGCTCAAAGAGAATAAAATTCTGAACATGCTAAAAGAGAATCAAATTCTGAACATGTTCAAAGCGAATCAAATTCTGAACATGCTCAAAGAGAATCAAATTCTGGACATGCTCAAAGATAATCAAATTATGGACATGCTCAAAGAGAATCAAGTTCTGAACATGCTCAAAGTGAATACAATTCTGAACATGCTCAAAGTGAATACAATTCTGAACATGCTCAAAGAGAATAAAATTCTGAACATGCTAAAAGAGAATCAAATTCTGAACATGTTCAAAGCGAATCAAATTTAACATGCTCAAAGCAAATCAAATTCATGAATCATACTCACTGGCCACCATATCATCGATCTTCCCGCTAAGAAAAATCCAGAGACGCTTTTCCGATTTGCCCTGATCATTGTCACTATCCCTATGATGATAGTTATGAGGAAGTAAGCGGCGATGACCACTATGTCCGCCCAGTGGATACTGCTCTTGACGCTCACCATGATGAAAGAATTGTATTTATTGAGGCAGATTAATGCGGAAAATTATGTCTATCGTTAAATTCCACAGTCTTAGTGGGTCAGTGGTCTTGTACTCCTGATGTTACTTCAAAGTGCTCAAAATTAGAAAAGTTCCAAGATGCTTTTTTTCAAGATTCTGTGAAAATTACTTTTGAAATTGTGAGCTGGTTTTCCCGGTGGATTTCCTAGACTGTAGCAAAGATTTTTCTGATGAAATTTTTCAGTCCATGGAACGCTTTTCCTGATGAAATTTTTAAACCAAATAAAAGTGTCCTGATGAAATTTCTCAAATTAAAGCAAAGATTTTTCTGATGAAATTTTTCTATCCAAAGAAAGATTTTTCTGATGAATTTTCTCTATCCAATCAAAATTGTCCTGATGAAATTTCTCAAGTTAAAGCAAAGATTTTTCTGATGAAATTTCTCAATCCAAGGAAAGATTTTCCTGATGAAATTTCTCAAATTAAAGCAAAGATTTTTCTGATGAAATTTCTCAATCCAAGGAAAGATTTTCCTGATGAATTTTCTCTATCCAATCAAAACTGTCCTGATGAAATTTCTCAAGTTAAAGCAAAGGCTTTTCTGATGAAATTTCTCAATCCAAGGAAAGATTTTCCTGATGAAATTTCTCAAATTAAAGCAAAGATTTTTCTGATGAAATTTCTCAATCCAAGGAAAGATTTTCCTGATGAATTTTCTCTATCCAATCAAAACTGTCCTGATGAAATTTCTCAAGTTAAAGCAAAGGCTTTTCTGATGAAATTTCTCAATCCAAGGAAAGATTTTCCTGATGAAATTTCTCAAATTAAAGCAAAGATTTTTCTGATGAAATTTCTCAATCCAAGGAAAGATTTTCCTGATGAAATTTCTCAAGTTAAAGCAAAGACTTTTCTGATGAAATTTCTCAATCCAAGGAAAGATTTTCCTGATGAAATTTCTCAAATTAAAGCAAAGATTTTTCTGATGAAATTTCTCAATCCAAGGAAAGATTTTCCTGATGAATTTTCTCTATCCAATCAAAACTGTCCTGATGAAATTTCTCAAGTTAAAGCAAAGGCTTTTCTGATGAAATTTCTCAATCCAAGGAAAGATTTTCCTGATGAAATTTCTCAAATTAAAGCAAAGATTTTTCTGTTGAAATTTCTCAATTCAAGGAAAGATTTTCCTGATGAAATTTCTCAAATTAAAGCAAATATTTTTCTGATGAAATTTCACAATCCAAGGAAAGATTTTCCTGATGGGTTTTCTCTATCCAATCAAAATTGATGAAATTTCTCAGATTAAAACAACAATTTTTCTGATGAAATTTCTCAATCCTAAGAGCGATTTTCCTGATGAATCTTCTCTCTCCAATCAAAATTGTCCTGATGAAATTTATCAAATTAAAGAAAAGATTTTTCTGCTCACTGGTAGATTTGCTTTATGAGTATTTTTAATCAAGCAAGCTTTTCCTGACAAAATGTATTAATGAAGGTTCTCCATGCTCGCAAGACTATGAAATCTCTAAATAAAAGATTTTTGTGATGAAATTACTCAATCCAAGCAAAATTATGCTGATTAAATTTGTCAATCCAAACAAGATTGTCCGGATAAAGTTTTCCTGATGAAAGTTCTACTATGATGTTCGACCCGATGAAGCCTCACTATCCAATCAAGGATTTTCCTGACGAAATTTCTCAATCCAAACAAGATTGTCCTGGTGAAATTTCTCAATCCAAGCAAGATTGTCCTGGTGAAATTTCTCAATCCAAGCAAGATTGTCCTGGTGAAATTTCTCAATCCAAGCAAGATTGTCTCGATGAAATCCTTCTGATGGAATTTCTCAATCCAACAAAGATTATGCTAATGAAATTACTAAATCCAAACAGTGATTCCTGTGAAGGTTTTTTGCAAGCAATATCATTTCTGCGTCACTCAGTTTGTTTTCAGACTTGCTCTAATTCACAGGTGTATGTACACATATTGCATAGCCTCATTTACTTTTTGTTAGTTCAGTTTAGTTCAGTTCAGTAGGTTTTTATGGAAGCAGGCTGGTGCTCTATATCCAGATATTTTTCTTTGTTGTAATCTGCATTGCTGATTGGTTGAGGCTAAACAGCAGTCTGTATTCCGAAAGTAGCTCCATTTTGATTGCAGATTTGAATTAGTGCACTGAGTTCACTTTTCGTCCGATCTCAAAATGAATGTGTTTTTTTTTTGTAACAAGTTGATAGATTCATGGACAATAGGTTGTGGGTGGTGCTTAAGAGTTTATGGTTCTATATATCCATGGTCTGATTAATATATTATGCACAGTATATTGATCAGAATTAGACCTGTCAGCTTAAAGTTTAATAAAGTTTTTTAGGAGGATTAGTCGGCCAGTAACACCCTCACCAACTCTGACAAGCCATTATTGGATTTTGATAATAAATGGCACTGTCCAACAAA
Source organism: Platynereis dumerilii (assembly GCA_026936325.1). Taxonomy (NCBI): domain Eukaryota; kingdom Metazoa; phylum Annelida; class Polychaeta; order Phyllodocida; family Nereididae; genus Platynereis; species Platynereis dumerilii. The sequence continues at coordinate 21,184,935 of JAPTHN010000013.1, forward strand.
TTTATGTTCCAATTGATTCATTAATGAGTGTGACATAACCACCATCAACACGTGCATGTGTAATACAGGTCTGATAACTTTAATGAACCCATTTAAATTAAAGTTCATTAATTCTAAACATTGAATATGTTCTGAAGGCTGACTCAAACTTCGGTCTTCACCACTGCTATATTTTCACTGCATCATATTATACACATAATTGCCTTAAAGTCAGGTTTTTCCCTGATGAAATTTCTCATCGAAACAAGATTGTCCTGAAGAAATTGCAGGCATAGGATTGATTTTATGAAGTTTTAAATGTGGCAAAATTGTCCTAACGAAATACTGATGGTTCTCTATCCAAAGTTTTCAAAGTGCAATTTTTTTAATCCAGTCAATAGTGTTCTGTTGAAATTTCTCAATCCAGTTAAAGACCATAAAGATGAAATTTCTTAAGCATTCAAAATTATCCTGATGAAATTTCCCAATCCAAGCAAGATTGTCTTAAGGTAATTTCAATCTGTTATAGATTCAGATTGTCCTGAAACTTCTTGATGAAGGTTCACTATCCAAGCAATAAGGTAGGCTACAGGTGAAATTTATAATCAAAAATTGTTTTTGATCCAACTAAATTTTTCTTATGAATCTTTTCAATGCAGTTTAGATTGTTCTGTTGTTATTTCTCAATCCTAGCAAAAGTTGTTTTTATGAAATTGCCCTTATGAAATTTCTCAATCAAGGCGAAGATTTTCCTAATGACATTTCTCAATCCAATCAAAATGGTTCCGGTGAAGTTTCTCAATCCAAGCAAAATTTGTCCTTGTGAAATTGTCCAAGTTATGAAATTTCTAAATCCAAGCTAAAATTTTCCTGATGAAATAACTCAATCCAAGCGAAATCGTCCAGATGAAATGTGACTTATGAAATGGTTTTGATTAAATTGCTCAATCCAAGCACACTTTTCCTGGCGAAACTACTTAATCCAAACAAGTGATGGTATCTGTAAGCAGTGTCACTTCTAAGTGGCTGAATCCGTTTTCGGACTTGCTTTCATTCAGAAGTGTAGTGATGTATGGAAGTCCCATTTACTTTTTGTTCAGCTATGTGTCTGTTCTGTCATCTGCAATGCTGAGTGTTTGATGCTAGACGGTGATCTGCATTTTGTCTGAAATTAACTCCATTCCATAAATAAATGTTTGCTGATGTAAAGTAGCCCGCCATATAGTCATCTTATCTGACCGATTTTTGTTAACAAGTTAATAGTTTTACGACACAGTAACACTGTGGGTGTGTCTGTGAACTAGGTGCTGGCTTCATGATTAATTTGAATATTATGTATATATGCACACATATATTGATCAGAATTAAAACTTAATGAATTTTTTTAACAGGATTAGGGGATCAGCCAAACACCATGACTGTTTGTTATTGGTTATGCTAATAGATGGCATTGTCATGCAAATTCATTTTCCGATCAATTCTGTAACATGAGTATCATACCCAAACAACATGTGAATATGTAATAATTAAGAATCTGGTTAATTCTGTTAATGAACCAAAAACTACCGTCTCTTCGGGACTGGTTGAGAGAATGAAGCCCCGGAAGACGCAGTCTCTTGAAAATGAGAGAACTGCATGCTGCTGCCACCTGGTGCAGAGTTGGTTTTGTATACTGCTCCAAAAATTAGGTCAAATTTCATTGCACATTCACAAAGTTTCTATTCAATATCTAGGTCAATCCTAGTCAGACTAGACAATCATGTTCGCTTATAAAGTAGACAAGGTCATCAGCATAGTCTGGAACAGCCCTGATTTCTTTCAGAAGAAAGTTGTGTGAACTTCTAGACAATCATGTTCACTTATAGAGTAGACAATGTCATCAGAATAGTCTGGAACAGCCCTTGTTTCTTCCAGAAGAAAGTTGTGTGAGCTACTAGACAATCATGTTCGCTTATAAAGTAGACAAGGTCATCAGCATAGTCTGGAACAGCCCTGATTTCTTCCCGAAGAAAGTTGTGTGAGCTCCTCACTCTCACTTTCTGTTGAGCGCTCGTTGAAACTCTTGAAATTGCTCCCCAGATGGCAGCACATGTCCTCTGTAAAGAGCACTTCTAGAAAGTGTTCTACATAAAGGAATATCCCTCAACAGACTGACCAAACTGACCAATGGAGCTTCTTGATTTTGCTATATCCCAATTCTACAATACCAAAATGGGCCAAGTTGTGTATTTTTGCCACTTCACTTTTTTAAATTATACAACTTATGAATGCTTCAAAGATCAGCAAAGCATATGATCTCGAGTGATTGCAAACATGTCTATAGTTATGCCCACTACTTGAAAGCTTCTTAACAGTGTAATTAGGAACAATGCATGAAGATGTTTTAGAAATCAGTAAGCCTAAATATTGACCTTTATTTTAGTGACAAAAAATAGGTTTTTAGAGCAAAAGACTGTTTACTTTCATTTTTTATGTCCTTTATATCATGTTTGGTGAGATAAAAGTAACACAACTTGTTGAAATATAAGACATTTCAATAGGCTCACTGTATCGATAAAAACATCATAAACATAATATGCAGGAATCTTGCAATAAACCTATTTATACCATCCTCTCTAAGCCAATCAAAAGGCAGTATCAATGCTTGTTTTGCATTGAACTTTGGTTTTTCAAAAAACCATTTTGAATCTAAAAAACCAATTTTGTCTGAAATTTTTTAGAGTGTAGGCAGTTGGATGGCTGAGTAGTTATTACAGATCTCTTAGTTATTGGTGTGCCATGTTCTTTTCAACTGCCACAGTGCTCTTGTGATGTCAGTATCAGCATAATGATTTCACAGTTGGGACATTCGCAGTTTCAGCTGTGTCACTTGGAACCCATACTGATCACACCATTACAAATCCACAATAAGCTGTTAGATTGTTGCTCAACATTGATTATTCAGTTTGATATTTTGAATAAATCCAAAAGTTACAATAACCAATGCATGGATTTTGTGTATAACTGCTATCAGTTTTAGCACTTTTACAACAAAACAAATTCATTCACTCTCACATTCATTTGTTGGTCTGAGAGGTTATGATGTGCTGCTCTGTCTTGGCAAAAATAATATACTCAGAAACATTCAGAATTTAAGACCTAAGGGGGGGGAGTTTCGCTTGGGGGCATCCTTATTACTGATTTCCAATAATGTTTATTTGATGATCGAATTCTTAGCCCCCTTGTCTGGCCTTTTCCCAAATTTTTGGGGAGCAACTACCCCCCCCCCCCATTTCTCATCCTCTGGTATGCCCATGCAACACCAACATGTTCACTTCCAAAAAATCTCCCCATCATCCCCATTCCAGTCATCAATTCTGAACAGTTTCTTTGGCGAAGATCTCACCTAAAGGCTGAAAAGCCACAAGGTGCTGCCCTCAAGGAGAAATTTCACAACAGGACACCATGAGTGTCCATGATGGATCAAGCAAGTGGCTCAAACATATCAGTTCCACCTGCTCCAACTGAATCAAACAACCATACCAATGAATGCAGAATAATCAATTGTTATTCACACTTAGACAGCCCATAAGCCTGACTTGTTGGTAGCAGTTGGAATCAACACTCAAGCTTGGAGTGCCAATAGTGATGTCAGTATTGCAATACTGACATCATCTGTGCATATATTCACATGGAACATGGCACACTTATACGAGATCTGTAATAAGGCCTGGTGCAAATTTTTGCGTATTTCAGGTGAAGCCAGCATTGTATCTCCTACAAAACCATGCAAAATATGTATGTTACGTCCAATGGTGCCTTGTTATGTTGAAAACTGTTTTGTAAGGAAATGTTTCAAATTTCAAAGCAATCAGGGCATTGGTTCCATGTATCTGAGGTCTTGAACATCCAAAAAATGGCCATATTTTGAGCATTTTAGCGTGACATGCATATTTTGAGCAATGTTAAACCCTTCATTTGGAAAACAATTTTAACAATTAGTCGATGAAAAGCATTCTCAACTGTGGCCATGGGAGTTCTGGTTCTATGACTTTCAATTGCAATTTGATACTCTGGATATTTGTCAAATAGTGTCAATGAGACACCAAAGTGGCATTTATGAAGCCAAAAATTGAAATTTTAGCAATTTCTGTTACACAACTCAGTGTACCTGTTGGTTCTCGATATTCTATGTTGTATTAGCTCTCCTAGTGCAGTTTGAGGATCCCCCTATTGCATAGTAAACGTCATTTCCTTATATAAATGTCCTAGCTACTTGTTTGTATCATTTTTTGTTGCTTTGTAAAAGTTGTCCCGACCCTAACACTAAATTGGTTGATACCCTCAGTCCAATAGAGGCTGGCTACACAAACCTTTTTGCTGCAAAATTTTCGCTCAGCCATAGCTCAATTGCTCAGGCCAAAAAGGAAGCACAGAACTTTCTGGATTTTTGGCTAATGTTGAAAACTAGTGTATGTCCCGACCCTAACACCTCTGTCCCGACCCTAATACCTTATGTTTTGCATCCCCATGTAACCTGCAATTTGCAGGTTTTTTGATATTATGGACTCTGCATGTCCTCTGTGTTATTAGAGAAGGAAAAAAAAATGTCGAAAGAACTCCTGGACTGGACTAGACCTGCAGGGATGGGGCAAATAAAGAGTAATAACAATATAATTCAAGATTATCAAATAACCTTCTTTCATCAATGTAAAAGCTATTAAAATTTAAAAATTGAGTTAGGAATAATGTAAGACCAACAGGGTGACTTATCTATGGCCACTGGTTGCAGTTTATGCATGTCTTTTTGTGATTGTCAGCTAGTGTCCCGACCCTGATGTCTCCAACAAAATTTTCAATAACATATCAGCATGTTATATCTCCAATACTAATAACAATATTCTATTGGAAATTTAAATTGCATACTAGGCTTTGTATGCAGGACAACATTTCGTCATTTTTATCAATTTTGAAATATGTAAATCTTTGTTTGGGAAATATTCAATTCTATCTAGTTCAAAATGGGTAATCTTTAAAAAAACAACAGTTTTGAATATTGGAACAATTTAAACGGTTCTGTGTCCCACCAAAATATGCATGCATGTCATTCATGGCCAACCAGGTTCAGAAAGTGATTAGATATGACCAGCACAATACTTATAAAAGAACCAAATCATACCAGAGTTGTATGCTTTGTTGTTGCTTCTTCCACTGAAAAAATTACAATAGCTATGTTGGAAATCATTACTTAACCCTGATTTTGTTGTTTATTTATTGCCATGTATATGTACTTAAAATTGCAACAAGATTCCAAGAAAAAACAGCACCTTTGTTTTTCACCCTCTTATCACGCTCTTATTTGCACCAGACCGTAACATGTTGAGGAATCCCACTTTCCCCTTCTAATCAATCAACAGTCCTGAGCATCCAGAACTGGGCTTACAGGCACTGCACTTACCATATCTATCTATATCTATCTTATTCACCATGGGGTTGTCAATTTGTATTTATCACAACTCGGGCTAATGCCCCCACTGGGTAAAGCACCTATATTGTCTTTACCCTAAGTGAATTACCTTCACAGCCCCTGGCTTAATGTGAACAGTGTTATTTATACACATTAACACCCATAGCATGATTAAACCTGTTGTCTCATCATTTTCTACACCTTGAGCATTCTCCAGTAAACAATCAACCAATGACTTTATTGTCACTCGAGTCAAGAGTTTTTAATTGGACACAGCCGAGAGTTGCTCGGAAATTTTGGTGGCAAAGGAAGCACTGTCTGGAAGATTAACCAAATCACTAATTAGTCTTCACTCCCCAGTAAATTTTTGATATTTATAAGAGAGAATATAATAGGGGAGTTTCACGCAATTTCCTCCTTTTCATTGAGTCTTTGTGGTACCTAGAGGGCATATTGTATATCCTGTATATCAAAAGTTTGGTGAGAGTAGCCAAGAAAAAAAGAATGCGAGTACGGAATGACGAAATTAATTTTATGTTGATGGGCAGTATATAAAGACAATCTACATTTGTACAGATTGTGCTTTTGACCGGTCGACGATAAAAAATATGATGATCATTAGTTTTGTGACAGAGAGACCCTTAAACCACCTTCTTCAGTCTATATAGTCTCAGCGATACAAATTAAATGCCCATGTTGTTTATAAGAAAGAGTGAGTCACATCATAACATAGAATGTAACCACTGTATCAAATCACTTTACATTGAAACATCAATGATGTATGCGTTTTCTTTTTGAATCACAAACTTCGTAACGAAAACATGCTTGCTCCATTTCTATGCGGCATATATATTTTCAATGTATGTAAACCTTTCAAAAGGTTGTATATTAGAAGGAGTGTTGCCAGGCGAATCAATACCACCAGCTTTGAAGGGAGCTGAAGATTGGTCAGCCAATGCATTCAATGGGATACATATCATCTCTGTTAACAAACATGAAGTTTTCAATATAGACTATTAATATTTTTTTATGTATGTTTATATAAGGTTTAAAGCAAGATGGCTGGCACAAGACCCATGTTGGTTGGGTTCGCCATACTCCTGTTGGCACTGATATTTCAGGTATGGAAAATTTAATTTAAAATATATAATATGATTGTTGGGAGTTCATATGTCATGACATAGAATGAATAACAAGGTTTATGGGTCATGTATATCTCAAATCAGTTTTGCTGACTGGCAATTTCACAAGTAAACATGCTGAATGTCGCTGATCAAGCCGTTAAATTTTGTTGGTTTCGATTAAAGCTCCTGTCATGATACAAGATCTAATATTTTGTCTTCTCTTGTGTGAAATACTTAAAGGGAAGGAGTAACAATGAGCAGTCCATGCTGTAACCATTATATAGGTTTATTGTCTGGAACAATTTTCAAAATTCCCATTGTCTAGAGATTTTTGGGGCTTGGGACGGGGAGTTTGATGAGTTGGTAGCGCTCTAGGCATCTTATCGCTGTTTCCCAAATTTAATTCAAGTCGAGAACAGTTCATCAAGCCAGATAGCAGGTTCAATTGTCCTTCACCGTATTGCTGTCTTCTCCTTTCGTCGTGATTAGTCTGCACCATGCTAAAATATACAGTAAGAAATTTAAACCTCCAATCTTCCATCCATACTGATGGGCCTTAAAGTGAATTTTTCTGTATTCTTCTAGGGTATAGCATTTTCAACCCCAGGATGGACGACAGTCCAAGTGACAGAAAAGACGCCAACAATTCACATGGGACTTTGGATGATGTGCGAAGGACAAAGATGTAAAACATGGATAAACACCCAGGATGATTTTGGAACACAATTCTCCAGGCTCACCACTAAATTTGATAGTTTGTATTTCATCACATATATCATCTCTTTTTTTTGCACAATATTTTACCCTTTGCGTATGTGAACTAATTGTTTTTCTGATGACAGGATAATTATTCGGTTACGGGTTTTTTTTTCGTTGACTTGATTTAATGTATGGGATGAAAGAGGGTTAGCTCAGTGGGTAGCATTCTAGGCTTCCAGTCGCTGGGTCCTGGGATCATCTCCAGCTCTGCCGGCTCAACTGGACAGTTTACGATTGTTATCGATACCTCAATGCCATGTCCTCTTATATTTTTTGAAATTCCCCTCCAGAGTGGATTAATACAGGAGGTAAAGCATAAATCATCAATCAATCCATCATTACAGGGACAACTTGTGCCAACCAATAACAAATGAAATCAAATACCTTATATAGTTCAGACCATGTGTCTTTAGCATTGCTAACCTTTCTTTAATTATCTGTATTTTTTTCAGATATTGATATAAATCTTTGGGTGACACAAACTGCAGGGCTGCTTCTCCTCTTCATAGCAATGGTCATGGCAGCCTTTGCCAGCTGCTGCTTACAATGTTGCAAAGGGAAATGTGGACATTTTGCCAAGTATTTCATTCTTTCCTTCAGCATGTTGGGGTGTAAGTATATTTATGATACCTTATCCCATTCAAGATTGCAGGGTACATGAATGTCAGCTGGTGCTCACTGAAAAAAAGTTAGTGTAAAACAGAGAACATGAACATTAGCTGGTGCTCTCTGAAAAAATTATATAAAACAGACAATTTGAACATTAGCTGTTTATCTCCGAAAAAAAAGAGTATAAAGTCCATTTGAACATTTAATTTAGCTGGTGCTAAAAAAAAACTATAAAAAAAAAGTACGACAGGGCTCCATCCTAGGCCCGTTACTTTTTCTAATATACATAAGTGTACGATCTTGCCCAAAAATTCCATAATGTCAGAAGTCCACACAAACAAGATAATTCACAAAATAACATCACAAAATATATCAAGAATTCTTGTTGGCTCGACAGTTAGAGAGGCTACTGCAGTGCTATTTTGTTGACCTTAATTTACTTAATTTTTTAATTTCTGATCCTAAGCTGATTTTTAACGTTCAAATACATAATTTTCTTTATTTTATGATTACCCCATTACTATGTTGAGGTAGGAGCCTAAGGCCTGCATCATTTCTGGTCTTTTATCTGACATAATCGCTGCAAATTGTTGGGTTTTATCAAGATTAGGATAGTTTTGGATTAGATTTCTAGCTTTACACAGGAGTTCCATTCTGGGTACGGCATTTCCACTGCATATTAAGAGGCTGTGAATTTCATCTTCTACATCGCCTGTGTCACATTTATCACATTTTCTCAGCTCTATTGGTGTTTTAGGTATATTATGTCTGCCCGTTTCTATTTTTAAGTTATGAGAGCTTACCCTGAACCTAGCTATGTTACAGTATGTCTTCTTTGAGAAGTTTTGATTTAGATATGGTTCCAAACAGTAACTGTTCTTAAACAGTCTATATGATCGCAATTTTGGAAATTTGTCAGGATCATTTATTCCACTTAGTATTTTGGACTGTTCTTCAGTGTACAGCTGAAATTTTACTTCCTTTTATAATTTAAAGGATCTAGACTCTGTAGTTACCCAATCTGTAATGTTAATATCAGCCATTATCTTTCCTATTTTAGAGTACCAGTTATTTTGACCAGCATGGTGCGGCTTTTCTTGTATTTTTAAACATTTATTCAGAATATCATTGCTTCGGAGATCTCTAATTTTAGCCCAGTAGTTTATTGTGGTTAGTTGTTGCCTTAATCTTAGAGGGAATCTGCCTGTCTCTGCATATACAATATAAATGTAAACAAATTATAAAAGTCATAGCAATCCTTGCAAGACTAAAAAATACGTTGCCAACCCAAGTATTGAAAACCATATAATATTATAATTCATTGATTTTGCTCCACTTAAATTATGGAGTCATGGCCTGGGGAAACTTTCAAATAAAGAAATTAAACGAATAATCACACTCCAAAAAAAAGGCAGTTCGTCACATACTAAATAAACGCTACAACATCCACACAGCTCCTATCTTCAAGAAATTAAATATTCTAATAATAATTGATATTTTCCAAAGCAGTTGCTGTAAATTTTATCTAAAATCTTTAAATAATATACGACGCCCGTATCTTCAGAGCCAGCTTGAAACTAATAATCAAACTCACAGTTACGAAACAAGACAACAACATAATATTCACTACAGAATTATTAAATCTTCTCATAAAAGCAATCCTTGAATTTTAAAATTTCCTATACTTGGAATATGCTTCCGAATTCTATTAAATCTTGTACATATTTATCCCTGACTCATTCTCTAAAAAGTTAAAAAACATTTTGTGTCTTTGTTCGAGGAAAAGTGCCATATTCCTAACTGTTCTATATGTTTTAGGTAGTAAGTCCCTGGTTTGAAACAGACAATTTGAACATTAGCTGGTGCTCTCTGAAGAATGTTCCTGTAAAATAAACAGAAAGAACACCAGCTAGTGCTCTCTGGAAAAAGAAGAAGTATAAAACAGACAATTTGAACATCAGAAAAGAAAATTGTATAAAACAGACAATTTAAACATCAGCTGGTGCTTTCTCAGAAAAGTTAGTATTCAACTGACAATGTGAACATTAGGTGGGGCACTCTGAAAAAGGTTAAAACAGAATGTGAACATCAGCTGATGCTCTCTGAAAAAAGTTTATGAAAAACAGACAACATGCTCTCTGAAGAAAGTTTGTGTGAAACAGAAACATGAACATTAGCTGGTGCTCTCCGAATTTTTTTTTAATACAGACAATTTGAAGGACAGCTGGTACATGTACCTTCTTAAGAAAGTTTGTGTAAAACAGACAACATGAACATCAGCTTGTGTCTGTCAAAGGTATATGTAATTCAGACAAAAGCCAAACTCATTATCAATATTATAAATATTTCCTTGGTCATGATACACATTTAATTCATCATGACATAAAGTCACAGAGTTGGCTTGGTGTTTCAGACTAAATGTTCACATAGATTGGTTCAAATACTGGTCACAGTGGTCAGCTAATGACAATTTTTTTCTGTATTACCTGAACAGTTTCTGATATGTGGTTCACCGACCTCACTCACTATAGACACATGTTCACACGCGCTCAGCTTATGTCAACCAAATTTGATCCGTTTTGCATCAAAACATGGAAAAGCTAATGAGACCTAATTGGGCATCAGAATCTATTATTTTTTAGTAAGGTTAATTTAGCTGTAAAATTTGATAGTTATTGGTAATTTGAGTTGATTAATTTGGTGCATAACCTCATATAAATTCATTAGCTGTCACAATAAATTGTTGTTTTTACTCAAAAGAATTTAATTTGTTAAATACACGTTTGAATCATCAATTCTGTCTACATAATTATGATTATGTTTTCTGCTGTCCACTAGTTTTTAAAATATTTTCATTGTACTTTTCCTGGATTGTTAACTTGGTAAAACAAGTAACATGAGCACAGAGTGATTTTCATTAAATAGAGAAGGTAAAATTCATACATAATATTCATGTCACCTGAAAACCATATATGTAAACCATATTTGAATTTATGAAATTGTTACACGGGCAATTGTGCATTCAAATTCCCTGGCAAGTAGTGTTTCAATATGTGTTGTTATATTGCCTGTCAAATAGTTTCCTAACATGTTCAATCATATTTACTGATAGTTCCTAAAAACATCTGCAAATGCATTCCCTGCCCTAATATAGTTTCTTCACATGTGTAATTCGAGATGTGGCAATACCGTTTTTTTCGTTCCAATGCCGATCCTGACATTATGTTTCCCATAATACAGATGCCGATACCTTTCCAATACCAATGCCATTGGTTAATGGTTATGTATGGTGTTATGTTTCTGATCTGATACCGATACTGCTTTTTTAGTGCTGACATCTGGCATAGGTCTCAGAACAGCCCTATGCTCTATCACTTTCCATGACAATCAGTTTCTTTATGTGTCTAGTCACATTCCTTGCGAAGAAGTTCCTTAACATGTGCAATCACATTCCCTTTCAAACAGTTTCTTAATAAATGCAAAATTATAATGCCTCATTACTGTCGTCAATCCTTTGAAGTATTATTTTATCCAAAAAACATTCTTGAATTTTGGTTTCAAACATCGGGAAATACAATGCTCCCATTGGCCTTCCTTGGTCACGTTTTTGAGAAAAAGTTTCTTAACAGGTGCGATTTCATTTCCTATCAATTAGTTTCTTAATGAGTGCTAAATTATAATGCCTCAGCACTGTCGACAGTCCTTTGAAGTATTCTTTTATCCAAAAATAATTCTTAATGTTGGTTTAAACATCGGGAAATACAATGCTCCCATTGGCCTTCCTTAGTCACACTTCTTGAGAAAAGGTTTCTTTTGATCGCATCCCCTGTCAAACAGTTTCATAATAACTGCTAAAGTATAATGCCTCAGAACTGTCTGCAGTCCCTTGAAGTATTCTTTTATCGAAAAATAATTCTTGAATTGAAGTGGGTTTAGTTGAAAACTTTGGGGAATACAATGCTCCCATTCACCTTCCTTAGTCACATTCCTTGAGAAAAAGTTTCTTAACATGTGTGATCTTGTTCACTGTCATCAGTTTCTTAAAAAGCAAGAATATAACGCCTCATCACTGTCAGCAGTCCCTTGAAGTATTCTTTTATCCAGAAATAATTTTTGAACTGAAATGGGTTGCAAACTTCGGGGAGTACAATGCTCCCATCGACCTTCCTTATTCACACTTCTTGAGAAAAGGTTTCTTAACATGTGTGATCGCGTCCCCTGTCAAACAGTTTCATAATAAGTGCTAAAGTATGACGCCTCAGAACTGTCTGCAGTCCCTTGAAGTATTCTTTTATCTAAAAATAATTCTTGAATTGATGTGGGTTGAAAACTTTGGGGAATACAATGCTCCCATTCAACTTCCTTAGTCACATTCCTTGAGAAAAAGTTGCTTAAAATTTGCGATCTTGTTCTCTGTCAATCAGTTTCTTGATAATTGCAAAATTATAATGCCTCAGAACTGTCTGCAGTCCCTTGAAGTATTCTTTTATCCATAGATAATTCTTGAATTGAAGTTGGTTGTAAACTTAAGGGAGTACAATGCTCCCATTGACCTTCCTTAGTCACACTTCTTGAGAAAAGGTTTCTTAACATGTGTGATCGCGTTCCCTGTCAAACAGTTTTGTAGTGAGTGCTAAATCATAATGCCAAAGCCCTGTCCCCAGTCCCAAAAGTATTTTTTATCAAAAAATAATTCTTATTGTATCAGTCAGGATCACTTGCTAAAAGCATAGAGGTAGATGTTTTCATCGACCCTCTATGTATTCATAGAGGTAACCTCTATGAATCCATCTAGGGCTACCTTGCAGTATTTCCTCCCATGCACAAATTAAATGAAGATTGCACTAAATATTATTGCATGAACTGAAAGAATACATGTTTTGGAAACTTTTCATCGCGGGAAATCAAAATTCCTATGTGGCGTTCTCCAGCTGGAGTCTGTAAAATCTGCAGAAGAGATGCATTATGGGTGGTTTATTTAAGTGATGAAAAGTGAGCTCAACCCTTCCTTTTTATGCTGGAACAAAAAAAATGTGTTTAATGTTTGATTGCTTTCCTTGAGGTGCCAAAAAATAGTAAAATTGTCAAGGTAGATGAATTCATAGAGGTAACCTCTATGAAAACATCGAGCTCTATGAAAACAGCGACCTCGATGTTTTTAGCAAGTGGCCCTGACTGGTATTAGGTAGCAAACATTGGGGAATACAACGCTCCCATGCGCCTTCCCCTTTGGGATGGTCGATTAAGTTCTCTTAGCATGCTTAGTGTTCAAACTTGATGCTTTTTTCACAAATTATTAATTATTCTCCAATGATTATGCATGATTAGAAGAGATTTTATATTAATTGTCACTAAAGAATTTTTTTATTGTCATTCATGAAGTAGATATCATCAGACATTTATCATCCATCTCATCTCATTGGTTATTATGTGATTTCAACAGGGGTGTCCTACCTGTAATTTCTCTGGAACTCTTCAACACATTATGTGCAATGTTTATCTGCCTTATTATATTGATGTTGTATGTGAATTACTTTGGAATCCGTCAGTTCTCATATAATGTGTGACTCTTTAAAATTATTCACAAATTTTCTTTATCTTTATTTTCAGCCATGTCAATTCTTATCGGTGTCGCGTCTTTTGGCACCATCTTTGCCGACCGGACAAAAGTCGTACCTTACAAGGATTACAATATTTACGAACTGAATTACAGCTTTGGGTTAGCTGCAGTGGCGTCTATTTTCAGCTTTATTGGAGGATTGGTAACTTTGTGTTCTTCAGGAAAACCTGAAGATTTTATAATCTAAATTTTCAAGTGCAAAGAGAGTTTCTTTACCAATGACACATTGTTTATAACAACAGATAACTTTAGTAAAAATACATGCTTTGCAATAAATGTGTAATTCTGATATGATGTAGCAATTAGTATTTGTAATTATGACAGAATGTTGCATTTGATATGAGTATTTATGACATGATGTTTTATTAAAATATGTTATTGTGACATGATGGTGCAATATGTGTAATTGTGACATAATGTGTATTTAATGTGCAATTGTGACATGATTTTGCAATAATATGATTAATTGTGATATAATGTTGCAATAATATATGTGATTGTGACATGATGTTGTATTTAATATGTGATTGTTAATAATAATAATAATAATAGAAATTTGTATAGCGCCAGTTTCAATTAACAATTGCTCACCGGCGCTTAAATTGTTACATGATGTTGCAATTAATATGTGTAATTTTGACATGATTTTGCAATAATATGATTAATTTTGATATAATGTTGCAATAATATTATGTAATTGTGACATGATGTTGTATTTTAAAATATGTAATTGTTACAGTACAACCCAAAATAAAGTACGATTACCCCAGCAGTAAGGAAGAATCAGCCACTACTTTACCCTTTCACACCTTTTGACTACCCCTGAATCACTTCCTACTTTTACCTACTTGAAACTACCTTTTAAAATTACTTTAAAATCACATTTAAACAACACAAATATAAACTCAATCACCCCCATTGTGTTTGATTTACTTGATATTTTGCACCTCTGCTAATTGCAGTTACATTGGTAGCTGTCTAAATAGAGTTCTTAATGTGGCCTAAGGTTGTTGTAAGGAGTCAAAGGGAGTTGTAAGGAGATTTGGGGTGGAGAGGAGAAAAGAGGGCAAAATAGGTAAACAGAGGACTTCTGACAGAAAATTTTCTTACTTTATTTTGGGTTGTACTGTACATGATGTTGCAATTAATATGTGTAATTTTGACATGATGTTGCAATAATGTGTGTAATTGTGACAGGGCTCCATGCCACATACTTTGAAATGCCAATGTTGTGCGTTTTTGTCCACGATATGGGTAAGGTCAAATTTCTATGAAGAAACCCAAATGTGACAAACAAGGTCATGGACAAACAGGAAAGGGTCACACTTGAATGCTATGTATATGTTGCAGTTTCATGTTACAACCGGGACAAGTGACCTACACATCACTGACTTCTATTTCATTGGTCACAACGTGGTAGTTTAGTATTTCCTATCACAGGCTTAAATTTGGATCACTAAGACCTTTACTTTGAAATATGTATGAAACAAGAGGTAGAGTAGTCAAGCATCGTGTGGAATTTGGATTATAGGCCTATAGATGTGGTCGAAAATGCTGCAATAATGTGTGTAAACAATATTCACATTTTTTTTATTGATTCATTATTAATTAAAATCAAATTTAATAATTATTGGACAAACAATGTAACTTCGGAATTGGAAAATTATTCTTTTGATTAATGCAACAGTGTGTTATCGTAATTTGTAAATACATGTATGTGGAATACATGATATGCATCTACTAGTTGTTTCCTCGAACCAAAGTGCTTTAAACAAATATTCAATCAATGATAGGTGCTAATTCAGTTCTATGACCGATGTAATGGATTTATTAAAAGTGTGTGGTGTTGTATGTATTCACACAAAGTTGTTTTATTTTCTTTGGTTCGCTAAATTCATTGCAATTTTAAACTGCCATTAAATATATTTATTTATATATTATATAATGTAATTGTGTTTGTTGTGTTAAATCAATTTTAAAGGCACAATGTATACCTTGTTAATGTGATTAAAAATAAAATAAAAGTCAGGTTTAGTGTGAATATTTCTATTGAAATATATTTGGAAAGACCGAGGGAATTCGTTTCTGGATTTCACGGTTACACCTTTAATTCCCCAGCAGGTGTGTAAGTTGTGATAGAAATGCACTGCAGTGACATCTGCAGTTTTGAAATGATGCAAGAAACGTTCCATACATCATCGTCAGCTACAATGCCAATGAAGACTTCTGCATGTATTTAACTATGGGACAAGAAAGAACCTTCTATTTTTTTTGTGATGCATTACTAAGACCAGGTAAGACGCACATGGTGTTTTCAGCCAATTTCCATGATAAGCTGAGTTTATCATTTTGTCTGAGTACATTGGTTTTTTAGATTCAAAATGGTTTTTTGAAAAATCAAATTTCAATGCAAAAAACCAACACGGATTTTTTTAAAATCCATGTCGGGTTTTGCATTGAAATTTGGTTTTTCAAAAAACCATTTTGAATCTAAAAACCAATTTTGTTCTGACATTTTGTCTGAGTAGTCAGTAATAGTGTTAGCAACGTTCATCAGAACCCAGAACTTGTTTATTTACAATGATCAAACCACAATGCAAACAAATAATAATAACATAATAATCTCAATAAGTACATAACAAACCAAAGCAATTAGAAGTATTAACAAACATAAAAAGGAAATAAATAAATAAGAAAAGAAAAGAAAAGGTTACTGACCGAATAGGGAAATATTTTTTTCCTTTTGTATGAGGCGAGGTTTGGATGATGATCATGCGAAGGAGCTTCCTGAAAACTTGAGTGTCACTACCAAGAAGCACACGATGACATGTCAACAAAATCAGGAGATGTTTTTCTACTGACTTTATGAACTGTTTCCGGTCTTGTGACATCAAAGTGTGTTGCCTAAAGCAGTTTAGACTCTGTGGTCATCTTCTGCAATGACACCATTGAAATATCAAGAATCAGCTGTGGGATTTTCCTGAAACTTAGCAATGAATGTCATATTGAAATTTGAAAGGCCAGACTCCTTGGTATTCACAAGATATCCATTTTCAGGCAGCCCCAGAGTAGACAAAACAGCATAAAACTATTGAAGCTGGTAGGGTACGGCGACTCCTTGCTTCTTTAAGAGAGAATGCTAATAACATCAAAGTTGAAAAGCAGTCATTCTGTCCAAATTTCTACTCAAATAAATCACTTTATCCATTGGGAACTGCTGGTAATTGAATGTAAAGGAACAAAAATAACTCAAATAATATTTATTTTTAGATATATATGTTTATTTTCTTACATATCACATCAAAATATATATATCGTCATATCACTTTTACTTCTATGTATATTTATATACACACAATATACATTCAATTTACATAATATATTATGCTGTACACATTTACACACAGCTTATTTACAAGAATTAAAGAAAATAAATCAATATTTCCTAACTTCCTAACAAACAATGGCAAATAGTATTGGGCCCACTTCAACATAATTTATATATCACAACACTGGTTTTTCATAATCACATATTATACTTATACCATATTAACAATTTACAAGTCTACACATTCAACATGTAGCAAGTAATATATGATATTGAGTTGATATTGCACATAGAAAGAGATAAGACCACTGATTTCTTTCAGTTCATATGCTTTTAAGAATCTTAACAGTTCAACAATAATAATTCCCCCTTTAAATAAACTTGAATATCTAAAAGCTTCCTTCTCTGAATTTTGTAACAATCAGCAGAATTATTGGCCTGTTTATCGACCTTAAATGTGTGAAATTGTAGCTTGGTGGCGTTATTTATGGCTGAGCCAGCAGTCTTTCAGTGAACTTACGCCTATTTTCAAAAATCTGTGACTTTTCTAATCGATTTGACCGATTTTACTGTGTAGAGGAGCCACCGCCGGGACATGCTAAATCAACTGACTGGAAAAAATATGTTTCTCAATCATGTTTAGTAGAAATTGAGGACTTGTTTTGTAACATTTTACTCTTTGGGTTCCTTGGATGACATTAAAAATAATTTGAGTAAGCCATATTTTCCTTAACTGATGTTATCCGGCTACCTGAACGATAATCCTCCAAAAGTCGTTACCACCTAAAATGATGTGAAGTATAGCCTAGTTGTTTCTAACTTTCTGATGGCCTTCGGCATGCATTACATCATTTGCATAAGTGCATGTTCATGTCAGCTGGGGATTATTACGTCTTTGCATGTTAAACGATATTCCTTTTTACCTCTTGGGACTTCTCTACCTTGGAGATACTTTTGCCTGAGGTTTCATCGAAAGATAGCGTCCTTCTTGACTGTGTTTTAAATCTTTATAGCAGCTGGGTGGTTGAGTGATTACGACCAAGGTCTGCCCTGCTGAAGGTCTTCGCCTTCATGGGTTCAGCTCCCGGTTGGGCAACCCAAATTTTTCAGTTGACCTTCATGAGCTAAATCCCAGCTGGATGTTATTCAAATGAGACATTAAATTTGTGGGTCATGGCGGCCCTTTGTATAAGTATCTGACAGTCTGGGAAAGTAAAAATTAGTAAATGGAATTATGATGAATTCAATCTATAGAAGAATTTGATAATTCAAAGTCTGAGAGAGAGACTTGTTCACCCATTAATGGCATTATGGTAGCAATTGCCTATTATGATGGCCATTGACAGGAAAAGCATGTTCATTGGAGATTTTCACCAGCAGTCACAAATACTACTCACATCCCAAAACAAGAATACGACCACTGTCGAGTGTCGACCAGTATCATACTTGGCAGTCGTAGCATCCAGTGTTGGGGTGCTTTTGGGCACCCGATTGACCCCCTGTGGAATGCACCGGAACAAAAATGCCACTCAGATGGCCATGGCATGCTGTTTGAAAAATTTAAACAGCCAAGACCAGTTTAGCATTGTACGGGACAAAATGCAGGGCTTTGACGCCATGAAGCTAGATACAAGATCCTCCTTAGCTATAAGTACAACTAACTGTACCCAGTCCTCCCATTGTGGCAGAAGACTTCTTGAGAATAACTGACATTGTCCATTCTCTAACAATAACTGAAATGGAACTTTCTCTCAGTCAAAAATAAAACAAATAGGTCTATAATTAAAGGGCGCAACAGTCACTTAAGAAAAACAGTGGTCTTATTTTTCAAGTTAGTGTCAAAGGGTGTATGATAAGCTTTTGTAAAGTAACATTTTTGCTAAAGGCATTCTCTAGTTAATGTACAGATATATCACTTTTGCTCTATAGAAAGAGATCTATTAAAGCGTTAGTACAAAACTGTGCGTAAAGAAGTATTGTGACTATACAAATATAATAGCATCTATGACATATATGTATTATTGCGTAACTGATATCAATGTGTCATACTTGTATAATATATAGTGTACACTGGTATAAGATCACAGACAAATATAGTTCACAGACTAACAGTAAAAACTGCTGAAAATTAATATTTTACTTATATATGAATATATATATATACATTTTGTCTAAGTTATAATCCCGCATTATAGTGATCAGCATAAATGAGCATACCCCTTCCAAAAATTTACAGGTCAACAGAAAATGGCTGACAGTACAATAATTTTGATTGGTTGAATAACAAAACCAAGATTCAGCATCTCTTATATATGCTGTTGGGGTGATAAGCCACTGTATGGATTTGGTCGGGCAGACAGAAGGCTGAAGAATATCATATCAGAAGCAGGATAATTTATATTTTGATAGAAACTGGATATATTTGGAGGGTGTTCTCATTTATGCTGCTCACATAATTGCAGGTTTCTTGTCTACTTACTATTTCACTAAATATAATGCAAAAGAAGCACATTAAAATGGCAAACCTTGTGGTCTCTAAATATATAACTAATATTCATGTAAATGAAAAGTTCTTATTACTTAGACCATCAACAAAAACATTATTCATATCACAAGATTCACTACATATGGCGATAAGAGGAGGTTCATCAGTAAATGCAGATAGTTGTTATTTCCTAAGAATCTAGAATATCAACAATGGACGAAAAGACTGTAGTTGCAGGATATAATATTATTACCTATTGCTGATGCTCTAGACCTGTATTACAGTTGCTCTCGGAAGTAGGTACGTCATTCCGTGATTTGCCATTGGGTTCCAGGTCGAATGTGTTTCGCGGTAATTAATGACTTCAACAGCATAAGATTGCCAGTATCGTTGATGCAATGCTTGCGTCAAACAATTGAGGTTTCCTAACACATCCACTAACATGGTCATTGAGTTCAATGACGGAGGTTTCATTAGTGCTGTTATAGCCTTTATCATGCGACACATTCGACATGAAACTCAACAGCAAATTACTGAGAGGCATACTTAGCTTGAAGCTGAAGTCAAAGAACAGACTCAGAAATGTCTGATAACATAATGAATGCTTTACCTGTAGCAGACTGTATATTGTGTGTATAATATAGTGATGTATTCAACCACTCCTGAATCTTTTGACTTTACTGTGACAGAGAGCAACTGTGTAACGAAGAACAGGCAACTTGGAGAATCACCGTTAAACATCAGGGAGTCAGAAGAACATTATTTCTGAATTTGGTGTTGTAAGCTAAATACACTTACCACATTATTTACGAAAAGTGCCAAATGCTCAACAGTTTTTAACATACAAGTACTATAATATCAATTTTGTAAAAAGCATTCAGCAATTACGGTGATTAAAGTAGACTTTGAACATGTTTTGTTGACTTTGAATGCTTCTAAAAGAAGTCATCCCATCAGTTCAAAGTCACACCGGTTTACAGAAGCTGACATATATCCTATTACACCTGGGTCCTGTGTTAATATCACAACTTCTACCCCATAAATTACTCCTATAATGTATCTGTGCCTGACAAGAAGTGAAATCTAAATCACATCTAATATTGGGCATATCTGGAATATTTGACATTGGGGTTAGTTAACTATGGGTAAACCCCGGTACAGTTCTGAAGTCCACAAAGTAATAACACTGATAGTTACACAAAAAAATCATCTTCCTTTGTAGCCATTAAGGAGCACAACACAAATGTATTACCACAGTCTAATAGCAATAGTCAATTTGGCATTCCACGTATAATTCATCATGTTTTACAACTTCGAAGTATATGTTGATATATATACAGACGGTGCAGTCCAGTTTTGCAAATAGAGCTGAAATGTACGGTGTAATTGCATTAGAAGTTCAGAACTTGATGTGAGATTTTGTAATATACATTTCATTTTAGTGACTAGTTGTAGTTATCAATCCGCAAATATTATCTTAAGAAGACCGTCACAAGTTTCGACATTTGCCGAGACAGGGAAAAGTTATGCCTTTTTTTCTGTAGGAATAATTATCTTTACACTCCAGTGACTAGCAGTTATAACAATTCCAGGGAGGAAGTACATATTTTTTTGTGTAAACTTTTTGATTTAATCCTCAAAAGTCCATGTAGCAAGTTAATTTAATCCTCAGAAGTCTGTAGCAAGTTGCAATGTCGGCCGCGACATGAGTTCTTGGTAAAAGTCCCTCGGGGCAGGACTTCGTGGAGGTGCCGAAGGAAGAGGGGCTCGTACGAGAATCGCATAATCCTCGCTCCAAGCTCCCCTCAGCTGGTGCTTCTTTTTGACCGGAGACTGCGGAGCTGAGACGGATCTCCGGAGGGAGCTCTTGCCTCCGACTTTGAGTTCTTTTAACCTCTGGTATATTTCCGAGCTCTTCATGAATTGAACCGAAGGCGACCCACAAAGCTGGCTCGATGATGACCCAGACCACTGACCGGGAGATCCGGTCCTTTGTATCGGAAGGGGTTGATTCTCTTCTGCAGTAACTTTGTTCTTGGTTTTCTCCAGCAGCTGCATGAATTTCGCGTAATCATTAGTATACTTCGACCGTTGCGATGACAACAGCTTTCGACTGCTTTCTGAACTGAACTGGTCATTTGGAGGATCGCAGTCCATTTCATTTTGCTGTTGTTGATCGTATACCCCATTTTGCTGAGACCGGTTTTGTCCGTCATACAATTGGTCGTAGTAAGATTGATTCTGATGATCATGGTACTGCTGGTTTGGCTGGATGTATGGTTGGTCAATGGGTAGGTATGGTGTCTGGTAATCAGCTCTGTTAGGCAAAGCACCCGGCTGGGTATTATTGTAAGATATCTGGTTATTCTGCTCCACTAACCAATCTCGATGTCTTGCGTCTAAACCTTGCATTTCAGCCGGACTCTGAGAGTCGTAAACAGACGGGATTGTTATACCGTGATCTGCTTTTAAAGGAGCACAAGGACCAGAAGTGTTCGTATTTGAAGAAACAAATTTAAAGTTGACTTTTGCTGTTGAGACCTGATCTTGCGATGTACCCTGTATTTTGGTTCGGTTTGGCAGAGCGGGGAGCATGGCTTTTACGCTGATGTTGTTGGTATCGTTTTGGTAATTTTGGGATGACGTTTGAGAAGAACTAGGAAGAGAAGGGTGTGGATTTGAGCTAAGTGCATCTGAGCTTTGTCCTGCACTCCTAGATTCTTCGTAACTGTAATTGTCACACAAACAAATCGACTGGGAGTCGTACATGTGGAGTAAGTGGGGAACGCCCTTTTGCTTCCCACATTTCGGACATCTGTCAATGTCCGGCTGTGCTGATGATAATGTTGATGATGGAGATGGTATTGTCAATGTTGCTGATGATGAGGATGATAATGTTGGCTCTTTATCGCTCTCTTTCAATTGCGAGTCCCCTGATTCTCCGGAGCATAACTTCCGTAGCTTTTCTTGCACAGTTGTCTTCTTTTTCGTCGACCTTCGGAAAGCCTCTCGACGTTTTGCTACCGCAACTGCATCTCCTCCCGGACTCACTTGTTCTGGAGTGTTCGAGGGAGAAGAGGAATCAGAAGATGCTGTACCGGAACTGGAATTCTCCACGGAACCATAACCATCATCTGGGTCAGTGCTCGCTGGGATAACTAAGGGTCGAGCTTGGCTACTGTTCCTATATGGCTGTTGTTCTTGTTGAGGACCTTGGTTGTAATCTTCACGCCTACGATCTTGTTTGTTATAATCCTCAAGTCTGTCATGTCTATTGTAATCATCAGGTCTATCTTGTCTGTTATAATTGTCATGTCTATCACGCCTGTTGTACTCATCATGTCTATTGTGCCGGTCGTGTCTGTCATGTCTATCATATCGGTCATTTCGTCCGACGGTAATCTGTCCGGTCTTTTTGGCTGCAACTGAAACAACTGAAACAGTCTTTTGCTGCTGTTCGTTAAACTTCTCTGAGTTAAACGTCTTGAAATACGCTCTCGAACCTGCTGAAGAGTACTGCCCACCTCGTCCAGAGCCGATATCGTGAGAGGACAGACTTTGATCGCTGTCACTATCTGACATGCTGGCCAAATAGTCTTTACCTCTGTCCCAAGTTGTTTGTTTCTCCAGCCGACGGCTAATAGCTTTCAGAGGAGGTGATAACGGGGGATCTTGAGGGTCTCTGGTGAAATCTTGATAAGACTTGTGGTTCGCTTGAGTATAGTCCGGAGATCTGCTCAAATTGACACTGAATTGCATGTCCGTTTCCCTGAAATAACACAGAAATAATATTTATATGTTTTATACATCTGCGTGATATTAACATATTAAATACATGTATTATATGTTATACTTCTGCATGATTTTTATTGCTTGTAATATATTTATTGTTATTGAAATGTACATGTAACAGTGTAATAATTGAAATTGTATGACACAAACAATATCATTGACATCTTATCATATGTGATATTAGGTATCATTTTGAAAATATTATCATAATCAATATCCAGCTTAATTGCGCATTCACATATGTAAGCTATTGTATGAGATTATAAATAATTAGAATGTCATGCGTAACTAAAATGTATTGGAACTAATTAGTTTGAATTATGATTAATCAATTATTGTACAGACTCTATTATCTGTAAAATCTAAATTAATTGTTTGTATTTGATGCATATAATGTGCCTCTTAACTAACAATAATATTAGCCCAGTAAATGTTGCTTGTGCTGCAGAATGGATGGATTATTAAGGCTTTACTTCCTGTGTTTATTAGGACAGGAGGAGGAAATGGCAATGAGGCAAAGGATGGTTGAAGCAGCCGCCCAACATAGACCCTGGTGATCTGGCAAGAGCTAGATCGAACCTTGGACCCAACGATTGATAGCCCAGTACACTACAACTAATTAAGCTAACCCTTCCCCCTACTCCTGCTGCAGGAGATCATCTCTTGTTAAAGGACATGGAAAATTTCCACTCATTAACAACTTTCATGACAACAGCCAATTGAAAAGGAAAACTTGATCTTTCGGCATGTCGGAGAATAAATATTTTTGTACAAGGCGAGGCGGTGACCTTGTATTACATTTCTGCATTGGATGAGGTGGCTCCTCTGGAATTTCTTGGTTCAAGTAATTAATGAATTTAACGTCAGTTTCAACACAGCTTGGCATCTCTTTTCAGGCAATTTCTTAATTACAAACTAACAAAAATACATGTAACATGTCTTGTAAATACAAACGAAGACACATGAACTTTGTGTGAGGCGTCACTACGGTTTCCGGTGTTTCGCAATAATCCTGTCAGTGGTTTTCCTTCAGACGAATACGGACATTTATCCTTATAAAAAACTCATCTAAATGGCAGTATACAATTTTACACTTCTATACTTTAGTTATCATTTGATTTGTCATCTAACCTTTTTTTGTCATTTGAAGCGATTACTACTTTACACACTCAGACTCTTATTTTGCCAACAATTATAGAAGTTCAATTACATTTACAAAGTATATATATATTCAATTATGGCATGGATTACCTCTCCAAGATAAAAAAAATTACCACTATCGAGCAAATTGGCTGGCCTGTTCAAGCATAAACCTTTCTCAACTCCCAAGAGGGTATACCGCAATGCGCAACAAATATTACAAGCTGCACTTGGTCTGGCATTCCACTTCTACCATTACTTTGTATTTCCGAGCACTCCTTTCCACCTCCTGGGGTGGAGTGAAGCAAAGAGTTGTGGAAGATCTACTGCAGTCCTTTGCCTCATGCCATGCATGGCCACAGGGGCTTCTGCACCAACTTCAATGGGTGTATTATTATGTAAAATATACATTAGTTATGATATAACAATAAATAAAATTGGCACAAGACCCCCTGTGGCCATGGCTGGGACTCGAATAACCTGCAAAATCTTAGTTAGCAGGCGCACAGCTTATCTGCAGGGTCACAACACTTCTACATCTTCCGTATGGTCTGGAGGAGGACGTCTCTTACCTGAAGTCGTAAATCCTGGAATCCCTGGTTGGCAAAGTAATGCTGGGGTGTTCCGGCAACTGAGCGGTGGCTTGAGGGGGAGGTGGCGTCGGTCTTGGAGGCGGGACTTTCGGTCGGACGTCGACGTGAATCACAGTGTCCTGCCTGTCTACCATGCCATGTCTTGAGTCTGAAACAGAAAGGAAGATTGCTTATTGCGTCTTCACCAGAAGGATGATGAACCTATGCGACGTGTCGTAAATCTGTTATGTTTTGACCATGTGGACGTGAGGGTGATGTGACTGATGCATACATGGGACATTTGAACAAATTTATGAGTGCTGTGATATCACTATACTTTAGCATCAAAGGACAGTGCAAGCCACATCTGCAGGTAATGTGCACTGTGTACACCCTTGGGAATTTAAATTTCAAACTCCGCTCTGGCCATGTCCAGAGATAATCTTTGTACAAAATGCTTCTCTGGAGCCCTTAAGCAATATGCTTAAATAAACTCACATACATTACATCACCCCAGTTCTGGGTGCTCGCGAGGGTTGATAGATGAGATAGGAGAGAGCCAGGGTCCTCAACATTATACACATTTACCCCGTATGACGAATATTTGGCTTGCCCAGCAAAGACATTGATGCAAGGGGCCACTAGTTTAACGCCATATCCGAGTGACATTCAGCTGGGATTCTGCTCTTGAAGGATCCTGAATATTTAGGGTTGGCCACCCCAAGTTTGAACCCATGTAGGTATTAACCTTCAGCGGAGCAGAGTCTGAGCAGTACAGACTAGACCTACCATGTCCTGCCTCTACACATTAGTACACAGCTGCGTAAGACCTATTAATACTTTCGTACTTTCCGAGACACAAACTTTTCCCTGCAGTTTAGGGAGAACTGTTTTGCATTTGCGCTGTAACTTTCTTAACACACAATGTAGTCATTAACTGAGTTATTTTTAACCCAGAACTTTTCAAATGAGTTGACTTTTTTCTGGAGCACCTGAGATATGCTCGCAGAATGCTCTGTTATACGAAATAAACCTCACAGCAAACTTGGAGGTCGCCTCATCTTGCACATCTAAAAAGAACAACAACTTGGTCGGCAGCTGACAATCTACATGTAGATAAAAGCCCACACTTCTTTAAGAATTATGCTCATGTAGATGTGGCTGGCATGTTGGTCAACTTCATATGAAAATATGCATGCCTCAATAACAAGGTGGAATATAAACTCATGAAACTTATTTCAAACTTTATTTAGGCCTAAATGTTGATAGTTTAAATTGATTGGACTTGTCTGAATAGATTCCCCGTACTTTAGCAGGGGTGACATGGCAATCGAGACTTGCGAAAAGTCACTTTTTAATGTCGCAAATCAGGAAAACCGCAATGGAGCTCACACTTTTCCTTCATGCTCGTGGAACTTTTTGGGTAAACGGTCTCTTCATCGGGGATATGGATAGCTCTGCAAGTCTGCATGTTTTATTAAAAAAATATCCGGGATGGTCCTATGAGCCGGAGGTCCAATGTGCCCCTAGGTCCAAAGTGCCCCGGGGCACCCTAATGGATCTTTATTTCAGGAGTACAAAAAGTTATAGGCAGAGAAGATAAGGGATAGCAGTAAACTTTCGACAATCCAAACTTTTGCATTCATCAACCCTATCCTCATCCTGCCCGACATGGTTTCTGTTGATTCATTCAACATTTCAGCATGTTGCGTTTAATTGTTTTTACTCCAGGGATGAGAGATTTAATTACGGTGTCTCTGTCAATCTGTCTTTGGAGATTTCCATATACATGCAACCATAATTATGTGAGGATTCGATTTCTGTACCAACAAAAGTTGAAAGTTAGAAATCAACTTTTCTAGCAATGTTTCGCAGCTTCAACTTCACCAACTCTCGTCGACCGCATCATTCTCACATGCGCTCTAGGTCATAAATTTACTTTGAAGTATGGCGTTGAATACATTTTTGGAGTATATGACAGCATTTAATTGTAATTTTGTAGTTGCCATGCTAGCAATGTATACATTATAAAGGCCATGTTATCATCTATTATCTCCCTTTGAAAGGCTGATCTTCCATTTCAACAGGAATTTGAACTTGAGTTGACACAACTCACTGTAAGGCCACACATAATTGATCTTTAGCTTCTCGGATTCCTCTCAAGGCCCTTTTTCTAGGGTCGGTCGGTAGGACAAAAAAAAAAAAAGGTGAAAAAAAAAAATTCTATAATGTAAAAAAAAAAAATTTTTTTTTTCCATCGGCAGGAAATCTGTTGTGTCGGCGGGTCCGCGAAGCTAAGAATCAATTATGTGTGGCCTAATGAAGGTTGAGAGATGTTACAGTGCCGCCTGTAAGTAAGTGAAACGCATGATGTTGTGCCGTTGTATCAATGCTAAACATCCTCAATCAAACTGCTTGTGGAGGCATGAATTCTCATCCAATGAGAGGAAAAAACAATGGGTCATAAAGGCTGATATGTGAGGCATGTGGGATAACAATGGCATTATGGCAGCCAATGTTCTCTGCTGTAGTCGGGAGTTAGGTATGGGTCAAAGACTTTGATAAGTAAGTGAAACGCAGGCCCAATGTTAAAACATAGGGAAGGGTGGTTCACTTACTTATCAAAGACTTTGACCCATACCTAACTACAACTACAGCAAAGAAAATTGGCTGCTATTTTTATCCCACTTGCCTCACATATCGGCCTTTATGACCCACTTTGTTTCCCTCTCATCCGATGAGAATTCATCCCTCCACAAGCAGTTTTACTGAGGATGTTTAGCATTGATGCAATGGCACAATGTCATGTGTTTCACTTACTTACAGGCGGCACTGTATGTCTAGCAGACATTTCATGATGAATGCTGAAAGAAAACTTTCAAAAGACATACTATTTAGATTTTCTCTGAAATGGAATCTTTTTGACATTTCATCTTTACAATTCCAAAAGATGGTTTACGTTAAATATCACAGAGACACTAAATAATTCTCTTTCGCATACACAGTGTGTATGTGCACTCTTACTATCTCAAACTTGATGTTATTCAGCGTAAAAGTAGATTATAAATAATTCAAGCCTCTTAACACCATAAGTGCCTTGGAAAGCCTGGCCAATTTGAATGTACTCTTGACCATTCCTGCGAAATTCTATTACTCGATTGCCCTGGGATAAGTCAGTTCTAATTCTGCTCTCCGAGTAGACTTTCTGGCTTAATGCAATTGGCATTAATTCAAGCCAAAAGTACTCGCTGCACTCCAGAATCATAGAATATTGCTTGGCTTTGCGGCTTGGCATTACATTGACTTTTCCTTGTTTGGCATTGGATGTTTTTTTGTTTGATTCAGTGCCAGGACTTATGTTTGAGTTTGTGTTTCCAACTGGTCTTTGATGTTATCTTCTATACTGTCTATTATTAATGTAAAATTTTAATGATCATAAATTTATATTTCACCCTTGAGACCTTGTCGATGATAGCTATTTGTTAATCTGCAATATCCAATTGTGACAGGAGCCAAAGGATGGACGGATAGGAACTTTACGTCCTGTATTCATTCACCTAGCTGGTAGGCTAAGGCCACACATAATTGATCTTTAGCTTCTCGGATTCGTCTCAAGGCCCTTTTTCTAGGGTCGGTCGGTAGGGCAAAAAAAAAAGGTGAAACAAAAAAAATGTATAATGTCAAAAAAAAAATTTTTTTTTTCCATCGGCAGTAAATCTATTGTGTCGGCGGGTCAGCGAAGCTAAGAATCAATTATGTGTGGCCTAATTAGAAAAAGAGGAAGACCTAGCAATGAGGTGGAGGATGATTGAAACTCAACATAGGTCCAGGTGACCTTGCCAGAGGGGATTCGAACCTGGGAATCTGTGAGTGGCAGTTTGCTATCAGCTAAGAAAAAGTGTCACAAAAGAAAATTCACTCTGGTGACACTTCCGTCTGATCCCCATGGCCCGATTTCATCAACAGAGTTAAAGCCAGGAAATTTGATGTGCAAAAAGAGTGGACTGTTGCAGTGCGAAAATGGTACTTCGTGACTCATGATAGCTGATGAAGCGTAATATTATTCTATACGTTAAGCATGGGAAACATAGAGGCTGTTTGATTAGTCATCATCAAGCAAAGGCCATTTGATTTGTCATAACTGGTTTCAGAGTAAAAATCAGACCTAACCATTAATCTTTCATTTGCTTGTCACTAACAAGTGGCATTAGTCTCCTTAACTCAAATTAGCATTGAAAGGATTCGGTATGATCATAACATATCATCAGCAGGATGACACACAAAGTGCCATTTTTATAATGCAGCAGTCCACTCTTTTTGCATATGACCTGCCCAAATCCAAACTCTCTGACTAGAGACTTATCTCTTTGAATGATATTCTTGGTTTTGCGAAACCGTTTAGGAATACAACATTATTAAATTTTCGCAGTACTTCAGTATTTTTTGTTACACACTACATAAGCCTGAGGTGTCGCCCAAAAAATGCACTTTTACTGCTGATACATGTGTTGCTTTATACAAACTTTGTCAAAGGATACTGACCTTTAGAAATTTGTATAGTGGTTGGTTTTCCATATTTGTTTCATTGACAATACCTTTCCTTTCTCTTACTACTTTCTACACTTTGGTCACATGACCTTTTACTATATTTTGTAGTCTGTTTGAGAATGTTATAAAAGAGACATTTGATGCAGCATCCATAGGGAAAACTGTTGTTGGTTTGAATGTGATTCACAAAGGTCATCCAGTAATCCATGCTCTTAAACAAGATGTCTTTCTTTCTGTCTTTGTCTGTCTTTGTCTGTCTTTGTCTGTCTTTGCCCTGGGATTAGATGAACTATTTGAAGCCATTAACAGAGACTGAAGAGACTGAAAAGACTTAGAAGTCTGTACTTTCTTTTGAGAGTGGTATGCATAAACAAGTCAATATTCGGAATTTATTTTGCCAGGACACTAGAGAATACAATGATGATCTACCTTCTACAGTGCCACCTGTAAGTAAATGATACAGGTGACGTTTTGCTGTTGGGTCAATGCTAAACCTCCTCAAGAAAACAGTTTGTGGAAGCAAGGATGCTCTTTCAGTGGTCGAAATAGCCCATGTCATTTGGGGGAGGCGTGGGATCTGTCAGTGGCAAGCCCGAAGCCGAAGGATCGGAGCTTTTGAGGCATACATGTATGTACTATGATTGAATAATGAACCTTTTAGGGTTCCTTATCTATAACAACTTATAGGGTGTGTCACTGTATTCCCTAGAAACTAAAACTCCAGTAAAATGGACTAAGGGAAATATTTTGATTTTCGTTAACTGTCTTTTTGCATCCATTATACCATTGCTTGAAGTTTAAAAAAAGTAATGTTATCATATCTCTAAAAAATTCATTAGACTTACTTGAATCAACATTGAAAGGATGGTTGTCGTCCACAGATGCTTGGCTGTCAAAAGAAGCACTCTCCGACACTCCGAGGTGATCTTTGATGAACGCTTTCAAGCGACCGGCCGTGTCGTTGCCTGATCCGAACCAAGAAGTCATGCTGGATTTCTGGATTACGGGTAATCCTAATCCGTGGTTATTGCTGGCTGAAATAGATAAAGAAAAACTTATACAGATTAGCTGGCCTATATATAATAATCAATATTAATTTTTTTCATTATGTTGACAGGCTCTAATTTTCCTGGCCCATGTCAGCAGACTCAGACTCAGAGAATTTTCCCCAAAAAATATGGAGATAATTTTTAGTGCAGATTCTATTAATGCGCATAAAAACCAAGGAGACACCAGCAGCTACTTGGATACCTATATCCCAAGCTATGATATCAGTCAATCAGTTGTTATATGTCCATCTGTCTATTTATCTATCTATCTATCTATCTATCTATCTATCTATCTATCTATCTATCTATTCTATCTGTCTATCTATCTATCTATCTATCTGTCTATCTATCTATCTAATCTAGCTATCCATTTTGCTATCCATTTAGCTATCAGTATATCATAAAACGGGGTATAGTTGGAAATCTGGGGGAAAGTAGCGATTAAGCTATTTTAACCCACTGAATGGAAGTAATGCTTATACTTTCCTCATTGACACAGGTGGCAACTTTGCCGAAGAAAACTGCGTCAGGGAGGAAAGTTGGCATTTCTGCCCTTGAGTGGGTTAAAATAGGTTGCCAACCTTCCCCCGGATCGCCCACTTTACCTCATTTTACGGTATCTAGCTAGTTAGCTAGTATCTGTCTATCTAGCTGTCTAGCTGTCTATCTGTCATCTGTCTATCTGGCTATCTATCTATCTGTCTATATTTTAACCATCGATCTATCCGTCTGTTTATTAACTATCGATCCATCTGTCTAGCTATCTGTCTATCTATATCTGGCTAGCTTGCCAGTATCTGTCTCCATCAATCAATCAATCAATCAATCGCTAATCAATCAATCAATCAATATGTTTATCTATCTATTTATCTAGCGATTTGTCTATCTATTTATCTCCCCTTTGCTGTCTCTATATATCTATCTCTCTATCCCTAGCTATCTTCTTTATTCTCCATAAGATTAAATGTTGCTGCTCTCACAAACTTTCCCAGATATACGTGTATTTCCAATGCTCCCCATCTACATTTGTATCTGCACATGCTCTGGCATCATCCACAGCAGACATCCTTGAGTGTTTCCAAACAGACAAGGTCATGTCCTCTCACTGTTGCACAACTCCTGGAACTTCCTCAAATATACATGGTCCTCAAGGGCATCCAAGGGCATTTATGTAGGAAATGTAATAGGTACTCTTCTGTTCTGATGTAGAGTAAATTGTATGCGCGAAACTCACAACTCACTCGTAGCACGTACGTACATTTTCGTACGAATTTCGTACAAATTCATAAAAATTTTAGTGCAATATGGTTATCACAAATGGTTTAAGTTTAGACCTTACATTGGTCTATCTAAAAAAAAATTAGCAAAAAAATCAAGTTAAAACCCCAAAAACCAACACTGTAAATTCTGAAATTCTGAGTTAGCTCAAATGATTGAGTGAGACGGTTGCACAATTTGTTTGAGCCATGATAGCTTGCTGTTTTGAGTTATGATAATCTTTATATGTTGTTATAACTCGCAAACAACAAGCTATCTTGGCTCAAAGGAATTGTGCAACCATCTCACTCAATCAATTAAGCTAAATCAAAATTCAAAATTTATAGTGAACTTAACACGTGTGAAATCCATACGAAAATTTATATTCTTTACGTACGTATTTCATACGTGAAAACAACCAATTTACATACGAAATATGCAAGAAAGAGCTTCGTACATTTTACGTACGCTGCACAATTGGCCATGTAGGTACAGTCCTTATCATTAATTACTATGTGGAACACATTTCTGGAGTATGATTGTAAATTTGGGAGGGCCCATCAAAACAACAGCCATTATAAAGGCCTATTTATCACCCCTCATTCTACTCTATTACATTTTTGTTACGAATCAGAGTTTTACTCTAAAACTGTAAAATCAGTTATGACAAATCTAATGGCCTTTTCTTGATCAGGACTGATCACCCTCTTTGTTTCCCCATGTTAAATGTAGAGAAGATGACACTTCATCGGCTATTATGACCCACAGAGTGCCAAAGTCTGTATGAACCATTACTAATTTTTTGCAAGTTTACAGGCTGTAGGCAATAGGGTTATGTGTCCAAGCAAGTTATAAAATAATTATAATTTTTTCCTTCACAGTAGGGCACCAAAAGTGACTGGTCGAAAGTAAAAAACCTAGGGAGAATGTAGAGTTAGTTTGAATGAGATTGGAGAAAGAGAGTGAGCTCCAGAGTGCTAACAAGATTGCATGAAATTCTTAGGGTAAGAGCAGCTGTGCTGCTAAAAATCTGCAGGGAAATGAGGATTCTGTATCTATGATCAAAAGTGTTCGTATTCTATATCAGTGGAGGTCTCAAAGGTCTCGAGCCGAGCCTCGTCCTCAAGGCCATATTTTGATGGCCTCGGCCTTGGTTCGGTCTCCAATGCCAAATCCTTGTCCTTTCCTCGGTCTCAGGTGTCTTTTGGTCAGTGTTGGATGAAGGACAAGCTTCGAGTCCACATTTTGATGGCCTTGGTCGAGGAGGCTCATGCCTCAGTCTAAGTCTCAGGCAAGGAAGTCCTGGCCTCGACTACATCACTCAATTATATATAAAACCAAACCAAGAGTGGTGCACTGTTAGATTAATCCAAATGGCTTATTCCTTCTTCTCTATCCTACATATCTCTTTTGTGTAAGAAATCTTTGTCCAAAATTGTGTTGGTCACAAGTTTATAATGTAAAGCAAGAGGCTATGAAGTTCAAAGGTCTGTTCTTTGATGTCATTATATGGCATGTGCTTGAATACTGTACTTAGATGTTAGTAGAAAATAATAAAGTTTTATTGTAACATTGAATAAAGGGACACCCTATCTTTAAACTTATCAGTGATTGCTATCTCAACATGTAAAAACATGTTAAACTTGTAAAATGTCTTTGAAAAAAGTTCAAAAGTCTGATTTATGAGTGTCAATACAGATTACTACTTCTTGGATAACTGGTGCGACAGAGACTAGTTTGTAATGATCAGGTATATCCACTGTTTAAATATAGCTCCTTTGTCACCATTTTGAAAATATATCTTTCCTGAACCCCTCCTAATATTCTATTCTGCATGTATTCTATTCTATTCTATTCTATTCTATTCTATTCTATTCTATTCTAATTCTATTCTAATTCTATTCTATTGACATGATTATTTCTATTTGGCAGCAAAATTTAGCAAATGTCATCTTTATTGTTTTTCTTATTATTAAAAAAGGAATTCATTTACATATCACCACAAATAGAATGGATCAAACAATATGATATTGAATATGAAACAATGCCAAAAATCGGTTCAC
Organism: Platynereis dumerilii; assembly: GCA_026936325.1. NCBI lineage: Eukaryota > Metazoa > Annelida > Polychaeta > Phyllodocida > Nereididae > Platynereis > Platynereis dumerilii. Next base: position 21,218,706 of record JAPTHN010000013.1, read on the forward strand.
AACAGAAGACCAAGGCTAATGCAAGAGACACAGCCAGGAGCCAAGAACTCTTTTGTCATCTATTCTGCACACTCTAAAAAATTTCAGACAAAATTGGTTTTTTAGATTCAAAATGGTTTTTTGAAAAACCAAATTTCAATGCAAAAAACCAAAATGGATTTTTTTAAAAATCCATTTTGGTTTTGCATTGAAATTTGGTTTTTCAAAAAACCATTTTGAATCTAAAAAACCAATTTTGTCCCGACATTTTTTAGAGTGCAATTCTACAATTCTGCACATCAGCAAAGAATAGTTTTCCTTTGATTTAATGCCAATTGATGCATTTGCAAGTCCAAATGTTCATATTATATTGCTGTTGTAACGTTGCAATCAGAATTAGCTGACATATCAGAAAAAGCCGGGGCTGTGAAGAAATAAAAAATGCTTATGCAGTGGAATTCTATTGATGGGTGACAGCCAAATTCATTTGGGGGAAGAAATTACTTCTGAGACACCAGAAATTGATTATGTTACTAAAAAGTCAAAGAATGTCAAAATAGAGACCAAGGCCACAGACCATACAAATTTCATAATTTTGCACATCAGCAAAGAATAGTTTTGCTTTGATTTGATGCCAATTGATGCATTTGCAAGTCCAAATGTTCATGTTATATTGCTGTTGTAACGTTGGAATCAGAATTAGCTGACATATCAGAAATGCTATGAATTTTATAGCAGGTGCTACAAATAATTGCTAATGCGACAGAATTTTGGGGATGTATGACTACCAAATTCATTTGATGGAAGAAGAAATTTTGTCTGAGACACCAGAAATTGATTATGACACTAAGAAGTCAAAGAACTGACAAAAACCATGGACTATAGATATTTCACAATTCTGCACATTGGCTATGAATGGGTTTCATCTGACTTAGTGCCAATTGATACATTTGATAGTTCTAAATTTTCATGTTGTATTGCCATTTTTGCATTGAAAATTTGGAATCAGAATCAGCTGGCATAACTATCAAAAATGCCAAAAAAAGAGTTTAAGAGAACGAAATTTTAAGATGATGCAGGAAATTTTAACAATATAAAGATTGAAATTACATTGGCTTTGTGTTTTTCTTACTTACCAAAGAGTTTGACCCATATGTAATTCTTGAGTGTAGTAAAGAAAATGGGTAGCCATTTGGATTCCACATGCCTCAAATATGTCCTTTATGACCTAATATGTTTTCATCTCATGGGATGAGAATTCATGCATCCACAAGTAGTTTGGTTGAGGATGTTTAGCATTGACCCAATAGCAAAAAATTACCCGTTTCACTAACTTACAGGTGGCGTTGTATACACACATGTATACGTCTTAGGAAAAAGCTGATGTAGGCCAATTATATATATATACATGTATATATATTGTTAAGGGACTGTGTATGTTTGTCTGTTCAAATTCCTGTTTGGCTCTGATTGGTTCACAAGATTGCCATTTTCAGCAAATACCGGAAGGCCTTTATTGAAAAGGCACTGAATGTTGATATTCAGCGATATATTGACTTTGACTGGATGATAACCTCTAACCACAGTCATAACAGACATGAAATCAAATCGAGGCTTTTCACACAATGTTCAGATCGTAACCTCTAATCCCAAATCACTACGCTGAATCATTTCATTCCGAACTTTTGAATAGTTATCGAATGATGATTTAGAGTTTATAGACCCAAAATATCAAATTGAGGCTCTCCGACAAAGTTCAGATTGACTCATAACCTCTAATCCAAAATCACTATGCTGAGTTAATTCATTCCAGACATTTGAATGGTTAAGCCAAACAGATTTAATTTTTAGCTTCTCAGATCGACCGACCTAATAGATTTCCTGCCAACGGAAAAAAGAATTGAGCTCACCCACATGTTTTATAAAATTGATATCATAAAAAATTGAGATATCAGCTCTTTTTTTTTTGCCGCGGTTGTAACCGACCCAAGAAAAAGTAAGAAGATCCGAGAAGCAAAAGATCAATTATGTCTGGCCTTATCGAATGATGATTTAGAGTTGATAGAACCATGAGGCCAAATAACAACAACCATTGAAGTCCATTGAAATATTGATCAATGTAGGTTTTCTGGCTTTTGTGGTGAGTCATTGTAATGAAATCTAATACCACAGTAGGGAAATTTTGTAAGCAGATCAATGAGTGATCAATGGGGACTGTGACATGCGATTGATTATTTTCATGTAACGCTGCACACTGCTGGTTGCCGGGTGATGGTGTCATTCGCTAAAAAGGCCAAGTCAGGATGCTATTGTGATATATGCGTTGTGTCAATGTGGTCACAATCCTTAGCATTGATTGTGTATCCTTGAAAACGTATTACATGTATAATGTATATAAATATGTGTTGATTTGAAGAATAATGTTACACAATATAATGTATCTGGGCAAAAATGTAGAGCGAAGAGCCGAATACTTGTTGTTTTGTCATGTTATGTCTCGATGCTGGCTCTAAAACGGTAATGTAGATGACCACATATCATAAATACAATTTCTGATTGCATCATTGCAAAAGTTGTTAGATTTTTTAAACCTTTTCTGCAATATACAAATTGGAATGATACGCTAATAATCAGTTGACACTGCACTGTCCAGGCTGTAATATTTGAATTGGTGCAATATCATGATTGAAATCATCCATCATTATTGCAGTGTATGACTGTATGGTTTCCAGTGTCACATTGCATCACTGGAATAATGTAGCCTTTTGAAGTGGCCAAGCTGTGATTTCAATAAAGTTGTTATGCTCATATGTTTATGATATACAGTACATTGATATTGGATGATATATCATGCATTCATTTACGTACAGTAATAGGCCTACATCATAAGACAAATGGTGTGTACTCTGTGAGCAGCCATGGCTTTTCATGGAAAAACTCTCAACATAATTATGAAGGAACATTATAGTCAAACCTAATTATAACTTCTAGCAATGACGGCCATTTTAATGAGCGTATCAGTGTTAAAAACTCATATGACAGCATCAATCCAGGGACAGCAATAGTGGGTTGAAATTTGCGATATATATATAGAATGGAAATTATGGGCTCTTCATAACTGTTGGATGTGCTCAACTATAAAATGAACTTCAAAGAGGGATTAAGTAGGATATCCCGGCTTTAGTGATGGACCTCGGTGGCATACAAACTGCCACACGTTAAAAAGACAATTACATACTCCATACACTGCAAAATAAAGTCACATTTCATATAAAACATGATCAATAAAATTTGGTATGGCAATGGTAGCCTGGATGTAAAATTCAAAATTTGTTGTTGATACTACAAGGTTCAAAGTACAATTTTTGCAAGAAAAAAAAAATCATGCTGCCATGGCAGGGAATGTCTATCTCTCTAATGACAATTTCTAGCTCACCTGGTTAAGATATAATGCCTCAAGGTTTCATGAGTTAAGGTGGCTCGCTACTCGTGGCAAAGCAATGGCGACGTCACCATAGCAACAGCAGCCTGCTGAGCTCTGTGGGCAGCATTTTTGTCTTTTTATAATTCCATGCGACGGCCACTTCATTTACCATTTGCGCCACTTCTATTAGGGTTAGAGACTTCTGGTTTAAAGAATAAGATGCGCTGTGAAGAGGACTGCAATCCCACAGAGTTTCAGCTTTATAGTCCCAATAGAATATTTTTACAGGCAATTTTCGGCAAGCAGGTCTAATTTCTCAAAAATGACTTTGAAATACAAATAAATTTTTATATCAAAATCCATCGCGGTAGCAAACCTTCTCTTATGCATTTTATTGTTCCTCACAATATTTGGAAATAAATGACAAAGAAATGAGAAATCCTATCTAGCCAATTTTTTTTAGCGCCATGATTTATGAAAAAAGTTAAAATTGTCAAAATCAATATTTTTATTCCGAACCCCTTGGAGCGCCCTTTAAACTAAATATATCTCTTTGAAATTGTTATCAGCTTCTCCCTGAAAGTCTCTTCTTTAATTCCATGCTTCATTGCATAATATGGGATGCATGACCACTGAATGGCAGGGCAAACTTCACAGTAAAAAAGTTAAGAAAAAAATTGAGTTTTTCAGGATTGCGTGAACTGACTTTCTTGTACATAACCTCAAATATTTTGAAAAAAAGGCTGGTTGCGACCACTTTTTTTTACATATCCTTGCTATAAACTATATTTTGGATCATTCTAAACTATTTTTAAGAAATCCTATCTTGGAAAGTTCACGAGTATCGAGCCACCTTAAAACTGCTCTAGTTTCTGCAGCTCACCTGAGTGGCTGAGTCTTTTAGAATGACATAGTAGTAGTACACATGTCAATGGTTCGTAGTCTACAGCATGTTATACGAGCTACATACACTTAAAATAACTGAGAATCAAAATGCTTGATACAATAATACACTCTTGCTCATAAATATGGAATGCCTGTTTGGAGAAAAAGAGTTCTCCGCGGTCTAATGGTCGAAGGCGCTTGTTTGTGCTACCCATCTGGCTGTGATATGAGGTTGTGGATTCGACTCCCACTCCTGGAACTCAATTTGGTCCGAGCCCATGGGACATTAAATGGAGGTGGGTTGTGTCCAGTGTTCTGTGCTGGGGCAACTGAAAGACCCAGGACATCCCTGAATTAATAGGGTATGTGCCAGACTCACGGTCTTCTCATCACTCATCATCATAGGGTGGTCACCAACACTGAAGAATGCTATGGTATGGGAACCCCTGAGTGGGAACCTTGGGCAGTTCAGTAAGCGCTCATTTTTCGTCTACTGTAACAACAATTGCACTATGCTTGTGCCTTCTTAATGGTTAGCAGTAATAAGGAACACAAAATTTACAAATTTGATATGCTACATTTATACTCCAAATATGTTCCTGCTGTAGGCCTAATTAGCAGATTCATTCTACATTCTCTGGCTAATTACTGCATCCCAACCCTTCCTGATTAGTCCAACATCTAGGCCTACATAAACAGAGGAATTGCTGAAGAAGAAAATTAATGTCATGCAATGGACTATTTGACCAATACAGTCAAACTAGTGTTCGATAGATGCAATCATTTCCATAATTCAAGAACCTATTATATAGATACTGAAACATAAAAATAAAATAAAATTATAGCTTTTTCTACTTATCTCTGACATGATCTCGCTTACGTCAGACATAATTGATCTTTTGCTTCTCGGATCTTCTTGAGGCGTTTTTTCTGGGGTTGGTCGGTAGGACGAAAAAAGGGCTGTAATTTCAATTTATGATGTGCATAGAAATTGCAGTAAATTCAATTTTTTTCCATAGGCAGAAATTCTGTCGGGTCGGTTGATCTGAAACTAAGAATCAATTATGTCTGGCCTTATCTCAGAGTCATGTTGCTGATTTATAAGGAGAGCCATCATGTGATGATTATTGGAAAATTCACATTATAAATTGTACCTAGCTATACGATGTCATCCCAGCATGATAAAGATAGATTTCATTGAAATGAACCTTCATGAGTGAGTGAATGAGTGAGTTTGTGTTTTACGCCCCATCAGCAGAACCTTCATGAGAAACGCCAATACTACACTGTTGATCAGAAATATGGAAATAATAAATATGGATTGTACTACACTCTTAACGCAAAAGGTTCTTGATGGTATAAAATTTTTTTAAGGCTTCAACTTAATTGAAAGGGTTCAATACTGGTGGGAAGGCTTTGTGATGGAACCCTATTCTCCCAACTTGAGAGAAAAGGGTATCATGGTGGGAGTTCAGTGCAGCTGCATTATCTAAGTGTTGTCAGTGGCGGATCCAGACATGGTCATCTAGGGGGGGCCCGGGCGTGTTTCGCATTCCCGGGTTCGCGTCGCAGCGTATTTTCTTCAAAACACTATTATTAATCTCAGTGGTCTAGGGGGGGCCGTGCCCCCTAGGCCCCCCCTGTATCCGCCACTGGTTGTTTCGTTTGCTGTTGGAACCTTTTCAAAAGTTGAATAATGAACCTTTTAGAAGTCCATATCTATACCAGCTTATAGAACCCTTAAAGGCTCCATAAAGAACCTTTTTCCTTTTTGAGAAGAGCGCATTATCATTTGTCGTGATGCTGTCATTGCCAAATAGTATGTCTGTTTGCACCTGTAGTTTCATTGACTAGTGTACACTGTAACAGCAAATCGACTGACAACCTAGGTTTACTTCTACAAAACCCACTTGAAACAAATCCATCAACCACAAAGTAGGATCGAGAGGAGGGTTAGTTTAATTGGCAGCTCCCTGGGTTTCCAATCATTGGGTCCCGTGTTCGAATTGAGTTCTAGTTGCATCACTCCGATCTATGTCGGCTGGCATTCAATCATCCTTCTCATTGCTGTGTCCTACTCCTGTCCAAATAAGCCTACAAAGTTCATAAATACAATGCACAGTACATAAAGCCCCAATCATCTATCCATCCATTCACACTACGTAGTATACAGAGTACAAAATTAATTACCAACATCAAAAATTTGCACGCGTTAGCTCGATCTTGACTTCATATATAACTCATTAAATATTATATTCACCAAATTTTTGTCATGAGCGTTTCTAAGCTACACAGTCTGCAGGTGTCTCGACGTTGCAGCGAGACCAAAAATCTACACTGTAAATTTTGAATTTTGAGTAAGCTTAATTGATTGAGTTAGATGGTTGCACAATTCCTTTGAGCCAAGATAGCTTGTTGTTTGCAAGTTATAACAACATAAAGATTATCATAACTCAAAACAGCAAGCTATCATGGCTCAAACAAATTGTGCAACCGTCTCACTCAATCATTTGAGCTAACTCAGATTCAGAATTTACAGTGTAATACACCTGCAGAATTATGTCGCTTAAGCAATTTTGCAGTATTTATTACATTAGCTTTCCTGATATGTCGGCAAATTATGATTCCAATGTCACAACAGCAATATACCTATGAACATTGGGAGTTTTGGACTTGCCAAATGCATCAGTTGGCATTAAATCAAACAAAAACTGTTTATTGCTGAAGTGCAGAATATGAAATATTTATGGTCTCTGGCCTTGGCTCTATTGTGACATTCTTCGACTTTTCAGAAACATAACCAATCTCATGTGAAATTTCTTGGGTCTCACATGAAATTGTTAGTTCCACCAAATTTATGTGGCAGTCATACATCTACGAATAAAGTTGCATTATCAGTTCTTTTCCTCAGCATCTGCTACTTAAGCGTTGCCGATATGTCAGCTAATTCTGATTTCAATGCAAACGCAACAAGATATAATATGAACATTTGGACTTGCAAATGCATCAATTGGCATAAAATTAAAGCAAAACGATTCACTGACAATGTGCAGAAATATAAGATTGATCCAAATTATATCTTGGCTTCTGGTTGGGACTTGGTCTCTGTTTTAACATTCTCTAAACTTTCATATAAATTGTACATTTATCTCTTAACGGTGTTTCAGCTAAAATCACTTGTTCATTCTGATTTGGCAGTGCACATCTACAGAATTCTGTTGCATTAGCAATTTTTTTTTTTTTCGTAGCACCTGCTATTAAATATTAGTGTTTCGTATACGTCAGCTAATTCTGATTCCAGTGCAACAACAACAATATAATGTGAACATTTGGACTTGCAAATGCATCAATTAACATTAAATGAAAGCAAAATCATTAATTGCTGATGTGCAGAATAATTATACAGATCCAAATTATTTCTTAACTTCTAGTTGCATCTCTGGCATTGTTTGCCTTAATTGAACTCTATTTTAACATTCTTCAGATTTAATCAGTAAGTTTATATAAATCACTTTCTGGTGCTTCAGCTAAAATCACAAGGTCATCTATTGATATTGACAGTACACGTATACAAAATTCTGTTGCATTACCCTTTCCTAGCATCCACTATTTTAATGAATCCAATATGTCAGCTAATTTCGATTCCATGTTGCAACGTCACAATAGCAATATGAACTTTTGGACTTGCAAATGCATCAATTGGCATTAAATCGAAGCAAAATTTTTCATTGTCGATGTGCAGAATTGTGGAATAGGTCTGACGATTTCTTAGCTCCAACAATTTCATTGGTTAGAAAAATATACAGAGATAGAGCAACAGATAGAGCAAATTTCAAGACACTTTTTGCGCTGTAATTGTATAATATAATATGCGCCATTTTCCAGAATCTACAATTGCACATATATACATAAATTTGCACAGTTAGTTCAATGCATTTTGTCATAAATCTGTCTAGCCATCCTTAAATTGTTCAATTATATACAAACAAAATGAAATGGGATATTTTGATATTCAATAAACATTTCTCACCTTCAAATCAAGTTTGTCTACAATACTTTTGTTTCTCTCCGCTCCTTAAAAGTATAAATCCATAATGGTAACACAGAGAAAACATCAATACATGAACATTCAACCATCCACATTTAAACAAAGGCAAATTCCTCTGCGCATTTACTGATTAAAATCCATCTGTCTATTTTAGTATTTAGTCCAAAAGATTAACTTTATTAGGTCACAGACTTAGCTCCTGTTAGATTTGAATCTGTCTTATCAGATTTTATCAGCAAATTCTTTTGACAATTAAATATTACACCTATGGGCTGCTATGATATATCTATGATAAAGATTTTTGGACTGACTCATACCAAAGTTTATTTAACAATGGTTTTTAGAGTTCATGTAAACCTGACACACCTGTTAAACCATGTGTGCCATGACATTGTGACTTCAAAATTTCCTCATATGTAGAGAGAAAGAAAGACAGAGAGTTACAGAGATTGATAGACAAAAGTGCAGCTCTCCTGTTCCAACTTTGGAAAAGTTAAGGTAGTCATTCAAAAACCTTCGAGATATTCATCAATTGAATGTAATTTCTTTTTTAATTTTCTGTTTTACCTGACAAAGTAATCTAAAACTTCCTGATTTTCTTCATAAATTGTATTTTGTTTAGCTTTCCTGTGCATTTTTCATTGTAATTACTATGGATTTTCTATAACTGAATTCAATAAATCAATTCGGTTTGGTTGTTTTCCCTAAAGTCAGAACTGGGAAAAACAGTTTGACATTGGTGGACAAAGGTAGAAATGTCTATTCTCCATTGTAATATTAATTCACTTCCTGGAATGAAATAGTTTCCTGTTGTTTATTTGAAATGTGCTGTTTATCAAGTTGCGCCAAAACACTTCAAGGTCCCATGTCACAAGACTGCATAAATTTGTCATTGTTCTTATTTTGGAAGTATTGCAAAATCCTGATTACAAAAATCTTTCCTGAAAAAATGTTTACACTGTGCGCTTTCAATCGCTGGGTCCCGGGTTTGCAGCCGGATCGCCTGGACCCAAGTTGGATGGCAGTTTCAATCGTCCTTCACCTTGGAGTTGTGTACCCCTCTAGCTTGTTCTAATTATCCTTCCAAAGTATGTAAATACAGGGCATAAAGCCAAAATCATCCATAATAAGCTGCATGTATACATATTTTAAAGCTTAAACATTTTTGTATGTAGCTTGTTTGCTTCTTCCCTATCAATGAATGTAACAAAATTTATCTGACTAACTTTATTTTATCTGACATCTTTAACAAAATATTATACAGTTATCGCACAGCACCGAGTGCAATATCAGTTTTTATGGCACCGAGGTGACTAATATTGCACGAGGGCGCAGCCCGAGTGCAATATTAGTCACCGAGGTGCCATAAATACTGATATTGCACGAGGTGATGTGCAATAACTGTTATATCATATGGTTTTTTTTTAGGAAATGCTAAGAAAAGGGCCGGAATTCTGATGTCAAAACTCTTTTTGTGTTTCTTTGACCATGTTTAAAATGTAGTATCAATAACTATTTCAGTCACAAAAAATATTAACACTTTTGGCATCCATAGAAGATATATTTGATGATTGGTCTTCTTTAATTTTTTTTCCTCAAACTTTGTGGCAGACTTAATTAAGACCTCTAGATTCAACAAAGTCACTGAAAAATGGGAGAAAAAAATTGTTTTTCGGCCACTTAATGCTTTATTCTTATTAAACAAGTAACATACACTGTACTAAAAGTTGATATCTACTTAGCCCTTTAATATACGCATCTTTTGGCCACCACAATCATTTTTCTATCTATAACCATTGCTGTGCAGTGACTTTCTTTAACTGTTTAAAACCAAGAAACGAAATTGTTGCTGCTGCAAGACTCACTTTGTGTTTCTTTTGAACCACATACTTAAAATGCATCTCACTAGAAATGGATGAATATTTCACTCACCAAAAAAAATGTCACACTATAGGAATCCAAAAATGATGTACTTGATGATAGATTTAACTTTCGATTTTTTTGAAAAACTTTATAGCAGACTTTTGACGTCTAAACACAATAAAATCTCCAAAAAATCGGCAAAAATGCCGTTTTTCGGCCACTTAATGCTTTATTCTGATACAATAAATTACATAAACACTACAAAAATTTGATATCCAATTAGCCCTTTAATAGACGCATCTTTTGCCGTTAGAACCATCTTCCTATCTACTTCTGTTGCCGTGTGGTTGATTTTTTAGTATAATTGAAAAACACACTCTTGATGACAGCTTGTGGCTGCAGCAGCATGAAAATATGGTGCTTCCTCTCAGGTCCGTCCAATCTCGCACATGTTAAAATGACCGTGCAATATAATGCGTGCAATATCGTAGAATATTGCACGGCTGTCGGCCAATCAGCAGCGAGTATTCTGGCTAACCATATGATATTAACAAATATTTGTTTTAGTCTTTGCCATACCAGTCCCTGGATATAGCTCAGTAGATCTCAAAAACAAATTTGTTTATCATTATCAAAGTTCATGTGGAGCAATTTCTTTTGGATATGTTTTATCTTTAATTCAATGTTTGAACAGCTGTGAGAGATACAGAGACATATAATATTGGATTACTGATATTTACTTGGGCCTCCTGTGAAATATGTGAATATAGTAAATTGCAATAGCTTATATAGTTACTCAAATAAGGGTGTATACCTTGCTTTGTATGTACAAATTTATCTGTTCCAATGTGATATTATGGCTACTAGAGTGTGTCAATTTTTAATTTTTATGCAAATTCAAAAAGCACTAGTGCCCAAAAACGTGCTTTTTGACCTGGGGAATCCAAATCTGTTCTCGAAATGGCAATACGACAATTCTTACCTACTTCAATTTTGGTTCAAAGTTTCAATGTTTTTTTCCGTTTTGACAATTTTCGCCAATCCGCGGTTCTCTGTAACTTTGTCAGTAATTGTCATACAGCATTCTAATTGCCATGTTTGGAAACCTTTCAAAAAGATCTACATTTTGAATACCAACATCAATGGTCTAGGATGATTTCTTGACTCCCATTGACTCTTCGGCCTGCACTTTTTAGAAATTAAAATGTTGCTGACTGTCTAATCCTATTAAAAAAAGGCTTCTGAATTTTTTTCACTGATAATTCTGTGATTCACATTCTCCAAGTTCCAGAATAAGCAAATAAAATATTTTTTTAATTTTTGGTCATGGAAAATCCTGCTTTATGAGCTTGGAAGTTTTATGCAAAATTTTGTTTGAATTATTGAAACAAATCGTGGAGGGGATGTTATACTTCATATTTGTACTTCATATGAATTAAATATAGGCCAACATCATTGGTACCATGAGAATGCTAAGAATATTTCCTTTCATGTGGTACCACTCATGTTGCCCTGCAGTAAAGTCTGACGAAGATATGATATGAAAGGCAACAGACCCCATCTCACATTTTACGAGTTTTCACTAACATTAACATTAAAACTTCATCACTCACAAACCAGGCACTCCCATTGTAAAAATCAAAACAAGTAACATACACTGTACTAAAAGTTGATATCTACTTAGCCCTTTAATATACGCATCTTTTGGCCACCACAATCATTTTTCTATCTATAACCATTGCTGTGCAGTGACTTTCTTTAACTGTTTAAAACCAAGAAACGAAATTGTTGCTGCTGCAAGACTCACTTTGTGTTTCTTTTGAACCACATACTTAAAATGCATCTCACTAGAAATGGATGAATATTTCACTCACCAAAAAAAATGTCACACTATAGGAATCCAAAAATGATGTACTTGATGATAGATTTAACTTTCGATTTTTTTGAAAAACTTTATAGCAGACTTTTGACGTCTAAACACAATAAAATCTCCAAAAAATCGGCAAAAATGCCGTTTTTCGGCCACTTAATGCTTTATTCTGATACAATAAATTACATAAACACTACAAAAATTTGATATCCAATTAGCCCTTTAATAGACGCATCTTTTGCCGTTAGAACCATCTTCCTATCTACTTCTGTTGCCGTGTGGTTGATTTTTTAGTATAATTGAAAAACACACTCTTGATGACAGCTTGTGGCTGCAGCAGCATGAAAATATGGTGCTTCCTCTCAGGTCCGTCCAATCTCGCACATGTTAAAATGACCGTGCAATATAATGCGTGCAATATCGTAGAATATTGCACGGCTGTCGGCCAATCAGCAGCGAGTATTCTGGCTAACCATATGATATTAACAAATATTTGTTTTAGTCTTTGCCATACCAGTCCCTGGATATAGCTCAGTAGATCTCAAAAACAAATTTGTTTATCATTATCAAAGTTCATGTGGAGCAATTTCTTTTGGATATGTTTTATCTTTAATTCAATGTTTGAACAGCTGTGAGAGATACAGAGACATATAATATTGGATTACTGATATTTACTTGGGCCTCCTGTGAAATATGTGAATATAGTAAATTGCAATAGCTTATATAGTTACTCAAATAAGGGTGTATACCTTGCTTTGTATGTACAAATTTATCTGTTCCAATGTGATATTATGGCTACTAGAGTGTGTCAATTTTTAATTTTTATGCAAATTCAAAAAGCACTAGTGCCCAAAAAC